>OV702285.1:104342658-105592658 GCA_916181665.1 Avena sativa | reverse complement strand
TACTATGGAAAATTTCTAAGTCTAAGGACTTATGTTTTTCTTAATAAAACAACTAAGTCAATGAATCACCTGGGTGGAATGGTAATTGCTTGGTGGTTTTTGGTTGAGTGGTTCATAAGGCCCATGTTTACGGTTGACCTTGTGTATCTCACTTGTGGATGGCCACCCAGGAACAAAGAGATTTGAGATGTCAAATGTTGAGAAGCTTCAAGTGCAGCCACTTGGCATTATGGGCTCTGCCTGGATCATATAGGTTGCAAGAACTTAGCCATATGGACAGTTGGTGGTAGAGTTTGATAGGTTGGAGCGCATCCATTTTGGTCTAAGGGAAGGCTTCTGAAAGATCTTGTCTTGGGAAACCAAGTCTTGTGGGGAAAGTGCACCACCTCTGCAGATTGTATAATCTAAGTACTTAGCCATGTCCCTGGTAAAGGACAATTTGAGCATCAAGACATGGAAACAATCAAGAATCTCATCATTCAAATTTCTAAGTTAAAAACTTCTGGTTGAACAAGGGTTAAAGGATCTTCAATATTTGATTGGGAGAAATGATTTTGTCAAGCAAAAACTTGGTGTTTTCAAATGTTAAGGAAAAATCTATTTTGAGCAATGCAAGCCTCAACTCCACTTAGCCAAATGCATATAGTTGATAGACTCCACTATACTACCATAGTATCACTTGCCAATACAATTCAAATGTATTTAACCTTGTGGCTGTAACTTGTTATGTTGCAGGTTTGATTGATTGGTGAAGTGTATTGATTAGGATTACAAAGTCTACAACCAACATGTCTGCCTGTGGCACTTTGAAGATGAAGGACCCCATGCTTATAAATATTCTGCTGCAGTGTAATGTAATAGCCATATGAGCTATGTAAGATGTAATAAAATTATGTTATTCCTGGTTATAAAGTTATATTATGACCTTTTTTTCTTGATATTACATCTTTACTGTGGATGCTAGCTATTGATCCAGGGACTAGCATTGCAATCACAGGGATCCTTTTCCTTTACAAAGGAGGGATCTTACAGAGGGGCAGCCCTGCCCCTCCTTATATAGGTGGGAGGGCACGGCCAAGGGGAGGGGAGTCCCTCCCCAACTCGGCCTCCTTGGCCGGCGGTGGAGGGAGAGGGACTTCCTCCCCAAGTAGGTTTCCTACTCTCCCTCCACCAAGCAAAATAGCCGTTTTGACTTTTCAAATTGGCGTTTGACTTTTCAAACTAGGATTTGATTTATCCCTTTATTTTGCTCAGCGATGACACCTAGTACATGATGCAACCATTCCAACTTGTTATGACACATTCATGTACCCTTCCCCTCCGAAATGCCGGACATTCCGGAACCTTCTAGAACATTCCCGATGAAAACACCGGAACCATTCTCACACCCCGAAACAGGACTTTCCTTGTATGAATCTTATTCTCCGGACCATTCCGGATCTCCTCGTGATATCCCGGATCCCATCCGAAACTCCGAACAACATTCGGTCTCTTACTCATCATTCCATAACTACTCGACAACGTCGAATCCTTAAGTGTGTCTCCCTACGGTTCGTGAATTATGCGGACATGATCGGGACACTTCTCCGAACAATAACCAATAGAGGAATCTGGAAATTCATATGGTTCCCACGTATTTCTACGATTACTTTGCGATCGAATGAACCACTTACATACGATACCAATTTCCCTTTGTCTCACGATAGTTTACTTATCCGAGGTTTTGATCGTCGGTATCTCTGCATACCTAGTTCAACCTCGTTACTGATAAGTACTCTTTTCTTGTTCCCGTGATATGTGATCCCTTGTGAGCCAGTCACATGCTTGCAAGCTAATTGGATGACATTCCACCGAGAGGGCCCAGAGTATATATATCCGTCATATGGATGGACAAATCCCACTCTTGATCCATGTGTCTCAACCAATACTTTCGGAACACTCAATGCCACCTTTATAGCCACCCAGTTACGGTGTGGTGTTTGATGTCATCAAAGCATCCTTCCGGCGATGGTGATAAGCATGATCTCATGGTCGAAGGAATTAGGTTACTATGTATCAGAAAGCATATAGCAATTGAACTATTAAAATGACTTGATCTTTATGCTACGCTTATCTATAGGAGTATGTCCATCATATCATTCTCCTAACGATATGATCTTGTTGTTAATAACATCTCAATCTTCATGATAGGGAAACCATAATCATTTATTAACCAACAAGCTAGTATTATGAAGAGGCTTTACTAGGGACTTCAATTTAAGTTTACAAATCACACAAGTATTAATGTTTCCTTGTTAATACTATTATAGAATGAATGTAAACATTTATCATAAACACAAAGATATAATAATAACTACATTTATTATTGCCTCTAGGGCATATCTCCAACATAAATCACGTAGATACTATTGGCAGACAATATATCTTTAGTGTTAGCCCGTTGCGAACCACACCTTAGTTTGATAACAAACTACTTGACACAAATTCCCTCCTTTGCTGCTACTATAGCAGTCATATAATTAGCATTTTGTTGTAGTATCTGTCACAATGTCTTAACTTTGGAATACATCCAAATCCATCATGAAAACTCCTTTCCATTTCATTGTGCCACTCATAGTTTAAATTGAGATAAACTTAATTTGTATCTTGTGACAAAACTAGTATCAATGTAACGCTTTACAATGAACTATTTGTAATTGTTTGTCACCTCTACACAAATATATTCTTAGTTCTTCCAGAAGATCATAAGAATTTCCTTACTATCGTCCAATGATCATTTTATGATTCATTCTGGTATATGCTCATGACACTTAGAGCATAGGACATATCTGGATGTGTGCATATCATGGTATGATTGATCAAAACATCCTTGTGATTTCACTCATCAAGTGTCAAAGCACTTGAATCTTGTTTCACTTATCAAGTGTCGATACACTTGAATCTTGATTCAATTCCTTTCCATGCGACAAGAACCTTTTCTTGTCATTTCTATTTTGAACTCCTTCAATATCTCATATATGTACGTTTGGCACAACCATATTAGCATCATAGTATATCCACTATAGACATTCATGCTAAATATTTGGGTTTTTCCTAAGTCTTTCATCGAAATGAAATTCTTAACCTTTGTCAATAAAGATACATAATTTCTAATCAACAAGATGTCATCCATATAATGTATTAGAAATATGTCTCAGCACTACCACTCAATTTCTTGCAAATGCAAGCATCTTCATCGTCTCCTGATGAAAACTCCTTTTTCATCATGGTGAAGATTCCAACTCCGTGATGCTTACTTCAACCATTCAAGTTTGCATGCCCTTTTAGCATCCTTTGAATTAACAAAACCCTTTGGACCGTGTCATGTACACGTCCTAGGTAACCATTCTATTAGAAGAACTTTGTTTTGTTTATTCATCTACCATATACCAAATTATATGTAGTGTGGTTGCTACTTTAATCTGTCCAGACTAAATATCGCTATGAAAGATCAAATCTTGTCATAGTAAACTCATTGAACATTATCATAAAATACTTTACGACATGTGGACTATTTCATAGATGTGAAACATCCATGTCTGTTTCTTTATAGATCCAAATATGACCGATAGGTTTTTACACCTTTTCGGAGGGTCTTCCAAGTTCAAAACTTGATTTCTCGTATATGGAACTATCACCGATTTTATGGCTTCAAGCCATTTGATGGAGTCAGGGCCCATCATCGCTGCTTTGCATGTAGTCGGTTCATCATTATCAAACAATAATGATTTACTCTCAAATCTTAGTATTCGATTGTTTATCTGACCGACTTGGTTCAATAAGAACTTAGACCTTCGTGACCACAACCTTTGAGGCACGTGAGCCATGAGCATTCTAGATGCCTCCGAAACATTTTCCGGCGCTGCACAACTCAGCACATATAGCTAAGGTTCGTTAACCTTATCAAAGTTCTATTGTCCTCCCACTTAACATTTATGAAAAATTCCTTCTTCAAGAAACTTCATGTTTCAAGCGACAAACCCTTTTGTCCTTGGTGTTATGGAGGAATAACCAATTGTTATTCGAAATAACCTGCAAAGACATGCTCATACGTGTTAGACCCCTCCTTTATAAAGGAAAGGATCCCTGTGATTGCAATGCTAGTCCCTGGATCAATGCTAGCATCCACAGTTTAAGATGAAGTACACAGATACAAAGGTCGTTTATTACATTCATTCCAGAGATAAAACATAGTCTTATACAACTCAGGGCCATAGGCCTAATACAAGAGTTTAAGGAATAAGTAAATAAACATAAGTCTTCATCTTCATGTGCCACAGGCAAGCATGTTGAGTGTAGACTCATGACTCCTACTCATCATCGGAGTAACCTGCAACATCACAAGTTATAGCCACAGAGGGTCAATACTTTGGAATAGTATTGGCAAGTGATACCTTAGTATATTTTAGGTGGACTATAAAACTATATGCATTTTGGCTAAGTGTAGCTTGGCTTGCTTTGCTTGAAAATAAGTTTTACCTATTAGTTGAAAACACTAAGTTCTCCTTTGTCAAAAACATTCCCAAGGAACCACCAATAGACATTGAGGTCCTTCACCCTTGTTCACCCACAAATTTTATTTAGAAGTTGGAGTGATGAGATTCTTGTAGCTTCCATGTCTTGATGCTCAAATTGTCCATTGCCTTGGACTAGGCTAAGTACTTAGGTTTTCCATCTGCAGAGGTTGTGCACTTTCCCCACCAGACTTGGTTTCCCAAGACAGGACCTTTCAGAAGCCTTTCCTTAGTCAAAATGGACGCGCTCCAACCTATCATCCCAACTACCACCAACTGTCCAAGTGACTAAGTTCTAGCAACCTATATGATCATGGCAGAGCCCATATTGCCAAGGTTGCATTGTAAGCTTTCTCAACACTTGGCCTCCAAATCCCTTTGTGCCTGGGTGGCTTACCACAAGTGATATACACAACCCAAGTCCATGGCCTTGTGTAACCACTCAACATAACCCATACTTTCCATTCCACCCAGGAGGTTCATTTGACTTAGTGGTTTTATTAGAAAACATAAGTCTCTTGACTTAGAAATATTTTTATCATAATAAGTGTAGATGTTCACCTCCCTTGTTTGCTAAGTAGCTAGACTAAGCAGGTTATGATAACTTAACTTAGGAGAATTCCCTAGCAATTCCACTATTCCACTCTACTTAGGATTTCCATCTTAGCACTAGGCAAAATAGCATGCAATACTTTAGCAAAATATCTAATGCTAGTACAAAACATAGGATAGAAATATTCATGAAAATATCACTTGCCTTGGTAGTGGGGAGAGTAGCACTCTTCACAATCACAATCACTAGCAAAATCTACACAAGAAATTATAGCATACAATTACACACAATTATATACAACCAAAAATTATATGAATGCATGCATGCAAGAATTTACTAAGTGGTGATTTTTGAAAATTCTACCAAGTATGCTCATGTCTACAGAAACTTAACATGTCACAAGTTTGCCAACTAAACTTATTTGGCACCAATATAATTTACCAAAATAAATCTATACTTAAAATGGCCTTAAAACATGTTCTACAAATAAAATCATTTTAACTGTTACTATATGCTAAATAAATTGTATATTCTGAAAGGTCTTGTTTCACTGAATCCAACGGTATAAAGTTTGCAAAAATCTAACGTGTCAATCAAAAGTTATAAGCATTTGAATTTGGATCATATTTCTGGTTTTAAATCTATTTTCAGATCTAACCTAGCCACGCGTCATGTTCTTATTCGCCCATACCGTTTCGCACTGGATCGAGCTCCACAGCCGTAGGATCTAAATGAAATCTGGCGGCTCAGATCGCGTACCGCTTCGGGGTTAAGTGGATCTATCCTAGCGCTACGATACAGATCTAACGGCTGCTATTCTCCTGGCCAAGAACTGGCGGCGGAGCGGTGGCTACCGGCGGCGGAACTGTCGGTCGACGACGGAGGCGGCACTACAGGGGGTAAGTGAGAACGAGGAGTAGCTCACCGGGTTCAGGGGGTCACGGCGAAGCTCGTCGTACTCGCGGTTGGTCAAGGGGCGCTCAGGCACGGTTGCGATTGCTCGCCGGAGTGGAGGACGGCGTCGGTGTGTCGGGTGGTCGTTGGGGACGTCGCTGTGAACCACCCCAAGGCAAGACGAGGACACGGTTAGATTCACAGAGTCAAGGCAGAGTCGTGTGCCTGAACTAGAAGACGCGGGGCGGTCGGGGCTTACCACTAGAGCTCGCCGGAGTTCGTACAGAAGACGGTGGCGGCCAGTCGACGATGCTGCGGGAGCTACGGTTCATGTGAGGGTAAACGAAATGTGTTAAAAGAAGCGCAGAGGCTCACTGAACTAGTTTGCAAGAACGAGAGGCAGAGGGAAGCTCAGAACTCACCGGAATTTGCCGGCGTAGTCGCCGGAGACGGCGGGGTTACAGAGGGTAATGCTCGCAGCCTGGTGGCGCTCTGGGTTCGTGGTTTGAGGGAGAAGAGAGAGGGAACAGAGGGGGTTCTTATAGCCTGGTCACGAGCGAGAATTACTCGGCCAATAAATCGAATTGATACCGCGAATTAAACACAGAAACGCCCGCGTTGATTTGGGGATGAACGGGTCGTGCGGGTGGAGACGACGCTGACGTGGAGAAGGCCCGCTTGTCAGCGAGGTGCGCGGAGTATAGGTGGGGTCTGCCTGTCAGCGGCTCAGCGCGTGCGCTTGCGCGTGAGAGAAGAATAAGAAGACCCCGGGTGGGCTTGCTGGGCTCGATTTGCTGCTGGGCCAGATTCTGGCCGCGCGGCCTTTTTCCATTGAGGAGTCCTTTTCTTTTTCTAAATTCATTTTCTGGTATGAATTTGATATGTATTCAAATCCTTTTGAATCCAAACTGCTTTGGGAATTTTTGCAGGGTTTTGTGGGTTCAAAAACAGTCATTTTAACTAAGTGGTTACTTTGCAAGGCTTGGTCAAGCTTGGGTTTCAAAGTAAACAAAGATTTGCTCCAGTTTGCAAATATTTGAAAAAGGATTTTGAAACTATTTCTAAATTTGGAATCTTGGGTTAAAAGCTTCACCTAATCTTTCCATCAATGGAGGCAAGCAAACAAGTACCTAACATTCAAATTTCAAAGGGTGATGGCCATTTGAGATAAATTGCCCACATGAAATCATAGCTCAAACTTCTGTCTCTAAATGATTTTTGAGAAAAACCCTAAATGGATGAATGATGCAAAGATGATATGAATGAGTTTTGAAACTATGATTTTTGGGATGTTACAAATCTAACCCCCTTAAGATGAATCTCGCCCTCGAGATTCGGGTTGGCTAGCAAATAGGTGAGGGTGGTCTTTTCGAAGATCATCTTCTCTTTCCCATGTTGCTTCCTCTTCGGAGTGATGGTTCCATTGCACTTTACAAAACTTGATAGTCTTGGTCCTGGTAACTCTTTCTGCGGTCTCTAGAATCTTGACAGGCTTTTCCTCATAAGTGAGATCACTTTGTAGCTGAACTTCTTCCAAAGGTATGGTATCCTTCAAAGAAGACTCTTCCATTTCTGGGTGACATTTCTTAAGCTGACTCACATGAAATACGTTATGGACTGCTGATAGAGATTCTGGCAATTCAACTTCATATGCAACTTCTCCCTTGCAACTTAGAATCTTGAATGGCCCAACATATCTTGGTGCCAACTTTCCCTTGACTCCAAATCTTTTCACTCCACAAAGTGGTGATACTCTAAGATAAGCTCTATCTCCAACTTCGTAGGTGACTTCTCTACGCTTAGAATCCGCGTAGCTTTTCTGTCGGGACTGAGCTATCTTTAACCTGTCCTTAACCAATTTGACTTTCTCTTCGGCGTCTTTGATAAGATCAGGTCCAAATAAACTTCTTTTTCCCACACCATTCCATAACAACGGGGTGGTACACTTCCTTCCGTAGAGTAACTCAAATGGTGCCATTCCAATACTAGATTGATGACTATTGTTGTAAGAGAACTCTGCGTAAGGCAAACTTTCATCCCAACTTGCTCCATAGTCTAAGGCACATGCCCTCAACATGTCTTCAAGAATTTGGTTAGTCCTTTCCGTTTGACCATCAGTTTGGGGATGAAAGGCAGTACTGAATTCCAACCTTGTTCCCAAAGATTCATGAAGCTGTCTCCAAAAGTGAGAAGTGAACTGGGTTCCTCTATCTGACACAATACTCTTTGGCACACCGTGAAGGCATACAATTCGGCTCATGTAGATTTTAGCTAACTTGGCACTTGTATAGGTTGTCTTCACTGGTATAAAATGAGCCACTTTAGTTAGGCGATCCACTACTACCCATATGGAATCATACCCTGACCTTGTCCTTGGTAATCCGGTAATGAAATCCATACCGATATTTTCCCACTTCCATTCAGGAATAGGCTGTGGTTGAAGCAAACCCGCTGGTTTCTGATGCTCCGCTTTGACTCTACTACACACATCACACAAAGCAATATGTTCGGCGATGTCCCTTTTGAGATTGTTCCACCAAAACCTTTCCTTCATGTCCATGTACATCTTGGTATTTCCCGGGTGAATAGAATACGGAGAGTTGTGAGCTTCTTGTAGAATCAGTTTCCGCAACTCCGGGTCTTGTGGAACACATATACGTTTCCCGTGCCATAAAGTACCTTGTTCATCTATATGGAAACTCTTAGCTTTCCCTAGACTTATATTTTCCTTAATCTTTTCAATTTCCTTATCAGTCTTCTGAACTTCTCGGATCTTGTCCAATAAAGTGGGTTGAACATCTAAGGACATGAGATGTCCTTCTGGTACAATCTCCAATCTGAGTTCCTTGAATTGTTTACTCAGGTCATCTGGCAATTCCCCTTTTGTAAGGCCATTTACAAATGTCTTACGACTTAGAGCGTCCGCTACTACATTTGCTTTACCGGGGTGGTATTGCAAACTTAAGTCGTAATCCTTGATAAGTTCTAGCCATCTCCTTTGCCTCATGTTGATTTCTTTCTGGGTGAAGATGTACTTCAAGCTCTTATGATCGGTGAACACTTCACAACGCTTACCCAAAAGGTAATGTCTCCATGTTTTGAGTGCATGGACGACAGAGGCTAACTCCAAATCATGAGTAGGATGGTTTACTTCATGAGTTTTGAGTTGTCTCGAAGCATAGGCTACGACTTTACCATCTTGCATAAGCACGGCACCCAAACCTTGATGAGACGCATCACAGTGTACTTGGAAATCTTTTTCTAAATCAGGCAGACATAGAACTGGTGCTGTCACAAGTCTCTTCTTCAACTCTTGGAAACTGACTTCGCAACCTTCAGTCCAAGCAAATTTCTTGTCCTTCTTTAGTAATTCTGTCATTGGTTTAGCAACCTTCGAGAAATTTTCAATGAACCTTCTGTAGTAACCTGCTAAGCCAAGGAAACTACGAACTTCTTTTACATTCTTGGGTGATTCCCAATCTGTCACAGCTAAAACCTTAGCAGGATCAACTGCCACACCATCCTTTGTCATAACGTGACCAAGAAAACCAACTTTCTCTAACCAGAACTCACACTTACTGAATTTGGCATAAAGTTTATGTTCCCTCAGTTTCTCAAGTATCAAGCGTAAGTGTCTTTCATGTTCTTCCTTGCTCTTGGAGTAAACTAAGATATCGTCGATGAACACGACCACAAACTTGTCAATAAATTCCATGAATACCTTGTTCATCATATTCATGAAGTATGCTGGAGCGTTGGTTAAACCAAAAGGCTGAAGGGGTTCGTAGCATGGAAAACAAAAATTTTCTATCGCATACAAACAAACAAGCCAAGATCTATCTACTAGATTGTGGCAACGAGTCGATGGAATAACTTACCCTCGAAGATTCCAAAGCGGTTAACGAGAGCAGATTCTCGTGGGTGATGTAGTCGTACTCTTTCCGATCTCAAGATCGCGTAGACGATCCTTCCGGCGCTGCGTTCCGGCAGCGCTTCCGCAGTCGGTCACACGTTCGGTACTCGACGAAGACCTTCCTCTCCCTTGTTCCAGCAGGCAGCGGAGGTTGTAGCACTCTCCTCGCGATTCCGGCAGCACAACGGCGTGGTACCGGAAGTAGAGGGGAGATCCCGCAGGGCTTCGCCTTAAGCCAGAGCGAGTATGGTGGAGTATGAGAGAGAGCTATTAGTGGTCTAGAGATTAGACACACCAATTAGAAGGCTCTAAACCGCAGGCTAGAGCAATTAGAAGCTCTAAACCAAAACGGTCTAAACCGGAGATTAGAGGATAGGAACTTGTGTGTAGAGGAGGAGGCCCTGCCCCTCCTTTTATAGGTGGAGGGGCTGGCGCACCAGGGAAGGGGAGGGGAGTCCCTCCCCAACTCGGCCAAGGCTGGCCGCCGGCTTGGAGGAGAGGGACTCCTCCTCCAAGTTGGTTTCAACCTCCTCTTGCTTGTTTCCCACAGTTTCTTGTTTTAGCCGTTTGACTTTCAAACTGGACATTTGACTTTTCTGTTTTAGGATTCAATTTAATCCTTTATTTGGAACAGCAAGAACACTTAGTACATGATGCAATCATTCCAATATGTAATGACACATTCATGTACCCCTCCCCCCTCCCGGAGTGCCGGACATTCCGGAACCTTCTAGAACATTCACCGGAATCATTTCCGAACTCCGAAACGGGACTTTCCTTATATGAATCTTATTCTCCGGACCATTCCGGATCACCTCGTGATATCCCGGATCCCATCCGAGACTCCGAACAACATTCGGTCTCTTTCTCATAATACCATAACTACTCAAACAACGTCGAATCCTTAAGTGTGTCTCCCTACGGTTCGTGAATTATGCGGACATGATCGAGACACTTCTCCGAACAATAACCAATAGAGGAATCTGGAAATTCATATGGCTCCCACATACTTCTACGATTACTTTGCGATCGAATGAACCACTTACATACGATACCAATTTCCCTTTGTCTCACGATAGTTTACTTATCCGAGGTTTTGATCGTCGGTATCTCTGCATACCTAGTTCAACCTCGTTACCGATAAGTACTCTTTTCTCGTTCCCGTGATATGTGATCCCTTGTGAGCCAGTCACATGCTTGCAAGCTAATTGGATGACATTCCACCGAGAGGGCCCAGAGTATATCTATCCGTCATATGGATGGACAAATCCCACTCTTGATCCATGTGTTTCAACCAATACTTTCTGAACACTCAATGCCACCTTTATAGCCACCCTGTTACGGTGTGGTGTTTGATGTCATCAAAGCATCCATCCGGTAAAGGTGATATGCATGATCTCATGGTCGAAGGAATTAGGTTACTATGTATCAGAAAGCATATAGCAATTGAACTATTTAAATGACTTGATCTTTATGCTACGCTTATCTATAGGAGTATGTCCATCACATCATTCTCCTAATGATATGATCCTGTTGTTAATAACATCTCTATGTTCATGATCAGGAAACCATGATCATATATTAACCAACAAGCTAGTTTAACAAGAGGCTTTACTAGGGACTCTTATTTTAGTTTACAAATCACACAAGTATTAATGTTTCCGGTTAATACAATTATAGCATGGTATGTAAACATTTATCATAAGTGTGAAGATATGATAATAACCACTTTATTATTGCCTCTTGGGCATATCTCCAACAAAGGCATCACAGTATACTCATACAATCCATATCTTGTGGTGAATGCTGTTTTTGGTATGTCTTGCTCTCTTATCTTGAGTTGAAAATAGCCTGACCGAAGATCAATCTTCGAGAACACACATGCTCCTTCTAACTGATCAAACAAGTCGTTGATTCTTGGCAAAGAATATTTGTTCTTGATGGTCACCTCGTTGAGAGAACGGTAGTCAATACACAATCTTTGCGTTCTATCCTTTTTCTCCACAAACAATACTGGGGCTCCCCAAGATGAAGAACTTGGTTGAATAAACCCTTTCTGCAACTGTTCTCCTAGCTGTTTCTTGAGTTCTTTCAGTTCATCAACGGACATTTTGTACGGTCTCTTAGCTATTGGTCCAGAACCTGGTACCAAATCTATCAGAAACTCCACATCTCTATCTGGTGGCATTCCTGGTAACTCCTCCGGAAATACATCCGGATACTCACACACAATTGGCACACTGTCCATGCTAACCCCCTTAAGAGAATTCAGCTTACTTCCTTTGGATTCAAAGTTTGACTTGAATTTTATTCTTTTTCCTTCTGGGGTTGTGAGTGCAACAGTACGATTAGCACAATCTAGTACTCCTTCATACTAGCCATCCAATCCATTCCCAAAATTACATCTAGTCCTTGGGAATCTAGGATTATCAGGCTTACTGGAAACTTATGCTTACCAAACTCTATGATGAGATCCCGGCATCCAAGGCTTACTATCATATCTCCCCCCGGAGAACTAACCTTTATTGGACACCCAATGTTTTCTGATGCAAACCCATTTCTATCAACAAATGCCTTTGATATGAATGAATGAGATGCACCGGTATCAAAGAGTACAAATGCTGAAATTGAATTGAGTCTGAACTTACCAGCCACGGCATCAGGCTCCTCATAGACCTCCTCCACATTAATGTGGTTAACCTGTCCTTTCTGAAAAGGATTTGGCTTGTTAGGTCCTTCAACTTTCTTCTCAGGGCACTCATTAGCATAATGCCCCAGCTTCTTGCATTTGAAGCACTCAACCTGACTGATGTCCTTTTTAGGAGGTTGGCTTCCACTTCCACTACCATTTCCACCATAGTGGCTCTTATGTCCACCCTTGTGGTTCTTGTACTTCTCCTTGTCATGACTACGATGATGCTTGTTGTCATGATGGTTGTGGTTGTGCTTGCTGAATTTCCCATGTTTATGGGATCCTGAGTTGCCACTGTCATCATAGTGAGATCGTTTGTGAGACGACCCCGAGTTGTGTTTGTCGGAGTGTTTCCTCTTCCTACTCTCGACTTGCTTCATTTTACTTTCCAAAATAGCAGCCTTGTCACACAACGACTGATAAGTTGGAACATATGCCACAGACAACTGTAGGTTCAGCTCATCATTCAAACCCTCCAAGAACTTTTCCTTTCTCTTGGCATCTGTATCAACCTCATCCGGTGCGTAGCGCGCCAGATTGTTGAACTCTTATATGTATTCAGCCACGCTGCGGTGACGCTGTTTCAGGTTGTGAAACTCCTTCTTTTTCAGACTCATCATTCCTGATGAGATATGAGCAGTGCGGAAACCATCTTCAAAGATAGCCCAAGTCACCTCATCAATAGGTGTGGTGATTTGGAAATTGTCCCACCATGTGGCGGCTGGTCCTTCCAACAGATGTGCTGCGAATCTGACTTTTTCAGCATCCGTGCAGCCCACGGTCACTAAGTCTTTGTTCACAGAACGCAGCCAGTCATTGGCTACCATGGGATCAGTTGTTCCCGAAAACTTTGCTGGCCTCAGACGCAGAAATCTGGTGAGCATATCAAAACCCGGAGGGTTGTTGTTGTTGTTGTTGTTGGGGTTGTTGTTGTTGTTGTTGTTATTCTGGTTTTGGATGAATGTTGTCATCATTTGCATAAGCTGTGTTTGCGCATTCATCATTTGTTGCATTTCCGGGGTGATGTTGTTGGGGTTGGGGTTTGCGCGACGGGGAGGCATCTGTGGTTTGTTCAAATAGATAAGAATGAGATACCCATAGATGTTTCATGCACAATACATCATAAGCAAACACATAACAAGCAACATAAGAATAAAAGTTCAACAACCACATAACAAACTTATGAAGTAAAACACACAAGTGGCAAGCCATCCACATGTCGGATGGTCCAATAAGTTCACAATAACAAGCATGAATATGAAAAGTAAACGAGTAGTCAAGTATACTCATCAGCATCTATCTCCTCCTCGACGAAGGTAAGACCTGCGTTCTCCATCGCGGTCTTGTTCTCCTCAATCGTAGTGGTCAAGGAATCGACCTTGGCTTTGAGAGCCCTCTTCTGGGAACGAAGTCTCTCAATAACCATCTGCTGCTGCTCTAGCTCGAAATCCTTGGACTTCAGTTCCTCGGTCATGTCCCGGATCTTCTTGTTCCTATCCTGGACGCGTTTCTCCTGACTCTTGAACTTGCGGTCCTGGGTCTCGAACTTTATCTCCATTTCCTTGATCATCTCGTCCTGCTGCGCAAAAAGCTTGTCCTTCTCGCGAAGCTGCACCTGAAGCTCGTCATTACCTAGCATGACGTTCGTCCTGTCCGTATCTACGTGCCTGAGAAGAGTCTCTAAGTCCTGAAGATAGAGACGTATCGGCTCTGCAGTGCTCCTCGAGTCGTCCTCAAAGTCGATGGACTCTCCATCAACATCACGTCTTCCGAAGACGTGAAAGTGAGTGCCCCTAACCTGTCGGGAGTGACGGCCTAATAGTCGTCCTATCAGGTCCTGCATGACTACCTCCATGCCTCTCTCCCTGTCGTCGTGCATCAGCTTGAAGACGATGGCCTCCGTAGTAGGCTCAGTCTGGCGTCCAGGCTGGTTCACCTTGAAGCCCCAGAGGTCCTTCCTCTCGAACTTGGTGAGTGGGTACACCGTGATGGTGGGAAGAGGGAGATCGATCAAAGTGGTAAGCTCAACGATACGGGGACCAAAACAAGTAACCCGAAACTCCTCAACAGTGCTGATGGCAATAGGAATCTATTTATAAGATTGAAAAAGTTAGAACAACGCAATTCAAGGTAAATCAAGACAAACATTCATACATATCCATGAAACATAATCGTCACACAAATCATGCATACATAAGTCCATTACATCATTCAAGGTCCATACTTATTTAAAGTATCTTTTTGTAAATAAGGTGATAAGTGGTGGTCCAACTAACGAAGTTCCCTTACAATCCAATCTCACGGGATCTATTAGCAAACACAATGTTCCTAGAGGCAATCCACCAATCTTGATCTCTTGACTCTATCACTAAGTCTATAACATCTCCCCTTATCTCTTGGTTGGTGGCTTCCAACTCTTGAGTAAGCTCCTTCTCTTTCTCTAAGTCCTTTTGGAGGTTGAGCATTCTGCACTTGGCTATAGCACTTAATTCTTTGATAGTCCTCCAAGCTGCATCCCTGGCTGACTCAAAGAATGTGGTGTGCATTGTAGTGTTGGTGTACATGCAGTATCCCCTTTCTTTGTGGTTGTCTTCCTTGTTCTTGTACAAGTGAAGTTGCACCCACCAATACTCCACTACTTCATCCATCACTGGAAAGCCCTTGTACACAGCTGCACCATGTGCATCCATTGCCACCATAAGGTTCTTGAGAATATTGGGAAACTCAGTTTCACACTCCAAGGTCATGGTCATGAGTGGTCCTTTCTTCACGGCTTCGTTAATGGAGTTCATCTACAAAGGAAGTTGAAAGAGATTAGGAAAGTTTTACGAGAAGAATAGACAAGTGTAGAAGTAGTTGAAGAAAAACTTTTTCCTTAGTGGTTTTCCAATCCTAGGGTCATAATCCTACAGGCAACACAGTGCTCTGATACCATCTGTTAGACCCCTCCTTTATAAAGGAAAGGATCCCTGTGATTGCAATGCTAGTCCCTGGATCAATGCTAGCATCCACAGTTTAAGATGAAGTACACAGATACAAAGGTCGTTTATTACATTCATTCCAGAGATAAAACATAGTCTTATACAACTCAGGGCCATAGGCCTAATACAAGAGTTTAAGGAATAAGTAAATAAACATAAGTCTTCATCTTCATGTGCCACAGGCAAGCATGTTGAGTGTAGACTCATGACTCCTACTCATCATCGGAGTAACCTGCAACATCACAAGTTACAACCACAGAGGGTCAATACTTTGGAATAGTATTGGCAAGTGATACCTTAGTATATTTTAGGTGGACTATAAAACTATATGCATTTTGGCTAAGTGTAGCTTGGCTTGCTTTGCTTGAAAATAAGTTTTACCTATTAGTTGAAAACACTAAGTTCTCCTTTGTCAAAAACATTCCCAAGGAACCACCAATAGACATTGAGGTCCTTCACCCTTGTTCACCCACAAATTTTATTTAGAAGTTGGAGTGATGAGATTCTTGTAGCTTCCATGTCTTGATGCTCAAATTGTCCATTGCCTTGGACTAGGCTAAGTACTTAGGTTTTCCATCTGCAGAGGTTGTGCACTTTCCCCACCAGACTTGGTTTCCCAAGACAGGACCTTTCAGAAGCCTTTCCTTAGTCAAAATGGACGTGCTCCAACCTATCATCCCAACTACCACCAACTGTCCAAGTGACTAAGTTCTAGCAACCTATATGATCATGGCAGAGCCCATATTGCCAAGTGGTTGCACTGTAAGCTTTCTCAACACTTGGCCTCCAAATCCCTTTGTGCCTGGGTGGCTTACCACAAGTGATATACACAACCCAAGTCCATGGCCTTGTGTAACCACTCAACATAACCCATACTTTCCATTCCACCCAGGAGGTTCATTTGACTTAGTGGTTTTATTAGAAAACATAAGTCTCTTGACTTAGAAATATTTTTATCATAATAAGTGTAGATGTTCACCTCCCTTGTTTGCTAAGTAGCTAGACTAAGCAGGTTATGATAACTTAACTTAGGAGAATTCCCTAGCAATTCCACTATTCCACTCTACTTAGGATTTCCCATCTTAGCACTAGGCAAAATAGCATGCAATACTTTAGCAAAATATCTAATGCTAGTACAAAACATAGGATAGAAATATTCATGAAAATATCACTTGCCTTGGTAGTGGGGAGAGTAGCACTCTTCACAATCACAATCACTAGCAAAATCTACACAAGAAATTATAGCATACAATTACACACAATTATATACAACCAAAAATAATATGAATGCATGCATGCAAGAATTTACTAAGTGGTGATTTTTGAAAATTCTACCAAGTATGCTCATGTCTACAGAAACTTAACATGTCACAAGTTTGCCAACTAAACTTATTTGGCACCAATATAATTTACCAAAATAAATCTATACTTAAAATGGCCTTAAAACATGTTCTACAAATAAAATCATTTTAACTGTTACTATATGCTAAATAAATTGTATATTCTGAAAGGTCTTGTTTCACTGAATCCAACGGTATAAAGTTTGCAAAAATCTAACGTGTCAATCAAAAGTTATAAGCATTTGAATTTGGATCATATTTCTGGTTTTAAATCTATTTTCAGATCTAACCTAGCCACGCGTCATGTTCTTATTCGCCCATACCGTTTCGCACTGGATCGAGCTCCACAGCCGTAGGATCTAAATGAAATCTGGCGGCTCAGATCGCGTACCGCTTCGGGGTTAAGTGGATCTATCCTAGCGCTACGATACAGATCTAACGGCTGCTATTCTCCTGGCCAAGAACTGGCGGCGGAGCGGTGGCTACCGGCGGCGGAACTGTCGGTCGACGACGGAGGCGGCACTACAGGGGGTAAGTGAGAACGAGGAGTAGCTCACCGGGTTCAGGGGGTCACGGCGAAGCTCGTCGTACTCGCGGTTGGTCAAGGGGCGCTCGGGCACGGTTGCGATTGCTCGCCGGAGTGGAGGACGGCGTCGGTGTGTCGGGTGGTCGTTGGGGACATCGCTGTGAACCACCCCAAGGCAAGACGAGGACACGGTTAGATTCACAGAGTCAAGGCAGAGTCGTGTGCCTGAACTAGAAGACGCGGGGCAGTCAGGGCTTACCACTAGAGCTCGCCGGAGTTCGTACAGAAGACGGTGGCGGCCAGTCGACGATGCTGCCAGAGCTACGGTTCATGCGAGGGTAAACGAAATGTGTTAAAAGAAGCGCAGAGGCTCACTGAACTAGTTTGCAAGAACGAGAGGCAGAGGGAAGCTCAGAACTCACCGGAATTTGCCGGCGTAGTCGCCGGAGACGGCGGGGTTACAGAGGGTAATGCTCGCAGCCTGGTGGCGCTCTGGGTTCGGGGTTTGAGGGAGAAGAGAGAGGGAACAGAGGGGGTTCTTATAGCCTGGCCACGAGCGAGAATTACTCGGCCAATAAATCGAATTGACGCCGCGAATTAAACACAGAAACGCCCGTGTTGATTTGGGGATGAACGGGTCGTGCGGGTGGAGACGACGCTGACGTGGAGAAGGCCCGCTTGTCAGCGAGGTGCGCGGAGTATAGGTGGGGTCTGCCTGTCAGCGGCTCAGCGCATGCGCTTGCGCGTGAGAGAAGAATAAGAAGACCCCGGGTGGGCTTGCTGGGCTCGATTTGCTGCTGGGCCAGATTCTGGCCGCGCGGCCTTTTTCCATTGAGGAGTCCTTTTCTTTTTCTAAATTCATTTTCTGGTATGAATTTGATATGAATTCAAATCCTTTTGAATCCAAACTGCTTTGGGAATTTTTGCAGGGTTTTGTGGGTTCAAAAACAGTCATTTTAACTAAGTGGTTACTTTGCAAGGCTTGGTCAAGCTTGGGTTTCAAAGTAAACAAAGATTTGCTCCAGTTTGCAAATATTTGAAAAAGGATTTTGAAACTATTTCTAAATTTGGAATCTTGGGTTAAAAGCTTCACCTAATCTTTCCATCAATGGAGGCAAGCAAACAAGTACATAACATTCAAATTTCAAAGGGTGATGGCCATTTGAGATAAATTGCCCACATGAAATCATAGCTCAAACTTCTGTCTCTAAATGATTTTTGAGAAAAACCCTAAATGGATGAATGATGCAAAGATGATATGAATGAGTTTTGAAACTATGATTTTTGGGATGTTACAATACGACTTTGGTTGTAAACATCTTACTTATGTTTAGCATACCAAAATTTTAGAAATGACAACTTGGGTTTTACCCCAAACCATAACTTCCATGGTGTCACTTCAACGGATCAAGATGGAGCTCTATTCAGTGTAAAAGTGGTAGTCTCTAAAGCTTTAATCTTTTAAAACATAATGGCAGTTTTATAAATAACACCTTTTATCCAACCATGTCAAACAAGGTTTTATTACAAATCTCAAACGCTCCATACTCCTATGGTGTTTCGGGAGATGTAAATCTAGGTGTTTTTTGCTAAACTTGCAAATCAAATAAATCTCTTTATGATAAAATCATAATTCATTTATTTTCTTGTTACACTTGTAACTCAAATAAATCCCTTTATGATAAAATCATAAATCATTTATTTTCTTGTTACAATGATTTTCCACTTCATCTTGAAAGTCTTTGAACGTTTTCAAATATTTCATACTTCTTTCTCATTAAGTGAACATTCACTCAAATTTCCGGAGAAAGCATATGAAGTTGAAGACCATCGCGTACGACTACACATAATGGACTACATACATCGATATGTATAAATTCCAATAATTTAGTCGATCGTTCTTCTTTGGCCTTTGAACGAAGTTTTAATTATCCTGAGGAAAGTCTCACAAGCATCATTTGATCAAATCAAAGTGTAGAGGTGTTGGAGATATGCCCAAGAGGCAATAATAAAGTGGTTATTATCATATCTTCATACTTATGATAAATGTTTACATACCATGCTATAATTGTATTAACCGGAAACATTAATACTTGTGTGATTTGTAAACATAAAAGAGTCCCTAGTAAAGCCTCTTGTTAAACTAGCTTGTTGGTTAATATATGATCATGGTTTCCTGATTATGAACATAGAGATGTTATTAACAACGGGGTCATATCATTAGGAGAATGATGTGATGGACATACTCCTATAGTTAAGCGTAGCATAAAGATCAAGTCATTTAATATAGTCCATTTGCTATAAGCTTTCTGATACATAGTAAACTAATTCCTTCGACCATGAGATCATGCTAATCACCATCACCGGAAGGATGCTTTGATGACATCAAACACCACACCGTAACTGGGTGGCTATAAAGGTGGCATTGTGTGTTCGGAAAGTATGTGTTGAGGCACATGGATCAAGAGTGGGATTTGTCCATCCATATGACAGATAGATATACTCTGGGCCCTCTCGGTGGAATGTCATCCAATTAGCTTGAAAGCATGTGACTGGCTCACAAGGGATCACATACCACGGGAACGAGAAAAGAGTACTTATCGGTAACGAGGTTGAACTAGGTATGCAGAGATACCGACGATCAAAACCTCGGATAAGTAAACTATCGTGAGACAAAGGGAAATTGGTATCGTATGTAAGTGGTTCATTCGATCGCAAAGTAATCGTAGAAATATGTGGGAGCCATATGAATTTCCAGATTCCTCTATTGGTTATTGATCGGAGAAGAGTCTCGATCATGTCCGCATAATTCACGAACCGTAGGGAGACACACTTAAGGATTCGATGTTGTTGAGTAGTTATGTAATGATGAGTAAGAGACCGAATGTTGTTCGGAGTCTCAGATGGGATCCGGGATATCACGAGGAGATCCGGAATGGTCCGGAGAATAAGATTCATATAAGGAAAGTCCCGTTTCGGAGTTGGAGAATGGTTCCGGTGTTTTCATCGAGAATGTTCTAGAAGGTTCCGGAATGTCCGGCACTCCGGAGGGGAAAGGGTACATGAATGTGTTATATCAAGTTGATATGATTGCATCATGTACTAGGTGTCATCTCTGTACCAAAATAGAGGGTTTATTCAAATCCTAGTTTGAAAAAGTCAAACGGCTAGTTTGAAAGTCAAACGGCTAGTTTTGGGAAAGAGGAGAAGGAGGGTTGAAACCGACTTGGGGGTGGAGTTCCTCCTCCCACCGCCGGCCCACCTTGGGTCCGAGTTGGGGAGGGACTCCCCTCCCCAGGCGCGCCTCCCTCCACCTATAAGAGGAGGGGCAGGGCTCCCCTCCTAGACACACAAGTTCCTACCTCTAAACCCTAGCTTGGCGCCACCACCTCCTGCAGCTGCCGCCGCCTCCCAGGGTTCTCCTTGCCGCCGACTTGGGCACCACCAAGTCCTAGCCGCCGGCTCTAGCACCTCTTCCTCGGTGTGTCTAAACCATAGATCGTCGAGGGCTCTCCCATAGTCCACCATACTCGCTCCGGCTTAAGGCGAAGCCCTGCGAGATCTCCCCTCTACTTCCGGTACCACGCCGCCGTGCTGCCGGAATCGCGAGGAGAGTGCTACAACCTCCGCTGCCTGCTGGAACAAGGGAGAGGAAGGTCTTCGTCGAGTACCGAACGTGTGACCGACTGCGGGAGCGCTGCCAGAACCCAGCGCCGGAAGGATCGTCTACGCGATCTTGAGATCGGCAAGAGTACGACTACATCACCCACGAGAATCTGCTCTCGTTAACCGCTTTGGAATCTTCGAGGGTGAGTTTCTCTATCGACTCGTTGCTACAATCTAGTAGATAGATCTTGGCTTGTTTGTTTGCATCCGGTAGAAATTTTTTGTTTTCCATGCTACGAACCCCAACAGTGGTATCAGAGCCGTGTCTATAGGTAGATCTGTTTGCACGAGTAGAACACAATGGTCATTGTGGGCGTTGATGCTTTTATTGTCGATTGCTTCTTGTGTACTTTGCATCTTGCGGTATGTTGGGATGAAGCGGCCCGAGCTAACCTTACATGACATCGTTCATGAGACTTGCTCCACGCTTGACATGCAACTTGTATTGCATAAGTGGCTTTGCGGGTGCCTGTTTCTCCTAGCATAGTTAAGATCCAATTTACAACGGGTGATTAACAATACTAGTATCAATGTTGTGGTTCTTGTTCGTAAGTTAGAACGACACTTATTGAAAGCCCCAAACCACGTAAAATATGCAAAGAAAGTAGAGGCGTCTAACTTTGTTTTGCAGGGGTGTGCAGTGATGTGATATGGCCATGATTGTGATTATATATGATGTATGCAATGTTCCTTATTGTAAGTCGGCAACCGGCAGGAGCCATATGGTTGTCTTTAATTTCTGTTAAGACCCGCGTGTCTATTCAAAGTAGTTGTAATAGTTGAAGCCGGTGGACGACAACCATGGAGAAGCATCATTGACCTTGATGCAATGTCGGTGATGATGGAGATCATGTTCGTGCTAGAAGATGGAGATCGGAAGCACAAAGAAGAAAGGCCATATCATATCACATATTATGAATTGCATGTGATGTTAATCCTTTATGCATCTTGTATTGCTTAGTAGACGACGGTAGCATTATAAGATGATCCCTCATGCACATGAATTTCAAGTCATAAAGTGTTCACCCTTAGTTAGCACTGTTGCTAAAGCTTGTTGTTTCGAAGCACCACGTGATGATCGGGTGTGTTAGATTCCGCAAGTGTATACAACGTGGGCAAGCCAGATTTGCTCATGCGGAAGCTAAGGTTTGATCTTGACGAGCCTAGCATGTATAGACATGGTCTCAGGAACGCGGATCACCGAAAGTTAAAGCATGAGTCATATAGTAGATATGATGAACATGTTGATTGTTCGCCATTGAAGCTATATCAACTCTCGTGATGATCGGTTTTGATATGGTGGATTTGGTTCGTGTGATCACTAAAACAATGTGAGGGATATTGTTTTGAGTGGGAGTTTAACAGCAATATGATTAAAAGTTGAACACTATTTATCATAAATTAACTCAAAGTGAATTTGCATAATTGTTGTAGTCATTGGCATCCGTTTACCACCTTGCGCTTAGTTATAATTGAGATGATAGAACTATGGAATTCTGGTTAGTTACTTTACGAACTGGTATCGTATTGTTTTGAAGTGTTAATCTAAAGTTTAAAAGTCCTATTGCAAACTTTCAGTAAATTCCGGTTACTCCATGAAGTTTAATAATTGGTATTAAATCAAGAGTGACAATTCCAAGTGTTAGTGTATGAGTATCATGTTTGTCTCCATGATTCTTGATATTCAAAGGATTATCTTAATATCAAGGTTATCTAGGATCTGAAAGAGTTGTTTCAGAAACCATGATGTGTGGAAGATATTGTGATATCTGAAACGAAGTTTTGGTTACACCATGATAGAGTATAATATGGCAAAGTTCATGTTCTCATATTTTGATGAGAATTTGCAAAGGTTTGGAGACACTTGTTGTCCTAATCCTCCAAAAGGTTTTGGATAGCAACATTATACTCGTAATTCATCGTTATAAGCTAAAAGTAGCTTGATCATGGACGATTCCATGATAAGGGTGAATACTTGATGTAGGTAAAATGTTTACTACACCAAGAGATTACTAAAGAAAGGAATTTGAAAGAACACCAAACATTTGATGATGGTGATCTACTTCAAAGTGCAAGTCCAAAGACATTGGTATTTAACTATACACGCTTTGGACTATGTGTCATATGTATGACTCCACTATTAATGTTGATAGATTCTTTCAAACAGAAAAGGAAATACTGAAAGAGAATCTCATAAGTATATGGCAGAAAAGAAAAGACTAGAATTGTCCAGCTTAAGTATATAGATGATATACATGTTATGGCTATATTCTTTGCTTATTAAACAAAGCGGTTCTTAAGTATTTGATACTGAATTTGTTGGTGTGAATCGTCATACGAAACAACAGAATTCATGAACTACAGTGGCCTAAGTAACTAGCAAAAGAATATGTGATGATGTTCATCGAGAACAAATAAAGGGTTATTGTGTTGCTCGTTAAACATCAAAGCTTGCCTTCAAAGATTTGTTTTATCAGGTATTATGAGAACAAAAGGGTTGTTCAAATAATTGCCGTAATCCATAAAAGATGGATTCACAAATCTCGTTGGAGAAATCACATCCATAAAACTAGTGCTAAAGATGTCGAAAGACAAATTGATTGAAAGATCACTTAGGAAGTGACATCGCCGTTTAAATTATATTGAAAGAAAACATGAAGAAACTCCATGTGGATGGAATTTTAGAGTTTTTTGATTTTTGATCAAATGACGCTTGTGAAACTTTCCTAGAAGTAATTAAAACTTCGTTCATAGGCCAAAAGGGAACGAATGACTAGCTTATTGGAACTTGTACATATTGTTGTACGAAGTCCATTATGTGTAGTCAAGAGCGATGGATTTCAACTTCATATGCTTTCTCCGAAAATTTGAGTGAATATATGAATATTTACTTAATAAGGATGATGTATGAAACATTTGAAAAGTTCAAAGACTTTCAAGATGAAGTGCAAAATCATTGTAACAAGAATATAAACATTTTATGATAAAGATCATAAAGGAAGATATTTGAGTTACAAAGTTTAGCATAATACCTAAGATTTATGGAATCGTTCCGTGGATTTGCATTTCCCGAAACACCATAAGAGTATGGAGCATTCGAGATATGTAATTAAACCTTGTTTGACATGGTAAGATCAAAGGTATAATTCATAAAACTGCCATTATATTTTAAAGATTAGAAGCTTTAGAGACTACCTTTTTTCCCACTGAAAAGAGCTTCATCATAATCCGTTGAAATGACACCATATAAAGTTATGGTTTGGGATAAAACCCAAGTAGTCCTTTCTTAAAACATTGGTATGCTATGCATAAGAAAGATGTGTGCAACCAAAGTCGGATGAACCTGTCTTTGTATAACTGTTAAGTATTCCTCCATAAACACCGGAGACAAAAGTGTTTGTTACTTAGAACGTCAAGTTTCTTTGAGAAGGAATTTTTCGTGAAAAGTTAAGTGGGAGGACAATAGAACTTTGATAAGGTTAAAAGAACCTTAGCTATATGTGCAAAGTTGCACAGCGCCGAAAAGTGTTCCGGAGGGAGCAACAATGCTCATGGCTCACGTACCTAAAAGGTTGTGGTCACGGAGATCCAAGTTCCTATTGAAACAAGTAGGTCGGATGAACAATCGAATACCAAGATTTGAGAGTTAAATCATTATTTGACAATAATGATCCGACTACATGCAAAGAAGCGATGATGAGCCCTGACTCCGTCAAATGGCTTGAAGCCATAAAATCCGTGATAGTTCCATACACGAGAAATCAAGTTTTGAACTTGAAGGACCCTCGAGAAAGGTGTAAGACCTTACAGTCGTGTTTGGATCTATAAAGAAATAGACATGGATGTTTTACATCTATGAAATAGTCGACATGTTGGGAAAAAGTTCACAACAATGTTCAAAGGTTGACTATGATAAGATTTGATCTTTCATAGTGATATTTAGTCTAGACGGATTAGTGTAGCAACCACTACATAATTTTGTTATATGGTAGTTGAATAAACAAAACAAGTTCTTCTAATAGAATTGTTACCTAGGACATGTGAATAACATGGTCCATAGGGGTTTTATTAATTCAAAGGATGCTAAAAGCATATGCAAACTTCAATGGTTGAAGTAATCATCGCGGAGTTGGAATCTTCACTATGATGAAAATGTTAAAAGAGTTTAAATTCATCAGAGATGATGAAGATGCTTGCATTTGCAAGAAATTAAGTGGGAGCGCTAAGACATGTTTCTAATACATTATGTGGAAGACATATTGTTGATTGGAAATAATGTATCTTTTATTAACACAGGATAAGAATTTCATCTCGATGAAAGACTTAGGCAAAACCCAAATATTTGGCATGAATAGACGCTAATATGGTTGTGCTAGAAGTACATAGACGAGATATTGAATGAGTTCAATATAGAAACTACAAGAAAGTTTCTTGTCGCACAGAAAGGATTGAATGAGTTCAATATTTATGATATATTCAAATGTATTGACATTTGGTAAGTGAAACAAGATTCAAGTATAGATTGATACTTGATCACAAAGAGTATTTATATCAATCATACTGTGATATGTACAAATCCAGATATGTCCTATGCTCTAAATGTTGTGAGCATATACCAGAATGATTCATAAGATGATCATTGGACAATAGTAAGAATATTCTTATGATCTTTTGGAAGAACTAAGAGTATATTATTTGTAAAAGTGACAAATAGATGGTTAGTTCATTATAAAAGTACTACATTGATACTAGTTTTGTCACAAAGTACAAATTAAGTTTATCTCAATCTAAACCAAGGGTGGCACAATATAATGGAAAGTGAGTTCCATAATGGATTTGGATGAGTTCCAAAGTTAAAGACATTGTGACAGATACTACAACAAAAGGCTAAGTATATTACTGCTATTTTAGCAGCAAAAGAGGGCATTTGTGTCAAGTAGTTTGTTATCAAACTAGGTGTAGTTCAGAGTGGGATAATACTATGAAGATATATTGTACGACAATATTATCAACATGTTTTTAACCCCAAAGAACTAAAGGTCACACTAAAGGACCAAATTTGTACGAAGCCATCTCATTAGAGAATGAGTAATGCGTAGAGATGCAAAGACATGCAATTACACACGGACCTGGAAGTGTCAGATCCGGAGATCAGTTGACCGCTAGCAATCGTGTACATACAACACCGGAAAGCCATAGGTGTTGAATACACAAAGGTTTGAAACTAGATTATTGACTCTAGTGCAAGTGGGAGACTGTTGGAGATATGCCAAAGAGGCAATAATAAAGTGGTTATTATCATATCTTCATACTTATGATAAATGTTTACATACCATGCTATAATTGTATTAACCGGAAACATTAATACTTGTGTGATTTGTAAACATAAAAGAGTCCCTAGTAAAGCCTCTTGTTAAAATAGCTTGTTGGTTAATATATGATCATGGTTTCCTGATCATGAACATAGAGATGTTATTAACAACAAGGTCATATCATTAGGAGAATGATGTGATGGACATACTCCTATATTTAAGCGTAGCATAAAGATCAAGTCATTTAATATAGTTCATTTGCTATAAGCTTTCTGATACTTAGTAAACTAATTCCTTCGACCATGAGATCATGCTAATCACCATCACCGGAAGGATGCTTTGATGACATCAAACACCACACCGTAACTGGGTGGCTATAAAGGTGGCATTGAGTGTTCGGAAAGTATGTGTTGAGGCACATGGATCAAGAGTGGGATTTGTCCATCCATAAGACGGATAGATATACTCTGGGCCCTCTCGGTGGAATGTCATCCAATTATCTTGCAAGCATGTGACTGGCTCACAAGGGATCACATACCATGGGAACGAGAAAAGAGTACTTATCGGTAACGAGGTTGAACTAGGTATGCAGAGATACCGATGATCAAAACCTCGGATAAGTAAACTATCGTGAGACAAAGGGAAATTGGTATCGTATGTAAGTGGTTCATTCGATCGCAAAGTAATCGTAGAAATATGTGGGAGCCATATGAATTTCCAGATTCCTCTATTGGTTATTGATCGGAGAAGAGTCTCGATCATGTCCGCATAATTCACGAACCGTAGGGAGACACACTTAAGGATTCGATGTTGTTGAGTAGTTATGTAATGATGAGTAAGAGACCGAATGTTTTTCGGAGTCTCGGATGGGATCCGGGATATCACGAGGAGATCTGGAATGGTCCGGAGAATAAGATTCATATAAGGAAAGTCCCGTTTCAGAGTTGGAGAATGGTTCCGGTGTTTTCATCGAGAATGTTCTAGAAGGTTCCGGAATGTCCGGCACTCCAGAGGGGAAAGGGTACATGAATGTGTTATATCCAGTTGATATGATTGCATCATGTACTAGGTGTCATCGCTGTACCAAAATAGAGGGTTTATTCAAATCCTAGTTTGAAAAAGTCAAACGGCTAGTTTGAAAGTCAAACGGCTAGTTTTGGGAAAGAGGAGAAGGAGGTTTGAAACCGACTTGGGGGAGGAGTTCCTCCTCCCACCGCCGGCCCACCTTGGGTCCGAGTTGGGGAGGGACTCCCCTCCCCAGGCGCGCCTCCCTCCACCTATAAGAGGAGGGGCAGGGCTCCCCTCCTAGACACACAAGTTCCTACCTCTAAACCCTAGCTTGGCGCCACCACCTCCTGCAGCTGCCGCCGCCTCCCAGGGTTCTCCTTGCCGCCGACTTGGGCACCACCAAGTCCTAGCCGCCGGCTCTAGCACCTCTTCCTCGGCGTGTCTAAACCCTAGATCGTCGAGGGCTCTCTCATAGTCCACCATACTCGCTCCGGCTTAAGGCGAAGCCCTGCGAGATCTCCCCTCTACTTCCGGTACCACGCCGTCGTGCTGCCGGAATCGCGAGGAGAGTGCTACAACCTCCGCTGCCTGCTGGAACAAGGGAGAGGATGGTCTTCGTCGAGTACCGAACGTGTGACCGATTGCGGGAGCGCTGCCGGAACGCAGCGCCGGAAGGATCGTCTACGCGATCTTGAGATCGGCAAGAGTACGACTACATCACCCACGAGAATCTTCTCTCGTTAACCGCTTTGGAATCTTCGAGGGTGAGTTCCTCTATCGACTCGTTGCTACAATCTAGTAGATAGATCTTGGCTTGTTTGTTTGCATGCGGTAGAAATTTTTTGTTTTCCATGCTACGCACCCCAACAAGAGGGAGTGTCCCAACCTTTATACAACATAAGGTGGAGTCCCCTGTGTTTACAATGCTAGTCCCTGGATCAATAGCTAGCATCCACAGTTAAGATGTAATATCAAGAAACAAAGGTCATAATATAACTTTATAACCAGGAATAACATAATTTTATTACATCTTACATAGCTCATTTGGCTATTACATTACATTGCAGCGGAATAACTATAATCATGGGGTCCTTCATCTTCAAAGTGCCACAGGCAGACATGTTGGTTGTAGACTTTGTAATCCTAATCAAACAATCTTCTATAAAACAATCAAACCTGCAACATAACAAGTTACAGCCACAAGGGTCAATACATTTGAATTGTATTGGCAAGTGATACTATGGTAGTATGGTGGAGTCTATCATCTATATGCATTTGGCTAAGTGGAGTTGAGGCTTGCATTGCTCAAAATAGATTTTCCTTATCATTTTGAAAATTCTGAGTTTTTGTTTTGACAAAATCTTTTCCAAGGCAACTCTCAATCAAAGATTGAAGAATTCAATAACCCTTGTTCAAACCACAAGTTTTTAACTTTGAAATTTGAATGATGAGATTCTTGATTGCTTCCATGTCTTGATGCTCAAATTTTCCTTTACCAGGGACATGGCTAAGTACTTAGATTTTACACTCTGCAGAGGTGGTGCACTTTCCCCACAAGACTTGGTTTCCCAAGACAAGATCTTTCAGAAGCCTTCCCTTAGACCAAAATGGACGCGCTCCAACCTATCAAACACTACCACCCACTCTCCATATGGCTAAGTTCTTGCAACCTATATGATCCAGGCAGAGCCCATAATGCCAAGTGGTTGCACTTGAAGCTTCTCAACATTTGACATCTCAAATATCTTTGTTCCTGGGTGGCCATCCACAAGTGAGATACACAAGGTCAACCATAGACATGGGCCTTGTGAACCACTCAACCAAAATCCACCAAGCAAGTCCCATTCCACCCAGGTGATTCATTAACTTAGTTGTTTTATTAAACAAAACACAAGTCCTCAGACTTAGAATATTTTTCCATAGTGTGAATATATATTTCCACCCTTGTTTTCTATTAGCTAGGCTAAGCTTGATAGTAATAGGAATCTTAACTTAGGAAGATTTCCGCTAAGGTTTCATCTACTAGTTTTCCTATAGCAGGGTTTATACTTAGCAAAAATCCATGCAAGTTCGCTTAGAGAAAAATCACTAATGCATAGTGAAAGTAATGGGACAAAAAGTATGAAGCATCACTTGCCTTTTTGGTAGAGGGTATAGGTTCACTCCTTGTCCTTGCAACAATCACACTCTTCAAGTCACTACAATCCAATCAAACAAGGCACAAACTCAATCTACCAATCAAGCAAAACAATCACATAAAATTACAAAGTCAAAGTAATGCATGCAAGCATGCCAAGCTTTGTTTTGTTTGAAAAAAAGTGGTTCCTAATGGGTCATGAACATTTGAAAACACCTAATGGTCATTTTGTAAAGTGGCAAAGTCATTTTGCAAGAGGGTTTTGTCCATAAACCATTTTTAAATCCAATCATCATTTTATGTGGTGGAAAACATTTTTATTAAAGTAACAACTTTTAGTTGTTCACCAAATAAGTTGTTGTTTTCTCAAAACTTGGTGTTTAGGGTCAGTAGGTTTGATCCAAAACATTTTCCCAAGGTTTTTACTCCAAAAACATTTTCATAATATAACCATTATTTTTAATTGGCTAGAAATGGGCCAAATTGGTTAATCCATCCTAAACTTCACCAAATTCATTTTCAAAACCACGGGTTGGTTCCTAGGGTCAGTAGGTTCACAAAAACTCAATTTGCCAAGGTTTCAATCCTAAAAACATTTTTGAATCATTTTTCTATTCTAAACAAGCATTCAAAAGTTTCTGCAAAAACAACCAATCTAACAGATACTATTTGCTAAACCAAGGGCATGGTTGGATAGGGTTTGTTCTACTGATTCCAACGATATAAAGTTTGTAATTTTTGGACGTGTGGATCCAAAGTTACAAAAGTTTGAAAATTGAATCTATAACAGATTCAAATCTGTTTTTAAAACGAAACCTGGCCACGTGGCGTGTCTTGGTTGGATGGTACCGGTTCGGCCGGATCGGCAACATGGACCGCAGGATCTAGGTTGATCGCATGGCGCAGGGCGCGTACCCTTTCGCTGTTAAGTGAATCTATCTCGTCTCTTCGATCTAAATCGAATGGTTCCTATCAACTAGCCAGGAACTGGGAGCGCAAGGTCAATGGCGAGCGGCGGAGCGGCCAGATGGCGGCGGCGCTGGCGAGGCAGGAAGCGAAAAAGGGAGGGAGTAAGATCACCGCGTTCGTGGCGTCGTGCTGATTCTCAACGTGTGGCTTGTCCGTCGAGGGGCGCTCGGGGGCAGTTGCGATTGCTCGCCGGAGATGAGCTGGGTCTCGGGCGGTACTGGAGGTCGTCGAGGGTGAGGATAAGGGGCACCCTAGGACAAACGAAAAGCACCATTAGGTCCGCGAGAGCATGGCGGTCATTAACGTGTCCACGGGGAAGAGAGGGGTGGTCGGATTTTACCGGGGAGACGTCGTCGGAGAACGGCAGAAGACGGCGGTGCTGGAGGTTGTCGTTGCCGGGGCTCAGGGGCGCCCGCGGGTGAATGGAAAGCGCCGGGAGAAGTGCCAGGGCTAGGGGAGTATGTGAGTGTGCTTAAGGAGGTGAGGGGTGGCAGGACACGGCCGGAATTCTCGTCGGAGCGTCGTCGGAACAGAGGGAGTGTAGGGCAAAATTCCACGGCCTGGGGGCGTGTTGAGATGGGGGAACAGAGGGGAACCAGAGAGGAGTCACTGGCGTTTATCACTGCATGGTCACGGCGAGGTTTAATCCATCCATCAACGCGAATTCAAGGGAATTAACATGGCAGTAAACGGCGAGGAACGGTCGACGCGGTGGAGACGATGAACAGAAAAGGGTGGGGCATACCTGTCAGCGAGAAAGGAAGTGAGGGGGAAGGGTCCACCGGTCAGCTTCTCTGTGGGTTAACAAGTTGGTGCGAACTGTTTTATTTCGGGGAGGGGGAGCTGGGCTGTTTGCTGGGCCTTGTTGGGCTGGGTCCTTTGCACTATTTTTTTCTGTCTGAAACATTTTTCTTTTTCTAAATCAATTTCTGTTTTGAATTTCAATCAACTATTCAAACATTCAAACAATTCAAACAATCTCCACACTCGAAATGAGTTTTTGGTTCTGTTTATCAACATAAACCAAATCCCAAAATAAAATAATATTTTTATTTTTTTAGAGTCCATTTATAATTAAATAAAATGGACACTAGTTAATAAATTAAATGGGTTTTAATTTATTTAAAACCTCCATTTGAAATCCAAATATTTTCAAAACCAAATCAGCAGGTTTTATTTGAAAATAAAAGATATTTGGAAAACTTGTTTAAAATAAAATAACATTTTTATTTTAGGTTCCATTAATAATTAAATAGAATGAACCTTAGTTATTAAATCAAATAGGGTTTGTTTTATTAAAATCTTTATTTTGAAAATTTAAAATAAAACCAAAACACTTCAGTAGGTTTTATTTGAGAATATAAAATACTTGGAAAACTTATTTTTAAAATAAATAAATAAGTTTTTGAGTTTATTTAAAATGGAAAAAGCCTTTACTTGAATAAAATTGGATATTAATTCCTTATTATTTTATTTAAATAAACCTTTACTATTTTTAATCAAAACAAAACATTTTATTTCAAAATATTGGCCAAGGTTTAATTTGGCTTTATAAATAATCCTTTATTTATAAATCTATCTTTTCTTTTGAAATCCAAATCTTTTATTAAAGGATCCAAAATAGTAATTTTAAATATTTTTTTTTAAGTTTATTGTTTATTTAACTTTTTAAATCCCTTTAGGATTCTATTTGATCCAAATAGGTTTTTAAAGTTTCCAAATGGATTCAAAAAGTTTCTTCTCACCCTGAAAATCAACAAAGTTTTATTTTATTCATTTATTTTTCACATTACAAGATTTGGAAAATCTTGGGATGTGACAGGCTACCACCCTTAAAATAAATCTCGTCCCGAGATTTGGGGAGGCTAGGGTTTACAAGTAGGCTCAAAACAACTAGGGTACTACCACCCTTAAAAATTTTCAAACTAAATTACATCTTGGCTTGCTTGGGATCCTGGGGTAACTTCTCTGGGTAAACATCTGCATAGTGTCCTTTGTTTCCACCCTTGACTCATGGGCCAAGGTTGAGATCCTTCATAGCCTTGTTTATCTTGTTCTTCATCTTTTCTGGACAATTGTTTACATAGTGGCCTAGTTCCTTGCATTTGAAACACATCACTTGGCTGATATCTTTCTTTTCCTTGGGTAACAATTCTTCTTGTTTGTTTCCTAGTGTAGAGGTTCCAATCTTTAATAAGATAGAGCCCCCTGTGTTTACAATGCTAGTCCCTGGATCAATAGCTAGCATCCACAGTATAGATGTAATATCAAGAAACAAAGGTCATAATATAACTTTATAACCAGGAAAAACATAATTTTTATTACATCATACATAGCTCATTTGGCTATTACATTACATTGCAGCGGAATAACTATAGTCATGGGTCCTTCATCTTGAAAGTGCCACAGGCAAATGTTGGTTGTAGACTTTGTAATCCTAATCAATCAATCTTCACTAAAATCAATCAAACCTGCAACATTACAAGTTACAGCCACAAGGGTCAATACATTTGAATTGTATTGGCAAGTGATACTATGGTAGTATAGTGGAGTCTATCATCTATATGCATTTGGCTAAGTGGAGTTGAGGCTTGCATTGCTCAAAATAGATTTTTCCTTAACATTTGAAAATACTAAGTTTTGCTTGGCAAAGTCATTTTTCTCAATCAAAGATTTGAAGATCCTTTAACCAAGGAATCTCTCCATCAAAGATTGAAGATTTCAAACAACCCTTGTTCAAACCACAAGATTTTAACTTAGAAATTGGAATGATGAGATTCTTGATTGCTTCCATGTCTTGATGCTCAATTTGTCCTTTACCAGGGACATGGCTAAGTACTTAGATTTTACACTCTGCAGAGGTGGTGCACTTTCCCCACAAGACTTGGTTTCCCAAGACAAGATCTTTCAGAAGCCTTCCCTTAGACCAAAATGGACGCGCTCCAACCTATCAAACACTACCCCCACTGTCCATATGGCTAAGTTCTTGCAACCTATATGATCATGGCAGAGCCCATATTGCCAAGTGGTTGCACTTGAAGCTTCTCAACATTTGACATCTCAAATCTCTTTGTTCCTGGGTGGCATACCACAATTGAGATACACAAGCCAAGTCCATGGCCTTGTGTAACCACTCAACATAAACTAATCCTTCCATTCCACCCAGGGGATTCATTGACTTAGTGGTTTTATTAAACAAAAACATAAGTCCTCAGACTTAGAGATTTTTCCATAGTGTGAATATATTTTCCACCGATGTTTTCTATTAGCTAGGATAAGCTTGATAGTAGTAGGAATCTTAACTAAGGAAAATCCTACTAAGGATTCATCTACTAGGTTTTCCTATAGCAAGGTTCATACTTAGCAAAATTCATGCAAGTTTTACTTAGAGAAAATCACTAATGCATAGTGAAAGTAATGGGATAAAAAGTATGAAGCATCACTTGCCTTTTTTGGTAGAGTATGGGTTCACTCCTTGTCCTTGCAACAATCACACTCTTCAAGTCACTACAAATCAATCAAGCAAGGCACAAACTCAATCTACCAAACAAGCAAAACAACACATAAAATGACAAAGTCAAAGTAATGCATGCAAGCATGCCAAGCTTTGTTTTGTTTGAAAAAGTGGTTCCTAATGGGTCATAAACATTTTAAAACACCTAATGGTCATTTTGTAAAGTGGCAAAGTCATTTGCAAAAGGTTTCACTACAAAAGCCATTTTCAAAAGAAAGTAACATTTTATGTGGTGTAGAAATATTTTTATCAAGGCATTAATCTCCAAGGTTCACCAAATATGTTTTCAAACCATAAAACTTTGTGTTTAGGGTCAGAGAATTTAAAACAAAACATTTTCCAAAGGTTTTCTTCCAAAACCATTTTTAATAAATAAACTACATTTCTATTTGACTAGAAATGGTTTTAAATCAAAGAATCATTATTTTATTTCACCAAATACATTTTTGAGTCCACAAAGTGTTTCTTAGGGTCAGTAGGTTTGGTCCAAAATATTTTCCCAAAGTTTTCTTTATAAAAGTATTTTCATAACCAAAATCTTTATTTCCATTTGGCTAGAAATGGGCTAAATTAATTATCTTATCCTAAATTTCACCAAATTCATTTTTAATTCCATGGGTTGGCTCCTAGGGTCAGTAAGGTCACAACAAACCATTTTGCAAAAGTTTTAACCCTAAAATCATTTTTAAACAATTTTTCTAATCTTAACAAGCACACAAATGAATCTGCAAAAACAAGTAAATTAACAGATACTATTTACTAAACCAAGGGCATGGTTGGCTAGGGCTTGTTCCACTGAATCCATTGATATAAAATTTGTAATTTTTGGACGTGTGGTTTGAAAGTTACAAAGGTTTCAAGTTTGGAATTAAATCTGATTCAAAAATCTGTTTTAACTCAAACCAGTGACACGCGTCAGACTCCTATTCGTCGAAAACATTTCGCGTGGATCGACTGCTCTGGCGCGTTGGATCAAGTCAGATCATGCGGTACTGAGCGCATACTCCTTCGCTATTAAGTGATTCTATCACATCCACCCGATCGATATCGGACGTCTGCTGCTGCCTGGCCAAGGACTGGCGGCGCAATGTCAACGGCGAGCGGCAGAGCGGCCAGATGGCGGCGGCGCTGGCGAGGCAGGAAGCGAAACAGGGAGGGAGTAAGCTCACCGTGTTCGTGGCGTCGTGCTGATTCTCAACGTGTGGCTTGTCCATTGAGGGGCGCTCGGGGGCAGCTGCGATTGCTCGCCGAAGATGAGCTGGGTCTCGGCGGTACTGGAGGTCGTCGAGGGCGAGGATAGGGAGCACCCTAGGACAAACGAATAGCACCATTAGGTCCGCGAGAGCATGGCAGTCATCATCGTATCCACGGGGAAGAGAGGGGTGGTCGGATTTTACCGGGGTGACGTCGTCGGAGAATGGCAGAAGACGGCGGCGCTCGGTCGTGTTCCTTGTCGGCGTTCTAGAGCACGCGCGGATGAGGGGTTGGTTCTGGGAGATGCGTAGGGTGATGGGGGTCACGCTAGGGTGGTCGAGGGGCACTGGGGCGATTCGTGCTCGCCGGAATCAGTCGAGAACCTCGTCGGAGACAGAGAGGGTTCGAGCAGGCGATTCTCGCAGCCTAGGGGCAGAGAGCGAGTGCTACTTGGGGAAAATGAGAGAGGTGGAATGGGCGTATAAGGGCGCGTCATTGCTGTTGATAATAACTCGTGCATTCACACGAATTTACAAGGATTTACAGCGGCAGAAACGGCGATGAGCGAGGGGGAAAAACGGCCGGCGCGGGTGAAAACGATGAACAGGCGAGTGGGTCCCGTTCGTCAGCGAGAGAGAGGGAGGGAGCGTGGGGTCCAGTCGTCAGTGACTTCGCGGGTGAGGCGGCGCGTGAGAAAACGATTCGCTGCGGGAAGGGGATGATGGGCTGCGAGTGGGTTGGACTGGGCCTGTCGACTGGGCTGCTTTGTTTCACTTTTTTTTTATACTGAATGCTTTTTCTTTTTCCATTTTGAATTCTGTTTTGAAATTTCAAACAACCAAACAATGTTCAAATCCATTCAAACTTTCACCACACATTGCAGCTTTCAATTTGGTTCTGTTCAGTAACATAAACCAAAATCCAAAATAAAATAATATTTTTATTCTTTTTAGGATCCATTTATTATTTAAATAAAATGGACCTTTATTTATTTAATCAAATAGGGTTTGATTTATTTAATAAAATCTCCATTTGAAATCCAAATATTTTCAAAACCAAATCAGTAGGTTTTATTTGAAAATAAAGAATACTTGGAAACTTGTTTAAAACAAAATAACCTTTTATTTTAGGGTCCATTAATAATTAAATACAATAGACCTTCATCATTAAATCAAATAGGATTTGTTTTTTATTTTTAAATCTAAAATAAAACCAAAACACTTCAGTAGGTTTTATTTGAGAATATAAAATATTTGGAAAACTTATTTAAAATAAATAAATAAGTTTTAGTGTTTATTTAAAATGGGAAAAGCCTTTACTTAAATAAAATTTGGATATTAAATCCTTATTATTCTATTTTAATTAAACCTTTGCTATTTGTATCAAAACAAAATGTTTTATTTTCAAAAGTTTGTCCAAGGTTTAATTTGGCTTTATAAAATAATCTTTATTTATAAAACTTCTATTTCTTTTGAAAACCAAATCTTTTTACTTAAAAGATCCAAAATAGTAGTTCCAAAATATTTTTATTTTCTTTTATCAAATGTTTACTCTTTTAAATTTCTTTAGGATTTTATTTGATCCAAATAGGTTTTGATTTCCCAATTGGATTCAAAAAGTTTCTTCTGGCCCTGAAAATCAAACAAAGTTTTATTTTATTCATTTATTTTTTTCACATTACAAGATTTGGAAAATCTTGGGATGTGACAGGCTACCACCCTTAAAATAAATCTCGTCCCGAGATTTGGGGAGGCTAGGGTTACGAGCAGGTTCAAAACAACTAGGGTTCTACCACCCTTAAAAATTTTCAAACAAAAATTACATATTGTCCTTCTTGGGATCCTGGGAAAAATTTCTCTAAGCAAACATTTGCATGGTGTCTTTGGTTTCCATACTTGACTCATGGGCCAAGGTTGAGATCCTTCATAGAATTGTTTAACTTGTTCTTCATCTTTTCTGGACAATTGTTTACATAGTGGCCTAGTTCCTTGCATTTGAAACACATCACTTTGCTGATATCTTTCTTTTCCCTTGGTATCATTGCCTCTTGTTTGTTTCTTTGATTCTTCTTCTTTTCTGGGCATTCATTGGCATAGTGTCCCATGTCTTTACATTTATGACATTGCACATGGCTTTTGTCCTTCTTTTGCTTCTTGGGTTTCTCCAAAGCTAGGAGTTCTTCTAGTTCATGTTCTTCATAGGTGGGAGATCTTTCTCTCTTCTTGGGGCATTGTTCTTCATGTTCCTTGGATGAATGATCCTTATATCTAAAATTATTGCTAGCTTGGGTTCCTTCTAGAATAGCATCTTTGTCATCCTTGTTGTCCATAGCTCTTTGGGAAAAGTTTTATCTCATGTTGATCATTTGAGTAACCAATCCTTGCAACAATTGAGATTGAAGTTTCAAAATCCTTTGTATGGCTGGGTCTAGTCCATTGTTGTTGGCTAAAAGCTGAGTTGTCTCTTGGATCAACTGGTTTTGGGTTGCTATAATGTCTCTCATGTTGTCCTTTTGGTTGTTGCTGTTGTCATCCACCTTGATGTTGGAGTCTCTTGGAGTAGTCATCTGTTTGGCTTGAAGGGAGATTAGATAGGCAAGATATTTCTAAGGAAATATTTCTAGTCACACACATCACAATTCACACAAACAATGTGCAAGCATTCACAAACAACTTTTCACTCAAACAACAAAGTTCAAGCACATTTTTAGGCAACAAAATATTTTTGTTACACCACATAAGTTGGTGTGTTTGACTTAACTAAATATGGTGGTCCATCTATATGGTTCACTTGTGATCTTTCTATCCTTCTTTGTTGATTCTTCTTTGCATGAGATCATGGTTTTCTTGAGAAAAACTCTTGGTCACAATACTTCAAATGATGTAGGCTCCTTCTAACTTTTGCATTCCCTCAGTCTCTAAATCTTGAGCAATATTTCCTTGTCTCTCTTGTAGTCCTTAGTGGTTTCCAAGTTGGAGGTCCTTGGTGAATATGCTGAAGATGTTGAAGTCTTTAGAGTTGAAGAAGTTGAAGTCATTAGAGTTGAAGAAATCCTTAGCTCATGGTGAAATCATGGGGTAGGTTTTTCCATCAAGTTGAAATAGAGGACAAGTAGAGTTGAAACCAAAATGGTTGAGGAAAGAGTTTACAAGTGTTTTTGTAAATAAGTTTTTGGATCAAAATATAACTCCTATTCTTCTAAGGGTTTTTTATCCAATCCTAGGTTTACAAATCCTACAGGCAACACAATGCTCAGATACCATCTGTAGAGGTTCCAATCTTTAATAAGATAGAGCCCCCTGTGTTTACAATGCTAGTCCCTGGATCAATAGCTAGAATCCATAGTATAGATGTAATATCAAGAAACAAAGGTCATAATATAACTTTATAACCAGGAATAAAATAATTTTTATTACATCATACATAGCTCATTTGGCTATTACATTACATTGCAGCGGAATAACTATAGTCATGGGTCCTTCATCTTCAAAGTGCTACAGGCAAATGTTGGTTGTAGACTTTGTAATCCTAATCAATCAATCTTCACTAAAATCAATCAAACCTGCAACATTACAAGTTACAGCCACAAGGGTCAATACATTTGAATTGTATTGGCAAGTGATACTATGGTAGTATAGTGGAGTCTATCATCTATATGCATTTGGCTAAGTGGAGTTGAGGCTTGCATTGCTCAAAATAGATTTTTCCTTAACATTTGAAAATACTAAGTTTTGCTTGGCAAAGTCATTTTTCTCAATCAAAGATTTGAAGATCCTTTAACCAAGGAATCTCTCCATCAAAGATTGAAGATTTCAAACAACCCTTGTTCAAACCACAAGATTTTAACTTAGAAATTGGAATGATGAGATTCTTGATTGCTTCCATGTCTTGATGCTCAATTTGTCCTTTACCAGGGACATGGCTAAGTACTTAGATTTTACACTCTGCAGAGGTGGTGCACTTTCCCCACAAGACTTGGTTTCCCAAGACAAGATCTTTCAGAAGCCTTCCCTTAGACCAAAATGGACGCGCTCCAACCTATCAAACACTACCCCCACTGTCCATATGGCTAAGTTCTTGCAACCTATATGATCATGGCAGAGCCCATATTGCCAAGTGGTTGCACTTGAAGCTTCTCAACATTTGACATCTCAAATCTCTTTGTTCCTGGGTGGCATACCACAATTGAGATACACAAGCCAAGTCCATGGCCTTGTGTAACCACTCAACATAAACTAATCCTTCCATTCCACCCAGGGGATTCATTGACTTAGTGGTTTTATTAAACAAAAACATAAGTCCTCAGACTTAGAGATTTTTCCATAGTGTGAATATATTTTCCACCCATGTTTTCTATTAGCTAGGCTAAGCTTGATAGTAGTAGGAATCTTAACTTAGGAAAATCCTACTAAGGATTCATCTACTAGGTTTTCCTATAGCAAGGTTCATACTTAGCAAAATTCATGCAAGTTTTACTTAGAGAAAATCACTAATGCATAGTGAAAGTAATGGGATAAAAAGTATGAAGCATCACTTGCCTTTTTTGGTAGAGTATGGGTTCACTCCTTGTCCTTGCAACAATCACACTCTTCAAGTCACTACAAATCAATCAAGAAAGGCACAAACTCAATCTACCAAACAAGCAAAACAACACATAAAATGACAAAGTCAAAGTAATGCATGCAAGCATGCCAAGCTTTGTTTTGTTTGAAAAAGTGGTTCCTAATGGGTCATAAACATTTTAAAACACCTAATGGTCATTTTGTAAAGTGGCAAAGTCATTTGCAAAAGGTTTCACTACAAAAGCCATTTTCAAAACAAAGTAACATTTTATGTGGTGTAGAAATATTTTTATCAAGGCATTAATCTCCAAGGTTCACCAAATATGTTTTCAAACCATAAAACTTTGTGTTTAGGGTCAGAGAATTTAAAACAAAACATTTTCCAATGGTTTTCTTCCAAAACCATTTTTAATAAATAAACTACATTTCTATTTGACTAGAAATGGTTTTAAATCAAAGAGTCATTATTTTATTTCACCAAATATATTTTTGAGTCCACAAAGTGTTTCTTAGGGTCAGTAGGTTTGGTCCAAAATATTTTCCCAAAGTTTTCTTTATAAAAGTATTTTCATAACCAAAATCTTTATTTCCATTTGGCTAGAAATGGGCTAAATTAATTATCTTATCCTAAATTTCACCAAATTCATTTTTAATTCCATGGGTTGGTTCCTAGGGTCAGTAAGGTCACAACAAACCATTTTGCAAAAGTTTTAACCCTAAAATCATTTTTAAACAATTTTTCTAATCTTAACAAGCACACAAATGAATCTGCAAAAACAAGTAAATTAACAGATACTATTTACTAAACCAAGGGCATGGTTGGCTAGGGCTTGTTCCACTGAATCCATTGATATAAAATTTGTAATTTTTGGACGTGTGGTTTGAAAGTTACAAAGGTTTCAAGTTTGCAATTAAATCTGATTCAAAAATCTGTTTTAACTCAAACCAGTGACACGCGTCGGACTCCTATTCGTCGAAAACGTTTCGCGTGGATCGACTGCTCTGGCGCGTTGGATCAAGTCAGATCGTGCGGTACTGAGCGCATACCCCTTCGCTATTAAGTGATTCTATCACATCCACCCAATCGATATCGGACGGCTGCTGCTGCCTGGCCAAGGACTGGCGGCGCAATGTCAACAGCGAGCGGCGGAGCGGCCAGATGGCGGCGGCGCTGGTGAGGCAGGAAGCGAAACAGGGAGGGAGTAAGCTCACCGTGTTCGTGGCGTCGTGCTGATTCTCAACGTGTGGCTTGTCCATCGAGGGGCGCTCGGGGGCAGCTGCGATTGCTCGCCGGAGATGAGCTGGGTCTTGGCGGTACTGGAGGTCGTCGAGGGCGAGGATAGGGAGCACCCTAGGACAAACTAATAGCACCATTAGATCCACGAGAGCATGGCGGTAATCATCGTATCCACGGGGAAGAGAGGGGTGGTCGGATTTTACCGGGGTGACATCGTCGGAGAACGGCAGAAGAAGGCGGCGCTCGGTCGTGTTCCTTGTCGGCGTTCTAGAGCACGCGCGGACGAGGGGTTGGTTCTGGGAGATGCGTAGGGTGATGGGGTCACGCTAGGGTGGTCAAGGGGCAGTGGGGCGATTCGTGCTCGCTGGAATCGGTCGAGAACCTCGTCGAAGACAGAGAGGGTTCGAGCAGGCGATTCTCGCAGCCTAGGGGCAGAGAGGGAGTGCTACTTGGGGAAAATGAGAGAGGTGGAATGGGCGTATAAGGGCGCGTCATTGCTGTTGATAATAACCCGTGCATTCACGCGAATTTACAAGGATTTACAGCGGCAGAAACGGCGATGAGCGAGGGGGAAAAACGGCCGGCGCGGGTGAAAACGATGAACAGGCGAGTGGGTCCCGTTCGTCAGCGAGAGAGAGGGAGGGAGCGTGGGGTCCAGTCGTCAGTGACTTCGCGGGTGAGGCGGCGCGTGAGAAAACGATTCGCGGCGGGAAGGGGATGATGGGCTGCGAGTGGGCTGGACTGGGCCTGTCGATTGGGCTGCTTTGTTTCACTTTTTTTTATACTGAATGCTTTTTCTTTTTCCATTTTGAATTCTGTTTTGAAATTTCAAACAACCAAACAATGTTCAAATCCATTCAAACTTTCACCACACATTGCAGCTTTCAATTTGGTTCTGTTCAGTAACATAAACCAAAATCCAAAATAAAATAATATTTTTATTCTTTTTAGGATCCATTTATTATTTAAATAAAATGGACCTTTATTTATTTAATCAAATAGGGTTTGATTTATTTAATAAAATCTCCATTTGAAATCCAAATATTTTCAAAACCAAATCAGTAGGTTTTATTTGAAAATAAAGAATACTTGGAAACTTGTTTAAAACAAAATAACCTTTTATTTTAGGGTCCATTAATAATTAAATACAATAGACCTTCATCATTAAATCAAATAGGATTTGTTTTATTAGAATATTTATTTTTAAATCTAAAATAAAACCAAAACACTTCAGTAGGTTTTATTTGAGAATATAAAATATTTGGAAAACTTATTTAAAATAAATAAATAAGTTTTAGTGTTTATTTAAAATGGGAAAAGCCTTTACTTAAATAAAATTTGGATATTAAATCCTTATTATTCTATTTTAGTTAAACCTTTGCTATTTTTATCAAAACAAAATGTTTTATTTTCAAAAGTTTGTCCAAGGTTTAATTTGGCTTTATAAAATAATCTTTATTTATAAAACTTCTATTTCTTTTGAAAACCAAATCTTTTTACTTAAAAGATCCAAAATAGTAGTTCCAAAATATTTTTATTTTCTTTTATCAAATGTTTACTCTTTTAAATTTCTTTAGGATTTTATTTGATCCAAATAGGTTTTGATTTCCCAATTGGATTCAAAAAGTTTCTTCTGGCCCTGAAAATCAAACAAAGTTTTATTTTATTCATTTATTTTTTTCACATTACAAGATTTGGAAAATCTTGGGATGTGACACCTAGGTTCTTCTTCTTTTCGGGGCATTCATTGGCATAGTGTCCCATCTCTTTGCAATGTAACATTGCACTTGAGTAATATCCTCCTTGTTAGGGTTGGGGCATTTCTTCTTCTTCTTCTTTTTGGGTCTCTCCAAAGCTAGGAGTTCTTCTAGTTCATGTTCTTCATAGGTGGGAGATCTTTCTCTCTTCTTGGGGCATTGATCTTCATGCTCCTTGGATGCATGATCCTTGTATCTAAAATTATTGCTAGCTTGGGTTCCTTCTAGATTAGCATCTTTTTCATCCTTGTTGTCATTAGCTCCTTGGGAAAAGTTTTCTCCCATGTTGATCATTTGAGTAACCAATCCTTGCAATAATTGGGATTGAAGTTTCAAAATCCTTTGTATGGCTGGGTCTAGTCCATTGTTGTTGGCTAAAAGCTGAGTTATCTCTTGGCTCAACTGGTTTTGGGTTGCTATAAGTTCTTTCATGTTGTCCTCTTGGTTGTGGTTGTCATCATTAACCTTGATGTTGGAGTTTCTTGGAGTAGTCATCTGTTTGGGTTGAAGGGAGGTTAGAATAGGCAAGATATTTCCAAGGAAATATTTCTAATCACACACATCACCATTCATACAAGCAATTGTGCATGCAATCACAAACCAAACATTTCACTCAAACACAAAGTTCAAGCACATACTTAGGCAACAAAATATTTTTGTTACACCACATAAGTTGGTGTGTTTTGACTTATCTAAAATATGGTGGTCCATCTATATGGTTTACTTGTGATCTTTCCTTCCTTCTTGATTCTTCTTACATGAGATCATGGTTTCTTTGGGAAAAACTCTTGGTTGCAATTCTTCAAATGGTGTAGGTTCCTTCTAACTTTTGCATTCCCTCAGTCTCTAAAATCTTGAGCAAGATTTCCTTGTCTCACTTGTAGTCTTTAGTGATATCCAAGGTTGGAAGTCCTTGGTGAACATGCTGAAGATGTTGAAGTCATTAGAGTTGAAGAAGTTGAAGTCATTAGAGTTGAAAGTGTTGAAGTCATTAGAGTTGAAGAAGTTGAAGTCCTTTGCACATGGTGTAGTCTTTGGTCATGGGGTAGGTTTTTCCATCAAGTTTGAAATTAGATGAGATGTAGAGTTGAAACCAAAATGGTTGAGGAAAGAGTTTACAAGTGTTTTGTAAGTAAGTTTTTGGAACAAGTACAACTCCTATTTTTCTAAGGGGTTTTGTCCAATCCTAGGTTTACAAATCCTACAGGAAACACAATGCTCTGATACCATCTGTAGAGGCAGTGTCCCAACCTTTATACAACATAAGGTGGAGTCCCCTGTGTTTACAATGCTAGTCCCTGGATCAATAGCTAGCATCCAAAGTTAAGATGTAATATCAAGAAACAAAGGTCATAATATAACTTTATAACCAGGAATAACATAATTTTATTACATCTTACATAGCTCATTTGGCTATTACATTACATTCCAGCGGAATAACTATAATCATGGGGTCCTTCATCTTCAAAGTGCCACAGGCAGACATGTTGGTTGTAGACTTTGTAATCCTAATCAAACAATCTTCTCTAAAACAATCAAACCTGCAACATAACAAGTTATAGCCACAAGGGTCAATACATTTGAATTATATTGTCAAGTGATACTATGGTAGTATGGTGGAGTCTATCATCTATATGCATTTGGCTAAGTGGAGTTGAGGCTTGCATTGCTCAAAATAGATTTTCCTTATCATTTTGAAAATTCTGAGTTTTTGTTTTGACAAAATCTTTTCCAAGGCAACTCTCAATCAAAGATTGAAGATTTCAATAACCCTTGTTCAAACCACAAGTTTTTAACTTTGAAATTTGAATGATGAGATTCTTGATTGCTTCCATGTCTTGATGCTCAAATTGTCCTTTACCAGGGACATGGCTAAGTACTTAGATTTTACACTCTGCAGAGGTGGTGCACTTTCCCCACAAGACTTGGTTTCCCAAGACAAGATCTTTCAGAAGCCTTCCCTTAGACCAAAATGGACGCGCTCCAACCTATCAAACACTACCACCCACTCTCCATATGGCTAAGTTCTTGCAACCTATATGATCCAGGCAGAGCCCATAATGCCAAGTGGTTGCACTTGAAGCTTCTCAACATTTGACATCTCAAATCTCTTTGTTCCTGGGTGGCCATCCACAAGTGAGATACACAAGGTCAACCATAGACATGGGCCTTGTGAACCACTCAACCAAAATCCACCAAGCAAGTCCCATTCCACCCAGGTGATTCATTAACTTAGTTGTTTTATTAAACAAAACACAAGTCCTCAGACTTAGAATATTTTTCCATAGTGTGAATATATATTTCCACCCTTGTTTTCTATTAGCTAGGCTAATCTTGATAGTAATAGGAATCTTAACTTAGGAAGACTTCCGCTAAGGTTTCATCTACTAGTTTTTCTATAGCAGGGTTTATACTTAGCAAAAATCCATGCAAGTTCACTTAGAGAAAAATCACTAATGCATAGTGAAAGTAATGGGACAAAAAGTATGAAGCACCACTTGCCTTTTTGGTAGAGGGTATAGGTTCACTCCTTGTACTTGCAACAATCACACTCTTCAAGTCACTACAATCCAATCAAACAAGGCACAAACTCAATCTACCAATCAAGCAAAACAATCACATAAAATCACAAAGTCAAAGTAATGCATGCAAGCATGCCAAGCTTTGTTTTGTTTGAAAAAAAGTGGTTCCTAATGGGTCATGAACATTTGAAAACACCTAATGGTCATTTTGTAAAGTGGCAAAGTCATTTTGCAAGAGGGTTTTGTCCATAAACCATTTTTAAATCCAATCATCATTTTATGTGGTGGAAAACATTTTTATTAAAGTAACAACTTTTAGTTGTTCACCAAATAAGTTGTTGTTTTCTCAAAACTTGGTGTTTAGGGTCAGTAGGTTTGATCCAAAACATTTTCCCAAGGTTTTTACTCCAAAAACATTTTCATAATATAACCATTATTTTTAATTGGCTAGAAATGGGCCAAATTGGTTAATCCATCCTAAACTTCACCAAATTCATTTTCAAAACCACGGGTTGGTTCCTAGGGTCAGTAGGTTCACAAAAACTCAATTTGCCAAGGTTTCAATCCTAAAAACATTTTTGAATCATTTTTCTATTCTAAACAAGGATTCAAAAGTTTCTACAAAAACAACCAATCTAACAGATACTATTTGCTAAACCAAGGGCATGGTTGGATAGGGTTTGTTCTACTGATTCCAACGATATAAAGTTTGTAATTTTTGGACGTGTGGATCCAAAGTTACAAAAGTTTGAAAATTGAATCTATAACAGATTCAAATCTGTTTTTAAAACGAAACCTGGCCACGTGGCGTGTCTTGGTTGGATGGTACCGGTTCGGCCGGATCGGCAACATGGACCGCAGGATCTAAGTAGATCGCACGGCGCAGGGCGCGTACCCTTTCGTTGTTAAGTGAATCTATCTCGTCTCTTCGATCTAAATCGAACGGTTCCTATCAACTAGCCAGGAACTGGCGGCGCAAGGTCAACGGCGAGCGGCGGAGCGGCCAGATGGCGACGGCGCTGGCGAGGCAGGAAGAGAAAAAGGGAGGGAGTAAGTGTTGGAGATATTCCCTAGAGGCAATAATAAAAATAGTTATTATTATATCTTTGTGTTTATGATAAATGTTTATATTCATGCTATAATAGTATTAACAAGGAAACATTAATACTTGTGTGAATTGTAAACTTAAATTGAAGTCCCTAGTATAGCCTCTATACTTCACTAGCTTGTTGGTTGATTAAATGATTGTGGTTTCCATATCATGAACATTGAGATGTTATCAACAACAAGATCATATCGTTAGGAGAATGATATGGTGGACATACTCCTATTGATAAGCGTAGCATAAAGATCAAGTCATTTCAATAGTTCAATTGCTATATGCTTTCTGATACATAGTAACCTAATTCCTTCGACCATGAGATCATGCATATCACCTTTACCGGATGGATGCTTTGATGACATCAAACACCACACCGTAACTGGGTGGCTATAAAGGTGGCATTAAGTGTTCGGAAAGTATTGGTTGAAACACATGGATCAAGAGTGGGATTTGTCCATCCACATGACGGATAGATATACTCTGGGCCCTCTCGGTGGAATGTCATCCAATTGGCTTTCAAGCATGTGACTTGGTCACAAGGGATCACATATCACGGGAACGAGAAAAGAGTACTTATCGATAACGAGGTTGAACTGGGTATGCAGAGATACCGACGATCATAACCTCGGATAAGTAAACTATCGTGAGACAAAGGGAAATTGGTATCGTATGTAAGTGGTTCATTCGATCGCAAAGTAATCGTAGAAATATGTGGGAGCCATATGAATTTCCAGATTCCTCTATTGGTTATTGTTCGGAGAAGTATCTCGATCATGTCCGCATAATTCACGAACCGTAGGGAGACACACTTAAGGATTCGACGTTGTTTGAGAAAGTTATGGTATTATGAGAAAGAGACCGAATGTTGTTCGGAGTCTCGGATGGGATCCGGGATATCACGAGGTGATCCGGAATGGTCCGGAGAATAAGATTCATATAAGGAAAGTCCCGTTTCGGAGTTCGGGAATGATTCCGGTGTTTTCATCGGGAATGTTCTAGAAGGTTCCGGATTGTCCGGCACTCCGGGGGGGGAGGGTACATGAGTGTGTCATTGAATGATTGCATCATGTACTAAGTGTTCTTGCTGTTCCAAAAACATGAAAGTCAAATTGCCAGTTTGAAAGTCAAACGGCTAAAACAGGAAACTGTGGGAAACAAGCAAGAGGAGTTGGAACCAACTTGGAGGAGGAGTCCCACTCCTCCAAGCCGGCGCCCAGCCCAAGTCCGACTTGGGGAGGGACTCCCCTCCCCTGGCCGCGCCTCCCCACCCATAAAAGGAGGGGCAGGGCTCCCTCCTAGAACACACAAGTTCCTATCTTCTACCTCCGGTTTAGAGCCGTTTTGGTTTAGAGCTTCTAATTGCTTTATCCAGCGGTTTAGAGCCTTCTAATTGGTTTAGAGCCTTCTAATTGGTGTGTCTAATTACTAGACCACTAATAGCCTCTCTCATAAGCTCCACCATACTCGCACCGGCTTAAGGCGAAGCCCTGCGGGATTTCCCCTCTACTTCCGGTACCACGCCGTTGTGCTGCCTGAATCGCGAGGAGAGTGCTACAACCTCCGCTGCCTGCTGGAACAAGGGAGAGGAAGGTCTTTGTCGAGTACCGAACGTGTGACCGACTGCGGGAGCGCTGCCGGAACGTGGCGCCGGAAGGATCGTCTACACGATCTTGAGATCGGAAAGAGTACGACTACATCACCCACGAGAATCCGCTCTCGTTAAACGCTTTGGAATCTTTGAGGGTAAGTTATACCATCGACTCGTTGCTACAATCTAGTAGATAGATCTTGGCTTGTTTGTTTGTATGCGATAGAAAATTTTTGTTTTCCATGCTACGAACCCCTACAGTGGTATCAGAGCCGTGTCTATATGTAGATCTGTTGCACGAGTAGAACACAATGGTCATTGTGGGCGTTGATGCTTTTATTGTAGATTGCTTTTTGTGTACTTTGCATCTTGCGGTATGTTGGGATGAAGCGGCCCGGGCTAACCTTACATGACATCGTTCATGAGACTTGCTCCACGCTTGACATGCAACTTGTATTGCATAAGTGGCTTTGCGGGTGCCTGTTTCTCCTAGCATAGTTAAGATCCAATTTACAACGGGTAATCAACAATGCTAGTATCAATGTTGTGGTTCTTGTTCGTAAGTTAGAACGACACTTATTGAAAGCCCCAAACCACGTAAAATATGCAAAGAAAGTAGAAGCGTCTAACTTTGTTTTGCAGGGGTGTGCAGTGATGTGATATGGCCATGATTGTGATTATATTTGATGTATGCAATGTTCCTTATTGTAAGTTGGCAACCGGCAGGAGCCATATGGTTGTCTTTAATTTATGTTAAGACCCGCGTGTCTATTCAAAGTAGTTGTAATAGTTGAAGCCGGTGGACGACAACCATGGTGAAGCGTCATTGACCTTGATGCAATGCCAGTGATGATGGAGATCATGTTCGTGTTTGAAGATGGAGATCGGAAGCACAAAGAAGAAAGGCCATATCATATCACATATTATGAATTGCATGTGATGTTAATCCTTTATGCATCTTGTATTGCTTAGTAGACGACGGTAGCATTATAAGATGATCCCTCATGCACATGAATTTCAAATCATAAAGTGTTCGCCCTTAGTTAGCACCGTTGCTAAAGCTTGTTGTTTCGAAGCACCACGTGATGATTGGGTGTGTTAGATTCCGCAAGTGTATACAACGTAAGCAAGCCAGATTTGCTTATGCGGTGGCTAAGGTTTGATCTTGACGAGCCTAGCATGTACAGACATGGTCTCAGGAACACGGATTACCGAAAGGTAAAGCATGAATCATATAGTAGATATGATGAACATGATGATTGTTCGCCATTGAAACTATATCAACTCTCGTGATGATCGGTGTTGATGTAGTGGATTTGGTTCGTGTGATCACTAAAACAATGTGAGGGATGTTGTTTTGAGTGGGAGTTCACCTAGTTTAATTTCATTAATTAATTTGAACTCAATTTGTCATAAACTTAGTCTAAACTATTGCAAATATGTTGTAGATCAATGGCAGCCCCTACCATCAATTTTAATGCGTTCCTAGAGAAAGAAAAGTTGAAAAACAATGGAAGCAACTTCGCGGATTGGTTCCGCAATTTGAGGATTGTCCTCACAGCTGGTAATTTGACCTATGTGCTGGATGCACCGCTGGGTGACCCACCTGCAGCTGATGCTCCCGATGAAGTAAAGAATGTTTACCTCGCTCGGAAGAATCAGTACTCCATAGTTTAGTGTGCTATCTTGTATGGTTTAGAATCGGAGCTTCAGAAAAGGTTTGAAGAGTCAGACCCATATGATATTGTCGAGGATCTCAAATTGATTTTTGAGACTCATGCGGCAATTGAAAGTTATGAAGCTTCTGAAAAGTTCTTTAACTGCAAGATGGAAGAGGGCAGCTCCGTCAGTGAGCATGTGCTTAAGATGTCTGGGCACGCAAACAAACTTCAAAGCTTGGGTATAGTGATTCCTAATGCTTTGGGGGTTTACCGCGTCCTCCAGTCATTGCCACCAAGTTACAGGAACTTTGTGATGAACTACAACATGCAGAACATGAACAAAGAGTTGCCAGAACTATTTGCTATGTTAAAATCTGCAGAAGTGGAGATCAAGAAAGAGCACCAAGTGTTGATGGTCAATAAGACCACCAAATTCAAGAAGGGCAAGTCTAAGCAAAAGGGACACTTCAAGAAGGGTGGTAAGAAAGTTACCACGCCGACGAAGAAAACCAAGGCTGGACCAAAGCCTGAAACTGAGTGCTTTTACTGCAAGGGAGTAGGTCACTGGAAGCGGAATTGCCCAAAGTACTTGGCGGATTTGAAGAACGGCAACATCAAGAAGAAAGGTATATCTGATATACATGTTATTGATGTGTATCTCACTAGTATTCGTAGTAGTGCCTGGGTATTTGATACTGGTTCGGTTGCTCATATTTGTAACTCGAAACAGGTGCTGCAGAATAAACGGAAGCTAGCAAAGAACGAGGTGACGATGCGCGTGCGAAACGGATCAAAGGTTGATGTGATCACGGTCGGCACGCTACCTCTTCATCTACCATCGGGATTAGTTTTATACTTAAATAATTGTTATTTGGTGCCTGCGTTGAGCATGAACATTATATTGGGATCTTGTTTATTGCGAGACGGTTACTTGTTTAAATCTGAGAATAATGGTTGTTCTATTTATATGAGTAATATGTTTTACGCACATGCACCTTTGATAGATGGTCTATTCTTATTTAATCTCGATAGTGGAAATACACATATCAACAACATTGAGGCTAAACGTTTGAAATCAAGCGATAATTCGACCTATATGTGGCACTGTCGTCTTGGTCACATCGGAGTGAAACGTATGAAGAAACTCCATTCCGATGGACTTCTTGAATCACTTGATTTTGAATCACTTGAAAGATGCGAAGCATGTCTGATGGGTAAAATGACTAAGACTCCATTTTCTGGTATGATGGAGCGAGCTACGGACTTATTGGAAATCATACATACCGATGTGTGTGGTCCAATGAGTGTAGCATCGCGCGGTGGTTATCGTTATGTTCTTACCTTCACGGATGACTTGAGTAGATATGGGTATATCTATTTCATGAAACACAAGTCCGAAACTTTCGAGAAGTTTAAGGAGTTTCAAAGTGAGGTAGAGAATCAACGTAACAAGAAGATTAAATTTCTATGTTCTGATCGTGGAGGTGAATATCTAAGTTACGAGTTTGGCGAGCATTTGAAGAAATGCGGAATACTTTCACAATTGACACCGCCGGGAACACCACAGCGTAATGGTGTGTCCGAACGTCGTAATCGAACTCTCTTAGATATGGTTCGTTCTATGATGTCACTTACAGATTTACCGCTATCATTTTGGGGTTATGCATTAGAAACAGCCGCATTCACTTTAAATAGGGCACCGTCTAAATCCGTTGAAACGACACCGTATGAATTATGGTTTGGGAAGAAACCTAAATTGTCGTTCCTTAAAGTTTGGGGATGCGAAGCCTATGTAAAGAAGTTACAGCCGGACAAGCTTGAACCCAAAGCGGAAAAATGCGTCTTCATAGGATACCCGAAGGAAACTATTGGGTATACCTTCTATCATAGATCCGAAGGCAAAACATTCGTTGCCAAGAATGGATCCTTTCTAGAGAAGGAATTTCTCTCGAAAGAAGTGACTGGAAGGAAAGTAGAACTCGACGAGGTTGTCGAACCTTCTCTCGAAATTGCAAGTAGCGCAGCACCGGAAGAAGTTCCTGTGGTGCCTGCACCAATAAGAGAGGAAGCTGATGATGGTGATCATGAAACTTCGGTTGAAGTTACTACAGAGCCTCGGAGGTCAACGAGAACTCGTACCACTCCAGATTGGTATGATTCCGTTATGAATGTCATGGTGGTGGACAACACCGATGATCCCGAGACATATGAGGAAGCGATGATGAGCCCAGATTCCAATAAATGGCAAGAAGCCATAAAATCCGAGATTGGATCCATGTATGAAAACCAAGTATGGACTTTGGTGGACTTACCGGATGGCCGGAAGGCTGTCGAGAACAAATGGATTTTCAAGAAGAAAACAGATGCTGATGGTAATGTTACTGTCTATAAAGCTCGACTTGTCGCAAAAGGGTTTCGACAAATTCAAGGAGTTGACTACGATGAGACTTTCTCACCGGTAGCGAAGCTAAAGTCTGTGAGGATTATGTTAGCAATCGCTGCATATTATGATTATGAGATATGGCAGATGGATGTCAAAACAGCATTCCTCAATGGAGACATTGATGAAGAGTTGTATATGATGCAACCCAAAGGTTTTGTCGATCCTAAAGATGCTAACAAGGTATGCAAACTTCAACGGTCCATCTATGGATTGAAGCAGGCATCCCGAAGTTGGAATCAACGTTTTGATAAGGTAATCAAAAGTTTTGGTTTTATACAAACTTATGGAGAAGCTTGTATTTACAAGAAAGTGAGTGGGAGCTCTGTAGCATTCTTAATACTGTATGTGGATGACATATTGTTGATTGGGAATGATGTAGACCTTCTTAATAGTGTCAAGGAATATTTGAATAATAGTTTTTCAATGAAGGATCTTGGCGAAGCAGCTTACATATTAGGCATAAAGATTTATAGAGATAGATCGAAACGCCAAATATCATTGTCACAGAGTACATATTTGGACAAAGTTCTAAAGAAGTTTGGAATGGAAGAAAGCAAGAAAGGGTTCTTGCCCATGTTGCCCAATACGACCTTGAGTAAAACTCAAAGTCCAACATCGGCAGAAGATAGAGAAAGGATGAGTAAGACTCCCTATGCCTCAGCCATAGGATCTCTAATGTATGCCATGCTATGTACTAGACCCGACATTGCATATGCTGTTAGTTTAACTAGCAGATATCAAAGTGATCCAGGAGTGGATCATTGGACAGCGGTCAAAAACATCCTTAAGTACTTGAGAAGAACTAAGGATATGGTTCTTTCTTATGGAGGTGATGAACAGCTCGTTGTTAATGGTTACACCGATGCTAGTTGGAACACCGATCCAGATGATTCTAAATCACAATCTGGGTACGTATTTATTTTGAATGGTGCAGCAGTTAGCTGGAGGAGTGCAAAGCAAAGCGTTGTGGCGAGATCTTCAACTGAATCGGAATACATGGCTGCTTCAGAGGCTTCACAAGAAGCGATATGGATGAAAGAGTTCATTACAGAGCTGGGTGTGGTTCCAAGTGCGCTGGACCCAATGTCTATCTACTGTGATAACATGGGCGCCATAGCCAATGCGCAAGAACCAAGGTCACACAAGAAGCTGAAGCATATCAAGCTGCGTTTTCATGCTATTCGAGAACATATCCAGGATGGGGATATAAAGATTTGCAAAGTACACACAGATCTGAATGTGGCAGATCCGTTGACTAAACCTCTCCCGAGGGCAAAACATGACCAACACCAAACTGCCATGGGTGTTCGGTATATTACCATGTAATCTAGATTAGATGACTCTAATGCAAGTGGGAGACTGTTGGAGATATGCCCTAGAGGCAATAATAAAAATAGTTATTATTATATCTTTGTGTTTATGATAAATGTTTATATTCATGCTATAGTAGTATTAACAAGGAAACATTAATACTTGTGTGAATTGTAAACTTAAATTGAAGTCCCTAGTATAGCCTCTATACTTCACTAGCTTGTTGGTTGATTAAATGATTGTGGTTTCCATATCATGAACATTGAGATGTTATCAACAACAAGATCATATCGTTAGGAGAATGATATGGTGGACATACTCCTATTGATAAGCGTAGCATAAAGATCAAGTCATTTCAATAGTTCAATTGCTATATGCTTTCTGATACATAGTAACCTAATTCCTTCGACCATGAGATCATGCATATCACCTTTACCGGATGGATGCTTTGATGACATCAAACACCACACCGTAACTGGGTGGCTATAAAGGTGGCATTAAGTGTTCGGAAAGTATTGGTTGAAACACATGGATCAAGAGTGGGATTTGTCCATCCACATGACGGATAGATATACTCTGGGCCCTCTCGGTGGAATGTCATCCAATTGGCTTGCAAGAATGTGACTTGGTCACAAGGGATCACATATCACGGGAACGAGAAAAGAGTACTTATCGATAACGAGGTTGAACTGGGTATGCAGAGATACCGACGATCATAACCTCGGATAAGTAAACTATCGTGAGACAAAGGGAAATTGGTATCGTATGTAAGTGATTCATTCGATCGCAAAGTAATCGTAGAAATATGTGGGAGCCATATGAATTTGCAGATTCCTCTATTGGTTATTGTTCGGAGAAGTGTCTCGATCATGTCCGCATAATTCACGAACCGTAGGCAGACACACTTAAGGATTCGACGTTGTTTGAGTAGTTATGGTATTATGAGAAAGAGACCGAATGTTGTTCGGAGTCTCGGATGGGATCCGGGATATCACGAGGTGATCCGGAATGGTCCGGAGAATAAGATTCATATAAGGAAAGTCCCGTTTCGGAGTTCGGGAATGATTCCGGTGTTTTCATCGGGAATGTTCTAGAAGGTTCTGGATTGTCCGGCACTCCGGGGGGAGGGTACATGAGTGTGTCATTGAATGATTGCATCATGTACTAAGTGTTCTTGCTGTTCCAAAAACATGAAAGTCAAATTGCCAGTTTGAAAGTCAAACGGATAAAACAGGAAACTGTGGGAAACAGGAAACTGTGGGAAACAAGCAAGAGGAGTTGGAACCAACTTGGAGGAGGAGTCCCACTCCTCCAAGCCGGCGCCCAGCCCAAGGCCGACTTGGGGAGGGACTCCCCTCCCCTGGCCGCGCCTCCCCACCCATAAAAGGAGGGGCAGGGCTCCCTCCTAGAACACACAAGTTCCTATCTTCTACCTCCGGTTTAGAGCCGTTTTTGTTTAGAGCTTCTAATTGCTTTAGCCAGCGGTTTAGAGCCTTCTAATTGGTTTAGAGCCTTCTAATTGGTGTGTCTAATTACTAGACCATTAATAGCCTCTCTCATAAGCTCCACCATACTCGCACCGGCTTAAGGCGAAGCCCTGCGGGATTTCCCCTCTACTTCCGGTACCACGCCGTTGTGCTGCCGGAATCGCGAGGAGAGTGCTACAACCTCCGCTGCCTGCTGGAACAAGGGAGAGGAAGGTCTTCGTCGAGTACCGAACGTGTGACCGACTGCGGGAGCGCTGCCGGAACGTGGCGCCGGAAGGATCGTCTACACGATCTTGAGATCGGAAAGAGTACGACTACATCACCCACGAGAATCCGCTCTCGTTAAACGCTTTGGAATCTTCGAGGGTAAGTTATACCATCGACTCGTTGCTACAATCTAGTAGATAGATCTTGGCTTGTTTGTTTGTATGCGATAGAAAATTTTTGTTTTCCATGCTACGAACCCCTACAGTAAGCTCACCGCGTTCATGGCGTCGTGCTGATTCTCAACGTGTGGCTTGTCCGTCGAGGGGCGCTCGGGGGCAGTTGCGATTGCTCGCCGGAGATGAGCTGGGTCTCGGGCGGTACTGGAGGTCGTCGAGGGTGAGGATAAGGGGCACCCTAGGACAAACGAATAGCACCATTAGGTCCACGAGAGCATGGCGGTCATTAACGTGTCCACGGGGAAGAGATGGGTGGTCGGATTTTACCGGGGAGACGTCGTCGGAGAACGGCAGAAGACGGCGGTGCTGGAGGTTGTCGTTGCCGGGGCTCAGGGGCGCCCGCGGGTGAATGGAAAGCGCCGGGAGAAGTGCCAGGGCTAGGGGAGTATGTGAGTGTGCTTAAGGAGGCGAGGGGTGGCAGGACACGGCCGGAATTCTCGCCGGAGCGTCGTCGGAATAGAGGGAGTGTAGGGCAAAATTCCGCGGCCTAGGGGCGTGTTGAGATGGGGGAACAGAGGGGAACCAGAGAGGAGTCACTGGCGTTTATCACTGCATGGTCACGGCGAGGTTTAATCCATCCATCAACGCGAATTCAAGGGAATTAACACGGCAGTAAACGGCGAGGAACGGTCGACGCGGTGGAGACGATGAACAGAAAAGGGTGGGGCATACCTGTCAGCGAGAAAGGAAGTGAGGGGGAAGGGTCCACCGGTCAGCTTCTCTTTGGGTTAACAAGTTGGTGCGAACCTTTTTCTTTCAGGGAGGGGGAGCTGGGCTGTTTGCTGGGCCTTGTTGGGATGGGTCCTTTGCAATATTTTTTTCTGTCTGAAACATTTTTCTTTTTCTAAATCAATTTCTGTTTTGAATTTCAATCAACTATTCAAACATTCAAACAATTCAAACAATCTCCACACTCGAAATGAGTTTTTGGTTCTATTTATCAACATAAACCAAATCCCAAAATAAAATAATATTTTTATTTTTTTAGAGTCCATTTATAATTAAATAAAATGGACACTAGTTAATAAATTAAATGGGTTTTAATTTATTTAAAACCTCCATTTGAAATCCAAATATTTTCAAAACCAAATCAGCAGGTTTTATTTGAAAATAAAAGATATTTGGAAAACTTGTTTAAAATAAAATAACATTTTTATTTTAGGTTCCATTAATAATTAAATAGAATGAACCTTAGTTATTAAATCAAATAGGGTTTGTTTTATTAAAATCTTTATTTTGAAAATTTAAAATAAAACCAAAACACTTCAGTAGGTTTTATTTGAGAATATAAAATACTTGGAAAACTTATTTTTAAAATAAATAAATAAGTTTTTGAGTTTATTTAAAATGGAAAAAGCCTTTACTTAAATAAAATTGGATATTAATTCCTTATTATTTTATTTAAATAAACCTTTACTATTTTTAATCAAAACAAAACATTTTATTTCAAAATATTGGCCAAGGTTTAATTTGGCTTTATAAATAATCCTTTATTTATAAATCTATCTTTTCTTTTGAAATCCAAATCTTTTATTAAAGGATCCAAAATAGTAATTTTAAATATTTTTTTTAAGTTTATTGTTTATTTAACTTTTTAAATCCCTTTAGGATTCTATTTGATCCAAATAGGTTTTAAAAGTTTCCAAATGGATTCAAAAAGTTTCTTCTCACCCTGAAAATCAACAAAGTTTTATTTTATTCATTTATTTTTCACATTACAAGATTTGGAAAATCTTGGGATGTGACACAAAGACTCCAAAAATCCATGAAAATGGAGTTTCTTCATGTTTTCTTTCCAATATAATTTAAACGGCGATGTCACTTCGTAAGTAATCTTCCAATCATTTGTCTTGTGACATTTTAGCATTAGTTTTTATGGATGTGATTTCTACAACTAGATTTGTAAATCATCCATCTTATATGGAATACGGTAATTATTCGAACAACCTTTGTTCTCATAATACCTGATTTAAATAACTATTATTAAAAACAAATCTTGAAGGCAAGCTTTGATGTCAACGAGAAATACAAACAATGGTTTGTTTGTTTTCGATGAACATCATCACATATTCTCTTTCTAGTTACTTAGGCCATTGTAGTTCATGAATTGCGTCGTTCTGTATGAAATTTCATACCAACCAATTCGGTATCCAATACCCAAGAACCACATTGTCTAACAAGAAAATAATACAACCATAACATGTATATTATCCATATACCTAAATTGGATATTTCCAATCTTTTCTTTTCTGCCAAATATATTTTATAGATTCTCTTTCAGCATTTCCTTTTCCTTTTTTTAAAGAATCTATCAACATCAAAAGTGGCGCCATACACATGACACATAGTCCAAAGCATGTATATTCAAATAATAATACCTTTGGACTTGCACTTTGAAGTAGATCACCATCATCAAATGATCGGTATTCTTTCAAAATCCATTCTTTAGTAATCTTTTAGTGTAGTAAACACTTTACATACATCTTCTATTCACCCTTATCATGATGACTTTCATGATCAAGCTACTGTAGCTTATAAATGTGAATCCTGAGTATAACATTACTTTCCAAAACCCTTTTGGATGATTAGGATGTCTAGCATCTCCAACCTTTGCAAATTCTCATCCAATATGAGAACATATATTATACTCTATCATATTGCAACCAAAACATTGTTTCAGATATCATTATATCTGCCACACATGATGGTTTCTGAAACAATTCTTTCAGCTCCTAGATAAAATTGATATTAAAACAATCAAGAATCATGGAGGCAAACATGATACTTAAGATACTAACACTGGAATTGTTACTCTCGACTTAATACCAATTATTAAATTTGACGGAGTAAACAGAGTTTGCTGAAAGTTTGCAATAGGACTTTAAACTTTAGATTGACACTCAACACAATAAGATACCAGTTCGTAAAGTAAATATCCAGAATTCTATAGTTATATTATCTCAATTACAACTATGCATAAGGTGGTGAACGAATGCCAATGACTACAACAAATTATGCAAATTCACTTTGATTTAATTTATGATAAATTGAGTTCTACTAATCCAAATTAGAAATGAACTACCACTCAAAAATGACATCCCTCATGTTTTTTTTGGTGATTACATGAACCAAATTCACTACACCAAGTCCGATCATCACGTGAGTCGGTGTATCTTCAAAGGCGAGCATCCATATGGTCATCATATCAAAACATATTACTCATGCTTAACCTTTTGGTCCGTGTTTTGAGGCCATGTCTGTACATGCTAGGCTCGCCAAGTAAGAACCTTAGTATTCGCGTGTGTAGCTGTCTTACACCCGAGATATGCTCGTGGATTCAAGTACACCCGATCATCACGTGATGTCTTGAAGCGATAAAACATTGTCGGTGCATACTTAAGGAAGAACACATTTTTATCTTGATATCTAAATGAGGGATCATCTTAATTATGCTAATAAAACGCCAAACAAGCAATATAAGATGCAACAAAAATCTCATGTTAATAAGTGATGATATGGTTCTTGCATATGATCTCCATCATGTGCACCGTGGTATGATCTCTATCATACCTCTATGTGTAAGGCCAAGGTCTATGGAACCTACACGTTATGTGTGTTGTAAGAGTATCATCTCATACTTCTACTTACAACATCACCATATCGTAACACTAGCCCAGCAACAATCTAAACTAGACGCCTCTAATTTATCCATTGCAAGTTTTATGTGGCTTAGGGCTTTCGAAGATAGAACCGTTCTTACCTACGAACATGAACCACAACGAGGATAACCAAATTGTTGACAACTCGTTGAAAATTACATATTGACTATAGTAGGAGAGACAGACACCCGCTAGCCACTTATGTAAACTAGTTGCATGTCAAGCGTGGAACAGGTCTCATGTACGAGGACATGTAAAGTTTGTCAGGGCCGCTTCATCCCACTATGCCACCAATATCGAAAGTACAACTAAGAAGCAATAAAATGATCATAATCACCCACATACTGATATGTGTACTACCCATGCAAAGCATCTACCCATAGATCCGGCTCTGATACCACTGTAGGGTTCGCAGCATAGAAAACAAAAAATTTCCTACGATGGGAACATCTAAGTACCAAGATCTATCTACTAGATACAAGCAACGGGTGGATATACATCCATAGAATACATACCCTCGAAGACCGTATAGCGTTAACGAGGTTGTACTCATGGATGATGTAGTCGAACGCTTGCCGATCTCAAGATCGTGATGAAGTCCATCTGGTCCAGCCGGTCCAGCACCATCACGTCCAGCACCGCAAAGTAGTGGTGCATCCGTGATCGCACACACGTCCGGGTACCCCGACAACCTCCACTCCCTCGCTCTAGCGAAGCAGCGGAAGCAACAAATCCTTCCAGAAAAAGCCACCGTGAACATGTATCTCGCTTATCCGAGACCATGGGGAAATTCTAAAGGGGGGAGAGATCCTTCGCGAGGAGGTGTGCTTTGAGAGGAGGAGAGGGGACCTTTTATAGGGAGAGGGGCACCCCAAGGGGCATGGCGCCAGCCATGGTGGCTGCCCCCACCTCTTCCACATTCATGTGGGTGGAGCTCCCACTCAAAATGAAAAGCCTCCACTCCCATTAAAAAGCCTCCACTCAAAAAACCACTCACATGCATTAAATTTTCACCAAATTTAATGCAAGCTCTCATTTTGTAACATCCCTAAATTCATATTCCAAAACTCATTCATATCACCCTTGCATTCATCATCATTTAGGGCTTTTCTCAAAATCATCTCAGAAAAACAGGAGCAATTGTGGCTCATTATTTTATGTATGAAAACCCTAGCCTTTGTGCTACATATCATTGAGAAAGATGTTGTTATTCATTCAGGATAATTTGAATTCAAACTTAAGTGGTGTCAAAAACTTAAGCAAAATATCAAAGCAAAATATGAAATTTAAACAAATTATATGCCTAACACCATTGAGGCATAGTTTTAATATGTTTTTCAAAAGACCCAAGTGTTCAGAAGTGTTCAGATGTGTTTAACACTTATTTAAGAGCAAGATTTATTGTACAAAAGTCTTGTAAAACTTTGGATTCAAACAGATTTGAATTTTAGTTTTAAAAACCATTTCTAGAAATTCAATCAGAAAAAGAAAAGGAATAAAGAAGAAAAAAATAGCCAAACCAGCCAATCTGGCCGGCCCAGCCCAACACGACCCAGACTAGCCCAGTAGTGCACACCCCGCGAATCGTTTTCTTTACCCACTCTCGCACCCACCAGCTCACTGACAGCAGGGACCCGCTTCCACTCCCCTCTCTCGCTGACAACCGCGGCCCACTCGAGCATCGTCGTCTCCACCCGCACGACCAGTTCATCCCCAAATCAGCGCGGCCGTTTCCTGTTTGATTCGCGGCTTCAATTCGTATCAATGCCCGAGTAATTCTCGCTCACGACCAGGCTATTTAAACCCCCTCTGCCCCCTCTCTCTTCTCCCCCGAACCCCAAGCACAGAGCGCCCCCAGGCTGCACAAATTGCTCTCTACAACCCCGCCGTCTCCGACGAGCTGCCGCAGCAATTCCGGCCACCTCCGACCACCCCTCTGCCTCTACTTCACACAAACAGACTCCACTTGATCTCACGCATCTCCTAACACTCCTGGTTTGCCCGCGGGTGACCCAGAACGTCGGCTACGCAAACGCCTGACCGCCACCGTCTCCAGCTTCAACTCCGGCGAGTTCCAGCGGTAAGTCCAGACCGCCCCGAACCTTGTCTTTCACGCACGCATCTTCGCCGTGGTCTTCTGCATCTGACCACATCCTCCGTTTGCCTCCTAGTGATCTACAACGTCGCCTTCGACCTCGAGCAGAGCCACCGTTGCCAGATCCAACTCCGGCGAGGAATCCATCGCAACCCTGAGCGCCCCTTGCCGAGCTGTCCACAAGTTGAGCATCCCCACATCCTTGCGGTCTCGGTGAGTACCTTCCCTATCCTCCTAGTGACCAGTATCGCCGGCGCCGCCACCGTCTGGTCGTCGCCGCCGCGCGCAGCCGCTAAGCGCCGCCAGATTTTGGCTTGGTGATTTAGACCGTTGGATCTGTATCGTAGGGCTAGGATAGAATTTTAAACGAAGGGGTAAGCGCGCATCTAAGCCGCCAGATCCCACTTAGATCCTGTGGTCCGCAAAGCGCGATCCAACCGAATCGGTATGCGCCAGTGAGGTTGCGACACGTGTCTAGGGTGAATTCAAAAACAAAAATTCGAATCAGATTTAGATCCAAACTTCAAACTGCTATAACTTTTGAATGCCACGTTAGAATTTTACAAACTTTATACCGTTGGATTCAGTGAATCAAGGCCTTTATGTTTATGCAAAGTGTTTAACAAATAGTAACAGTTAAAATGACTTTATTTGTAGAAACATGTTTAAGGCTATTTTAAATATGGATTTATTTTCTAAATTGTATTAAGTGCCAAATAAGTTTAGTTGCTAAACTTGTGACTTGATAAGTTTCTGTAAACATGTGCATGCTTGGAAGAGTTTTCAAAATCACCACTTAGTAAATTCTTGCATGCATGCATTCATATTATTTTTGGTTGTATATAATTGTGTGTAATTGTATGCTATAATTTTTGTGTAGATTTTGCTAGTGATTGTGATTGTGAAGAGTGCTACTCTCCCCACTACCAAGGCAAGTGATATTTTCATGAATATTTCTATCCTATGTTTTGTACTAGCGTTAGATATTTTGCTAAGTCTTGCATGCTACTTTTGCCTAATGCTAAGTTGGGAAATCCTAAGTAGTGTAGAATTGTAGAATTGCTAGGGAATTTTCCTAAGTTAAGTTATCATGCCATGATTAGCCTAGCTACTAGCAAACAAGGGTTGGTATAATCTATTCATGCTATAATGGCTATATTTCTAAGTCATGAGACTAAAAGTTTTCTTAACAAAACCACTAAGTCAATGAATCCCCTGGGTGGAATGGAAGGATTGGTTTATGTTGAGTGGTTACACAATGCCATGGACTTGGGTTGTGTATCTCACTTGTGGTATGCCACCCAGGCACAAAGGGATTTGGAGGCCAAGTGTTGAGACAGCTTACAGTGCAACCACTTGGCAATATGGGCTCTGCCTTGATCATATAGGTAGCTAGAACTTAGTCTTTTGGACAGTTGGTGGTAGAAGGGATTGATAGGTTGGAACGCGTCCATTTGACTAAGGAAAGGCTTCTGAAAGGTCCTGTCTTGGGAAACCAAGTCTGGTGGGGAAAGTGCACAACCTCTGCAGATGGAAAAACCTAAGTACTTAGCCTAGTCCAAGGCAATGGACAACTTGAGCATCAAGACATGGAAGCTACAAGAATCTCATCACTCCAACTTCTAAAATAAAACTTGTGGGTGAACAAGGGTGAAGGACCCCAATGTCTATTGGTGGTTTCTTGGGAAGTTTTTGATAAAGAAAAACTTAGTGATTTCAACTAATAGGTAAAACCTATTTTTCAAGCAAAGCAAGCCAAGCTACACTTAGCCAAAATGCATATAGTAATATAGTCCACTAAAAATATACTAAGGTATCACTTGCCAATACTATTCCAAAGTATTGACCCTCTATGGTTGTAACTTGTGATGTTGCAGGTTACTCCGATGATGAATAGGAGTCATGAGTCTACACTCAACATGCTTGCCTGTGGCACATGAAGATAAAGACTTATGTTTATTTACTTATTCCTTAAACTCTTGTATTAGGCCTATGGCCCTGAGTTGTAAAAGACTATGTTTCATCTCTGGAATGAATTTAATAAACGACCTTTGTATCTGTGTACTTCATCTTAAACTGTGGATGCTAGCAATGATCCAGGGACTAGCATTGCAATCACAGGGATCCTTTCCTCTATAAAGGAGGGGTCTAACAGATGGTATCAGAGCATTGTGTTTCCTGTAGGATTATGACCCTAGGATTGGAAAACCACTAAGGAAAAAAATTTCAACTACTTCTACACTTGTCTATTCTTCTCGTAAAACTTTTCTAATCTTCTCATTCTCATCTCCATTTGTAGATGAACTCCATCAACGAAGCCGTGAAGAAAGGGCCACTCATGACCATGACCTTGGAGTGTGAAACTGAGTTTCCCACGATTCTCAAGGACCTCATGGTGGCAATGGAAGCACATGGTGCAGCTATATACAAAGGCTTTCCAGTGATGGATGAAGGAGTGGAGTATTGGTGGGTGCAACTTCACTTGTACAAAAACAAGGAAGACAACCACAAAGAAAGGGGATTCTGCATGTACACCAACACTGTAATGCACACCACATTCTTTGAGTCAGCCAGAGATGCAGCTTGGAGGACTATCAAAGAACTAAGTGCTAGAGTCAAGTGCAGGATGCTCAACCTCCAAAAAGACTTAGAGAAGGAGAAGGAACTTACCCAAGAGTTGGAAGCCACCAACCAAGAGTTAAGGGGAGATATAATAGACTTAGTGATGGAATCATGTGAACAAGATAGGTGGATTGCCTCTAGGAACATTGTGATAGCCACCAGATCCAGTGAGATAGGATTGTAAGCACACTTCGTTAGTTGGACACCATCTATCACCTTATTTTCCAAAAATGATACCTTAAATAAGTATGGACCTTGATTGATGTAATGGACTTATGCATGTATGACTTGGTTGATTTTGTGTTCCATGGATATGTATGAATGTTTGTCTTGTTTTATCTTAATTTGTGTTGTTCTAACTTTTTCAATCTTATAAAATAGATGCCTATTACCATCAGCACTGTTGAGGAGCTCCAGGTTACCCGTTTTGGTCCCCGTATCGTTGAGCTTACCACTTTGCTCGATCTCCCTCTTCCCACCATCACGGTGTACCCACTCACCAAGTTCGAGAGGAAGGACCTCTGGGGCTTCAAGGTGAACCAGCCCGGACGCCAGACAGAGCATACTACGGAGGCCATCGTCTTCAAGTTTATGCACGACGACAGGGAGAGAGGCATGGAGGTAGTCATGCAGGACCTGATAGGACATCTGTTAGGCCGTCACTCCCGACAGGTTAGGGGCACTCACTTTCACGTCTTCGCAAGACGTGATGTTGATGGGGAGTCCATCGACTTTGAGGACGACTCGAGGGACGCGGCAGAGCCGATACGTCTCTACCTCCAGGACTTAGAGACTCTCCTCAGACACGTAGACACGGACAGGACGAACGTCATGCTCAGCAATGACGAGCTCCGGGTGCAGCTTCGCGAGAAGGACAAGCTTTTCGCACAGCAGGATGAGATGATCAAGGAAATGCAGACGAAGTTCGAGGCCCAGGACCGCAAGTTCAAGAGTCAGGAGAAACGCGTCCAGGATAGGAACAAGAAGATCCGGGACATGACCGAGGAACTGAAGTCAATGGATTTCGAGCTAGAGCAGCAGCAGATGGTTATTGAGAGGCTTCGCTCCCAGAAGAGGGCTCTCAAGGCTAAGGTCGATTCCTTGACCACTACGATTGAGGAGAACAAGACCGCGATGGAGAACGCAGGTCTTACCTTCGTCGAGGAGGAGATTGATGCTGATGAGTAGACTTGACTACTCGTTTATCTTTCATATTCGTACTTGTTATTGTGAACTTATTGGACCATCCGACATGTGGATGGCTTGCCACTTGTGTGTTTTACTTCATGAACTTATTATGTGGTTGTTGAACTTTTATTCTTTTGTTGCTTGCTATGTGTTTGTTTGTGATGTAATGAGCATAAAACATCTAAGGGTATCTCATTCTTATCTCTGTTTGAACAAACCACAGATGCCTCCTCGTCGCGCAAACCCCAACCCCAACAACATCACTCCAGAAATGCAACAAATGATGAATGCGCAAACACAGCTTATGCAGATGATGACAACATTCATCCAAAACCAGAATAACAACAACAACAACAACCCCAATAACAACAACAACAACCCTCCGGGTTTTGATATGCTCACCAGATTTCTGCGATTGAGGCCAGCAAAGTTTTCGGGGACAACTGATCCCATGGTGGCCAATGACTGGCTACGTTCCGTGAACAAGAACTTAGTGACCATGGGCTGCACGGATGCTGAAAAAGTCAGGTTCGCAGCACATCTGTTGGAAGGACCAGCCGCCACATGGTGGGACAACTTCCAAATCACCACTCCTATTGATGAGGTGACTTGGGCTATCTTTGAAGATGGCTTTCGCACTGCTCATATCTCATCAGGAATGATGAGCCTGAAAAAGGAGTTTCACAACTTGAAGCAGCGCCACCGCAGCGTGGCTGAATACATAGAAGAGTTCAACAATCTGGCGCGCTATGCACCGGATGAGGTTGACACAGATGCAAAAAGAAAGGAAAAGTTTTTGGAGGGCTTGAATGATGAGCTGAATCTGCAGTTGTCTGTGGCATATGTTCCAACTTACCAGTCTCTGTGTGACAAGGCTGCTATTTTGGAGAGTAAAATCAAGCAAGTCGAGAGTAGGAAGAGGAAACACACCGACAAGCACAGCTCAGGATCGTCTCACAAACGATCTCACCATGATGACAGTGGCAACTCGGGATCCCACAAGCATGGGAAATTCAATAAGCACCACAACCACAACCGTCATGACAACAAGCATCATCGCAGTCATGACAATGATAAGTACAAGAACCACAAGAGTGGACATAAGAGCCACCACAGTGGAAGTGGAAGTGGAAGTCAGCCTGCAAAAAAGGACATCAGTCAGGTTGAGTGCTTCAAGTGCAAGAAGCTGGGGCATTATGCTAATGAGTGCCCTGAGAAGAAAGTGGAAGGACCTAACAAGCCCAATCCTTTCCAGAAAGGACAGGTTAACCACATCAATGTGGAGGAGGTCTATGAGGAGCCTGATGCTGTTGCTGGTAAGTTCAAACTCAATTCAATTTCAGCATTTGTACTCTTTGATACCGGTGCATCTCATTCATTCATATCAAAGGCATTTGTTGACAGAAATGAACTACCGGTAGAAACCATTGGGTGTCCTATAAGAGTAAGTTCTCCGGGTGGAGAAATGATAGTAAACTCAGGATGTCATGACTTAGTCATAGAGTTTGGAAAACATAAGTTTCCAGTGAACCTAATAATCCTAAATTCCCAAGGATTGGATGTGATTTTAGGAATGGATTGGATGGCTAAGTATGAGGGAGTACTAGATTGTGCCAATCGTACAGTTACACTCACAATCCCAGAAGGAAAAAGAATAAAATTCAAGTCAAACTTTGAATCCAAGGGAAGTAAGCTGAATTCTCTTAAGGGGGTTAGCATGGACAGTGTGCCAATTGTATGTGAGTATCCGGATGTGTTTCCGGAAGAGTTGCCAGGAATGCCACCAGATAGAGATGTGGAGTTTCTGATAGATTTGGTACCAGGTTTTGGACCAATAGCTAAGAGACCATACAAAATGTCAGTTGATGAACTGAAAGAGCTCAAGAAGCAACTAGGAGAACAGTTGCAGAAAGGATTTATCCAACCAAGTTCTTCATCTTGGGGAGCCCCAGTATTATTTGTGGAAAAGAAGGATAGAACACAAAGGCTATGCATAGATTACCGTTCTCTCAACGAGGTAACTATCAAAAACAAATATCCTTTGCCAAGAATCAACGACTTGTTTGACCAGCTAGAAGGAGCATGCGTGCTCTCAAAGATTGATCTTCGGTCAGGCTATTTTCAACTCAAGATAAGAGAGCAAGACATACCCAAAATAGCATTCACCACAAGGTATGGATTGTATGAGTACACTGTGATGCCTTTTGGTTTAACCAACGCTCCAGCATACTTCATGAATATGATGAACAAGGTGTTCATGGAATTCCTTGACAAGTTTGTTGTTGTTTTCATCGACGACATCTTAGTCTACTCCAAGAGCAAGGAAGAACATGAAAGACACTTACACTTGATACTTGAGAAACTGAGGGAACATAAACTTTATGCCAAATTCAGCAAGTGCGAGTTCTGGTTAGAGGAAGTTGGTTTTCTTGGTCATGTTATGACAAAGGATGGTGTGGCAGTTGATCCTGCTAAAGTTTAAGCTGTGACAGAATGGGAATCTCCCAAGAATGTGAAAGAAGTTCGTAGTTTTCTCGGTTTGGCAGGTTACTACAGAAGGTTCATTGAAAATTTCTCGAAGGTTGCTAAGCCAATGACAGAATTATTAAAGAAGGACAAGAAATTTGCTTGGTCTGAAGGTTGTGAAGCCAGCTTTCAAGAATTGAAGAAGAGACTGGTGACAGCACCAGTTCTATGTCTACCAGATTTGGAAAAGGATTTCCAAGTATATTGTGATGCGTCTCATCAAGGTTTGGGTGCCGTATTGATGCAAGACGGTAAAGTTGTGGCCTATGCCTCGAGACAACTCAAAACTCATGAAGTAAACTATCGTACTCATGATTTGGAGTTAGCCTCTGTCGTCCATGCACTCAAAACATGGAGACATTACCTTTTGGGAAAGCGTTGTGAAGTATTCACCGATCATAAGAGTTTGAAGTATATCTTCACCCAGAAGGAAATTAATATGAGACAAAGGAGATGGCTAGAGCTTATCAAGGATTACGACTTAAGTTTGCAATACCACCCCGGTAAAGCAAATGTAGTAGCAGGTGCTCTAAGTCGTAAGACGTTTGTAAGTGGCCTTACCAAAGGAGAATTGCCAGATGACTTGTGTAAGCAATTCAAAGAACTCAGATTGGAGATTGTGCCTGAAGGACATCTCATGTCCTTAGATGTTCAACCCACTTTATTGGACAAGATCCGAGAAACTCAGAAGACTGATAAGGAAATTGAAAAGATTAAGGAAAATATTAGTTTAGGGAAAGCTAAGAGTTTCCATATAGACGGACAAGGTACTTTATGGCACGGGAAACGTATTTGTGTTCCACAAGACCCGGAGTTGCGGAAACTGATCTTACAGGAAGCCCACAACTCTCCGTATTCTATTCACCCAGGAAACACCAAGATGTACATGGATATGCAAGAAAGATTTTGGTGGAACAATCTAAAAAGGGACATCGCCGAGCATATTGCTTTGTGTGACGTGTGTAGCAGAGTAAAAGCGGAGCATCAGAAACCAGCGGGTTTGCTTCAACCACTGCCTATTCCTGAATGGAAGTGGGAAAATATTGGTATGGATTTCATTACCGGATTACCAAGGACCAGGTCAGGGTATTATTCCATATGGGTAGTAGTGGATCGCCTAACTAAAGTGGCTCATTTTATACCCGTGAAGACAACCTATACAAGTGCCAAGTTAGCTAAAATCTACATGAGAAGAATTGTATGCCTTCACGGTGTGCCTAAGAGTATTGTGTCAGATAGAGGAACTCAGTTCACTTCTCACTTTTGGAGACAGCTACATGAATCATTGGGAACGAGGTTGGAATTCAGCACTTCTTTTCATCCTCAAACTGACGGACAAACAGAAAGGACTAATCAGATTCTCGAAGACATGTTGAGGGCATGCTCCCTGGATTATGGAGCAAGTTGGGATGAAAGTCTGCCTTATGCAGAATTTTCTTATAACAATAGCTATCAATCTAGTATTGGGATGGCACCATTTGAATTTCTCTACGGAAGGAAGTGTACCACCCCATTACTATGGAATGGAGTGGGAGAAAGAAGTTTGTTTGGACCTGATCTTATCAAGGACGCCGAAGAGAAAGTCAAGTTGGTTAAGGACAGGTTGAAGATAGCACAGTCCCGACAGAAAAGCTACGCGGATTCTAAGCATAGAGAAGTCACCTACGAAGTTGGAGATAGAGCTTATCTTAGAGTATCACCACTTCGTGGAGTGAAAAGATTTGGAGTCAAAGGAAAGTTGGCACCAAGATATGTTGGGCCATTCAAGATACTAAGTCGCAAGGGGGAAGTTGCATATGAAGTTGAATTGCCAGAATCTCTGTCAGCTGTCCATAATGTGTTTCATGTGAGTCAGCTTAAGAAATGTCACCTAGAAATGGAAGAATCATCTTTGAAGGATACCATACCCTTGGAAGAAGTTCAACTAGAAAGTGATCTCACCTATGAAGAAAAGCCTGTCAAGATTCTTGAGACCGCAGAAAGAGTCACAAGGACAAAAACTATCAGGTTTTGCAAGGTGCAATGGAACCATCATTCCGAAGAGGAAGCAACATGGGAAAGAGAAGATGATCTTCGGAAAGACCACCCTCACCTATTTGCTAGCCAATCCGAATCTCGAGGGCGAGATTCATCTTAAGGGGGTTAGATTTGTAACATCCCTAAATTCATATTCCAAAACTCATTCATATCACCCTTGCATTCATCATCATTTAGGGCTTTTCTCAAAATCATCTCAGAAAAACAGGAGCAATTGTGGCTCATTATTTTATGTATGAAAACCCTAGCCTTTGTGCTACATATCATTGAGAAAGATGTTGTTATTCATTCAGGATAATTTGAATTCAAACTTAAGTGGTGTCAAAAACTTAAGCAAAATATGAAATTTAAACAAATTATATGCCTAACACCATTGAGGCATAGTTTTAATATGTTTTTCAAAAGACCCAAGTGTTCATAAGTGTTCAGATGTGTTTAACACTTATTTAAGAGCAAGATTTATTGTACAAAAGTCTTGTAAAACTTTGGATTCAAACAGATTTGAATTTGAGTTTTAAAAACCATTTCTAGAAATTCAATCAGAAAAAGAAAAGGAATAAATAAGAAAAAATAGCCAAACCAGCCAATCTGGCCGGCCCAGCCCAACACGACCTAGACTAGCCCAGTAGTGCACACCCCGCGAATCGTTTTCTTTACCCACTCTCGCACCCACCAGCTCACTGACAGCAGGGACCCGCTTCCACTCCCCTCTCTCGCTGACAACCGCGGCCCACTCGAGCATCGTCGTCTCCACCCGCACGACCAGTTCATCCCCAAATCAGCGCGGCCGTTTCCTGTTTGATTCGCGGCTTCAATTCGTATCAATGCCCGAGTAATTCTCGCTCACGACCAGGCTATTTAAACCCCCTCTGCCCCCTCTCTCTTCTCCCCCGAACCCCAAGCACAGAGCGCCCCCAGGCTGCACAAATTGCTCTCTGCAACCCCGCCGTCTCCGACGAGCTGCCGCAGCAATTCCGGCCACCTCCGACCACCCCTCTGCCTCTACTTCACACAAACAGACTCCACTTGATCTCACGCATCTCCTAACACTCCTGGTTTGCCCGCGGGTGACCCAGAACATCGGCTACGCAAACGTCTGACCGCCACCGTCTCCAGCTTCAACTCCGGCGAGTTCCAGCGGTAAGTCCAGACCGCCCCGAACCTTGTCTTTCACGCACGCATCTTCGCCGTGGTCTTCTACATCTGACCACATCCTCCGTTTGCCTCCTAGTGATCTACAACGTCGCCTTCGACCTCGAGTAGAGCCACCGTTGCCATATCCAACTCCGGCGAGGAATCCATCGCAACTCTGAGCCACCAGATCCCACTTAGATCCTGCGGTCCGCAGAGCACGATCCAACCGAATCGGTATGCGCCAGTGAGGTTGCGACACGTGTCTAGGGTGAATTCAAAAACAAAAATTCGAATCAGATTTGGATCCAAACTTCAAACTGCTATAACTTTTGAATGCCACGTTAGAATTTTACAAACTTTATACCGTTGGATTCAGTGAATCAAGGCCTTTATGTTTATGCAAAGTGTTTAACAAATAGTAACAGTTAAAATGACTTTATTTGTAGAAACATGTTTAAGGCTATTTTAAATATGGATTTATTTTGTAAATTGTATTAAGTGCCAAATAAGTTTAGTTGGTAAACTTCTGACTTGATAAGTTTCTGTAAACATGTGCATGCTTGGTAGAGTTTTCAAAATCACCACTTAGTAAATTCTTGCATGCATGCATTCATATTATTTTTGGTTTTATATAATTGTGTGTAATTGTATGCTATAATTTTTGTGTAGATTTTGTTAGTGATTGTGATTGTGAAGAGTGCTACTCTCCCCACTACCAAGGCAAGTGATATTTTCATGAATATTTCTATCCTATGTTTTGTACTAGCATTAGATATTTTGCTAAGTCTTGCATGCTACTTTTTCCTAATGCTAAGTTGGGAAATCCTAAGTAGTGTAGAATTGTAGAATTGCTAGGGAATTTTCCTAAGTTAAGTTATCATGCCATGCTTAGCCTAGCTACTAGCAAACAAGGGTTGGTATAATCTATTCATGCTATAATGGCTATATTTCTAAGTCATGAGACTAAAAGTTTTCTTAACAAAACCACTAAGTCAATGAATCCCCTGGGTGGAATGGAAGGATTTGTTTATGTTGAGTGGTTACACAAGGCCATGGACTTGGGTTGTGTATATCACTTGTGGTATGCCACCCAGGCACAAAGGTATTTGGAGGCCAAGTGTTGAGATAGCTTACAGTGCAACCACTTAGCAATATGGGCTCTGCCTTGATCATATAGGTAGCTAGAACTTAGTCTTTTGGAAAGTTGGTGGTAGAAGGTATTGATAGGTTGGAACGCGTCCATTTTACTAAGGAAAGGCTTCTGAAAGGTCCTGTCTTGGGAAACCAAGTCTGGTGGGGAAAGTGCACAACCTCTGCAGATGGAAAAACCTAAGTACTTAGCCTAGTCCAAGGCAATGGACAACTTGAGCATCAAGACATGGAAGCTACAAGAATCTCATCACTCCAACTTCTAAAATAAAACTTGTGGGTGAACAAGGGTGAAGGACCCCAATGTCTATTGGTGGTTTCTTGGGAAGTCTTTGATAAAGAAAAACTTAGTGATTTCAACTAATAGGTAAAACCTATTTTTCAAGCAAAGCAAGCCAAGCTACACTTAGCCAAAATGCATATAGTAATATAGTCCACTAAAAATATACTAAGGTATCACTTGCCAATACTATTCCAAAGTATTGACCCTCTGTGGCTGTAACTTGTGATGTTGCAGGTTACTCCGATGATGAATAGGAGTCATGAGTCTACACTCAACATGCTTGCCTGTGGCACATGAAGATGAAGACTTATGTTTATTTACTTATTCCTTAAACTCTTGTATTAGGCCTATGGCCCTGAGTTGTAAAAGACTATGTTTTATCTCTGGAATGAATGTAATAAACGACCTTTGTATCTATGTACTTCATCTTAAACTGTGGATGCTAGTATTGATCCAGGGACTAGCATTGCAATCACAGGGATCCTTTCCTCTATAAAGGAGGGGTCTAACACATTTAAATAAAACTCTTTTATTTATTTATTCAGAATTTTGTTAATTACTTTAATTAACAAACATTCACATAAAACCACTTGCTAGTATTCCATTTCACATGCAGAACCAGTTTCAGCAATTTCAACCGAAACAGTTTTGGTGTCTAGTGAAATAAATTCCCGCGCTTTCCTTTTTCTTTCTCTGGCATATTATTTGCTCCAAATGGTGTCGGTATCCCTTAAGTGTGTCACCCTACGGTTCACGAATAATGTAGACATGATCGAGACCCCTCTCCGATCAATAATCAGCAGCGGGACCTGGAGATCCATACTGACTCCCACATATTCAACGATGACTTCTGTGATCGTGTGAACCTTATACGCATGTAACTCAATCGCTTTGTCTCGCGATATATTACATGTACGAGATTCGATCATCGGTATCCCCATACCTAGTTTGATCTCGTTACCGACATGTACTCTTTTCTTGTTCCCATGATATAACATTCTAGTGATCAAATCACTTGCTTGCAAGCTAACCAATGTGATATCACGGAGAGGGCCCAGAGTATATCTCTCCATCATCGGGATGGACAAATTCCACTCTTGATCCATGAGCCTCAACATAAAACCTTCGTAGCACTGAACCCATCTTTATAGTCACCCTGTTACGGTGTAACGTTTGATGTTATCAAGATACTCTTCCGGTGTTAGTGATTGACATGATCTCATGGTCTAAGGACTAAGATTACTTTGTATGATGTTATATCAATATAAACACAATGACCTTGATCGTAATGCTATACTTTGGATGAATGTTCATCACACCATTACACTAATGTTGTGACCTCGTTATTAACAACATCCAATGTCCATGATCAGGAAACCTTTGATCATCTTGTTAATCAACGAGCTAGTTTATAAGAGAGGCATAACTAGGAACTTCCTTTTGTTTATTAAACACACATGTATTAACATTTCCGTATTAATACAATTATAGCATGCAAAATAAACATTTATCATAAATAAGGAATATGATAATAAACACTTTATTATTGCCTCTCGGGCATATTCCCTTAACTTTGAAGTTTTCAAGCTTGACTACCCTGCAGGTGAAGGGGATGTGACTGAACTGGGAGAAGCAATAAATGTCACCATTCTATGACCAAAGGAATGTATCGTGCTTCGAAATCACACGCCAAGGCCATCTTCGCCGCCGCCTCACCCATCTCCAGCGAGGTCGTCGCCGCCGCGGCAGCTGTCTTCGTTGCCTCACCCGGCTCCGTCGCCTCACCCGTCTTCGTCGCCTCACCAATATCTGGCGCAGCCATCGCCCGCGCCTCAGGATAAAAAGCGTAAGCGTACCACCGCTACTCTGCGTCGTGGTAAGCGATCGCCGAAACGTAAACAAGAGCCTCTTCCAAAAGTACCAAAGGTTCCTCCCAAGAGAGCTTATGACTGTACTGAAGAGGAGACTACGGCTATCGTTGATGCAGAAATGACATCGTTTTTCGCTAAGCTAAGGCACCAAAGAAGAAAATCCCGAGTGTTCAAAATTCTAAAGACTCTTCATCAACCCGAGCCAAAGCTGTCATCAGACTATGAGCGTTCTATTCTCAAGTCACATGCGGCACAACAAGCCTCGAAGAGTAGTACTGATGCAAGCGAGAAATCCGTTTCCCATCTCGGAGAACAAGCAAAACAGTCTTGCGCCCCTCTCAAGGTGATTTCCCATACCAATGTAGGGTCAAGCAAATATGCGGCCAAGAGCAGTATGATCCAGAGGTAGTTGCAGAATACGGAGAAGCTGCCGCTGCTCAAGGTATGAGTATTGCCCAATACTTATCCCAGTTAGAGTACTTCCCCGTGAGTGAAGTATCATACAAATACCAGTACGGCAAACCTCTCGTTAAACCTGAGGAGGTAAATAATCTTCCAACAAAAATGCAAAGATTGCATAACTGGTACATGCATGCCACAAAGGCCGGGGCTAATTGGATAGTGCTGAGAGTTACAAAAAAGCATTATGGGGAAGAAATAGATGACATGATATCCATTGAATTTGATGAACTATTTCAATTATTCAATCAAGACGCCTTGGACAAATCGATCATTAGTGCCTATTGTCTGTAAGTACTAATTCTGTAATTAATTTAGTCTCTAGCTATCTCATCTCGTTTATTGCATGTATATAATCATACTATAATATGCAGAATGAAGATTCTCGAATGCAGCAGAGGACAAATCTATGACATTGGGTTTATTGACCCGTATTGGGTTCATCAAGCTAATCTCAAAACAAACCCCCAGGATACGGAGGATAATATCCTACATGCGTTAAGGTTTCAAGAAACCAGAAGGGAAATACTATTTCCTTACAACTTCGAGTGAGTGTTATTGTCTTGTATACACTTTCTATTTCGCTTACTCGATGTTAAGTATATAATTGATTAGTTATGCATGCGCAGCTTCCACTATATTCTGTTAATCATTCAACTTGACAAAGGGCGTGTACTAGTCATGGACTCAAAACATAAACTCCTTGATCAGTGGAAGGACATGCAGATGCTTCTCCAACGGTAATTCTAATCATTACGACACTATATCGGCAACGTTCGTGAATTTTATGATATCAAGTAATTAATAACTTCTTTTATTCGTTTTCTTCGTCGGGCAGCGCTTGGCAATGGTTCACCAACAAGGCTAGGGGTGTTTGGAAAGAGGAGCTTACATTTCAACCACTAGATGTAATCACCACTAGCTATATCCGCGCATCTCTTTGATTCTAGTTTTGATACCGTTATTATCATGCTTGATTATTATTTTGATTGAACTCTGTTCTCGTAAAGTGCCTGACGCAGGGACCAGGGAACAATTTATGTGGATATTATGTTTGCGAGTTCATCCATCACACGTGCTGTGAGAAGGGCAGAAATTTAGAGCAACTCCACGTACGTAAACAATTTCTATAGTTTTTAATTACCATCAAATTGTGTGATGTTTCATTCATATAGGTTGGCTCCTTTTTTAAATCAGATCGAACGTCTACGGGATGGTCTTCTGCCAAAGGATCGCGTATAAGCAATTCAGGAGGAATTAGCGGGATTCTTGGATGCAGAAGTCCTAAACCCAAAAGGAGAATACTATTTGGGTTTGTATAAACAATAGGGATTATACAAAGAGATTATTTTGTATGTAGTGCATGAACTCGATCCGTGTATCGAATGTAATAGTTTCGACACTTGGATCTATATTTTCATGATGATCTTGTGTAATATAATGGTTCCTTCATTGATGAGTGCAAAACACTAAATAAACAATAAAAACATAAATGAAGTCTTTGCCGCGGCACAAAAAGTGGCCAAAATGCTGTTGCGGCAACAAAAGTTGCCAAAATGAATTCTCTGCCGCGGCAGAGAAATGTGTCAAATCTCTGCCGCGACAGAGAGTTATTTGTCCCGGTTCGTGTTACGAACAGGGACGGATGCTCCTTCCCCCTCGCCCTCTGCCGCAGCCACGTGTACGCCCTTTTGTCCCGGTTGGTGGGGCAACCGGGACTAAAGGTTGGGGCTTTAGTCCCGATTGCCCCGTCCCGGTTGGGGAACCGGGACTAAAGCCCCTTACCAACCGGGACACATGGGGTTGTTTCCACTAGTGTAACAAGTCTCACAAGTCTTTGGAAAGTGAACTCTTGTCACTCACAAAGTCCCATGAAACGCTTCAAACTCAATTGGCCAATATTCCTTCACCTAGTAACTTCATTCCATCTAGTAGTACAACTATTCTTGAAGAAAATGCTAGGTTGAAGGGGGCTATTGGAGATATGCCCTAGAGGCAATAATAAAAGTGGTTATTATTATATCTTTGTGTTTATGATAAATGTTTACATTCATGCTATAATAGTATTAACCGGAAACATTAATACTTGTGTGATTTGTAAACTAAATTAGAGTCCCTAGTAAAGCCTCTTAGTAATACTAGCTTGTTGGTTAATAGATGATCGTTGTTTCTCGATCATGAACATTGAGATGTTATTAACAATGAGATCATATCATTAGGAGAATGGTATAATGGACATACTCCAATAGATAAGTGTAGCATTAAGATCAAGTCATTTCAATAGTTCGTTTGCTATAAGCTTTCTGATACATAGTAACCTAATTCCATCGACTATGAGATCATGCTAATCACCGAAAGGATGCTTTGATAACATCAAACACCACACCGTAACTAGGTCGCTATAAAGGTGGCATTGAGTGTTCGGAAAGTATGTGTTGAGGCACATGGATCAAGAGTGGGATTTGTACATCCATATGACGGATAGATATACTTTGGGCCCTCTCGGTGGAATGTCATCCAATTGGCTTGCAAGCATGTGACTGGCTCACAAGGGATCACATATCACGGGAACGAGAAAAGAGTACTTATCGGTAACAAGGTTGAACTAGGTATGCAGAGATACCGACGATCAAAACCTCAGATGAGTAAACTATCGTGAGACAAAGGGAAATTGGTATCGTATGTAAGTGGTTCATTCGATCACAAAGTAATCGTAGAAATATTTGGGATCCATATGAATTTCCAGATTCCTCTATTGGTTATTGATCGGAGAAGTGTCTCGGTCATGTCCGCATAATTCACGAACCGTAGGGAGACACACTTAAGGATTCGATGTTCTTTAGTAGATATGGAATGTTAGTAGGGATACCGAATGTTGTTCGGAGTCTCGGATGGGATCAGGGATATCACGAGGATATCTGGAATGGTCCGAAGAATAAGATTCATATAAGGAAAGTATGATTCCGGAGTTCGGGAAAGATTTCGATGTTTTCATCGGAGAAGTTCTAGAAGGGTCTAGAAGGTTCACCGGACCGGAAGGGGAATGATCCATGAATGCGTCATGGGTAAGAGGAATGATTGAATCATATCCTAGGTCACTTGGTTTGGGTATTTGCAAGAGAGAATTAAAGCACTAAATTGAAAGTCAAAAGGGAGGTTTGAAAAGTCAAACTGGAACAATGGTTTCCTAGTGGAAGAAGGAGAGAGTCCTTCTCTCAATCCAACTTGGGTTTGGGTTTGGATTCAAACCCACCCCTCCCAAGGCTTCCCCCCTCTCATAAATAGAGTGGGAGGGTTGCCCAAAAATATACAAGACCTAGCCCTCCACATCCAATCCGCCGCCGCCGCGCCAAGCTGTCACCGCCGCCGCCAGCTGTCGGTCCGTCGCCGCTGCCCTAGCCGCCGCCAACACCTCCTACTCCTCCCGGTCTTCTAAACCCTAGATCACCGGGAAACCCTAGATCCACCATAACTCGCACGGGTTTAGGCGAAACCCTGCGGGATCTTCTCTCTACCTCTGACACCACGTCGTCGTGTTGCCGAAATCACGAGGGGAGAACTACAACCTCCGCTGCCTGCTGGAACAAGGGAGAGGAAGGTCTTCATCGAGTATCGAACGTGTGACCAACTGCGGAAGCCCTGCCGGAACGCAGTGCCGGAAGGATCGTCTACGCGATCTTGAGATCGGCAAGTGTACGACTACATCACCCACGAGAATCTGCTCTCGTTAACCGCTTTGGAATCTTCGAGGGTGAGTGCTTCTATCGACTCGTTGCTACAATCTAGTAGATAGATCTTGGCTTGTTTGTGTGCATGCGGTACAAATTTTTTGTTTTCCATGCTACGAACCCCTATAGTGGTATCAGAGCCGTGTCTATATGTAGATATGTTGCACGAGTAGAACACAATGGTCATTATGGGCGGTGGTGCTTTTATTATCAATTGCTTTTTGTGTACTTTGCATCTTGCAGTATGATGGGATGAAGCGGCCCGGGCTAACCTTACATGACATCATTCATGAGACTTGCTCCACGCTCAGCATGCAACTTGTATTGCATAAGTGGCTTTGCAGGTGTCTGTCTCTCCCATCATAGTATAGATTCAATTTACAACGGGCACTTGATAGTTCAAACATCAACGTTGTGGTTCTTGTTCGTAAGTTAGAATGGCACTTATTGAAAGCCCCAAACCACGTAAAATATGCAAAGAAAATTAGAGGCGTCTAACTTTATTTTGCAGGGGTGTGCTGTGATGTGATATGGCCATGATTGTGATTATATATGATGTATGCAATGTTCCTTATTGTAAGTCGGCAACTGGCAGGAGCCGTATGGTTGTCTTTTAAATTCCTTTAAGACCTGTGTGTCTATTCAAAGTAGTTGTAATAGGTGAAGCTGGTGGACGAAAATCATAAAATGGCGCCATTGACCTTGACGCCATACCGGTGATGATGGAGATCATGTTCGTGCTTGAAGATGGAGATCGGAAGCACAAGAAGAAAGGCCATATCATATCACATATTATGAATTGCATGTGATGTTAATCCTTTATGCATCTTGTATTGCTTAATTTACGACGGTAGCATTATAAGATGATCCCTCAAGGACACAATTTCAAGTTTTAAAGTGTTCATCCTTAGTAAGCACTGTTGCTAAAGCTTGTTGTTTCGAAGCACCACGTGATGATCGGATGTGTTAGATTCTGCGAGTGTATACAACATGAGCAAGCCAGATTTGCTTATGCGGAAGCTAAGGTTTGATCTTGACGAGCCTAGCATGTACAGACATGGTCTCGGAACACGGATCACCGAAAGGTAAAGCATGAGTCATATAGTAGATATGATGAACATGTTGATTGTTCGCCATTGAAGCTACATCAACTCTCGTGATGATCGGTTTTGATGTGGTGGATTTGGTTCGTGTGATCACTAAAACAATGTGAGGGATATTTTTTTGAGTGGGAGTTCACCTAGATTAATTTAACTATTAATTAGAACTCAATTTGTCATAAACTTAGTCTAAACTATTGCAAATATGTTGTAGATCAATGGCGGCCCCTACCATCGATTTTAATGCGTTCCTGAGAAAGAAAAGTTGAAAAACAATGGAAGTAACTTCGCGGATTGGTTCCGCAATTTGAGGATTGTCCTCAATGCTGGTAATTTTACCTATATGATGGATGCACCGCTGGGTGACCCTCCTGCAGCTACTGCTACCGATGAGGTAAATAATGTTTACCTCACTCGGAAGATTCAGTACTCCACAGTTCAGTGTGCTATCTTGTATGGTTTGGAATCGGAGCTTCAGAAAAGGTTTGATAACCATGACCCACATGATATTGTCCGTGAACTCAAAATGATATTTGATGCTCACGCAGCAGTTGAGAGTTATGAGGCTTCTGAAAAGTTCTTTAACTTCAAGATGGAAGAGGGCAGCTCTGTCAATGAGCATGTGCTTAAGATGTCTGGGCACGTAAACAAACTCCAAAGCTTGGGTATAGTGATTCCTAATTCTTTGGGGATTCACCTTGTCCTCCAATCACTACCACCAAGTTACAAGATCTTTGTGATGAACTACAATATGCAAAACATGGACAAGACGTTGCCAGAACTCTTCTCCATGTTGAAATCTGCAGAAGTGGAGATCAAGAAAGAGCACCAAGTGTTGTTGGTCAATAAGACCACCAAATTCAAGAAGCAAGGCAAGTCTAAGCAAAAGGGAAACTTCAAGAAGGGCGGTAAGAAAGTTGTTGCGTCGACGAAGAAGACCAAGGCTGGGCCTAAGCCTGATACTGAGTGCTTTTACTGCAAGGGAGAAGGTCACTGGAAGCGGAATGTAAGGTTCCCAACCTTTAATAAGGTAGAGATCCCTGTGTTTACAATGCTAGTCCCTGGATCAATAGCTATCATCCACAGTTAAGATGTAATATCAAGAAACAAAGGTCATAATACAACTTTATAACCAGGAATAAAATAATTTATTACATCTTACATAGCTCATTTGGCTATCTCATTACAATACAGCAGAATATAACAATAGCATGGGGTCCTTCATCTTCAAAGTGCCACAGGCAGACATGTTGGTTGTAGACTTGTAATCCTACTTCACTAATATCAAACAAACCTGCAACATAACAAGTTACATCCACAAGGGTCAATACATTTGAATTGTATTGGCAAGTGATACTATGGTAGTATAGTGGAGTCTATCATCTATATGCATTTGGCTAAGTGTAGCTTAGGCTTGCTTTGCTCAGAATAGATTTTCCTTATCATTTGAAAACACTAAGTTTTTGCTTTGACAAAATCACCCAAGGAACCACCAATAGAAATTGGTGAACCTTAAACCCTTGTTCAACCACAAGTTTTTAACTTAGAAATTGGGATGATGAGATTCTTGATAGCTTCCATGTCTTGATGCTCAAATTGTCCTTTACCAGGGACATGGCTAAGTACTTAGATTTTACACTCTGCAGAGGTGGTGCACTTTCCCCACAAGACTTGGTTTCACCAAGACAAGATCTTTAAGAAGCCTTCCCTTAGACCAGAATGGACGCGTTCCAACCGATCATCCCCTACCACCAACTGTCCATTTGGCTAAGTTATTGCAACCTATATGATCCAGGCAGAGCCCATAATGCCAAGTGTCTGCACTTGAAGCTTCTCAACATTTGACATCTCAAATCTCTTTGTTCCTGGGTGGCCATCCACAAGTGAAACACCAAGTTTTCCCCAGCATAATGGACTTGGTGATGCCCAAGTTTTCCCCAGCATACTGGACTTGCATGAACACTCAACACAAACCATTCCTTCCATTCCACCCAGGTGATTCATTCACTTAGTTGTTTTATTAAACAAAACACAAGTCCTCAGACTTAGAAATTTTTCCATAGTATGAATATATATTCCACCCTTGTTTTCTATTAGCTAAGCTAAGCATGACAGTAGTAGGAATCTTAACTTAGGAAAATTCTACTAAGGTTTCATCTACTAGGATTTCCCATAGCATAGTTTATACTTAGCAAAATTCCATGCAAGTCCTACTTAGAAATATCACTAATGCATAGTGAAAAAAATAATGGGACAAAAGTATGAAGCATCACTTTCCTTGTTGGTAGAGAGTATAAGTTCACTCCTTGATCTTTGCAATGTTCACTCACTTCAAATCACTACAATTCAATCAAGCAAACAACATTTCAATCTACCATTCAAGCATTTCATCACATAAAATAATATAAACAAAACAATGCATGCAAGCATGCCAAACTTTGTTTTATTTACAAAAGCGGTTTATAATAGGTTATAAACATTCTATAACACTTATTAGTCATTTTATAAAGTGGCAAAATCATTTGCAAAATATTTCACTTCATAAACCATTTTTAAACCAAGTCATTATTTTATGTGGTGAAGAAATGTTTTTAATAAGGCAACATTCTATAGGTTTAACAAAATATCTTTTCAAACCATAAAATCTTGTGTTTAGGGTCAGAGAGTTTATTTCCAAAACATTTCCCAAAGGTTTTCCTCCAAAATCATTTTTAACAATTAAACCATATTTTTATTTGACTAGTAATGGTTTAAATCAAATATTTATTCTTTTGCTTTACCAAATACATTTTTGAAACCACAATTTGTTTCCTATGGTCAGTAGGTTCAAAACACACCATTTGCCAAAGATTTTATCCTCAAAAACATTTTAGAACAATTACTATATTCTAAACATGCATACATAAGTTTTTGTAAAAACAAACAATTTAACAGAAGCAATTTCCTAAACAAAGTGCATGGTTGGCTAGGGCTTGTTTTTCTGAATCCATTGATATAAAGTTTGCAAAATTTGGACGTGTAGATTAAAAGTTATAGATTTTACAAAATCTAGCATCTAATAGATCAAATCTGTTTTAATTCAAACGAGGAGAGACACGTGGCTAATTCCTATTCGTCTGTACCGCTTCGGTTGGATCGAGTGATGGAAGCCATTGGATTTAAGTGGAATCACATGGCCCAGAAGCAAGCGTACCCTTTCAGTTAAGTTTCTATCCTAATCGTCAGATCAAGATCCTACGGCTACCAGGTGCTTGCCAGGATCTGGCGGCGCGAGCGACGGTGGCTGGCGGCGGCGTGGTCTGGTAGCGGTGGAGCTGGCGATAGAGGAAGGGAGGAAGAGTAAGGGGATGCTCACCAGGTTCGCAGAGTCGCGGTGGTGCTCAAGGTGTTCGCGAGAGTGCAAGGGGCGCACGGGGTTCACGGCAATTGCTCGCTGTAGTTGAGCTGCGCCTCGGGTGCTCTCTGTTGAAGACGGTGGCGAGGCTACGGTGCACGCCAGAGAGAAAAGATAGTGTAGTTAGATGCGCGGGGTCACGGCGAGCACGCGTGTGTGAAAGAGAAGGAGAGGCGCGGTCAGGTTCTTACCAGAGACTTCGCCGAAAAGGAAACAGACGGTGGCGGCGGTGGTCTTGGTCGTTGTCGAGGCTGTGAGGCACGCGAGGATGAGCTGGAGCTACGGGGAGATGCGCCTGGAGGTGGGGAGCAGGTGAGAGTGGTCTAGGGGCAAGGGGCGGTGAGGGGCTGCCGGAATCGTCGCCGGAGCGTCGTCGGACAGATGACGGTGCAGAGAGCAATTGGGTAGCCTGGGGGCGCGCTAGGGTGAGGCGACTGGGGGAAATGGAGAGGGGGCGTGGGCATTTAAGTGTGCGTGATCACAGCGAGTAATGGCTGCAGCGTTAAGGCGAATTAAGCCCGCGGAATCATAGCCAGAAACGGCGACGAGGGAAGGAAGAAGGGGTCGTCGCGGGTAGGAAGAAGGTGAGGTGGCAGTGGGGTCGTCTCGTCAGCGATAGAGGGGAAGGGGGAATGGGTCCAGGCTGTCGGTGAGGGCGTGGGTTAAGTCTGCGGTGAGAAAACGTTTCGCTCGTGAGAGGGAGAGGTGGGCTGGCTGGGCCTTGTTGGGCTAGTTGGGTTGGGTCGGCTTGGTTCTCTTTTTTTTTGTTCTGTTTGCTTTTCTTTTTCTCATTTGATTTTTCTGTTTTGATTTTGAATAAGCAATTCAAACATTCATTTGAATTCAATCCTTTGCCAAAATTTGTGTAGGTTTAAATATTGATTTGTAATATATTCTGATGTCAATTTTTGAAATAAAACTTTATTCTTTTTAGGGTCTTTTATTTATTTGATTAGGCCCTTGTTTTTAATTCAAATAGGATTTAATAATATTTTCAAACACCATTTAAGTTTCTAAAAACTTTCCAAATCTTTTCAGTAGGTTTTTATTTGATCAATAGGGTGTCAAATAATTCATCTTGAATTATTTGGAAAGTATTTAATTTGATTCATGATTCATTTGAATTGGGTATTTGTTTTAATTCAATGGAATTTAATATAGTTTTTAATTCCCTAAGGTTTATTTGGAAGATTTCTTTAATCTTAATTAAGTTGAATTAAACAACTTTTATTTCACTTGGGTAAATTCTAAAATACTATTTTCTCATGAATTATATAATTATTCTTATTAGAGATTTGTCTTTGTTAAAATAGGGATAGAATGGTTAATGCCATTTTATTTTATTTTGGAAAATCTTTATCCTTTTATTTTATTTGATTTGGATTATATTCATTCCATTTGCTTAATGGATTAGGCCAAGATTTAGTTTGGTCTTTGAATATTCCTTATTTAATATTTCTTTCTTCATCTTATAAAATCCATATCTTTTTATTTAGAGATCCAAACTTTGTTATTCCAATTTGTAAAATCTTGTTTAATATTTACTTATCCTTTTAAATATCTTTAGGATTAATTGCTCACCATTTGGTTTGGATTTAGATAAAGCCTTTATTAGCTTTGGAAATTTAATTCCTTGTCTTGTTTAAATTCATAAGATTTTATCTATGGCTCCAAATTAAATGAAACCAATTTCTATGGTTTTATAATATTTCTATTTGTCTTTATTGATCATTTGAAAATGTTTGTTGACAAATTTTTATATGGATCAAATCCATAGGCTTGGAGATAACTTGGAAATGATTTTTATTCCATTAGGGTTTAGGGTTTGGTTTTATTTTCCAAGTGTTTAAACTTCCAGATACATTAAATGAGGAAAGCATTTCTTTTGATTTGGATTTTGTTAAATTCAAACTTTAATTAAAGTTTGTTCAAGATGGGATTTTAAGTTTCCATTTAAAAACAAAAGTTTCTTTTCACCCTAAAATTCAACAATAATTTATTTTATTTATTTATTTTTCACATTACAAGATTTGGAAAATCTTGGGATGTGACACGTAATTTCCCAAAGTACTTGGCGGATTTGAAGAACGACAACATCAAGAAGAAAGGTATATCCTATATACATGTTATTGATGTGTATCTCACTAGTACTCGTAGTAGTGCCTGGGTATTTGATGCTGGTTCGGTTGCTCATACTTGTAACTCGAAATAGGTGCTACAGAATAGACGGAAGCTAGCGAAGAACGAGGTGCCGATGCGCGTTGGAAATGGATCAAAGGTTGATGTGATCGCGGTCGGCACGCTACCTCTTCATCTACCATCGGGATTAGTTTTATACTTAAATAATTGTTATTTGGTGTCTGCGTTGAGCATGAACATTATATTTGGATCATGTTTATTGCGAGACGGTTACTTCTTTAAGTCCGAGAATAATGGTTGTTCGATTTATATGAGTAATATGTTTTATGCACATGCACCTTTGATAGATAGTCTATTCTTATTGAATCTCGATTGTGGAAATACACACATTAATAACACACTGAAGCTAAACGTTTGAAATTGAGCGATAACTCGACCTATATGTGGCACTGTCGTCTTGGTCATATTGGAGTGAAGCGTATGAAGAAACTCCATTCCGATGTACTTCTTGAATCACTTGATTTCGAATCACTTGAAAGATGCGAAGCATGTCTGATGGGTAAAATGACTAAGACTCCATTTTCTGGTATGATTGAGCGAGCTACGGACTTATTGGAAATCATACATACTGATGTGTGTGGCCCAATGAGTGTAGCATCGCGCGGTGGTTATCGTTATGTTCTTACCTTCACGGATGACTTGAGTAGATATGGGTATATCTATTTCATGAAACATAAGTCCGAAACTTTCGAGAAGTTTAAGGAATTTCAAAGTGAGGTAGAGAATCAATGTAACAAGAAGAATAAATTTCTATGATCGGATCGTGGAGGTGAATATCTAAGTTCCGAGTTTGGCGAGCATTTGAAGAAATGCGAAATACTTTCACAATTGACACCGCCGGGAACACCACAGCGTAATGCTGTGTCCGAATGTCGTAATCGAACTCTCTTAGATATGGTTCATTCTATGATGTCACTTACAGATTTACCGCTATCGTTTTGGGGTTATGCATTAGAAAGGGCAGCATTCACTTTAAATAGGGCACCATCTGAATCCGTTGAAACGAAACCGTATGAATTATGGTTTGGGAAGAAACCTAAATTGTCGTTCCTTAAAGTTTGGGGTTGCAAATCTTATGTAAAGAAGTTACAGCCAGACAAGCTTAAACCCAAAGCGGAAAAATGCGTCTTCATAGGATACCCGAAGGAAACTATTGGGTATACCTTCTATCATAGATCTGAGGGCAAAACCTTTGTTGCCAAGAATGGATCCTTTGTAGAGAAGGAGTTTCTCTCGAAAGAAGTGACTGGAAGGAAAGTAGAACTCGACGAGGTTGTTGAACCTTCTCTCGAACTTGAGAGTAGCGTAGCACCGGAAGTAGTTCCTGTGGCGCCTACACCAATAAGAGAGGAAGCTAATGATGTTGATCATGAAACTTCGGCTGAAGTTGCTACGGAACCTCGCAGGTCAACGAGAACTCGTAACACTCCTGATTGGTATGATCCCGTTATGAGTGTCATGTTGGTGGACAACACTGATGACCCTGCGACATATGAGGAAGCGATGATGAGCCCAGATTCCAATAAATGGCAAGAAGCCATGAAATCCGAGATTGGATCCATGTACGAAAACCAAGTATGGACTTTGGTGGACTTACCGGATGGCCGGAAGGCTTGTTGGGGATATGCTATATGGGTATCCTCATAGCATGTCTCCTATCCGAATAACCCGGGTGGCCCACAGTTGGTAGCATGGCCCATGGCCTGCTGGGCGGCCCAGTTAGATGGATCCAGAAGGAGGCCCATGCCGGATAAAAGAAGTCTACGGTTGGAGTCACCGACGTACCCGGAGCCTTAGAGTACAAGACACGCAAGACTAGTAATAGACGGTGTAGGACTCTGTAACTTGTTCGGCTAGGACTTTTCCCTGTAACCCTAGGACTTGGCGACTATATAAGTCGGGCCTATGGGAGCCTTTAGGGCACAATCTAAAAACGATAACTTAGACTTTCTAGTCACCTCGCGCAGCGAACCAATCCATGTAAATCGGCATATTGCCCTTATAGTGATTTATAGCAGGAGTAGGATTCCGCAACCGTCGTGGGATCTGAACCTGGGTAAGCTGTGTTACCTCGTACCCGTCAACTGTCCGCCTTCCCCCACGTCTCTAAACATGCACTGTGAGGACCCCTCTATGGCGTACTCGTCGGCAATACCACGACAGTTGGCGCCCACCGTGGGGCAAGAGGCGCTTCAGGCTCTTCAGCGGGCGAGGACCTAGATATTCACGGGAATCGGCGTAAACGTAGCCATCGGTCGCGTTCTCTTCTCCGGCAACGTTCCGATCGTCCCTCCCGACGAGTTCTGGACCCCGGCGAAGACGAACCCTGCGCGATGTTCTATTGTTCCTATCGAAGACATCCACCTCTTCATTGGCGAAACTGACTCGGGCACTAGTTCCCTGGGAGTCGGAGGAGCATCAAGGCCCGCACGGACCGCCTACGGGTAGGATACGTTCACGGAAGGATCGATGCCGGATCTCTCTTTGGATTTTGCCGGCAAAGATTGGAAAAATTCAAGGCCCACCCAAACTGCCCCTGTGCAGGATATAAAGGTGGAAGAACACTGCAGATCCGCCGGCTTCACCCGTGCGTCTGAACAGCAGAGATCCAAGTTCGTCGGCGTGGTTACCATCTTTGATCTGGCGCGTTGCGTTCAGAGAGAGGGCGAAAACCCTCGCGATTACCTGGCCAGGTGGCTCCGTATACGAGCTGATCTGGCCCACTACCCCAAGGATGATGCTATGTATCACTTTGTGGAAGGATTGGACCAGGGAACGCTTCTCCGGCATTCTCTAAGACGGCAGCAGGCTTCAGGGCGTCTCACCTTCGAAAGCATGGTGAACACCGTCAACAGCTACGCGGAGGCCGAAGTGGCAGCTCAGGAGGATCTCGCGCTCATTGGCGGAGCACCGCCGCCTCAGCAGCCGCCTCCACCGCCATCGCCGCAGCAGCACCTCCACCTCCAGTCATCATCGCACCTGCCGCACCTCCACCTCCCGTCATCGAGGAAGTCCTAGCACCCTCTGACTCTATGATTGACGCGCTCTATGCCGACTTCAGTGCAGATTCAGAGGAGATAGATTTCAGTCCAGAAGAGCTAGACTCCGCCATGCAGGAGATGGAGGAGGAGTACACGCGCGACGAGCAAGCCAACAATGCCGTCATGTCTCGAGAGGTGTTTGTCACCATTGGGACGGCGATGGATGAAGATCAACCCAAACGAGGTCCGCCTACAACACTGGAAAAGGGGAAGGGGCCACTTATTGCGGCTGACGATGATCGCGCAAAGGTCATGCCTCCTCCGCCTAACCCAGCGCAGCAGCCGCAAGAACTCGGCACCGGACCGAGCAATAACAACACCGCAAACTTGCCACCTCCGGCATCTACATCGGCTACTGCCCAAGTTACTCCAGCTGATAGAGTGATGTACGGCAATCTCCTCGTTGAGCCACTGACCGTCGCTCATATCCGGAACGTGACTCAGCTTGACGAGAAATGCCAGCAGCTGCTGGAGGAAGCGCAGGCCATCGCGGAGCAAGGCGCTAAGCTGGATCGAGATCTGGTCAACGCACATAAGTCCATAGAGAAAGCTAGAGCAATGGAGGCCGAGTACAAGACTCTACTGCAGCAGCAGAAGGCCAAGAAAGCTCAGGCTCGCGTCATCAACGATCCTGGTGTACGGCGAAAACTAGAATGGGCTCCCTCGAAGCCGGCACATGCCAAGCCATACATTGACAGTGAAGGCAAGCAGGTGATGCCCACCCCACTCCTTAACCTCGTCGTCGCTAAGACCCTTCTAGAGTAGGATAGATCACCCGAGGAAGTGGAACAGGTTTATGACCTAGTGGCCAAGGCGGTGAAGCAGCAGGAAAAAGGCACCTCTCAGAGGCTTGAGTCTGATCCAGCGCTTTGCCAGTCTAGCCAATATAAGCTGCCAAGGGACAGATCCCCTCTTGATGTCGGGTCCTAGACGGGTTCATCAGAACGAAGATGGAGGGATGCGCGCAACAGGAAGGATGCTATCCCCATATCCTCCGACCATGGAGAAAAGGCCCGACCTCATCGCCCATCGCCACCGCCCCGATCACCCCGACATCGCGAAGATCCCAAGGCTCACCATCATACGGATATGCCCCGCCAAGGCAGTGCGGCATCGTAATTCGCGATAACACGGAGCAGACCCGTCATGACGGAGAGCGCAACCAAGGACACAAGAGCAGGTCATGCCATGACCCTCCGCGTCCGACAAACAACCGAGACAGGCGTGAGGCGTCGCAGGAGGGTAATAGCAAGAAGGCTAACCCACCGCCACCTTCGCCTCCGTCGCCACCCAGCAGTCACCATGGAGGAGGAGGAGGCCCGCGTCATTCACGCAGCCCATCCCCTGTTGATAAGAAGAAGAATAACCCGGAGCCGTACGATGCACGTTCGTGGATCGATAAGATCCACGAGGCCCGGGAAGGACCATACATGGGACCACATTGCTTTGGACCTGCAATACGGTCCGCAACTTACCCCAAAGGTTTCCGGATTGACAAGACCATCAAGCCCTATGACGGCACCTCCAAGCCAGCCACATGGTTGCAGGACTACGGCAACACGGTGGAGATTGCCGGAGGCAACCCCAACATCGCTGTCAAGTACCTCCCGTTAATGTTGGCAGGCACGGCCCATCAATGGATCGACGACTTGTCGGAGAAATCCATCTGCAATTGGTTGGACATGCAAGAAGCGTTCATCAAGAACTTTGAGGGTACATACAAGCATCCCTGCACTGTTGGCGATCTATAGCGGTGCGTGCAAGAGAAAGACGACACATCTCGCGCCTACCTCTCCCGCTGGCTAGACATGAAGAATTCCTGCGGGAGTGCACGCTCAGACCGCCATGGCTGCCTTCATCGATGGGTTGGAAAGGGGCACGTTGCTCCGACATAAGCTGAAGCGCTTGCAGGACAATCACCAGCTTGACTTGAACCAGATGATTCAGTTGGCTAGTGAGTTCGCAGCTGCCGACGATGATGCCCGCGGCTCCTTGACGGCAACGGTTGTTCCAAATCAAGCTCGGAGGAACAGCAGTACAAAGCGGAAAACCGCTCCATAAGAAAAGCAATCTACCGACATGGTCGCTATGAATTTTGCAGGACGAGGTGATGGCGGACAGCGTGGCCGAGGACGGGGAGCTGGTCGTGGGCAGCAACGAGGAAGTAAAACTACCTCGGCGCCACTCCGCGCTCCCCAAACCTACGAGGAGTACCTCAATATGCCGTGCCTCGTACACCTCTGTAACACCCTCAGAATCGGCCCTATGCAAGTTTCAGCGCTTCCCGCCAAACACGCATAGAAACGATTCAAAGGTGCCCACCAGGCACTTGCGTGCGGGTGGAAAACGAAGTAATATCATTACACAATAGTCCTCGATGGAACCCACAAAACAGATATATACAACGGCGACTCAATGAGTCAAGAATACAGATATACAATACAAAGATCCAAATCACCTTGAAAATGATACAGCGTCCGACTACGGACAAGATGCAAATGGGGCTAAGAGCCCTGAAGAATAACCAATGGCGTCCATAACCCTGCCCAGGCCAAGCCGGAAGGGTAACCCTGCTAACGGCGTCGATCTCGAAACCTGCTTGAACAAAAGGGGTGCCGACAAAGGGCAAAGGAAAAAGAGGAGCGTCAGTACTGAGGCCAGTACACGGCGAGGCTAGAATTCGGCGGTCCTCGCCTACATAGGTATGGTGGACTGAAGCGGCAGCGCAGCATGCACTAGAACGACCTATAGAGACTCGATACAAAATAGAGGCTATCAGAGCGGGGTAAGAAAGACCTATTCGGAACCAACCTGATACTACCACCAAACATACCCATCCTGGTATTTCCCCCTCGAGACCAAACGAGGAAGTCAACCGAGGAACTCACACCGTTGGCAGTTTTATTCATTCCGTTATAGTTGCGGTAATTACTAGTAAAATAAAGATGGCATGAGTCATCCTGATATAATAAGCAGTGGGCAGTTTTAGTTAAACATTCCGTTGTAGTTGCACTGTTACTAGTCAGATACAGTTAGCATGAGATATCCCCAAAACCCAGCAGCTGTTGGTACTTTTATTTAGCCACTCCGTTATAGTTGCAATATTTACTAGTCAGGTACAATGGTAGCAAGCTACAACCCAAACAAGCAATTGTTGGCAATTTTATTTAGCCATTCCATTATAGTGAAGCTGATTACTAGTCATTATAAAGTCAAATTTATAGCACTACTTTAGTTATTGTTGTCTATGATCGAGATACTGTGCTCCAAGTCGTCCATAACCGCGGACATGGCTTTCAGAAAGTTTTACCCTGCAGGGGTGCACAAATAGCAACACACACTCGATCAACCTCGGAAAAAGCAAATCAAAACCCAACGAGGCCTTCACGACAAAGCAATCACAAGATTCAGAAATATTTCAGGGGGCCACCCCATTGAGTACACCCGCAACGAAGTTAGCTGACTCCGAGACGGACTCAAGGTTTGCGTCAGTGGATGTAAACGACTGGGAACCCGAAAATGTGACTGGGCTTGTCGATACCGCGAAAACACTCCGCTTCCCTAAACAGTACAGGTGCAGTACCTCGCACAATTTAAATAAAACAGTAAAGCATGGCATAAGTACAGGATAGTAAATAAAACCTCAAACTAGTTTGTGGCCCCAAGAAATAAGAATGAATCAAGCTCTGGCTCAGGGGGGTCACATAATCCTCCCGGATGTGGATAGCGCGAATATTCAAGGAACAGGTATCAAGTACTCGGGGTCCTACGGGACACAAGTGGACGGTTAAAAACCAAATAACATCTATTGCCTACATGTGCCTCTGCATTTACCTACTTCAATTTTAGTTATTAAACAATAATTAAAGTTATGACCATCTTCAACATTAAACATACGGCAATACTCCAACAACTGTGGTACTGTACGACACGCAACAGCACTTGAGCAAGCGACTACGACGCGCAAGTCCAACTATCTACCAAACAACAGGTAATAGGATGTGTCCAAGGCAATATAAGGCTACAAGGGATATCACGGGCACGAAATCTAGAGCATCACAACACAGATAGCAATAGATCAACAGGAGGGAAATAAATACTATAAAAGTAAGATAGGTAGAAAGGGGGAGATGCTCGCCTGAAAAACATTGCCGAAGATTCATCCGAAGATCGGGGCGAAGCTCACATCAACTCAACGGCCTTATCCGCGAAGAAGCAAAACACTAGCACAAACACCGGATGCACTATTTAATACTATGACAGGAGATCGGGCATGATGCATGTATGATGTAGGGCATGTCAAAGATGTGATGCAATTAGGCAATATTAAGCGGAACCGGGGTCCCGACATTTAATTAGGTGACTTATATTGTTTAGAAACCCCGCAATTTAAATGTTGGATTAGCAAGACAAAACATGGCTTCGGTTCGCTATGCCAATTTAAATGAAGTCCGGAATAAGACAAAGATATCCCGCATATAGACTCCATATTTAATTATGCGGTGAATCGGCATAATGCCCCCAACCCACAGACAGGCATGCATGCATGAACAATTTAATATGCAACAAGTTTTATATATAGCATTTATAAAATAGGGCTCGGGAAAAGGTTCACACATTAGGGTCGAAGGTCTTCGGGGCTCGGAGGGGTTTGGTTCGGTCTCAGGGTTCGACGGGAAGGCAAGGTTCGGTTCGATGAGATCGGTCTTGGCATTCGGGAAGAAGAACTTGGCGTCCGAGAGACGATCTTGTCGCATCCGCGGTCGTCGGGTCGTGTCGTCGGTCTTGTCGTTTCACGGCGGAGATCTTGGTGTCCCGGGTCTCGGCGTCTTCGGATCCGGGAGGACGAACTTGGCGTGTCGGGTTCGGTCTTCGAATCCATGTGGGCGATCTTGGCGTCCGAGTAGAAGACCTTCGGCCATCAGATCCATGCTTCAAGGGTCCGTGGCGAGCTTGTTCGATGGCGATAGATCTTGGGGTACGCCTTCGATGTTGATGTCGTACTTGAGTATCGATGCAGGCAATCTTCGGATGGTACTCTGGTTGCGGTGACAGATCGAGGAGCCTCTGGGTTACATAGTGGCTATACCACCAAGACACGCACCAACGCCACACTTCTTCTAGAAGTTGTCGAGTTGAAGGGTCAACCTTGGTCATCGGGTAGCAGCAGCTGCACATAGAACCAGCGCATCAAACATCCCCACGACCTGCAGGAGGCCAAAACAAGACACTGAACGGAACGTTGGCCGAAAACGGCGGGCACACACGGGAGAAGGCCGGAGATGGAGAAGACAGGGCCTTGCCGGTACTGTGAGGTGAGTACGGCAGGCGCAATGACGCGGGGCAGAAAGCCAGGCGACGTTGGAGCGTGCTAGGGCGAGGTCAGCGAGGTCCTGGCGATGCGGGGAGCTTACGGAAGGGAAGGGGCCGAGCCGATGGGCGGGCTCCGCAGGGCCTAGAAGAGAGCGAGGCCAGGGACGGCGGCTCATGGGCGCGGCATAGAGGCCAGACGACGGGGAAGGACGGATCCGGTAGGCGGCGACCGGGGTGACGAGGTGACGCAGCGGCGTCCTGCGAGGAGAGGGTCCGCTGGTCAAGGGAGGCGGGGAAAGCCGGCGGATGTGGAGGAAGGGCGGGGATGGCGGCATCACGGCCTGCGCAGTCGGCGCAGAGGGCGGAAGGAGGCGAGGGGGCTCCTGGCGGCGGGAGGGGAGGCCGGAGGGAGGAGGCCGGGCGGCGACCTCGGTGGCGGATGTAGGGGCTCGCGTCGGGGAGGCTGGCAGCGGCGGCGGGGCTCTGGGAGAGGATGGAGGCGGGGATGGCGCGTGGTGACGTGCGGGACAGGGAGAGAGGAGGCGAGGGACGGGGCCAGGGGAGCGAGGTGGTTGGGCGTGGCGGTGTGCGTCTGTGGTGGGTCGCGGGGTGGGGTCCAGCGGGGGAGGAAGAGAGAGAGGGTAGGGGACAGGCGGTTCCTGGGGATCGGGTCGAGCGAGTGGGGAGGTGGGGACGCGCCCAGGTGGGCAGGGTGAGAGCTGGTTGGGGGGGTGGTGAGGTGGCAAGAACCGATTGGAGGGAGTGATGTGGCTGGGGACTGGGTAGGTTAGGGTTAGGTAGTTTTAGGATTAGATATTTTTAGACTAGGGTTTGGAGGTGGCCAGCCGGGCTTTCGGGCCTGGCTGGCTGCCTCCCAAAAATAATATAAATTTTTATTTAATTTAAAATAAACTTTTGTAAATAGTTTTTAGACAAATAAAAGACCCGGAAAAGCCCGGCGCTTTAATTTGAAATTGAGACGGGGAATATTTAGAAAACCAAACTAGGTTTTTAGAAAATAGGTTTCGACAAACAAATGCATGATGACATGACGATGCTCAAATGCAATGTGGCATGATGACACAAGCATGAGGTCATGATGATGAAATGCACAAAAACAACGCGATTTTCTAGTAGTGGTTTTTGCGGGGCGCCACAATTCGACACCACTAACAATGGATCTCGCCCTCGAGATCCGCCTCATGGTACCGGGAAGAAGGGCGGCGATCTGAATCTTCTTGCATCGTGTAGATCTTCGCGACACCACTAACAAGAGGTCGTTGTCCGTGATCGTCGAGGGAACACTCCGGGAACAAAAGGTCGAAGGTAGAGGTATCAACAAATAAAGCCACCTCTAGCTTCGATAGAAAGAGAGAATCGATGCATTCGCATCCACTTCAATGTACACAAGCGAATAGAGTGAGTAGTCGGCATGGGGGCCAGTCCATCACGCACCCAAACTATTACTCTGCACAATCAGTAGAAAAGCGTGCAACCATTCTCGGAATCAGATTGAAGATCTCGACAATCGAGGTTCAGAAACAAAGGAGTGATGCAGACTCTGCATCGGATCTAGCGTAGATGATGTCGTCGCGTCGGAAACACCGGAAGGCACAGAAGGAACAAAGAGAAGTCCACCAGACGAAGGATTCCTCGGATAGCATGAAGACCAGATGTAGCAACACCGTTACCAAAGGAGGAAGCGAAACCCTGAAGGTACGATGGAACCCAACCACGAGAAATCCTGGACTCGGAGAGGGAGAAGAGAGCGGATTCAAAACACGCAGAGGTGAGAGGAGAGCAGCAGAGGGGTAAGGAGTAAAATCAGACCTAATCAGGACTATCCAACCGATTTTTCAAAAATAGTTTTGGACACTCTACTTCGGCCGTTAGCTAGGTTATCCTACAGGCTGGACTTGTGGGGTATCGCAACTGCTGAGCTCTGATACCACTCTGTAACACCCTCAGAATCGGCCCTATGCAAGTTTCAGCGCTTCCCGCCAAACACGCATAGAAACGATTCAAAGGTGCCCACCAGGCACTTGCGTCGGGTGGAAAACGAAGTAATATCATTACACAATAGTCCTCGATGGAAACCACAAAACAGATATATACAACGGCGACTCAATGAGTCAAGAATACAGATATACAATACAAAGATCCAAATCACCTTGAAAATGATACAGCGTCCGACTACGGACAAGATGCAAATGGGGCTAAGAGCCCTGAAGAATAACCAATGGCGTCCATAACCCTGCCCAGGCCAAGGCAGAAGGGTAACCCTGCTAACGGCGTCGATCTCGAAACCTGCTTGAACAAAAGGGGTGCCGACAAAGGGCAAAGGAAAAAGAGGAGCGTCAGTACTGAGGCCAGTACACGGCGAGGCTAGAATTCGGCGGTCCTCGCCTACATAGGTATGGTGGACTGAAGCGGCAGCACAGCATGCACTAGAACGACCTATAGAGACTCGATACAAAATAGCGGCTATCAGAGCGGGGTAAGAAAGACCTATTCGGAACCAACCAGATACTACCACCAAACATACCCATCCTGGTATTTCCCCCTCGAGACCAAATGAGGAAGTCAACCGAGGAACTCACACCGTTGGCAGTTTTATTCATTCCGTTATAGTTGCAGTAATTACTAGTCAAATAAAGATGGCATGAGTCATCCTGATATAATAAGCAGTGGGCAGTTTTAGTTAAACATTCCGTTGTAGTTGCACTCTTACTAGTCAGATACAGTTAGCATGAGATATCCCCAAAACCCAGCAGCTGTTGGTACTTTTATTTAGCCACTCCGTTATAGTTGCAATATTTACTAGTCAGGTACAATGGTAGCAAGCGACAACCCAAACAAGCAATTGTTGGCAATTTTATTTAGCCATTCCATTATAGTGAAGGTGATTACTAGTCATTATAAAGTCAAATTTATAGCACTACTTTAGTTATAGTTGTCTATGATCGAGATACTGTGCTCCAAGTCGTCCATAACCGCGGACACGGCTTTCAGAAAGTTTTACCCTGCAGGGGTGCACAAATAGCAACACACACTCGATCAACCTCGGAAAAACCAAATCAAAACCCAACGAGGCCTTCACGACAAAGCAATCACAAGATTCAGAAATATTTCAGGGGGCCACCCCATTGAGTACACCCGCAACAAAGTTAGCTGACTCCGAGACAGACTAAAGGTTTGCGTCAGTGGCTGTAAACGACTGGGAACCCGAAAATGTGACTGGGCTTGTCGATACCGCGAAAACACTCCGCTTCCCTAAATAGTATAGGTGTAGTACCTCGCACAATTTAAATAAAACAGTAAAGCATGGCATAAGTACAGGATAGTAAATAAAACCTCAAACTAGTTTGTGGCCCCAAGAAGTAAGAATGAATCAAGCTCTGGCTCAGGGGGGTCCCATAATCCTCCCGGATGTGGATAGCGCGAATATTCAAGGAACAGGTATCAAGTACTCGGGGTCCTACGGGACACAAGTGGACGGTTAAAAACCAAATAACATCTATTGCCCACCTGTGCCTCTGTATTTACCTACTTCAATTTTAGTTATTAAACAATAATTAAAGTTATGACCATCTTCAACATTAAACATACGGCAATAATCCAACAACTGTGGTACTGTACGACACGCAACAGCACTTGAGCAAGCGACTACGACACGCAAGTCCAACTATCTACCAAACAACAGGTAATAGGATGTGTCCAAGGCAATATAAGGCTGCAAGGGATATCACGGGCACGAAATCTAGAGCATCGCAACACAGATAGCAATAGATCAACAGGAGGGAAATAAATACTATAAAAGTAAGATAGGTAGAAAGGGGGAGATGCTCGCCTGAAAAACATTGCCGAAGATTCATCCGAAGATCGGGGCGAAGCTCACATCAACTCAACGGCCTTATCCGCGAAGAAGCAAAACACTAGCACAAACACCGGATGCACTATTTAATACTATGACAGGAGATCGGGCATGATGCATGTATGATGTAGGGCATGTCAAAGATGCGATGCAATTAGGCTATATTAAGCGGAACCGGGGTCCCGACATTTAATTAGGTGACTTATGTTGTTTAGAAACCCCGCAATTTAAATGTTGGATTAGCAAGACAAAACATGGCTTCGGTTCGCTATGCCAATTTAAATGAAGTCCGGAATAAGACAAAGATATCCCGCATATAGACTCCATATTTAATTATGCGGTGAATCGGCATAATGCCCCCAACCCACAGACAGGCATGCATGCATGAACAATTTAATATGCAACAAGTTTTATATATAGCATTTATAAAATAGGGCTCGGGAAAAGGTTCACACATTAGGGTCGAAGGTCTTCGGGGCTCGGAGGGGTTTGGTTCGGTCTTAGGGTTCGACGGGAAGGCAAGGTTCGGTTCGATGAGATCGGTATTGGCATTCGGGAAGAAGAACTTGGCATCCGAGAGACGATCTTGTCGCATCCGCGGTCGTCGGGTCGTGTCGTCGGTCTTGTCGTTTCACGGCGGAGATCTTGGTGTCCCGGGTCTCGGCGTCTTCGGATCCGGGAGGACGAACTTGGCGTGTCGGGTTCGGTCTTCGAATCCATGTGGGCGATCTTGGTGTCCGAGTAGAAGACCTTCGGCCATCGGATCCATGCTTCAAGGGTCCGTGGCGAGCTTGTTCGATGGCGATAGATCTTGGGGTACGCCTTCGATGTTGATGTCGTACTTGAGTATCGATGCATGCAATCTTCGGATGGTACTCTGGTTGCGGTGACAGATCGAGGAGCCTCTGGGTTACATAGTGGCTATACCACCAAGACACGCACCAACGCCACACTTCTTCTAGAAGTTGTCGAGTTGAAGGGTCAACCTTGGTCATCGGGTAGCAGTAGCTGCACATAGAACCAGCACATCAAACATCCCCACGACCTGCAGGAGGCCAAAACAAGGCACCGAACGGAACGTTGGCCAAAAACGGCGGGCACACGCGGGAGAAGGCCGGAGGTGGAGAAGACAGGGCCTTGCCGGTACTGTGAGGTGAGTACGGCAGGCGCAACGACGCGGGGCAGAAAGCCAGGCGACGTTGGAGCGTGCTAGGGCGAGGTCAGCGAGGTCCTGGCGATGCGGGGAGCTTGCGGAAGGGAAGGGGCCGAGCCGATGGGCGGGCTCCGTAGGGCCTAGAAGAGAGCAAGGCCAGGGACGGCGGCTCGCGGGCGCGGCACAGAGGCCAGACAACAGGGAAGGACGGATCCGGTAGGCGGCGACCGGGGTGACGAGGTGACGGGGCGGCGTCCTGCGAGGAGAGGGTCCGCTGGTCAAGGGAGGCGGGGAAAGCCGGCGGATGCGGAGGAAGGGCGGGGACGGCGGCATCGCGGCCTGCGCAGGCGGCGCAGAGGGCGGAAGGAGGCGAGGGGGCTCCTGGCGGCGGGAGGGGAGGCCGGAGGGAGGAGGCCGGGCGGCGACCTCGGTGGCGGATGCAGGGGCTCGCGTCGGGGAGGCCGACAGCGGCGGCGGGGCTCTGGGAGAGGATGGAGGCGGGGATGGCGTGTGGTGACGTGCGGGACAGGGAGAGAGGAGGCGAGGGACGGGGCCAAGGGAGCGAGGTGGTTGGGCGTGGCGGTGTGCGTGTGTGGTGGGTCGCGGGGTGGGGTCCAGCGGGGGAGGAAGAGAGAGAGGGTAGGGGGACAGGCGGTTCCTAGGGATCGGGTCGGGCGAGTGGGGAGGTGGGGACGCGCCTAGGTGGGCAGGGTGAGAGCTGGTTGGGGGGGTGGTGAGGTGGCAAGAACCGATTGGAGGGAGTGATGTGGCTGGGGACTGGGTAGGTTAGGGTTAGGTAGTTTTAGGATTAGATATTTTTAGACTAGGGTTTGGAGGTGGCCGGCCAGGCTTTCGGGCCTGGCTGGCTGCCTCCCAAAAATAATATAAATTTTTATTTAATTTAAAATAAACTTTTGTAAATAGTTTTTAGACAAATAAAAGACCCGGAAAAGCCCGGCGCTTTAATTTGAAATTGAGACGGGGAATATTTAGGAAACCAAACTAGGTTTTTAGAAAATAGGTTTCGACAAACAAATGCATGATGACATGACGATGCTCAAATGCAATGTGGCATAATGACACAAGCATGAGGTCATGATGATGCAATGCACAAAAACAACGCGATTTTCTAGTAGTGGTTTTTGCGGGGCGCCACACTTCATTAATCTCGCGGTCCCTTGCCTTGGTAAAGCTTCCGTATACGGTGATGACACCATTTGGTCCGGGTATCTTGAGTTTGTTGTAGACGAAGCATGGCTTGGCCATGAACGTGTGGAATATGTCGCGGCCGAATATGACGTGGTACACGCTCTTGAAGGGGACCACATCAAAGGTCATGCGCTCTTGGCGGTAATTATTGACATTGCCAAAGGCAACCTGAAGTGTGATGCACCCAAGGGACCGAGCCTCCCGACCAGGAACTACGCCGTGGAAGATGATATTGGTCCGCCTTAGGTTTGCCTCCGTCAAGTTCATCTTCTGCAGTGTATACAGGTACATGATGTTGATGCTGCTTCCACTATCCACCATACACTTGGTGAACTCCACACCGTCAATCAAGGGGTTGATGACCATGGCGTATTGGTTCTCCATAGGAATAAGATCTCGGTGGTCTGTCCTGTCCCAAGTAATTGGAACCTCCGACCAGCGCAGGTACTGGGGAACTGGGGGTAGAGTATCCATCAGGATCCTCATAGAGGTCTTCTGTTGTCGGACGGTGGAGGTGCCGAGGAAAGTGTGGTAGACTGGCGCCTTCTTCACGAAGGGGTTCTTGCCCTTGTCGTCGCTCTTGGCAGCATGCTTGGGGTCAACATCCTCATCCATGTCACTTGAATCCTTGGACTCCTCCTCCTTCTTCTTCCCCTTGCCCTTGCCTCGCGGTCTGTTCTTCCGACTTCGCTTGTAGCCGGACTCCGGGTCTTCCTTTAGGTCGTTGACGAACTTGCAGTGTTGATTGGTATGGGTGGCCTTGCCGTTAACATCGAGGTTGTGGTGCCCCGCAAAAATCACTACTAGAAAATCGCGTTGTTTTTGTGCATTGCATCATCATGACCTCATGCTTGTGTCATCATGCCACATTGCATTTGAGCATCGTCATGTCATCATGCATTTGTTTGTTGAAACCTATTTTCTAAAAACCTAGTTTGGTTTTCTAAATATTCCCCGTCTCAATTTCAAATTAAAGCGCCGGGCTTTTCCGGGTCTTTTATTTGTCTAAAAACTATTTACAAAAGTTTATTTTAAATTAATAAAAAATTTATATTATTTTTGGGAGGCAGCCAGCCAGGCCCGAAAGCCCGGCCGGCCGCCTCCAAACCCTAGTCTAAAAATATCTAATCCTAAAACTACCTAACCCTAACCTACCCAGTCCGCAGCCACATCACTCCCTTCAATCGGTTCTTGCCACCTCACCACCCCCCCAACCAGCTCTCACCCTGCCCACCTGGGCGCGTCCCCACCTCCCCACTCGCCCGACCCGATCCCCAGGAACCGCCTGTCCCCCTACCCTCTCTCTCTTCCTCCCCCGCTGGACCCCACCCCGCGACCCACCACACACGCACACCGCCACGCCCAACCACCTCGCTCCCCTGGCCCCGTCCCTCGCCTCCTCTCTCCCTGTCCCGCACGTCACCACGCGCCATCCCCGCCTCCATCCTCTCCCAGAGCCCCGCTGCCGCTGCCGTCCTCCCCGACGTGAGCCCCTGCATCCGCCACCGAGGTCGCCGCCCGGCCTCCTCCCTCCGGCCTCCCCTCCCGCCGCCAGGAGCCCCCTCGCCTCCTTCTGCCCTTTGCGCCGCCTGCGCAGGCCGCGATGCCGCCGTCCCCGCCCTTCCTCCGCATCCGCCGGCTTTCCCCGCCTCCCTTGACCAGCGGACCCTCTCCTCGCAGGACGCCGCCGCGTCACCTCGTCACCCCGGTCGCCGCCTACCGGATCCGTCCTTCCCCGTTGTCTGGCCTCTGTGCCGCGCTCGCGAGCCGCCGTCCCTGGCCTCGCTCTCTTCTAGGCCCTGCGGAGCCCGCCCATCGGTTCGGCCCCTTCCCTTCCGCAAGCTCCCCGCATCGCCAGGACCTCGCTGACCTCGCCCTAGCACGCTCCAACGTCGCCTGGCTTTCTGCCCCGCGTCGTTGCGCCTGCCGTACTCACCTCACAGTACCGGCAAGGCCCTGTCTTCTCCACCTCCGGCCTTCTCCCGCGTGTGCCCGCCGTTTTTGGCCAACGTTCCGTTCGGTGCCTTGTTTTGGCCTCCTGCAGGTCGTGGGGATGTTTGATGCGCTGGTTCTATGTGCAGCTGCTGCTACCCGATGACCAAGGTTGACCCTTCAACTCGACAACTTCTAGAAGAAGTGTGGAGTTGGTGCGTGTCTTGGTGGTATAGCCACTATGTAACCCAGAGGCTCCTCGATCTGTCACCGCAACCAGAGTACCATCCGAAGATTGCCTGCATCGATACTCAAGTACGACATCAACATCGAAGGCGTACCCCAAGATCTATCGCCATCGAACAAGCTCGCCACGACCCTTGAAGCATGGATCCGATGGCCGAAGGTCTTCTACTCGGACGCCAAGATCGCCCACATGGATTCGAAGACCGAACCCGACACGCCAAGTTCGTCCTCCCGGATCCGAAGACGCCGAGACCCGGGACACCAAGATCTCCGCCATGAAACGACACGACCCGACGACCGCGGATGCGACAAGATCGTCTCTCGGACGCCAAGTTCTTCTTCCCGAATGCAAAGACCAATCTCATCGAACCAAACCTTGCCTTCCCGTCGAACCCTGAGACCGAACCAAACCCCTCCGAGCCCCGAAGACCTTCAACTCTAATGTGTGAACCTTTTCCCGAGCCCTATTTTATAAATGCTATATATAAAACTTGTTGCATATTAAATTGTTCATGCATGCCTGTCTGTGTTTTGGGGGAATTATGCCGATTCACCGCATAATTAAATATGGAGTCTATATGCGGGATATCTTTGTCTTATTCCGGACTTCATTTAAATTGGCATAGCGAACCGAAGCCATGTTTTGTCTTGCTAATCCAACATTTAAATTGCGGGGTTTCTAAACAACATAAGTCACCTAATTAAATGTCGGGACCCTGGTTCCGCTTAATATTGCCTAATTGCATCGCATCTTTGACATGCCCTACATCATACATGCATCATGCCCGATCTCCTGTCATAGTATTAAATAGTGCATCCGGTGTTTGTGCTAGTGTTTTGCTTCTTCGCGGATAAGGCCGTTGAGTTGATGTGAGCTTCGCCCCGATCTTCGGATGAATCTTCGGCAATGTTTTTTAGGCGAGCATCTCCCCCTTTCTACCTATCTTACTTTTATAGTATTTATTTCCCTCCTGTTGATCTATTGCTATCTGTGTTGCGATGCTCTAGATTTCGTGCCCGTGATATCCCTTGCAGCCTTATATTGCCTTGGACACATCCTATTACCTGTTGTTTGGTAGATAGTTGGACTTGCGCGTCGTAGTCGCTTGCTCAAGTGCTGTTGTGTGTCGTACAGTACCACAGTTGTTGGAGTATTGCCGTATGTTTAATGTTGAAGATGGTCATAACTTTAATTATTGTTTAATAACTAAAATTGAAGTAGGTAAATGCAGAGGCACAGGTGGGCAATAGATGTTATTTGGTTTTTAACCGTCCACTTGTATCCCGTAGGATCCCGAGTACTTGATACCTGTTCCTTGAATATTCGCGCTATCCACATCCGGGAGGATTATGGGACCCCCCCTGAGCCAGAGCTTGATTCATTCTTATTTCTTGGGGCCACAAACTAGTTTGAGGTTTTATTTACTATCCTGTACTTATGCCATGCTTTACTGTTTTATTTAAATTGTGCGAGGTACTGCACCTGTACTGTTTAGGGAAGCGGAGTGTTTTCGCGGTATCGACAAGCCCAGTCACATTGTCGGGTTCCCAGTCGTTTACAGCCACTGACGCAAACCTTGAGTCCGTCTTGGAGTCAGCTAACTTCGTTGCGGGTGTACTCAATGGGGTGGCCCCCTGAAATATTTCTGAATCTTGTGATTGCTTTGTCGTGAAGGCCTCGTTGGGTTTTGATTTGGTTTTTCCGAGGTTGATCGAGTGTGTGTTGCTATTTGTGCACCCCTGCAGGGTAAAACTTTCTGAAAGCCGTGTCCGCGGTTATGGACGACTTGGAGCACAGTATCTCGATCATAGACAACTATAACTAAAGTAGTGCTATAAATTTGACTTTATAATGACTAGTAATCACCTTCACTATAATGGAATGGCTAAATAAAATTGCCAACAATTGCTTGTTTGGGTTGTCGCTTGCTACCATTGTACCTGACTAGTAAATATTGCAACTATAACGGAGTGGCTAAATAAAAGTACCAACAGCTGCTGGGTTTTGGGGATATCTCATGCTAACTATATCTGACTAGTAAGAGTGCAACTACAACGGAATGTTTAAATAAAACTGCCCATTGCTTATTATATCAGGATGACTCATGCCATCTTTATTTGACTAGTAATTACCGCAACTATAACGGAATGAATAAAACTGCCAACGGTGTGAGTTCCTCGGTTGACTTCCTCGTTTGGTCTCGAGGGGGAAATACCAGGATGGGTATGTTTGGTGGTAGTATCAGGTTGGTTCCGAATAGGTCTTTCTTACCCCGCTCTGATAGCCGCTATTTTGTATCGAGTCTCTATAGGTCATTCTAGTGCATGCTGCGCTGCCGCTTCAGTCCACCATACCTATGTACGCGAGGACCGCCGAATTCTAGCCTCGTCGTGTACTGGCCTCAGTACTGACGCTCCTCTTTTTCCTTTGCCCTTTTTCGGCACCCCTTTTGTTCAAGCAGGTTTCGAGATCGACGCCGTTAGCAGGGTTACCCTTCCGGCTTGGCCTGGGTAGGGTTATGGACGCCATTGGTTATTCTTCAGGGCTCTTAGCCCCATTTGCATCTTGTCCGTAGTCGGACGCTGTATCATTTTCAAGGTGATTTGGATCTTTGTATTGTATATCTGTATTCTTGACTCATTGAGTCGCCGTTGTATATATCTGTTTTGTGGGTTCCATCGAGGACTATTGTGTAATGATATTACTTCGTTTTCCACCCGCACGCAAGTGCCTGGTGGGCACCTTTGAATCGTTTCTATGCGTGTTTGGCGGGAAGCGCTGAAACTTGCATAGGGCCGATTCTGAGGGTGTTACATGAAGCAGCCTTCGCGGAAGATGTCCTCTACAGCGAAGAATTCACAGAGATCCAGATCAAGGTCGATGACTCAGAGATGCCCGCGTCGAAGAAGCAGATCTCCGACTCCGCTCCTGCGTTCAAGGCCGCCATCGATACCAAGCCGGTGGAACTTGTGGTAGGTGATGCCTCCAAGGTCACCGCCATTGGGACGGACCTGGATCCCAAATAGGAAAGCGCGCTCGTCGAGTTCCTCCGTGAGAACAGGGACATCTTTACCTGGCAACCTACCGACATGAAAGGTGTACCTAGGGAACTTGCCGAGCACAGCTTAAACATTGATCCAAAATGCAAACCAGTGAAGCAACCTCTACGACGCTTTGGAGAAGAGAAGAGACGCGCCATAGGCAAAGAGATAGCTAGGTTACTTAAGGCTAGTTTTATCCAAGAAGTCCTTCACACCCAATGGGTGGCCAATCCTGTACTTGTCCCCAAAAAGGGAACCAAAGAATTAAGAATGTGTGTTGATTACACCAGCTTGAACAAAGCATGTCCCAAAGATCTGTTTGCTTTGCCTCGCATTGACCAAGTCATTGACTCGACGGATGGCTCGGAACTTTTGTGTTTTCTTGATGCATACTCAGGATACCACCAGATCAAGATGAGGAAGTCGGACCAATTGGCCACTTTGTTCACTACCCCATACGGCACATTTTGCTATGTTACGATGCCCTTTGGGCTGAAAAACGCAGGTGCTACGTACCAGCGGACAATGCAACGTTGCCTTCACGACCAAATTGGTCGGAACATTCACGCCTATGTGGACGATATTGCGGTGATGTCTAAAAAGTCAAATGACTTAATCTCCGACTTAAAAGAAACCTTTGATAATCTCCGGAAATATAACATGATGCTTAATCCTAAGAAGTGCGTCTTCGGGGTTCTAGCCGGCAAATTGTTGGGCTTCATCGTTTCCCAGCGTGGAATCGAGGTCAACCCGGAGAAAATCAAGGCCATCTTAAATATAAACTGTCTGACATGCCTAAAGGACATTCAATGACTAACAGGTTGTGTTGCAGCAGTTAGTCGGTTCGTCAGCCAACTTGGAGAGAAGGCCCTGCCGCTGTACAAGTTGCTGAAGAAGGCGGACAAATTTACATGGACGGACAAAGCAGACGCAACATTGAAGCAGCTCAAGGAGATTCTTTCCTTAGCGCTCATCCTTGCAGCACCCGAGCCTGGAGAACCCCTGTTAATCTACATGGCGGCAACCAACCGGGTAATCAGCATCGTCGTCGTGGTAGAGCGGAAGGAACCAGGCTATGAGCACGGAGGTCAATGACCAGTTTATTATGTGAGCGAGGTCTTGACGGAGTCCAAGCAGCGTTACCTGCACTACCAGAAAATATCTTATGGAGTATTCCTTTCTTCTCGGAAGCTGAGGCATTACTTCCAGGAGCACCCAATCACAGTAGTGAGCAAGACTCCACTGTCTGACATTATCAATAACAGCGACGCTACGGGAAGGGTCGCGAAGTGGGGCATTGAACTTGCCGCCTTCGAGATCACCTACAAGAGGCGCGGCTCTATCAAGTCACAAATCATGGCGGATTTTATCGCAGATTGGACGGAGATGCCAGATGCTACTCCGTTTCCAGAACTAGAGTACTGGGTGATGCACTTTGACGGATCAAAGTTGCTCAACGGCTCGGGGGCTGGTGTATTGCTACAGTCACCAACAGGAGACAAGCTACACTATGTTCTGCAGATCCACTTCGAGGCTACAAACAACATGGCGGAGTATGAGGCACTCATTCACGGACTGTGTGTAGCCAAGGATATTGGCATCAAGCGCATAGTTTGCTGTGGAGATTCCGACTTGGTTGCCCAGCAGGTGGCTGGCACCTGGAATGCGCGAAACCCTATGATGGCGGCATATCGAGACGAAGTGGACGAGATAGCCAAGAGCTTCTTGGGCTACGAAGTTAAGTATGTACCTAGGGAGCAAAATGAGGCGGCTGATCTGCTATCTAAGCATGGATCAGGGTGCAAACAAATTCCGCTAGGAGTTTTCCTAGAGCATCTGCGCACACCATCCGTGAAGGGAGCCGACATTGACAACCCGGATAGAGCTGACTCTTTCATCAACATGGTGACAAAGGTCCCTCCGGCTTGGACAAAACCGTTCATGGAATATCTCGAACACGGAACTTTGCCTGACGACAAAGTCGAAAGACGGCAAATAGTACGACGAGCAAAGGGTTATACCATAATCAATGGACAACTCTACAAAAGGAGCACTATTGGTGTATACCTAAAGTATGTTTCCCAGCTAGAAGGTATGGAAATCCTGCACGAAATCCATCTCGGAGATTGCGGGCATCATGCCGCTCCTCGATCGTTGGTCGCGAAAGCCTTCCGGCAAGGATTCTACTGGCTGACCGCGAAGGCGGACGCCGACAAGCTAGTTGAGACATGCATGGGATGCCAGTATTATGCCCGATAACCACATGTTCCTGCTGAAGAATTGCGAACAATACCAATAACTTGGCTGTTTGCAGTCTGGGGGCTAGACATGGTGGGACCGTTACAGACGGCACCATGTGGGTTTACGCATCTACTAGTAGCAGTTGATAAATTCACTAAATGGATAGAAGCTAAACCCATTAGAAAGCTTGATGGGGCAACTGCCCTCAGGTTTGTCCGGGATCTAGTGGTGAGATTTGGTCTCCCACATAGCATTATCACTGATAATGGCAGCAACTTGTCACTCGGAGAAGTGGAGGCTTATTGTTGGGATAAGGGCATCCGACTTGACCTTGCATCTGTGGCACACCCACAATCCAATGGTCAGGTTGAGCGAACCAATGGATTAATTCTGCAGGGAATCAAGCCATGTCATGAGGCACCTCTACATAGAGCAGCTGGAGCTTGGGCGGAAGAATTGCCATCTGTGTTGTGGAGTTTAGGAACTACACCCAACAGATCAACTTGCTACACCCCTTATTTCATGGTATATGGAGCAGAAGCCATCCTACCTTCCGACATACTTCACGATGCACCAAGAGTTGCCGCCTACGACGAAGATGACGCTGAAGAATCCAGATGCCTAGATGTGGACCTTCTCGAGGAGGAGCGCGTTTTGGCATGCCAAAGATCTTCCATCTACCATCAGAAGCTACGCAGCTACCATAGTCGCTGTGTTTGGCATCGCTCGTTTAAAGAGGGGGATTTGGTGCTCCGACTTAAGCAGAAGAAGTCACACAAATTATCCCCGCCATGGGAAGGACCGTTCATCATAAGCAAGTCGCTACTCAATGGGTCTTACTACCTTGTTGACAATCGTGAACTGAAGGATAGACCCAACGAGGATCATAAGCGTAAGCGACGTGACCCGGATGATGACTACCCGGATCTTGATCGGCCATGGAACATAGTGACTTTCGACACTTTTATGTGGATTCTGGAGTAGTGACTTTCGGCACTTATTATCGGCGATTTTGTGCTTAGGTTATTGACGGTGCCATTGGGCATCATCACCTGAGCGCATGGTTCCGACAACGAGTCTTCCGACTCACGAAAAGTCAAGCATAAGAACCAAAGTAACGGATAAGCCAGCACTTGCTTAAAAAATATATACATGCTGGAAACTGGTTCTTAAGTAGCAGGACATACAACATTGTTTTCCGCCTTAAGTTGAATACATAGTTTTTTCCGCATACGCATCAAAGGTGAAACAAATATTACAAGTTGTTTTTCATTCCTTTGGTGCAGGCGACTTGGAAGCAACATCATCGGCAGCAGGAGAGTCACCCTCGAAGTCGGCAGTGCGAAGAGACTCGGAGGAGCTTTGGTCACCGCCATCAATGGTGCTCATCGGTACAAAGACGTTGATGTCGACCAACTCGGCAACTCTGGTGTCATATCCCGCGAGTGACGACAAGATGGATTCATGATTAATCTCTTTACCATCATCATCTACCTCGGGAATGCCAGAGGTCACCGTGTCGATGTCGGCATCTTTGTAGTGTGCCTTTACCATTGACAGCGCCATCCTTGCACCAGCCCGTGCGCATGAAGCTTTCCAGCTTGTGATACGCTCGGGGGCTCGGTGCAGGATCTCCGAGTACTTCGCCATAGAGTCCGATGCCTTGATGTTGATCTAGAGGGGCTTGGCAATCTCTTTTGCTTGAGCGATGACGGTGTTGATGAAGTTGCCGGCAAGAACCATGCATTCCTTAGCTGTAGGAGGCGACCGGGTTAAGCCCATAGGAGCTGCAAATTCCGACAAGGAGCACATGAGTTCAAAAATTCAGAGTCTCGTTCTTGTTGGAGGAGTCCAAGACGGAGAATCCAAGAAATCGCTTATTGAAGATGCTGGCCTCAGCCTGCCAAAGGGTATCCGCCAAGGAGTCATGTTCTTGTTGGAGGAGTTTGTACGCCTCATGATGGCGTTGATTCTGCTTGTCGGCAGCTTTGTTCTGATCTCTTAAGATCGAGATCTCCTCCTTCAAGCGGTTGATTTCCTTGGTGGCAGAGTCCTGCAGGGCTTTCATGGATTCTTCATGCATTTTCAGCATATCCTTCCTCTCCTGCTTAAGGATATTGTTTTTGCTATCCAGCTCTTGTATGTGCTTGGATTGCTCGACAATGTCCTTGGCCTTGGCAATGGTTTCTGCAAGTCGGAGAAAGCAAATTACACAGTGAGTACTCGGAGAATTTGGGCACAAAACCAAGTCAGAATGCGAAAAAGAAAACAGACGCTTGCTCTTGGTGATCTGTTCCTTCAAGAAGGCAGTTTTACCCTTTTCAGCTTCCAAGTCTGCGCGCATCTTCTGGTACTTGTCGTTGGCCATGCCCCTCCGAGCATTCTCGTTCTGTGGAAAAAAAGAAGAATTAAACGTTGTTTGGTCTACTTGGAGCATCTAGCCGGAATATTTCCACCTAGACGCTCGGGGGCTACATCGAGAGTTTTTAACTTGGCAATATGCTTAGTCTATCTTTAAGCATCTAGTCGAAACTAATTCAGTTTTCGATTAGAAGCTTGGGGGCTACAGTATAAAGTTTTTAACTCAGATATATGTTTAGCTTTTCTTTAAGCATCTAGTCGAAACTAATTCAGTTACAACTAGAGGCTTGGGGGCTATAGTATTGAAATTTATAAACACTGCGTATGCTACTCTTAAAACATCTAGTCGGAATATTTCATTCCACCTATATGCTTGGGGGCTATAGTGAGAAGTTTTCTAGCTTAGTCACTCTTAGAGCATCTAGAAGCAAAGACCTATGGTTTTCCGTCTAAATCCTCGGGGGCTACAGTGGGATACTCATATGAAATGCAAAAGGCAAATAAAACTTACAAGTGCAATGATCTTGAGGTTGGTAGCACTCTCGGCCAGCAGCTTGCCAAAGGATACGCTGTTTCCTTGCAAGATCTCTGCTTGTCGGAGGAGCTCCTCTAGACCGCACGTCGAAGATGTCGGCGCCGCACCAGGAACCAAAGTAGTGCTACCCGGTGTAAGTACCGGATAGACTATCTTAGGATACTCTATGGTTTTCTTGGGCGCGGGGGCACCGCCTTCGGCAGAAGTACCAGCTTCCACCATCGCCTTACCGCTACCGATGGCATCCTTATCCGGAGCTTCAGCCATTGGGTGTGCGGTACTTTCCTGCGTTGCCTGCTCGCCGTCGACAGCAATCTCGGTAGAGGCACCTAAGTCCACTTCCATGGCGGAAGCGCCAGGTGCTTCCTTGGCTTGTGAGCTTGTCGGAGCAGGGGAGGGCTTGACGCTGGGAGTGGCAGGGGCGATGGCGGGACATGTGTCGCGATGCAGCATTTCCTTGATGGTTCTAGAAGCCCCCAATGTTTTGGAGGTCTTCTTCAAGCTAGTCGTGGCTTTCTTCCTGAAACGTGCAAAATGCATAAGTACGGGAATAAGACAGACAAATAGACAATGTCGGAGAGAAAGAAGCTTACACAAGTGGGGGTGCTTTGGCAAAAGGGATCCCAGTAATCTTTCTTTTCTCCGCCTCCAGGGCGGCAGTAGTCTTTTTGGAGGCTCCACCCTCCGTCTTCTTCTTCTTGCCTCCGTCGGCAGTGTCAGAGGTGGAGCTCTTCCACTTTCGTGCCAATGGAGCATCGTCGTCGGACACGACTGTGACTTCCTTCATCTTTGGATCATATATTTGAGGAGCCATGTTGTACTCATCTATGTCGCTAAGATGTAAGGTGAAGAACCACCGTGTTAGATGAGATGACAATTACTAGATGGAAGAAGTGGAGTATATGTCATACACGGAAGATAAACAGTTACCTTTGGGCACTTGCCATCTACGAACATGTCGTAGGTGATGGCGAAGCCACGCTTCTTGTCCTTCACCTTGACGATGTCCTTAAGACGGAGCTTGACGGAGTCGCTCGAGAAATTGTCCACGGAGATGCGGAGGCTATCCCTTCTATCGCTGGTATACTCGTGCATCAGCTTCGCGCGGTGCTGTAGAGGCTGGATTCGCCTGATGAACCAGCACATGGCTAGGTCCAAGCCGGTCAAACCCGTCTCTACGAACCACTCTATCCGCCTTATGGCGCGAGAGGCTTCGATGTTGGAGGGAAGGGAGGCCTGGGATCTCCATGTCGAAGTTTCGGTGGCGGCTCCATCGACGAAGTCCGGGTACGTTACTTCTCTGCCGGCCAGAGGGATATCTGGGCCGTAGAAGTAAGTACGCTGCCAGTTCTTGCAGGACTCGTGGCCGACGATGTCAGGGAACCGCCGGCCAGGACGGATCTTGAAGCTTATGGTGCCACAATTTCTAAGTTCGTCCTTGCTGGCTCCGGCTTCATGTTTGACGGTGAAGAAATACACGAAGAGATCTAGCCTAAGCTTAATCCCTAAGTAACCCTCGCAGAGCGCCGCGTAATTGCTAAGCGCCAGGATGCTATTGGGAGAGAGGTTTTGGGGCTGGACTCGATAGTGGTTCAAGATGAAAAGGAAGAAGTTAGAGATGGGCAGGGAGACGCCGTGTACCAATTGGGCTTTGAGGTACACCTTTTCTCCAGCTTGGGGAGAAGGTGTCACCTCGCCGGCCGGCGCCGCCCGCCAGGAGAGCCCCTCCATCGTAGGGAGATAGCCCTCGGAGATCAGTTCCTCGATATCGCGGTCCGTGATGTCCGAACCGTGCCAATGGCCTTTGTGGGAGTCAAGCTCCTTGTCCAGCGGCTCCAGCGCCGCTGGATTATGGTCGCCGCCGGTGGACTCAACCACCGCTGAGACGGGGATGACCAGACCCTCTGGGGGCACGGCGATGGAGCTCGTCGGCTTCGCCGCGGCTTCGCCCGACGCCACCATGGAAGGAGTAGAGCTGCTACTGGCCATTGAGTGAGTTTGGAGGTGACTGGCGAGAATTGGAGCTAGGGTTTTTCGCGAAGATTGCACGGAGAGCTCGAGGGGGCGCTCGTTGGAGGAAGAAGACGATGCGAGGAGAGAATGAGGTAAAAATTAAAAAGTTCCACCGCAGTTACTATTTATGATCTCTAGCATCAAGATACGTGCAGCTTGATCGGACGGTTGCCGTGTAGAAGACGTGTGCGCGAACGTGCGCGGAAATTTCGCCACGTCCCAACTGTCGCTGCCAACGGTTTGTATTGCTCGCGTGGGAAAATCGGACATGATTGTGTTCTCTGCATGTGTGAGTTACGAGGCGTCGCTGACCTACGTCTATGTTGCCCTAGCTGACATAGGCAGATGAGCCGTCACATCGGAAGATTCCGGCATGGATGGATCCAGTCCAGCTACGGAAGAGTACGATGGAAGAATCAGCATTTCTATGACTTACATATTGAAGACGGAGAAAACCTTGCAGGGTTCTTTGGGAGGACTACATGATATTGCTTGACGATTTGCCGACATCCATATAGACGGAGCATTCCACCTGAAGAGGCAAGACGACGCAAGATCTCGGAGTTCTCCAGGGGCTACTGTTGGGGATATGCTATATGGGTATCCTCATAGCATGTCTCCTATCCGGATAACCCGGGTGGCCCACAGTTGGTAGCATGGCCCATGGCCTGCTGGGCGGCCCAGTTAGATGGATCCAGAAGGGAGGCCCATGCCGGATAAAGGAAGGCTACGGTTGGAGTCACCGACATACCTGGAGCCTTGGAGTACAAGACACGCAAGTCTAGTAATAGACGGTGTAGGACTCTGTAACCTGTCCGGCTAGGACTTTTCCCTATAACCCTAGGACCTGGCGACTATATAAGTCGGGCCTATGGGAGCCTTTAGGGCACAATCTAAAAACGATAACTTAGACTTTCTAGTCACCTCGCGCAGCGAACCAATCCCTGTAACTCGGCGTATTGCCCTTATAGTGATTTATAGCAGGAGTAGGATTCCGCCACCATCGTGGGATCTAAACCTGGGTAAGCTGTGTTACCTCGTACCCGTCAACCGTACGCATTCCCCCACGTCTCTAAACACGCACTGTGAGGACCCCTCCATGGCGTACTCGTCGGCAATACCACGATAAGGCTGTCGAGAACAAATGGATTTTCAAGAAGAAAACATATGTTGATGGTAATGTTACTGTCTATAAAGCTCGACTTCTCGCAAAGGGTTTCGACAAATTCAATGAGTTGACTACGATGAGACTTTCTCACCAGTAGCGAAGCTAAAGTATGACAGGATTATGTTAGCAATCGTTGCATATTATGATTATGAGATATGGCAGATGGATGTCAAAACGACATTCCTCAATGGAGACATTGATGAAGAGTTGTATATGATGCAACCCAAAGGTTTTGTCGATCCTGAAGATGCTAACAAGGTATGCAAACTTCAACGGTCCATATATGGATTGAAGCAAGCATCCCGAAGTTGGAATCAACGTTTTGATAAGGTAATCAAAAGCTTTGGTTTTATACAAACTTATGGAGAAGCTTGTATTTACAAGAAAGTGAGTGGGAGCTCTGTAGCATTCTTAATACTATATGTAGATGACATATTGTTGATTGGGAATGATGTAGACCTTCTTAGTAGTGTCAAGGATTATTTGAATAATAGTTTTTCAATTGAAGGTCTTGGCGAAGCAGCTTACATATTAGGCATAAAGATTTATAGAGATAGATCGAGGTGCCTAATATCATTGTCACAGAGTAAATATTTGGACAAAGTTCTAAAGAGGTTTGGAATGGAAGATAGCAAGAAAGGGTTCTTGCCCATGTTGCCCAATACGACCTTGAGTAAAACTCAAAGTCCTGCAACGGCAGAAGATAGCGAAAGGCTGAGTAAGACTCCCTATGCCTTAGCCATAGGATCTCTTATGTATGCCATGCTATGTACTAGACCCGACATTGCATATGCTGTTAGTTTGACTAGCAGATATCAAAGTGATCCAGGAGTGGATCATTGGACAGCGGTCAAAAACATCCTTAAGTACTTGAGAAGAACTAAGGATATGGTTCTTTCTTATGGAGGTGATGAACAGCTTGTTGTTAATGGTTACACCGATGCTAGTTGGAACACCGATCCGGATGATTCTAAATCTCAATCTGGATACGTATTTACTTTGAATGGTGCAGCAGTTAGCTGGAGAAGTGCAAATCAAAGCATTATGGCGAGATCTTCAACTGAATCGGAATACATAGCTGCTTCGGAGGCTTCACAAGAGGCGATATGGATGAAGGAGTTCATTTCAGAGCTCGGTGTGGTTCCAAGTGCGCTGGACCCAATGTCTATCTACTGTGATAACATGGGCGCCATAGCCAATGCGCAAGAACCAAGATCACACAAGAAGCTGAAGCACATCAAGCTACGTTTACATGCTATTTGAGAGCATGTCCAAGATGGTGACATAAAGATTTGCAAAGTACACACATATCTGAATGTGGCAGATCCATTGACTAAACCTCTCCCGAGGGAAAAACATGACCAGCACCAAACCGCCATGGGTGTTCGGTATATTACCATGTAATCTAGATTAGTTGACTCTAGTGTAAGTGGGAGACTGTTGGAGATATGTTGGGCCACGCAGAGATAAAACAAAACTTTTTCCTCTAACGTGGTGATCCCAAGATCTAGCTGAGGTAGAAGGCCACGAGGTTTACCACTAGACGCGCAGTTGCGGATTACTGATGAAGCGCGTCAGTTGATGCAGTGAAGTCCTCACGATCCGATCGTCCTGGTGCTGATCGCACAGCACCTCTGCCGGTATCCACACGTACAAGGAGGAGCGCCGGCGGCGAACTGCTAGGTTCGTTACGGCGGCTGGACTGCTGTGGAGCTAGGGTTTCCAACACATGGAATGACCTAACCGAACAACGATTAACCTTTCTAGGTTACTGTGCTCCACTATATATAGGGAGTGAACGTGGGTTCTGCTCGCGCGACCCATTCACTAAAGCCCATATAACACTAGTCACCGTGAGTCCAACTCACTAACTCAGTCCTAATCTGGTTTAGGTCCAACCCAACCAGATTACAGATTCGGATCCAATCCGAACTTGCTCCCGCTCTTAAGTGTGTGACCCCGCAGGCTCATGGTTACTTGGACACGATTAGAGTCCGACTCACAATCGATCAATCGGCATCGGCTCCTAGCAGAACGTGCCGATTCCCAAGTACCAAAGAGTCATGACGACTTGCCTTTCCAATGCGACTTACGTCTGAGTCCCTTTTGCCTCACGATATACCTTGTCAGACTATAGGCGAATATATGTCATCCCTTAAATAGTCTGACTCTCTTCTCGATCCGAGATAAGTGATTCACCCGACTAACTCTTAGTCGATCGCCTCGATTAACACTTAACCGAGTCGTGCATGGCCATGCTTTCCGAATCATATCTCACGAGAGGGCCCAGAGAATATCTCTCCAAGTGGAGGGGCAAAATCCCATCTTGGTTATTCACATCACGCAGCTTGATTCTCAGTCGACCCGAACCCTGCCTTTATAACTGCCCAGTCACGGATCAGCGTTTGACAGAACCTAAGTCGGTGATCCTCAACTCGGACTATGCAACAACCTCAGGTCTAAGGATTACATTGATTGAGATATACAAATGACAACTAGTTCGTTGTACCTCAATATGGGTCAATCCGACTCGCTAAACTCTTTAGCCGAATCTGTGTAAGTTGGAATAGCATCTCCATGCCCATGACAAGTGGAACCGAGTCATCAAGCCAACTTTCACATTGGTCTAAGTTGTGTGTCCAGCACAACCTCAATGACCAAGGATATTTAGTATAAACAACATGAATGCATAGTTCCACAACCGAATCACATATTCAATGATACACATCAGATGTTCATACAAGGACTACTTAATAACTTTATGAATACAATGGGAAATATCATCATACATGATTGCCTCTAGGGCATATTCCCAACAGTCTCCCACTTGCACTAGAGTCAATCTTTCGACATCACATGTCTAAGCATCTAATGCCCATGGCTCTCATGTGCGCCTCATGCTTCGGCTGGGGTAACGGCTTTGTCAACGGATCCGCAATATTTGCATCCGTGTGTACCTTGCATAAATTGATATCACCCTGATCCGCGAACTGGCGAATTAGGTGGTACCGCATGAGTATGTGCTTGTTCTTCTGGTGTTGTCTAGGTTCCTTGGCTTGTGCAATAGCACCATTGTTGTCACAATACACGTCCAACGGATTGGACGAGCCCTGAACCACACCAAGATCCATGAGGAAATTCCTCATCCAAACAGCTTCCTTTGCTGCCTCCGAGGCGGCAATATACTCAGCCTCTGTTGTAGACGCAGACACAGTCTCTTGCTTGGAACTTTTCCAGCTCACAGCACCTCCGTTTATAATAAACACGTATCCGGATTGCGAGCGAGAATCATCAGAGTCGGTGAGATAACTCGCATCCGTGTAACCCTTTACACTGAGTTCATCTTCACCACCATAAACCAAGAACATATCCTTAGTCCTTCTCAAGTACTTTAGGATATTTTTAGCCGCTGTCCAGTGGATCTCTCCAGGATCAGCCTGGTATCTGCTCACAACACTTAGAGCATAGGAAACATCCGGCCTAGTACAAATCATGGCGTACATGATGGATCCAACTGCAGAAGCATATGGAATCGCACTCATCCGACTTCGCTCATCAGTTGTCGAAGGACACTGAGTCTTGCTAAGTTTTACACCATGGGACATCGGTAAGAACCCTTTCTTAGACGATTCCATGTTGAACTTCTTCAACACTTTGTCCAAATAAGTACTCTGACTCAATCCAATGAGCCTCCTTGATCTATCTCTATAGATCCGGATTCCGAGGATGTATGTTGCCTCACCCAAGTCTTTCATTGAGAAACTCCTTTCTAATGATTCCTTGGTTTCTTGCAACATCTGGACATCATTTCCAATCAGTAATATGTCATCCACATATAAGATTATAAAATTTACTTTGTTCCCACTAAACTTCTTGTACAAACAAGAATCATGATCACTCTTGATGAAGCCAAACGATTTGACTACCTCATCAAAGCGAATATTCCAACTCCGAGATGCTTGCTTCAACCCATAAATGGATTTCTGAAGTTTGCATACCTTGTCAGCATTAGCCGGATCGACAAAACCCTCGGGCTGTATCATATACACGTCCTCGGTTAAATTTCCGTTAAGGAAAGCCGTTTTGACATCCATCTGCCATATCTCATAGTCGAAATAGGCTGCTATAGCTAACATGATCCGAACTGATTTAAGCATCGCTACGGGCGAGAAAGTCTCGTCGTAATCAACTCCTTGAACTTGTCGGAACCCCTTCGCGACAAGGCGTGCTTTATAGATTGAAACATTTCCATCCATATCAGTTTTCTTCTTAAAGACCCATTTGCACTCGACGGGTCTTGCACCGTCTGGCAGATCAACCAAGTTCCAAACTTGATTTTCATCCATGGACTTTATCTCGGATCTCATGGCTCCAAGCCATGACTCGGAATCAGATCCCACCATCGCTTCCGAATAATTTGCCGGCTCATCATTGTCTGACAGTAACACATCACGAACACTTCGTAATCTTGCCGATCTTCGTGGTACAGGTGCGGCTGTCGGCTCAGCTGCCACGACCGGCTCAACCTCCAAGGTTTTTGCCGACTCGCTACTAGCCGATTCCTCTCGAATTTCTTCGAGTTGCACCGTGCTCCCACTTACTCCCCGACTGAGAAACTCTTTCTCAAGGAAGACACCGTTCCGAGCGACAAACACTTTGCCCTCTTCTCGGTTGTAGAAGTAGTAACCCAAGGTTTCCCTCGGATACCCCACGAAAATACATTTATCCGACTTGGCCGTAAGCTTGTCCGACTGAAGTCGCTTGACAAAAGCTTCACAACCCCAAATCTTAAGAAAAGACAAACTCGGCTTTTTGCCTGTCCACATCTCATGCGGTGTCTTCTCTACCGACTTTGATGGTACTTTGTTTAGTGTGAACGCCGCTGTTTCTAGACAATAACCCCAAAATGATAAAGGCAGATCTGTCCGACTCATCATTGATCGTACCATGTCCAACAAGGTCCGATTCCGCCTTTCCGAAACACCATTCCTTTGTGGCGTTCCTGGCGGAGTAAGTTGAGGAACTATTCCACAACTTTTCAGATGGTCATCAAACTCATGGCTCATGTACTCGCCTCCTCGGTCCGACCGAAGAAACTTAATTTTCTTGCCGAGTTGATTCTGTGCTTCATTCTGGAATTCTTTGAACTTTTCAAAGGCTTCCGACTTATATTTCATTAAGTAGATATATCCATACCTACTCAAATCATCAGTGAAGGTAATGAAGTACTCATAACCACCCCTGGCTGTCGTGCTCATTGGTCCACATACATCACTATGTACTAGTCCCAACAAGTCGGACACCCTTTCGCAACTCTTTGCAAAAGGTGTCTTGGTCATTTTGCCGAGTAGGCAAGATTCGCATGTCTCGAACGACTCCAAGTCGAACGAAGTTAGGAGTCCATCATCATGGAGTTTCTTCATGCGTTTCCAACTTATATGACCAAGCCGACAGTGCCAAAAGTAAGTCATATTCAGATCATTTGGTTTCAACCTTTTAACATTTATGTTATAAACCGACTCACCATCAAGATTCAAAATAAATAACCCGTCCTGGACGGGTGCAAAGCCGTGAAACATATCATTCAAATACAAAGAACAACCATTATTCTTGATATTCGACTCATAGCCTTGCCTCATCAAACATGAAGCAGAAATAATGTTTCGACTGAGCACTGGAACATAATAACAATTATTTAGTTCCATAATGAATCCGGAAGGTAAATGAAGTTGCATCGTGCCGACTTCCAACGCAGCAACTCTTGCTTTGTTGCCGACTCGAATATCAACCTCTCCTCTTGCTACGCTCCTAGTTCTTACCAGTCCCTGCAACGAGTTGCAGATGTGAATAACTGATCCGGTATCATATACCCAAGAACTATTAGGTGCATCAGCAAGATATATGTCTATAACATTGCAAACAAGTGTACCTGAGTCGGAAGTCATACCTCCACTCTTGGCTTTGTCGGCCAAGTACTTGCTGCAGTTCCTCTTCCAGTGGCCATCCGCCTTGCAGTAGAAGCAAGTGGATCTGGCTGAAGGAGATGGTTTAGTCCCTGAGGAAGCGCTTGGGACCGGGTCCTGAGCCTGCTTTCCTCCTGACTTAGCCTTCTTCTTAGTCCAAGAACTCTTCTTGAACTTAGCCTTATTCTGCACCATCAACACTTGACTGGTGCCCTTCTTGAGATCCGCCTCTGCCTGCTTGAGCATCCCATGCAATTCAGTGAGCTTCTTATCCATACCATGCATGTGGTAGTTCGAAATGAACTGCCCATATGCACTAGGAAGAGAGTTCAGAATTATATCCGTAGCGAACTCTTCGCTAATGGGGTAGCCAAGCCTCTCCAGAGACTGCACGTAACCAACCATTTTGATCACATGCGGACTCAGTGGATCACCATCCTTAAGCTTGCAACTCAGCAAAGCCTGAGAGACTTGATACCTCTCAGTCTTCGCCTGAGCCTGGAACATACTTTTGAGGCTTTCGATCATATCGTAGGCCTCAACATGCTCGAACTGCTTTTGCAAGTCCGGTTCCATGTGAGCAAGCATAAGACAGCTAATATCCGTGGACTCATCTTTAGCCCTACGGTAGGCATTGGTGGTTGCGACAGTCGCATTCTCATTCGGCTCATCTGGAAGTGGGTTGTCTAGGACATGGTCCTTCTTTTCTTGTTTGAGAACAATTCTCAGATTTCGATACCAGTTGGTAAAATAGTGTCGTTCAGTTTATCTTTCTCAAGAATGGTTCTCAACGCAAAACCGGATATCTGAGAGTGACTGCTACTTGGTGCCATGATCTACAACAGAAAATATGCAAAACACTTAAGACATGTATTCATAAAAGAGCAAGCATATTAAACATTTTAATATTTTATGCTCCCACTAGAACCAACACCCCTCCGATGGTTACTTAGTGATTCAGGATCCTAAATAAGCAAGTCGGCTAGTGAGCTTTAGCATCACTGCTAGCCACCAAGTGATCTAGGTAGACAACTCCTTGTCAATCGCATCTTATGCGACTCCTGTTGGACGGGTGGCATCACATGCCCCGGCTCCCATCCGACTTTTCCCCGAGTCCCACAACCGTTGTGATAGACCCGTCTAGCTTACCGAGTGTTTCTGCAGTAAGAGTCCGACTCGAACACACCTAGTTGGAAAGAATTGGCAGCACCTCAATTTTATGAGCCCACTACCAAAAATGTCCGACTTGTGATGGTGCAAACACTGGCGGGAAAACCGACTAGACCTTCTTTGAGGGATTAAATTTTACCGACTATCTAATAGAGGTAAAACTGAGACATGACAATAACACAAAATAAAGCAATTATAATGTGAAATGGTATGGCTCTCTTCATGGCGATCTCCATCTCCATAAAGCCTGTAATCCGACTCGTGCCAACTCTTGTCACTTGCCGTCTTACTCCATGTCACCGACATGTACAACGCCTTGCATGCCTTCCGGGTTCTCAAACAGCTACACTAGCTTAGTAAAGTAAATTACATAGAGAATCCGACACGCAGGTCGTTATACAATAAAAAGACAGCACCTAGGCTCCAGCCGGCTGACAAAAACCGTGATTCGCATATCACGTATGGATTACACACATACATCACATGCACATGAACCATACCATTCACAACTTCCTGCAAAAACAAGTTATGCATAGATACAATATCTACCGGCGTTGTGAAACTCGCAACGACATCTAAGGCGCTACGACAGGGCGAAGCCGGCGGTCCCGCTAGCCGGATAGCGGGCGGGGATCGAAGGGGCAGCGCCCGACGATTTTTCCGAAAACGTAGATCTCATCTACGATCCGAACATGGATTCCGACCATCGTTCCGATTCGATCAAACTCTTTGATCTTCGATCACCGCTTCTGGATTTACGTGTCACAGTCTACCCCGATGGCGGAAGCCGACCGGTAGGGGTATGTCGTTCCACGACCTCAGCAGTATGATCACGGAAATCAGATCTACCATTCCCCGAGTACAGTTGATCCAATCAACCTTGTACAAAACCGATCTATCTCATAGATCGACCACCAAACAGCACATAGATTTCATCTACATCCTACCGCATATCACATATGCGAGATCTCGAGCCTAAAACCAGAAGCTATCGCTCTGATACCACTGTTGGGCCACGCAGAGATAAAACAAAACTTTTTCCTCTAACGTGGTGATCCCAAGATCTAGCTGAGGTAGAAGGCCACGAGGTTTACCACTAGACGCGCAGTTGCGGATTACTGATGAAGCGCGTCAGTTGATGCAGTGCAGTCCTCACGATCCGATCGTCCTGGTGCTGATCGCACAGCACCTCTGCCGGTATCCACACGTACAAGGAGGAGCGCCGGCGGCGAACTGCTAGGTTCGTTACGGCGGCTGGACTGCTGTGGAGCTAGGGTTTCCAACACATGGAATGACCTAACCGAACAACGATTAACCTTTCTGGGTTACTGTGCTCCACTATATATAGGGAGTGAACGTGGGTTCTGCTCGCGCGACCCATTCACTAAAGCCCATATAACACTAGTCACCGTGAGTCCAACTCACTAACTCAGTTCTAATCTTGTTTAGGTCCAACCCAACCAGATTACAGATTCGGATCCAATCCGAACTTGCTCCCGCTCTTAAGTGTGTGACCCCGCAGGCTCATGGTTACTTGGACACGATTAGAGTCCGACTCACAATCGATCAATCGGCATCGGCTCCTAGCAGAACGTGTCGATTCCCAAGTACCAAAGAGTCATGACGACTTGCCTTTCCAATGCGACTTACGTCTGAGTCCCTTTTGCCTCACGATATACCTTGTCAGACTATAGGCGAATATATGTCATCCCTTAAATAGTCCGACTCTCTTCTCGATCCGAGATAAGTGATTCACCCGACTAACTCTTAGTCGATCGCCTCGGTTAACACTTAACCGAGTCGTGCATGGCCATGCTTTCCGAATCATATCTCACGAGAGGGCCCAGAGAATATCTCTCCAAGTGGAGGGGCAAAATCCCATCTTGGTTATTCACATCACGCAGCTTGATTCTCAGTCGACCCGAACCCTGCCTTTATAACTGCCCAGTCACGGATCAGCGTTTGACAGAACCTAAGTCGGTGATCCTCAACTCGGACTATGCAACAACCTCAGGTCTAAGGATTACATTGATTGAGATATACAAATGACAACTAGTTCGTTGTACCTCAATATGGGTCAATCCGACTCGCTAAACTCTTTAGCCGAATCTGTGTAAGTTGGAATAGCATCTCCATGCCCATGACAAGTGGAACCGAGTCATCAAGCCAACTTTCACATTGGTCTAAGTTGTGTGTCCAGCACAACCTCAATGACCAAGGATATTTAGTATAAACAACATGAATGCATAGTTCCACAACCGAATCACATATTCAATGATACACATCAGATGTTCATACAAGGACTACTTAATAACTTTATGAATACAATGGGAAATATCATCATACATGATTGCCTCTAGGGCATATTCCCAACAAGATATGCCCTAGAGGCAATAATAAAAGTGGTTATTATTATATCTTTGTGTTTATGATAAATGTTTACATTCATGCTATAATAGTATTAACCGGAAACATTAATACTTGTGTGATTTGTAAACTAAATTAGAGTCCCTAGTAAAGCCTCTTAGTAATACTAGCTTGTTGGTTAAGAGATGATCGTTATTTCTCGATCATGAACAATGAGATGTTATTAACAACGAGATCATATCATTAGGAGAATGGTATGGTGGACATACTCCTATAGATAAGCGTAGCATTAATATCAAGTCATTTCAATAGTTCGTTTGCTATAAGCTTTCTGATACATAGTAACCTAATTCATTCGACCATCAGATCAAGCTAATCACCATCACCAGAAGGATGCTTTGATAACATCAAACACCACACCGTAACTGGGTGGCTATAAAGGTGGCATTGAGTGTTCGGAAAGTATGTGTTGAGGCACATGGATCAAGAGTGGGATTTGTCCATCCATATGACGGATAGATATATTCTGGGCCCTCACGGTGGAATGTCATCCAATTGGCTTGCAAGCATGTGACTAGCTCACAAGGGATCACATATCACCGGAACAAGAAAAGAGTGCTTATCGGTAACGAGGTTGAACTAGGTATGCAGAGATACCGACGATCAAAACCTCGGATGAGTAAACTATCATGAGACAAAGGGAAATTGGTATCGTATGTAAGTGGTTCATTCGATCGCACAGTAATCAAAGAAATATGTGGGATCCATATGAATTTCTAGATTCCTCTATTGGTTATTGATCGGAGAAGTGTCTCGGTCATGTCCGCATAATTCACGAACCGTAGGGAGACACACTTAAGGATTTGATGTTGTTTAGTAGATATGGAATGTTAGTAGGGATACCGAATGTTGTTCAGAGTCTCGGATGGGATCCGGGATATCACGAGGAGATCCAGAATGGTCCGGAGAATAGGATTCATATAAGGAAAGTCCGATTCCGGAGTTCAGGAAAGATTCCGATGTTTTGATCGGAGAGGTTCTAGAAGGGTCTAGAAGGTTCACCAGACCGGAGGGGAATGATCCATGAATGTGTCATGGGTAAGTGGAATGATTGGATCATATCCTAGGTCACTTGGTTTGGGCATTTGCAAGAGAGAATTAAAGCTCTAAACTGAAAGTCAAAAGGGAGGTTTGAAAAGTCAAACTGGAACAATGGTTTCCTAGTGGAAGAAGGAGACAGTACTTTTCTCAATCCAACTTGGGTTTGGGTTTGGATTCAAACCCACCCCTCCCAAGGCTGCCCCCCTCTCATAAATAGAGGGGGAGGGCTGCCCCAAAATATACAAGACCTAGCCCTCCACATCCAAGCCGCCGTCGCCGCGCCGCCGCCGCCGACACCTCCTCCTCCTCCCGGTCTTCTAAACCCTAGATCACCGGGAAACCCTAGAAACACCATAAATCGTACCGGTTTAGGGGAAACCCCGCGGGATCTTCTCTCTACCTCCGACACCATGTCGTCGTGCTGCCGGAATCGCGAGGGGAGAACTACAACCTCCGCTGCCTGCTGGAACAAGGGAGAGGAAGGTCTTCATCGAGTACTGAACGTGTGACCGACTGCGGAAGCGCTGCCGAAACGCAGCGCCGGAAGGATCGTCTACGCGATCTTGAGATCGGCAAGTGTATGACTACATCACCCATGAGAATCTGCTCTCGTTAACCGCTTTGGAATCTTCGAGGGTGAGTGTTTCTATCGACTTGTTGCTACAGTCTAGTAGATAGATCTTGGCTTGTTTGTGTGCATGCGATAGAATTTTTCGTTTTCCATGCTACGAACCCCTACAAGAGCTAGCTAAGGCCACATTTCCACAAGGCAACAAGTCCATTGATGATCTTTTGAGTAAGCAAAGGCCTAGTGGTGATAAAGGGGGCATTGGTTTTGTCTCCAAAACTAAGAAGAAGAAGAAGAAGAACAAGAAGAAGAAGGCCAAACCCACACAAGAGACCAACAAGGCCATTGTGGATAGTAAGACCACAAGTGGTAAAACTATGTCTCATGATGACTTTGCGGGAAGTGCTAACCCTCACTATGTTCTACTGCGTGATTATTATGGTGATGTGTATGCACAATATGTTGGCCCATATGATGGTTATATTGCTTGGTCTATTTGGGTTCCCAAGACCCTTGTTGCTAACAAAAGAGGACCCATTGAAAAATGGGTACCTAAAAATTAGCTTGATCTTTTGTAGACTTATGCTTCCGGAGGGTCAAAGTGGGTGCTTGATAGTGGTTGCACAGGTAATATGATCGGAAGCTTGTCTATTGTCAAGGACTTAAAGCCAAATGATGATTAACTCACCGTGACATATGCCGACAAGTCAAAGTCTAAGGTAATGGGTTTCGGCAGGGTAGTGGTTGCTCACGACATTACACTCGTGAACATCATGATTGTTGAGACCCTTAGATACAATTTACTTCCAGTCCGTGCTCTTGGAAAGGTGGGCTTTGCCGTCTTTATTGATATTGATATTGTGGTCCTCTTGTGGAGCAAGTCTCTCAAGGTCGCTTTCGTTGGGTACGTCGAGCATGACTTGTTGGTGGTGGACTTTTCGGGGCAAGCCACTACAAGTCCCATGTGCTTATTCGGAAAGGCCGATGTGGGTTGGTTATGGCATCGTCGACTAGCTCATGTCAATATGAGAACTTTGCAAAGTCTCCACAAGGAGGGCCATATTGTTGGAGTAAAAGAAAATGTTTCCTTTGCCAAAGATCGTGTTTGCAGGGCATGTGTTCTAGGGAATATGCATGATGCTCCTCACAAGCCTAAGAATCGCATCAAGTCAACCAAGATCTTGGAGATCCTCCATGTGGACCTCTTTGGTCCTCCATCTCATGCAAGTATTGGTGGGAAGAAATATTGCTTGGTGATTGTTGATGACTTTTCAAGACACTCTTGGGTATATTTCTTCAAGTTGAAGAGTGAGACCCAAAAGACCTTCATCGACTTCATCAACTTGGTTCAACGGCAATACAATGTTCTCGTGTTGATTATAAGAAGCGACACCGATACCGAGTTCAAGAACTACACCTTGAATGATTTCCTTAGTAATGAGGGGATAAAACATCAATATTCCGCTGCCTACACCCCTCAACAAAATGGTGTGGCCGAAAGGAAGAACCGGACTCTTATTGAGATGGCTAGGACCAAGTTGGCGGAGTTTAAATCTCCATACAACTTTTGGGCCGAAGCCATCTCCACCGCTTGCCATGCTTCAAACTGGCTCTACCTCCGCAAAGAAATCAACAAGACTCCATATGAAATACTTACCAGTAACAAGCCCAACATATCTTACTTCCAGGTGTTCGGTTGTAAGTGCTTCTATCTCATAAAAAGTGTTCGTTTGTCCAAGTTCGAGTCTAAAGCATTAGAGGGTATTTTTGTTGGCTATGGTCTCGAATCTCACACTTATAGAATCTATGATAAGCTCTCCAGAGCAGTCATAGAATCTTGTAGTGTGACCTTCGAAGAATATGATGGTCCCCAAGGGGGGCGTGTTGATGCTTGTGATGCAGATGATGAAATGCCTCAGGATGCCATAGGAAGAATGGGTGTGGTATATATCTTCCCTGTTGAGGAACCCCTTATGGCGGATCGAGAAGAACTATGCTCCACTCAAGTGGAGCCCTCATCTTCACAACATCAACAAGCTCCATCCACCGAGGAGGGTAATGACTCAAGACAAAGAAAAGATGTGGACCCTCAACATGATGATCATAGTGACAACTCTAGTCAAGGGGAGCTTGATTCATTCTCCAGGATGTCAAGTGGTTCCAAGGCAATTACTCAAGGAAGATCCGTACAAACTGCTTTGAGACAAGCTCAAATTGATGCTAGAATAGCACTTGATCAAGACTAAGGTCAATCTTTGCCTCTAAATGAAGAGAATGATTCCGATGATGATCAAGGTCAAGTTGATGGTCAAGACGAGGACCAAAATGATGAAGAGGGTCCCCCAAGAAACAACACAGATATCCACGCTCATCGCGAAGCTAGAAAGGAAAGAATGTTGGAATTAAGAGACCACTCTCTACAAAATGTAGTTGGTGACCTAAGGAAAGGCATTTCCACAAGAGCACAATTGAAGAGGTTCAGTGAACACCAAGCACACATCTCCATGATTGAACCAAAGAAAGTGTGGGAAGCTCTTGAAGATTCGGATTGGTTAGAAGCTATGCACAAAGAGCTCAACAACTTTGAGAGAAACAAAGTATGGAAGTTAGTAGAGAAGCCAAAGGATTGCCGCAATGTTATTGGAACAAAGTGGATATTCAAGAACAAGCAAGATGAGCATGGAATTATAGTAAGGAACAAGGCTAGATTGTTTGCACAAGGGTACTCTCAAATTGAAGGCATTGACTATGGAGAGACTTATGCACCCGTGGCTTGCCTTGAGTACATTTGTATCCTTCTTGCTTATGCGGCACATCATAACTTCAAGTTGCAACAAATGGATGTAGAGAGTGCATTTCTTTATGGTCCACTAAATGAGTTGGTATATGTTAAGCAACCCCCCGGGATTTGAGGACCCCAACTTCCCAAACCATGTCTACAAACTTGATAAGGCGCTCTATGGGCTCAAGCAAGCCCCACGCACGTGGTATGAGCACCTTAGAGAGTTATTGTTTGACCGTGGATTTGAGGTTGGGAAAATCGATCCCACTCTTTTTACTAAGAAAGTCAATGGGGAGCTTTTTGTATGCCAAATATATGTTGATGATATTATCTTTGGCTCATCTAACAAAGCTTTTAATGATGAATTCTCAAAGCTTATGACTAGTAGGTTCCGGATGTCTTTGATGGGGGAGTTGAGAGTATTTCTTGGTTTTGAGATCAAGCAAGTTAGGAAGGGACATTCTTCAATCAAGCCAAGTATACTCAAGATATGCACAAGAGATTCAAAATGCAAGATTTAAATGGAGCTCCTACTCCCATGGCTACAAAGACTCATCTAGAACAAAATCAAAATGGTAAAGATGTGGATCAAAAGGTATACCGGTCTATGATTGGTTCTTTGCTTTACCTTTGTGCATCTAGACCCGATATTGTGTTGAGTGTAGGTGTGTGTGCAAGATATCAAGCGGCTCCTAAAAAAAGCCATTTAATGGCGGTCAAGAGAATATTTCGATATTTAGTTCATACCCCATTTTATGGTCTTTGGTATCCTCGAGGGCTCAACATTTGCTCTTTGTGAATACACGGATTCAGATTGGGCGGGTGATAAGGATGATAGAAAATCAACATCCGGGGCTTGCCAATTCCTTGGTAGGTCCTTGGTATGTTGGTCTTCTAAGAAGCAAAATTGTATATCTCTCTCCACCGCCGAAGCCGAGTATGTGGCAGCTGCTAGTGCTTGCATCCAATTGCTATGGATGAGGCAAACTTTAAAGGAATACGGTGTCCATTGTGACAAAGTGCCTCTTCTATGTGACAATGAAAGTGCCATCAAGATTGCCTATAACCCGGTGGATCACACAAGGACAAAGCATATTGAGATTCGCCATCACTTCATTAAAGATCATGTTGCTCGAGGTGATATTGATCTATCATATGCGTCAAACAAAGATCAACTTGCCGATATCTTCACGAAGACACTTGATGAAGCAAGGTTTTGCTATTTGAGGAATGAACTAAATGTCGTAGATTCAAGGATCTTGACTTGATTTTCTTGCATTCTCACCTATGTTTTGACCCATATTTGGTTTAGGTGTAGGCATGGATATAGGGGGAGTGCGGTCCTAATTGATTGGACCATCCCTCCCCCTATTATGCCCAAAGCAATCAAAATCATTCCTCTTAATATCATTTTGTGATATGTGAGCTTAATGATGATTTTCGGTAATGGACCCAAGATATATCTTCGTGGTTCCAAGCCGAGTATACTCAAATATGGTGGCCAAGGCCACCGCCCTATCAAACTTGAGAGGTTGGCACTTACTCATGTTTGGCATTCGCTTGATTTTAGTCTATTTGAGTTTTTTCTGAATATTTTTGTGAATTCCTATGTCTCTTGTTGGCTCTTCGCAGTTTGATGTCTCAACCCAAGCCTTCTCCCTATCTTAAACCTATTTATCTCTCATATATGTCCCCAAACACCTATCCTGGAGCTTTTGGTCAAGGAGGACCGGAGTCTCCGGTGTACATACACCGGAGTCTCCGGTGTAGACCAGAGTCTCCGGTCCAGACGGTTTCTGCCACTTAAAATAGGGGGTGGGTGAATTGTTACAGCAGTTCCTCATTCTTCACCCCATCCCCTTCCTCCAAACCCGTCGCCTCCTCTTCCAAAACTCCTCCCCGGAGGTCAAGAAGCCCCCGGGATCCCCCGTGCCACCGGCCAACCTTCTCCTCTCCTCCATTGGGTCATTCCCACCGGAGGAATTGATCCCATGGACAGATCTGGTACCTCTCCTCTACTTTTTCTCCTAGGGTTCATCTCTAGATGTATTTTTGAGGATTGGTGTTAATTTGTCCATTGGAATCACTTGTTTGCGTGCACTCTGGTACTTTAGCCTTGTTGCATTGACCGATCTACTAGATTCACCCCCACCTGCATCTCCCAAGCTCATGCCCGAGCCTCCCGACCGGAAATTCCGGACTTAGGTCCGGAGACTCCGGTTCAGGCCGGAGACTCCGGTCCCTAGGACCAGAGACTCCGGTCTGAGCCGGAGACTCCATTATGAGGTGCGGAGACTCCGGTGTTGGGTGAATCAAAACAGACCAGAATTGCATCAAAGCTCATGTACTGCATTATTGGGACATATATACTCATCTCCATGCTATCTCCCTCACTGCTGTTCACAGGTGATGGTTCTAGTCGTCCTCGTCGTACCAAGGCCAAGTCACAAAGGGGCAATCCTCGCTATGATGAAGCTCAGGGTCAGTTTATTGTGCCTCCTTCCAACCGTAAACAGCTGGCACGTGATGCAGCCTATTTGAAGCGGGACCAAGAGAGGGCTGAACGAGAGGACCGTGCCAAGAAGGCCAAATATGACAACCTTCAGTCCTTGGCCAAAATGTCAAAAGAGGAGTACCGTGAGCTGAGAAAGACAGATTTTTCTATGTGTTGCCTCATACCAGTGACGACCCTCGTTTCTGGAGGAAGGAACAAGCTGTGTTCATGAAGGATGTGTATGGTGTGCTCACCAAATCACCTGTCTGCCCTCAGAAGTTCATGAGTGTTGAACAAATGCGCCTCAGCCCCTACTTCAATAATGCTTTGTGGATCTGTGAGAAGCTGGGACTATATAACTTGATGGAGCTGCGTGAAGACTACAATGTCCACCTTGTGCGGCAGTTCTATGCCATAGTTGTGTTTGGGTCTGATCAAGACAGGACCATGGTTTGGATGTGTGGTACCACTCGCTGCATAGCTACATTCCATAACTTTGCCAACGTCATCTTTGAGATCTTTCATGGAGTATCTACTCCCGTTGGGCTGCATATTCACTCTGCAGCTCTGGGTGAGAACAAGTTGAAGCTGGCACCTCTGTATGACGAGGGTGTTGTGGGGGGATCCAAGGGACTCAAGACCCTCTACAACCTTATGCTGAGGATTTTCCGTCATACCATTGCACCAAGTGCTGGGAATGATGATGCAATTAGGGGTGGGCTTGTCAACCTTCTGTACCACACTCACCGGACCTACAATGTTGGACCAAAGGCAGATGCTGCACCTATTGATGTGATGGATTTTATTTTCGAGGAGATGTTCCATGCTATTCTTTACAAGAAATCTCCTCCATATGCACCCTTGGTTATGAGGCTCATCAACTCCGAGGAGCATGATTGTCCATATGGCATACCACCACACCTCACTGACCACGCTATGGTCTCACTGCAGCAGAAGGGGCGTATGGGGCCTGCTCCGAGGCATCACTATGGGGATGATGATGAGGAGATTGAGACTGAGAGGTCTCCCTCCCCACCTAGAGTTCGGAGGAAGAATGCCTCCAATGCCCCTATGCCTACTATGACTCGAGACTATGTGCATGAGCGGGTCAAGAAGGCCAGCTTCTGGGAGAGGACCCTTTGTTGCATGAACGTTGACATCCGTAAGCAGCAGCATGCATCCTACCAAAGCAACCATCGCATTGAGAAGCTCCTCAAGGAGATCAAGGAACAAGGTGATGGGGATAATGAGGAAGGTGAGGATGAATACAACGATGAGCATGGTGCTCAGCAATCCACAAAGTCTGACCACACGCTCTCGTTTGGGGCATGGAATGCCCAACAGGATAGCCTGGTGGATTGGAAGACCTTTGCTGATGTCACCTCCGGTTTCGGGTACCAGGGTACCTCCTCTTCTCGCCCTCACGGCAAAGGGACTGCTGTCCCTGAAGACGATGATGATGACTATGATGAGGGTGGTGATGACCAGGATGAGGATGCCGAGGATGACGAGGATGACGATGACTACTGAGTTATTGGGGCGCTAGCTTAGGTCTTTTCCCTTTTTTGGCGTTTCGATGCCAAAGGGGGAGAAGACATTCTCATCGTTTTACATGGGTTTGGGGCTTTGGATTTGCTACTATCTGCTTTAATTTGCCATATTCGAACTTTGAACTTCATGTGTGTTATTTGATGTTCATGTGTGTGACTATGTGCTTGTGTGCACTATCTATTGTAACTCATGTGAGATTTATGTGTGTTATCGTTGATACTATCTACCTTGCATGATTTACTTAATTATCTTATTGCACATAGTCAGGGGGAGCCCCATATATATTTTTATTCCATGCAAATCACTTGTTGTCATCGAACACCAAAAAGGGGGAGATTGAAAGGGCATTTATTGTCATAATCACTTTTGGTGTTCATTAACAACAAGTAGATCATTTTACAGTTTGTCACTGTCCACAGGTTGGTATTATGATAAGTGAAAATAACCCTCACACTTGGGAAAAGTCCCTACTCATGTGACACAATTCTGGAAACTCCAGACCGGAGTCTCCGGTGTGGTCCGGAGTTTCCGGATCTGTCTCCGGTGGTGACTTCAGGATCTGGACTGGGACATTCTGTATGGGGGTCCGGAGCCTGCTCCGGAGGATACTCCAGAGTCTCCGGTGCTGGCTCAGTCCGGAGTCTCCGGTGTTGGAAGACCGCAGTCTCCGGTCTTGTTGGGTCGTGGACGGCCTGGGTCATTCAGATGGGCGGTCCGGAGGCTGGTCCGGAGATTAGCCGAAATCTCCGGTGTAGACCGGAGTCTCCGGTCCGGTCTACAGACCGGAGTCTCTGGTCTGACTTTTCTCCAACGGTCAGAAAACGGTTCGTGGAGGGGGCTGCCTATAAAAAGGGACCCTTATCTTCTTCCTCCAGTTTCTCGAGCTGCTCAAGAACACAAACTCCATTAGAGCCACCAAATCTACAAGATCTCTCCATCCAACCATCCAAAGTCATTGATCTTTGGAGAATCGAAGGAGGAGGCCTTGATCTACAGCTTCACCAAGAGAGATCTTCATTTCCCCCTCATTCACTTGAGGGCCCCCAAGCTCTAGTGTTTCATTGGAAACCCTAACTTTGATTTGGTTCTTACAAGCTTGTATTTGATTGTCTTGACAGTTTTCTTGTATTTGGGAGCCTCCAATTAAGTTGTGGATGTGTGCCCCAAAATTGTAATGGTGCCGGCTTCCACCTTGAAGGTTGCCGATATAGTGGAAGGTGGATCGATCCCGTTGGGGTGAGATTCATCGGAGAATAAGGGAGGCCTCTCGTGGCGTTGGTGGTTTGAAAACACCCCCTATCCAAACGTAGACGTACTTCCCCTCAAAAGGAAGGAACTACGGGAAACAAATCCTTATGTCTCCGCGTCCACCTCTTTGGCTACTTCTATCCTTTACCGCACTTTACTTACTTGTTCTTGCTTAGTATTGTGTTAGGTAGTGCATATTTTTCATATAGGTAAATTCACCTTAGTTGCATTATCTAGAGAACTTACCTTATTGTCAAACCCTAATTTGAAAAAGAAGAAAATTTGAAGTAGCACCTATTCACCCCCCCTCTAGGTGCCCATATGATCCTTTCAATTGGTATCAGAGTCTCGTCTCTTTAATTGGGGTTTACCGCCTAAGAGAATATGGGTAGCCGCGAAGGGGATGGTGATGGTGAGCCTACCACGGTGACCATGGAAGATCTCAAAAACTTGGAACAAGATTGAGCTCTTCCTTGGTCAACGAAGTCAAGAAGATGCTTGAGCAACTTCTTAAAGACAAAGATGGCTCATCATCCCCCTCTCCTCAAGAGGATCCTCCATCCATTTTACCTAAAGGGAATACTCCGGTATCCCCCGAGGATATGATGGTAAGGGGTAAACAAGATAACACTAATTACTCTGGTCGCCGTCTTCTCTCGCTGCTAGGTCACCAAGGTGGTGGCCTGTGGATTTGGAGTGGATGGTGAGCCCCCTGCCAAATAAGAGCAGTTTCCTCTATCAGATCAGAGGAGATGGTGGGTTGTGGTGGCTCCTGGCCGGCCGTGGAGGCGAGGAGGAGCTGCTCACCCAGGCCCTGGCGTTCGTGTCTGTCTCCCCCTTGGTCGGCCGCGGTGGCGAGGGAGGGTGGAGTGGAGACGACCCAGATTCTGCTCTGTTCTGGTGGTTGCTTGGGCCTCCTATTTGGGAGGCCTTCTTCTGGATCGATTGCTGCGGCATCTTCTATGGCCTCTTCCCCTCATCTCGGGCAGGAGCTCTGAGGGGAGGACTTGGCTTCATCGCGCGGCGGCAATGGACTGTGGCCAGTCGAAGACGCTTCTCGATGGATCTTCTTCTCCTTCTAGGCGCTATGGAGGCGTGTAGAAGGAAGGGGTCCCCATGGAGTAGCGGCGGAGGCTGGCCTTGGAGAAGTGAAGCCAATTTCTGCTGTAGATCCAAATCGGAAGCTTGGTGCCAGCCGATTATCTTGGCCATGTTGAGGCCTTTGACCTTGCCGGCGTGCTCCAGCGTTTCTTCAACCTCCGTCGTGAGGCCCAGTAGTTGCAGAGTCGGGATGGGAGTAAGACCTGATTGCTTTCTATTGCATATTTTTAGGGTCCTTGTTGTAAAGTGTAAGGCCTTGTTTTCAATTTCTTCTTCTCTAGGGGACTGGACGAATATTTGTATCCCTACCGTCTTGGTTTATTGAAAGGCTTCCAGCCCCTTCGGGGCTCTCCTGTTCAAAAAAAAAAAAACTCTAGAGCGGTTGGATGACTAGCTGTGTACGTTAATTTTGTGTGTCGTCGTTGACGCGATGTACTCCTTTACCCTACTTACTACAAAAATGAACTATATTTTAGCAAAATGCTACTTAAAAAAACTAGTTCATTTGTTTAACTAGACTAAACAAGGTAACTAAAAGTTCCAAAATTCCATTATTAAGAAACAGTAAAACTGAACCATCTAGGAGTCATCACAGTGATTTGACTTTATTTGCCGTCGGATTTGTCCATTTAATGCTTCGGATCATCCAAGTCGACCAAGTTGTGTTGGAATCGTTTCTCATCGTCAAATCGCGTCAAATGGGCTGGCCTACAGTTATAGGGCTGCTACTCCACATACCAAGTTGGGTGTTCTCTGAGTAATCGGGCCGAGATGCCTCTGCGGCCCATACTCTTAACGCACAAGAGGTCCCTATCTAGCTCTCTTGTCACTCGCCTTTTCATCTCCTTCGCAAAACCTAACCACCACGAGCAACAGCGACTACGGCGGGTAGCTCTCCTTCTGCGGCGTGCTGCTTTGCTGCGGCGACGGACTGATAAAGGCAGAGGAGAAGAAGTGATCTTATTGTACATGGGAGGGTGAGCGGCGACGGACTGATAAAGCCTCATGCCATCGAAGGTAGTGGAGAAGATGGGTCTGATTTCCATCATTGCTACCGCCCTCCTTCCCCGGTCTTTCTTCCGGTGGGAAACAGGGAGACCGCTGCTTTCTGCGTGGACATGGTAAGACTCTCTCCCAACTAAGCTGGCAGCGACACGCCACACACAAGCTGATGACTGGTTAGTTGTTGGATTTTTGCTGTGGGAGCAGTTTGCCTTTTGTTGTTTAAAGTTTGATAATTGGTAATTTCACATTAACAGGGAGGTCCAAGGTTTGTACATCGCCAACAATATGGACGGGTAGCCGCTTATCTACAACGGTTCATGCAAGTTATGAAGCTGCATTCCACGGTCATCAAAGATCAGGTCGAAAAAGGTGAGAGGTGGACGGTGAGATTTGTAATTTCACTTATGTGCATGAATGCTAGAGTAGTTGTACATTGATTCCTTACAATTAATAAAGTCCTAGAAACCATAAGCTACGAGGTTTCTGAATGCTATTTGATATAATCGTTCTTTTCCAGAGGATGGATTGGTTGGACTTCAAATAGTGAAAAACCTAGCTACTACTGTTTGTTCAATACCTGTCAAATATATTGCAATTCTCCTTATCACCTTCTTAATTAGGTTTTCTCTCACATACCAATTTGTAATACATTATGTATATGTCCATGTATTGATTGTGGTCCTGACTCTATTCCTAAGAATGAAGCTTCCTGCATGTCATTTCGTATAGCAGGGTGTCATGCATTCATGGTGAAGAATCAAATATTGAATCGTAGTTCAGATTTTCTCATCGTCAGGTTAGTGGTAGACTGATAAAATGTTTAATTAATCATATACTAATATGTCAACGTCTACAATTCTCATCGCCATTGTTTATCTCCATTCCACAGGGTTAGGTGTTTTGAGCGTGATTATGACACCAGCATGCTTGTTCTGGAGGTTCTTGACATGTCCTGCAGGTGCAACCTCTTTATGAAATGGTAATGATTTTTTTCTCCTTTTGGTCACTGGTAGAACTAGACTTTATGAAATGGTAATGATTTTTTCTCCTTTTGGTCACTGGTAGAACTAGAAGTCAAGCTCAATAATCATTTCTACCTTCTTATAACGTCTGTTTCTGAATATTCATGGCTTATACTACTTGCCATTTGTAAGAACAAACAATCACTTCTATTTTTGCCTCTTACCCCTATTGAGAACATATGCTACACCGGCATAACACTGCCATTTCTAACTCTTTTATCCTCCTTGATAATAATGGACACAAATTGAATGCATGTTTTCATTTTTTTTTCCTCTTTCCTTTTTGTCCGGGTAAGAACAGATGCTTAGCTTCACTTTATCTTGTCTCAAGAGGTGATGCATAAGTTCAATCTTTTTTTTTTGGCTTCTTCCTTCACGTTGGCGAGAAGATATGCTTAACTTCAGTATGGGTATATCTTAGTTGGTCCCTATTTAAAGTGTGGTCCTAATGTTGTAAAATACAGTAAATTATAAGGCCAATTAGCTGTTGGAAGTATATAATTGCCACTAAAAAAGGAAGTCCGGTGATTTATCTACCTGCTACTATGCCACGGGTCAACTAGCATATCTGTGCCATTCCGCCAACACCCAAAGATGGTGAATATGCCCCTGGCACCTCTCCTCCACTTCCTTCTTGTTCGATGCAGACCTCCCTATCATCTGAGGTACCAGCTTATTGTTGTTGTTTTGTGGTGCTTCCTCTTAATCTAACCGATTATTTGTTTTAAGACTCATTGGCCGGGTTAGCTAATCACTATAGAAATCCACCTTGTATGATCAACTAATCAGCATAATTTTCCTCCTATTTTTGCTGCTTAGGATGGGGAATTAATTACCCAGTGGGTTGTTGTCCTTATGAAGAACAAGAGCGCATCGATTTTTGAAGTTTTGGCTCAACGAGGTATGATGGTAACTGTTAACTTCTGATCCAAGGAAGCTCATGTACTCTTATTCTTCATTTCCTTTTTTGAATGTTATTGTTTTTTATTATTCGAATGTTTCTTCTTTCAAATTATAAAATGAACAAGAATCCAATTTCCAGTAAATATCTACTGAGCAGTAGTGAGTTAACTCTGCTAGTGAAAACATTTCAAGATGATTATGCAGGCCTTAAAGTTTGAACCAGTAGACAAAAGATTGGAAGATATGTTACCATGGTCAGGTCCACAAAGTAACATAACCGGACCTTTACAAATTTAATTACTTCTTCCGTACAAGACCAAAGCTTTTGAACGAGGAAGTCAGGCTCAAACCATAATTTGCCTACTCAGATTAATGGGTTACTATTCTAACAAGATAGAGTCATTGTAACGTTTCTAAAGCTTATAGCCTAATAAATACTTGTACCACAATGGTACATGCCCAGTATGCTGGTGCGTCTGTTGGAAAAACTTAATTTTTATTTTCAGCAGATGAACCAAATCAAATTCATTATATATTTGTCATGTAATCCCGTTTCTTCAAGCTTCCAACCATGCTGCAACCAAGCACCTCATCTTGATTCCATGCCTATGCCATTGTCATTGTAATTGTATAGAATACACAAGTTTGCTTAAATCTCTCAGCATGATGTATCATCTCATATCGAATGCGATATATCTGAAGGCTATCCTAATTCATGATGTTAAGGATCTCTAATGTGTTCTTCCATTAGTATATGTTGTGTTAATTAATTCAGTACTACACCAACTATGTGAAACCTATGATTTTTTTATCAAATATGTACCACTTTTATCAAGACACTGTAATTCATTGTTTCTAATTATAATGCCATCTAGATTTTCACAACCATTTATATAGTTTTCTATGGACGGGCGCGGCAACGCACGCCATCATGGTTTAGTTAAGAAACAGTAAAGCTAAAGTACCTACGCCAGCTCTCAGCGTTTTGACGTTGTTAGCCGTCCGATGGCAACGGAACTGATTTTCACCTTTGTCCCGAAGTGTCATGTACAGCTTGGCCTCACGTCACATTTAGCTAGCTGGCTGGCCCACGTCACATTGCAGGGCTGCTTCTCCGGTGATCGATCTGGATGTCTTCTTATGAACCGGGCCAGAATGTACCATGGGCTTTTGTTTAGAGGGGCCAGTTTCTCTCTTATGTTCTCCACGCAGTAATGGAGGGAGGATCACAAGCGGCGTACCCTAAAAAAAAGCGGCGGAGCTTCGTTTTCCTCCTTGCCAGTCAAGGCAGCGCCTCTCCCTTCCCCTTCCCCCAAAGCCATGGCCACCGTGCTCGCCCGGGCGGAGGCAACGAGGTGATTTACGCTGCCCGTCGTGGATCTCAACCGACATCCGAAAAATAATTGGCAGGCCACTCGATCCCAACCCGCCGCCGGAAGAGAGCTACAAGTCCTACACAAACGATGGGCATCTGAGCCGACGACCACCAATAGTTTGAGTCTATGGTCTCCAATATCCTGACAACTTACTCCTCACCTACCTGCGGGCATCGACCTTTGTCTCGCCACGACGCTCGGCAGCCTCAGTAGTGATCTGGAGTGGTGAGTTCATGTGCAACGATTTTCTATTCTTTCTTTTGGCGAATGTATCTGAAAACACTATTTATAATCATATTTGCACTATTTATTTCTTGATCAGGCTTCGCTGTATTTTTGAATCCCCTGGCACGCACTAGCCCTATTTACAGGAGATTAAAGACTTCAAGATGGATTCAATTCTCAAATATATGCATCTTTCTACTGGTAAGAAAAAATAGCAGTGGTGCTGTATTAGTTACAGTACCTACTCACCCATGTCAAGTCTTTGAATTCTAAGCTAATCCAAGCCATCTCTATTTGCGTCATTTTCTAAAGTCGATTCATGGCCAATTTGTAATCAAGCAAATCGCAGTTATTTACTTCTTGTGGGTTGAATATGTAGCGATACATCTGTAGTAGCGACATTTTATCAAGATTGACACTTGCATAACTTCCAGAACTCCCTTGTTCTTATGAAGAGAAGTGATCCGTGGAGATTCACACTTTTTGGACCTATGGTCAGACTGCAATTATTAAGTGCCGAACTCATCCTTCCCATAACACTACCATTGATAGGTATTGATTTCCTTAGGCCACCCAGTTTACTGATCAGCCATCAACTTGCCGCCTTAAGAAAATGGTTTTGGATGGAGAAGTGGCCTTCAGTCAAGTACTCCTTCCGTTTCAAAATATAAGATGTTTTAGGTTTGTGAAGAAAATGAATCTATACTTCTTTTAGTGTGTAGATTCATCTCAAAGTTGAATGAACCTACATACTAAAACAAGTCTAGATTCATCTTCACAAATCTAAAACATCTTATATTTTAAAACGGAGGTAGTACATTACAACGCATGTTGATGTATTTGTTTGCATACTCTTAGTTAATTTCCTGTCAGATCAAATGTCATATCTACTTTATAGGTCCTACAGAGAAAGGTTTATTGAATGCCGCTACTTCAAGGGTATGTTTGGTTGAGTGTCTTTTTGAGCAACTTGGATAATTTGTAGCAGATCAGATGTTTGATATGATGGAGAGAACTCTTCGAACATCAGTATCGAAAAATAAAGTTTACTTGAGGTTTGAGAAACTGAATTTAGGTAGTGCTCATGGGTGAGCTTACCATTGAACATCAAGACAAATATATGGATAATGTCTAACACTGCACCGCAGAACACATTTTCCAATTGTATATGATGCCATCAGCTCTAGGATTTGTGCATCAACGACTCCTTATGCTACCAACATCTTTATGGAAGGTTAGGCAATTAAGGTTTCAATATATGCCCGCTACTTTTGTTTTTATAATAAAATACACTCCAAGAATCATGGTCCACCTTTTTATTTTGTGAATTTTGATTCTCTACATCCATGTATAGTTTTCAACTTCCTAAAATTTTTGTATGTTGAAAGATATATATTCAGGAGGAAGGATAATATGCTGCCAATTGTGAAGTCAAGGGCAGAAACTAGATAGTTCTCAGTGGAAGCAGATAAGTTACCATCGTCGGTGCTCTTCCTTTGGAGGTCTGTAGACTGCACAATTTGTTATGTTCACATTTGAGCTGAATATTGTATCTATGTATGGTTTTCCAAAACTGTAATACTTTGGACAACTCTCCCAGCATTGAGAAGCAAAACGAGACCCATATTTTTTGTATTCTTCGGTTCCCAACTTATTGCAAGTATATAATGAGCTAATCAATGACCTAATGGAGTTGGAATGTTTTGCAGATTATTTCAGTAAAATCTACTTCTTTTCTCGGAGCGACAGACATGACTTTTTTTTAACTTCCTTTTCACACGTATGACACACCACACTCAGGTCTAATTTATTTTGGGATATTCTGGATTTCACGGTGAAAATATTCTTACAGTCCATGCCACTCCCGTGTCTGCCCCGTTTCATTACACAAAGGTAACTCCTATTTTTTTTACTTGCTTTGCTTCTGCAAGAATATATGAAATTACAGTATACTGGCATGAGAACAATTGGAATTTTTATAAGAGTAGTTTTCATTGCGATGATACACCGTTTGCATCATTGAATTATCATGACTTAGTTCACATGCCATATGTGCTTAATTTTTAAGGGAAGTCACCATATCATTAAACCACCCTTGTTGGTGTGATCTGTAAACAGAGCACCATATGTGCTTAATTAATGCATGCTCAATTTCGAATTTTTCTTATGCGTTATTAGTAGCGTAATTGTGTTGCTTCCATCCTAGACCTGAACGACATGGTCCTGCTGAGAAGTTTGTTCCAATCTCACATTCCCGCTTTCTACTGTGATCAAGGCATGTTGCTGGTCATCAAAGACATCAATAGCTGTATAATTCTCTGCGCAAATATGACTCACAAAAAGCTTGAGTCGTCCTATCTTTGTTTAAAAAAAGATGAAAATCTCCAAATATGTGAACAACATCGTACCTACCATTTATTCAAATATGGGCCGGCGCGACAACGTGCGCTCTTATGGTCTAATAACTGTATAAGAGAAACTAGAGCTATGCTAGTGTACCCAGGAGGAGCTAGGCTAATCGATCGACTCGCCCCGCGCGCTTGATTTCAGCTGGCTCAAAGCAGACACGAGTTGACGGCAGCTACCGAGCGGAGGTCGTGGACACGCAGCTAAGAGCTAGCGAGCGACCCGAAAGACCGAACGAACCGTATCTTTCTACTCTCTCCGATTCATATTACTTATCGTGAAAATGGATATATCTAGACATGTTTTAATGCTAGATATATCCATTTCCGCGACAAGTAATATGGATCGGAGGGGGTATTTTTTTAATGGAAACTGGAAATTAAATCTACGAATTTGTAAAGACACCGAGAGGATGAAGCTGGAAATTAAGTCGCTCGCGTCGCACGTCACCCTCACCCTCTCGCCCGCGACCGCACCTCCCTCGTCAACGACCTGTCACACTCCCTCGCCGGCGCCCCCCCCCCCCTCCCCCCTCGCACGCGTCGCCGGTGCCCTCCCCCTCGCACGCGTCGCCAGTGCCCTCCCTCTTGCGCGTGTCGCCGACGGCCTCTTCCTCGCGCGCGTCGCCGCGCTCTCCCGCACGCTCCAACAAATCTGCCGCATCGAGATCTTGTTAAAGATGCGATTTTTCTCTACTCCGGCGGCCGGATATCCTGCGGCGGTGCTCGATCTATTGAGCCAAGGTCAGGGTAGAGCTCCAATTGCGGTGGTGGTGGTGGTGGTGGTGGTGTGGAGCTCTAATCGTAGCCGGAGAAGAACTCCCAAATCTCAGTGCAGGTACGGAGTATGAGGTGGTGGCGCTGTGGTGCGTTGAGAGTCAGGAACAGGTGGAGGAGCTCCAGTAGCTCGTCGTGGGTCAATTCAGAGATCACGCCTCCACCACTGCACATGTTGATTCAGCCGCTGCTTTCTTCCTGTGCTGCTTCGCTGCAACTATTGTTCAAGCTGTGTGCTCCTTCTTCAGGGATAATGGGTAGCTGAATTCATCTGAATATTTTACATGTCACTCTAGTTCTTTAGAGAGTAGTTTACTGAATTACTCCGGATTGGACTTTGGATATCATTGTACTGAGTATTGATAGATAGAGGGAGTACGAGTGATTTTTATTGATGTAACCATCTTATGAATTTTCTCCTACTGCTACTGACAATATTCCTACTCCTACTGACAGGTCTATTGAAGCACATAGAGTAGCTTTGTGTCTGCTCACAAGTGTTGCCGGAGGATGACACAGGTTGTTGTGTCCGATGCTAGTTTGAATAAGTTGCTACACTGTTTTTGATGGATGTTGTCACGATGCTGTTATCAAGCGCATGGAGTCATATTTTCTTTGACATACACTGTCTGCACGCCGCAGGTCCGTTAATTTCTGACATGTGAGTGTGTTCCTAAATGTTTGTTTTTCAAATTGCTGTTCTTGGATGTCATGATTCTGTGTTGTTCATGCTAGGAAAAATATGAGTAGGAGTAGCGCTCTATGAAGTTAGTCTTTCTGTAGGACATGCTTAATATGGCTCCACTAGCTAACAGAGTGGAGTAGGTATTCCCAGGAGTAGATGCTTAATATGCATAATATTATGGCCGAGCCTATGATGTGCTAACTCATGCTATTTACCCCAAGTATTCGGTCCTTTGATGTGCTAACTATTGCTATTTAACCCAGCATGTGGACCCTTCTATGTAGGATTCTTTTTTTCCTTCAAACAAATTAATGTCAGCTCTTGGCAAATGATAATCCTGTCGTAACTGGCTAACTAACTTAGCCCTACGAAGTTTCTATGTTTGAGTTGTGCATGTTCATTGTAGTATGGGAAATTATCAGGTCCTATTGGTTCTCTCGAGTCTGTCCTTTTTATTAAAATGAAATTCTAAATAGATCCCATCCGTTTAATATGTGATATTGGGTGACTGCTTAATTGTGCAAATATTTCCTATTCTAATATACATGAAGAACAATAGCAGTCACCCAATAGCATATATTATACGTGAATCGCAGGAACTCCCGCACCACCATCTCACCGGTTAGGCCCTGGCTCCATAGGTGCGCCACTCGCTTCGCGAGGGGGCCTGGGCCCATGCAGGTAGCCGCCTCGCGAGACCATCTGGGGTTCTCCACGACCGCCCTCCCTGGGACCGGAGTTGCGGCCACGCTCGACATGTATCCACCAAGACCCAGCCATGGCGGAACTCCGACGCCACACCAAGGATGGAGATGGGCAGGAAGTCCCATTCTTCCTCGGCGAAGAACCCGATGCCACCGAGGTTGTCCTCCGGCGAAAGGACAAGGAGGCGGTAGAGGTGCCGAAACAAGGCCACAAAGGTCATCACCCCGACCAAATCCTCGCACCAGTACGCGAAGGCAGCTAGGAGCGTCACGCTCCGCGGATGAACATGGATCAGTTGGATGCAGTAATGCTCCAGAACGGCGAGGAAAACGGAGAGAAGGGGGACAAGGCCGGCGATGATGGAATTGGTAAAGATCGGGGCTATGGTGGCGCGCCACCCATCTCTCCAAACTTCGGCGCACCACACTCGCGAGGCGCCCCTCTCATTCAAGTCGGTGGCCATTAACTTCTGACCTTCGCCAGCCCCTCCACGTTGAGGACCGTCACCTGCGGCAAGATCTCCGCATTTGGCGTAGGGAAGATTGACGCAGCGGGAGCGACACACTCTCTCTTGGGGGGCCATCTCAGAGGTCGCTAGGGGAGAGCGAATGGTGTCAAGCAAGGGAACGGGAAGGTTGGCGACGGAGAAGATGAAGTGAGTCGGCCTTCCCGAGTTTGGGGTTTTATGGGCAGCGCGGACTCCAAGGCTAGGGGACGGGAACAGCGGTTCCCTCAGCGAACGGACACCATGCCCCGCATGGGCACGTGGAAGCCGCAGGCAGCATCCACGGGGAATCGTGCGCGGACACGACCACTCGTGGGCCCGACGCTAGTTGGTCCCTTGACTTCCACACCCCTCCAGCGGTCGTGTGCAAGACAAGTGACCGGGGTTACTGTCGGACTACTAGTACTGGGGTACCCTATCCTACCGAGTTGCTAGACCCACTGAACGCGCCCTCTATGGGGCTCGTGAGGAGCTCAACCCTCGGGAATGCAGAAGAAGAGCGCGGGGCGTCAGCAGGCACCAAGATCGACCATGCCGTGAACCAAGACCTCCGGGGCCCAGGCCTTCCGAGGGGGAGTGTCGAAGACAGGGTGCGTGACTTGCTAGATGACGCGCCAACGGGCTGTCCAAGTGAAGACCAGTGTACGTCGGGATAGCTAGATGTTGTTCGTCCCTCTTTATGCAAAGATGGAAGGGGTGACGCAAGGTGGTGGCAACGCCTGACATGCCACTTTGGTGCAAAAAGGTTAGGTGACGCAGCGGAGCGGCACAACGACCGTCCACCACCCTGGCCGACGGCACAAGAAGACAAAGCACGGTGAAACCTCGTGGGAGGGAATGTGGTAGCCCTTCCCGCCTATATATTGGGGGAAGAGGCCCGATGCCGCTATCCTTCTCCTACCTTATAACGGCTCGATCCTAGAGATCTCAAACCCTAGACTTTCATCGACCATTGTACCCTCGCGAGGCACGCATGCAATACAACAAAGCAGTAGTGACTTTGCCTCCTCACAAGGATCTCGAACTGGGTAAACAACCCCGTGTCACCTCTCTGCCGTGTGCTTGCTCTGTCGTCGCCATCGTCGTCGCGGATTTTTGAAACCTTGTGTTCAGCCTCCTCTCGAACCAAGGGATCGTTGTGCCTTAGTTTTCTTCGCAGGACAAATCTCAGACAGGATAAAAGTTGGGCTAAATTCAGCGCTATTCAGCGTCTTCAAAACGTCACGGGACGAAATTTCGTCTTCCAGACAGAAAAAAGACGTCCTTGTGGGAACGCTGGCTGAGTGCGTGCTAAATTGTGAATGTTGGACGAGGCCTGCACACTGACAGGTGGGCCACTGAAGCCTCAGCGATTCTGCCTTATCAAATCTGTAACCAGATTCTTTAGTCCATTAGTCCAGATCTAAAAAAAAGATAAAAAATCCTCTAGTCCGAAGTCTCCTCCCCAAAATTGCCGTCCCCATCAGCATGCCGCCTCGCCTGCCGCCGTTCCGATCTGCAAGCACCGCTTGCCTCCTTAGCTTTCGTGCACAAATCTTGCCTGCCTACAGCCTCCTCCATCTAGCCCTCCAGATCTGGTGCGGACGCTCATGTCGAGTGCCTCCGTGGGAAGAACCATGGTGGGGCGACTCTCAGCGGCCGGTACCCATGCCGCCGCCGACTTTTCAAGTTCTGCCAGGTGATGTAAGTATTGCACCATCGGCATCATTGCGGCCATATACGTCACGAGGAGGGCGGCGGTCAGATGTGGTGAAGGCATTGGTGGCTCTGTGTTTTTCTGTTCCGAATTTGGTACTCCTTTTTGTTGCAGATTTGATGTTTGGGGTATGTGGTCTGGTCGACTCCATCAATTCTGCCTCGATCAGATGGACTTGCCTTGCGAGGTTGTGCTTCCTGCATCCATGAAGGTCGGATTTCTATTTTGTGATTTTTGATTACTCGACATTGTTCCATCGTAATTTGATATTCTCCCAGGTATTTAGAGGGTAGGTGGCGTAATGGCAATGTTCCGTGGATTCTGTAATTGTATACCGAAGCCATTTGTGGTGGCAGAACCAGAAAAACGGGTAGCTTCTTGTAACCAAGTTGTACCAATATTTCAGTTCCTATTTTGTTATAGCTAAAACTTGTTCTTTAATCGTTTGAACCTAGTGTATGTAGATAACAAATAGAGTAATGATTCTAAAATGTGAAGCTTGACGAATTTTCTCTATTTTGTCTAAAAAGTGGTCGAGCACACAAAACCTCTTCCATCTGAAATTCATCACTTGCTTCTGCAATGACTCTCTCCATATTATAGAGAGTAAAAGCTCCACAGTCGGGGTTATCTCCTTGTTGTGGAACCTGGCAGAAAAAGGTAAGACGCACAACAAACCAATAATTTGAATTTTCAAATGCAGGGCAGGAGAGCTGTCCATTTTATTGAGAAAGCTGAATGAAAGTATTACCTCAAGTGCAATCTTTCTGATTTCATTATGGTTAATATTCATCACATTTCTTGCGAAGCTGTCAATAAATAAAACTAGGTTTTAGAGTGCATAAATTTGTTCTGACTTAGCCAAGAACACATAGTGCAGATGTTCCCGACTTTTCTGAATAGTTACCTTTCAGCGTGCTGGAAAACCCAATCTTTTCTGTGATAACTATCAGCCAATGAATCCAGAATGAATATGGTGCTCGTTGTACTAGCTCCACCTTGAGGCCTATGTATGATAGACATGCTCCAATGCTCCCTGATGAATTGGAACACAAGAGAGGAACTTGCTCAACAGGATAGATGTAAGACAGGATCATAATTTTTTTATAAATTAGTTTTTTAACAAAATAGCGAACAAAATTCTTACTCTCCATGCACGGGGAGAAAAAAGTACTTGATGGCATCCATCGTTAGACACAAGTCATTAAGGCCCAGTTCTTTTGGCGGCTTCTTCGAGAAGCCGTCCTACCCCTAGCTTTCTAGGAAATCCGGTTCCAAAATTTTGTGAGGCTACCAAGTTAGTTTAGCCTTAACCATTTTGGAAGCCTTGTAATTTTTTTGAACTGGCTTCCCCAGGAAGCTGGTGGTAGGGCGGTTTCTCGGAGAAGCCGCCAAAAGAACTGGGCCTAAAAGCTGAATCCAACCAATGTTTCTGCTTAGGAAGAACCAACATATATGAGGCAAGAAACATTCGGAGTCAGGGAAGGTAACAAAGTTTGGAAATTTACTAATCTTACCACGTCGCTGAAATCTCCGCGAAGTAAAAATTTCCAGATAAATGTGTTGCCAATGAAAAACTGATTCTCTATTTGGCTATTCAAATTTAACGTTGGAAATACTCCTTGGAGATGTCTACAAGAGGCAGATGTAGCTGTTATGAAAAGGGAATAAAGAGGAGCCTAGAAACAATGCATCCCAATAAAACAATACCTACTTTGTATACAACTCAATAATTGTATCAGAGATATGTCCCGACAAGGATTGTAATTCCAGACACGAAAGGTTGACTCTGTTTCCCACGTAAAGCTCTTCAGCGGGATATGCATATTTAGCAGGAAAATACGGAACCTTGATGCAACACAAGTATATCAAAAATAAACTTCTGTGAAAAAGAACCCAATAATAGTTGCTTAATAGGAAATGAACCAGTTTGGCTTACGTTGGAATGAGGCTGCTGCTGACCAAATGTATTTCGGACTAACTCACAGTATCTAAATGCTGAACTACTAACATCATGTAGCTTATTTCTGAGTTCTTGATTGTTAGACAGGGTATATGTTGCAAATGCTCCACAAATGGAAGTGCTAGTATCAATGGGTAAGTTGGGAGCGTGCTCTTTTATTATTGTGTCCACAATTTCCAGAATAGCATCATCCTTATCATCTAAACATTTACGCATTTATGACATTCTTATGGCCAAGGCAGCAGCTTCTTCCACCTGAACAAGTAGAAAACATTAGGGTCTGTTTGGTAGCAAAGTATTCTAAGAATACCATAGTTTCTCTAAATACTTTAGTTTTAAATACTTCAAGGTGTTTGGCAGTAAGAAAAAAACTACAATTTTAATAGCACAGTATTTCCAAAACAATAGTATTCTTAAAGTATTTAAAAAAGAGCTCATGGCTTCTTTTTTCCAATACTGAGAAACACGAGGAAAAGAAGGTTCCTCCGACTTGAATACCACGGCAAGCGATCTAGCAAAGTCATATTGGCAGTGTTGATTTCATCTCGTAGTGATGTAGGCTGCCAAATACGGATATAAGCCACCATCACGTAAGCCGATCACCAAAGACCGTGTCTGTCAGGGATTACACAGAAGCTAACCTATTCGATTAAAATTCTAATAGAGGACACGTTGTTGTTGGTGTGATCCTCTGAATACTCCACCAACTACCCAAAGGCATTAAGAACGTAGAAGAAAATACAGCACCAAAAAATGCAGTTGCCAAACACCCTGTGATTTTGACAATACTTCAAAATACTGTAGTATCTACATATTGCAGTATCTCGTGCCTAGGCGGTGAATACCATGGTTTTGAAATACTTTGGTCTAACTAAAACTGAGCTGCCAAATTGAGACTTAGTGTTTCACATACATGGAAATACAACGAAGAATATAGACGAAGAGGAGAGTTTTTTTATGTTTGACTTACCTTAGGTCTGAGAACCGCATTATTTCCAATCTTGGTGCAACTATCTGAATTGTTTTCCTTTTCACTGTCTTCCTTTTCACTATCCTGAAGGTGACTAAGGTCATTATCGTCCTCATCTTCCTAAATGATCATCGTCATTAAAACCCCAATCATAATTCTCTTCCATTTTGAAAACCAAATCATCACGATAACAACTTTCCGATAGTGGCCTGATCTGCAATGAAATAGTACTAGCTCATAATTACAAAAACAGCAGTGCATTATTACTTCAAAATGTGGAAAAGTGACTATGCTAAAACACAAGGTACTTAGCACTTACACGTAAATTGTCCCAGTCTAGCATCTTATCTTTTATCCATTGCAGATGTTTATCTTTTATGTGTTGCATCCGTGGGAAAAGGTTTGAGTCATTATTTTGGGGCATATCGAGGGCTGGATCATCTATCATGTCAAGAAATATAACCTGTAGAGAACATGTGAAAAGTATGTAAGTTCAGAAATATTTACAAGTAAAATTAGATCAACATTGAATCATTTAAACGTTACTAGGCTACTTACAATAGGTAAAAATGGAGATCCAATCAAATATTTTGATGTTCCATCATTAATATCTTTGACACCCTTTACAAATAACTTGACAATAAAATCTGAAAAGTTCTAGTATTTGAACTCATCAACCATTTCTAGAATGTCCATGAACCTCAAATCTATAGATACTCCACTTTGGGGGGCCAAGAGCCAAGCCAGTACGGCATACATGTATACCTTGCAAGTTTTCTTCCTCTTGTTCTTGCTTCCGGCCAATTTATCTGTGAAACTTTTAACGTTATTAGTTAGAGTTTTCTTCACCTTTCTGTTGGACTTGGATGTTGCTCTGCCACCACCGAATTTGTGTTCATCAATATCTTTCCCTATGCTCATTACCCTGAACACCTTCCTTGCAGCCTTGAACAAATCAATGATCACCGGATTCTCCCTTGACCCCAATTCTAATGTAAAGTTAGTCGTGTTAACTTTCGTTATCAAGTGCTAAATCAAAGGACCATGTAACTTTTCTGTGAATTGTAACTTCAAAGTGTTGCCTAATGAGATCTGTTGGATCACTCTAAATTGTTTGTCTGCCAACTCCGGGAACAATTTTACTAGATTTGAAGGCTGGCATATGGATTTCCCAACCCATCATGTACAACAGTAGTATTACATAGAGCATGAAGTGTTATAGCTAAAACAGAAATATTGAACAAGAATTAAGCAGGTAAACTACTAGTAAACTTTAATACAAGGCACAATACTATGTTCAAACACAGGAGAACCCGACCGCATCGATCAAATTGAATGCTTTTTTTCCTGCCTTCAGTTCATGCCTTTAGGCCGGCCTGCTCTTGCCTATGAATGAGATGCCTACTTCCCATTAAGTCAAAATACCTCATAGACATATTTTTTAGAATACTTAGTTAGTTAAGATAAAGATGGATTTTGACAATTTTGTGAGTCCCCTCGTTCCGAGCAAGAAAACGGATGCGCCAACGTCTTAGTTTCGCGCTCACAAATTCGTTGCTTGTTCGGACCGCAAATGAATATTCTTTATTTCCTCTCGGACAGGCCCTCTTTTTTCATTCGAATATACATCCGAACAAGCAACGGATTTTGGAGCGTGAAACTAAGGCGTTAGCGTATCCATTTTCTTGCTCGGGAACGAGGGGACTCACAAAATTGTCAAAAGCCATCTTTATCTTAACTAACTAAGTATTCTAAAAAAATATGTCTATGAGGTATTTTGACTTAATGAGAAGTAGGCATCTCATTCATAGGCAAGAGCAGGCCGGCCTGAAGGCATGAACTGAAGGCAGGCAAGAAGGCATTCAATTTGATCGATGCGGTCGGGTTCTTCTGCGTTTGAACATAGTATTGTGCCTTGTATTAAAGTTTACTAGTAGTTTACCTGCTGAATTCTTGTTCAGTATTTCTGTTTTAGCTATAACACTTCATGCTCTATGTAATACTACTGTTGTACATGACAGGTTGGGAAATCCAGATGCTAGCCTTCAAATCTAGTAAAATTGTTCCCGGAGTTGGCAGACAAACAATTTAGAGCGATCCAACAGATCTCATTAGGCAACAATTTGAAGTTGCAATTCACAGAAAAGTTACATGGTCCTTTGATTCAGCACTTGATAACGAAAGTTAACACGGCTAACTTTACATTAGAATTGGGGTCAAGGGAGAATCCGGTGATCATTGATTTGTTCAAGGCTGCAAGGAAGGTGTTCAGGGTAATGAGCACATGGAAAGATATTGATGAACAAAAATTCGGTGGTGGCAGAGCAACATCCAAGTCCAACAGAAAGGTGAAGAAAACTCTAACTAATAATGTTAAAAGTTTCACAGATAAGTTGGCCAGAAGCAAGAACAAGAGGAAGAAAACTTGCAAGGTATACATGTATGCCATACTGGCTTGGCTCTTGGCCTCCCAAAGTGGAGTATCTATAGATTTGAGGTTCATGGACATTGTAGAAATGGTTGATGAGTTCAAAGACTGGAACTTGTCAGATTTCATTATCAAATTATTTGTAAAGGGTGTCAAAGATATTAATGATGGAACATCAAAATATTTGATTGGATCTCCATTTTTACCTATTGTAAGTAGCCTAGTAACATTTAAATGATTCAATGTTGATCTAATTTTACTTGTAAATATTTCTAAACTTACATACTTTTCACATGTTCTCTACAAGTTATATTTCTTGACATGATAGATGATCCAGCCCTCGATATGCCCCATAATAATGACTCAAACCTTTTCCCACGGATGCAACACATAAAAGATAAACATCTGCAATGGATAAAAGATAAAATGCTAGACTGGGACAATTTACATGTGAGTGTTAAGTACCTTGTGTTTTAGCATAGTCACGTTTCCACATTTTGAAGTAATAATGCACTGCTGTTTTTGTAATTATGAGCTGGTACTATTTGCCACTATCGGAAAGTTGTTACCGTGATGATTTGGTTTTCAAGATGGAAGAAAATTATGATTGGGGTTTTAATGACGATGATCAGTGGGAGGATGAAGACGATAATGACCTTAGTCACCTTTAGGATAGTGAAAAGGAAGACGGTGAAAAGGAAAATAATTCAGATAGTTGCACCGAGATTGGAAATAATGCGGTTCTCAGACCTGAGGTAAGTCAAACATAAAAAAACTCTCCTCTTCGTCTATATTCTTCGTTGTATTTCCATGTATGTGAAACACTAAGGCTCAGTTTGGCAGCTCAGTTTTAGTTAGACCAAAGTATTTCAAAACCATGGTATTCACCGCGTAGGCATGAGATACTGCAGTATGTAGATACTACAGTATTTTGAAGTATTGTCAAAATCACAGGGTGTTTGGGAACTGCATTTTTTGGCGTTGTATTTTTTTCTACCTTCTTAATGCCTTTGGTAGTTGGTGGAGTATTCAGAGGAGCACATGAACAACAGCATGTCCTCTATTAGATTTTAATCGAATAGGTTAGCTTCTGTGTAATCCCTGACAGACACGGTCTTTGGTGATCGGCTTACGTGATGGTGGCGTATATCCATATTTGGCAGCCTACATCACTACGAGCTGAAATCATGCAACAATGCCAATACGACTTTGCTAGATTCCTTGTCGTGGTATTCAAGTCGGAGGAACCTTATTTTCCTTGTGTTTCTCAGTATTGAAAAAAAGAGGCCAGGAGCTCTTTTTTAAATACTTCAAAAATACTATTGTTTTGGAAATACTGTGCTATTAAAATTGTAGTTTTTCTTGCTGCCAAACACCTTGTAGTATTTAAAACTAAAGTATTTATAGAAACTGTGGTATTCTTGGAATACTTTGCTACCAAACAGGCCCTAATGTTTTCTACTTGTGCAGGTGGAAGAAGCTGCTACCTTGGCCATAAGAATATCAGAAATGCGTAAATGTTTAGATGATAAGGATGCTGCTATTCTGGAAATTGTGGATACAATAATAAAAGAGCACGCTCCCAACTTACCCATTGATACTAGCACTTCAATTTGTGGAGCATTTGCAACATATACCCTGTCTAACAATCAAGAACTCAGAAATAAGTTACATGATGTTAGTAGTTCAGCATTTAGATACCGTGAGTTAGTCCGAAATACATTTGGTCAGCAGCAGCCTCATTCCAACGTAAGCCAAACTGGTTCATTTCCTATTAAGCAACTGTCATTGGGTTCTTTTTCACAGAAGTTTATTTTTGATATACTTGTGTTGCATCAAGGTTCCGTATTTTCCTGCTAAATATGCATATCCCGCTGATGAGCTTTACGCGGGAAGCAGAGTCAATCTTTCGTGTCTGGACTTACAATCCTTGTCGGTACATATCTCTGATACAATTATTGAGTTGTATACAAAGTAAGTATTGCTTTATTGGGATGCATTGTTTTTAGGCTCCTCTTTATTCCCTTTTCATAACAGCTATATCTGCCTCTTGTAGACATCTCCAAGGAGTATTTCCAGCGTTAAATTTGAATAGCCAAATAGAGAATCAGTTTTTCATTGGCAACACATTTATCTGGAAATTTTTACTTCACGGAGATTTCAGCGACGTGGTAAGATTATTAAATTTCCAAACTCTGTTACCTTCCCTGACACCAACTGTTTCTTGCCTCATATATGTTGGTTCTTCCTAAGGAGAAACATTGGTTGGATTCAGCTTTTAAAGACTTCTCTCTAACGATGGATGCCATCGAGTACTTTTTTCTCCCCGTGCATGGAGAGTAAGAATTTTGTTCGCTATTTTGGTAAAAAACTAATTTATATAATATTTATGATCCTATCTTACAACAATGACCACTGTCTATCCTTCTGAGCAAGTTCCTCTCTTGTTCCAATTCATCAGGGAGCATTGGAGCTTGTCTATCATACATAGGCCTCAAGGTGGAGCTAGTACAACGAGCACCATATTCATTCTGGATTCATTGGCTGATAGTTATCACAGAAAAGATTGGGTTTTCCAGCATGCTGAAAGGTAACTATTCAGAAAAGTCGAGAACATCTGCACTATGTGTTCTTGGCTAAGTCAGAACAAATTTATGCACTTTGAAACATAGTTTTATTTATTGACAGCTTCGCAAGAAATGTGATGAATATTAACCATGATGAAATCAGAAAGATTGCACTTGAGGTAATAGTTTCATTCAGCTTTCTCAATAGAATGGGCAGCTCTCCTGCCCTGCATTTGAAAATTCAAATTATTGGTTTGTTGTGCATCTTACCTTTTTCTGCCAGGTTCCACAACAAGGAGATAACCCCGACTGTGGCGTTTTTACTCTCTATAATATGGAGAGAGTCATTGCAGAAGCAAGTGATGAATTTCAGCTGGAAGAGGTTTTGTGTGCTCGACCACTTTCTTGACAAAATAGGAAAAATTTCGTCAAGCTTCACATTTTAGAATCATTACTCTATTGGTTATATACACTAGGTTCAAACGATTAAAGAACAGGTTTTAGCTATAAAAAATAGGAACTGAAATATTGGTACAACTTGGTTACAAGAAGCTACCCGTTTTTCTGGTTCTGCCACCACAAATGGCTTCGGTATACAATTACAGAATCCACGGAACATTGCCATTACGCCACCTACCCTCTAAATACCTGGGAGAATATCAAATTAAGATGGAACAATGTCGAGTAATCAAAAAGCACAAAATAGAAATCCGACCTTCATGGATGCAGGAAGCACAACCTCGCAAGGCAAGTCCATCTGATCGAGGCAGAATTGATGGAGACGACCAGACCACATACCCCAAACATCAAATCTGCAACAAAAAGGAGTACCAAATTCAGAACAGAAAAACACAGATCCACCAATGCCTTCACCACATCTGACCGCCGCCCTCCTCGTGATGTATATGGCCGCAATGATGCCGATGGCGCAATACTTACATCACCTGGCAGAACTAGAAAAGTCGGCGGTGGCATGGGTACCCGCCGCTGAGAGTCGCCCCACCATGGTTCTTCCCATGGAGGCACTCGACATGAGCGTCCGCGCCAGATCTGGAGGGCTAGATGGAGGAGGCTGTAGGCAGGTGGGGTTTATGTACGAAAGCTGAGGAGGCAAGCGGTGCTTGCAGATCGGAATGGCGGCAGGCGAGGCGGCGTGCTGATGGGGACGACAATTTTGGGGAGGAGACTTCAGACTAGAGGATGGCGACGACGATGGCGACGACGGAGCAAGCACACGGCAGAGAGGTGACACGGGGTTGTTTACCCAGGTTCGGGATCCTCGTGAGGAGGTAAAGTCACTACTGCTTTGTTGTATTGCATGCGTGCCTCGCGAGGGTACAATGGTCGATGAAAGTATAGGGTTTGAGATCTCTGGGATCGACCCGTTATAGGGTAGGAGAAGGATAGCGGCATCTGGCCTCTTCCCCCAATATTTAGGCGGGAAGGGCTACCACATTCCCTCCCACGAGGTTTCACCCTTCTTTGTCTTCTTGTGCCGTCGTCCAGCTATAGCGCCAGGGTGGTGGACGGTCGCCGTGCCGCTCCGCTGCGTCACCTAACCTTCTTGCACCAAAGTGGCATGTCAGGCGTTGCCACCACCTTGCGTCACCCCTTCCATCTTTGTATAAAGAGGGACGAATAACATCTTGCTGTCCTGACGTACACTGGTCTTCACTTGGATAGCCCGTTGGCGTGTCATCTAGCAAGTCACGCACCCTGTCTTCGACACTCCTCCTCGCAAGGCCTGGGCCCCGGAGGTCTTGGTTCACGGCATGGTCGATCTTGTTGCCTGCTGACGCCCCGCGCTCTTCTTCTGCATTCCCGAGGGTTGAGCTCCTCGCGAGCCCCATAGAGGACGCGTTCAGTGGGTCTAGCAACTCGGCAGGACAGGGTACCCTAGTACGAGTAGTCCGGTAGTAACCCCGGTCACTTTTCTTGCACACGACCGCTGGAGTGGTGTGGAAGTCAAGGGACCAACTAGCGCCAGGCCCACGAGTGGTCGTGTCCGCGCACGATTCCCTGTGGATGCTGCCTGCGGCTTCCACGTGCCCATGCGGGGCATGGTGTCCGTTCGCTGAGGGAACCGCTGTTCCCGTCCCCCAGCCTTGGAGTCCGTGCTGCCCATAAAACCCCAAACTCGGGAAGGCCGACTCACTTCATCTTCTCCGTCGCCAACCTTCCCGTGCCCTTGCTTGACACCATTCGCTCTCCCCTAGCGACCTCTGAGATGGCCCCCCAAGAGAGAGTGTGTCGCTCCCGCTGCGTCAATCTTGCCTACGCCAAATGTGGAGATCTTGCCGCAGGTGACGGTCCTCAACGTGGAGGGGCTGGAGAAGGTCAGAAGTTAATGGCTACCGACTTGAATGAGAGGGGCGCCTCGCGGGTGTGGTGCGTCGAAGTTTGGAGAGATGGGTGGCGCGCCACCATAGCCCCGATCTTTACCCATTCCATCATCGCTGGCCTTGTCCCCCTTCTCTCTGTTTTCCTCGCCGTTCTGGAGCATTACTGCATCCAACTGATCCATCTTCATCCGCGGAGCGTGGCGCTCCTACCTGCCTTCGCATACTGGTGCGAGGATTTGGTCGGGGTGATGACCTCTGTGGCCTTGTTTCGGCACTTCTACCGCCTCCTTGTCCTTTCGCCGGAGGATAACCTCGGTGGCATCGGGTTCTTCGCCGAGGAAGAATGGGACTTCCTGCCCATCTCATTCCTTGGTGTGGCGTCGGAGTTCCGCCATGGCTGGGTCTTGGTGGATCCATGTCGAGCGTGGCCGTAGCTCCGGTCCCAAAGAGGGCGGTCGTGGAGAACCCCGGATGGGCTCGCGAGGCGGCTACCTGCATGGGCCCAGGCCCCCTCACGAAGCGAGTGGCGCACCTAAGGAGCCAGGGCCTGACCGGCGAGATGGTGGTGCGGGATTTCCCGTGATTCACGTATAATATGTGCTATTGGGTGAATGCTATTGTTCTTCATGTATATTAGAATAGGAAATATTTGCACAATTAAGCAGTCACCTAATATCACATATTAGATGGATGGGATCCAGTTAGAATTCCATTTTAATAAAAAGGACAGACTCGAGAGAACCAATAGGACCTGATAATTTCCCATACTACAACGAACATGCACAACTCAAACATAGAAACTTCGTAGGGATAAATTAGTTAGCCAGTTATGACAGGATTATCATTTGCCAAGAGCTGACATTAATTTGTTTGAAGGAAAAAAACAATCCTACATAGAAGGGTCCACATGCTGGGTTAAATAGCAATAGTTAGCACATCAAAGGACCGGATACTTGGGGTAAATAGCACGAGTTAGCACACCATAGGCTCGGCCATAATATTATGCATATTATGCATCTACTCCTGGGATTACCTACTCCACTCTGTTAGCTAGTGGAGCCATATTAAGCATGTCCTACAGAAAGACTAACTTCATAGAGTGCTACTCCTACTCATATTTTTCCTAGCATGAACAACACAGAATCATGACATCCAAGAACAGCAATTTGAAAAACAAACATTTGGGAACACACTCACATGTCAGAAATTAACGGACCTGCAGCGTGCAGACAGTGTATGTCAAAGAAAATATGACTCCATGCGCTTGATAACAGCATCGTGACAACATCCATCAAAAATAGTGTAGCAACTTATTCAAACTAGCATCGGACAGAACAACCTATGTCATCCTTCGACAGAACAACCTGTGTCAACCTGTGTGGTACTCCCTCTATCTATCAATACTCAGTACAATGATATCCAAAGTCCAATCCGGAGTAATTCAGTAAACTACTCTCTAAAGAACTAGAGTGACATGTAAAATATTCAGATGAATTCAGCTACCCCATTATCCCTAAAGAAGGAGAACACAACTTGAACAATACCTGCAGCGAAGCAGCACAGGAAGAAAGCAGCGCCTGAATCAACATGTGCAGTGGTGGAGGCATGATCCCTGAATTGACCCACGACGAGCTACTGGAGCTCCTCCACCTGTTCCTGACCCTCAACGCACCACAGCGCCACCACCTCATACTCCGTACCTGCACCGAGATTCGGGAGTTCTTCTCCGGCTACGATTGGAGCTCCACACCACCACCACCGCGATTGGAGCTCTACCCTGACCTTGGCTCAATAGATAGAGCACCGCCGCAGGATATCCGGCCGCCGGAGTAGAGAAAAATCGCATCTTTAATAAGATCTCGCTCCACAACTTAATTGGATCGGAGGCTCCCAAATACAAGCAAGCTGTCAAGACAATCAAAGACAAGCTTGTAAGAACCAAATCAAAGTTAGGGTTTCCAATGAAACACTAGAGCTTGGGGGCCCTCAAGTGAATGAGGGGAAATTGAAGATCTCTCTTGGCGAAGCTGTAGATCAAGGCCTCCTCCTTCGACTCTCCAAAGATCAGTGACTTTGGATGGTTGGATGGAGAGATCTTGTAGATTAGGTGGCTCTAATGGAGTTTGTGTTCTTGAGCAACTCGAGCAACAGGAGGAAGAAGATAAGGGTCCCTTTTTATAGGCAGCCCCCTCCATGAACCGTTTTTTGACCGTTGGAGAAAAGTCAGACCGGAGACTCCGGTCTACACCGGAGATTTCGGCCAATCTCCGGACCAGCCTCTGAACCGCCCATCTGAATGACCCAGGCATCCACGACCCAACAAGACCGGAGACTCCGGTCTTCCAACACCGGAGACTCCAGTGTTCCAACACCGGAGACTCCGGACTGAGCCAGCACCGGAGACTCCGGAGTATCCTCCGGAGCAGGCTCCGGACCCCCATACAGAATGTCCCGGCCCAGATCCTGAAGTCACCACTAGAGACAGATCCGGAAACTCCGGAACACACCGGAGACTCCGGTCTTGGCAGACCGGAGACTCCGATCTGGAGTTTCCAGAATTGTGTCACATGAGTAGGGACTTTTCCCAAGTGTGAGGGTGCTTTTCACTTATCATAATACCAACCTGTGGACAGTGACAAACTGTAAAATGATCTACTTGTTGTTAACGAACACCAAAAGTGATTATGACAATAAATGCCCTTTCAATCTCCCCCCTTTTGGTGTTCGATGACAACAAGTGATTTGCATGGAATAAAAATATATATGGGTCTCCCCCTGACTATGTGCAATAAGATAATTAAGGAAATCATGCAAGGTAGATAGTATCAACGATAACACACATAAATCTCACATGAGTTACAATAGATAGTGCACACAAGCACATAGTAACACACATGAACAACAAATAACACACATGAAGTTCAAAATTCGAATATGGCAAATAAAAGCAGATAGTAGCAAATCCAAAGCCCCAAACCCATGCAAAACGATGAGAATGTCTTCTCCCCCTTTGGCATCGAAACACCAAAAAAGGGAAAAGACCTAAGCTAGCGCCCCAATAACTCAGTAGTCATCGTCATCCTCGGCATACTCATCCTGTTCATCACCACCCTCATCATAGTCATCATCGTCGTCTTCAGGGACAGCAGGCCCTTTGCCGTGAGGGCGAGAAGAGGAGGTACCCTGGTACCCGAAACCGGAGGTGACATCAGCAAAGGTCTTCCAATCCACCATGCTATCATGTTGGGCATTCCATGCCCCAAACGAGAGCGTGTGGTCAGATTTTGTGGATTGCTGAGAACCATGCTCATCGTTGTATTCATCCTCACCTTCCTCATTATCCCCATCACCTTGTTCCTTGATCTCCTTGAGGAGCTTCTCAATGCGACGGTTGCTTTGGTAGGATGCATGCTGCTGCTTACGAATGTCAGCGTTCATGCAACAAAGGGTCCTCTCCCAGAAGCTGGCCTTCTTGACCCGCTCATGCATGCGGTGACCCAACATACCACTGCATGATGTAGTACACTATAGTCGTTGACATAACACCAATGAAACACCGTTCACTAGTATTACATCTCTCAGAGTAGTACAACAGAAACACATCAGGTCCAAGACATGACTATAGGTTACAAGTTAACTCTTTACACAAGATCCAGAGAACACTCTACGTTGAAGAGAGAGAAAGAAATTTCTTACAAAGAAGAATCATAAATAAACAACTCAAAACTATAATACTATTAATACTAATATCTTAACTAATGGTCTGGCATTGCTGCTGTTGCAATACACTACAGAAATAGGTTCTATGGCTAGAGATTTTATTCTTATCTAATCAGCAACTTCGTCTTCACTTGAGTTGATGTATATGTTGACTTTCTTAACTTCATTGAAGAGCTTTAGCTTTTGATGATGATTCCTGGAGCATGACTTGATGTATACGTCGTCTTAATGGCTTCAGAATCTAGCAAGGATTAAGAAGATACTTTGAGTACGAGCGTACTCAACAAGTTCACTAGAAAAGGAGTGTTTGATGCACTATATCTACAGCCACAGACCATAGGTCATAGGCAATGCAAGTTTTCGTAAACATTTCTTCAAAGATTTCTTTTATTCTAAAAATCTATGTCCGTCAGCCTTCACGAGTTTACCAGAACTTTCATGGAGTTCCTTTCCCTCCGCGTTCGCAGCTCCTTGCCGGAACAGGGAGTAACAAGTTACAGTTCTTACACTCTGCAGAGGTGCGTTACTTTACCCATGAGATACCTTAGCCTTGTTGCACAACCAAGTCATGACCTTGTCCATACTTCCTTGGTATGGGGCCCAGTCTAAGATCCAAGCCAATCACTGCCCCCTTCGCGACCCCGCATGCCTCCTTGGTGTACACCATGCCCACACATTAAATTACGCCAATGGTTTGTACAGACCGTTAGATGCCAGAACTATTGTTGGACGATGAGGGTTCCCACCCATATGCTGCATATCCTCTACGAATTACCAATTAATATGCACGCTACGAGTGATAACAACCACGACCTACACATCCGGCTACATGCGAGAGGAAGAAGATATAGCTGACTTCTCTGTCCCATTCCAAATCTCATGGTTAACGCGTGATATACGGTGCTAGAATCACTGGCGACATTGGTTATTAAGTCCTAGATAATATTTTCCTTTACCACCGGAACTTTCATAGTAGGTTATTACCTCATGGTAAATATCCTATAATCATATTATTATGAAAATAGTGTTTTCTGTCCTTTTTCAAATGTAGGTGATGACAACACTAGATTTGCAAAATATTTTACGGAAAATAATCAAAGGACATGATCAAGTGTGAACTTGCCTTTTGTGATTGCAAGATTATGCACTCACGGTCTTCGAGGCAATATAAGATCCAATATCTGAAATCTGCATCATTGGTCCGGTAAGGAGTAATGTTTAAAGAAGCAATATGCAGTTATGTATAAGTAATGCTATGCATTTTTGTAAAACTCCCAAATTGAATCCCCAATACTTTGAGTGAAGTGAATTCAAGATTCTTTTCAGAGTTGGTTTATCTTCAAATTTTACCTTACAAGTAATGACCTTTATAAGGAACCTAAGAGTTAACAATTCAAAATAGGTAAGTAAAGTATAAGATGATGTGATTATGGTGAATTGTCATGTGGTGACTATGATAAATGTCCTTGGGATTGAGTTGTTAAGAGTTGAAGAACTTATTATAAGATTATTATTTGAAGTGGCAAAAAGAATAACATTTGAAGAAAAGATTTCCTTTATAATGTTTAAGCAATTTTCATTGTTAATAAAATGTGATCAATGCCTTCTGGTATTTGATTGATTAGTTTGGACTTGAGATGCATTATGTCTTAATTGAAATAGACCAAAGTTAACTATAAAAACATAAGTAGTGTATTAGACATGATGTTTGTAAGCTTTGAGACTAAAATTAACTTTAAAAGGGTAAGCAAACTTAAGATGTAATATGTTTTAATTATTCCCAAGTTTTAGATTTATGATAGGTATAACTAAGGTGTGGAATTATTCACTTTATATTTAAGTGAATGATTAGATTAAATTTGTTTTGCTATTATGAAAGGAATATGTATTTATTTAATGTAATCATAATTAGATGGTCTTAGGAATTTGTTAGAATTTAAAGTTATGTTAATAGTGGTTAAGATATAATGATTATTCACCATATTATACAAATGGGTGATACCCAATGTTTATTTAAAAGGATTCTTAATACTTAAGGTTTTATATGAATTCAAGTTATGGTTTTGGAATTAGTACTAAGACACTAATTTCTCAAGGTTTTATAAGAATTGTGATTATTTCTTACTTAAGAATTGTTTTTACACAATTCACAAAATAGGTATTAGGTAAGGATTTATTATTTAAATATTAAAGACTTTTCTAATAATATATTTAATATTTTTCTAGTGTAATATATTTATTCAAGACCTTAAAAATGAATTTTATTTATTTTTAAGTATTATCTTTATTTTTATAAAATTCATCAAAGAATTAAGTGTCTTTGAATATTTGCTTTATGTTTTATATGTAAAACTCTAAGTGAGTATTTTTATAAAATAATAGAGTTATTTTGATACACAAAAATGATTTTTTATTTATTTTTAGGGTTTTTGTTTTATTTTATAAAATTTCATTTAAGATTTAATGGTGTTAAAAATTATTTTACTTTAAATTTATTTTAAACACTTAAAATTATATTTTTATTAGGTAGATATTATTTTTGTGGTCATTTTGATATATCATATGGATTTTTAGGATTTTTCTATAGCTAAAAATGTTTGGAGGTTATTTTAATAATTCATTTTTTATTTTATTTCTAAACCTAATCAACTTGGGCCGTTTGGTTGGGTACGTGGGCTGGCCTGGCCCAAATGGACCATGCCAGACTTTTCACCCCTGGCCCACCCCTCACTACACACACACACACCTCTGCCCTTCCCCGTTCATCTGCTCCTCCTGCACACGCCACCGCCAGTGCCTACCTGCCCAACGCCGGCCAAATCCATGCCACCGGCTGCTGCCATGTGCTGGCGCTGGCCTACCGTCGCCTCCTCTTCCTTTCTCTTGGTTGATTTGGTTCAGTCACGTCCGGCGCATGCCTGACTGAAACCCTAGTCGCCATGGCTCAAGGTCTCGATGTGGTTCCTGCGCCGGCGCCTCCGGTTGCTGCTCGTGGAAGAACGCGGGCCCCTCTCTAACTATCTCGCCATCTCAAATACCTGACGCCGGAGGGACGGTGCCGCGGCGCAACCCCGGCGCCCTTAGACCACTGCCACAGAGCCTTGCGATGATGGTGGACAGTGGTGATGCGATTGGGAATGCTTCTTTCTCTGACACCAGTGGGACGACAAGCATCTGCAACCCCCATCCCTGGCGTTCCCGAGCTACTCAACTTGGTTAGTCCTCCCCTCTTCATTGCCTTCTCCCTCTCTGAATCCTCTCAGCACCTTGTGATTGACCAAGTTCAGGAAATAAGAATTGAGCTCTTGAGCAAAGTCCATTGATCACAGTGGTATGTTTGGCAGTGTAGTTGAATTTGGTTGATTAAATGCTTAATTCCTCCACTTGATTTGATACATGTACTATTGTTGTCTGTAAAAATAGATCATGTACTATTGTGACTTGATTCATAGCTGTGCTTGGTATTATTCGTGTGGTTATTGCTGATAGCTAAGAGGTAATAGTTAAATGAACATTTAAATTCAAACCTTTGGTTTGAATCAAGTTTCAGTAATATTATATTCTGGTACTAATGTTAATTCAACTTAGTGGTTTAGTGATGAGATTTTGTTCATGTTAAGAATAAGTATTAGTGGCTTAACTTGGTTTTGGTACATCTACTATTGTTCTTTTATTGAACTATATATATGCTCCTGTAGTTTGATCCTTAATGTTGATAATCAAAATGTGCTACTGGATGATGGTGTTGGCTTTATTACTGTCAAGGTCTGGTAGTATGAATTTGTGTGATTACTAGTAATGATAACTTAGCATTTTGCTCCAATAAGAAACCAATGGATCTAGAGCTGTCCAATTGAGCAGTAAAGGAATGTAATGTTCTATCCATAATTTCAGGAAAACTGCTTGGGCCTATCTAGTCCCTGTTAACACTACGGTGGGAACTGGATAAAAATCTTGATTCCTATAGTCTCTACTAGGAAAATGATATGATTGTTTCTTTTTAGAAGATTCCTTTTATGATGAGGTTTGGAATTGGCCCTATTAACAAGATAATGGAAGGTTTGAATGATTCCTAGTTAATAGACTAGGAAAATGATTAAAGTGGTTACCCTGCATTCTTGCAGAGATAATATGTCCCTTTTAAGTTAAAAGGTACTTGATGTATCATCTGTTGACAACTATATTAAGCAGGCCTAGATGCTGTGGAGCCTCCATCTTGGAGTGTGCACATCATTAGGTATAATGTAACATGACTTGCTATGAGCAGATATGTGTTTGGATGGTTCTATTGGCCTCTTTTATCTGCTAGAAATCTGCTAGTTACAGACTAGTTTGGATCTGGTTACCAGAATATTTATTTAGATCCCTCTGATGGCTTCTGCTACATGGAGGTTTTTGCTGTGGTGCCTCCTTTTGGAAGGTGCACAACAATCCTTCAGGTGGCATGATCTGCTTCTATCTGTTTGGCTATACTAGATGGTACCCTCCTTTCTATGATTAAATGATGGAAATATTTGGAAAGCATCCCTGTCTATGATGCTAAGGCTGAGACCATTTTATGGAAAAAATTACTGTGTTGACCTCAAGATTTCTATGATGATTTTGCAAAGCATTTCTTTGCAACACTGAGAAAATATTTCTCTAAAAATTCCTTTCCTTAGTCTCTGGTGCTGATATAAACAGATATGAATACACTACTTCTATTCCAAAGTTTCTACTACTCTACCTTGGCTTCCTGGAGCTTGTTCTATTGTTGGATCTTGATCAGTTGCTGTTGTACCTTGATATCCTGCTCCCCTTTCCTTTTACTAGTCCACCCACTACAGGCAGCTATAGCCTGGCCTTCTCCACCTTGTCCTTGCCATCGGAGGGCTTCTCGAAGCAACCATGGTACACGTGGTGTGGTGGGGATCTACGTGGCTCTTGTGGTGCTATGCGAGCAATCTGTTCTTGAGGTGTGTGTGACACCCCCGGGATTAGGGCTAAACAAATCCCAGACCTCCGTCTGACATAAGCTTAACCTTGAGCTCGAGAATATCCAGTGAAGAATCGGTAACACAACAGTGACCCTATGACACAAAATTTAGTACAACAAGCTCATAACTGAGCAGAGAACCAAATTATTACAAGCAGAGGTCACTGACCACAAACATCAAACAATGGAAGGCAAATTATGCTATTAAGTATAGCAAACTTAACAAATTTCCTAAGAGGCCTGAAGCATAACGATGACGTCCCAGCCCATAGATTCCAGGGTGCCGGCCGGGAACCCTAAGCTACTCGTCGATTTTGATGTAGTACCAATCTGATCTTCAGGGAACACTTACTCTGCCAAAAGTATCAACAAAGCAAGGGTGAGTACAGGGTGTACTCCGCAAGACTTATGGCTGGTGGAGTTGTTTTGCATAAAGCCATCTTTTGTTTATAAAACAAGAGAGAGAAGAAGCTCGTCTATTCAGAGTATTTTAAAACGGGATAAGAGAGAGACATCTCCGAAATATTGATCATCATCTTTTGATATCCACCAAATCATCATCATCTGAACTAGGATCACCCCTTCATACCCAAGAGGAAGCATCCTTAAGCACACATTGATCTGCCCAGTTTTAAGATTAGGTTAAAGTTCTCTATGATCTTAGAATCTTGTCACCAAGCGTTCATAACAGTGAACACGGCTTTTCGAAAAGATTTAACCCTGCAGGGGTGTACAACTTTACCCACACGTACCAACCGACTCTTAATGTCAGATCATTAGCCCTCTTCCTTGGAAGGCCGGCAGAGGGTGGTTGGCCACGACCTTTACCTTTCTTTCGCCGAGACCATGAGTCACGCAATAAGTATGGTTCCGCCGTAACGGGTCAAATACCGAAGCCGGTACTTAAAGATGTGAGGCGAGGTTGGTTAACAGGGGCGCCATCTACCCCAAGCAACCCGGTCCACGCTTACCTACCTGTTATGGATGCACCAACTTCCCCCGGTAAATCTTTCAAAAGATTTTCTATGCATATGTCGAATGGAACGCCTGAACTATGTGACTCATGGAATCTACTAGGCAAGTTAATCAGGCGAGGGGTTCCCAAGCCCCGTGTGGCTGTACGCTCATCTCGGTTCCAAAGGCAAGAACTCAGGTCCTAGTGGTGGCGAGCATGGGACTAGAAAAACCACATCCCACCGTGGCCTCCCATACAAGCCTTAACATGTTTAATCTCATATCACTGATCTCATCTCATCACGATTTCCTGTCATACTAGGTTATCTGCATCTGATACATCATCTGGATGGACCAGACTCAAAAGCTATGCATGGCTAAGCAGACACGAATAAGAGCTCTAGCAGTGCACACAAGCCAAACCTAGTTATGCTAGGAGCAGTGGATCAGGTAATATAAGCTCAAAAGGGAGTAATGCAATAGATAGGATACTTTATCTATCGATAAAAGACCACAGTAGAATCTTATGCAACATGGCAAGAGTAGAAATGCTTTCGAAATCATAGGATTATATCATGGTGGGGCTGTGCTTGCCTTTGCCTGTTGATAACCAATAAGCAGATCCTCGGTAATCTTGTACTTGACTTGGTTGCATTTGGTCAAGTATTGTTCGTCAATCTTCGATCTTCGATGGTGTTGTTCTCGGCCTTCGATCTTGATCTCGATATCGTATTCTACCGGGAAGAACCAAACACCAGAAATAAAGGGAAAACAATCAACACATGGCATCCATGCAATGCTCAAAAAAGAATGATGATATGACAAGTTAATTTGCTTTGAAATGTAACCCTAAGACATGCTCGGCAATTTAAACGGGGTTCCGAGGGGTGAAAACCCTAATTCGCGGAAACTTCGGAACATATGAGAGGGGTTAGTTTGTTCTTCTAATTAAACTTGTCATTTAAGTTGCTTAGCAATGCATTATTATAGCTTAATTAGGTAGTTCTCATTTTTCTAAACATTTTGATATATTATTTGTATTTTTCTGACTTATAAATACTAAGTTATTGATTTTACAATATTTAAACAGATTCTGAAATTATTAAATCATTTTTTTCAGATCTATTAAACCACGCCGAAACTTTTCACACCGCAGGCATACCTAGTCACAATGGCTGACTATTGGGCCCAAGGCCACCTCAGCATCCTCATGGCCAAAGTGGGGCAGAGGGGCGGTTTGGTTATTTCTCACCGAGGCAGTACTAGCCAGGGAGGCTGACGAGTGGGACCAGGGTCGGGTCAACATGCCACGCAGGCGCCACGCGGGCCTGGTCGGCGCGCGGTCAGACGGCGGCGTCAGGCGGTGCTAGGGGTTGATCTGGGAAGCGCGGTTGTGCGGGCTGGATACAGCATGACCTGGCGGACCCTATAGAGGTGGCGCCACCTAGAGATGGTCGCCGGAGAAGCGGCTACGGCGGTGCCCGATGGCGGCGAGCGGCAGAACGCGATGGCAGCTCGTTACAGGAAGCAAACGAGAGATGGGAGTGTACTAGCGGGTTCCTGGGCTTACCGTGATGCTCGTGGAGGGCTCAAGGATCTCGGGGGAGGACGGAATCACCCGCGGCGACGGCGGCCGGAGACAGGGAAGGAGGTGGCGATTGGAGCAATGGAGGTGACTTCTGATAGAGCTGGCCGGGGCAATCGAGCAAGTCGACCATGGCGGTCACGCCTATGAGCTCGGAACGATGAGGGGAAGCAAGAATCGACGGCGAGCCGCATCTTGCGTGAGCTAGGGTTCGGCCGGAGAGAGAAATTGGGGGAAAAGGGAGAGGATAAGGCTCGTCCGGCGGGACGGCGTCCACGACGTCGGTAGCGTGCATCTCCTTGCAGCGGGAATCACGGCGAGGCGGGGACGGCGCTGGCGTCGACACGCAGCAGCTCTCCTCGCCGGTGTCCTTCTGTCGATGAAGAAGAATGAGGAAAAAGAACGAAGGGGTATGGGCTGGCTGCGGGCTTCGCTTGGGCCAAGGTGGGCCGCGGAAAAGGGAGGGAGGAGAGGGAGTTGCTGGGTTGCGGCCTGGCTGTATTCCTGGATCTCTTTTTTATTCCAGAAACTTTTCCTTTTTCTGTTTTGAAATTTCTGTTTTGTATTTGAACTTCCAATCTAATTTGAATTATTTCAAAGTACCAGAGCCTTTATAAAATATATAAAATATCTCAGGGGCCCTTTTAATCAATTTGGGCTCCATTGTTTTGGGAATGTTCAAAAGATTCAAAACCATTTTTACTTGATTTCAAAGTGAGGAAAGATTAGGGTTTTAGGATTTGGTCCTTATTGAATGCATTTTTAGGATATGATGCTCATGCAATGCACAATCAAACCCTAAATATTATTTAACTAAAACTGGGGTGTTACAGCTCTATCCCCCTTACGAGAATCTCGACCCGAGATTCCAAAGGTAGGAAGAGAGGCAGAGAAAGAAAGGAAGAGGGCCACTCTAAAGATAAGAGGGAAACACACTAACCAACTCGCAGAGTATCTCATGGTCATCTCATGAATGGAGTGTTTAGAAACAACTCTGAGATGACAAACATGAAACACATCGAGGTAACGGAGGAACAAGAGGAGAAAGTTTCAAGTTGTTAGGTAGATGGTCTTCATAAGGATTGAGACCATGGAGCTCACAGAAGAGTTTAAGCTTATGGATAGGAAAGCTTCCAACAGAAAGAACATGTCCACAGACTTCAATAGGGAACCTCTACTAAATGGCTTAAGTAGAGATTTCAGGTTGAAGAGATACGGATCAGCAAGACCAAGCTGTTGAACTACTGACTCATAAGAGTCGCAAGGAACATGTAGCAAGAGGGACTTCTGATTACCAAAATCATAGTCACTCCTAAAACATGGAAAAGAAAACGAAGGAATCTCTTTATTCCTCCAGATTTATCGAAATCTTTGCCAAGATCATGATATCACTTTACACCACTAAGATGAATAGTTAAGAAGATTCCTGATAACATGAGAAGAAAGAAACATCGTTCTTAGACTTCAATTACTTGGCATAACAAGATGCTTGCCGACATAAAGGGTCCGGAGGATTGACCGAGAGACATTTAGCAACACTACTTTAAATGTTCTCCTTGATGTTCAAAAAATCAGAAACCAAGTAAAGGTCAGACTTCGGAGACAAAGGAAACCATAAGCACAACTTCTACAATGAATTATAGAAGAAGCCTCATGAAGATTGGTTGTTACTGCTGATTTAAGAGAATATGACAATAGGTCTTTCCGGCTAAGTGTGTCAACCATTACATCAACCTTGACAGATTTACAAAGAGACCTATGTCAAAACATTGAGGTGCACCAACCATCATTGCTGCTTGAGATTCAGCTTTGGTTAAGTGAAATGATATTTCAGAATCAGCATGTCCGAATATAAAGCTTGCAACATTTACCGCAAAGGTAAAGTTACTAGATTCTCAAGATATGGACTATAGTGTAAAGCTCCAAAAGACTGAGCTAGATTGTTAGACTCATGTATTAGCAACTTGTCAAAGGACAATTGCGCACACATATAAGTACTAACAATAAAACACACATGTGTCCTTAAGGAAGGGATAACTCTTCTCGAATTCACGGCGACATCTTTCAACAACTGCACGTAAATCGGAGAAGGTTACTTCTATCATCCAGAACTCATACTTTGAGATAACTCGAAGATGGTTCTTGAATTTTTCCAACGTTAATGCCAATTGCTCCATATGAGTCAAATCTAGCATGGAGAAGATAAGGATGTCATCGATGGGATCAACAACAAACTTATGAAGACACTCCAAAAAGATGGACTCACATGTTACTTGAACAAGGTAAAAGCATTGGTCAAAACAAAGGACATGAAGATGTACTCGAGTGAAATATCATGAGAAGAAACATTATCAAGATAGTCCTTGGAACTGAGTTGGATTTGACGATAACCGAAATCAAATCAAAGATATGGGAAGATAACATCTACATTAAGGAAATGCTATCTTTCTTCAACACGAACAAAACTAAACATCCCTTTTAGAAGGAACTGGGTCAGATAGAGCTTTTGTCTTACAACTCTCCAAGTTGTTGTTTAAGCTTAACCAACTAGTTCAGGGGTATCCAGAATGGATCCTTGGAGAAAGAAGCGGTTCAGAGAACTTGCTTGCTCAAGAACTTGGCAACACGGTCATGTGGCAACATGGAGGTACTTCTAGTAGACATCTAGAATATCACAAACCACCGATATGTCACTTAGTTCCAGAGGAAACTTGCTTGGTAAGGCAAGAAGACATAGTCTCGGAGCTTCGGCACGAGCCTAACTCTTTGACCGAAGAGAATGTACCAGAATATGGACTTGGTAGCACAGTTAAACTTGGCTTAGTGATAGGGTTAACCATCACGCTAGAATGACACAAATATCCTTGGAGATTAAAACAATAATAATTGCTAAGAATCTCGAGTGTCCACATTATTACACACACGCATACCTCACAAACAAGAAAGTTCGGAGGAAGGGTGGTAAAGATGTGTGAGAGTATCACTTCAGTAAGGGGTCATGAAAATCAGCACAACCTCTTAGTATAAAAGAGTGTGATACTTTAAGGTAGAACAGATGGAAGACAATTAATGCCTCTTAATCTACGGATTACAGCACTTTGACCTGGTCTTAGAAATTATGAGGTACTGGAGTTTGTTTCTCCTAGACATTCCGAAATGGTTTATCTTGACGGACCACAGGAGTATCTTGCATCGGAAGACACCAATGCCGATAACTACTTGGCTACCAACTGGTAGACAAAGGTCAGGAAACAACAAGGGAAAAGGAACATGCCCAGGATAGAATCCTGAGATGTGGATGCATAAGTCAACAATCTTCCAAAAACCAATGCAGAGAAAGGGTAAAGTGTGGCAGAGTCACGAGTGTAGATGCGAGACTCTCGAGGAGTACTCTTGTCGTGATCTGTTTGGTTCCATTAGAGAACATCTACCATGGAATGTGGTAGGGGAAGTCCTTCATTGTCACAATTCAATCGAGACAAAGACCACAAGCTTGAAGACTGGAATTGTAGTACCAGCCATCCTAATGTAATGTGTGAACATTAACAACAGGGGTCAAAGGTATGGATGTTGGTTTAAAGGTCAGCTTCATGTACAAGATTCACTATACCAGAATCTAGTACAATCTTGGATCTTAGGTTCAAGTCCAAGGGTTAAAACCCAAAGAAAGGTGTAACTACTACTTGAGTGACATGGCATACACTGCAATACAATAATCACGAGGTAGCTTCCAAATAAGAAACATCTTTTGAAGTACCAAACGAACAAGAAGTATGCACACGAGGCGAAAGGAAACCTCGAAGCCTGGAACAGAATACTGAATATCCAACAATATAATATTGTGGGTCCAAAAGATGGAGAGATCATGGTGGAAATAATTCTCTCAGATGAACAAGAGCAAAGGGTAACAAAGAATTCACAACACACACAACTCTAGAGAACTAAACACTAGGTCAAATGGCTGAGAATCGACATGCCCAGAAGGCACCTAAGTTTTGAAGGACAAGAAGAGATATCAAAACTTTTCCAAAATCAACACCAGATAAGATAACCCTGAGTTAGAGCGAAACTTGATAAGGAGAAAAAGGAGCATACTAGAGTTTTCGCAAATACTTTTAACTTTAAAATAGTTTTTCACAAACACTAGACTCAACATCGACCAATAGCAAGATTTTCCTATGGTCGGTACTGCTCTGATACCAAGAACTGTGACACCCCCGGGATCAGGGCTAAACAAATCCCAGACCTCCGTCTGACATAAGCTTAACTTGAGCTCGAGAATATCCAGTGAAGAATCGGTAACACAACAGTGACCCTACGACACAAAATTTAGTACAGCATGCTCATAACTGAGTAGAGAACCAAATTATTACAAGCAGAGGTCACTGACCACAAACATCAAACAACGGAAGGCAAATTATGCTATTAAGTATAGCAAACTTAACAAATTTCCTAAGAGGCCTGAAGCATAACGATGACGTCCTAGCCCATAGATTCCAGGCTGCCGGCCGGGAACCCTAAGCTACTCGTCGATTTCGATGTAGTACCAATCTGATCTGTAGGGAACACTTACTCTGCAAAAAGTATCAACAAAGCAAGGGTGAGTACAGGGTGTACTCCGCAAGACTTATGGCTGGTGGAGTTGTTTTGCATAAAGCCATCTTTTGCTTATAAAACAAGAGAGAGAAGAAGCTCGTCTATTCAGAGTATTTTAAAACGGGATAAGAGAGAGACATCTCCGAAATATTGATCATCATCTTTTGATATCCACCAAATCATCATGATCTGAACTAGGATCACCCCCTCGTACCCAGGAGGAAGCATCCTTAAGCACACGTTGATCTGCCCAGTTTTACGATTAGGTTAAAGTTCTCTATGATCTTAGAATCTGGTCACCAAGCGCTCATAACCGTGAACACGGCTTTTCGAAAAGATTTAACCCTGCAGGGGTGTACAACTTTACCCACACGTACCAACCGACTCTTAATGGCAGATCATTAGCCCTCTTCCTTGGAAGGCCGGCAGAGGGTGGTTGGCCACGAGCTTTACCTTGCTTTCGCCGAGACCATGAGTCACGCAATAAGTTTGGTTCCGTCGTAGCGGGTCAAATCCCGAAGCCGGTACTTAAAGATGTGAGGCGATGTTGGTTAACAGGGGCGCCATCTACCCCAAGCAACCCGGTCCACGCTTACCTACCTGTTATGAATGCACCAACTTCCCCCAACAAATCTTTTAAAAGATTTTCTATGCATATGTCGAATGGAACGCCCGAACTATGTGACTCATGAAATCTACTAGGCAAGTTAATCAGGCGAGGGGTTCCCAAGCCCCGTGTGGCTGTACGCTCATCTCGGTTCCAAAGGCAAGAACTCAGGTCCTAGTGGTGGCGAGCATGGGACTAGAAAAGCCACATCCCACCGTGGCCTCCCATACAAGCCTTAGCATGTTTAATCTCATATCACTGATCTCATCTCATCACGATATCCTGTCATACTAGGTTATCTGCATCTGATACATCATCTGGATGGACCAGACTCAAAAGCTATGCATGGCTAAGCAGACACGAATAAGAGCTCTAGCAGTGCACACAAGCCAAACCTAGTTATGCTAGGAGCAGTGGATCAGGTAATATAAGCTCAAAAGGGAGTAATGCAATAGATAGGATACTTTATCTATCGATAAAAGACCACAGTAGAATCATATGCAACATGGCAAGAGTAGAAATGCTTTCGAAATCATAGGATTATATCATGGTGGGGCTGTGCTTGCCTTTGCCTGTTGATAACCAATAAGAAGATCCTCGGGAATCTTGTACTTGACTTGGTTGCAGTTGGTCAAGTATTGTTCATCAATCTTCAATCTTCGATGGTGTTGTTCTCGGCCTTTGATCTTGATCTCGATATCGTATTCTACCAGGAAGAACCAAACACCAGAAATAAAGGGAAAACAATCAACACATGGCATCGATGCAATGCTCAAACAAGAATGATGATATGACAAGTTAATTTTCTTTGAAATGTAACCCTAAGACATGCTCGGCAATTTAAACGGGGTTCCGAGGGGTGAAAACCCTAATTCGGAGAAACTCCGGAACATATGAGAGGGGTTAGTTTGTTCTTCTAATTAAACTTGTCATTTAAGTTGCTTAACAATGCATGATTATAGCTTAATTAGGTAGTTCTCATTTTTCTGAACATTTTGATATATTATTTGTATTTTTCTGACTTATAAATAATAAGTTATTGATTTTACAATATTTAAACAGATTCTAAAATTATTAAATCATTTTTTTTCACATTTATTAAACCACGCTGAAACTTTTCACACCGCAGGCATACCTAGCCACAGTGGCTGACTACTGGGCCCAAGGCCACCTTAGCATTCTCATGGGCAAAGTGGGGTAGAGGGGCGGTTTGGTTATTTCTCACCGAGGAAGTACTAGCCAGGGAGGCTGACGAGTGGGACCAGGGTCGGGTCAACATGCCACGCAGGCCTCACCGGAGCACGGTCAGACGGCGGCGGCAGGCGGTGATAGGGGGTGATCTGGGAAGCACGATTGTGCGGGCTGGATACAGCATGACCTGGTGGACCCTATAGAGGTGGCGCCACCTAGAGATGGTCGCCGGAGAAGCGGCTACGACGGTGCCCGATGGCTGCGAGTGGAAGAACGCGATGGCAACTCGTTACAGGAAGCAAACGAGATATGGGAGTGTACTGGCGGGTTCCTGGGCTTACCGTTATTCTCGTGGAGGGATCAGGGAGCTCGGGGGAGGACGGAATCACCCGCCGCGACGGCGGCCGAAGACAGGGAAGGAGGTGGCGATTGGAGCGATGGAGGTGACTTCCGATAGAGCTGGCCGGGACAATCGATCAAGTCGACCACGGCGGTCACGCCTGTGAGCTAGGAACGACGAGGGAAAGCAAGAATCGACGGCGAGCCAGAGATCCCGTGAGCTAGGGTTTAGCCGGAGACAGAAATTGGGGAAAAGGGAGAGGATAAGGCTCGTCCGGTGGCGGCAATAGGTTTTATAGGCGTCGACGATGTCGGTAGCGTGCATCTCCTTGCAGCGGGAATCACGGCGAGGCGGGGACGGCGCCAGCATCGACACGCAGCAGCTCTCCTTGCCGGTGTCCGTCTATCGACGAAGAAGAATGAGGAAAAAGAACGAAGGGGTATGGGCTGGTTGCGGGCTTCGCTTGGGCCAAGGTGGGCCGCGGAAAAGGGAGGGAGGAGAGGGAGTTGCTGGTCTGCGGCCTGGCTGTCTTCCTGGATCTCTTTTTTATTCCAGAAACTTTTCCTTTTTCTGTTTTGAAATTTCTGTTTTGTATTTGAACTTCCAATCTAATTTGAATTATTTCAAAGTACCAGAGACTTTATAAAATATATAAAATATCTCAGGGGCCCTTTTAATCAATTTGGGCTCCATGTTTTGGGAATGTTCAAAAGATTCAAAACCATTTTTACTTGATTTCAAAGTGAGGAAAGATTAGGGTTTTAGGATTTTGTCCTTATTGAATGCATTTTTAGGATATGATGCTCATGCAATGCACAATCAAACCCTAAATATTATTTAACTAAAACTGGGGTGTTACAGCTCTATCCCCCTTACGAGAATCTCGACCCGAGATTCCAAAGGTAGGAAGAGAGGCAGAGAAAGAAAGGAACAGGGCCACTCTAAAGATAAGAGGGAAACACACTAACCAACTCGCAGAGTATCTCATGGTCAACTCATGAATGGAGTGTTTAGAAACAACTCTGAGATGACAAACATGAAACACATCGAGGTAACGGAGGAACAAGAGGAGAAAGTTTCAAGTTGTTAGATAGATGGTGTTCATAAGGATTGAGACCATGGAGCTCACAGAAGATTTTAAGCTTCTGGATAGGAAAGCTTCCAACAGAAATAACATGACCACAGACTTCGATAGGGAACCTCTACTAAATGGCTTAAGTAGAGATTTCAGGTTGCAGAGATACAGATCAGCAAGACCAAGCTGTTGAACTACTGACTCATAAGAGTCGCAAGGAACATGTAGCAAGAGGAACTTCTGATTACCAAAATCATAGTCACTCCTAAAACATGGAAAAGAAATTTAGGAATCTCTTTATTCCTCCAGATTTATCGAAATCTTTGCCAAGATCATGATATCACTTTACACCACTAAGATGAATAGTTAAGAAGATTCCTGATAACACGAGAAGAAACAAACTTCATTCTTAGACTTCAATTACTTGGCATAACAAGATGCTTGCCGACATAAAGGGTCTGGAGGATTGACCGAGAGACATTTAGCAAAACTACTTTAAATGTTCTCCTTGATGTTCAAAAAATCAGACACCAAGTAAAGGTCAGACTTCGGAGACAAAGGAAACCATAAGCACAACTTCTATAATGAATTATAGAAGAAGCCTCATGAAGAGTGGTTGTTACTGCTGATTTAAGAGAATATGACAATAGGTCTTTCCGGCTAAGTGTGTCAACCATTACATCAACCTTGACAGATTTACAAAGAGACCTATGTCAAAACATTGAGGTGCACCAACCATCATTGCTGCTTGAGATTCAGCTTTGGTTAAGTGAAATGATATTTCAGACTCAGCATGTCCGAATATAAAGCTTGCAACATTTACCGCAAAGGTAAAGTTACTAGATTCTCAAGATATGGACTATAGTGTAAAGCTCCAAAAGAGTGAGCTAGATTGTTAGACTCATGTATTAGCAACTTATCAAAGGACAATTGCACACACATATAAGTACTAACAATAAAACATACATGTGTCCTTAAGGAAGGGATAACTCTTCTCGAATTCACGACGACATCTTTCAACAACTACACGTAAACCGGAGAAGGTTACTTCTATCATCCAAAACTCATACTTTGAGATAACTCGAAGATGGTTCTCGAATTTTTCCAACGTTAATGCCAAGTCAAATCTAGCATGGAGAAGATAAGGATGTCATCGATGGGATCAACAACAAACTTATGAAGACACTCCAAAAAGATGGACTCACATGTTACTTGAACAAGGCAAAAGCATTGGTCAAATCAAAGGACATGAAAATGTACTCGAGTGAAATATCATGAGAAGAAACATTATCAAGATAGTCCTTGGAACTGAGTTTGATTTGACGATAACCCAAATGAAATCAAAGATAGGGGAAGATAACATGTCCACGAAGGAAATGCTATCTTTCTTCAACACGAAAAAACCTAAACATCCCTTTTAGAAGGAACTAGGTCGGATAGAGCTTTTGTCTTACAACTCTCCAAGTTTTTGTTTAAGCTTAACCAACTAGTTCAGGGGTATCCAGAATGGATCCTTGGAGAAAGAAGCGGTTCAGAGAACTTGCTTGCTCAAGAACCTGACAACATGGTCATGTGGCAACATGGAGGTACTTCTAGTAGACATCTAGAATAGCACAAACCACCGATATGTCAGTTAGGTCTAGAGGAAACTTGCCTGGTAATGCAAGAAGACATAGTCTCGGAGCTTCGGCACGAGTCTAACTCTTTGACCGAAGAGAATGTACCAGAATACGGACTTGGTAGCACAGTCAAACTTGGCTTAGTGATAGGATTAACCATCACGCTAGAATGACACAAATGTCCTTGGAGATTAAAACAATAATAATTGCTAAGAATCTCGAGTGGCCACATTATTACACACACGCATCCCTCACAAACAAGAAAGTTCGTAGGAAGGGTGGTAAAGATGTGTGAGGGTATCACTTCAGTAAGGGGTCATGAAAATAAGCACAACCTCTTAGTATAAAAGAGTGTGATACTTTAAGGTAGAACATATGGAAGACAATTAATGCCTCTTAATCTACGGATTACAGCACTTTGACCTGGTCTTAGAAATGATGAGGTACTGGAGTTTGTTTCTCCTAGACATTTCGAAATGGTTTGTCTTGACGGACCACAGGAGTATCTTGCATCGGAAGACACCAATGCAGATAACTACTTGGCTACCAACTGGTAGACAAAGGTCAGGAAACAACAAGGGAGGCCCAGGATAGAATCCTGAGATGTGGATGCATAAGTCAACAATCTTCCAAAACCCAATGCAGAGAAAGGGTAAAGTGTGGCAGAGTCACGAGTGTAGATGCGAGACTCTCGAGGAGTACTCTTGTCGTGATCTGTTTGGTTCCATTAGAGAACATCTACCATGGAATGTGGTAGGGGAAGTCCTTCATTGTCACAATTCAATCGCGACAAAGACCACAAGCTTGAAGACTAGAATTGTAGTACTAGCCATCCTAAGGTAATGTGTGAACATTAACAACAGGGGTCAAAGGGATGGATCTTGGTTTAAAGGTCAGCTTCATGTACAAGATTCACTACACCAGAATCCAGCACAATCAGGGGTCTTAGGTTCGAGTCCAAGGGTTAAAACCCAAAGAAAGGAGTAACTACTACTTGAGTGACATGGCATACACTACAATACAGTAATCACGAGGTAGCTTCCAAAAGAAGAAACATCTTCTGAAGTACCAAACGAACAAAAAGGAGGCACACGAGGCGAAAGGAAACCTCGAAGCCTGGACAGAATACTGAAGATCCAACAATATAATATTGTGGGTCCAAAATATGGAGAGATCATGATGGAAATAATTCTCTCAGATGAACAAGAGCAAAGGGGAACAAAGAATTCACAACACACACAACTCTAGAGAACTAAACACTAGGTCAACTGGCTGAGAATCGACATGCCCAGAAGGCACCTAAGTTTTGAAGGACAAGAAGAGATATCAAAACTTTTCCAAAATCAACACCAGATAAGATAACCCAGAGTTAGACGAAACTGGATAAGGAGAAAAAGGAGCATACTAGAGTTTTCGCAAATACTTTTCAACTTTAAAATAGTTTTTCACAAACACTAGACTCAACATCGACCAATAGCAAGATTTTCCTACGGTCGGTACTGCTCTGATACCAAGAACTGTGACACCCCCGGGATCAGGGCTAAACAAATCCCAGACCTCAGTCTGACATAAGCTTAACCTTGAGCTCGAGAATATCCAGTGAAGAATCGGTAACACAACAGTGACCCTATGTAACATCGCTAAAATCATGTTTTCAAAGATTGCATATCATCCTTGCATGCATAATCATTTCGGGATCAATTTCAAAGTCATTTCAAGAAAACAGAAACATTGAGTGCTTATTATTTTATGTAGACAAGCATTGATCAAAGTGCCACTCTCAAGTGAGAGTATATTTGTTTCAAACCAAGTTTTGTTTGCTCATAAGTTGGTTAAGTTGAGTTCAAAGCTTGGACAAATTTTTCCAAAACAAACATGGTTTTAAAACCATTTCCCTATCTTTATCAAATCTTGTGCTAAGGCACTATTTATTTTGAATTTCAATGGAACCAAGCAAGTCTAGTAAGACAACATGGTTTTATGTTCAAAATCATGCAGGTTTCACTTTATAAAAGTCCAGAAAGTTTTGGAATTCAAATACATTTGAATTCATTTGAAAAGGTTTCCTAAAAATAAATTTAGAAAAAGAAAAAGGTTAGAAAACATAGTTGGGCCTGGCGCCACTCTTTCGGCCCAACAGACAAAGCATCCCACCTGGGGTTTTCCCTTTCCCTCTGTTTCTCACCGCAGCCACGTGCACCCACCCGCTGACAGCCTGACCCCACCGTGCCCCGTCAGCTTCGTCCTCAATCAACGCGTGGCCGAGCCGCTCCGCTGTTACCTCGCCGCAGTCACTGCCCGCTTAAATCCCATTGATGCAGGGAGTAATCCCCGCCCCGCTCCTGGCTATTTAATCTCGTCTTCACCACGACCATTTCCCCTCACCCCACTCGCTCGCTCCGCCACCAGGCTGCTTGGATTTCGCTAAAACTTGCCGCTGTCCCGACGAACTCCGACGTCTGATTCTGGTGAGTACCGAGCGCCCCTCGTCTTCTGCTTGACAGCATCAAGTTCGCCGTGTCTCTGTGCTTGTCCTGATGCTTTTGTTTTGCCCGCGCATGACCCAGGTCGCCGTCCCCGACAACCTCTGCAAACAGCATAACCGCCGCCTAACTCCGGTGAGCGATTTAGGTAATACCAGGCCGCCCCGTGCTTTCTGCTTGACCCTATCTTGTTTGCCAGTTGGTTGTGCACACCCTGATGCCTTCGGTTCGTGTTAGGGCGGTCCACATCGTCGACAACGTCGATGACTGCAAGAACCCGACGCCGCCCGCTACTCCGACGAGCCCCAATGACCTCCACAGCACGCCCCGTCCACGCCAGAAAGAGGTTGAGCATCAGGGCGACCTTGCGAGTTTGGTAAGCCCCTCCGTTGACCCCAGCCCCCTCTGTAGCCGCCGGAGCATCACTAACAGAGTGCCGCCGCCGCGCCACCATCGCCAGCGCCGCTGATCTTTGGTCGTTTGATTAGCAATCGTCAGATCTAGATCCAATGCACGCGATAGAGTCACTTAGCAAAGAGTTACGCGTTAGATCTGGCCGTGCGTTTTCATTTATATCCAACGGCCCTCATCGATCGATCTGTGCGAATCGTTACCAGCGAATCAAAAGCTGCCGCGTGGCCTGAGTTTAGATTTAAAACGGAAATTTGGATCTATTGGTGATTCAAACTTGTAAAATTCATAACTTTTGATCCACACGTTCAAATTTTGTAAATTTTATATCATTGGAATCAGGAGAGAAAATCCTATATGTTTATGCAATGTGTTTAATGTTTTGCCTCTGTAAAAATGGTTATTTTTGAAGAGACATTTATAGGCATAATTTGAGTATAGTAATTATTTGAAAATGATTTAAAGACCAAATAAAGCTTATTTGGTGTGTTTTGGACTTGTTTATGATTCAGTACTGTATAATTGTCTTGTTTGTTGTAAAAACATCACATGGCATTTGCATGCATTCATATATTTTTGTTTGTATATTTTTGATATGTGATTTTGGTGACATTATTTTATGTGTAGATTTTGGTGCTAATAGTGATTGTGGTTGTGAAGATTGTTGCTACTCCCCAAACTACCAAGGCAAGTGGTGCTTCATGCTTTTATCCATATATTTTCACCTATGCATTTGAATATTTGGCATAGGACTTGCATGAATATTTTGCTATGTATCTATATGCTATGCTTGGGAAAATCCTAGTAGTTGTAGTAATATTAGAATTTCCTCTAAGTTATGATACTTGACTTTGCCATGCTTAGCCTAGCTAGTAGCAACCATGGGTGGTATATATATTCATGCTATGTGAAATATTTCCAAGTCTTTGACTTGTGTTTTTGCTTAATAAAACAACTAAGTGAATAAAACACCTAGGTGGAATGGAAAGAATGGTTTGTGTTGAGTGGTTACACAAGGCCCATATATATGGTTTACCTTGTGTATCTCACTTGTGGAAATCCACCCAGGAATAAAGGGATTTGAGATGCCAAATGTTAAGAAGCTTCTAGTGCAGCCACATGGCATTATGGGCTCTGCCTGGATCATATAGGTTGCAATAACTTAGCCATTTGGACAGTTGGTGGTAGTGGGATGATAGGTTTGAGTGCGTCCAATTGTTCTAAGAGAAGGCTTCTGAAAGGTCCTGTCTTGGTGAAAATCAAGTCTTGTGGGGAAAGTGCACAACCTCTGCAGATGGAAGAATCTAAGTACTTAGCCATGTCCCTGGTATTGGACAACTTGAGCATCAAGACATGGAAGCTATCAAGAATCTCCTCATCCCAATTTTCTAAGTTAAAAACTTGTGGTTGAACAAGGGTGAAGGTTCACCAATTTCTATTGGTGATTCCTTGGAAAGTTTTGCCAAAGAAAAACTTAGTGTTTTCAACTAATAGGTAAAACCTATTTTGAGAAAAGCAAGCCTAAGCTACACTTAGCCAAATTCATATAGTATTTAGATGTTAATATTCTACTAAGGTATCACTTGCCAATACTATTCCAATGTATTGACCCACTGTGGCTGTAACTTGTGATGTTGTAGGTTATTCTGATGATGATTAGGGGTTATGAGTCTACACTCAACATGCTTGCCTGTGGCACATGAAGATGAAGACTTATTTATCTTATTCTATATTTGAACTCTTGTATTAGGCCTATGGCCATGGAGTTTGTAAAAGACTATGTTTGTCTCTGGAATGATATGTAATAATGACCTTTGTTTCTGTGTACTTCATCTTAAACTGTGGATGCTAGCATTGATCCAGGGACTAGCATTGCAATCACAGGGATCCTTACCTTTATAAAGGGAGGGATCTTACAGATAGTATCAGAGCACTGTGTTGCCTGTAGGATTATGACCCTAGGATTGGATTAGAAACCACTAAGGAAAAAAATTTCAACAACTTCCACACTTGTCTTATTCTTCTCGTAAACTTTTCTAATCTTCTTTCTCATCTCTATTGATAGAAGGATGATTGTATAGCCTTTAGACTAGAGAGTGAGAAATGTTTTGTGCCTTGTTAGTTGGACCACCACACTTATCTTTATATTTCCAAAATTTTGATTAAGTTATATTGAACCTTGGATTCTTGTAAAGAATTTATGTATGCCATGACTTGTGTGTTTGTTTTGCCAATGATATGCTTGTGTCACTTTGTCTTGTGTATTTCTAGTGATGTTGTTTCTAACTTTTCTCTATCTTATAAAATAGATGCCTAATGTTACTATCAGCACGGCTAAAGAGTTCAAGGAAACTCGTTTTGGCACTCGTCTTATTGAGCTCACTAGCATGCTCAATCTTCCTCTTCCTAGCATCATGGTGCTTCCCCTTACCAAGTTTGATAGGAAGGACCCTTGGGGCTTCAAGGTTAATCAGCCAGGACGCCAGACTGAGCCTACTACGGAGGCAATCATCTTCAAGTTTATGCATGACGACAGGGAGAGAGGCCTAGAGGTAGTCATGCAGGATTTACTTGGGCGTCTGTTAGGGAGACACTCTTGGGAGATTAGAGGTACTCACTTCCATGCCTTCGGAAGACGCGACGAGGATGGTGAGGCTATTGAGTTCGAGGATGCTGCTAGAGAGACGGCAGAGCCGATTCGTCTATAACTCCAGGATCTAGAGGTTCTTCTTAGGAACCTAGATACTGATAGGACCAACGTCATGCTTAGCAATGACGAACTAAAAGTGCAACTTTGTGAGAAGGACAAGCTCTTCGCGGAGTAATATGAGATAGTCAAGGAAATGGAGGCCAAGTTTGAGAGTCAGGATAGAAAGTTCAAGAGTCAAGAGAAAAGAGTCCAAGATAGGAACAAGAGGATTCGAGAGATGACTGCAGAACTAGAGGCCAAGGACTTCGAGCTCGAGCATCAGTAGGGTGTGATTGAGAGGCTTTGTTCACATAAGAGGGCTCTCAAAGCCAAAGTATATGCCTTAACTACCAATGTCGAGGAATACAAGACCTCTATGGAGAATGCAGGTCTTACACTTGTTGATGAGGAGGTTGATGCAGAGGAGTAGTGATGACTACTCATTTACCTTTTATTTACCATGCTTTTGATTATTGAGTTGCAATGACCATCCAACATGTGGATGGCTTGCTATTGGTGTGTTTGCTTTTCAAAAACTTGGTGTCTATGTTGTTGAACTTTTGTTATTTTGATGCTTGATTGTGATTGTCTATGTGTTGTATTGTGCATAATAAGCATCTATGGGTATCTCATTCTTATCCTTATTGAAAACCACAGATGCCTCCTCGACGTGCCAACCCCAACCCAAACAACAACAATGTCACCCCAAAGATGCAGCAGCTGATGACAGCACAAGCACAGCTTATGCAAATGATGACTACTTTCATGCAGAATTAGAACAACAACAACAACAATAACAACAACAACAACAATCAGAACAATCCACCAGGATTTGACATGCTCACCAGATTCTTAAGACTGAGGCCTACTAAGTTCTCAGGATCTACTGATCCCATGGTGGCCAATGATTGGCTACGCTCAGTGAACAAGGATTTGGTAACTGTTGGCTGTACTGATGAGGAGAAAGTCAGGTTTTCAGCACACTTGTTGGAAGGACCAGCAACTACTTGGTGGGATAACTTCCAGATCACCACTCCCATTGAGGATGTGACATGGGCTATCTTTGAAGATGGTTTCCGTACAGCTCACATCTCATCCGGAATGATGAGCTTGAAGAAGAAGGAATTCCATAATCTGAAGCAGCGCCACCGCAGCGTGGCTGAATATATTGAGGAGTTCAACAATCTGGCGCGCTATCCACCGGATGAAGTTGACACTGATGCCAAGAGGAAGGAGAAGTTCCTCGAAGGATTGAACGATGAACTGAACCTGCAGTTAGCTGTGGCCTATGTCCCCACTTATCAATCTCTTTGTGACAAGGCTGCCATATTGGAGAGCAAGATGAAACAGGTTGAAAGCAGGAAGAGGAAACACTCTAACAAGCATAGCTCGGGATCGTCTCACAAGCGTTCCCATTATGATGATAGTGGGAATTCTGGATCCCACAAGCATGGAAAGTACAACAACCACCACAACCACAACCGTCATCATGACAACAAGCATGTAAGGTTCCCAACCTTTAATAAGGTAGATATCCCTGTGTTTACAATGCTAGTCCCTGGATCAATAGCTAGCATCCACAGTTAAGATGTAATATCAAGAAACAAAGGTCATAATACAACTTTATAACCATGAATAACATAATTTTATTACATCTTACATAGCTCATTTGGCTATTACATTACATTGCAGCAGAAAATCTATAAGCATGGGGTCCTTCATCTTCATAGTGCCACAGGCAAACATGTTGGTTGTAGACTTTGTAATCCTAATCAATCAACTTCACTAATTTCAATCAAACCTGCAACATTACAAGTTGCAGCCACAAGGGTCAATACATTTTAATTGTATTGGCAAGTTTCACTACTAGGTAGAATAATAAGTGGATCCTATCAATACATGCATATTTGGCTAAGTAGGGTTTTAGGCTCATTTGCAGGAAGCAATAATTTTATCCTATCTTTTCAAAATAGTTTTGATCTTTTGTCAAATCTTTCTGAACTCCTTGGTAAATCCCCAAGTGTTTCAAGTCTTTGTCAAAATCTCTTGAGCTCCTTGGTAAATCCCCAAGTGCTTCAAGTTTTTATCAAAATCCCTTGAGCTCCTTGATAAATCCCCAAGTGCTTCAAGTTTTTATCCAAATCTCTTGAGCTCCTTGGTAAATCCCCAAGTGCTTCAAGCCTTTTGTTGTCACTTAAAAGTTTTTCTTTTAGAAATTGGAATGTCGATATTTCCCATAGCTTCAGGCCTTTAGTTGCTCAGTATTGTCCATAACCGGGGACACGGCTAAGTACTTAGATTTTTATTATCTTCTGCAGAAGTTGTACACTTTACCCACATGACACACTCTCATCTTGTTGCCACCAGTGGCCGCTGGATTAGTACTCACCAAGATGGAGTACTGGCAGATTGAGAATGTGACGAAGTCTTTCCATAGGGTCCTCCCATACATCATGCTAGCTTGTCTCCAGGCACCCATGTAGGGTTCCGAGTTCCCTCATTTTCAGTTAACCTGAAGACCAATGCATGGGTCTCCCCAATATAGTTGACTAAGCCAGAGCCATAATAGCATGTGGCTGTACACGGAAGCCACTGTTGGAGAAACATGTTCAATCTCTAAGTCCCTGGGTGGTTTTCATCTGGTGCACAACAAAAAGAGATTGCCATATAAACATGGTTCCCCTTGTTGCCACCTTGTCCAAAAACTTGAGTATCCTTGTCCACCCAGGTGGTTCATTGAGTACTTGTTTTATTATATAAAACATAAGTCTTTTCTCAACTTCATAAAATCTCAACATGTATCTCTTCTCAAAATATTTTAGCAAGGCTAAGCATTTTACAACTACATTGTTTTCACTAAGGAATGTATAAGGGTATCCTATTAGGATTTAGCATAGCATATAGTATAGAAATCCTTTCCATGCATGTTTCCAAATCCACTAAGTATAATGAAAATAGTAGGACTTTGGATGATAGTGTCACTTGCCGTTTTGGTAGGGGTTGTTGGTTCACTTCTTGATCTTGCTAATCTCACACTCTTCTAACTTCACTACAAGTCAATCAAGCAAACACAAATTCAACTAGCATTCCAACCAATAATCAAACAATTCAACACACATAAAATAATAGAAACTAAGTCATACATGAAAGCATGCAAAATATAGTTTTTTTTGCAAATGTGGTCTCCTCAAGGCTCTAAACTTTGTAAGGTTCAAAGTGGTAATTTCCAAAGTGGCAAAGTCATTTGCAAAAGGGTTTTATCTATAAACCATTTTTAAATCCAATCATTATTTCATGTGATTGAAATTGTTTTTAGCAAAGCAACAATTTTACATTGTTCTCCAAATAAGTTGTTAGTTCACAAAACTTGATGTTTGGGGTCAGTAGCTTTGAATCAAAACATTTTCCAAAGGTTTTTGTTCAAAAATCATTTCCATATCAAAATCAATACTTTTATTTTGACTAGAAATGAGCTAATTCAATTATTCAATCCTATTCTTCACCAAATACATTTTTAAATCCATGAGTTGCTTCCTAGGGTCAGTAGGTTCACAACAAACCGATTTTCAAAGATTTCAACCCCAAATTCATTTTGGAATAATTTTTATAACCTAAACAAGCATACAAATGTTTCTGCAAAAACAAACATTTTACCAGGCTTTTTACTAAACAAATTGCATGGTTGGCTAGGGCTTGCTCCCCTGATTCCATTGATATAAAGTTTGCAAATTTTGGACGTGTGGATCAAAATTTACAAGGTTTACAAATTTGCATCTAAATCAGATTCAAACTTTGTTTTAAACAGAACTGGTGCCACGCGGCGTGTTCTCATTGGGCGGTACCGGTTCACGCGGATTGTGTTCTGTGGTTCGTTGGATCTAAACAGATCGCGCGGTTCAGATTGCGTACCCCTTCGCCGTGAAGTTGTTCTATCGTGTCACTACGATCTAAATCGAACGGCTCTTATCAACTTGCCAAGAACTGGCGGCGCTGCGCGGCGGCTAGCGGCGGCGACGCTCAGCCAGTGGCGGTACTGGCGATGCAGGAAGCAAAGAGAGAAGGGAAGGTGCTGACAGTGATCGCGGTGACGCTCTGATGCTCAAGGTACGGTCAGCTCGTCAAGGGGCGCTCTGGTTCCAGCGGGATTTCTCGCCGGAGTTGCGTCTGACGACGGCCACGCTCTGTCGTCGTCGGGGACGGCGCTACGGGTCACGAGGGAGCAAACGGAGTGCATGGTCAGACGCGCAAAGACATGGCGATGATGCGTGCATGATTGAGAGGGCTCGGGGTGGAGTAATGCGGTCTTTAACGCGAATTGATCGCCGGCGTTACTGACTGCAACGACAGGGCGATGTCTGCGCGAGGAAGAAGAGAGTGAGCTGGCGGTGGGGTCGTCTCGTCAGCGAGAGAGGAAAAGGTGCGGTGGGGTCCAACTGTCTGCGACGCTGCGGGTGAGTGTTTGAGTGAGAAAACGTTTCGCGAGAGAGAGTGGGGTGGGCTTGCTGTTGGGCTTGTTGGGCTGGCCGGCTGGGCTGTGTCCTTTGCATATTTTTTTTGTTCTGAATCTTTTCTCTTTTTCTGTTTGAATTTCCTGATTGAATTTCAAACAAACAAATCAAACATTCAAAACAATCCAAACTTCCACCACACTTTGCAATGAGTTTTGGTTCTGTTTAACCCCAATATTCTAAGTCCCAAAATAAAATAATTTTATTCTTTTTAGGACCCATTAATAATTAAATAAAATGGATCTTAGTTATTTAATTCAAATAGAATTTGCTTTAATAAAATCTTTATCTTTTTGAAATCTCAATATAAAACCAAAAACACTTCAGTAGTTTTATTTGAGAATATAAAATACTTGGAAAACTTATTTAAAATAAATTAATAAGTTTTAATGTTTTATTAAAAAGAAAAAGTCTTTAACAAAATTGGGTATTAATAAATCCCTATTATTTTTTTAAATAAATCTTTATTCTTTTGATCAAAACAAAATGTTTTATTTCAAAAGCTTGGCCAAAGTTTAATTTGGCTCTATAAAATAATCCTTATTTATATTTCTACCTTTTCATTTGAAAACCAAATCTTTTTATTAAAAGATTCAAAAATAGCAATTTCAAATATTTTTAGCTTTATTGTTTACTTATCTTTTTAAATCCCCTTAGGATTTTATTTGATCCAAAAAGGTTTTGAAAGTTTCCAATTGGATTCAAAAGTTCCTTCTCACCCTGAAAATCAACAAAGTTTTATTTTATTCATTTATTTTTCACATTACAAGATTTGGAAAATCTTGGGATGTGACAAAGCATCACCGTAGTCATGACAATGACAAGTACAAGAATCACAAGAGTGGGTACAAGAACCACCACAATGGAAGTGGAAGTGGTAGTGGAAGCCAGCCTGTCAAGAAGGATCTTAGTCAGGTTGAATGCTTCAAGTGCAAGAAGATGGGGCATTATGCAAATGAATGCCCAGAAAACAAAGTTGAAGGACCCAACAAGCCCAACCCTTTCCAGAAGGGACAAGTGAACCACATTAATGTGGAAGAAATCTATGAGGATTCCGATGCTGTGGCTGGTAAGTTCAAACTCAATTCTATTCCAGCACTTGTTCTTTTTTGTCACATCCCAAGATTTTCCAAATCTTGTAATGTGACAATAAATGAATAAAATAAAACTTTGTTTGATTTTCAAGGGCAGAAGAAACTTTTTAAATTCAATTGGAACTTCAAACCCATTTGAATTTAATAAAAACTAAAGGGATTTAAAAAGACAAACATTTAATAAAAGGAAAATAAAAACATTTGGAAATACTATTTTGAAAATCTTGAGTGAAAAGATTTATTTTTAAATGAAATAAAAGTTTTATGAATAAAGATTATTTTATAAAGCCAAATTAAAACCTTGGCCAAGCTTTGGAATTAGTACATTTTGTTTTGAATAAAAATAAACAAAGGATTATTTAAATAAATTAATAAGGACCTAATAACCAAATTTTATACAAATAAAAGGTTTTACCAATTTAATTGAAACATCAAAACTTATTAAAAACTATTTAAAATAAGTTTTCTAAATATTTGACATTCTCAAATAAAACTTACTAAAGTGTTTTGGTTTTATTTTAGATTTCAAAATAAATATCTCAATAAAACAAATCCTATTTTAATAAAGAAGTCTAATATATTAATTAATAATGGACACTAAAATAAAAGGTTATTTTGTTTTAAAACAAATTTCCAAATATTATATATTTCCCAAATTAAACCTACTAATTTGATTTTGAAAATATTTAGGTTTCAAATAAAGATTTGATTAATAAAATCAAACTCTATTTTATTTAAATAACTAAGGCCCATTTTATCCAATTATTAAAGGACCCTAAAATAAAAGATTATTTTGTTTTGAACAAGATTTCCAAATGAATTTTATTTACAAATAAAACCTACTGAATTGATTTTGAAAATATTAGGATTTCAAATGAAGATTTTATTAATAAACAACAAAAACTCTATTTAATTAATAAACCATGGCCTACTTATTTAATTAATAAATGGAACCTAAAAAGATTTAAAATAATATTTTAGAATGTGAATTATAATGTCAAACAGAACCAAATTCAAATGAAAGGTTTGTTGTTTGTTTGAATTTGTTTGATTGTTGTTTGAATGTTTGAAAACTTTGTTTGAAATTCAAAACAGAAAAGAATTAGAGAAAGAAAAAACGTTTTAGACAGAAAAAAATAAGAAACAGACCCAGCCCACTAAGGCCCAGACCAGCCCAGTCTTCTCCCTCTTTCCCCCCCCGAAGAAACCTTTTCTCACTCAGGAAATTACCCGCAAGGAGACTGACAGGTGGACCTCCTTCTCGTCTCTTTTCCCACTGACGCAACGGCCCCACTCCACTGTTCTTCCTCTCCACCCCGCACGACCTCTTCTTCCCCTCGCCGGCCGTTGCAGGCTATTGATTCGTGGCTTGATTACGCCTTAACACGGCCACCATAACTCGCCGCGATCAAGCACACTTAAGCGCCAACGCCTTCTCCTCCATTTTCCCTAGACACCCCTCATCGACACGCCCCCAGGCCGGAGAATTTTTCCCAACACTTCCTCTGTCTCCGACGACCGTTCTCGCCGATTTCGGCCAACACACTCCACCTCCTGCCTTCCTATGCAACCTAGCAGCCTCCCCACTCTCTGGAACATCTCCTAGTACACTTCGTTCAACCGCGGGCGCCCCAGGAAACCGTCTTCGACAAAAGCTCTGAGCGCCGCCGTCTGTCTCGCCTCCGTCGAGCTCCTCCGGTAATTCCAGACCACCCCGACCCCTCTCGTACATGCACACGTCATCTCCGTGGCCCCCTGCATCTGATCATGACCTTTTCTTGCCTCCTGGTGAACCACAGAGCCGTCTTCGACCTCGACCGAGCGCGTCCGTCGCCAGAACCTACTCCGGCGAGGAATTCTGCCCGTCCCCGTGCGCCCCTCGACGGACCAGTCCCACGTTGAGCATCAGCGTCGCTCCACGAACCCGGTGAGCATCCTGCCCCTCTTCCTCACTTCCTGCCTCGCCAACGCCGCCACCGTCTGCCCATCGCCGCCGCACAGCCGCCGTTAGCGCCGCTCCTTTTAGGTCAAACGCGCAACGACCGTCAGATGCAGATCCATTGGCTGCGAAAGATTCACTTAAACGCGAAAGGGTACGCGTTCAGGGCCGCACGATATGACTTAATCCAACGCGCTGCAGCACGCGATCCAGACGAATCGGTATCGGCCAATCACGGCTCGACGCGTGGCCAGTGTTTGAGTGAAAACAGATTTTTGAATCAGATTTATTTGCAAACTTCAAACCTTTGTAACTTTCAAACCACACGTCCAAATTTGGCAAATTTTATATCAATGAATTCAGGAGAACAAGCCCTACAACTATGGAATTAGTTTAGCAAATAGTATCTGTTTGTTTGCTTATTTTTGCAGATTCATTTGTATGCTTATTTAGAGTAGAAAAATTGTTTAAAATTGAATTTAAGGATAAAACCTTTGCAAATTGGTTTGTTGTGACCTTACTGACCCTAGGAACCAACCCTTGGTATTAAAAATGATTTTTGAAAGATTTAGGTTAGATTAATTGACTTAGCCATTTTCTAGCCAAATAAAAAGAATGGTTTTTGTTATAAAAATGTTTATGGAAATAAAACTTTAAGGAAATAGTTTCGACCAAACTTACTGACCCAAAAACACCAAGCTTTGCAATAGCAACTCATTTGGTGAACAACTTAAGAGTTTTGCCTTAATAAAAACATTTTTCACCACATGAAATGATGAATGGAATTAAAAATAGTTTTTGGACAAAACCTTCTTGCTAATGACTTTGCCACTTTGGTAAATGACCAATTTGGATATTACAAAGTTTAGAAACCCCATGGATACCCTTTGCAAAATAAAACTATCTTGTGCATGATCCCATGCATGAATTGGTTTCCATTGTCTTGTGTGTGTGAATTTGTTTGAGTGATTATTGGTTTGGAATGTAAATTGAATTGGTGTTTGCTTGATTGACTTGTAGAGAAGTGTGATACTAACAAGATCAAGGAGTGAACCACCATTCCCTACCAAAAGGCAAGTGATGCTTCATACTTTTGTCCCATTACTTTCACTATGCATTAGTGATTTTGCTAAGTAAACTTGCATGGATTTTGCTAAGTATAGATCTTGCTATAGGAAAACCTAGTAGATGAATCCTTAGTAGGATTTCCTAAGTAAAAATTCCTACTACTATCAAGCTTAGCCTAGCTAATAGAAAACATGGGTGGAATATATATTCACATTATGGAAAAATATTCTAAGTCTGAGGACTTAAGTTTTGCTTAATAAAACAACTAAGTTAATGAATCACCTGGGTGGAAATGGAAGGATTGGGTTATGTTGAGTGGTTACACAAGACCATGGACCTGGCTTGTGTATCTCACTTGTGGATGGCCACCCAGGAAACAAAGGGATTTGAGATGTCAAATGTTGGGAAGCTTCAAGTGCAACCACTTGGCAATATGGGCTCTGCCATGATCATATAGGTTGCAAGAACTTAGCCAAATGGACAGTGGGTGGTAGTGTTTGATAGGTTGGAGCGCGTCCATTTTGGTCTAAGGGAAGGCTTCTGAAAGATTTTGTCTTGGGAAACCAAGTCTTGTGGGTAAAGTGCACCACCTCTACAGAGTGTAAAATCTAAGTACTTAGCCATGTCCCTGGTAAAGGACAATTTGAGCATCAAGACATGGAAGCAATCAAGAATCTCATCATTCAAATTTCTAAATTAAAATCTTGTGGTTTGAACAAGGGTTGTTTGAATTCTTCAATCATTGATGGAGAGATGGCTTGGTACAAGGATCTTGAAATCTTTGATTGAGAAAAATGATTTTGTCAAGCAAAAACTTAGTATTTTCAAAATGATAAGAAAAATCTATTTTGAGCAATGCAAGCCTCAACTCCACTTAGCCATATGCATATAGATGATAGACTCCACTATACAAATATAGTATCACTTGCCAATACAATTCAAATGTATTGACCCTTTGTGGCTGTAACTTGTATGTTGCAGGTTTGATTGTTTTAGTGAAGATTGTTTGATTAGGATTACAAAGTCTACAACCAACATCTGCCTGTGGCACTTTGAAGATGAAGGACCCATGACTATATTTATTCCGCTGCAATGTAATGTAATAGCCATATGAGCTATGTTTGATGTAATAAACTTATGTTATTCCTGGTTATAAAGTTATATTATGACCTTTGTTTCTTGATATTACATCTAAACTGTGGATGCTAGCTATTGATCCAGGGACTAGCATTGTAAAACACAGGAGGACTCTACCTTATTAGGTTGTGACCCCGACAGATGGTATCAGAGCATTGTGTTGCCTGTAGGATTTGTAAACCTAGGATTGGACAAAAACCCTTAGAAAAATAGGAGTTGATCTTATTCCAAAAACTTATTTACAAAAACACTTGTAAACTCTTTCCTCAACTATTTTGGTTTCAACTCTACATCTCTTCTATTTTCAAACTTGATGGAAAAGCCTACCTCATGACCAAAGACTACACCAGGTGCAAAGGATTTCTTCAACTCTAATGACTTCAACATCTTCAACTCTAATGACTTCAACATCTCCAGCATATTCACCAAGGACTTCCAACTTGGATACCACTAAGGACTACAAGTGAAACAAGGAAATCTTGCTTAAGATTTAGAGACTGAGGGAATGCAAAATAAGAAGAAGCCATCAACAACTTTGAAGAATTGTGACCAAGAGTTTTCTCAAGGAAAACAAGATCTCATACAAGAAGAACCAAGAAAGGATGGAAAGATCACAAGTGAACCATATAGATGGACCACCAAATTTTAGCTAAGACAAAACACCAACTTATGTGGTGTAACAAAAATATTTTGTTGCCTAAGTATGTGATTGAACCTTGTTTGAGTGAAATGTTTGTTTGTGATTGCTTGAACACTGTTTGTGTAAATTGTGATGTGTGTGATTAGAATTGATTCCTTAGAAAAATCTTGCCTATTCTAACCTCCCTTCAACCTAAACAGATGATTACTCCAAAGAACTCCAACATCAAGGTTGATGACAACACCAACCAAGCTGACAGCATGAGAGAGCTCATAGCAACCCAACATCAGTTGAACCAACTGACAGCTCAGTTCCTAGCCAACAATAGTGATAAAGATCCAACACTACAAAGGTTTTTGGAGGAACAATCCCAACTGATGCTTAAGGTGACTAATCAAATGATTAGCATGGAAGAAAGCTATCCTAGAAGAGTGTATGATAACAAGGATGACAAGAATGTTATTCTAGAAGGAACCCTAGCTAGCAATACTTGTGGATACAAGGATCATGCATCCAAGGAGCATGAAGATCAATGCCCCAAGAAAAGAGAAAGATCCCCCACCTATGAAGAACATGAACTGGAAGAACTCCTAGCTTTGGAGAGACCCAAGAAGAAGAAGAAATGCCCCATCCCTAACAAGAAGGATATTACTCAAGAGCAATGTTACCATTGCAAAGAGATGGGACACTATGCCAATGAATGCCCAGAAAAGAAGAAGAATCAAAGAAACAAGCAAAAGGCAAAGATACCAAAGGAAAAGAAAGATATCAGCCTTGTCACATGTTTCAAATGCAAGGAACTAGGCCACTATGCAAACAATTGTCCAGAAAGGATGGAGAACAAGTTGAACAAGCCTATGGAGAAACTCAACCTTGGCCCATGAGTCAAGTAAAGAAACCAAGGACACATGCAAAGTTTGCTTAGAGAAAGTTTTCAAGAAAGACAATATGTAATTTTTGTTTGAAAATTTTAAGGGTGGTAGTACCCTAGTTGTTTTGAACTTGCTTGTAACCCTAGCCTCCCCAAATCTCGGGACGAGATTTATTTTAAGGGTGGTAGCCTGTCACATCCCAAGATTTTCCAAATCTTGTAATGTGAAAATAAATGAATAAAATAAAACTTTGTTTGATTTTCAAGGCCAGAAGAAACTTTTTAAATTCAATTGGAACTTTAAACCCATTTGAATTTAATAAAAACTAAAGGGATTTAAAAAGACAAACATTTAATAAAAGGAAAATAAAAACATTTGGAAATACTATTTTGAAAATCTTGAGTGAAAAGATTTATTTTTAAATGAAATAAAAGTTTTATGAATAAAGATTATTTTATAAAGCCAAATTAAAACCTTGGCCAAGCTTTGGAATTAGTACATTTTGTTTTGAATAAAAATAAACAAAGGATTATTTAAATAAATTAATAAGGACCTAATAACCAAATTTTATACAAATAAAAGGTTTTACCAATTTAATTGAAACATCAAAACTTATTAAAAACTATTTAAAATAAGTTTTCTAAATATTTGAAATTCTCAAATAAAACTTACTAAAGTGTTTTTGTTTTATTTTAGATTTCAAAATAAATATCTCAATAAAACAAATCCTATTTTAATAAAGAAGTCTAATATATTAATTAATAATGGACACTAAAATAAAAGGTTATTTTGTTTTAAAACAAATTTCCAAATATTATATATTTCCCAAATTAAACCTACTAATTTGATTTTGAAAATATTTAGGTTTCAAATAAAGATTTGATTAATAAAATCAAACTCTATTTTATTTAAATAACTAAGGCCCATTTTATCCAATTATTAAAGGACCCTAAAATAAAAGATTATTTTGTTTTGAACAAGATTTCCAAATGAATTTTATTTACAAATAAAACCTACTGAATTGATTTTGAAAATATTAGGATTTCAAATGAAGATTTTATTAATAAACAACAAAAACTCTATTTAATTAATAAACCATGGCCTACTTATTTAATTAATAAATGGAACCTAAAAAGATTTAAAATAATATTTTAGAATGTGAATTATAATGTCAAACAGAACCAAATTCAAATGAAAGGTTTGTTGTTTGTTTGAATTTGTTTGATTGTTGTTTGAATGTTTGAAAACTTTGTTTGAAATTCAAAACAGAAAAGAATTAGAAAAAGAAAAAACGTTTTAGACAGAAAAAAATAAGAAACAGACCCAGCCCACTAAGGCCCAGACCAGCCCAGTCTTCTCCCTCTTTTCCCCCCCGAAGAAACCTTTTCTCACTCAGGAAATTACCCGCAAGGAGACTGACAGGTGGACCTCCTTCTCGTCTCTTTTCCCACTGACGCAACGGCCCCACTCCACTGTTCTTCCTCTCCACCCCGCACGACCTCTTCTTCCCCTCGCCGGCCGTTGCAGGCTATTGATTCGTGGCTTGATTACGCCTTAACAGGGCCACCATAACTCGCCGCGATCAAGCACACTTAAGCGCCAGCGCCTTCTCCTCCATTTTCCCCAGACACCCCTCATCGACACGCCCCCAGGCCGGAGAATTTTGCCCAACACTTCCTCTGTCTCCGACGACCGTTCTCGCCGATTCCGGCCAACACACTCCACCTCCTGCCTTCCTATGCAACCTAGCAGCCTCCCCACTCTCTGGAACATCTCCTAGTACACTTCGTTCAACCGCGGGCGCCCCAGGAAACCGTCTTCGACAAAAGCTCTGAGCGCCGCCATCTGTCTCGCCTCCGTCGAGCTCCTCCGGTAATTCCAGACCACCCTGACCCCTCTCGTACATGCACACGTCATCTCCGTGGCCCCCTGCATCTGATCACGACCTTTTCTTGCCTCCTGGTGAACCACAGAGCCGTCTTCGACCTCGACCGAGCGCGTCCGTCGCAAGAACCAACTCCGGCGAGGAATTCTGCCCGTCCCCGTGCGCCCCTCGATGGACCAGCCCCACGTTGAGCATCAGCGTCGCTCCACGAACCCGGTGAGCATCCTCCCCCTCTTCCTCACTTCCTGCCTCGCCAACGCCGCCGCCGTCTGCCCATCGCCGCCGCACAGCCGCCGTTAGCGCCGCTCCTTTTAGGTCAAACGCGCAACGACCGTCAGATGCAGATCCATTGGCTGCGAAAGATTCACTTAAACGCGAAAGGGTACGCGTTCAGGGCCGCACGATATGACTTACTCCAACGCGCTGCAGCACGCGATCCAGACGAATCGGTATCGGCCAATCACGGCTCGACGCGTGGCCAGTGTTTGAGTGAAAACAGATTTTTGAATCAGATTTATTTGCAAACTTCAAACCTTTGTAACTTTCAAACCACACGTCCAAATTTGGCAAATTTTATATCAATGAATTCAGGAGAACAAGCCCTAGCCAACTGTGGAATTAGTTTAGCAAATAGTATCTGTTTGTTTGCTTATTTTTGCAGATTCATTTGTATGCTTATTTAGAGTAGAAAAATTGTTTAAAATTGAATTTAAGGATAAAACCTTTGCAAATTGGTTTGTTGTGACCTTACTGACCCTAGGAACCAACACTTGGTATTAAAAATGATTTTTGAAAGATTTAGGTTAGATTAATTGACTTAGCCATTTTCTAGCCAAATAAAAAGAATGGTTTTTGTTATAAAAATGTTTATGGAAAGAAAACTTTAAGGAAATAGTTTGGACCAAACTTACTGACCCAAAAACACCAAGCTTTGCAATAGCAACTCATTTGGTGAACAACTTAAGAGTTTTGCCTTAATAAAAACATTTTTCACCACATGAAATGATGAATGGAATTAAAAATAGTTTTTGGACAAAACCTTCTTGCTAATGACTTTGCCACTTTGGTAAATGACCAATTTGGATATTACAAAGTTTAGAAACCCCATGGATACCCTTTGCAAAATAAAACTATCTTGTGCATGATCCCATGCATGAATTGGTTTCCATTGTCTTGTGTGTGTGAATTTGTTTGAGTGATTATTGGTTTGGAATGTAAATTGAATTGGTGTTTGCTTGATTGACTTGTAGAGAAGTGTGATACTAACAAGATCAAGGAGTGAACCACCATTCCCTACCAAAAGGCAAGTGATGCTTCATACTTTTGTCCCATTACTTTCACTATGCATTAGTGATTTTGCTAAGTAAACTTGCATGGATTTTGCTAAGTATAGATCTTGCTATAGGAAAACCTAGTAGATGAATCCTTAGTAGGATTTCCTAAGTAAAAATTCCTACTACTATCAAGATTAGCCTAGCTAATAGAAAACATGGGTGGAATATATATTCACATTATGGAAAAATATTCTAAGTCTGAGGACTTAAGTTTTGCTTAATAAAACAACTAAGTTAATGAATCACCTGGGTGGAAATGGAAGGATTGGGTTATGTTGAGTGGTTACACAAGACCATGGACCTGGCTTGTGTATCTCACTTGTGGATGGCCACCCAGGAAATAAAGGGATTTGAGATGTCAAATGTTGAGAAGCTTCAAGTGCAACCACTTGGCAATATGGGCTCTGCCATGATCATATAGGTTGCAAGAACTTAGCCAAATGGACAGTGGGTGGTAGTGTTCGATAGGTTGGAGCGCGTCCATTTTGGTCTAAGGGAAGGCTTCTCAAAGATTTTGTCTTGGGAAACCAAGTCTTGTGGGTAAAGTGCACCACCTCTGCAGAGTGTAAAATCTAAGTACTTAGCCATGTCCCTGGTAAAGGACAATTTGAGCATCAAGACATGGAAGCAATCAAGAATCTCATCATTCAAATTTCTAAATTAAAATCTTGTGGTTTGAACAAGGGTTGTTTGAATTCTTCAATCATTGATGGAGAGATGGCTTGGTACAAGGATCTTGAAATCTTTGATTCAGAAAAATGATTTTGTCAAGCAAAAACTTAGTATTTTCAAAATGATAAGAAAAATCTATTTTGAGCAATGCAAGCCTCAACTCCACTTAGCCATATGCATATAGATGATAGACTCCACTATACAAATATAGTATCACTTGCCAATACAATTCAAATGTATTAACCCTTTGTGGCTGTAACTTGTATGTTGCAGGTTTGATTGTTTTAGTGAAGATTGTTTGATTAGGATTACAAAGTCTACAACCAACATCTGCCTGTGGCACTTTGAAGATGAAGGACCCATGACTATACTTATTCCGCTGCAATGTAATGTAATAACCATATGAGCTATGTTTGATGTAATAAACTTATGTTATTCCTAGTTATAAAGTTATATTATGACCTTTGTTTCTTGATATTACATCTAAACTGTGGATGCTAGCTATTGATCCAGGGACTAGCATTATAAAACACAGGAGGACTCTACCTTATTAGGTTGGGACCCCGACATTTTTGATACTGGTGCATCACATTCATTCATATCAAAAGCATTTGTTGATAGAAATGGGTTTCCAACTGAAAACATTGGGTGTCCAATAAAAGTAAGTTCTCCCGGTAGAGATATGATAGTAAGTCTTGGATGCCGTGATCTAGTGATAGAGTTTGGAAAGCATAAGTTTCCAGTGAGTCTGATAATCCTAGATTCCCAAGGACTGGATGTAATTTTGGGAATGGATTGGATGACCAAGTACTAAGGAGTATTAGATTGTGACAATCGTACTGTCGCACTCACAACCCCGGAAAAGAAACGGATAAGATTCAAGTCTAACTTTGAATCGAAAGGGAGTAAGATAAATTCTCTTAAGGGGTTAGCATAGACAGTGTGCCAATTGTGAATGAATATTCGGATGTGTTTCCGGAAGAATTGCCGGGAATGCCACCAGATAGAGATGTGGAGTTTGTGATTGATTTGCTACCAGGATCAGGAACAATAGCAAAGAGACCATACAAGATGTCAGTTGATGAGTCGAAAGAACTCAAGAAACAACTTGGAGAACAGTTGCAGAAAGGATTTATTCAACCAAGTTCTTCATCTTGGGGAGCACCAGTTTTGTTTGTAGAAAAGAAAGATAGAAGTCAAAGGTTATGCATAGATTACCGTTCACTCAATGAGGTGACTATCAAGAACAAATACCCTTTGCCAAGAATCAATGACTTGTTTGATCAGCTAGAAGGAGCCTGTGTGTTCTCAAAGATTGATCTCCGATCAGGTTATTTCCAGCTCAAGATAAGAGAACAAGACATACCTAAGACAACTTTCACCACTAGGTATGGATTGTATGAGTATACCGTGATGCCATTTGGTTTGACCAATGCACCAGCTTATTTCATGAATATGATGAACAGAGTGTTCATGGAGTTCCTTGACAAGTTTGTTGTCGTATTCATCGATGAAATTTTGATCTACTCCAAGAGCAAAGAAGAGCATGAAGGACATTTGCGTTTGATACTTGAGAAGCTTAGAGAGCATAAGTTGTATGCCAAATTCAGCAAGTGTGAATTTTGGTTAAATGAAGTTGGATTTCTTGGACATGTTGTGGACATGGTGTAGCAGTTGATCCTGCAAAAGTGTCAGCTGTAACTGAATGGGAATCCCCTAAGTCAGTAAAAGAGGTTCGTAGTTTCCTGGGATTGGCAGGATATTATAGAAGATTTATTGATAATTTCTCCAAGGTAGCTAAGCCAATGACAGAGTTACTAAAGAAAGACAAGAAATTTGCTTGGTCTGAAGGATGTGAACTCAGTTTCCAAGAATTGAAGAAGAGACTAGTGACAGCACCAGTCTTATGTCTGCCAGACCTGGAGAAAGATTTCCAAGTCTATTGTGATGCATCTCATCATGGATTAGGTGCAGTTCTAATGCAAGAAGGGAAGGTTGTGGCTTATGCCTCGAGACAACTCAAAACTCATGAGGTAAATTACCCTACTCATGATTTAGAGTTAGCCTCTATTGTCCATGCACTCAAAACATGGAGACACTATCTTCTGGGAAAACGATGTGAAGGGTTCACAGATCACAAGAGTTTGAAGTATATCTTCACTCAGAAAGAAATCAACATGAGACAAAGAAGATGGCTAGAACTCATCAAGGACTATGACTTGAGTTTGCAATACCACCCCGGTAAAGCAAATGTTGTAGCAGATGCTCTAAGCCGTAAAGTTTTTGTGAATGGACTTACTAAGGGAGAGTTGCCAGATGATCTGTGTGCCCAATTTAGAGATCTCAGATTGGAGATTGTGCCTGAAGGACATCTCATGTCATTGGATGTTCAACCCACTTTGTTGGACAAAATTAAAGAAGCCCAAAAGACAGATAAGGAAATTGAAGAGATTAAGGAAAACATTGGCAAAGGAAAAGCCAAAGGATTCCACGAAGATGAACAAGGTACTTTATGGTATGGAAAACGTATCTGCGTTCCACAAGATCCGGAGCTTCGGAAACTGATTTTACAAGAAGCGCACAACTCACCATATTCCATTCATCCGGGTAACACCAAAATGTACATGGATATAAAGGAAAGATTTTGGTGGAATAATCTCAAGAAGGACATCGCCGAACATATTGCTTTGTGTGATGTATGTAATAGAGTGAAAGCAGAACATCAAAAACCAGCAGGATTTCTACAACCACTACCTATTCCTGATTGGAAGTGGGACAAGATTGACATGGATTTCATCACTGGATTGCCAAGGACCAGGTCGGGATATGATTCTATTTGGGTAGTAGTGGATCGCCTAACTAAAGTGGCTCATTTCATACCCGTGAAGACAACCTACACAAGTGCTAAGTTGGCCAAGATCTATATGAATAGGATTGTGTGTCTGCATGGAGTACCCAAGAGTATTGTGTCTGATAGGGGGACTCAGTTCACTTCTCATTTTTGGAGGCAACTACATGAGTCATTGGGAACAAGATTGGAATTCAACACTGCTTTTCACTCTCAGACTGATGGACAGACAGAAAGGACCAACCAGATTCTCGAAGATATATTGAGAGCATGTGCTCTAGACTATGGAGCTAGTTGGGATGAAAGTCTGCCTTACACAGAATTCTCTTACAATAACAGCTATCAAGCCAGTATTGAGATGGCACCGTTTGAGTTTCTCTATGGGAGAAAGTGTACTACCCCATTGCTATGAAATGGTGTAGGAGAAAGGAACTTGTTCGTGCCAGAGCTAATCAAAGAAGCTGAAGAGAAAGTCAAGCTTGTAAAGGACAGATTGAAGATAGCACAGTCTTGGCAGAAAAGCTACGCAGATCCTAAGCGTAGAGAGGTCACCTATGAAGTGGGTGATAGAGCTTATCTTAGAGTGTCACCACTTCGTGGAGTGAAGAGATTTGGAGTCAAAGGAAAATTGGACCCAAGATATGTTGGACCATTCAAGATTCTGAGTCGTAAAGGAGAAGTAGCTTATGAGATTGAATTGCCAGAATCATTGTCTGCCATTCACAATGTTTTTCATGTGAGTCAGCTAAAGAAATGCCATCCAGAGATGGAAGAGACTTCTTTGAAGGATACTATACCTTTGTAGGAGGTTCAGTTGGAAAGTGATCTCACTTATGAGGAAAAACCTATCAATATTCTTGAGACTGCGGAAAGAGTTACTCGGACTAAGACTATCAAATTCTACAAAGTTCAATGGAACCATCATTCCGAAGAAGAAGCAACATGGGAAAGAGAAGATGATCTTCGGAAAGACCACCCTCACCTATTTGCTAGCCAATCCGGATCTCGAGGGCGAGATTCACCTTAAGGGGGTTAGATTTGTAACATACCTAAAATCATGTTTTCAAATATTGCATATCATCCTTGCATGCATAATCATTTAGGGATCAATTTCAAAGTCATTTCAAGAAAACAGAAACATTGAGTGCTTATTATTTTATGTAGACAAGCATTGATCAAAGTGCCACTCTCAAGTGAGAGTATATTTGTTTCACACCAAGTTTTGTTTGCTCATAAGTTGGTTAAGTTGAGTTCAAAGCTTGGACAAATTTTTCCAAAACAAACATGGTTTTAAAACCATTTCCCTATCTTTATCAAATCTTGTGCTAAGGCACTATTTATTTTGAATTTCAATGGAACCAAGCAAGTCTAGTAAGACAACATGGTTTTATGTTCAAAATCATCCAGGTTTCACTTTATCAAAGTACAGAAAGTTTTGGAATTCAAATACATTTGAATTCATTTGAAAAGGTTTCCTAAAAATCAATTTAGAAAAAGAAAAAGGTTAGAAAACATAGGTGGGCCTGGCGCCACTCTTTCGGCCCAACAGACAAAGCAGCCCACCCGGGGTTTTCCCTTTCCCTCTGTTTCTCACCGCAGCCGCGTGCACCCACCCGCTGACAGCCTGACCTCACCGTGCCCCGTCAGCTTCGTCCTGAATCAACGCGCGGCCGAGCCGCTCCGCCGTTACCTCGCCGCAGTCACTGCCCGCTTAAATCCCATTGATGCAGGGAGTAATCCCCGCCCCGCTCCTGGCTATTTAATCTCCTCTTCACCATGGACATTTACCCTCACCCCACTCGCTCACTCCGCCACCAGGATGCTTGGATTTCCCGACGAACTCCGACGTCTGATTCCCATGAGTACCGAGCGCCCCTCGTCTTCTGCTTGACAGTATCAAGTTCGCCGTGTCTCTGTGCTTGTCCTGATGCTTTTGTTTTGCCCGCGCATGACCCAGGTCGCCGTCCCCGACAACCTCTGCAAACAACAGAACCGCCGCCTAACTCCGGTGAGCAATTTAGGTAATACCAGGCCGCCCCGTGCTTTCTGCTTGACCCTATCTTGTTCGCCAGTTGGTTGTGCACACCCTGATGCATTCGGTTCGTGTTAGGGAGGTCCATATCGTCGGCAACGTCGACGACTGCAAGAACCCGACGCCGTCCGCTACTTCGACGAGCCCCAGTGACCTCCACAGCACGCCCCCGTCCACGCCAGAAAGAGGTTGAGTATCAGCGCGACCTTGCGAGTTTGGTAAGCCCCTCCGTTGACCCCAGCCCCCTCTGTCGCCGCCGGAGTGTCACTGACAGAGCGCCGCCGCCGCACCACCGTCGCCAGCGCCGCCGATCTTTGGTCGTTTGATTAGCAACCGTCAGATCTAGATCCAACGCACGTGATAGAGTCACTTAGCAAAGAGGTATGTGTTAGATCTGGCCGTGCGTTTTCATTTAGATCCAACGGCCCTCATCGATCGATCCGTGCGAATCGGTAACAGCGAATTAGAAGCTGCCGCGTGGCCTGAGTTTAGATTTAAAACAGAAATTTGGATCTATTAGTGATTCAAACTTGTAAAATTCATAACTTTTGATGCACACGTTCAATTTTTGTAAGTTTTATATCATTGGAATCAGGAGAGAAAATCCTATCTGTTTATTCAATGTGTTTAATGTTTTGCCTCTATAAAAAATGGTTATTTTTGCAGAGACATTTATAGGCATAATTTGAGTATAGTAATTATTTGAAAAATGATTTAAAGACCAAATAAAGATTATTTGGTGTGTTTTGGACTTGTTTATGATTTAGTACTGTATACTTGTCTTGTTTGTTGTAGAAAAACATCACATGGCATTTGCATGCATTCATATATTTTTGTTTGTATATTTTTGATATGAGATTTTGGTGCCATTATTTTATGTGTAGATTTTGGTGCTAATAGTGATTGTGGTTGTGAAGATTGTTGCTACTCCCCAAAATACCAAGGCAAGTGGTGCTTCATGCTTTTATCCCTATATTTTCACCTATGCATTAGAAATATTAGGCATTGGACTTGCATGAATATTTTGCTATGTATCTATATGCTATGCTTGGGAAAATCCTAGTAGTTGTAGTAATATTAGAATTTCCTCTAAGTTATGATACTTGCCTTTGCCATGCTTAGCCTAGCTAGTAGCAACCATGGGTGGTATATATATTCATGCTATGTGAAATATTTCCAAGTCTTTGACTTGTGTTTTTGCTTAATAAAACAACTAAGTGAATAAAACACCTGGGTGAAATGGAAAGAATGGTTTGTGTTGAGTGGTTACACAAGGCCCATATCTATGGTTTACCTTGTGTATCTCACTTGTGGAAAGCCACCCAGGAATAAAGGGATTTGAGATGCCAAATGTTAAGAAGCTTCTAGTGCAGCCACATGGCATTATGGGCTCTGCGTGGATCATATAGGTTGCAATAACTTAGCCATTTGGAGAGTTGGTGGTAGTGGGATGATAGGTTTGGAGCGCGTCCATTTGTTCTAAGGGAAGGCTTCTGAAAGGGCCTATCTTGGTGAAAATCAAGTCTTGTGGGGAAAGTGCACAACCTCTGCAGATGGAAGAATCTAAGTACTTAGCCATGTCCCTGGTATTGGACAACTTGAGCATCAAGACATGGAAGCTACCAAGAATCTCCTCATCCCAATTTTCTAAGTTAAAAACTTGTGGTTGAACAAGGGTGAAGGTTCACCAATTTCTATTGGTGATTCCTTGGAAAGTTTTGTCAAAGAAAAACTTAGTGTTTTCAACTAATAGGTAAAACCTATTTTGAGCAAAGCAAGCCTAAGCTACACTTAGCCAAATTCATATAGTATTTAGATGTTAATATTCTACTAAGGTATCACTTGCCAATACTATTCCAATGTATTGACCCACTGTGGCTGTAACTTGTGATGTTGTAGGTTATTCTAATGATGATTAGGGGTTATGAGTCTACACTCAACATGCTTGCCTGTGGCACATGAAGATGAAGACTTATTTATCTTATTCTATATTTGAACTCTTGTATTAGGCCTATGGCCATGGAGTTTGTAAAAGACTATGTTTGTCTCTGGAATGATATGTAATAATAACCTTTGTTTCTGTGTACTTCATCTTAAACTGTGGATGCTAGCATTGATCCAGGGACTAGCATTGCAATCACAGGGATCCTTACCTTTATAAAGGGAGGGATCTTACAGATGGTATCAAAGCACTGTGTTGCCTGTAGGATTATGACCCTAGGATTGGATTAGAAACCACTAAGGAAAAAAATTCAACAACTTCCACACTTGTCTTATTCTTCTCGTAAACTTTTCTAATCTTCTTTCTCATCTCTATTAATAGAAGGATGCTTTGATAGCCTTTAGACTAGAGAGTGAGAGATGTTTTGTGCCTTGTTAGTTGGACCACCACACTTATCTTTATATTTCCAAAATTTTGATTAAGTTATATTGAACCTTCGATTCTTATAAAGAATTTATGTATGCCATGACTTGTGTGTTTGTTTGCCAATGATATGCTTGTGTCACTTTGTATTGTGTATTTCTAGCGATGTTGTTTCTAAATTTTCTCTATCTTATAAAATAGATGGCTAATGTTACTATCAGCACGGCTGAAGAGTTCAAGGGAACTCGTTTTGGCACTCTTCTTATTGAGCTCACTAGCATGCTCAATCTTCCTCTTCCTAGCATCATGGTGCTTCCCCTTACCAAGTTTGAGAGGAAGGACCTTTGGGGCTTCAAGGTTAATCAGCCAGGACGCCAGACTGAGCTTACTACGGAGGCAATCATCTTCAAGTTTATGCATGACGACAGGGAGAGAGGCCTAGAGGTAGTCATGCAGGATTTACTTGGGCGTCTGTTAGGGAGACACTCTCGGGATATTAGAGGTACTCACTTCCACGCCTTCGGAAGACGCGACGAGGATGGTGAGGCTATTGAGTTCGAGGATGCTGCTAGAGAGACGGCAGAGCTGATTCGTCTATACCTCCAGGACCTAGAGGTTCTTCTTAGGCACCTAGATACTGATAGGACCAACGTCATGCTTAGCAATGAGGAACTCCAGGTGCAACTTCGTGAGAAGGACAAGCTCTTCGCGGAGCAAGATGAGATAGTCAAGGAAATGGAGGCCAAGTTTGAGAGTCAGGATAGAAAGTTCAAGAGTCAAGAGAAAAGAGTCCAAGATAGGAACAAGAGGATTCGAGAGATGACTGCAGAACTAGAGGCCAAGGACTTCGAGCTCGAGCATCAGCAGGGTGTGATTGAGAGGCTTCGTTCACAGAAGAGGGCTCTCAAAGCCAGTGTATTTTAAAAGGGGATAAGAGAGACATCTCCGAAATATTGCTCATCATCTTTTGATATCCACCAAATCATCATCATCTGAACTAGGATCACCCCCTCGTACCCAAGAGTAAGCATCGTTAAGCACACGTTGATCTGCCCAGTTTTACGATTAGGTTAAAGTTCTCTATGATCTTAGAATCTGGTCACCAAGCGTTCATAACCGTGAACACGACTTTTCGAAAAGATTTAACCCTGTCGGGGTGTACAACTTTACCCACACATACCAACCGACTCTTAATGCCAGATCATTAGCCCTCTTCCTTGGAAGGCCGGCAGAGGGTGGTTGGCCACGACCTTTACCTTGCTTTCGCAGAGACCATGAGTCTATAAGTATGGTTCCGCCGTAACGGGTTAAATCCCGAAGCCGGTACTTAAAGATGTGAGGCGTGGTTTGTTAACAGGGGCGCCATCTACCCCAAGCAACCCGGTCCACGCTTACCTACCTGTTATGAATGCACCAACTTCCCCGAGCAAATCTTTCAAAATATTTTCTATGCATATGTCGAATGGAACTCCCGAACTATGTGACTCATGGAATCTACTAGGCAAGTTAATCAGGCGAGGGGTTCCCAATCCCCGTGTGGCTGTACGCTCATCTCGGTTCCAAAGGCAAGAACTCAGGTCCTAGTGGTGGCGAGCATCAGACTAGAAAAACCACATCCCACCGTGGCCTTAGCATGTTTAGTCTCATATCACTGATCTCATATCATCACGATCTCCTGTCATACTAGGTTATGTGCATCTATTACATCATCTGGATGGACCAGACTCAAAAGCTATGCATGGCTAAGCAGACACGAATAAGAGCTCTAGCAGTGCACACAAGCCAAACCTAGTTATGCTAGGAGCATTGGATCAGGTAATATAAGCTCAAAAGGGAGTAATGCAATAGATAGGATACTCTATCTATCGATAAAAGATCACAGTAGAATCGTATGCAACATGGCAAGAGTAGAAATGCTTTCGAAATCATAGGATTATATCATGCTGGGGCTGTGCTTGCCTTTGCCTGTTGATAACCAATAAGCAGATCCTCGGGAATCTAGTACTTGACTTGGTTGCATTTGGTCAAGTATTGTTCGTCAATCTTCGATCTTCGATGGTGTTGTTCTCGGCCTTTGATCTTGATCTCGATATCGTATTCTACTGGGAAGAACCAAACACCAGAAATAAAGGGAAAACAATCAACACATGGCATCGATGCAATGCTCAAACAAGAATGATGATATGACAAGTTAATTTTCTTTGAAATGTAACCCTAAGACATGATCGGCAATTTAAACGGGGTGCCGAGGGGTGAAAACCCTAATTCGGAGAAACTCCGGAATATATGAGAGGGTTTAGTTTTTTCTTCTAATTAAAATTGTCATTTAAGTTGCTTAACAATGCATTATTATAGCTTAATTAGGTAGTTCTCATTTTTCTGAACATTTTGATATATTATTTGTATTTTTCTGACTTATAAATAATAAGTTATTGATTTTACAATATTTAAACAGATTCTGAAATTATTAAATCATTTTTTTCAGATTTATTAAACCACGCTGAAAATTTTCACACCGCAGGCATACCTAGCCACAGTGGCAGAATACTGGGCCCAAGGACACCTCAGCATCCTCGTGGGCAAAGTTGGGTAGAGGGGCGGTTTGGTTATTTCTCACCGAGGCAGTACTAGCTAGGGAGGCTCACGAGTGGGACCAGGGTCGGGTCAACATGCCACGCAGGCGCCACGCGGGCCTCGCCGGAGCACAGTCAGACGGCGGCGGCAGGAGGTGCTAGGGGGTGATCTAGGAAGCACGGTTGTGCGGGCTAGATACAGCACGACCTGTCGGACCCTATAGAGGTGGCGCCACCCAGAGATGGTCGCCGGAGAAGCGGCTACGGCCGTGCCCGACGGCGGCGAGCGGCAGAACGTGATAGCAGCTTGTTACAGGAAGCAAACGAGAGATGGGAGTGTACTGGTGGGTTCCTGGGCTTACCATGATGCTCGTGGAAGGCTCAGGGGCTCGGGGGAGGACGGAATCACCCGCGGCAACGGCGGCCGGATACAGGGAAGGAGGTGGCGATTGGAGCGATGGAGGTGACTTCCGATAGAGCTGGCCGGGGCAATCGAGCAAGTCGACCACGACGGTCACGCCTGTGAGCTCGGAACAACGAGGGGAAGCAAGAATCAACGGCGAGCCGGAGCTCCCATGAGCTAGGGTTCGGCCGGAGACGGAAATTGGGGAAAAGGGAGAGGATAAGGCTCGTCCGGCGGCGGCAATAGGTTTTATAGGCATCGACGACGTCGGTAGCGTGCATCTCCTTGCAGCGGGAATCACGGCGAGGCTAGGACGGCGCCGGCGTCGACACGCAGAAGCTCTCCTCGCCGGCGTCCTTCTATCAACGAAGAAGAATGAGGAAAAAGAACGAAGGGGTATGGGCTGGCTGCGGGCTTCGCTTGGGCCAAGGTGGGCCGCGAAAAAGGGAGGGAGGAGAGGGAGTTGCTGGGCTGCGGCCTGGCTGGCTTCCTGGCTCTCTTTTTTATTCCAGAAACTTTTCCTTTTTCTGTTTTGAAATTTCTGTTTTGTATTTGAACTTCCAATCTAATTTGAATTATTTCAATGTACCAAAGACTTTATAAAATATATAAAATATCTCAGGGGCCCTTTTAATCAATTTGGGCTCCATTGTTTTGGGAATGTTCAAAAGATTCAAAACCATTTTTAATTGATTTAAAAGAGAGGAAAGATTATGGTTTTAGGATTTGGTCCTTATTGAATGCATTTTTAGGATATGATGCTTATGCAATGCACAATCAAACCCTAAATATTACTTAACTAAAACTGGGGTGTTACATTGTGATAAACAGAAATGAGATAAAAGAATGGGTGTTGTGCTATCTAGTGTTACTAGTGAGTGCTACGGCTTTGCTCTCTCATTTGTGCTCCAAGTGAAGCTTCTTGTGTTGACAACACATTACTTGCATGTTATGACAGTGCTGCTGTCAAGTGGGCCTGATGTGGTGCAAGTTTCAACCCTTGAAACTTGTGCCTATGGATCACTTCGGCTGATTTGGGTATTATCCTATTTAGACTATTTCTTGGTACTAAAAATGGTGAAACTTGCCCCATAATTTTAATGCCAATGATGTAGGACTGAGGCAATAAACTGATAAAGATCAGATACTACCTTGGTGGAAATTGTCCCCTTCTTCAATTAGTTTAGTGATGATAATAACAGTGCACTACACTATTTGTCTGAGAACAATACTTTACCCAAGTCTCCATTCTGTTTCTTCCTTTTCTTTTTGTTTTGTTTTGTTTTGTTTTTGCAGGGTGAAGAATAAGGAGAGTTGAAGAACAGAAGACATAGGACCAACTAGGGAAATAGTCTTTTACAACTTTATTTGATTCTTAAATATTGTCAAAAATATTGTATCCTTTTATTAATGTAATAAAGTTCATTTTTCTCTTTGTTAGTTGAAACTTGTAAGGATTTGTATCTTATTTAATAAAGTTTACTTATTTCCTTTTTCTTTTACAATTCTTTTGTAAAGACAATGTCATATTTATTTTGTTGTAATAAAGAGCTCTTTTATTTATTTTAGTAATGTAATTCCTTTTTCAGCTTATTTGATTCCTGATACTTTACTTTTATTCATTTATTGTAAAAGATAAATGTAATACTATATGTGTATATATATTAATAAAGAAATCTTTTTATATCATTTTCTTTTGTAATCATTTCAATTCAAGTTATTAAGTGTCTCTAATTTCCATTTGTGAATTTTATAAATTCATTTGAATTTCATATTTGAAATTCAAATTCATGTTTGAGCAACTTTCCCCCTAAACAAGGAATTCTATAAAGGTCATGTCGAAATCTATCACACCTGCTCCGAAGTTTCCATCAGTACAAGAGAGATCTCGATCCCTCTATAGCTCTTTTAGTTTTGCGCGAAAATTTCCCGGATTTTCTTATGCATGAATGCAGTGCACAAACCTGTGTCCTCTATAATTCTAGGTGCTAATCCTAGGATGTTACAATGCACATAGTCTCGAGTAATAGTAGGCATAGGGGCATTGGAGGCATTCTTCCTCCAAACTCTAGGTGGAGAGGGAGTCCTCTCAGTCTCAATCTCCTCATCATCATCCCCATAGTGACGCCTCGGAGCAGGCCCCATACGCCCCTTCTGCTGCAGTGAGACCATAGCGTGGTCAGTGAGGTGTGGTTGTATGCCATATGGAGAATCATGCTCCTCGAAGTTGATGAGCCTCATAACCAAGGGTGCATATGGAGGAGATTTCTTGTAAATAATAACATGGAACATCTCCTCAAAAATAAAATCCATCACATCAATAGGTGCAGCATCTGCCTCTGGTCCAACATTGTAGGTCCGGTGAGTGTGGTACAGAAGGTTGACAAGCCCACCCCTAATTGCATCATCATTCCTAGCACTTGGTGCAATGGTATGACGGAAAATCCTCAGCATAAGGTTGTAGAGGGTCTTCAGTCCCTTGGACCCCCCCCCACAACACCCTCGTCATACAGAGGTTACAGATTCAACTTGTTCTCACCCAAAGCTGCAGAGTGCATACACAACCCAACGAGATTAGATACTCCATGAAAGATCTCAAAGATGACGTTGGCAAAGTCATGGAATGTAGCTGTTCAGCGAGTGGTACTAGACATCCAAACCATGGTCCTGTATTGATCATACCCAAACACAACTATGGCATAGAACTGCTGCAGAAGGTGGACATTATAGTCTTCACGCAGCTCCATCAAGTTATATAGTCTCAGCTTCTCACAGATCCAGAAAGCATCATTGAAGTAGGAGCTGAGGCGCATCTGTTCAACACTCATGAACTTCTGAGGGCAGACAAGTGATTTGGTGAGCACACCATACACATCCACAGCCTGTTCCTTCCTCCAGAAATGAGGGTCGTCATTGGTACGAGGCAACGCATAGAAATCTGTCTTTCTCAGCTCACGGTACTCCTCTTTTGACATTTTGGCCAAGGACTGAAGGTTGTCATATTTGGCCTTCTTGGCACGGTCCTCTTGTTCAACCCTCTCTTGGTCCCTCTTCAAATAGGCTGCATCACGTGCCAGCTATTTACGGTTGGAAGTAGGCACAATAAACTGACCCTGAGCTTCATCATAGCGAGGATTGCCCTGTGGGACTTGGCCTTGGTACGACGAGGACGACAAGAACCATCACCTGTGAACATCAGTGAGGGAGATAGCATGGAGATGAGTATATATGTCCCAATAATGCAGTACAGGAGCTTTGATGCAATTCTGGTCTGTTTTGATTCACCCAACACCGGAGTTTCCGCACCTCATACCGGAGTCTCCGGTCCTGGGGACCGGAGTCTCCGGCCTGAACCGGAGTCTCCGGACCTAAGTCCGGAATCTCCGGTCGGGAGGCTCGGGCATGATCTTGGGAGATGCAGGTGGGGGTGAATCTAGTAGATCGGGCAATGCAACAAGGCTAAAGTACTAGAGTGCACGCAAACAAGTGATTCCAATAGACAAATCAACACCAATCCTCAAAAATACATCTAGAGATGAACCCTAGGAGAAAAAGTAGAGGACAGGTACCAGATATGTCCATGGGATCAATTCCTCCGGTGGGAATGACCCAATGGAGGAGAGGAGAAGGTTGGCCGGCGGCACGGCGGATCCCGGGGGCTTCTTGACCTCCGGGGAGGAGTTTTGGAAGAGGAGGCGACGGGTTTGGAGGAAGGGGACGGGGTGAAGAATGAGGAACTGCTATAACAGTTCACCCCGCCCCCTATTTTAAGTTGCAGAAACCGTCTGGACCAGAGACTCCGGTCTATACCGGAGACTCCGGTGTATGTACACCAGAGACTCCGGTCCTCCTTGACCAAAAGCTCCAGGATAGGTGTTTGGGGACATATATGAGATATAGACAGGTTTAAGATAGGTAGAAGGCTTGGGTTGAGACATCAAACTGCGGAGAGCCAACAAGAGCCATAGGAATTCACAAAAATATTCAGAAAAACTCAAATATACTAAAATCAAGCGAATTACAAACATGAGTAAGTGCCAACCTCTCAAGTTTGAGAGGGCGGTGGCCTTGGACACCATATTTGAGTATACTCGGCTTGGCACCACGAATATATATCTTGGGTCCATTACCGAAACTCATCATTAAGCTCACATATCACAAAATGATATTAAGAGGAATGATTTTGATTGCTTTGGGCATAATGGGGGGAGGGATGGTCCAATTAATTAGGACCACACTCCCCTATATCCATGCCTACACCTAAACCAAATATGGGTCGAAACATAGGTGAGAATGCAAGAAAATCAAGTCAATCTCCTTGAATCTACGACATTTAGTTCATTCCTCAAATAACAAAACCTTGCTTCATTAAGTGGCTTCGTGAAGATATTGGCAAGTTGATCTTTGGTTGACACATATGATAGATCAATATCACCTCGAGCAACATGATCACTAATTAAGTGATGGCGAATCTCAATATGCTTTGTCCTTGTGTGATCCACCGGGTTGTAGGCAATCTTGATGGCACTTTCATTGTCACATAGAAGAGGCACTTTGTCACAATGGACACCATATTCCTTTAAAGTTTGCCTCATCCATAGCAATTGGGTGCAAGCACTAGCAGCTGCCACATACTCAGCTTCGGCGGTGGAGAGAGATATACAATTTTGCTTCTTAGAAGACCAACATACCAAGGACCTACCAAGGAATTGGCAAGCCCCGGATGATGATTTTCTATCATCTTTATCACCCGCCCAATCCGAATCCGTGTATCCACAAAGAGCAAATGTTGAGCCTCGAGGATACCAAAGACCATAAAATGGGGTATGAACTAAATATCGAAAGATTCTCTTGACCGCCATTAAATGTCTTTCTTTAGAAGCCGCTTGATATATAGCACACACACCTACACTCAACACAATATCGGGTCTATATGCATAAAGGTAAAGCAAAGAACCAATCATAGACCGGTATACCTTTTAATCCACATCTTTACCATTTGGATTTTGTTCTAGATGAGTCTTTGTAGCCATGGGAGTAGGAGCTCCATTTAAATCTTGCATTTTGAATCTCTTGAGCATATCTTGAGTATACTTGGCTTGATTGAAGAATGTCACTCCTCTAACTGGCTTGATCTCAAAACCAAGAAATACTCTCAATTGTTAAAAGCTTAAACCCTAAACCCTAAACCCTAAACCTACTAGTTATAATCTTTGAGAATTTATTATTAAAAGCTTTGTTAGATGAGCCAAAGATAATATCATCAACATATATTTGGCATACAAAAAGCTCCCCATTGACTTTCTTAGTAAAAAGAGTGGGATCGATTTTCCCAACCTCAAATCCACGGTCAAACAATAACTCTCTAAGGTGCTCATACCACGTGCGTGGGGCTTGCTTGAGCCCATAGAGCGCCTTATCAAGTTTGTAGACATGGTTTGGGAAGTTGGGGTCCTCAAATCCCGGGGGTTGCTTAACATATACCAACTCATTTAGTGGACCATAAAGAAATGCACTCTCTACATCCATTTGTTGCAACTTGAAGTTATGATGTGCCGCATAAGAAAGAAGGATACAAATGGACTCAAGGTGAGCCACGGGTGCATAAGTCTCTCCATAGTCAATGCCTTCAATTTGAGAGTACCCTTGTGCAACCAATCTAGCCTTGTTCCTTACTATAATTCCATGCTCATCTTGCTTATTCTTTAATATCCACTTTGTTCCAATAACATTGCGGCAATCCTTTGGCTTCTCTACTAACTTCCATACTTTTTTCTCTCAAAGTTGTTGAGCTCTTTGTGCATAGATTCTAACCAATCCGAATCTTCAAGAGCTTCCCACACTTTCTTTGGTTCAATCATGGAGATGTGTGCTTGGTGTTCACTGAACCTCTTCAATTGTGCTCTTGTGGAAATGCCTTTCCTTAGGTCACCAACTACATTTTGTAGAGAGTGGTCTCTTAATTCCAACATTCTTTCCTTTCTAGCTTCGCGACAAGAGTGGATCTCCGTGTTGTTTCTTGGGGGACCCTCTTCATCATTTTGGTCCTTGTCTTGACCATCAACTTGACCTTGATCATCATCGGAATCATTCTCTTCATTTATAGGAAAATATTGACCTTGGTCTTGATCAAGTGCTCTTCTAGCATCAATTTGAGCTTGTATCAAAGCAGTTTGTACAGATCTTCCTTGAGTAATTGCCTTGGCACCACTTGACATCCTAGAGAATGAATCAAGATCCCCTTGACTAGAGTTGTCACTATGATCATCAAGTTGAGGGTCCACATCTTGTCTTTGGCTTGAGTCATTGCCCTCCTCGGTGGATGGAGCTTGTTGATGTTGTGAAGATGAGGGCTCCACTTGAGTGGAGAATAGTTCTTCTCGATCCGCCATAAGGGGTTCCTCAACGGGGAGGATATATCCCACACCCATTCTTCCTATGGCATCCTGAGGCATTTCATCATCTGCATCACAAGCATCAACACGCCCCCCTTGGGGACCATCATATTCTTTGAAGGTCACACTCCAAGATTCTATGACTGCTCCGGAGAGCTTATCATAGATTCTATAAGTGTGAGATTCGAGACCATAGCCAACAAAAATACCCTCTAATGCTTTAGACTCGAACTTGGACAAACAACACCTTTTATGAGATAGAAGAACTTACAACCGAACACCCGGAAGTAAGATATGTTGGGCTTGTTACCGGTAAGTATTTCATATGGAGTCTTGTTGATTTCTTTGCGGAGGTAGAGCCAGTTTGAAGCATGGCAAGCGGTGGAGATGGCTTCGGCCCAAAAGTTGTATGGATATTTAAACTCCGCCAACATGGTCCTATCGATCTCAATAAGAGTCCGGTTCTTCCTTTTGGCCACACCATTTTGTTGAGGGGTGTAGGTAGCAGAATATTGATGTTTTATCCCCTCATCACTAAGGAAATCATTCAAGGTGTAGTTCTTGAACTCGGTGCCATTGTCGCTTCTTATAATCAACACGGGAACATTGTATTGCCGTTGAACCAAGTTGATGAAGTCGATGAAGGTCTTTTGGGTCTCACTCTTCAACTTGAAGAAATAGACCCAAGAGTGTCTTGAAAAGTCATCAACAATCACCAAGCAATATTTCTTCCCACCAAGACTTGCATGAGATGGAGGACCAAAGAGGTCCACATGGAGGAGCTCCAAGATCTTGGTTGACTTGATGCGATTCTTAGGCTTGTGAGGAGCATTATGCATCTTCCCTAGAACACATGCCCTGCAAACATGATATTTGGCAAAGGAAACATTTTCTTTTAGTCCAACAATATGGCCCTCCTTGTGGAGACTTTGCAAAAGTTCTCATATTGACATGAGCTAGTCGCCGATGCCATAACCAACCCACATCGGCCTTTCCGAATAAGCACATCTGACCTGTAGTGTCTTGCCCCGAAAAGTCCACCACGTACAAGTCATGCTCGACGTACCCAACAAAAGCGACCTTGAGAGACTTGCTCCACAAGAGGACCACAATATCAATATCAATAAAGACGTTAAAGCCCATCTTTCCAAGAGCACGGACTGAAATTAAATTGTTTCCAAGGGTCTCAACAAGCATGACGTTCACGAGTGTAATGTTGTGAGCAACCACTACCTTGCTGAAACCCATTACCTTAGACTTTGACTTGTCGGCATATGTCACGGTGATTTGATCATCATTTGGCTTTAAGTCCTTGAAAACAGACGAGCTTCCGGTCATATGACTTGTGCAACCACTATCAAGCACCCACTTTGACCCTCCGGAAGCATAAGTCTACAAAAGATCAAGCTAATTTTTAGGTACCCATTTTTCAATGGGTCCTCTTTTGTTAGCAACAAGGGTCTTGGAAACCCAAATAGACCAAGCAATATAACCATCATATGGGCCAACATATTGTGCATACACATCACCATAATAATCACGCATTAGAACATAGTGAGGGTTAGCACTTCCCGCAAAGTCATCATGAGACATAGTTTTACCACTTGTGGTCTTACTATCCACAATGGCCTTGTTGGTCTCTTGTGTGGGTTTGGCCTTATTCTTCTTGTTGTTCTTCTTCTTCTTAGTTTTGGAGACAAAACCAATGCCCCCTTTATCACCGCCTTTGCTTACTCAAAAGATCATCAATGGACTTGTTGCCTTGTGGAAATGTGGCCTTAGCTAGCTCCTGTAGGGGTTCATAGCATGGAAAACAAAAAAATTCTACCGCATGAACACAAACAAGCCAAGATCTATCTACTATATTGTAGCAACGAGTCGATAGAAGCACTCACCCTCGAAGATTCCAAAGCTGTTAACGAGAGCAGATTCTCGTGGGTGATGTAGTCGTACACTTGCTGATCTCAAGATCGCGTAGATGATCCTACCGACGCTGCGTTCCGGCAGCGCTTCCGCAGTCGGTCACACGTTCGGTACTCGATGAAGACCTTCCTCTCCCTTGTTCCAGCAGGCAGTGGAGGTTGTAGTTCTCCCCTCGCGATTCCGGCAGCACGACGGCGTGGTGTCGGAGGTAGAAAGAAGATCCCGCAGGGTTTCGCCTAAATCGGTGCGAGTTATGGTGGATCTAGGGTTTCCCGGTGATCTAGGGTTTAGAAGACCGGGAGGAGGAGGAGGTGTCGGCGGCGACTGGCGGCGGCGGTGGCTTGGATGTGGAGGGCTAGGTCTTGTATATTTTGGGGAAGCCCTCCCCATCTATTTATGAGAGGGGGGCAGCCTTGGGAGGGGTGGTTTTGAATCCAAACCCAAACCCAAGTTGGATTGAGAGAAGGACTCTCTCCTTCTTCCACTAGGAAACCATTGTTCCAGTTTGACTTTTCAAACCTCCCGTTTGACTTTCAATTTAGATCTTTAATTCTCTCTTGCAAATTCCCAAACGAAGTGACCTAGGATATGATCCAATCATTCCACTTACCCATGACACATTCATATGAATCTTATTCTAGACCCCTTCCGGTCCGGTGAACCTTCTAGACCCTTCTAGAACCTCTCCGATGAAAACATCGGAATATTTCCCGAACTCCGGAATCGGACTTTCCTTATATGAATCTTATTTTTCGGACCATTCCGAATCTCCTCGTGATATCCCGGATCCCATACGAGACTCCGAACAACATACGGTATCCCTACTAACATTCCATATCTACTAAACAACATCGAATCCTTAAGTGTGTATCCCTACGGTTCGTGAATTATGCGGACATGACCAAGACACTTCTCTGATCAATAAAAAATAGAGGAATCTGGAAATGCATATGGCTCCCACATATTTCTACGATTACTTTGCGATCGAATGAACCACTTACATACAATACCAATTTCCCTTTGTCTCACGATAGTTTACTCATCCGAGGTTTTGATCGTCGGTATCTCTGCATACCTAGTTCAACCTCGTTACCGATAAGTACTCTTTTCTCGTTCCCGTGATATGTGATCCCTTGTGAGCCAGTGACATGCTTTCAAGCCAATTGGATGACATTCCACCGAGAGGCCCAGAGTATATCTATCCGTCATATGGATGGACAAATCCCACTCTTGATCCATGTGCCTCAACACATACTTTCCGAACACTCAATGCCACCTTTATAGCCACCCAGTTACGGTGTGGTGTTTGATGTTATCAAAGCATCCTTCCGGTGATGGTGATTAGCATGATCTCATGGTCGAAGGAATTAGGTTACTATGTATCAGAAAGCTTATAGCAAATGAACTATTGAAATGACTTGATCTTAATGCTACGCTTATCTATAGGAGTATGTCCGTTATACCATTCTCCTAATGATATGATCTCGTTGTTAATAACATCTCAATGTTCATGATCGAGAAATAACGATCATCTATTAACCAACAAGCTAGTATTACTAAGAGGATTTACTAGGGACTCTAATTTATTTTACAAATCACACAAGTATTAATGTTTCTGGTTAATACTATTATAGCATGAATGTAAACATTTATCATAAACACAAAGATATAATAATAACCACTTTTATTATTGCCTCTAGGGCATATCTCCAACAGCTCCCCCTTCAACCTAGCATTTTCTTCAAGAATAGTTGTACTACGAGATGGAATGAAGTTACTAGGTGAAGGAATATTGGCCAATTGAGTTTGAAGCGTTTCATGGGACTTTGTGAGTGACAAGAGTTCACTTTCCAAAGCCTTGTGAGCCTTGTGAAGCAAACTAAAGTCCTCGGCAAGTTTTTCATGAACCACACCAAACTCAATCTTGTACTTTTTATCCCTTTTGTATTTAGCAATAGCATGATCACGCTCTTTGATGAGTTTATTAACAATAATGTCATTGGCCTCATCAAGCCCTTCAAGTTTTAATTCAAGTGACATCCTAGTTTCTTATTCTTCTTCTAGAGCATTGTTTAAAGCCTCTAGCTCAATCATGTGTTCATGCCCAAGTTTACATCTTACATCTAGGAGTTCTTGTGTGTGGGAAAGTTGATCTAAGATGTTACCAAAATGTATCTTAGCATCCCCTTGTAGGTTAGTCATAAACTCATCGAAAGCAATTAATTCCCTTTTAACATCAAGAGACATCTCATCATCAATTTCATCATTAGCTAAAGGAGTGGAGTGAGATGAGGAGGATACCTCCGTTCCTCTTGCCATGAGGCAAGTGACGTTCTTGACGGGAGAATTCTCATTTGGAGAATCGAAGAGTGAGAAAGTCGGAGTAGAAGTAGTGGCTAGAGCCGCCACACCATTAGAAGTTTCCTCTTCCTCATCTTCATCATCTTCATTGTCGGAGGAGTATTCTTCATGAGTGATCAAGACAATTTCTCCCAACTTCTTGTTGATGGGATTCTTCTTGATGAAGGGTTTCTTGTAAGGTGCTTTGAGAGTCTTCTTCAACACAAGCTTACCCCCATGATCTTCTATCTTCTCATAGGGGCAACTTGCCACAAAGTGATAGCGGTCACCACAATTGAAGCAAGTTCTCAATCTAGTAGTATTTTCTCTTTTCCCATTTGGGTTTCTTCTTCGTTGCATTTCCATCTTGGCCTTGGCAGGATTCTTCCAAAAGTTCTTTGCATAGAAGGCCATATATTGACTGTGAGCAATCTTGACTTCATCGGGGTGGTCCATGGAGAGGCCTTCATCACTATCATCTTCATCCCCATGGTCCACAACTTTGGCCTTCAAAGCAACATTGACAACATTGCTCATACCAAGGGCATGAGCATGGGCATCTTTGGCATTCTTGGCGGCAACTTTAAAAGCGGCCATCTCTTGCATAACTTCATTGGAGGTCATGAGATGGTAGTTGTGTCTTCCTTGAAGGCTCTTTAAATCGGTGGGCTCAAAGGGCATGAGTGCACTCACATATTTCCTTTTGATCCACGCATCATCCACATGTGAGGCACCCATGTTTCTAAAAGCGGTGGCGGTGGTATTGAGCCTTCGGTACATTTCCTCGTGATATTCACCTTCCATCATGTAGAAGCCTTTGGCTTCATTGCTTAGAGCATCATACCGATTACTCCTAATACTCTCATTTCCATCAAACAATACAGTGAGGGCATCCCAAGATTCCTTGGCAATGCTAAAGTGCTCAATGTGTGGATAATCCTTTGTATCCAATCCTTGTTGAATCATATGCAAGGCAGTGGCATTGAGTTGACTATTGACAACCTCTCTTCTTGTCAAGTTGTTTGGAACCCCAATAAAGAGTCCATGCTCTATGATGTTCCATAGTTCAATGCAAGAGCTGTGCACATGAGTTCTCATTAGTGATTGCCATTGAGCAAAAGTAGTAGATTCTTCAAGCTTAGGTGGGTCACCTCTATTGTATACATGAGGGTGAGAGATTGGAGGGTCGGGAGAGTACCATGAATGACGATGCTCACCCTTCCCCCAATCATTTTGTGTGGAGGAATTAGTGTTATCTTGTTTACCCCTTACCATAATATCCTCGGGGGATACCAGAGTATTCCCTTTAGGTAAAACGGATGGAGGATCCTCTTGAGGAGAGGGGGATGATGAGCCATCTTTGTCTTTAAGAAGTTTCTCAAGCATATTCTTGACTTTGTTGACCAAGGAAGAGCTCAATATTGTTTCCAAGTTTTTGAGATCTTCCATGGTCACCGTGGTAGGCTCACCATCACCATCCCCTTCGCGGATACACATATTCTCTTAGGCGGTAAAGCCCAATTAAAGAGCCGAGGCTCTAATACCAATTGAAAGGATCGTATGGGCACCTAGAGGGGGGGTGAATAGGTGCTACTTCAATTTTTCTTCTTTTTCAAATTAGGGTTTGACAATAAGGTAAATTCTATAGATAATGCAACTAAGGTGAATTTACCTATATGACAAATATGCACGAGATAACACAATACTAAGTAAGAACAAGTAAGTAAAGTGCGGTAAAGGATAGAAGTAACCAAAGAGGTGGACATGGAGACACAAGGATTTGTTTCCCATAGATCCTTCCTTTTGAGGGGAAGTACGTCTACGTTTGGAGAGGGGGTGGTTTCAAACCACCAATGCCACGAGAGGCCTCCCTTGTTCTTCGACTAATCTCACCCCAACGGGATCGATCCACCTTCCACTATATCAGCAACCTTCAAGGTGGAAGCCGGCACCTTTACAAGTTTGGGGCACACATCCACAACTTAATTGGAGGCTCCCAAATACAAGCAAGCTGTCAAGACAATCAAAGACAAGCTTGTAAGAACCAAATAAAAGTTAGGGTTTCCAATGAAACACTATAGCTTGGGGGCCCTCAAGTGAATGAGGGGGAAATGAAGATCTCTCTTGGTGAAGCTGTAGATCAAGGCCTCCTCCTTCGATTCTCCAAAGATCAATGACTTTGGATGGTTGGATGGAGAGATCTTGTAGATTTGGTGGCTCTAATGGAGTTTGTGTTCTTGAGCAGCTCGAGCAACTGGAGGAAGAAGATAAGGGTCCCTTTTTATAGGCAGTCCCCTCCATGAACCGTTTTCTGACCGTTGGAGAAAAGTCAGACCGGTGACTCCGGTCTACACCGGAGATTTCGGCTAATCTCCGGACCAGCCTCCGGACCGCCCATCTGAATGACCCAGGCAATCCACGACCCAACAAGACCGGAGACTCCGGTCTTCCAACACCGGAGACTCCGGACTGAGCCAACACTGGAGACTCTGGAGCAGGCTCCGGACCCCCATACAGAATGTCCCATCCCAGATCCTGAAGTCACCAACGGAGACAGATCCGGAAACTCCGGACCACACCGGAGACTCCGGTCTTGGCAGACCGAAGACTCCGGTCTGGAGTTTCCAGAATTGTGTCACATGAGTAGGGACTTTTCCCAAGTGTGAGGGTGCTTTTCACTTATCATAATACCAACCTATGGACAGTGACAAACTATAAAATGATCTACTTGTTGTTAACGAACACCAAAAGTGATTATGACAATAAATGTCCTTTCAGGGGCCCCAGATAAGTGTAGGGGTTCGTAGCATGGAAAACAAAAAATTTCTACCGCATGCACACAAAAAATCCAAGATCTATCTACTAGATTGTAGCAACGAGTCGATAGAAGCACTCACCCTCGAAGATTCCAAAGCGGTTAACGAGAGCAGATTCTCGTGGGTGATGTAGTCATACACTTGCCGATCTCAAGATCGCGTAGATGATCCTTCCGGCGCTGCGTTCCGACAGCGCTTCCGCAGTCGGTCACACGTTCGGTACTCGATGAAGACCTTCCTCTCCCTTGTTCCAGCAGGCAGTGGAGGTTGTAGTTCTCCCCTCGCGATTCCGGCAGCACGACGGCGTGGTGTCGGAAGTAGAGGGAAGATCCCACAGGGTTTCGCCTAAACTGGTGCGATTTACGGTGGATCTAGGGTTTCTCGGTGATCTAGGGTTTAGAAGGCCAGGAAGAGGAGGAGGTGTCAGTGGCGGCTAGGGTGGCAGCGACGGACCGGCGGCGGCGCGACGGCGGCTTGGCTCGGGGAGGGCTTGGCTCTTATGTTGTTTGGGGCAGCCCTCCCCCTCTATTTATGAGAGGGGGCGGCCTTGGGAGGGGTGGGTTTGAATCTAAACCCAAACCCAAGTTGGATTGAGAGAAGGACTCTCTCCTTCTTCCACTAGGAAACCATTGTTCCAGTTTGACTTTTCAAACCTCCCGTTTGACTTTCAATTTAGAGCTTTAATTCTCTCTTGCAAATGCCCAAACCAAGTGACCTAGGATATGATCCAATCATTCCACTTACCCATGACACATTCATATGGATCTTATTCTAGACCCCTTCCGGTCCGGTGAACCTTCTAGACCCTTCTAGAACCTCTCCGATAAAAACATCGAAATCTTTCCCGAACTCCGGAATCGAACTTTCCTTATATGAATCATATTCTACGGACCATCCCGGATCTCCTCGTGATATCCCGGATCCCATCCGAGACTCCGAACAACATTCGGTATACCTACTAACATTCCATATCTACTAAACAACATCGAATCCTTAAGTGTGTCTCCCTACGGTTCATGAACTATGCGGACATCACCGAGACACTTCTCCGATCAATAACCAATAGATGAATCTGGAAATTAATATGGCTCCCACATATTTCTACGATTACTTTGCGATCGAATGAACCACTTACATACGATACCAATTTCCCTTTGTCTCACGATAGTTTACTTATCCGAGGTTTTGATCGTCGGTATCTCTGTATACCTAGTTCAACCTCGTTACCGATAAGTACTCTTTTCTCGTTCCCGTGATATGTGATCCCTTGTGAGCCAGTCACATGCTTGCAAGCCAATTGGATGACATTCCACCGAGAGGGCCCAGAGTATATCTATCCATCATATGGATGAACAAATCCCACTCTTGATCCATGTGCATCAACACATTCTTTCCGAACACTCAATGCCACCTTTATAGCCACCCAGTTACGATGTGGTGTTTGATGTCATCAAAGCATCCTTCCGGTGATGGTGATTAGCATGATCTCGTGATCGAAGGAATTAGGTTACTATGTATCAGAAAGCTTATAGCAAACGAACTATTGAAATGACTTGATCTTAATGCTACGCTTATCTATAGGAGTATGTCCATCATACCATTCTCCTAATGATATGATCTTGTTGTTAACAACATCTCAATGTTCATGATCGGGAAACCACGATCATCTATTAACCAACAAGCTAGTATTATAAAGAGGCTTTACTAGGGACTCTAATTTAGTTTACAAATCACACAAGTATTAATGTTTCCGGTTAATACTAATATAGAATGAATCTAAACATTTATCATAAACACAAAGATACAATAATAACCACTTTTATTATTGCCTCTAGGGCATATCTCCAACAGTCTCCCACTTGCACTAGAGTCATCTAATCTAGATTACATGGTAATATACCGAACACCCATGGCGGTTTGGTGCTAGTCATGTTTTGCCCTCGGGAGAGGTTTAGTAAACGGATCTGCCACATTCAGATCTGTGTGTACTTTGCAAATCTTGGGCATGCTCTCGAATAGCGTGAAAACGTAGCTTGATGTGATTCAGATTCTTGTGTGACCTTGGTTATCACAGTAGATAGACATTGGGTCCAGCGCACTTGGAACCACACCGAGATCTTTAATGAACTCCTTCATCCATATCGCCTCTTGTGAAGCCTTTGAAGCAGCTATGTATTCCAATTCAGTTGAAGACTCGCCACAATGCTTTTATTTGCACTCCTCCAGCTAACTGCTGCACCATTCAAAGTAAATACGTATCCAGATTGAGATTTAGAATCATCCGAATCGGTGTTCCAACTAGCATCGGTGTAACCATTAACAACGAGATGTTCATCACCTCCATAAGAAAGAACCATATCCTTAGTTCTTCTCAAGTACTTAAGGATGTTTTTGACCGCTGTCCAATGATCCACTCCTAGATCACTTTGATATATGCTAGTCAAACTAACAACATATGCAATGTCGGGTCTAAAGTCTGTGAGGATCCGAATCGGTGTTCCAACATATGCAATGTCGGGTCTAAAGTTTGCGACAAGTCGAGATTTATAGACACTAAAATTACCATCAGCATATGTTTTCTTCTTGAAAATCCATTTGTTATCGACAGCCTTCCGGCCATCCAGTAAGTCCACCAAAGTCCATACTTGGTTTTGATACATGGATCCAATCTCGGATTTCATGGCTTCTTGCCATTTATTGGAATCTAGGCTCATCATCGCTTCCTCATATGTCGCAGGGTCATCGGTGTTGTCCACAAACATGACACTCATAACAGGATCATACCAATCAGGAGTGGTACGAGTTCTCGTTGACCTGCGAGGTTCCGTAGTAACTTCAACCGAAGTTTCATGATCAACATCATTAGCTTCCTCTCTTATTGTTGTAGGTGCCACAGGAACTACTTCCGGTGCTGTGCTATTCGCAAGTTCGATAGAAGGTTCAACAACCTTGTCGAGTTCTACTTTCCTTCCAGTCACTTCTTTCGAGAGAAACTCCTTCTCTAGAAAGGATCCATTCTTGGCAACGAAGATTTTTCCCTCGGATCTATGATAGAAGGTATACCCAATAGTTTCTTTCGGGTATCCTATGAAGACGCATTTTTACGCTTTGGGTTCAAGCTTGTCGAGCTGTAACTTCTTTACATAAGCTTCGCAACCCCAAAGTTTAAGGAACGACAATTTAGGTTTCTTCCCAAACCACAATTCATACGGTGTCGTTTCAATGGATTTAGATGGTGCCCTATTTAAAGTGAATGCGGCTGTTTCTAATGCATAACCCCAAAATGATAGCGGTAAATCTGTAAGTGACATCATAGAACGAACCATATCTAAGAGAGTTCGATTACGACGTTCGGACACACCATTACGTTGTGGTGTTCCCGGCGGTGTCAATTCTGAAAGTATTCCGCATTTCTTCAAATGCTAGCCAAACTCGTAACTTAGATATTCACCTCCGCGATCAGATCATAGAAATTTAATCTTCTTGTTACGTTGATTCTCTACCTCACTTTGAAATTCCTTAAACTTGTCGAAACTTTCGGACTTATGTTTCATGAAATAGATATACCCATATCTACGCAAGTCATCCATGAAGGTAACAACATAAAGATAACCACCGCGCGATGCTACACTCATTGGGCCACACATATCGGTATGTATGATTTCCAATAAGTCCATAGCTCGTTCCATCATACCAGAAAATGGAGTCTTAGTAATTTTACCCATCAGACATGCTTCGCATCTTTCAAGTGATTCGAAATCAAGTGATTCAAGAAGTCCATCGGAATGGAGTTTCTTCATACGCTTCACTCCAATATGACCAAGACGACAGCGCCACATATAGGTCGAGTTATCGCTCAATTTCAAACGTTTAGCTTCAATGTTATTAATGTTTGTATTTCTACAATCGAGATTCAATAAGAATAGACCATCTATCAAAGGTGCATGTGCATAAAACATATTACTCATATAAATCGAACAACCATTATTCTCGGACTTAAACAAGTAACCGTCTCGCAATAAACATGATCCAGATATAATGTTCATGCTCAACGCAGGCACCAAATAACAATTATTTAAGTATAAAACTAATCACGATGGTAGATGAAGAGGTAGCGTGCCGACCGCGATCACATCAACCTTTGATCCATTTCCAACGCGCATTGACACCTCGTTCTTTGCTAGTTTCCTTTTATTCTGCAACACCTATTTCGAGTTACAAATATGAGCAACCGAACCCGTATTAAATACCCAGGCACTACTACGAGTACTAGTGAGATACACATCAATAACATGTATATCAGATATACCTTTCTTCTTGATGTTGCCGTTCTACAAATACTCCAAGTACTTAGGGCAATTCCGCTTCCAGTGACCTTCTCCCTTGAAGTAAAAGCACTTAGTATCAGGCTTAGGCCCAGCCTTGGTTTTCTTCGCCGGCGCGGTAACTTTCTTACCGCCCTTCTTGAAGTTTCCCTTTTTCTTAGACTTGCCTTGCTTCTTGAATTTGGTGGTCTTATTGACCAACAACACTTGGTGCTCTTTCTTGATCTCCACTTCTGCAGACTTAAACATGGAGAAGAGTTCTGGCAACGACTTGTCCATGTTTTGCATATTGTAGTTCATCACAAAGTTCTTGTAACTTGGTGGTAGTGATTGGAGGACATGGTGAATCCCCAAAGCATTAGGAATCACTATACCTAAGCTTTGAAGCTTGCTTGCGTGCCCAGACATCTTAACCATGTGCTCACTGACGGAGCTGCCCTCTTCCATCTTGCAGTTAAATAACTTTTCAGAAGCCTCATAACTCTCAACTACCGCGTGAGCCTCAAATATCATTTTGAGTTCCCGGATAATATCATGTGGGTCATGGTTCTCAAACATTTTCTGAAGCTCCAATTCCAAACCATACAAGATAGCACACTGAACTGTGGAGTACTGATTCTTCCGAGCGAGGAAAACATTCTTTACCTCATCGGTAGCATCAGCTACAGGCGGGTCACCCAACGGTGCATCCAGCACATAGGTCAAATTACCAGCATTGAGGATAATCCTGAAATTGCGGAACCAATCCGCGAAGTTGCTTCCATTGTTTTTCAACTTTTCTTTCTCTAGGAACGCATTAAAATTGATGGTAGGTCCGCCATTGATCTACAACATATTTGCAATATTTTAGACTAAGTTTATGACAAATTGATTTCTAATTAATAGTTAAATTAATCTAGGTGAACTCCCACTCAAACAAATATCCCTCACATTGCTTTAGTGACCACACGGACCAAATCCACCACATCAAAACCGATCATCACAAGAATTGAGGTAGCTTCAATGGCGAACAATCAACATTTTCATCATATCTACTATATGACTCATTCTTTACCTTTCGGTGATCCATGTTCCGAGACCATGTCTGTACATGCTAGGCTCGTCAAGATCAAACCTTAGTTTCCGCATGAGAAAATCTGGCTTGCTCACATTGTATACACTCGCAGAATCTAACACACCTGATCATCACGAGGTGCTTCGAAACAACGAGCTTTAGCAATGGTGCTTACTAAGGATGAACACTTTAAAACTTGAAATTTTGTGCTTGAGGGATCATCTTATAATGCTAACGCCGCGAACTAAGCAATACAAGATGCATAGAAGGATTAACATCACATGCAATTCATAATATCTGATATGACATGGCCTTTCTTCTTGTGCTTCCGATCTCCATCTTCAAGCACGAACATTATCTCCATCATCACCGGTATGGCGTCAAGGTCAATGGCGCCTGCTTCATGGTTGTCGTCCACCAGCATCAACTATTACAACTACTTTGAATAGACACGCAGGTCTTAACGGAATTTAAAAGACAACCATACGGATCCTGCAGGTTGCCGACTTACAATAAGGAACATTGCATACATCATATATAATCACAATCATGGCCATATCACATCACAGCACACCCCTGCAAAACAAAGTTAGACGCCTCTAATTTTCTTTGCATATTTTACGTGGTTTGGTGCTTTCAATAAGTATCGTTCTAACTGTAACATCCCTAAAATCATGTTTTCAAGTTTATCATATCATCCATGCATGCATTCTCATTTAGGACTCAAATTCAAACTCATTTTGAAGAAAACAGAAACTTGAAGTGCTATGATTTTATGTGAGCAGGCTTTAACTCAAATGCCACTCTCTAGTGGAGGAATATTTGTTTTAAAACCATTATTGTAAGATCATAAGATTGGTTTGATTGTGAGCAAGGCTTGGACAAAAATTTACAAAATAAATATGGTTTTAAACCATTTTCAAAACCTATTCAAATCAAATACTAAGGCACTGTTTATTTTGATTTCTCAAAAAGACCAAGCTAGTCTAATGAAACAACAAGGTTTTATGTTCAAAACTATGAGGTTTACACTTTACAAAAGTCCAGAAAAGTTTGAATTCCATTGCATTTGAATTTATTTGAAAATGATTCCTGAAAATCAACTTAGAAAAAGAAAAAGAAATAGAAAACCCAACTAGGCCTGGCGCCAGCATTTCAGTCCAGCAGCGGACCTAGCCCACTAAGCCCACCCAGGGTTTTTCCCTCTCTATCTCACGCGGCGCAGACTTACCCCACGCTCGCTGACTGGTGGACTCAAGTGCCACACGAGCATCGTCTCCCGCCACGCACCCCCCCACGACCCCGTCGACGCCGCCGTTACCTCATCACTGCCGCTATTGAAGCAGGCTTAATTGCCGGCGTTTCCTCGCGAGATTCTCGCCCCTGCTCCAGCTATAAGACCCCCTCCCCTCTCCGCATCTTTCCCCTCACTCAGCACACTCACCTCGCCACCAGGCTGCACGCAATCGAGCTCAGAACCCCGCTGCACTGACGCACTCCAGCGACCTATTCCGGTGAACCTCATGCTCCCCTTCACCTCTCGTTCATACGAGCTTGTCTGCCTTGCCCGTGCGCATCTTCTCACACTCTCTGTTAGCACTGTATCGCCCCAGGTCGTCGTCTTCGTTCACGGCCGCAACCACCAGAGCCGCCGCTCAACTCCGACAAGCAACAGCGGTAAGAATCGAGCGCCCCTTGCCTTCTCGTTGAAACCATCTTGCTCGCCGTGACCTTGCGCACCCCCTGATACATTCTGTTTGTGCTAAGGAGACACAGAGCCTCGGCAATGTCGACGTCTGTAAGCACCCGACGCCGTGCACAACTCCGACGAGCCCCAGCGACCACCTCTGCGCGCCCCTTCGCCAACAAAGACCACCTCAAGCATCAGCATCGTCACACGAATTCAATAAGCTAAACCACAGACTTTCCCGCTTCCTATATCGCCGGCAACATCATCGCCTGAGCGCGCCGCCGCCAGCCACCGTCGCGCCCGCCCATCTTTGGTCAAGTAGTCGTGCATCGTTGGATCTAGATCCAACGTGTAGGATAGATCACTTAATGAAGGGGTATGGAACAGATCTGGCCGTGTGATTTATGTTAGATCTAACAGCCCTCATTGATCGATCCGCACGAAATGGTATCAACCAATCAGAACACGCCGCGTGTCAGTAGGTTTGATTTAAAATCAGAATTTAGATCTATTAGATGTTTAAACTTGTAAAATTCATAACTTTTGATTCCCACGTCCAAATTTGACAAATTTTATATCATTGGAATTAGGAGAGAAAATCCTTTCCATTTATGCAATGTGTTTAAAGTTTTGACTCTGATAAAGGATTGTTTTTACAGAAACATTTGTAGGCATATTTTTGAAGGGAATATGCCCGAGAGGCAATAATAAAGTGGTTATTATCGTATTCCTTATTTATGATAAATGTTTATTTTTCATGCCATAATTGTATTAATACGAAAACATTAATACATGTGTGTTTAATAAACAAAAAGGAAGTTCCTAGTTATGCCTCTCTTATAAACTAGCTCGTTGATTAACATGATGATCAAAGTTTCCTGATCATGGACATTGGATGTTGTTAATAACGAGGTAACAACATTAGTGTAATGATGTGATGAACATTCATCCGAAGTATAGCATTACGATAAAAGTCATTGAGTTTATATTGCTATAACAACTTATGAAGTGATCCTAATCCTTAGACCATGAGATCATGTCAATCACTAACACCGGAAGAGTTTCTCGATGACATCAAACGTCACACCATAACTGGGTGATTATAAAGATGGCTTCAGAACTACTAAAGTGTTATGTTAAGACCCATGGATAGAGAGTGGAATTTGTTCATCCCAATTACGGATAGATATGCTCTGGGCCCTCTCGGTGATATCACATTGATTAGCTTGCAAGCAAGTGATTTGATCACTAGAATGTTATATCACGGGAACGAGAAAAGAGTGCATGTCGGTAACGAGATCAAACTAGGTATGGAGATACCGATGATCGAATGTCGGACATGTAATATATCGTGAAACAAAGGGATTAAGATAGTAGCGTAAAAGGTTCACACGATCACAGAAGTCATCGTTGAATGTGTGGGAGTCAGTATGGATCTCCAGGTCCCGCTACTGATTATTGATCGGAGAAGGGTCTCGATCATGTCCGCATTATTCGCGAACCGTAGGGTGACAGACTTAAGGGATACCGACACCATTCGCTAGACAAGGAAAAAGAAAAGGAAAGCGCATGAATTTATTTCACTAGACACCGAAACTGTTTCGGTTGAAATTGCTGAAATTGGTTCCGCATGTGAAATTGAAATGTTGTAAGGGGTTTAATGTGAATGTTTGTTAATAAAAGTAATTAACAAAATTATGAATAAATAAATAAAAGAGTTTTATTTAAATGAGAGCTTGCATTAAATTTGGTGGAAATTTAATGCATGTGAGTGGATTTTTGAGTGGAGGCTTTTCATTTTGAGTGGGAGCTCCACCCACATGAATGTGGAAGAGGTGGGTGCAGCCCCATGGCTGGGCTCCATGCCCCTTGGGTGCCCACCCTATCCCCTATAAAAGGCCCCCTCTCCTCCTCTCAAAGCACACCTCCTCGCGAAGGATCTCTCTCCCCCTTTTAGAATTTCCCCATGGTCTCGGATTAGCGAGATACATGTTCCCGGTGGCTTTTTCTGGAAGAATTTGTTGCTTCCGCTGCTTCGCTAGAGCGAGGGCGTGGAGGTTGTCGGGGTACCCGTACGTGTGTGCGATCACGGATGCACCACTGCTTTGAGGTGCTGGACTTGATCGTGCTGGACCGGCTGGACCAGACGGACTTCATCACGATCTTGAGATCGGCAAGCGTTCGTCTACATCATCCACGAGTACAACCTCGTTAACGCTATTCGGTCTTCGAGGGTATGTATTCTATGGATGTATATCCACCCGTTGCTTGTATCTAGTAGATAGATCTTGGTACTTAGATGTTCCCATCGTAGGAAAATTTTTGTTTTCTATGTTGCGAACCCTACAGTGGTATCAGAGCCGGATCTATGCGTAGATACTTTGCGCGGGTAGTACACATATGAGTATGTGGGCGATGATGATCATTTTATTGCTTCTTTGTTGTACTTTGGATATTGGTGGCATAGTGGGATGAAGCGGCCCGGGCAAACTTTACATGTCCTCGCACATGAGACCTGTTCCACGCTTGACATGCAACTAGTTTTGCATAAGTGGCTAGCGGGTGTCTGTCTCTCCTACTATAGTCAATATCTAATTTGCAACGAGTTGTCAACAATTTGGTTATCCTCGTTGTGGTTCATGTTCGTAGGTAAGAACGGTTCTATCTTCGAAAGCCCTAAGCCACGTAAAACTTGCAATGGATAAATTAGAGGCGTCTAGTTTAGATTGTTGCTGGGCTAGTGTTATGATATGGTGATGTTGTAAGTAGAAGTATGAGACGATACTCTTACAACACACATAGCGTGTAAGTTCCATAGACCTTGGCCTTACACATAAAGGTATGATAGAGATCATACCACGGTGCACATGATGGAGATCATATGCGGGAACCATATCATTTCACTTATAAACATGTGATGTTTATATAGAATCTTATATTGCTTGTTTGGCGTTTTATTAGCATAATAAGATGATCCCTCATTTAGATATCAAGATAAGAATGTGTTCTTCCTTAAGTATGCACCGACAATGTTTCGTCGCTTCAAGACATCACGTGATGATCGGGTGTACTTGAATCCATGAACATATCTCGGGTGTAAGACAGTTACACACGCGAATACTAAGGTTCTTACTTGGCGAGCCTAGCATGTACAGACATGGCCTCGGAACACGGACCGAAAGGTTAAGCATGAGTCATATGTTTTGATATGATGCCCATTTGATGCTCGCCTTTGAAGCTACGCCGACTCACGTGATGATCGGACTTGGTGTAGTGGATTTGGTTCATGTAATCACCAAAAAGACACGAGGGATGTCGTTTTTGAGTGGGAGTTCGTTCCTAATTTAGATTAGTAGAACTCAATTTATCATAAATTAAATCAAAGTGAATTTGCATAATTTGTTGTAGACATTGGCATTCGTTCACCACCTTATGCATAGTTGTAATTGAGATAATAGAACTATAGAATTCTGGATATATACTTTACGAACTGGTATCGTATTGTGTTGAGTGTCAATCTAAAGTTTAAAGTCCTATTGCAAACTTTCAGCAAAATTCTATTTACTCCGTGAAATTTAATAATTGGTATTAAATCGAGGGTAACAATTCCAGTGTTAGTATCTTAAGTATCATGTTTGCCTCCATGATTCTTGATTGTTTTTAAATATCAAGGTTGTCTAGGAGCTAAAAGAATTGTTTTAGAAACCATCATGTGTGACAGATATAACGATATTTGAAACAATGTTTTGGTTGCAATATGATAGAGTATAATATATGATCTCGTAGTGGATGAGAATTTACAAAGGTTGGAGATGCTAGACATCCTAATCATCCAAAAGGGTTTTGGAAAGTAATGTTATACTCACGATTCACCTTTATAAGCTACAGTAGCTTGATCATGAAAGTCGTCATGATAAGGATGAATAGAAGATGTATGTAAAGTGTTTACTACACTAAAAGATTACTAAAGAATGGATTTTGAAAGAATACCGATCATTTTGATGATGGTGATCTACTTCAAAGTGCAAGTCCAAAGGTATTATTATTTGAATATACACGCTTTGGACTATGTGTCATGTATATGGCGCCACTTTTGATGTTGATAGATTCTTTTAAAAGGTAAAAGGAAATGCTGAAAGAGAATCTATAAAAAATATATTTGGCAGAAAAGAGAAGATTGGAAATATCCAATTTAGGTATATATATATGATATACATGTTATGGTTATATTCTTTGCTTGTTAAACAATGTGGTTCTTGGGTATTGGATACCGAATTGGTTGGTATGAAATTTTATACGGAACGACGCAATTCATGAACCACAATGGCCGAAGTAACTAGCAAGAGAATATGTGATGATGTTCATCGAAAACAAACAAACCGTTGTTTGTATTTCTCGTTAACATCAAAGCTTGACTTCAAGATTTGTTTTAATAATTGTTATTTAAATCAGGTATTATGAGAACAAAGGTTGTTCAAATAATTACCATATTCCATATTAGATGGATGATTTACAAATCTAGTTGGAGAGATCACATCCATAAAACCTAATGCTAAAATGTCGCAAGACAAATGATTGAAAGATCACTTACGAAGTGACATCGCCGTTTAAATTATATTGGAAAGAAAACATGAAGAATCTCCATATTCATGGATTTTTGGAGTCTTTGATTTGATCAAGTGACGCTTGTGAGACTTTCCTCGGGATAATTAAAAACTTCGTTCAAAGGCCAAAGAAGAACGAACGACTAAAATATTGGAATTTATACATATCGATGTATGTAGTCCATTATTTATAGTCGTAAGCGATGGGTTTCAACTTCATATAATTTCTCCGGAAATTTGAGTGAATGTTCACTTAATGAGAATGAAGTATGAAATATTTGAAAATGTTCAAAGACTTTCAAGATGAAGTAAAAATCATTGTAACAAGAAAATAAATGGTTTATGATTTTATCATAAGGGATTTATTTGAGTTACAAGTGTAACAAGAAAATAAATAAATTATGATTTTATCAAAAAGGGATTTATTTGAGTTGCAAGTTTAGCAAAACACCTAGATTTACATCTCCCGAAACACCATAGGAGTATGGAGTGTTTGAGGTTTGTAATGAAACCTTGTTTGACATGGTTGGATCAAAGGTGTTATTCATAAAACTGCCATTATGTTTTAAAAGATTAAAGCTTTAGAGACTACCACTTTTACACTGAAAAGAGCTCCATCTTGATCTGTTGAAATGACACCATGGAAGTTATGGTTTGGGGTAAAACCTAAGTTGTCATTTCTTAAATTTTGGTATGCTAAACATAAGTAAGATGTTTACAACCGAAGTCGGATGAGCATGTCTTTGTAGGTTATTTCGAACAACAATTGGTTATTCCTCCATAACACCTAGGACAAAAGGGTTTGTCACTTGAAATATGAAGTTTCTTGAAGAAGGAATTTTTCGTAAAAGTTAAGTGGGAGGACAATAGAACTTTGATAAGGTTAACAAACCTTAGCTATATGTGATGAGTTGCGCAGTGCCGGAAATCGTTCCGAAGGCTGCCATAATGCTCATAGCTTATGTGCCTCAAAGGTTGTGGTCACGGAGATCTAAGTTCCTATTGAACCAAGTAGGTCGGTTAAACAATCAAATGCTAAGATTTGAGAGTAAATCATTATGTTTTGACAAGATGAACCGAATACATACAAAGAAGCGATGATGGGCCCTGACTCCGTCAAATGGCTTGAAGCCATAAAATCCGTGATAGTTCCATACACGAGAAATCAAGTTTTGAACTTGGAAGACCCTCCGGAAATGTGTAAAACCCTATCGGTCGTATTTGGATCTATAAAGAAACAGACATGGATGTTTCACATCTATGAAATAGTCGACATGTCGTAAAGTATTTTACGACAATGTTCAAGGAGTTGACTATGACAAGATTTGATCTTTCATAGCGATATTTAGTCTGGACGGATTAAAGTAGCAACCACTACATATAATTTGTTATATGGTAGATGAATAAACAAATCAAAGTTCTTCTAATAGAATGGTTACCTACGACGTGTACATGACACGATCCAAAGGGTTTTGTTAATTCAAAGGATGCTAAAAAGGGCATGCAAACTTCAATGGTTGAAGTAAGCATCGCGGAGTTGGAATCTTCACCTTAATGAAAAGGAGTTTTCATCAGGAGACGATGAAGTTGCTTGCATTTGCAAGAAATTAAGTGGGAGCGCTGAGACATATTTCTAATACATTATGTGGAGGACATCTTGTTGATTAGAAATGTTGTATCTTTTATTGACAAAGGTCAAGAATTTCATTTTGATGAAATACTTAGGCAAAACCCGAATATTTAGCGTGAATGTCTATAGTGGATAGACTGTGACGCCAATATGGTTGTGCCAAACGTACATATATGAGATATTGAAGGAGTTCAATATAGAAACGACAAGAAACAGTTCTTGTTGCATGGAGAGGAATTGAATCAAGATTCAAGTGCATCGACACTTGATAAGTGAAACAAGATTCAAGTGCTTTGACACTTGATGAGTGAAATCACGAGAATGTTTTGATCAATCATACTACGATATGTACACATCCAGATATGTCCTATGCTCTAAGTGTTATGAGCATATACCAGAATGAATCATAAAATGATCATTGGACGATAGTGAGGATATTCTTATGATCTTTTTGAAAGAACTAAGAATATATTTGTGTAGAGGTGACACACAATTACATATAGTTCATTGTAAAGCGTTACATTGATACTAGTTTTGTCACAAGATACAAATTAAGTTTATCTCAATTTAAACTATGAGTGGCACAATGAAATGGAAAGGAGTTTTCATGATGGATTTGGATGTATTCCAAAGTTAAGACATTGTGACGAATACTACAACAAAAGGCTAAGTATATGACTGCTATAGTAGTAGCAAAGGAGGGAATTTGTGTCAAGTAGTTTGTTATCAAACTAAGGTGTGGTTCGCAACGGGCTAACACTAAAGATATATTGTGTGACAATAGTATCAACGTGTTTTAACCCCAAGGAACTAAAGGTCTCACCAAAAGACCAAATTTATACAATGCCATCTCATTGGAGAATGAGTGATGCGTGAAGACGCAAAGACATGCAAATACACACGGACCTGAAAGTGTCAGATCCATAGATTATTTTAGACACTTGCAATTGCGTATTTGGAACACCAGAAAGCCATAGGTGTTCAATACACAAAGTTTTCAAACTAGATTATTGTCTCTAGTGCAAGTGGGAGACTGAAGGGAATATGCCCGAGAGGCAATAATAAAGTGGTTATTATCGTATTCCTTATTTATGATAAATGTTTATTTTGCATGCTATAATTGTATTAATACAGAAACGTTAATACATGTGTGTTTAATAAACAAAAAGGAAGTTCCTAGTTATGCCTCTCTTATAAACTAGCTCGTTGATTAACATGATGATCAAAGTTCCCTGATCATGGACATTGGATGTTGTTAATAACGAGGTCACAACATTAGTGTAATGATGTGATGAACATTCATCCGAAGTATAGCATTACGATCAAAGTCATTGAGTTTATATTGCTATAACAACTTATGAAGTGATCCTAATCCTTAGACCATGAGATCATGTCAATCACTAACACCGGAAGAGTTTCTCGATGACATCAAACGTCACACCGTAACTGGGTGATTAGAAAGATGGCTTCAGAACTACTAAAGTGTTATGTTGAGACCCATGGATCGAGAGTGGAATTTGTTCATCCCGATGACGGATAGATATGCTCTGGGCCCTCTCGGTGATATCATATTGATTAGCTTGCAAGCAAGTGATTTGATCACTAGAATGTTATATCACGGGAACGAGAAAAGAGTGCATGTCGGTAACGAGATCAAACTAGGTATGGAGATACCAATGATCGAATCTCGGACATGTAATATATCGTGAAACAAAGGGATTAAGATACTAGCGTAAAAGGTTCACACGATCACAGAAGTCATCGTTGAATGTGTGGGAGTCAGTATGGATCTCGAGGTCCCGCTACTGATTATTGATCGGAGAAGGGTCTCGATCATGTCCGCATTATTCGCGAACCTTAGGGTGACACACTTAAGGGATACCGACACCATTCGGAGCAAATGATATGCCAGAAAAAGAAAAGGAAAGCGCAGGAATTTATTTCTCTAGACACCGAAACTGTTTCGGTTGAAATTGCTGAAACTGGTTCCGCATGTGAAATTGAAATATTGTAAGGGGTTTTATGTGAATGTTTGTTAATTAAAGTAATTAACAAAATTATGAATAAATAAATAAAAGAGTTTTATTTAAATGAGAGCTTGCATTAAATTTGGTGGAAAATTAATGCATGTGAGTGGATTTTTGAGTGGAGGCTTTTTAATGGGAGTGGAGGCTTTTCATTTTGAGTGGGAGCTCCACCCACATGAATGTGGAAGAGGTGGGGGCAGCCCCATGGCTGGGTGCCATTCCCCTTGGGTGCCCCCCTCTCCCCTATAAAAGGCCCCCCTCTCCTCCTCTCAAAGCACACCTCCTCGCGATGGATCTCTCTCCCCCTTTTAGAATTTCCCCATGGTCTCGGATCAGCGAGATACATGTTCCCGGTGGCTTTTTCTGGAAGGATTTGTTGCTTCCGCTGCTTCGCTAGAGCTAGGGCGTGGAGGTTGTCGGGGTACCCGTACGTGTGTGCGATCACGGATGCACCACTGCTTTGAGGTGCTGGACTTGATCGTGCTGGACCGGCTGGACCAGACGGACTTCATCACGATCTTCAGATCGGCAAGCGTTCGTCTACATCATCCATGAGTACAACCTCGTTAACACTATTCGGTCTTCGAGGGTATGTATTCTATGGATGTATATCCACCCGTTTCTTGTATCTAGTAGATAGATCTTGGTACTTAGATGTTCCCATCGTAGGAAATTTTTTGTTTTCTATGCTGCGAACCTTACAATTTTGTGTATAGTAATTATTTGAAAAATGCTTTGTTGTTCAAATAAAGTTTATTTGGCAAGTTTTGAACTTGTTTAAGATTCAGTACTGTGCACTTGTCTTGTTTGGTGTAGAAAATCATCACATGGCATTTTGCATGCATTCATATATTTTTGTTTGTATAAATTTTGTATGTGATTTGGTGCCATTATTTTATGTGTAGATTTTGGTGCAAATAGTGATTGTGATTGTGAAGATTGTTGCTACTCCCCAAACTACCAAGGCAAGTGGTGCTTCATGATTTTATTCCTATGTTTTTCAACTATGCACTAGAAATGTTTTTGCTAGACTTGCATGATTATTTTTTATCTGTATGCTATGCTTGGGAAATCCTAGTAGTTGTAGAATTGCTAGAAATTTCTAAGTTAAGATGCTTATCAATGCCATGCTTAGCCTAGCTAGTACAACTAAGGGTGGTTATATATTCATGCTATGAGAAAATATTTCTAAGTCTTTGGACTTGTGTTTTGCTTAATAAAAACAACTAAGTGTTTGAAACACCTGGGTGGAATGGAAAGAATGGTTTGTGTTGAGAGGTTACACAAGGCCCATGTCTATGGTTTACCTTGTGTATATCACTTGTGGAAAGCCACCTAGAAACAAAGGGATTTGAGATGCCATATGTTAAGAAGCTTCTAGTGCAGCCACATGGCAATATGGGCTCTGCCTGGATCACATAGGTTGCAATAACTTATCCATTTGGACAGTTGGTGGTAGTGGGTTGATAGGTTGGAACACGTCTATTTGGTCTAAAGGAAGGCTTCTGAAACGTCCTGTCTTGGTGAAAATCAAGTCTTGTGGGGAAAGTGCACAACCTCTGCAGATGGAAGAATCTAAGTACTTAGCCAGGTCCCTGGTATTGGACAACTTGAGCATCAAGACATGGAAGCTATCAAGAATCTCCTCATCCTAATTTCTAAGTTAAAACTTGTGGGTGAACAAGGGTTAAGGTTCCCCAATTTCTATTGGTGGATCCTTGGGAAAGTTTTGTCAAAGAAAAACTTAGTGTTTTCAACTAATAGGTAAAACCTATTTTGAGCAAAGCAAGCCTAAGCTACACTTAGCCAAAATGCATATAGTATCTAGACTACTAATATACTACTAAGGTATCACTTCCCAATACTATTCCAATGTATTGACCCACTGTGGCTGTAACTTGTGATGTTGTAGGATACTCTAATGATGATTAGGGGTTATGAGTCTACACTCAACATGCTTTCCTGTGGCACATGAAGATGAAGACTTATTTATCTTATTATATATTGACCTCTTGTATTAGGCCTGTGGCCATGGAGTTTGTAAAAGACTATGTTTGTCTCTGGAATGATATGTAATAATGACCTTTGTTTCTGTGTACTTCATCTTAAACTGTGGATGCTAGCATTGATCCAGGGACTAGCATTGCAATCACAAGGATCCTTACCTTTATAAAGGGAGGGATCTTACAGATGGTATCAGAGCACTGTGTTGCCTGTAGGATTATGACCCTAGCTAGGATTGGAAACCACTAAGGAAAAAAATTCAACAACTTTCACACTTGTCTTTTCTTCTCGTAAACTTTTCTAATCTTCTTCCTCATCTCTATTTGTAGATGAACTCCATCAACGAAGCTGTGAGGAAGGGACCACTCATGACTATGACTTTGGAATGTGAGACAGAATTCCCCAAGGCCCTCAAGGATCTCATGGTTGCCATGGGAATACATGGTGCAGCTGTGTACAAAGGTTTTCCTGTGATGGATGAAGGAGTAGAGTACTGGTGGATGCAACTTCACTTGTATAAAAACAAGGAAGACAACCACAAGGACTTAGGATTCTACATGGTCACCAAATCAGTGATGCACACCACATTCTTTGATTCAGCAAGGGATGCAGCTTGGAAGGCCATCAAAGAGCTTGGTGATAGAATCAAGTGCAGAATGCTCAATACCCAGAATGACCTTAGGGAAGAAAAGAAGCATACCCAAGAGTTAGAGGCTACCAACCAACGTTTAAGAGAGGACATCATAGACTTAGCAATGGAGTCATGTGATCAGGATCGACAGATTGCCTCTAGGGATGCCCTGTTAGCCAACTTGGCAAGTGGGATGGGATTGTAACGTACTTCGTTAGTTGGACCACCACACTTTCATTTTATTTCCCAAATGTTGTTTAAAATAAGTTGAACCTTGGATGTTGTAATGGTTTTATGTATGCCATGACTTGAATGTTTGATTGTCAAAAATATGCATGTGATGCTTTGTCTTGTGATTTATCTTTAACTGTGTTGATTCTAACATTTTCTATCTTATAAAATAGATGCCTAATGTTACTATCAGCACGACTGAAGAGTTCAAGGGAACTCGTTTTGGCACTCGTATTATTGAGCTCACTAGTTTGCTCAATCTCCCACTACCTACCATCATGATGCTTCCCCTCACCAAGTTCGAGAGGAAGGACCTTTGGGGCTTCAAGGTTACTCAGCCAGGACGCCAGACTGAGCCAGCCACGGAGGCCATCACCTTCAAGCTCATGCACGATGACAAGGAGAGAGGCCTAGAGGTAGTCATGCAGGATTTGCTTGGACGCTTGTTAGGGAGACACTCTCAGGAGATTAGAGGTACTCACTTCCACGCCTTCGGTAGACGTGATGAGGATGGTGAGGCCATTGACTTCGAGGATACTTCGAGAGAGACAGCAGAGACGATTCGTCTATACCTCCAGGACTTAGAGGTTCTTCTTAGGCACCTAGATACTGATAGGACCAACGTCATGCTCAGCAATGACGAACTCCAGGTGCAGCTTCATGATAAGGAAAAGCTCTTCACGGAGCAAGATGAGATAGTCAAAGAAATGGAGGCCAAGTTTGAGAGTCAGGATAGAAAGTTCAAGAGTCAAGAGAAGAGAGTCCAAGATAGGAACAAGAGGATTTGAGACATGAGTACAGAACTAGAAGCCAAGGGCATGCAAACTTCAATGGTTGAAGTAAGCATCGCGGAGTTGGAATCTTCACCTTAATGAAAAGGAGTTTTCATCAGGAGACGATGAAGATGCTTGCATTTGCAAGAAATTAAGTGGGAGCGCTGAGACATATTTCTAATACATTATGTGGAGGACATCTTGTTGATTAGAAATGTTGTATCTTTTATTGACAAAGGTCAAGAATTTCATTTTGATGAAATACTTAGGCAAAACCCGAATATTTAGCGTGAATGTCTATAGTGGATAGACTGTGACGCCAATATGGTTGTGCCAAACGTACATATATGAGATATTGAAGGAGTTCAATATAGAAATGACAAGAAACAGTTCTTGTTGCATGGAGAGGAATTGAATCAAGATTCAAGTGCATCGACACTTGATAAGTGAAACAAGATTCAAGTGCTTTGACACTTGATGAGTGAAATCACGAGAATGTTTTGATCAATCATACTATGATATGTACACATCCAGATATGTCCTATGCTCTAAGTGTTATGAGCATATACCAGAATGAATCATAAAATGATCATTGGATGATAGTGAGGATATTCTTATGATCTTTTTGAAAGAACTAAGAATATATTTGTGTAGAGGTGACAAACAATTACATATAGTTCATTGTAAAGCGTTACATTGATACTAGTTTTGTCACAAGATACAAATTAAGTTTATCTCAATTTAAACTATGAGTGGCACAATGAAATGGAAAGGAGTTTTCATGATGGATTTGGATGTATTCCAAAGTTAAGACATTGTGACGAATACTACAACAAAAGGCTAAGTATATGACTGCTATAGTAGTAGCAAAGGAGGGAATTTGTGTCAAGTAGTTTGTTATCAAACTAAGGTGTGGTTCGCAACGGGCTAACACTAAAGATATATTGTGTGACAATAGTATCAACGTGTTTTAACCCCAAGGAACTAAAGGTCTCACCAAAAGACCAAATTTATACAATGCCATCTCATTGGAGAATGAGTGATGCGTGAAGACGCAAAGACATGCAAATACACATGGACCTGAAAGTGTCAGATCCATAGATTATTTTAGCCACTTGCAATTGCATATTTGGAACACCAGAAAGCCATAGGTGTTCAATACACAAAGTTTTCAAACTAGATTATTGTCTCTAGTGCAAGTGGGAGACTGAAGGGAATATGCCCGAGAGGCAATAATAAAGTGGTTATTATCGTATTCCTTATTTATGATAAATGTTTATTTTGCATGCTATAATTGTATTAATACAGAAACGTTAATACATGTGTGTTTAATAAACAAAAAGGAAGTTCCTAGTTATGCCTCTCTTATAAACTAGCTCGTTGATTAACATGATGATCAAAGTTCCCTGATCATGGACATTGGATGTTGTTAATAACGAGGTCACAACATTAGTGTAATGATGTGATGAACATTCATCCGAAGTATAGCATTACGATCAAAGTCATTGAGTTTATATTGCTATAACAACTTATGAAGTGATCCTAATCCTTAGACCATGAGATCATGTCAATCACTAACACCGGAAGAGTTTCTCGATGACATCAAACGTCACACCGTAACTGGGTGATTAGAAAGATGGCTTCAGAACTACTAAAGTGTTATGTTGAGACCCATGGATCGAGAGTGGAATTTGTTCATCCCGATGACGGATAGATATGCTCTGGGCCCTCTCGGTGATATCATATTGATTAGCTTGCAAGCAAGTGATTTGATCACTAGAATGTTATATCACGGGAACGAGAAAAGAGTGCATGTCGGTAACGAGATCAAACTAGGTATGGAGATACCGATGATCGAATCTCGGACATGTAATATATCGTGAAACAAAGGGATTAAGATACTAGCGTAAAAGGTTCACACGATCACAGAAGTCATCGTTGAATGTGTGGGAGTCAGTATGGATCTCGAGGTCCCGCTACTGATTATTGATCGGAGAAGGGTCTCGATCATGTCCGCATTATTCGCGAACCTTAGGGTGACACACTTAAGGGATACCGACACCATTCGGAGCAAATGATATGCCAGAAAAAGAAAAGGAAAGCGCATGAATTTATTTCACTAGACACCGAAACTGTTTCGGTTGAAATTGCTGAAACTGGTTCCGCATGTGAAATTGAAATATTGTAAGGGGTTTTATGTGAATGTTTGTTAATTAAAGTAATTAACAAAATTATGAATAAATAAATAAAAGAGTTTTATTTAAATGAGAGCTTGCATTAAATTTGGTGGAAAATTAATGCATGTGAGTGGATTTTTGAGTGGAGGCTTTTTAATGGGAGTGGAGGCTTTTCATTTTGAGTGGGAGCTCCACCCACATGAATGTGGAAGAGGTGGGGGCAGCCCCATGGCTGGGCGCCATTCCCCTTGGGTGCCCCCCTCTCCCCTATAAAAGGCCCCCCTCTCCTCCTCTCAAAGCACACCTCCTCGCGAAGGATCTCTCTCCCCCTTTTAGAATTTCCCCATGGTCTCGGATCAGCGAGATACATGTTCCCGGTGGCTTTTTCTGGAAGGATTTGTTGCTTCCGCTGCTTCGCTAGAGCTAGGGCGTGGAGGTTGTCGGGGTACCCGTACGTGTGTGCGATCACGGATGCACCACTGCTTTGAGGTGCTGGACTTGATCGTGCTGGACCGGCTGGACCAGACGGACTTCATCACGATCTTCAGATCGGCAAGCGTTCGTCTACATCATCCACGAGTACAACCTCGTTAACACTATTCGGTCTTCGAGGGTATGTATTCTATGGATGTATATCCACCCGTTGCTTGTATCTAGTAGATAGATCTTGGTACTTAGATGTTCCCATCGTAGGAAATTTTTTGTTTTCTATGCTGCGAACCTTACAATTTTGTGTATAGTAATTATTTGAAAAATGCTTTGTTGTTCAAATAAAGTTTATTTGGAAAGTTTTGAACTTGTTTAAGATTCAGTACTGTGCACTTGTCTTGTTTGGTGTAGAAAATCATCACATGGCATTTTGCATGCATTCATATATTTTTGTTTGTATAAATTTTGTATGTGATTTGGTGCCATTATTTTATGTGTAGATTTTGGTGCAAATAGTGATTGTGATTGTGAAGATTGTTGCTACTCCCCAAACTACCAAGGCAAGTGGTGCTTCATGATTTTATTCCTATGTTTTTCAACTATGCACTAGAAATGTTTTTGCTAGACTTGCATGATTATTTTTTATCTATATGCTATGCTTGGGAAATCCTAGTAGTTGTAGAATTGCTAGAAATTTCTAAGTTAAGATGCTTATCAATGCCATGCTTAGCCTAGCTAGTACAACTAAGGGTGGTTATATATTCATGCTATGAGAAAATATTTCTAAGTCTTTGGACTTGTGTTTTGCTTAATAAAAACAACTAAGTGTTTGAAACACCTGGGTGGAATGGAAAGAATGGTTTGTGTTGAGAGGTTACACAAGACCCATGTCTATGGTTTACCTTGTGTATATCACTTGTGGAAAGCCACCTAGAAACAAAGGGATTTGAGGTGCCATATGTTAAGAAGCTTCTAGTGTAGCCACATGGCAATATGGGCTCTGCCTGGATCACATAGGTTGCAATAACTTAGCCATTTGGACAGTTGGTGGTAGTGGCTTGATAGGTTGGAACACGTCTATTTGGTCTAAAGGAAGGCTTCTGAAAGGTCCTGTCTTGGTGAAAATCAAGTCTTGTGGGGAAAGTGCACAACCTCTGCAGATGGAAGAATCTAAGTACTTAGCCAGGTCCCTGGTATTGGACAACTTGAGCATCAAGACATGGAAGCTATCAAGAATCTCCTCATCCTAATTTCTAAGTTAAAACTTTTGGGTGAACAAGGGTTAAGGTTCCCCAATTTCTATTGGTGGATCCTTGGGAAAGTTTTGTCAAAGAAAAACTTAGTGTTTTCAACTAATAGGTAAAACCTATTTTGAGCAAAGCAAGCCTAAGCTACACTTAGCCAAAATGCATATAGTATCTAGACTACTAATATACTACTAAGGTATCACTTGCCAATACTATTCCAATGTATTGACCCACTGTGGCTGTAACTTGTGATGTTGTAGGATACTCTAATGATGATTAGGGGTTATGAGTCTACACTCAACATGCTTTCCTGTGGCACATGAAGATGAAGACTTATTTATCTTATTATATATTGAACTCTTGTATTAGGCCTGTGGCCATGGAGTTTGTAAAAGACTATGTTTGTCTCTGGAATGATATGTAATAATGACCTTTGTTTCTGTGTACTTCATCTTAAACTGTGGATGCTAGCATTGATCCAGGGACTAGCATTGCAATCACAAGGATCCTTACCTTTATAAAGGGAGGGATCTTACAGATGGTATCAGAGCACTGTGTTGCCTGTAGGATTATGACCCTAGCTAGGATTGGAAACCACTAAGGAAAAAAATTCAACAACTTTCACACTTGTCTTTTCTTCTCGTAAACTTTTCTAATCTTCTTCCTCATCTCTATTTGTAGATGAACTCCATCAACGAAGCTGTGAGGAAGGGACCACTCATGACTATGACTTTGGAATGTGAGACAGAATTCCCCAAGGCCCTCAAGGATCTCATGGTTGCCATGGGAATACATGGTGCAACTATGTACAAAGGTTTTCCTGTGATGGATGAAGGAGTAGAGTACTGGTGGGTGCAACTTCACTTGTATAAAAACAAGGAAGACAACCACAAGGACTTAGGATTCTACATGGTCACCAAATCAGTGATGCACACCACATTCTTTGATTTAGCAAGGGATGCAGCTTGGAAGGCCATCAAAGAGCTTGGTGATAGAATCAAGTGCAGAATGCTCAATACCCAGAATGACCTTAGGGAAGAAAAGAAGCATACCCAAGAGTTAGAGGCTACCAACCAATGTTTAAGAGAGGACATCATAGACTTAGCAATGGAGACATGTGATCAGGATCAACAGATTGCCTCTAGGGATGCCCTGTTAGCCAACTTGGCAAGTGGGATGGGATTGTAACGTACTTTGTTAGTTGGACCACCACACTTTCATTTTATTTCCCAAATGTTGTTTAAAATAAGTTGAACCTTGGATGTTGTAATGGTTTTATGTATGCCATGACTTGAATGTTTGATTGTCAAAAATATGCATGTGATGCTTTGTCTTGTGATTTATCTTTAACTGTGTTGATTCTAACATTTTCTATCTTATAAAATAGATGCCTAATGTTACTATCAGCACGACTGAAGAGTTCAAGGGAACTCGTTTTGGCACTCGTATTATTGAGCTCACTAGTTTGCTCAATCTCCCACTACCTACCATCATGATGCTTCCCCTCACCAAGTTCGAGAGGAAGGACCTTTGGGGCTTCAAGGTTACTCAGCCAAGACGCCAGACTGAGCCAGCCACGGAGGCCATCACCTTCAAGCTCATGCACGATGACAAGGAGAGAGGCCTAGAGGTAGTCATGCAGGATTTGCTTGGACGCTTGTTAGGGAGACACTCTCAGGAGATTAGAGGTACTCACTTCCACGCCTTCGGTAGACGTGATGAGGATGGTGAGGCCATTGACTTCGAGGATACTTCGAGAGAGACAGCAGAGACGATTCGTCTATACCTCCAGGACTTAGAGGTTCTTCTTAGGCACCTAGATACTGATAGGACCAACGTCATGCTCAGCAATGACGAACTCCAGGTGCAGCTTCATGAGAAGGAAAAGCTCTTCACAGAGCAAGATGAGATAGTCAAAGAAATGGAGGCCAAGTTTGAGAGTCAGGATAGAAAGTTCAAGAGTCAAGAGAAGAGAGTCCAAGATAGGAAGAAGAGGATTTGAGACATGACTACAGAACTAGAAGCCAAGGACTTTGAGCTCGAGCATCAGCAGGTGGTGATTGAGAGACTTCGTTCACAGAAGAGGGCTCTCAAAGCCAAAATAGAGACCTTGACCACGAATGTCGAGGAGTACAAGACCGCTATGGAGAATGCAGGTCTTACACTTGTTGATGAGGAGGTTGATGCAGAGTAGTGATGACTACTCATTTACCGTTATTTACCATGCCTTTGATTAATGAGTCGCAATGACCATCCAACATGTGGATGGCTTGCTATTGATGTGTTTACTTTTCAAAACTTATTGTCTTTGTTGTTGAACTTTTACTACTATTATGCATGTTTGGTGATTGTTTATGTGATGTATTGTGCATGTTAGCATCTATGGGTATCTCATTCTTATCTCTATTGAAAACCACAGATGCCTCCCCGACGTGCCAATCCCAACCCTAACAACAACAACAATATCACCCCCGAGATGCAGCAGATGATGATAGCTCAGACACAGCTGATGCAAATGATGACCACGTTCATACAGAATCATAACAACAACAACAACAACAACAACAACAATAACAACAACAATAATAACAACAATCAGAACAACCCACTGGGTTTTGACATGCTTACCAGATTCTTAAGGATGAGGCCAGCAAAGTTCTCAGGAACTACTGATCCTATGTTGGCCAATGATTGGCTATGCTCTGTGAACAAGGACTTGGTAACTGTTGGCTGCACTGATGAAGAGAAGGTCAAATTTGCAGCACACTTGTTGGAAGGACCAGCAGCCACTTGGTGGGATAACTTCCAGATCACCACTCCCATTGCGGATGTGACATGGGCTATCTTTGAAGATGGTTTCCATACTGCTCACATCTCATCCGGAGTGATGAGTTTGAAGAAGAAAGAGTTTCATAACTTGAAACAGCGCCACCGCAGCGTGGCAAAGTATATTGAGGAGTTCAACAATCTGGCGCGTTATGCACCAGATGAAGTTGACACTGATGCTAAGAGGAAGGAGAAGTTCCTCGAAGGATTGAACGATGAACTAAACCTGCAGCTATCTGTGGCTTATGTTCCCACTTATTAGTCTCGTTGTGACAAGGCTGCTATTTTGGAGAGCAAAATAAACAGGTTGAAAGCAGGAAGAGGAAGCACTCGGACAAGCACAGCTCGGGATCATCTCACAAGCGTTCCCATTATGATGGCAGTGGGAATTCTGGATCCCACAAGCATGGAAAGTACAACAAGCACCACAACCACAACCTTCATAATGACAACAAACACCACCGTAGTCATGACAATGACAAGTTCAAGAATCACAAGAGTGGATATAAGAGCCACCACAATGGAAGTGGAAGTGGTAGTGGAAGCCAGCCTGTCAAGAAGGATCTTAGTCAGGTTGAATGTTTCAAGTGCAAGAAGATGGGGCATTATGCAAATGAATACCCAAAAAAGAAAGTTGAAGCACCCAACAAGCCCAACCCTTTCCAAAAGGGACAGGTGAACCACATCAATGTGGAAGAGATCTATGAGGAACCTGATGCTGTTGCTGGTAAGTTCAAACTCAATTATGTTCCAGCATTTGTTCTCTTTGATACTGGTGCATCTCATTCATTCATATCAAGAGCATTTGTTGAAAGAAATGAACTACCGGTAGAAACTATTGGGTGTCCTATAAAAGTAAGTTCTCCTGGCGGAGAAATGATAGTGAACTCAGGATGTCATGATCTAGTCATAGAGTTTGGGAACTATAAGTTTCCCATTAATCTGATAATCCTAAACTCCCAAGGATTGGATGTCATTTTGGGAATGGACTGGATGACTAAGCACAAGGGAGTGCTAGATTGTGCCAACCATACTGTCACACTCACAACTCCAGAAAACAAAAGGATTAGATTCAAGACTAACTTTGAATCAAAAGGGAGTAAGCTAAATTATCTTAAGGGGGTTAGCATAGACAGTGTGCCAATTGTGATCGAATATCCAGATGTGTTTCTGGAAGAATTACCAGGAATGCCACCAGATAGAGATGTGGAGTTTCTTATTGACTTGTTACCAGGATCTGGACCAATAGCAAAGAGACCATACAAAATGTCAGTTGATGAGTTGAAAGAACTCAAGAAACAACTTGGAGAACAGTTGTAGAAAGGATTCATTCAACCAAGTTCTTCATCTTGGGGAGCACCAGTTTTGTTTGTGGAAAAGAAGGATAGAAGTCAAAGGTTATGCATAGATTACCGCTCACTCAATGAGGTGACTATCAAGAACAAATACCCTTTGCCTAGAATCAATGACTTGTTTGATCAGCTAGAAGGAGCCTGTGTGTTCTCAAAAATTGATCTCCGATCAGGATATTTCCAACTCAAAATAAGGGAACAAGACATACCTAAGACAGCTTTCACCACTAGGTATGGATTGTATGAGTACACCGTGATGCCTTTTGGTTTGACCAATGCCCCAGCTTATTTCATGAACATGATGAACAAGGTATTCATGGAGTTCCTTGACAAGTTTGTTCTCGTATTCATCGATGACATTTTAATCTACTCTAAGAGCAAAGAAGAGCATGAAGGACATTTGCATTTGATACTTGAGAAGCTTAGAGAGCATAAGCTATATGCCAAATTTAGTAAGTGTGAGTTTTGGTTGAATGAAGTTGGATTTCTTGGACACGTTGTGTCAGGAGATGGTGTAGCAGTTGATCCTCCTAAAGTTTCAGCTGTAACTGAATGGGAATCTCCTAAGTCAGTGAAAGAGGTTCGTAGTTTCCTTGGCTTGGCAGGATACTACAGAAGGTTCATTGAGAATTTTTCCAAGATAGCTAAGCCAATGACGGAGTTACTAAAGAATGACAAGAAATTTTCTTGGTCTGAAGGATGTGAACTCAGTTTCCAAGAATTGAAGAAGAGACTAGTGACAGCACCAGTCTTACGTCTGCCAGATTTGGAAAAGGATTTCCAAGTGTATTGTGATGCATATCATCATGGATTAGGTGCAGTACTTATGCAAGAAGGGAAAGTTGTGGCTTATGCCTCGAGACAACTCAACACTCATGAGGTAAATTACCCTACTCATGATTTAGAGTTAGCCTCTGTTGTCCATGCACTCAAAACATGGAGACACTATCTTTTGGGAAAGCGATGTGAAGTGTTCACAGATCACAAAAGTTTGAAGTATATCTTCACCCAGAAAGAAATTAATATGAGACAAAGAAGATGGCCAGAACTCAGAAAGGACTATGACTTGAGTTTGCAATACCACCCCGGTAAAGCAAATGTTGTAGCGGATGCTCTAAGCCGTAAGGTTTTTGTGAATGGTCTTACTAAGGGAGAATTGCCATATGATCTGTGTGCCTAATTTAGAGATCTCAGATTGGAGATTGTGCCTGAAGGACATCTCATGTCATTGGATGTTCAACCCACCTTGTTGGACAAAATCAAAGAAGCCCAAAAGACAGATAAGGAAATTGAAGAGATTAAGTAAAAGATTGGAAATGGAAAAGCCAAAGGATTCCATGAAGATGAACAAGGTACTTTATGGCATGGAAAATGTATCTGTGTTCCATGAGATCCGGAACTTCGGAAACTGATTTTACAAGAAGCACACAACTCACCGTATTCCATTCATCCGGGTAACACCAAAATGTACATGGATATGAAGGAAAGATTTTGGTGGAATAATCTCAAGAAGGACATCGCCGAACATATAGCTTTGTGTGATGTATGTAGTAGAGTGAAAGCGGAACATCAGAAACCAGCAGGGTTGTTACAACCACTAGCTATTCCTGATTGGAAATGTGACAAGATTGGCATGGATTTCATCACCGGATTGCCAAGGACCAGGTCAGGATATGACTCTATTTGGGTAGTAGTGGATCGCCTAACTAAAGTGGCTCATTTTATACCCGTGAAGACAACCTATACAAGTGCTAAGTTAGCCAAGATCTATATGAGTAGGATTGTATGTCTGCATGGAGTACCCAAGAGTATTGTGTCAGATAGGGGAACTCAATTCACTTCTCATTTTTGGAGACAACTACATGAGTCATTGGGAACGAGGTTGGAATTTAGCACTGCTTTTCATCCTTAGAGTGATGGACAAATAGAAAGGACCAACCAGATTCTTGAAGATATGTTGAGGGCATGTGCCCTAGACTATGGAGCCAGTTGGGATGAAAGTCTGCCTTACGCAGAATTCTCTTACAATAACAGCTATCAAGACAGTATTAAGATGGCACCATTTGAGTTTCTCTATGGGACAAAGTGTACCACCCCATTGCTATGGAATGGTGTGGGAGAAAGGAGTTTGTTCGGACCAGAACTACTCAAAGAGGCTGAAGAGAAAGTCAAACTAGTTAAGGACAGATTGAAGATAGCACAGTCCAGAAAAAAAGAGCTACACAGATCCTAAGCGTAGAGAAGTCACCTATGAAGTGGGTGATAGAGCTTATCTTAGAGTGTCACCACTTCGTGGAGTGAAGAGATTTGGTGTCAAGGGTAAATTGGCCCCAAGATATGTTGGACCGTTCAAGATTCTGAGTCGTAAAGGAGAAGTAGCTTATGAGATTGAATTGCTAGAATCATTGTCTGTCGTTCACAATGTGTTCCATGTAAGTCAGCTTAAGAAATGCCATCCAGAAATGGAAGAGACTTCCTTGAAGGATACTATACCATTGGAAGAAGTTCAATTGGAGAGTGATCTCACTTATGAGGAAAAACCTATCAAGATTCTTGATACTGCAGAAAGAGTTACTCGGACTAAGACTATCAAATTCTGCAAAGTTCAATGGAACCATCATTCTGAAGAAGAAGCAACATGGGAAAGAGAAGATGACCTTCGGAAAGACCACCCTCACCTATTTGCTAGCCAACCCGAATCTCGAGGGAGAGATTCACCTTAAGGGGGTTAGATTTGTAACATCCCTAAAATCATGTTTTCAAGTTTAGCATATCATCCATGCATGCATTCTCATTTAGGACTCAAATTCAAACTCATTTTGAAGAAAACAGAAACTTGGAGTGCTATGATTTTATGTGAGCAGGCTTTAACTCAAATGCCACTCTCTAGTGGAGGAATATTTGTTTTAAAACCATTATTGTAAGATCATAAGATTGGTTTGATTGTGAGCAAGGCTTGGACAAAAGTCTAATGAAACAACAAGGTTTTATGTTCAAAATATGAGGTTTACACTATACAAAAGTCCAGAAAAGTTTGAATTCAATTGCATTTGAATTTATTTGAAAATGATTCCTGAAAATCAACTCAGAAAAACAAAAAGAAATAGAAAACCCAACTGGGCCTGGCGCCAGCATTTCAGCCCAGCAGCAGACCTAGCCCACTAAGCCCACCCGGGGTTTTTCCCTCTCTCTCTCTCTCTCACGCGGCGCAGACTTACCCCACGCTCGCTGAATGGTGGACCCAAGTTCCACGCGAGCATCGTCTCCAGCCACGCACCCCCCACGACCCCGTCGACGCCGCCGTTACCTCATCACTACCGCGATTGAAGCAGGCTTAATTGTCGGCGTTTCCTCGCGAGATTCTTGCCCCTGATCCGGCTATAAGACCCCCTCCCCTCTCCGCATCTTTCCCCTCGCTCAGCACACTCACCTCGCCACCAGGCTACGCGCAATCGAGATCAGAACCCCGCAGCACTGACGCACTCCGGCGACCTATTCCGGTGAACCTCGTGCTCCCCTTCACCTCTCGTTCATACGAGCTTGTCTGCCTTGCCCGTGCGCATCTTCTCACACTCTCTGTTTGCACTATATCGCCCCAGGTCGTCGTCTTCGTTCACGGCCGCAACCACCAGAGCCGCCGCTCAACTCCGACGAGCAATAGAGGTAAGAATCGAGCGCCCCTTGCCTTCTCGTTGAAACCAACTTGCTCGACGTGACCTTGCGCACCCCTCATACATTCTGTTTGTGCTAAGGCGACACAGAGCCTCGGCAACATCGACGTCTGTAAGCACCTGACGCCGTGCACAACTCCGACGAGCCCCAGCGACCACCTCTGCGCGCCCCTTCACCAACAAAGACCACCTCGAGCATCAGCATCGTCACGCGAACTCAGTAAGCTAAACCACGACCTTTCTCGCTTCCTGTATCGCCGGCAACATCATCGCCTGAGCGCGCCGCCGCCAGCCACCGTCGCGCGCCGCCCATCTTTGGTCAAGCAGTCGTGCGCCGTTGGATCTAGATCCAACGTGAAGGATAGATCACTTAACGAAGGGGTATGGAACAGATCTGGCTGTGTGATTTAAGTTAGATCTAACGGCCCTCATTGATCAATCCGCACAAAATGGTATCAACCAATTAGAACACGCCGCGTGTCAGTAGGTTTGATTTAAAATCAGAATTTAGATCTATTAGATGTTTAAACTTGTAAAATTCATAACTTTTGATTCCCACGTCCAACTTTGACAAATTTTATATCATTGGAATCAGGAGAGAAAATCCTTTCCATTTATGCAATGTGTTTAAAGTCTTGCCTCTGATAAAATGATTGTTTTTACAGAAACATTTGTAGGCATATTTTGTGTATAGTAATTATTTGAAAAATGCTTTGTTGTTCAAATAAACTTTATTTGGCAAGTTTTGAACTTGTTTAAGATTCAGTACTATGCACTTGTCTTGTTTGGTGTAGAAAATCATCACATGGCATTTTGCTTGCATTCATATATTTTTGTTTGTATAAATTTTGTATGTGATTTGGTGCCATTATTTTATGTGTAGATTTTGGTGCAAATAGTGATTGTGATTGTGAAGATTGTTTCTACTCCCCAAACTACCAAGGAAAGTGGTGCTTCATGATTTTATTCCTATGTTTTTCAACTATGCACTAGAAATGTTTTTGCTAGACTTGCATGATTATTTTTGATCTATATGCTATGCTTGGGAAATCCTAGTAGTTGTAGAATTGCTAGAAATTTCTAAGTTAAGATGCTTATCAATGCCATGCTTAGCCTAGCTAGTAGCAACTAAGGGTAGTTATATATTCATGCTATGAGAAAATATTTCTAAGTCTTTGGACTTGTGTTTTGCTTAATAAAAACAACTAAGTGACACTAGTGGAAACAACCCTATAGGTCCCGGTTGGTAAGGGGATTTAGTCCCGGTTGCCCAACCGGGACGGGGCAATCGGGACTAAAGCCCTAACCTTTAGTCTCGGTTGCCCCACCAACCGGGACAAATGGGTGCACGCGTGGCAGCAGCAGAGGGCGAGGGGGGTGGAGAATTAGTCCCGGTTCGTAACACGAACCGGGACTAATAACCTTCTGCCGCGGCAGAGATTTGGCCCATTTCTCTGCCGCGGCAGAGAATTCATTTTGGCACATTTTGTTGCCGCGGCAGCATTTTCGCCACATTTTGTGTCGCGGCAGAGAATTCATTTAGGTTGTTTTATTGTTTATTTAGTGTTTTGCACTTATCAATGAAGGAACCTTATATTACACAAGATCATCATGAAAATATTACATTCAATACACGGATCGAGTTCATGCACTACATACAAAAGTTGCTATTCGATGCTACCGGCGAATTCCTTCAAAGTTGCTATTTTTACAATCCCTATTGTCTATACACAGCCGAATAGTATTCCCCTTTTGGGTTTAGGACTTCTGCATCCAAGAATCCCGCCAATTCCTCCTGAATTGCTCGTACGCGATCCTTTGGCAGAAGACCGTCCCGTAGACGTTCGATCTGATTTAAAAAAGGAGTCAGCCTATATGAATGAAACTAAACACAATTTGTTTGTAATTAAAAACTATAGAAATTGTTTACGTACGTGGAGTTGCTCTAAATTTCTGCCCTTCTCATCGCACGTTTGCCGGATGAACTCGCAAACATAGTATCCACATAGATTGTTATCTGGTCCCTGCGTCAGGCACTTTACGAGAACAGAGTTCAATCAAAATAATAATCAAGCATGATAATAACTGTATCAAAACTAGAATCAAAGAGATGCGCGGATATAGCTAGTGGTGCTTACATTTAGTGGTTGAAATGTAAGCTCCTCTTTCCAAACACCCCTAGCCTTGTTGGTGAACCGTTTCCAAGCGCTGCCCGGCGAAGAAAACGAATAAAAGAAGTTATTAATTACTTGATATCATAAAATTCACGAACGTTGCCGATATAGTGTCGTAATGATTAGAATTACCGCTGGAGAAGCATCTGCATGTCCTTCCACATCTCAAGAGGTTTATGTTTCGAGTCCATGACTAGTACACGCCCTTTGTCAAGTTGAATGATTAACAGAATATAGTGCAAGCTGCAAATGCATAACTAATCAATTATATACTTAACATCGAGTAAGCGAAATAGAAAGTGTATACAAGACAATAACACTCACTCAAATTTATAAGGAAAAAGTATTTCCCTTCTGGTTTCTTGAAACCTTAACGCGTGTACTATATTATCCTCCGTATCCCGGGGGCTTATTTTGAGATTAGCTTCATGAACCCAATATGGGTCAATGAAGCCATTGTCATAGATTTGTCCTCTGCTGCATTCGAGAATCTTCATTCTGCATATTACAGTATGATTATATACATGCAATAAACAAAGTGAGATAGCTGGAGACTAAATTAATTACAGAATCAGTACTTACAGACAATAGGCACTGATGATCGATTTCTCCAAGGCGTCTTGATTGAATAATTGAAATAGTTCATCAAATTCAATGGATATCATGTCATCCTTTTCTTTCCCATGATGCTTTTTTGTAACCCTCAGCACTATCCAGTTAGCACCGGCCTTTGTGGCATGCATGTACCAGTTATGCAATCTTCGCATTTTTGTTGGAAGATTGTTTACCTCCTCAGGTTTGACGAGAGGTTTGCCGTACTGGTATTTGTATGCTACTTCACTCACGGGGAAGAACTCTAACTGGGATAAGTACTGGGCAATACTCATACCTTGAGCAGCGGTAGCTTCTCCGTATTGTGCAACTACCTCTAGATCATACTGATCTTCGGCCCCATATTTGCTCGACCCCACATCAGTTTGGGAGATCACCTTGAGAGGGGCGCAAGTCTGTTTTGCTTGTTCTCTGAGCTGGGCAACAGATTTCTCTCTTGCATCAGTACTGCTCTTCGAGGCTTTTTGTGCCACATGTGACTTGAGAATAGAACGCTCATAGTCTGATGACAGCTTTGGCTCGGGTTGATGAAGAGTCTTTAGCATTTTCAACACTTTGGCTTTTTCTTCTTTGGTGCTGGGGAACTCTGGCTCTTTCGGTCGCCTCAGCTTAGCGAAAAACGCTGTCGTTTCCGCATCAACGATCGCCGCAGTCTCCTCTTCAGTACAGTCATAAGCTCTCTTGGGAGGAACCTTTGGTACTTTTGGAAGAGGCTCTTGTTTACGTTTCGGCGATCGCTTACCACGACGCACAGTAGCGGTACGCTTACGCTTTTTATCCTGAGGCGCCGGCGATGGCTCCCGCGGCAATGGCTGCGCCGGAGATTGGTGAGGCGACGAAGACGGCTGCCGCGGCAGCGACGACCTCGCTGGAGACGGGTGAGGCGGCGGCGAAGATGGCCTTGGCGTGTGATTTCGAAGCACGATACATTCCTTCGGCCATAGAATGGTGACGTTTTTTGCGTCTCCCAGTACAGTCACATCCCCTTCACCTGCAGGGTAGTGAAGATCCAAAACTTCAAAGGTGGGCATGATTTCATCCACCCCGACAACAGCGTAGCCCTCTGGAATCGGACGACAGTGGTAAGTTGGTGTGGGTCCAATTGGTAAGGCATAGCCGACCGCCACCTTCATTGATATGTTCACAACTTTGACATGTAGCTCGTAGTGTGTCATCTCTGTGATATCATCCACTGGGTAGCCAACAGGAGCCATCGTCGGTGCACCATCGTCATCGCCATTGTCATCACCCGGGACCTCGGTGGAAGCCACACTGCTTTTTCGATTATTCGATAGGCCGGTAGCATCGAATGCAGTGTGCTGATGAGATGGGCCGGTAGTACTTTGCTCTTTAAGTGCGTTAATTTCATCTTGTTTTTGCTTTAATCGTTCTTCAATTAAATGCATTCGCTTTTTCTGACTATCTGCTTCAACTTCCGCCCTGTCCTTTCTCCTCTGACGGCTTCTATCAGGATATTTCTTCATCTCTTCGGGAAACCCAGTCCTCCATGGTTGGGAGCCTCTTGTGCCTCGTGTTCGTCCATCATGTTCCTTATTTCCAAGGGTGAGTGTGAGCTCATCATTCTCTCTATCGGGAATGAAGTCCCCATCTTTAACAGCCTTTACTGCTTTTCTCATCCTCTCGATTGGCAAGGGGTCTTCTTTATGTCGTATGTTATATATACACCTCCCTTACGAGTCCAACATGCCCCCATGCCCGTAAAACCAATTCCTTGCATGTTCTACCCAATCGTCTGTCTCTGGGGTGATCTTTTTAGCACGCGGTTCTTTCTCAAGTTTCTCCCACTTAGGAATGCCAGCCCTGTAGCCGGGCAACCCCATAGTATGGTGATACTTCTTGTTAGCAGCATTCAGCTTATTCGTTGCAGACATTTTCTTAGCTTTTTCTGATGTCTTGTATTCCACAAACTCATCCCAGAATGGTTTTATCTTCTCAAACTGAATATTCTTGAAATCGGGAGTCTTCTCTTTCACAACATAGTCAAGGTGCAATCTTTTCTTCCAGTTGGTGAAACACTAGGCCATCTTCTTGAAAGCCCACTCCCTGACCTTAGCCTCCATGGCTCTCCCATGTTGTAAGGCGTCCTCAACTGGATCCTCCGCATTTGGATCCAGCTCTATCTTTGGTAGTTTGAAATTAACCATGAGCCTCTTCCACAGTAAATCTTTGGCGTGGTTAGGGACAAATAAACATGTTCCCTCTTCATCCGCATTAGCAGGCCTATTCCAATTTCTAATGGTGATCGGGATTAAGTCCCTAACGATTACTCCGCATTGTGCCACAAATTTGTTTGCGACAACTTCGGGAGCCGTCGGTTTGCCGTCTTCAGCGAAATCTTCGATCCTGAACCTCTCATGGTCTTGCAACTTTTTGGTTGGGCCTCGTCTGCTCTTTTCAGTAGATTCCTTCGATCCGGAGGGCTAAAAGAAGAAAGATCGTCGTTACTATTTCTATATAGATAGCAGATGATTAATTAATGAATTGATTATATTACATGCACCTCGCCGGAGCGGTCTTCTTCTCGATTACACAAGGCATCGCCTTCTCCCTCGCGGAAGGCAACACTTCCTTTTCTTCGTCTCTGACGTGTGGGTCCATATTTTCTGCATAGGTGGAAAAACGAATAAGTCAAAGCGGCTAAAGGAGAAAGTTAGGTACGGTGTTGAGAGATATAAACCCTAATTCAGAGAAACCCTAATATATTTCTAAGATAGGGTTTTTAAGATAGGGCCGAAGACTAATAATACCAAACTAATTAATAAACCTAATAATCCAAACACCGAAAATAAAGGGAAACCCTAAAGCATCGATGCAATGATCAAGCAAGTATGATGATATGCCAAGTTAAATTGTATTGAAAAGTAACCCTAAAGCACGCTCGACAAATTAAACGGGGTTCCGAGGGGCACAAACCCTAACTCGGCGAGGCTTGGAGCGCCGGCGAGGAGCACGTGGAGGCGCGACAGCGGGGCAGCGCGTGGAGTCCGACGGCGGGGCAGCGCGTGGAGGCCAACAGCGGGGCCGAAAAATAGTATGTACAAAATATGATAATATACATATACATATACAAATACAAAATATGATAATATATAAAAAATATGGTCACTTTGCATGCAATTTCATGGGAAGATTTACGCGCGACCGAGCCAGACCGAGCTTTCCTACGTCGAACACAATGGTTTTGACCGCGCGACCCCTTCGCCCATGTCTCCCCCACGCGTGAGCGAACAGGGAAACTCCCATCGCCGCCGCCTCCGCCCCCCTCTCCTCACCTTCCCCTCGTCGCTGCGCTGTTAGGGCGGGCCACCGGGCCTTGCCTGTGCGTTGCCGACACCGGCGGTGGCGACTTGGTACTGTAGATGTGGTGCATATCTACAGTAAACGTTGGCCCTTTTTCCAAGACAATTCGGTGTCTTACCCTTTCACGATTCCACCGTCTATCCGATGTTTCTCGGTGCTTTCTCGGCGCCGCTAACCGAATCCCGAGCAAACAGAGCTTCTGCCTCTCTCTTGCCACAATACACCCGCCCCACGCGTCCCTGCACGCCTCCCATGTCCTGCGGAACCGGCCACCGACATCCCCTTTTCCCGAGCTGCCGATCGCCGTCTAAGACTAGGACTAGTCGGGAAAAAATATTATAGTATTTGCCACGTCCACAATCTGAACACCATAATACGATTGCACAACATACCCAACGTGATGAACATGAAGAACTTTGCGTAAGCCATCTATATTAATAGCAAAAAATACCAAAGCATCCATTATCAAATGCATTATCCAACAAATTGTGACAAATTACATAATTATTAGAATAACTATTAGACATAATTACGACAAGCAAACTAGCAAAATTCTTTCAACACAACAATATCACTCACATATATTGCAAATTCTTTCAACACAACAATATCAATCTACATTAAAAACACCAATCAATCTACATTACAAACACCAATCAATCTACATTACAAACACCAATCAACCTATTACTACAAATTTGCGGAGATTTGGGGGAGAGAGAGAGGGAAGGGCGCGCGGGAGACATACCCGAGGAAGGGGACAGGGAGAGGCCGGAGGAGGTGCGGCCGGAGGAGCGGAGGTGGATGAGGTGCGGTCGGAGGAGGTGCGGCCGGAGGGGCGGAGGTGGATGAGGTGCGGTGGCCAGTGTTAGAGCGGCTGGACGACGGAGCCCGGCGGCGGACCCCGGAGGAGGAGGTGTGTCGATGGGACGGGCGCGCGGGAGGAGGAGGAGCCGCTACGGAGCGCGCGGCGGTGGCGGCCGGAGGCGGAGGCGTTGACGACGACGGAGGGCGTGGGCAGCTTGGCGGCGTCGTTGATGAAACAGAGAAGCAGAGAAGAGTGAGATGGAGAAGAAGAAGAGAAGTTATAAAGGGGAGGGAGTATACGTCCTGGTTGGTGGCTCCAACCGGGACTAAAGGGGCATACGTCCCGGTTGGAGCCACCAACCGGGACGTATACTCCAATTTTCAGCAGCTGAAGGGGCGCGCGTGCAGGGGGTCTTTAGTCCCGGTTGGTGCCTCCAACCAGGACATATTCCCCTGTTTTCAATTTTTTTCAGGTATTTTCTCTCTGTTCCCGCCTTATTTTTTATTTTGGGGTTTAAATTTGTATTGTTTTTTAAATGATAATTAATTTGGAATTTAGAAAAACTTTAAACATAAAAAGTGTTTGGGTTTGAATAAATAATTCAAAACCATTTTCTGTTTTAAAAAATAATTAATGTAACCATTTAAAATATGAACCATTTACAATTAAAAATGAATTAACTTATATTTTTTAATATCAATTTGGAATTTAGAAAAACTTTAAACATAAAAAGTGTATGGATTTGAATAAATAATCCAAAACCATTTCTATTTTTAAAAAATAATTAATGTAACCATTTAAAATTAAAAATGAATTAGCTTATATTTTTTAATATGAATTTGGAATTTAGAAAAACTTTAAACATAAAAAGTGTATGGATTTGAATAAATAATCCAAAACCATTTTCTATTTTTAAAAAATAATTAATGTAACCATTTAAAATGAATTAACTTATATTTTTGAATATTAATTTGGAATTTAGAAAAACTTTAAACATAAAAAGTGTTTGGATTTGAATAAATAATTCAAAACCATTTTCTGTTTGAAAAAATAATTAATGTAACCATTTAAAATATGAACCATTTACAATTAAAAATGAATTAACTTATATTTTTTTAATATCAATTTGGAATTTAGAAAAACTTTAAACATAAAAAAAATTTGGATTTGAATAAGTAATTCAAAACCATTTTCTGTTTTTAATGGGCGGAAAAAAAAGGACGGAAAATAATGGGCGGAAAGAAAATTTTTTAGGATAGAACTGGAATTAAAGTACATAACGCAACTAACACAAAGTCACATAGAAGAAGTGAAAATTAAGATACATGGCCAGATTAAGCCACAATCGGCCGAACTTGTTTTGCAATGTTGGAATAATTCAGTCATGCTCCTGCATACCCCTGTAATACTCGCCACTATAGTCGTCGTACTCGCCGCTGCCGTCGTCGCTATCGTCGTCGGGGTCGCCATAGTTGAACCTTGAAGGTTGAGTACGAGTAGGCTGGACTTGAGGGTAGCGCAGGCGGGGGCTAGAGTCGGCGGCCGTGTCAGAGGCCATGACGCTCTGGAGAGTCCGGCGGCGCCACCACAGCCGACGGCCGGCCTCGTTGAAGTTCGGAGGAGGTGGGCCCTCCTCCTCGTGCCTGGCGAGTGCCCTCTCACGCCGATCCATGAAGAAGGCTTCCCAAGTCGGGAAATAGTCGGGATGCCATCTGGGATTCCTCCGCTGCTCCGGCGTGAGCTCGAAGTAGTAGTGGTTCATGATGGCCATCCAACGTGCCACACCTAGAGGGACAGGAGGAACCGGCATGCCTCCGGCGCTCAGCATCCAGCCGACGGGGACACAGTAGCCCGGCGGGCAGGGCTAGTTCAAGGCGCAAAGCGCCTCCGCCTCCCTCGGAGTTAGTGCTACGGTGGAAGCCATGGGAAAGAGTGATGAGGTTGCAGATATGAGTCTAGAGATGTGCAATGACAATGGAGGCCAACCCTACATATATATATAGTGAAGAACTGGCGGGAAGAATTGGAGGGAAGAACTGGCGGGAAGAACTGGCGGGAAAAAATGGCGGGAAGAAAAATGGCGGGAAAAATGGCGTGTCGACATTATGTCATGCGGCGTGTACCTTGTCCCGGATGGTGTCACCAACCGGGACTAAAGATGAACCTTTAGTCCCGGTTGGAGACACCAACCGGGACAAAACACGAGTCATCACTAATAATAGGGGTGAGTGTCGGGAAATGGAAAAGGGCTTTTCCGTGCGACAAAAAGGAAAACTTCCTCCTGCAACATTGTTCTCCATACCAATGTCCACACACATGCATAATATGGGCACAACATCACAAACTATGCCGTGATTCAGCACATAACATCGGTCATTTGGACCGAAAGCCATGAAACCTCGAACATGATAGGTCATTTTGTGAGGTTTTTTCGAAACATGATCAATATACCAAGTATGGTATTTTTCCTTTCAACTATGTAACATAATATGACACCACGCGAAGGATTTTCATTGTTCGGATTTTTTTTGAATTTATTATGCCCGTTTTGAATTATCTGAATTTCTAACTATGGTCGAACCGGTGTGCATGAAGATAGGGGACGAGCATCGTTAGAACTTGCATTGGATCTCTGAAGAAACCACATATTGCGAGTCTAAAAATAATTTTTTCAAAAAATCACAGGCGATGGATCATGTACCTGTAGTACAAACCGGACCCACTTCCTGCCGATTCGGCAGACATTTGTCCTTTTTACCCGGGATGGACGAAAAGGTTTGAGATGTCCCTGTTGGGAGATAGTACATGTAAGCTGGTCTAGTATTTTAGGAAAATGGGACGGTAGCATTCTGAAACGGCATTTTGGTGGTTACTTCACAAAATGACCCGTTTTTTGCGCTCGGAAAATGGAAAAGGTCTTTTCCGTGCGACAAAAAGGATGGTGTCACCAACCGGGACATTATGCCGTGCAACACATGCATAATATGGGCACAACATTATGTCGACATTATGTCGTGCGGCGTGTACCTTGTCCCGGATGGTGTCACCAACCGGGACTAAAGATCAACCTGTAGTCCCGGTTGGACACACCAACCGGGACAAAACACGAGTCAACACTAATGATAGGGGTGAGTGTCGACATTATTTCGTAAGTGTCGACACTATGCCGAGCTGCTTGTACTATAAATAGGCATCCTTGCGAGTCCAGTCCTCCAGCCAGTTTGAGGCATCTCCAAGATGGTTTTCGAGAGCAGGGACACCACTGCGGCCAGTTTCAGGGAGATGCCGACGGAGCCTAGTCCTCCAGCATCTCCGAGAAACTGGTCATAGAGGCACTCCCTAATATGTGAAATTAGTTAGCTCTGAGGCTTATTGATCTAGTTAGAGAAGTTACAAGCAGCAAGATGGTTTTAGAGAGCAGGGACACCACTGCGGCCAGTTTCAGGGAGATGCCGACGAAGCCCAGTCCTCCGGCATCTCCGAGAAACTGGTCATAGAGGCACTCCCTAATATGTGAAATTAGTTAGCTCTGAGGCGTATTGATCTAGTTAGAGAAGTTACAAGCTGTAAGATGGTTTTCGAGAGCAGGGACACCACTACGACCAGTTTCAGGGAGATGCCGCCGGATCCCAGTCCTCCAGCTTTTCCAAGAAACTGGTCATAGAGGCACTCCCTAATATGTGACTGCGCGCGTTTGGAGATCAGATCTTAATGGTAAGTACGAATTGGGACAACTTCTTCATAGTCCCGGTCCAGCCACAAAACGGGACTAACACTCAAGACATTTATTAATATTAAAAACTCAGACTACAAAACCGGGACTAAAGGCCACAAACCGCGAAAGATATCCTTCGGTCAAGCCACAAACCGCGAAAGACATGAACTAGAGTTACATAATATGAGCATGAACTTCTTAGCATATGTCCTTCCTTATGATCGCTTCAGACGTAACCATGGAGCATCTTCTTTACTTAACGGAATGCTTGGGTCAGTTTTCACTGTGAAGGGCGGAATTTCATCAAACTTATTATAATCTTCTGACATGTCTGTCTTGTCCTTGATTCCCACGATGTTTCGTTTCCCTGAAAGAACTATGTGACGCTTTGGCTCATCATACGATGTATTCGTTTGCATATTTTTTTCTTTTTTCGGTCTGGAGGACATGTCCTTCACATAGAAAACCTGAGACACATCATTGGCTAGGACGAATGGTTCATCTCTATAACCAAGATTGTTGAGATCCACTGTTGTCATTCCGTACAACTGGTCTATCTTTACCCCTTCCCCATTCAGGTTGACCCATTTGCAGCGAAACAAAGGGACCTTAAAAGAGACTCCATAGTCTAGTTCCCATATCTCCTCTATGTAACCATAATATGTGTCCTTTTGTCCATTCTCGTCTATTGCATCAAAGCGGACACCACTATTTTGGTTGGTGCTCTTTTTATCTTGGGCGATCGTGTAAAATGTATTCCCATTTATTTCGTACCCTTGGAAATTCAATACAGTAGAAGATGGTGACGCGGCCAACAAGTATAGCTGATCTCCAAAAGTGGTGTCATTCAAGAGATGTGTCCGCATCCAACCACCGAAAGACTTCAGGTGTTCATCTGTAATCCATGATTCAGGCTTCCTCGGGTTTTTGGAGCGTACAATATTCTTGTGTTCCTCGATATACGGAGCTGCCAAGGTGGAATTATGTAGAACTGTGTAGTGTGCTTTAGTGAAAGAATCCCCGTCCCTACATATCATTGCTTTCTTTCCCAGGGTGCCTTTTCCACTTAGTCTTCCCTCATGCCGCGAGTCAGAAACACCAATCGACTTAAGGTCAGGAATAAAGTCAACACAAAACTCAATGACCTCCTATGTTCCATATCCCTTGGAGATGCTTCCTTCTGGTCTAGCACGGTTATGAACATATTTCTTTAAGAATCCCATGAACCTCTCAAAGGGGAACATATTGTGCAGAAATACCGGACCGAGAATGGCAATCTCTTCCACTAGATGAACCAGGAGATGCGTCATAATATTGAAGAAGGATGGTGGGAACACCAATTCAAAACTAACAAGACATTGTACCACATCCTTCTGTAACCTTGGCAGAATATCTGGATTGATTACCTTCTGAGATATTGCATTGAGGAATGCACACAGCTTCACAATGGGTACTCGAACATTTTTCGGTAGAAGCCCCTGTTGGAGATATACCCAAGAGGCAATAATAAAGTGGTTATTATCATATCTTCACACTTATGATAAATGTTTACATACCATGCTATAATTGTATTAACCGGAAACATTAATACTTGTGTGATTTGTAAACTAAAATAAGAGTCCCTAGTAAAGCCTCTTGTTAAACTAGCTTGTTGGTTAATATATGATCATGGTTTCCTGATCATGAACATAGAGATGTTATTAACAACAGGATCATATCATTAGGAGAATGATGTGGTGGACATACTCCTATAGATAAGCGTAGCATAAAGATCAAGTCATTTTTATAGTTCAATTGCTATATGCTTTCTGATACATAGTAACCTAATTCCTTCGACCATGAGATCATGCATATCACCTTCACCGGAAGGATGCTTTGATGACATCAAACACCACACCGTAACTGGGTGGCTATAAAGGTGGCATTGAGTGTTCATAAAGTATTGGTTGAAACACATGGATCAAGAGTGGGATTTGTCCATCCATATGACGGATAGATATACTCTGGGCCCTCTCGGTGAAATGTCATCCAATTAGCTTGCAAGCATGTGACTGGCTCACAAGGGATCACATATCACGGGAACAAGAAAAGAGTACTTATCGGTAACGAGGTTGAACTAGGTATGCAGAGATACCGACGATCATGACCTCGGATAAGTAAACTATCGTGAGACAAAGGGAAATTGGTATCGTATGTAAGTGGTTCATTCGATCGCAAAGTAATCGTAGAAATATGTGGGAGCCATATGAATTTCCAGATTCCTCTATTGGTTATTGTTCGGAGAAGTGTCTCGATCATGTCCGCATAATTCACGAACCGTAGGGAGACACACTTAAGGATTCGACGTTGTTTGAGTAGTTATGGTATTATGAGAAAGAGACCGAATGTTGTTCGGGGTCTCGGATGGGATCCGGGATATCAAGAGGTGATCCGGAATGGTCCGGAGAATAAGATTCATATAAGGAAAGTCCCGTTTCGGAGTTCAGAAATGATTCCGGTGTTTTCATTGGGAATGTTCTAGAAGGTTCCGAAATGTCCGGCACTCCGGGGGGAACGGGTACATGAATGTGTCATTACATATTGGAATGATTGCATCATGTACTAAGTGTTCTCGCTGTTCCAAATAAGGGATTAAATTGAATCCTAAAACTGAAAAGTCAAATGGCCAGTTTGAAAGTCAAACGGCTAAAACAGAAAACTGTGGGAAACAAGCAAGAGGAGGTTGAAACCGACTTGGGGAGGAGTCCCTCCTCTCCAAGCCGGCGCGCCACCCAAGGACGACTTGGGGAGGGACTCCCTCCCCTTGGCCGCCCCTCCCACCTATAAAAGGAGGGGCAGGGCCTCCTCCTCTAGACACACAAGTTCCTATCCTCTAATCTAAACCCTAGCCAAAGCCTCCGGTTTAGAGCCGTTTTGGTTTAGAGCTTCTAATTGCCCTAGCCTTCGGTTTAGAGCCTTCTAATTGGTGTGTCTAATCCCTAGACCACTAAAGCCTCTCTCATACTCCACCATACTCGCTCCGGCTTAAGGCGAAGCCCTGCGAGATCTCCCCTCTACTTCCGGTACCACGCCGTTGTGCTGCCGGAATCGCGAGGAGAGTGCTACAACCTCCGCTGCCTGCTGGAACAAGGGAGAGGAAGGTCTTCGTCGAGTACCGAACGTGTGACCGACTGCGGGAGCGCTGCCGGAACGTGGCGCCGGAAGGATCGTCTACGCGATCTTGAGATCGGAAAGAGTACGACTACATCACCCACGAGAATCTGCTCTCGTTAACCGCTTTGGAATCTTCGAGGGTAAGTTCCCCTATCAACTCGTTGCTACAATCTAGTAGATAGATCTTGGCTTGTTTGTTTTTATGCGATAGAAATTTTTTGTTTTCCATGCTACGAACCCCTATAGTGGTATCAGAGCCGTGTCTATATGTAGATCTGTTGCACGAGTAGAACACAATGGTCATTGTGGGCGTTGATGCTTTTATTGTTGATTGCTTCTTGTGTACTTTGCATCTTGCGGTATGTTGGGATGAAGCGGCCCGGGCTAACCTTACATGACATCGTTCATGAGACTTGCTCCACGCTCGACATGCAAATTGTATTGCATAAGTGGCTTTGCGGGTGCCTGTTTCTCCTAGCATAGTTAAGATCCAATTTACAACGGGTGATTGACAATACTAGTATCAATGTTGTGGTTCTTGTTCGTAAGTTAGAACGAAACTTATTGAAAGACCCAAACCACGTAAAACATGCAAAGAAAATTAGAGGCGTCTAACTTTGTTTTGCAGGGGTGTGCAGTGATGTGATATGGCAATGATTGTGATTATATTTGATGTATGCAATGTTCCTTATTGTAAGTCGGCAACCGGCAGGAGCCATATGGTTGTCTTTAAATTCTGTTAAGACCCGGGTGTCTATTCAAAGTAGTTCTAATAGTTGAAGCTGGTGGACAACAACCATGGAGAAGCATCATTGACCTTGATGCAATGTCGGTGATGATGGAGATCATGTTCGTGCTAGAAGATGGAGATCGGAAGCACAAAGAAGAAAGGCCATATCATATCACATATTATGAATTGCATGTGATGTTAATCCTTTATGCATCTTGTATTGCTTAGTAGACGACGGTAGCATTATAAGATGATCCCTCATGCACATGAATTTCAAGTCATAAAGTGTTCACCCTTAGTTAGCACCGTTGCTAAAGCTTGTTGTTTCGAAGCACCACGTGATGATCGGGTGTGTTAGATTCCGCAAGTGTATACAACGTGGGCAAGCCAGATTTGCTCATGCGGAAGCTAAGGTTTGATCTTGACGAGCCTAGCATGTACAGACATGGCCTCAGGAACACGGATTACCGAAAGGTAGAGCATGAGTCATATAGTAGATATGATGAACATGTTGATTGTTCGCCATTGAAGCTATATCAACTCTCGTGATGATCGGTTTTGATGTGGTGGATTTGGTTCGTGTGATCACTAAAACAATGTGAGGGATATTGTTTTGAGTGGGAGTTCACCTAGATTAATTTAATTATTAATTAGAACTCAATTTATCATAAACTAAATCAAAGTGAATTTGCATAGTTGTTGTAGTCATTGGCATCCGTTTACCACCTTGCACTTAGTTATAATTGAGATGATAGAACTATAGAATTCTGGTTAGTTACTTTACGAACTGGTATCGTATTGTTTTGAAGTGTTAATCTAAAGTTTAAAAGTCCTATTGCAAACTTTCAGTAAGTTCCGGTTACTTCATGAAGTTTAATAATTAGTATTAAATCAAGAGTAACAATTCCAAGTGTTAGTATATAAGTATCATGTTTGTCTCCATGATTCTTGATATTCAAAGGATTCTCTTAATATCAAGGTTATCTAGGATCTGAAAGAGTTGTTTCAGAAACCATGATGTGTGGAAGATATTGTGATATCTGAAACGAAGTTTTGGTTACAACATGATAGAGTATAATATGGCAAAGTTCATGTTCTCATATTTTGATGAGAATTTGCAAAAGGTTGGAGACACTTGTTGTCCTAATCCTCCAAAAGGTTTTTGGATAGCAACATTATACTCATAATTCATCGTTATAAGCTAAAAGTATCTTGATCATGGACGATTCCATGATAAGGGTGAATATTTGATGTAGGTAAAATGTTTACTACACCAAGAGATTACTAAAGAAAGGAATTTGAAAGAACACCAAACATTTGATGATGGGGATCTACTTCAAAGTGCAAGTCCAAAGACATTGGTATTTAACTATACATGCTTTGGACTATGTGTCATATGTATGACTCCACTATTGATCTTGATAGATTCTTTCAAACAAGAAAAGGAAATACTGAAAGAGAATCTCATAAATATATGGCAGAAAGGAAAAGACTAGAATTGTTCATCTTAAGTATATAGATGATATACATGTTATGGCTATATTCTTTGCTTATTAAACAATGTGGTTCTCAAGTATTTGATACTGAATTTGTTGGTGTGAATCGTCATACGAAACAACACAATTCATGAACTACAATGGCCTAAGTAACTAGCAAAAGAATATGTGATGATGTTCATCGAGAACAAATAAAGGGTTATTGTGTTTCTCGTTAAACATCAAAGCTTGCCTTCAAAGATTTGTTTTATCAGGTATTATGAGAACAAAAGGGTTGTTCAAATAATTGCCGTAATCCATAAAAGATGGATTCGCAAATCTCGTTGGAGAAATCACATCCATAAAACTAGTGCTAAAAATGTCGAAAGACAAATTGATTGAAAGATCACTTAGGAAGTGACATCGCCGTTTAAATTATATTGGAAAGAAAACATGAAGAAACTCCATGTGGATGGAATTTTGGAGTCTTTTGATTTTGATCACATGACGCTTGTGAAACTTTCCTAGAGATAATTGAAAATTCGTTCATAGGACAAAAGGGAACGAAAGACTAGCTTATTGGAAATTGTACATATTGTTGTACGAAGTCCATTATGTGTAGTCAAGAGCGATGAATTTCAACTTCATTTGCTTTCTCCGAAAATTTGAGTGAATATATGAATATTTACTTAATAAGGATGAAGTATGAAACATTTGAAAAGTTCAAAGACTTTCAAGATGAAGTGCAAAATCATAGTAACAAGAATATAAATAGTTTATGATAAAGATCATAAAGGAAGATATTTAAGTTACAGAGTTTAGCATAATACCTAAGATTTAAGTAATTGTTCCGTGGATTTGCATTTCCGAAACACCATAAGAGTATGGAACGTTCGAGATATGTAATTAAACCTTGTTTGACATGGTTAGATCAAAGGTATAATTCATAAAACTGCCATTATATTTTAAAGATTAAAAGCTTTAGAGATTACCGTTTTTCCACTAAAAAGAGCTTCATCATAATCCGTTGAAATGACACCATATAAGGTTATGGTTTGGGATAAAACCCAAGTAGTCCTTTCTTAAAACATTGGTATGCTATGCATAAGAAAGATGTGTGCAACCAAAGTCGGATGAACCTGTCTTTGTATAACTGTTAAGTATTCCTCCATAAACACCAGAGACAAAAGTGTTTGTTGCTTAGAACGTTAAGTTTCTTTGAGAAGGAATTTTTCGTGAAAAGTTAAGTGGGAGGACAATAGAACTTTGATAAGGTTAGAAGAACCTTAGCTATATGTGCAAAGTTGCGCAGCGCCGAAAAGTGTTCCGGAGTTAGCAAACAATGCTCATGGCTCGCGTACTTCAAAGGTTGTGGTCACGGAGATCTAAGTTCCTATTGAAACAAGTAGGTCGGATGAACAATCAAATACCAAGATTTGAGAGTTAAATCATTATTTAACAATAATGATCCGACTACATGCAAAGAAGCGATGATGAGCCCTGACTCCGTCAAATGGCTTGAAGCCATAAAATCCGTGATAGTTCCATGCACGAGAAATCAAGTTTTGAACTTGAAGGACCCTCGAGAAAGGTGTAAGACCTTACATTTGTGTTTGGATCTATAAAGAAATAGACATGGATGTTTCACATCTATGAAGTAGTCGACATATTGGGAAAGAGTTCACAACAATGTTCAAAGGTTGACTATGACAAGATTTGATCTTTCATAGTGATATTTAGTCTAGACGGATTAATGTAGCAACCACTACATATAATTTGTTATATGGTAGTTGAATAAACAAAACAAGTTCTTCTAATAGAATCGTTACCTAGGACATGTGCATAACACGGTCCATAGGGTTTTGTTAATTCAAAGGATGCTAAAAGCATATGCAAACTTCAATGGTTAAAGTGAGCATTGCGGAGTTGGAATCTTCACTGTGATGAAACTGTTAAAAGAGTTTAAAAGTTCATTAGAAACGATGAAGATGCTTGCATTTGCAAGAAATTAAGTGGGAGCGCTAAGACATGTTTCTAATACATTATGTGGAAGACATATTGTTGATTGGAAATAATGTATCTTTTATTAACACAAGATAATAATTTCATCTCGATGAAAGGCTTAGGCAAAACCCAAATATTTGGCATCAATAGACGCTAATATGGTTGTGCCAGAAGTACATAGACAAGATATTGAATGAGTTCAATATAGAAACTACAAGAGAGGTTCTTGTCGCACAGAAAGGATTGAATGAGTTCAATGTTGATGATATATTCAAGTGTATTGACATTTGGTAAAGTGAAACAAATAATCAAGTATAGATTGATACTTGATGTATGAAATCACAAAGAGTATTTATATCAATCATACTGTGATATGTACAAATCCAGATATGTCCTATGCTCTAAATGTTGTGAGCATATACCAGAATGATTCGTAAGATGATCATTGGACAATAGTAAGGATATTCTTATGATCTTTTGGAAGAACTAAGAGTATAATATTTGTAGAAGTGACAAATAGATGGTTAGTTCATTGTAAAAGTACTACATTGATACTAGCTTTGTCACAAAGTACAAATTAAGTTTATCTCAATCTAAACTAAGGGTGGAACAATATAATGGAAAGTGAGTTCCATAATGGATTTGGATGAGTTCCAAAGTTAAGACATTGTGACAGATACTACAACAAAAGGCTAAGTATATGACTGCTATTTTAGCAGCAAAAGAGGGCATTTGTGTCAAGTAGTTTGTTATCAAACTAGGTGTAGTTCACAGTGGGATAATACTATGAAGATATATTTTGCGACAATATTATCAACATATTTTAACCCCAAAGAGCTAAAGGTCACACCGAAAGACCAAATTTATACAAAGCCATCTCATTAGAGAATGAGTGATGCGTAGAGACGCAAAGACATGCAATTACACACGGACCTGGAAGTGTCAGATCCGGAGACCAGTTGACCACTAGCAATCGTGTACACACAACACCGGAAAGCCATAGGTGTTGAATACACAAAGGTTTGAAACTAGATTATTGACTCTAGTGCAAGTGGGAGACTGTTGGAGATATACCCAAGAGGCAATAATAAAGTGGTTATTATCATATCTTCACACTTATGATAAATGTTTACATACCATGCTATAATTGTATTAACCGAAAACATTAATACTTGTGTGATTTGTAAACTAAAATAAGAGTCCCTAGTAAAGCCTCTTGTTAAACTAGCTTGTTGGTTAATATATGATCATGGTTTCCTGATCATGAACATAGAGATGTTATTAACAACAGGATCATATCATTAGGAGAATGATGTGGTGGACATACTCCTATAGATAAGCGTAGCATAAAGATCAAGTCATTTTTATAGTTCAATTGCTATATGCTTTCTGATACATAGTAACCTAATTCCTTCGACCATGAGATCATGCATATCACCTTCACCGGAAGGATGCTTTGATGACATCAAACACCACACCGTAACTGGGTGGCTATAAAGGTGGCATTGAGTGTTCAGAAAGTATTGGTTGAAACACATGGATCAAGAGTGGGATTTGTCCATCCATATGACGGATAGATATACTCTGGGCCCTCTCGGTGAAATGTCATCCAATTAGCTTGCAAGCATGTGACTGGCTCACAAGGGATCACATATCACGGGAACGAGAAAAGAGTACTTATCGGTAACGAGGTTGAACTAGGTATGCAGAGATACCGACGATCATGACCTCGGATAAGTAAACTATCGTGAGACAAAGGGAAATTGGCATCGTATGTAAGTGGTTCATTCGATCGCAAAGTAATCGTAGAAATATGTGGGAGCCATATGAATTTCCAGATTCCTCTATTGGTTATTGTTCGGAGAAGTGTCTCGATCATGTCCGCATAATTCACGAACCGTAGGGAGACACACTTAAGGATTCGACGTTGTTTGAGTAGTTATGGTATTATGAGAAAGAGACCGAATGTTGTTTGGGGTCTCGGATGGGATCCGGGATATCACGAGGTGATCCGGAATGGTCCGGAGAATAAGATTCATATAAGGAAAGTCCCGTTTCGGAGTTCGGAAATGATTCCGGTGTTTTCATCGGGAATGTTCTAGAAGGTTCCGGAATGTCCGGCACTCCGGGGGGGAAGGGGTACATGAATGTGTCATTACATATTGGAATGATTGCATCATGTACTAAGTGTTCTCGCTGTTCCAAATAAGGGATTAAATTGAATCCTAAAACTGAAAAGTCAAATGGCCAGTTTGAAAGTCAAACGGCTAAAACAGGAAACTGTGGGAAACAAGCAAGAGGAGGTTGAAACCGACTTGGGGAGGAGTCCCTCCTCTCCAAGCCGGCGCGCCACCCAAGGCCGACTTGGGGAGGGACTCCCTCCCCTTGGCCGCCCCTCCCACCTATAAAAGGAGGGGCAGGGCCTCCTCCTCTAGACACACAAGTTCTTATCCTCTAATCTAAACCCTAGCCAAAGCCTCCGGTTTAGAGCCGTTTTGGTTTAGAGCTTCTAATTGCCCTAGCCTTCGGTTTAGAGCCTTCTAATTGGTGTGTCTAATCCCTAGACCACTAAAGCCTCTCTCATACTCCACCATACTCGCTCCGGCTTAAGGCGAAGCCCTGCGAGATCTCCCCTCTACTTCCGGTACCACGCCGTTGTGCTGCCGGAATCGCGAGGAGAGTGCTACAACCTCCGCTGCCTGCTGGAACAAGGGAGAGGAAGGTCTTCGTCGAGTACCGAACGTGTGACCGACTGTGGGAGCGCTGCCGGAACGTGGCGCCGGAAGGATCGTCTACGCGATCTTGAGATCGGAAAGAGTACGACTACATCACCCACGAGAATCTTCTCTCGTTAACCGCTTTGGAATCTTCGAGGGTAAGTTCCCCTATCAACTCGTTGCTACAATATAGTAGATAGATCTTGGCTTGTTTGTTTGTATGCGATAGAAAATTTTTGTTTTCCATGCTACGAACCCCTACAGCCCCCTCAATGCAATCGGAAGCAACTGCGTCATAATCACGTGATAGTCATAAGACTTCAGGTTTTGGAACTTTTTCTCTGCCATATTTATTATCCCCTTTATATTAGATGAGAAGCCCGACGGCACCTTGATACTGTAAAGGACTTCAAAAAAGATTTCCTTCTCTGCTTTGGTAAGAGCATAGCTGGCACGACTTAAGTGACGCCCTTTATCCGTCTTGTTATGTGTATGCATGTTCTTTGGGTCTTTCATAATTTGTTGGTCCTCCCGTGCTTCAGGTGTATCTTTTGTCTTCCCATACACGCCTAGGAATCCTAGCAGGTTCACGCAAAGATTCTTCGTCACGTGCATCACGTCGATTGAAGAGCGGACACGCAGGACTTTCTAATATGGCAGCTCCCAAAATATAGATTTCTTCTTCCACATGGGTGCGTGTCCTGTAGTGATGTCGTTCGGAACTGATTGACCGCCGGGACCCTTTCCAAAGATTACTTCTATGTCCTTGACCATACCAAATACATCATCACCAGCAGGGAGTTCAGGCTTCTTCCGGTGATCTGCCTCACCTTTGAAATGCGTGCCTTTCTTTCTTACGGGATGATTGGTCAGAAGAAATCGTCGATTCACCAGGTACACAACCTTCTTGCATTTATGCAAATATGTACCTTCAGTCTTATCTAAACAGTGGGTGCATGCCTTATATCCCTTGTTTGTCTGTCCTGAAAGGTTACTAAGAGCAGGCCAATCATTGATGGTTACGAATAACAACCCTCGTAGATCAAATGGCTCCTGTTTGTTCTCATCCCACGCACGTACACCTGGTTTGCCCCACAACTGTAAGAGTTCTTCAACTAATGGCCTAAGGTACACATCAATGTCGTTGCCCGGTTGCTTCGGGCCTTGGATGAGCACTGGCATCATAATGAACTTACGCTTCATGCACAACCAAGGAGGCAGGTTGTAGATACATAGAGTCACGGGCCAGGTGCTGTGACTGCAGCTCTACTCCCCAAAAGGATTCATGCCATCCGTACTTAGACCAAACCATAAGTTCCTTGCGTCACCTGCAAAGTCTGGGAAGTCTCTCTCGATTTTTCTCCACTGTGACCCATCAGCAGGGTGTCTCAACTTCCCGTCTTTCTTACGACCTTCTTTGTGCCATCGCAACAACCTGACATGCTCTTTGTTTCTGAACATGCGTTTCAACCTTGGTATTATAGGAGCAAACCACATAACCTTAGCAGGAACCCTCTTCCGGAGGGGCTCTCCATCAACATCACCAGGGTCATCTCGTCTGATCTTATACCGCAACGCATTGCATACCGAGCATTTATCTAAATTCTCATACTCCTTACCGCAGTAGAGGATGCAGTCATTAATGCATGCATGTATCTTTTGCACATCAAATCCCAGAGGACAGAGAGTCTTCTTTGCTTCGTAGGTACTCTCGGGAAGTTCGTTATGTTTTGGAAACTTCGGCTTCACTATTTTCAGCATCTTTTCAAATGAGGAGTCAGTTAGACCACACTCTGCCTTCCATCGCAACAATTCCAGTGTGGTACCGAGCTTTGTGCTGCCATCTTCACAATTTGGGTACAACAATTTCTTGTGATCTTCTAACATGCCCTCTAACTTCAACTTCTCATTTTCTGTTTCACAGTCTCGCTTTGCATCAGAAATGACCCTACCAAGTTCATCAGTCGGCTCATCTGATGCTCGTTCTTCACCTCTTTCCTCTCCATTGTCTTCCATTGCAGTATCACTGTATTCAGGAAACATATGATGATAGTTGTTATCATCATCTTCTTCTTCACCATCTTCCATCATAACCCCTCTTTCCCCGTGCTTGGTCCAGCAATTATAGTTGGGCATGAAACCTTTCAGAATCAGGTGGCCGCGAATGATTTTCGAGGAAGAGTACTCCTTGTTGTTCCGACATTGAACACATGGACAACGTATAAAACCATTCTCTTTGTTTGCCGTAGCCACATCGATAAATTTATCCACGCCTTTCATATACTCGGCTACGCGCAGGTCACTGTACATCTATTCCCGACCGTTCATCTGCATCATATAAGTAAGTTTATCAAAAAACAGGACATCATAAATAGTGAAATAACCAATTCACATCGACACATGAATTGTATCAGTGACAGAGAAAAGATAAGATTGCTAACCTCGATCGAGGGAAATAAAGAGGAGAAAGCTCAAGTGCGTCTCGGACACCTTCTATATTTTTGTTCTATGAGAAATTGAACGGGATTATTCACTCAAACATTTCATCAAACACCTTCAATGCATGCATAGAAGAGAAAAAACTAGCACACCCTCACACCTTCCACCAAGAGAAAAAACAGAGTGGAGGCAGAGGGGGCTGGGGCGTTGCATTTATAGAGGGCGGGAGAATACGTCCCGGTTGGAGCTAGCAACCGGGACTAAAGGTGTGTGCCACGCCACGTGGCTGTGGCCAAACCTTTAGTCCCCGTTGGTGGCTCCAACCGGGACGTATGCCCCCTTACCAACTGGGACGCATGCCTCCTGGCCCCGTGCCCACTCGAACCGGGACGCGTGCCAGCATTAGTCCCGGTTGGTGGCACAACCGGGACTAATGCTCTGAGGGGGCGTGAACGGATGGCCCTTTTTCCACTAGTGTGAATGAAACACCCGGGTGGAATGGAAAGAATGGTTTGTGTTGAGTGGTTACACAAGGCCCATGTCTATGGTTTACCTTGTGTATCTCACTTGTGGAAAGCCACCCAGGAACAAAGGGATTTGAGATTCATATGTTAAGAAGATTATAGTGCAGCCACATGGCAATATGGGTTCTGCCTGGATCACATAGGTTGCAATAACTTAGCCATTTGGACAGTTGGTGGTAGTGGGTTGATAGGTTGGAACGCGTCCATTTGGTCTAAGGGAAGGCTTCTAAAAGGTCATGTCTTGGTGAAAATCAAGTCTTGTGGGGAAAATGCACAACCTCTGCAGATGGAAGAATCTAAGTACTTAGCCAGGTCCCTGGTATTGGACAACTTGAGCATCAACACATGGAAGCTATCAAGAATATCCTCATCCTAATTTCTAAGTTAAAACTTGTGGGTGAACAAGGGTGAAGGTTCCCCAATTTCTATTGGTGGATCCTTGGGAAAGTTTTGTCAAAGAAAAACTTAGTGTTTTCAACTAATAGGTAAAACCTATTTTGATCAAAGCAAGCCTAAGATACACTTAGCCAAAATTCATATAGTATCTATACTACTAATATACTACTAAGGTATCACTTGCCAATACTATTCCAATGTATTGACCCACTATGGCTGTAACTTGTGATGTTGCAGGATACTCTGATGATGATTAGGGGTTATGAGTCTACACTCAACATGCTTGCATGTGGCACATGAAGATGAAGACTTATTTATCTTATTATATATTGAACTCTTGTATTAGGCCTGTGGCCATGGAGTTTGTAAAAGACTATGTTTGTCTCTGGAATGTTATGTAATAATGACCTTTGTTTCTGTGTACTTCATCTTAAACTGTGGATGCTAGCATTGATCCAGGGACTAGCATTGCAATCACAGGGATCCTTACCTTTATAAAGGGAAGGATCTTACACTAACTTACGAACAAGAACCACGATGTTGATGTTTGAACTATCAAGTGCCCGTTGTAAATTGAATCTATACTATGATGGGAGAGACAAACACCCGCAAAGCCACTTATGCAATACAAGTTGCATGTTGAGCGTGGAGCAAGTCTCATGAACAATGTCATGTAAGGTTAGCCCGGGCCGCTTCATCCCATCATACCGCAAGATGCAAAGTACACAAAAAGTAATTGATAATAAAAGCACCACCACCCACAATGTCCATTGTGTTCTACTCGTGCAACAGATCTACATATAAACAAAAATTGTGGTTCGTAGCATGGAAAACAAAAAATTTCTACCGCATGCACAAAAACAAGCCAAGATCTATCTACTAGATTGTAGCAACGAGTCGATAGAAGCGCTCACCCTCGAAGATTCCAAAGCGGTTAACGAGAGCAGATTCTCAAGATCGCGTAGACGATCCTTCTGGAGCTGCGTTCCGATAGCGCTTCCGCATTCGGTCACACGTTCGGTACTCGATGAAGACCTTCCTCTCCCTTGTTCCAGCAGGCAGCGGAGGTTGTAGTTCTCCCCTCGCGATTCTGGCAGCACGACGGCGTGGTGTCGGAAGTAGAGGGAAGATCCCGCAGGGTTTGGCCTAAACCGGTGCGAGTTATGGTGGATATAGGGTTTCCCGACAATCTAGGGTTTAGAAGGCCGAGAGGAGGAGGAGGTGTCGGCGGCGGCTAGGGCAGCGGCGACGGACCGGCGGCGGCGCGAGGCGGCGGCGGCGCAGCGGTGCGGGGCGGCGGCGGCGGCTTGGCTCGGGGAGGGCTTGGCTCTTATGTTGTTTGGGGAAGCCCTCCCCCTCTATTTATGAGAGGGGGGCAGCCTTGGGAGGGGTGGGTTTGAATCCAAACCCAAATCCAAGTTGGATTGAGAGAAGGACTCTCTCCTTCTTCCACTAGGAAACCATTGTTCCAGTTTGACTTTTCAAACCTCCCGTTTGACTTTCAATTTAGAGCTTTAATTCTCTCTTGCAAATGCCCAAACCAAGTGACCAAGGATATGATCCAATCATTCCACTTACCCATGACACATTCATGGATCATTCCCCTTCCGTTCCGGTGAAACTTCTAGACCCTTCTAGAACCTCTCCGATGAAAACATCGGAATCTTTCCCGAACTCCGGAATCGGACTTTCCTTATATGAATCTTATTCTCCGGACCATTTCAGATCTCCTCGTGATATCCCGGATCCCATCCGAGACTCCAAACAACATTCGGTATCCCTACTGACATTCCATATCTACTAAACAACATCGAATCCTTAAGTGTGTCTCCCTATGGTTCGTGAACTATGCGGACATGACCGAGACACTTCTCCGATCAATAACCAATAGAGGAATATGGAAATTCATATGGCTCCCACATATTTCTACGATTACTTTGCGATCTAATGAACCACTTACATACGATACCAATTTCCCTTTGTCTCACGATAGTTTACTTATCCGAGGTTTTGATCGTCGGTATCTCTGCATACCTAGTTCAACCTCGTTACCGATAAGTACTCTTTTCTCGTTCCCGTGATATGTGATCCCTTATGAGCCAGTCACATGCTTGCAAGACAATTGGATGACATTCCATCGAGAGGGCCCAGAGTATATCTATCCGTCATATGGATGGACAAATCCCACTCTTGATCCATGTGCCTCAACACATACTTTCCGAACACTCAATGCCACTTTTATAGCCACCCAGTTAAGGTGTGGTGTTTGATGTCATCAAAGAATCCTTCCGGTGATGGTGATTAGCATGATCTCATGGTCAAAGGAATTAGGTTACTATGTATCATAAATCATATAGCAAACGAACTATTGAAATGACTTGATCTTAATGCTACGCTTATCTATAGGAGTATGTCCATCATACCATTCTCCTAATTATATGATCTTGTTGTTAACAACATCTCAATGTTCATGATCGGGAAACCACGATCATCTATTAACCAACAAGCTAGTATTATAAAGAGGCTTTACTAGGGACTCTAATTTAGTTTACAAATCACACAAGTATTAATGTTTCCGGTTAATACTATTATAGCATGAATGTAAACATTTATCATAAACACAAAGATATAATAATAACCACTTTTATTATTGCCTCTAGGGCATATCTCCAACAATAATGGTGAAGGAAAAGACGACCTTATTGACGGAGATCTCTGCAGCAGCGGAGCTCAATCCTCACTACTAGGAAACTAGCTATAGATAGACATAGCTTCTGTGGCGCATGGTCCTGACCATGCGCCACAAAAGTTACCCAGTGGCGCATCCGGAGACATGCGCCACAGAACTACCAAACTTCTGTGGCGCACCTTCCAGAGCAATGCGCCACAGAAGTTTGGTGGGACCCACACCAGCCGTTGGACCATGAATCTTCTGTGGCGCATTACTACATATGCGCCACAGAAGTTTGGTGGGACCCACAGCAGGCGGGGTCTGACCATGCTCTGACCAAACTTCTGTGGCGCATACAGGGTGATGCGCCACCGAAGTTTATATCTTCTGTGGCGCATACCTCGATATGCGCCACATAAGATATATGTGGGCCCCACTCTCTGCTCACCTATGTACAAGCTTCTGTGGCGCATTGTTTCCTGTGCGCCACAGAAGAACAAACTTATGTGGCGCATGTGCTTGGTATGCGCCACAGAAAGCTTCGTGTTTCTCAGATTATTTTCCTCTTGTGCTTTTCCCGACTAAACAATTACCTTGAACAGCAAAACAAGTACCTTCTCAGAATATACTAGACAATCTAGTAGATAGACATGTGCAGTGGCATACATCGTTGCAAAATGCACATGCGCATCGCCTTGAACAGCAAAACAACAATGCCATACATTCAATCATTGCAAATACACAAACTACAACATTGCAAATCTCTTCAAAGAGCTGGTGGGCACGATGGCGGTGGAATATGCCAAACCTCCCTGTTCACGCGCGCCTGCAGCCTGCGGACGTGGTCCTCCATGGACACGTTGGGGTCGAGCACCGGCCGCCACCCGATTGGTTCTGCCATGCGCGCCCTCTCCTCCGAAGACGCGAGCACGGCGTACAACCTCATGGTCTTGTTGTAGAGGGCCTCGTGCTGCAGTCTGGCCACCTCCTCGATTAGGTTGACCTCTGAATCCCGCGGCGGCTGACTCCCAGCACTGCCCCTCGACCTCGCCCCTCCACTGCGAGTAGGCTGCAGGGAACATGAGAGGGCTGTGCTCTCCAGCGAGTCTTCCGACGAGTTGTGGGAAGAAGACATGAGGGCAGGTATGTTGCTTTGGACAGGGAGTGTGGCATATATATAGAGGGGTGTCATTAAAGAGCTCTATCTGCCACCTTTATTTGGTGCAGAGATCTGTGCCTCAGTGTTTTGTGGTGCATGGGTCGGACATGCGCCACAAAAGTTTAACCTTCTGTGGCGCATAACCACAATATGCGCCACAGAAACCTGAGTGCCGGGCCCACAGGTTCTGTGGCGCATTCATTGGCCATGCACTACAGAACATTGAGTTAGGGCCCACTTGGCCCACTGCAACCTATGGCCAAGGTTCTGTGGCGCATGCAGCCTGTATGAGCCATAGAAGATTGAACTTCTGTGGCGCATACGGCCTGTATGCGCCACAGAACCCTTCGATCAGATCTGCACAAAGGTGGCAGCTTTGCTTCCTCCTCTCTCCCACCATCCATTTCACATCCTTCTTCCCCCCCTCCCAGCTTGTCTTCCTCCTCTCTCCCACCCCATTGTGTCTATACTTTTCTACATTTTGTTGTATTTAAACTTACTATAGTTCATAGATTGGCTAGGGAAAGTCTTTCTCCAACTAGTTGATCTAAAACACACCTACTTTTCTCCTCCACATCTCTACTTTTCTCTCTATAGATCTATTGATCCACACTCTCTCACATCGCGCTCTCGAGCCGGTATTCTATCTACCCGGTCAGTAATTGGCCATGAATATGCATGTTTTGTAGGTGTAAAGCTTGTCGCGCGGGCGGTGTGTATATATGATGCATGCATGGCGCGAAGATGATGTTTGTGCATGAAGCTTGTGTGGTGCATGAATGCTTGCATGGGAAGAAGATTCTTGTTTTTGCTTGTCTCTGTCCCGGTGTGGTGCATGGATGTTTGCCGGAATGTTGATTCATTTCCATTTCGGCAAATTTTTGCACCACCCATATGTCCTACTTTTAGGAAAGGTCATGCCGAATTTTTCCGGCGACGACCATGCATGTGTGTTTTGTGTGTGTATATTTCTAATTAACCTACTCTCTGTCTTTTTGCTCTATATGTGCATAGCGCGCAGGCTACCATGGTTGTCAGCATGAGCGAAGGTCGAGTTACTAGGTATAAGAAAGACTCCAAGGCGGACATGATTCGGAACAACAAGACCCAGATAAGATGTCCATGTCGAACATGCAAACTCCAGCGCTGGATCGACCCTGATTCTGGACAATTGGAGGATCACCTGCTCAGGCGCGGTTTCATGCGTGACGACTTCGATGAGGAGCTGGCAGTAAATGGTGTTGGTCATCATGAAGACTTGGGCGAGCGAGAAGATGAAGAGTCTCCCGACGGGCATGGTAATGATGACGAAGAATATACCGACGACGGGCATGATCATCATGACGAAGAAGGAGATGTCGACGGGCATGACCATCATGAAGAAGGAGAAGAAGCGAACACCCAGACGCTGCTAACTTCGGTGTTAAGGGATCCTCATGTTCAGGAACTGCTTCTCATGGAGACGAGCAATGCCAAAGCTGCAGCCAGAGAGAAAGCCAAGCCGGCGCAAATGGAGTTAGATGGGATGACTCCATTATATCCTGGGTGTCGGCCCGAGGATACACGCCTGAGTGTAACGCTCAAGGCTCTAGATATGAAGGCGGAACACAAATGGACCGACGTGAGCTTCACTGCTAACATGGAATTCTGGCACGATCGTCTTCCTAACGGGAACACATTGCCAACAAGTATAGAGGAGGCCAATAAAATCGTGTGCCCTCTCGACCTACCGCACGTTAAATACCACCCATGTATCAATGATTGCGCACTTTATTGTAACGAGTACGCGGAGAGAACCACATGTCCGGTGTGCGGCCATGGACGGTACAAGAGAGGGAACAAGAAAGTTCCTCGAAAAGTGGTATGGTACTTTCCTGTCGCTCCCCGTCTACAGAGATATTTCATAGATCCTAAGGAAGAAAAGCTAATGCAATGGCACGCGGAAAGGGAGAAACCCGAATATGATCCAGAGAAGGGAAAGATCCTAACACACCCTTCAGACGCTAGCCAGTGGAATGCATTAGACATCGAGTTCGAAGAGTTCGGGGGCGATGCAAGGAACGTCAGGCTGGGTATGAGCACCGATGGACTCAATCCTTTTGGCAACCAGAGTAGCACGCATAGCACCTGGCCCGTGTTTGTATGGCTGTACAACATCCCCCCGTGGCTCTGCACAAAGCAAAGGTACATACACATGAGCATTCTTATTCAGGGGCCAAAACAGCTAGGTGTCGATATGCATCTTTATATCGCGCTGTTGAAAGAGGAGTTAGCCACGTTGTGGGAGACGCCAGCCCATACGTGGGACGCGTACACTAAAGAATATTTCCCTCTGAGAGCCGCGTTGCTCACGACAGTGCAGGACTATCCTGGTTACGCATATGTATCGGCCCAGGTGAACCACGGACACAATGCATGTGTCAAGTGCATGGATAAGACCCCGCATCTGGGTGTATGGAAAGCGAGGTCTGTTTTCTGGGACCTGCCGTACTGGAAGGTCCTCCACACGCCCCATAGCCTCGATGTAATGCACATCACGAAGAACGTTACCGAGATTCTGCTTGGCACTCTCCTCAACATGCTGGAGAGGACCAAGGATGGGCCGAAAGCAAGAAATGACCTGAAATTGCTTGGCATCAAGAAGGAGCTTTAGTACCCTGATAGTGATGATGATGACGATCAAACGGAAGGGACTCAGGGTCGCCGCATAAGGGTTAAGAAGAATGAGGTGGTTGTGCTTCGCGCTGCCTGCTTCACTCTGTGTCAGGAGGAGATCGAGCAGTTTTTCAGGTGCCTCCTAGGAGTCAAAGTTCCTCACGGTTACTCCGGCAAGATAAGCAGGTATCTCGACATAGCGAAGAAGAGGTTCAGCGGTATGAAGTCCCACGACTGTCACGTGATGATGACACAGATACTTCTAGTTGCCATACAAGGGATAATGGACGAGCACGTCCGTGAGACGCTATTTGGCTTATGCAACTTTTTCGACGTCATCTCTAGGAAGTCGATCGACATGAAGCAGCTCGACAGGCTACAGGAAGAGATCATGGTGATACTATGCGAGCTCGAGATTTACTTTCTGCCCGCATTCTTCGACATCATGGTGCATCTACTTGTTCATATCGTGGATGACATCATCCAGCTCGGGCCGACATTCCTGCATAACATGATGCTGTTTGAAAGGCTGAACGGTGTAATCAAAGGGTTCGTTCGCAATAGGTCCCGTCCAGATGGAAGCATAGCCAAGGGCTTTCTGATCTACGAGTGCATCTCTTTCTGCCAGAACTATCTAACCACCGAGAACGAGGATGTTGGAATACCCACCAAGAAGCACCTCGGCAGGCTCGCTGGGTATGGTCACCGCGAGGGCCACCGCTCACTGCATGTCGGCATTGCTAATCGACGCGCCGACTTTGCCAGGGCACACCGAGTCGCACTACAACACATTGAATTGGTCAGCCCTTGGGTGGAAGAGCACAAAAGCTTGATCGAGCAGGAGTACGTGGACCGGGACCGCCCGAGGAAGAAAGGAGACGTAACAAGAGAACACAACTCCACCTTCACGGGTTGGTTCAAGAAAAGGCTGCTGGACAATCCCCCGCAGACGCCTTCTACGGAAGATCAACAACTCATATTCTCCTTGTCACAGGGCCCAGCGCATAACGTAAAGACCTATCAGTCATACGACATCAATGGTTACAGATTCTACACCGAGGAAAAGGACATGAATAGCGAATATCAAAACTTAGGAGTTACTATGATTTCCTTAGCCGATGACGAGACTACTGTCACGGAAAGATTCTACGGAAGGATCGAGGAGATATGGGAGCTCGACTACTGTGGAGATACGGTACCGATGTTCCGTGTTAGATGGGCCAAGAACATCGAAAAAGAAGGCCGATATTTCACCACCTGCGTTATACCAGATGCCAAGTCAGCAAAGAAGGCCTCCATGAAAAATGAGCCATGGATACTCGCTAGCCAAGTTGATCAATGTTTCTTTATTACCGACCCGTCAAAGCCCAGTCGTGTTGTAGTGAGGAGGGGCAAGAGGAGCATCATCGAAATGGAAGGATCCGCCAACGAGCAAGACTTCGACAAGAATGGCGATCCGAAGATCGAAGAGGAGTTCGACAAGTACTTCAACATGCCTACTACTACTACAGTAAGAAGAAAGACCACAGTACATACTAAAGGTTGTCCGTTCATGAGAAGAAATCTCATAGTGCCCGGGCTAAAGTATTCAACCGCGAAGAAAAAAGGCAAGAAGATTGTGAAGAGAGGCTAGCTAGCTAGATCAAAATATCACACGATGATGTGTGATCTTTTTTGTGTATTAGTTAGAGACTAATTAAACATATATCGTGATATTCGTGTGCATATAAATTGACATGTATAAATATAATTCGGGGAGATTTTTTGAATAAATATACATATGTGTATGTGCTTGGTTTAAATATATTTGTATCATATAATTTTTAAATAAATAAAAAAATTGGTGCAGCCAGGATTCGAACCTGCCTGCCAGGTGCTCATGTCCAACAACTATCTCACAACCATTGAGCTACTGTCTGTTTCGTGTCAAACTACAGCCGCGCGTTCGTTTTGACTAAGTGCGAAAGTTCTATGGCGCATACCGACAGAATACGCCACAGAAGTTTTCAACTTCTGTGGCGCATTCTGGCGGTATGCGCCACAGAACTTCCGCACTTAGTCAAATGGACGGTTCAGAATTCGTTCCCCACCTCGATCCGTTTCACTTTCCCCCAATTCAAACGATATCGTCCCCGACGAACCCTAGCTAGAACCCCCGCCCCAGCGAACCCGCCCAAGCGCCGCCTGCCGCACCGGAGGAGAAGCCGCCGCACCGGAGGAGGAGCCGACGTGCGTGGAGGAGGAGCCGCGCCATCTCGCCACCGCAGGAGGAGGAGCCCGTGCGCCCTAGGAGGAGGAGCAGGCCAGGCCGTGTGTGGAGGAGGAGCTGGGCGTGCGTGAAGGACGAGCCCGTCCGTGGAGGAGGAGCAGGCCAGTCCGCCGCCAGGACCACCTCCCCATCCTGCACCATCTCGCCACCGCAGGTATACATCTCGCCACCGCCAGGCTTGGTAGTCTCCGAAAAGATCGTGGTTGATCTATCTTGTGGAATGTTTGTGATTTAAACCTTGTATGCAATACGCTGTAAATACTTAGCTTCGATCCAATGGCACTCGCGCATGCCCTTTTCCTCTAAAAAAATCAGCATGTGAAACATCCTCATGTTCACTGATAATTTGGCCTAAGGAAAATGTTCCTAGTTTGTTCGAAAGAGAAAGGGCAAGAAGATGTGTGGTAGTAGTTTAATTCTTCTGTATAACGTTGATGCATCGACATTGTTGCATCAAATGCAGAAACTTGTTTCATGACATGCTTACAGATTGATAAGTCAAATCCTAGTTTTGAGAAACTTAGCTTCGGATTAACACCACCTTTCTACCATCCAGATTCGTCCTCATCATCTTGTCAGCTAAAAAAAGGAGAAGTACTCTGTAGAAACAAATGTTAATTTGACTTTATGCATACATAATATATTACTAACATTGTACAAGCTATCCACATGTGACGCTTAATTATCCCCATCTTAACCATCATAATAGATTAACACCACCTTTCTACCATTCAGTTTACTGATTGTCGTTTTTGTTGATTTAGCTGATAAGTTCCTCCCGTTTCCACATGGCAATAATGTCTGTTACAGTTGCCAATAGCACATGTGCTATCCGTTAATTAGCACACCCTGCTCCTGATCTAGCGCTGGTTAATGAACATAGCCAACCACTGCGATTATTAGCAGAACTCAAAGACTTCAAAGTCTCGCGATCACAATACCACCAGTACTGCTTTGTGCTCACAGTGCTAGTACCGTATGATGAGGAAATAGATCTTCTTGTGAACACAGTGCTTTGTGCTCATAGTGCTTTTGTTAACACTGAATTTTTGTTGATATACTACCACTCACAGATTCATTACACTTGTCATTTTATTTTGAGTGAATTTGCTGTAACTAAAAGTTTGAGTGACTAAGGAAATGTACTTCTTGTATGTTCATGAAATCTAAAATTCAGTCTAAGCATTGTTGTGGAGATGGTTCTGTGTGAGTAAAGATGCTTGTACATGCCTGCAACTCTGGTAGCTAGCAACTCTGGGATGGTTCTGATCAACTCTAGGATGGTTATGATCTGTGGTGCAGTTTATGCTCTAATTATGCTGCTGTGGTGATCTGGTTATGATGCTGTGGTGATCTGGTTATGCTGCTGGTTATGATCTGTTTATGATCTGGTTATGCTGCTGGTTATAGAAATTATGCTGTTTATGATCTGTGGTGTTGTTGATCTCATATATTCATTTGAAACTATGAATGAGATGGTGTTGGATGATTATGGATGGTGTCAATGGGGTTATCAATGGGGCTGGGGTGTTTTTTCTTGCAGGGATTTCAATTGAGTTGCCCGTTTCTCCCGAAGTGTTGATTCACTTCTGTTTCGGTTGAGAAATGGGCACTCGTAGGTCCAAAAATTAGCAAAGGTCATGCCGAATTTTTCGATCGATATTTGTTCTAACTTTTTGCCTCTTTTTTTAGTAATAAAGCGCAAACATGTCGACTAACGATGAGGCCGGTCCTTCTAAACAAATGAGCGTCGAGGATCTAGCCCGAGAGGCCAACAAATCGTTTTGGGGGCCGTCCCAAGAGCATGAGGAGGCGGAGGAGATGAGAATGACACCACCACCGACGACCGTCGTCGGAGGTGCTGGGGGCGAGGAAGATCCAGATTACAAGGGGGATGACGATGACTACGATGGAACTACTAAAGGCGGGGAGGAGGGTAACACCACCACGGATGGTGGCGAGCGCACAGATGGTGGTAGCGGCAACCCGGCCACCATACAGAAGAAGAAGAAGGATATTAAGGATCGGAAGACGCAAGTGCTCGCCAACGTCTGTGATGAGTTCACCGAGGTCACAGAAGGTGGCCAACCCATTGCGCCTTCATCGATTGCCTGCGGGTATGGCATGCAACTCGGGTGCATCGTCCGGGAAAGCATGTCGATCAACACGAAGTACATCCGACGTAATCATGCTTTGGTCGAGAACCTCCTTAAGAAGCTTCACAAGCGATACACATTCCCAGAGAAGTTCAGAAACCTGGAGAGTAATAAGAACCCGGTGAACAAACTAGCACTGACAAAGATGAGCAACGCCTTGAGCAGCTGGAAAACCCGGGTAAAGAACAACATTGACAACGGTGAAAGCTGGAGGTGCGAGAGAAGAATAGTTCAAGATATTCAAGGTGGACTTAGATACCGCTGCCTCTAAAGCATGGACTGAGTGGGGAAAGACTATGCGAGAGAAGAACATAGGTAACCACCGGCTTGGAAGCGGCGGATACAGAGGGAAACAACCCATTTGGGACAAGGAGGACGCCGAGCTTGAATGCCTGGGTAAAGAGAACCCATGGCATAAAATTACAGACCTGCAGATCCAACAATTTGTTCGGGCCCGCTACTACCTGGACCCTGTTACAGGGGAGTTCGTCACCGACGACCCGGATGTGAAGGCCTTTGAGCATGAGCTGGTAAGGAATTTACCGTGGATCTCTCATTAAAATAATTAAGCGAAGAATCTAAATGCATACATGGGTTCACCTCTCCTTGTATCTCTGCAGGAGAAGGAATTGAACGCTAGCGAGGACTTGTCGTCCCAAGATTCGGCGGTGGAGCCATGGGACACTGTTTTTAACAGGGCGACGAACACTTACAAGAAGAGGGAGAAGAAGTTGCCGCCAAAATCAGTTGGCCGTGTGTCCGGCTTCGGTACAAGCATGAAGTTTACCGAGTACTACAAAGAGGTCGCAAAGAAGAGGAGGGAGAGGAAGAACCAGTCGAAGGCTAAAGATAAAGCCAATGTTGAAGAGCTGAAGTTGAAGGTGAAGACATTAGAGGCAAAAGTGGACAAGAAAGCATGGACAAGTTATTGGAGGAGAAGCTTCGCGTGATCATCCCCCCTGGGTTGATGGAGGGGCTAGCTGTTTGGAATGCGGGAGGTCGACAGGGGCCAATAAATGTGCCCAGCTTTAGCGGCAGCAACTCGAGCATCAACGTTAACGCGTCGCCGGACTTGGTGACCCCGCCGGCCACCATCGCCGCGGCACAGCCGCAAGAGCTTGTTGTCGCACAGCTGCCTCCTTCTGCTCCCGCCAAAAATACCAATATCGCACAGTCGGCGGTGGCACCAGTACCGTGGGAGAATGCTGATGATAGGCCTGCCGCCAGGATCGGCCGTGTGTTGACATTAGCCGAGCTCAACGCCCTCACCAAGGTAACTAATATCATACTCCGCTTCATCTTCTTTATGCGCCTATGGTGATTGCCACCTCGATCATGATGCCCAACACATATGTGTCGATATTCAGGACGCTGCTTGCATACTACTCCACAAAGTTGCCGACGACGAGTTGAAGGATGTTGCCAAGGGAAATATCATACAACCGGCGAACCGCACGATGAACAACAATGCAATGGACGATGCCATGATGAGGGTCTGGATTGCTCGGTTGTTTCCAGGGTGCGATGACATGGACCCCCCTTTCAACCTCAGGGAGCCGACGAACACAAGACCCTTGCAGAATGCCACGGCTAGCCCTTGACATGGCCGAAGAGTCAGATTCGTCTTACGGGGCACCTAAGCGCCACCTCGATCGTCCGGCCACCACCTCGGATGCCACCTGTCACCGGCGCCACCTCGATCGTCCGGCCACCACCTAGGAAGCCACCTGTCGTCGTCGCCACCACCAGTCGCCACCAACAACTGTTGGGAGCGTGTGGGCCACCCCAAGGCGATGCCGCCGTCGCAACGCAACCACCGTCGCCCCCGCCACCACCATCACCACATGGCGGCAACAACGATGATGATGAAGAATTTGTCAACATTGACGACTACATCAACACCGGCGCCGGCATAGGATTGTACATGCCTGCTTTGGATGAAGAACCCTTCATCGCTACATGCACGCAACGCCTGGTCTATGGAGGTTTATCTCAAGAGATGCCTCCGGCCGCCGATCAACAGGAGAAACTAGTTGGATTCGTCTTTAGCCCTGACACACTCCAAAAGGCGGCCGTTGAGCACTTAGCATCCCTAGTGGAGGAGCCTGCTCAGAAGACGAAGAAGCACAGGAAGAGAGGTAAGAAAGCTGAGAGCCAACCTCCTCCGAAGAGGATCCGGGCTAAGGATGACGTCGTACCAGCCCGCGAGGATGGCTTGCCCAGGATACATATAGCCGGTGAAGCGATACTGATTCCGGATCTGCTTCGCCTTGCTGGTGGACATATGCTCGCTTTGAGTGATAGTATCAAGACACTAGAGGGCATTCTTCTTAAAGACAAAGATCCAAATTACCCGGTTTTCACTGTCAAGGTGCCATCGGACGTGGACTTCGTCCATGAAGCCCCCGCGGACATGTTTTTCATATCGTACGAGGACGTCTTCAAGCTGTTTCTCTCGAAACGGCTGGACTATAACATGGTCCGCCTATTCACGCTCAATCTGGCGATGAAGACCAAGAGAGAGCAGACCCCCTACATCGCGATAGTGGATCCCTACTACATGCGTGATAGCCAGTTGAGGGAAGGATGTGAGACGCGTGCCAAGGCGATGGCGTATCTCGAGAAGTTCATGGTGGACCACAAGAGGACGAACGCGCTTATTTTGCCTTTCTTTCCCGAGTAAGTACACACACCCCCTAGCACTGTTAACTTAGGCTTTCTTATAGCTTTCTTCCATTGCCCTTTTCCAACATCCCGTTTCAATCGTGTTGTGCAGAGACAAATACTGCACACTCATCGTCATTTGCACAAAGTACTCGATAGCATCGTATTTCGACTCGGCGAGTAAGAAGAAGAAGGAGGACTACACCAGAATAAGGGGTGTTTTGAATGAGGCTCTCAAGGGCTACGCTAAAAAGGGATGCCCCTTCATCAACAAGGGGGAATGTATCAAGGATGACAAGCACGTGTTCAAGCATGTGCTCGAGTTCCCCTACGTCAAGGAGCCGGCTACTGGCGGCGCCAAGGAGGCCTTCTACGCCATGCATCACCTTAAAGGGTTTATCCGGGATTGGCAGAACCTAACTCTGCCATCTAGTTTTCGAGCATGGGCCGAAAATTTGGCGCGAAGGGACGATGATGATCTTAGAGAAGACTTCCATCGCATCTAGGTTAAGTTGTCGAAAATCATCGTGGAAGATGTCAACACGAGGGGAGGGGTCCTAAAACACAACAGAGGGTTGACTAAGAGGGAGATTGAAAATATTCTTCGTCAACAGGGTGACAACAGGACGTGTATGACGAAGGATGGCTATCTACCATCCCTGAAGCCGAGCGTTAGCAGTTCTCAACATTGATTGATGTGTGCGCCTAGAATTATCATAGATGTCTGTGTGTAGTGTTGTGTCACAAACTATATACTACCGTGGTCGTATGTTGTAAACTTCACTATTGTGGTCGTTGTCGTCGAAGTTCTATGATTATGATCGATGTGCTATCTTTTATGTTTACTGATCTTTTGCTTTAGTTTATGTGAATATATATGCATGTGAACCAATTTAGTTCTTTCTGTTGCATGATTTACTAATATGCCTTATCTATAGAGATGACGAAGTGGTACGTGGTGTACAAGGGTTGGGTTCCAGGAGTCTACGATGAGTGGGAGGACTGTCAGAAACAGGTGAACAAGTTTAGCGGCAACGGCTACAAAGGATACGCGACTCGAGAGGAGGCGGTAGCCAAGTGGAGAAACCACCTATGGAAGGAGAACCGGATGAAGATATTGCTAGTGCTCTTGCTCTTGCTCAACGTTGTCATAGTTGTATTCTGTTTGATTCTAGTGTAGGAGAGATGAATACTTTATTTGTAATGTGATGAGATGGTGAACTTTGTAACAAACACTTGTAACAAACCACTTCATTTGACTTGTATTGTAATGTGATGATCACTTGTCTATCTCGTTCAGGCTCTAAGTAGTGTGATGGCACTATATTCATGTTTGTATTATATTTGTTTTCATATACTAAGTCAAATATATTGTTTCTGTATAATACTGTATAATACCTGTATAATATTTTATATTTGGAAAAGTTTCAATTTTTTTTAATACCTGATACTCAAACCAGTGGCGCATTGTTTTAACCTTCTGTGGCGCATAGTGTTTCAGTGGCGCATTGTCCATAATGCGCCACAGAACAAAGTCCTGTGGCGCATCAACCGAAATGCGCCACAGAAGTATCATGACTTTTGTGGCGCATTTAGGAATGCACCACAGAAGTTTTCATCAGTGGCGACGTAACAGTGGCGTCCCAGCCATGCGCCACAGAAGATCAATACTGATGCGCCACTGAAGAAGGATTTCCTAGTAGTGCCTGCTCCAACCATCGAAGCAACAGCGAGATCCAGCACCACCACCAGATGCGCCGGATCTGGCCAAAGAAATCCGACGCCCTACTCCAAACTACCGGCATACAGCCGAAGACCCTAAAACTACTCCTACCTACAACCCCGGTGCCTCTCCTCTGCTATAACACCCTCGGATCGGCCCTATGCAAGTTTTAGCGATTCCCGCCAAACCCGTGTAGAAACGATTCAGAGGTGCCCATCAGGCACTTGCGTGCGGGTAGAAAACAAAGTAATATCATTACACAATAGTCCACGATGGAACCCACAGAACAAATATATACAACAAAGACTCCATGAGTCAAGAATACAGATTTACAATACAAAGATCCAAATCACCTTGAAAACGATACAGCATCCGACTACGGACAAGACGCAAATTGAGCTAAGAGCCCTGAAGAATAACCAATGGCGTCCATAACCCTGCTCAGGCCAAGTCGGAAGGGTAACTCTGCTAAAAACGTCGATCTCAAACCTTCTTCAAAAAAAGGGGTGCCGACAAAGGGAAAAAGAAAAAAGAGAGCGGTCAGTACTGAGGCCAGTACGCGGCGAGACTAGAATTCGGCGGTCCTCTCCTACATAGGTATGGTGGACTGAAGCGGCAGCGAAGCATGCGCTAAACAACCTATAGAAACTCGATACAACTATCGGCTATCAGAGAGAGATAAGAAAGACCTATTCGAAACCATCCTGATACTACCACCAAACATACCCATCCTGGTATTTCCCCCTCGAGACCAAACGAGGAAGTCAACCGAGGAACTCACACAGTTGGCAGTTTTATCCATTCTTTCTGTGGTGGTTATCCAACTTACTAGTCATATCAGATACAAGTCAAATTATAATAGTAAACTTTAGTTATAGTTGTCTATGACCGATATATATGCTCCAAGTCGTCCATAACCGTGGACACGGCTTCTCGAAAAGATTTAACCCTGCAGGGGTGTACCAAAGTTTCCACACACACCTACACCCTTGTTGTCAGATCAGGTAGGTACAAGATCACAAAACATACACCCATCGGTATGTCGACGGGCTTTCGGACATGACGTTTCCCAGACCCAAAGAAAGCACATGGGGGCCACCCCACTAAACTACCCACAACGAAGTCGGCCGGTCTCCGAGACGGACCAAGAGGTTTGTGACAGTGGCTGTAAACGACTGGGAACCCAAAAGTGTGACTGGGCTTGTCGATACCGTGAAAACATTCCACATTTGTTCCAAAACAGTACAGGCGCTCCATGCCCAATCGTAAATAAAGCAGTAAAGCATGGCATAACTACATGATAGTAAAAAAGCCCCGAACTACTTTGTGGCCCCCGGTATCGTACTTTGAAATTAGGTACTAATCGATGGGGGTGCCCACACACCCCACATGTGGTTAGCGCGCTCGATCTCAGGACAGGTGTCAAGAACTCGGGGTCCTACCGGACACTAGTGAGCGGTCAAAAGCCAAATATTGTCTATTACCCACCGGTGCCTCTGCATTATTTACCTACTTTCAATTTTAGTTATTATACAGTAATTAAAGTCTTGATCCCCTCCAGCATTAAGCATGTGTCAACCACCCAACAACGATGGAACATCGACGACGCGAAGTAACACCTGAGCAAGCAACTACGACTCGCAAGACCGACTAACTAACAATCAACAGGTAATAGGATGTATCCATGGCAATATAGAGGCTGCAAGGGATATCACGGGTACGAAAACTAGAGCATCGCAACACAGTTAAAAATAGATCAATAGGAGGAAATAAAGACTAGAAATGTAAAATAGGTAGAAAAAGGGAGAATGCTCGCCTGGAAAACATTGCCGAAGATTCATCCGAAGATCAGGTCGACACTCGCATCAACTTATCGGCCTAATCGTGAAATAGCAAAGCACTAGAGAAAACACCGGATGCACTATTTAATACTACAGTGGAAGATCCAACATGATTACGATATGATGCATGTATGATGTATGACATGGCAGAAGATGCGATGCGATTAAGCAAAATTAAGCGGAACTGGGGTCCCGACAATTAAATATATGATTCTAGTTTTTTGGATACCCCACAATTTAAATGTCTTAACAAGGCAAAATATAGCACCGGTTTGCTACACAAATTTAAACGAGGCTAAGATTAGACTAGATTCATCCGCATATGGCCTTCATATTTAATTACGAGATGAATCAGTATAAAGCCCCCAAACCACATAATATGTATGCAAGCATGTCAATTTATATGCACAAGTATATATATAATTTATAAAATACGGCTTTGAGAAAAGGTTCACACATGGGTTTGGCGATCTTGGGTTTTGAGGGGGTCCGGGTTCGGTCTTCGGGGTTCGATGGGATCGGTCTTCGGATCCGGATAGGAGGTCTTGGCGTCTGTAAAGAAGATCTTGGGGTCCCATCTTGTTCATCGGTGGCAACTTGGGGCTAGACGTCGGGGTCTTCAAGTGGCGCCATGTACATTCTTCAAACTCGTGATCGCCGGTGTACGTGTACCCGACAAGGTGAAAATGGAATTGATGATCATGGACCTAGGGGAGGCAAAATTCGGCGAACATGTATACTCAGAAGATCGTGTAGATGGCCCCAAACAGGAGCACAGTCAACTTTGGGCTGGAACAACAGTAGTGCACAAGCCCGTACAGGCACAGACAGCAAACAGGAGGTGGACGTGCAGCTCGGCGCTAGCGGCCGGTGCGCAGGAGGCCGACGACGGGGCGAGGGGTGCGCGAATGCGGGCCGAAGCAAGGCCGAGCGGACGGCCAGTGCAGGGGTGTCGCCTGGGCGCGGTACTTCGCAGGGAGGAGGGACGACGGGGGATGCGCCGACGGGGACGGAACAGTGCGCATGGCCAGCAGCGGCGATGCCAGAGACGGCGACGGTGTCCGCTGGGAGGAGCTTGGAAGACATGGCGGCAGAAGGTCGAGACGGGCGCGGTCGGGCTTGACGGGCTCGAAGGAGATTGCCATGGCGGCAAGATCCCGAGGAGGCGATGGCGGTTGAGGCCTGGCGGCCGGCGGAAGAGGTGGCGAGCTCGGGCCTCGGCGGGGAGGGGTGGTGGTGCAGGGCGACGAGGCGGAGGAGGAAGGCCACGAACGCGTAGAGAGGCGACAGGGGGGAGTTGGTGTCTCTGGCGGTAGAAGATGCAGGAGAAGGCGTCGGCAAGGCCGGCTCTGCTCGGGGGCGCGGCCAGCAAGGCGAGGTCGGGCCGGCCGGAGGAAGCGTCCGCAATGAAGAGGTGGGGTGCGACGCTGGTGGCTCTACAAGGGAGAGGCGAGGGCGAGGTGGCGGCTAGGGCGGCGCCAAGGAAGCAGGGGTAGGTGCAGGAGGTCGTGAGCGGGGAGGGGAACAGGACGCGAGGGATAAGAGAGAGAGGGAATCGGTCGCTGGTCGGCGTGGGTGGTGGGCCAGGCTCGCGGGGTCAGGCCAGGGAGAGGGCGACACTGGGTGGTTTTTCGTCTGGGAGCATGTGTGCGTGTTGCGACGTGGGCAGGTATGCGTGTGCGCTTATGCGGCTCGGTCAGTGTGGGACTTGGGTGCGTGTGTGGTGTGCGTTGTGTACGGGTAGGGGAAGAGGCGCACCGCGCAGGTATAGGGGAGCGTCGCGCGCGTGGGTTCCAGCGTTTTGGTGGCTGAGTAGGATAGGTGGGAAAATTTAGGGTCAGGGTTTAGGTGGGGTTAGAGTTTAGATAGATTAGATCTAGGGTCAGGATTAGTCGGGGTGGTAGGCTGCTGCCAGCTGGGCCTTCTGGGCCTTGCCGATGGCAGCCTCACTCGGAACAAAATAGATTTATTATTTATTATTTTTCTTTATTTTTAAACAAAACAATTGTAAAAGGGTTTTAGATAAATAAAAGATCTAGACAGATCTGGGGTTTGGATTTGAACAAAGAGTGGAATATGTAGAAAACAAAATAGGCTTTTAGAAAATAGTTTTAGGCAAACAGATGCATGCTGATGTCATGATGATGCACAAAATATAAACAAGAGGCGATTTTCTATTAATGGTTTACCCGGGATGCTACAATTCGACACCACTAACGATAGATCTCGCCCTCGAGATCCGCCTCATGGTACAGGGAAGAAGGCCGACGGTCTGAATCTTCTCGCTTCGTGTAGATCTTCACGACACCACTAACAAGAGTTGTTTCTCCCTCTTGAAATCGGCGACACCACCAACAAGGGTTGTTGCTCACGTTCGTTGTGGAACACTCCGGAAAACAAATGACGAAGGCAGAGGTCTCAAAAGGTAAGGCCACCTCTAACTTCTGTGGAAGGAGTAAAATTGCTTGATCCACGTTTTCAATGTACAAGAGCGAATGATAAGAGTAGTCGGATGGTGATCAGTCCATCGCACACCCAAAGCATTACTCTTCACATCAATAGGAGAATTATACAACCAACTCTCGGAATTCAGACTGAAGATCTTGACAAGCGAGGTTCGGAAACAAAGGAGGGATGGAGATTCTCATCAGATCTGATGTAGATGACTTCGTCGTATCGGAAAACACCGGATGATAGAAAGAAAGAAAAATTAGTGAATTTTCGGTCCACTGAAAGGTACAACAGATGAAAGATTCATCAGTTAGCATGAATGTCGAATGTTGAAGCACTGTTCCAAGAGGATGGAAGCGAAACCCTGAAGGTACGACGGAAACCCAACCACGAGAATTCCTGGACTCGGAGAAAAGATAAGAGAGCAGGTTCAAAACACGCAAAGGTAAGAGGAGAAAAGCAGAGGGGTAAGGAGTAAAATAAGACCTAATCAGATTTATCCAACCGATTTTCCAAAATAGTTTTGACAATCTACAACGTCCGTTAGCTAGGTTATCCTACAGACTGGACCACTGGGGTATCGTAACTGCTGAGCTTTGATACCACTCTGTAACACCCTCGGATCGGCCCTATGCAAGTTTTAGCGATTCCCGCCAAACCCGCATAGAAACGATTCGGAGGTGCCCACCAGGCACTTGCGTGCGGGTGGAAAACGAAGTAATATCATTACACAATAGTCCACGATGGAACCCACAGAACAGATATATACAACAATAACTCCATGAGTCAAGAATACAGATTTACAATACAAAGATCCAAATCACCTTGAAAACGATACAGCATCCGATTATGGACAAGATGCAAATTGAGCTAAGAGCCCTGAAGAATAACCAATGGCGTCCATAACCCTGCCCAGGCCAAGCCGTAAGGGTAACTCTGCTAACGACGTCGATCTCAAACCTGCTTCAATAAAAGGGGTGCCGACAAAGGGCAAAAGAAAAAGAGAGCGGTCAGTACTGAGGCCAGTACACGGCGAGACTAGAATTCGGCGGTCCTCGCCTACATAGGTATGGTGGACTGAAGCGGCAGCAAAGCATGCGCTAAACAACTTATAGAGACTCGATACAACCATCGGCTATTAGAGAGAGATAAGAAAGACCTATTCGAAACCATCCTGATACTACCACCAAATATACCCATCCTGGTATTTCCCCCTCGAGACCAAACGAGGAAGTGAACCGAGAAACTCACACAGTTGGTAGTTTTATCCATTCTTTCCATGCTGGTTATCCAACTTACTAGTCATATCAGATACAAGTCAAATTATAACAGTAAACTTTAGTTATAGTTTTCTATGATCGAGATCTGTGCTCCAAATCGTCCATAACCGCGGACACGGCTTCTCGAAAAGATTTAACCCTGCAGGGGTGCACCAAAGTTTCCACACGCACCTACAACCTTGTTGTCAGATCAGGTAGGTACAAGATCACAAAACATACACCCATCGGTATGTCGACATGGTTTCGGACACGACGTTTCCCAGACCCAAAGCAAGCACATGGGGGCCACCCCACTAAGCTACCCACAACGAAGTCGGACGGTCTCCGAGACGGACCCAGAGGTTTGTGACAATGGCTGTAAACGACAGGAAACCCGAAAGTGTGACTGGGCTTGTCGATACCGCGAAAACATTCCACATTTGTTCCAAAACAGTACAGGCACTCCATGCGCAATCGTAAATAAAGAAGTAAAGCATGGCATAAGTACATGATAGTAATAAAGCCCCAAACTACTTTGTGGCCCCTGGTATAGTACTTTGAAATCAGGTACTAATCGATGGGGGTGCCCACACACCCCACCTGTGGTTAGAGCGCTTGATCTCGGAACAGGTGTCAAGAACTCGGGGTCCTACGGGACACCAGTGAGCGGTTAAAAACCAAATATTGTCTATTACCCACCGGTGCCTCTGCATTATTTACCTACTTTCAATTTTAATTATTAAACAATAATTAAAGTCTTGATCCCCTCCACCATTAAGCATGTGTCAACCACCCAACAACGATGGAACATCGACGACGTGAAGCAACACCTGAGCAAGCAACTACGACTCGCAAGGCCGACTGTCTATCAATCAACATGCAATAGGATGTATCCATGGCAATATAGAGGCTGCAAGGGATATCACAGGTACGAAAACTAGAGCATCACAACACAGATAGCAATAGATCAATAGGAGGAAATAAAAACTAGAAATGTAAAATAGGTAAAAAAAGGGAGAATGCTCGCCTGGAAAACATTGCCGAAGATTCATCCGAAGATCAGGTCGACACTCGCATCAACTTATCGGCCTAATCCGTGAAGAAGAAAAGCACTAGAGAAAACACCGGATGCACTATTTAATACTACAGCGGAAGATCCAGCATGATTATGATATGATGCATGTATGATGTATGACATGGCAAAAGATGCAATTCGATTAAGAAAAATTAAGCGGAACTGGGGTCCCGACAATTAAATATATGATTCTAGTTGTTTTGGATACCCCGCAATTTAATGTTGTCTTAACAAGGCAAAATATTGCACCGGTTCGCTACACAAATTTAAACGAGGCTAATATTAGACTAGATTCACCCGCATATGGCCTTCATATTTAATTACGAGATGAATCGGCATAAAGCCCCCAAACCACATAATATGTATGTAAGCATGTCAATTTATATGCACAAGTATATATATCATTTATAAAATAGGGCTTTGAGGAAAGGGTCACACATGGGTTCGGCGATCTTGGGTTTCGAGGGGGTCCGGGTTCGGTCTTTGGGGTTCGATGGGATCGGTCTTTGGATCCAGATAGGAGGTCTTGGCGTCCGTGAAGAAGATCTTGGGGTCCCATCTTGTTCATCGGTGGCGAACTTGGGGCTAGACGTCGGGGTCTTCAAGTGGCGCCATGTACATTCTTCGAACTTGTGAGCGCCGGTGTACGAGTACCCGACAAGGTGAAAATGGAATTGATGATCATGGACCTAGGGGAGGCAAAATTCGGCAAACATGTATACTCAGAAGATCTTGTAGATGGCCCCAAACAGGAGCACGGTTAACTTCGGGCTGGAACAACAGTAGTGCACAAGTCCGTACAGTCATAGATAGCAAACAGGAGGTGGACGTGCAGCTCGACATTAGCGGCCGGTGCGCAGGAGGACGACGACGGGGCGAGGGGTGCGCGACTGCGGGCCGGAGCAAGGCCGAGCGGACGGACAGTGGAGGGGTGTCGCCTGGGAGAGGTACTTCGCAGGGAGGAGGGACGACGGGGGATGCGCCGACGGGGAAGGAACAGTGCACATGGCCAGCAGCGGCGACGCCAGAGACGGCGACGGCATCCGTTGGGAGGATCTCGGCAGACATGGCGGCAGAATGTCGAGACGGGCACGGTCGGGCTTGACGGGCTCGAAGGAGATGGCCATGGCGGCAGGATCCCGAGGAGGGGATGGCGGTTGAGGCCTGGCGGCGGCGGAAGAGGTGGCGAGCTCAGGCCTCAGCGGGGAGGGGTGGTGGCGCAGGGCGACGAGGCGGAGGAGGGAGGCCGGCGGATGCGTAGAGAGGCGACAGGGGGGAGTTGGTGTCTCTGGCGGCGGAAGATGCAGGAGAAGGCGTCGGCAAGGCCGGCTCTGCTCGAGGACGCGGCCAGCAAGGCGAGGTCGGGCCGGCCGGAGGAAGCGGCCGGGATGGAGAGGTGGGGCGCGACGCTGGTGGCTCTGCAAGGGAGAGGCGAGGGCGAGGTGGCGGCTAGGGCGGCGCCGAGGAAGCAGGGGTAGGTGCGGGAGGTCGCGAGCGGGGAGGAGAACACGACTCGAGGGATAAGAGAGAGAGGGAATCAGTCGCTTGTCGGCGTGGGTGGTGGGCCAGGCTCGCGGGGTCGGGCCAGGGAGAGGGCGACACTGGGTGGTTTTCCGTCTGGGAGCGTGTGTGCGTGTTGTGACGCAGGCAGGTGTGTGTGTGCGCTTGTGCGGCTCGGTCGGTGTGGGACTTGGGTGCGTGTGTAGTGTGCGTTGTGTACGGGTAGGGGAAGAGGCACGCCGCGCAGGTACAGGGGAGCGTCACGCACGGGTTCCAGCGTTTTGGCGGCTGGGTAGGATAGGTGGGAAAATTTAGGGTCAGGGTTTAGGTGGGGCTAGAGTTTAGATAGATTAGATCTAGGGTCAGGATTAGCCGGGTGGTAGGCTGCTGCCAGCTGGGCCTGGCCAGTTGCGGCCTCCTTCGGAACAAAGTAGATTTATTATTATTATTTTTCTTTATTTGAAAACAAAACATTTGTAAAAGGGTTTTAGATAAATAAAAGATCCGGACAGATCTGGGGTTTGGATTTGAACAAAGAGGGGAATATCTAGAAAATAAAATAGGCTTTTAGAAAATAGTTTTAGGCAGACAGATGCATGCTGATGTCATGATGATGCATAAAATATAAAAAACAGGCGATTTTCTATTAATGGTTTACCCGGTATGCTACATCTGCCATCTCCGACCGGCGCCGCCGGCGAAGATAGCTCGGGATCGGCCCGGGCCCTCACGAACAGCGCTCAGAGAAGGGGGAGAAGGGAGACTCTAGGAACAGACGGGGAGGAGAGCTAACAATAATTCAAGTAGTTCACCTCCCCCGGTCCGGAGTAGTGTCATCTTTTTACAACACAAACTACCGGAAATCAAGATTCTGATGTGTGTTACCGCTTCTGCACCTCCATCGAGCCGCCGCCACAGATGCACCATGCCGCCCTAGAGTCTCTGTACGTCGCGCCACCATAGCTCGCACCGCGCTGCTGCAGCTACTCGCCGCCGGGCTGCCTTCGCGCTAACCCATTGACATGGATATACCCTACGGGTGCCCTATATTAGTATACCCGGTGTAGCCCAAGGAAGGCTCAGGACAAGGCTTGCTGCCCAAGAAGATTTCGGATGGCCCAAGACCAATACAAGTTCGACTCCTTGGAGAGCACGACCAAGATATAGGTAGAATATTCAAGGGTGAAACCCTAACTTGTAACCGACTCGACCTACCCCGAGACCTGGCCTATCTATATAAAGGCCAGGAGGGCACAACGAGGAGGATCTCTCCAACTCATACACACACCTCATGCCAGATCGCATCTGAAGATTTCGGATGGCCCAAGCCCAATACAAGTTCGACTCCTTGGAGAGAACGACCAAGATATAGATAGAATATTCAAGGGTGAAACCCTAACTTGTAACCGACTTGACCTACCCCGAGACCTGGCCTATCTTTATAAAGTCCAGGAGGGCACAACAAGGAGGATCTCTCCAACTCATACACACACCTCACGCCAGATCGCATCTGCGCACCCCTGTAACTTTCGGTTCCGCCTTAATCAAGAATAGACAAGCAGGAGTAGGGTTTCCCTCTGGGGGCCTGAACCTAGGTAAACCTCGTGTATCCGTGTTGCTTGCCTGTTAACCGTCTCATGAGTTCCAGCATCCCATCTTATTCAAAACCCAAGTCCATAATAATGGACATTGACGATTCGAACCCTCGTCAATTGGCGCCGTCTGTGGGAATTGGGGATGCTGATCGTGCGGTCATGACGATCCCATTCGAAGCGATCTATGACTCCACGATGATGGAGAATCACCTCCTCTTCGGTGCTTTCGACTTCACAGCCCACTCACCAGCCACTCGCAAAGATTTCGAGTCCGTAGGTAACGGATTCGAGATGTTGTTCGGGAGCTTCTGCATCCAGGTGGGACAGACCGGCACCCTCCGCCTCCCAGAGTGGGTGTTACCCCCGCCAAACAAGCCCGCCTCGTGGGCGTCACCAATCGACGCACTGCACTCGGAGTCGCTAACAAGCGATTCGGATGACAGCAATAGCTGCAACTCCGATCTGTGTGACCCCCTTCGGAAAAAGGAACCTACGGTTTCGGATCTGGAAGTAGCGGAAGCAGCGAACCTCTCTTTGATCGCTACATGTGTGCTGTCATCCACGGCGGCGACATCAACGACGAAACCGACCCACCGCTGGATCCGCCTCCCAACCCTCCTCCCAACCCTCAGGATGGAAATGGAGGAAACAGGGCGAATCCGCAGAATCCCAACGGGAATAGGGTACCTCAAGGCGCTGAGGGTGTAAACCGTGCCCACAGAGAAATCCACCTCAACGACGTCGTCTGGGAGACCGTGCACAAGGCTGTACGGGGCAATCACATCTTACATATCGACGCCTCCCATGACATGCTGATGGGCTATCACTTCCTCCTTATCGAGGAACACAATCGACAGTTCAAGCAACAGGCCGAGCTCGAAAAGCGCAAGCGGGCAGCTGACGAGTCAAGCATGCGGCGGGCTGCGCTCTCTGCCGCTAGAGGCTCCTCTTCACATGACAACGACACCTGCAAGTACCTCTCTCTCGCCTGGAGCACATGGATCCCGCCGCACGGTGCGAGGTCACCAAAACACTTTTCATGTCCTTCATGACGATGGACTCATAGGGCAACGTCATGCCTAAAACGCCGCAGGCCGCGATCATGGCAGCTACCACCTACCTCGCGTCCAACCCTCCATCGGTGGGAGACCCGAAGAACGCGATCCACAACAGCCTTGGAATCGTCAGAGCTGCGCTCCATGACAAAGCACCCGCGGAGCCAAAGAAGAAGGTCGCGGTGAAATTCACTCAAAGCCGCACACCCTCATCCAACGAGGAGGAACATGACCTACCACAACGCCGCCGCAGCCCATGATGCAGGAGCAGCAACTACGACGCTCGCAGCGATCTCGCGCAGCGTAAGGTCGACAAATCGTGTGCCAAGAGCGCGTGCTCGAGTAAGTCCGATAATGACGGGGAGCTGTGCGGAGCCATATGCTTCAGCAGGTCTGTATGGAAATCACAGATGCCGAAGAACTTCAAACTCCCTTCGGACAACCCGAAATTTGACGGCATAGAGGAGCAAAAAACTTGGCTCGAAGATCATTTGTCATCAGTCAAGCTCCATGGCGGGAGCAAAACACAACCATGCAATGCCTTCAGCGACAATTGGTAGGCGCGGCCAGGGCCTGGCTAAGCAGCCTCCCCACCGGCTCCATCCGCAGCTGGGAAGAACTTGCGTACAGCTTCATACACAACTTCAAGGGCACCTGACATGGTTATACCTTACGGGTACACAATATTAGTATACCTGGTCCAGCCCAAGGAAGGCCCACAAAAGACATATGTGGTATGTGAAGATTTTCAGGTGGCCCAAGCCCACGACGTCTTCGATCCTTGGAGAGCAAGACTAGAGTAGATATAATATTCAAAAGAGCAAACCCTAATTTGTAACCGACTCGACCTGATGCCCGGGACCTGCCTATCTATATAAAGGCTAGGAGAGCACGACGAGGAGGACATCTCTCACCGCATACACACCTCATGCCAGGTTGCATCTGCGCACCCCTGTACTTTTTCGGTTCCGCTGTAATCAAGAGCAGACAAGCAGGAGTAGGGTTTTCCCTCCGGGGGCCTGAACCTAGGTAAATCTCTTGTCCCCATGTTGCTTGTCTGTTAACCGTTCTGCAATCTCCAGCATCCCCATCTTCTCCAAAACCCAAGCTCATAACAATGGGCATTGACGAGATCAAACCTCGTCAATAGGCGATGTCTGTGGACAAAGGCTACCTCAGAGCCGTCCGGAGCTGTTGGAATATGGGAGGTGATGTGCGGAAGATCTAGCTCTGCTCCAGATGCCATAGCCATGGCCAGACCCATGGAGGCGCCGATGCCCTTCTGCTTGCGCTTGTAGGCCTCAGGGGCACCCTCTGACAGCGCATCCGCCAGAGAATCAATGTCCTCAAGGGCAGCGCCCTTGGGAACGATCTCCTTGTAGAAACGCTGGAGGACCTCCTTAGCCTTGGCAAGGGAGTCAGCAGCAGTGCCGCAACGATCTTTGAACTTCGGTGGCATCTTCCAGAGCGCTCCCGTGCTCCAAGGCACTGCGATCAAACGCAATGCCCGAGGCATCTAGTGCAAAAGAAGAACATGCAGGATTCAAATAGGGACATGAAGAAAGAGCAGTCGAAAAACCAAAAAAACCAATTTGAATGCAAGACACTTACCAGAGAAGGCTTTGGCTGCAATCATCATCTTCTCGGCCATCTCCTTCTCGCACACAGCCGCAACAGTTGCGAGCTGCTCCTCGCGATCCAAAGCCTCCCGCTGAAGGCGCTCCTTGGCCTCGACAGCATCGGCCAACTCCTGCTGTAGGCGCTCCTTCGCCTCCACGACATCAGCATATTGCTTATCCGCGCGATCGAGGATCTTTTTGAGAGCGTCAAGCCAGCGAAGGGCAGCATTATTTTCATGCGAGCAGACAAAAAAGACAAGAACAAGCAAGATACGTACCTCGAAGCTGTTGCATGGTGACCTCCAACGCTAGATGCTGCTGGATCAGGAGATTTGCGCTATGCACGAAGGGATGGAAAAAAGCAATCAAGCATCAGAAAGGGCTTGGTGGCTACGCCCCACAAGAGCAGAACTAGAACAAACAAATCACCCGAAAAAGGCTCGGGGGCTTCCCCCAGGACAAGAGGAAAATAACTTACATGCTCAGACGGGGACTCTGAAGGTCCAGGTGCAGTCTTCTGAGTGACGACTACTCAAGCCTCCTGTGGAGAGGGGTTCGGAGCTGCGCCCCCAGAGGTGGCCATCGTCTGAGAGGGAGGGGCCATCGGCTTTGACTCCCCTATGGTCTCCTGAGCGCCCTCACTAAGAGAACCCTCCGAGGAGTGGCTGCAACGAAAATATTGATCAAGGCAAGAAGAAAAGGCGCACAGACAAAGTACAAAACGAAAGCATCCGAAAACTACTTACGAGTCAATGTAACTCAAGTTGAAGACGGGCGGTGCCTTCTCCTTCTCCTTCTTCTTAGCCGGCGGTTGCGGTGCCACTGCCCGCGGGGGCATAGCCGGGAACAGTGCGGAAGAAGCACCGTCATCCTTACCGTGGCGCACGAGGAAGGACGAGTCCCTTGACGTTGGTGGAGTCGAAGCATCCGAAGCCTCGCTCAAGCTCCGTACCCACTTTCGGGTCCGTTCCTCGCTCGCCTCGGGGGATTCATGAGTTGGCGACTGCGCCGACGGAAGTTCGGACTCAGAGTCCACAACCTCGTTATCCGGCGCAACTGGAAACCTTTCGGGCAGCGGGGGCACCATGCCAGCCAGCTTGAACTCCTGCACAAAGAAGACATCAAAACTCAGTACAAGCAATAATAAGGAATAGGACTCGAAAAAGGTGCAACACGCATGTTGCAAATCTACACCTGCGGAATGGGGTTCGTGGCACTGAAGGGGGGCATAAACGACTTCCCCAGAAGGTCCTCGTCGGACTTGTACTTCAGGAGCGGCCGAAGAACTCTGTCGAGGTCGCCTCGGGATAACTCCTCGGCTGAGACCCTCGCCGGGTCGTTGCGGCCAGTGTAAAGAAACATCGGATGCGCCCTCGCTTGGAGCGGCTGCACCCGACGTTTGAGGAAGGTGCGGATAATATCCACACCATTGACCTCCTTCCCAGGCTCCATCTGGAGCGCCTCCACCCGACGGTAGAGCTCCTCCACCTCCGCCACCTTGCCCTCTAGGATGTGGTTCTTCCAGGAACGCTTCGGGACAATCCCCTGGGAGGATTCGAAGGGGGCAAGGCAAAAGTCTTGCCCATCCACTGTGGAGTCACGGATATGAAACCACTTCTTCTGCCAGTATTGGACGGACTCAGACATAGAAAAAGAAAAGAACAATAGATCGGATGGAGATGACACAGCCGCCAAGCGGGTAGACCCTGCCGGTGTCGGACTGCCTCTTCATGGAATAGAGCTTCCGGAAGAGGCCAAAATGTGGCTTGACACCGAGCCAGCACTCACAAAAGGTGATAAAACAGGGTATATGGAGAAGAGAGTTGGGAGAAAGATGGTTGAGTTGGATGCCGTAGAAAAACAAAAGTCCACGAAGAAAATTGTGGACTGGGAGCGAGAGGCCGCAAAGAATGAAGGCGACAAACATCACCCAAAACCCTACGGGTGGACGGGGAATTACCTCATCGCCTGGAAGAATTGTCGCCTCCTTGTCCTACGGGATCAATCCCGCCTCACGCAGCTTGCGCAGGTCACCCCCGCGCGCCTCCGTGCGCCTCCAATTACCATCGGTGACGCACGGGGCACCGGCAACTTTCTTGCCCGCGGCGGCGGCGCTCGAGCCCGCTCCAACGGACATCTTCTTAGACTTCACCATCGTGGAGCGTCGACGACGGCGATGTGTGCGCAGGAACGAGGAGGTAAAGGATCAGAGAATGTCCAGTGCGTGCAAGGAAGAGCTCGTGAAAATGGAAGAAGCGGAGAAAGCAAATGGCAAATGGGTGAAAACAAATCACAGTTTTCTCCACAGTTATAAGGATGAAGACGATGACCAGGAGCCATTCATCCAGAAACCCTAACGACAGGGATAGATCCAACCGTCCACGTGTCAACACAGCAGCGAACCGTCGCCCGCACGCCGTCCACTATACAAGGAAAATGAGGAGACGGCGTAATTCTCGCCACGATGCGCATGACTAGTTAACTTCAAGTCAGAAAGTGGGGCCCACGTTCATCCTGTTATGTCACCTTTGGTGCCACAGACGGTTGAGGTCATCAATCGTCATCACTGACGTCATCAACCAGCCTAGCAACGACTATAACTTTTCGACTGATCAAACAAGTACTTCCTCCAATCTACGATTCGAAAAACTACTCGAGGGCTACTCCTATCAGGAGCACTGGCAGCGCACCCGAAGGACGATCGAAGGGAAAACAATCTCCGAGTCCTACGTTGAGTCTACGACTCCACTAAGGACTCGGGGGCTACTCCCATAGGAAGGATTGATCAAGCATCCGTTGTGTCCTATGGACCTGAAGCTCAATTAACTGAATTAAAGTCTCTGCTCGAGTCTACGACTCGAATAGACACTCAGGGGCTACTCCCATAGGGAGCTCTAGCCGCGCACCCTATGAATTATTCGACTGCGATTCTTCGATCAAACACAACAAAATCTTTTCGGCAACTTTGCTCAAACCAACGCTAAGTGAGAAGCATCCTCCTTGGCCACCTGAAACACCTCCGCGGTGATAACATTTCGGATGCTGTGTCTGCGACGCAAAGATAAGACCTGCAAATATCATCTGATGGCCTGGTAACGCACCTGACTGCGCTCTGCCAGTAAAAAGCCGTGTTAACAGGCGCGATGAAAATCCTGACGGACGCGTTGCGTACATCACTCGAAAGCTACTGGGATTCGACTCCTGTAAGACCTCAGCTGCCTGAGTCGAATTATGCCAGCATCCATTCTAGATTCGAGTTTAGGGACTTGAGTGTGAAGAAGATTGTGTTGTTTTGTCCTAAGACAGTTAACTGACCCTGATCTGCCAGGAGAGTCAGGCACACGCATAAACAATCCCTACAAACTAAAGTCATTCTTTCTTTATGGGCAGAAACAACTGCACCCGAAAGATTGAAGAGTCCTCAGCCGAATCTACGATTCGACTGAACACTCGGGGGCTACTAACATGGTTATACCCTACGGGTACATAATATTAGTATACCCGATCCATCCCAAGGAAGGCCCACAAAAGACATATGCGGCCTGTGAAGATTTTTGGGTGGCCCAAGCCCAAGACGTCTTCGAATCCTTGGAGAGCAAGACTAGAGTAGATAGAATATTCAAAAGAGCAAACCCTAATTTGTAACCGACTCGACCTGATGCCCGGGACCTGCCTATCTATATAAAGTCTAGGAGGGCACGGCGAGGAGGACATCTCTCACCGCATACACACCTCACGCCAGATTGCATCTGCGCACCCCTGTACTTTTTCGGTTTCGCCGTAATCAAGAGCAGACAAGCAGGAGTAGGATTTTCCCTCTGGGGGCTTGAACCTGGGTAAATCTCGTGTCCCCGTGTTGCTTGTCTGTTAACCGTTCCGCGATCTCCAGCATCCCCATCTTCTCCAAAACCCAAGCTCATAACAATGGGCATTGACGAGATCAAACCTCGTCAGCACCAGCAAGAGACCAGCATAAATCGAAGAGCCATGGGCATGTTGCCAATGGTCCAATGAGTCCATCCGCTCATACATATTGCGCTGGTCCAACATCAAAAACTCTGCTGCAAACATCTCCAAGGAGAGGTAAATCGACGCCTTCAACGACGGCATTAGGCGCCATGAATTCAAGGAGGATCTCACACGTATCAAGCCCAAAACCATCGATCATCTGATGGACATCGCCAATCGCTAGGCTGATGGCGAAGATGCCGTCAACCAAACACGTCTGGATCACGAGGACAACTTTGGTCGCAGGCGTTGACATGGTTGCGGCAGGCTACGCCGATCGCCGCAACGATGTTAACCGCAACAACGGTACCGTAGTGGCAACTACCACGGCAGCGGAAGTGTAGGATTCGCAGCATAGAAAACATAAAAATTCTATGATGGGAACAACTAAGTACCAAGATCTATCTACTAGATACAAGCAACGGGTGGATATACATCCATAAAATACATACCCTCGAAGAACGAAAGCTTTTTCGAGTATGAACTCTTGGTGATGTAGTCGATCTCTTTCGTTCTTAGATCGTGATGAAGTCCATCTGCTCCAGCCGGTTCAGCACCATCAAGTCCAGCACCACAAAGCAATGGTGCATCCGTGATCACACACACGTTCAGTACCCCGACAACCTCCGCGCCTTCGCTCCAGCGAAGCAGTGGAAGCAACAAATCCTTCCAGAAAAAGCCATCGGGAACATGTATCTCGCTGATCCGAGACCATGGGGAAATTCTAAAGGGGGGAGAGAGATCCTTCACGAGGAGGTGTAATATGAGAGGAGGAGAGGGGGCCTTTTATAGGGATAGGGGCACCCAAGGGGCATGGTGCCCAGCCATGGTGGATTCCCCCACCTCTTCCACATTTATTGGAGCTCCCACTCAAAATTAAAAGCTTCCACTAAAAAAATCCACTCACATCCATTAAATTTCCACCAAATTTAATGCAAGCTCTCATTTAAATAAAAATCTTTTATTTATTTATTCAAAAAAATTTAATTACATTAATTAACAAACATTCACATAAAACCCCTTACAACATTTCAATTTCACATGCAGAACCAGTTTCGGCAATTTAAACCGAAATAATTCCGGTATCTAGTGAAATAAATTTCTGCGCTTTCTTTTTCTTTCTCTGGCATATTATTTGCTCCAAATAGTGTCAGTATCCCTTAAGTGTGTCACCGTATGGTTCGCAAATAATGCAGACATGATCGAGACCCCTCTCTGATCAATAAGCAGTAGCAGGACCTGGAGATCCATACTGACTCCCACACATTCAACGATGACTTCTGTGATCGTGTGAACCTTATACGCATGTAACTCAATCCCTTTGTCTCGCTATATTTTACATGTCCGAGATTCGATCATCGGTATCTTCATACCTAGTTTGATCTTGTTACCGACATGTACTCTTTTCTTGTTCCCATGATATAACATTCTAGTGATTAAATCACTTGCTTGCAAGCTAACTAATATGATATCACCGAGAGGGCCCAGAGTATATCTCTCCTTCATCGGGATGGACAAACTCCACTCTTGATCCATGAGCCTCAACATTACACCTTCGTAGCACTGAACCCATGTTTATAGTCACCCTGTTACGGTGTGACATTTGATGTTATCAAGATACTCTTCCGATGTTAGTGATTGACATGATCTCATGGTCTAAGGACTAAGATTACTTCATATGGTGTTATAGCAATATAAACACAATGACCTTGATCGTAATTCTATACTTCGGATGAATGTTCATCACATCATTCCAACAATGGTGTGACCTTGTTTTAACAACATCCAATGTCCATGATCAGGAAACCTTTGATCATCTTGTTTATAAGAGAGGCATAACTAGGAACTTTCTTTTTGTTTATTAAACACACATGTATTAATGTTTTCATATTAATACAATTATAGCATGCAAAATAAACATTTACCATAAAATAGGAATATGATAACAACCACTTTATTATTGCCTCTCGGACATATTCCCTTCAGTCTCCCACTTGCACCAGAGTCAATAATATAGTTTGAAAACTTTTGCGTATTGAACACCTATGACTTTCTAGTGTTCCATATACGCGATTGCAACTGGTTAACATAATCTATGGATCTGACGCTTTCAGGTCCACGTGTATTTGCATATCTTTGCGTCTTCGCGCATCACTCATTCTCTAATAAGATGGTATTGTATAAATTTGGTATTTTGGTGAGACCTTTAGTTCCTTGTGGTTAAATCATGTCGATACTATTGTCGTACAATATATCTTTAGTGTTATCCCGTTGCGAACGACACCTTAGTTTGATAACCAACTATTTGACACAAATGCCCTCCTTTGCTGCTACTATAGCAGTCTTATAGTTAGATTTTTGTTGTAGTATCCATCACAATGTCTTAACTTTGGAAATCATCCAAATCCGTCATGGAAAATTCTATCCATTACATTGTGCCATTGATAGTTTAGATTGACAAAAACTTAATTTGTATCTTGTGACAAAACTAGTGTCATTTTACAATGAACTATTTGTCTCTTATACAAATATAATATATTCTTAATTCTTTCAAAAATTATAAGAATATCCTTACTATCGTCCAATGATCATTTTATGATTCATTCTGGTATATGCTCATAACGTTTAGAGCCTAGGACATATCTGGATGTGTACATGTAACATCTCAGCATTAGAGCCTAGAAATAAGCTGAACCCCGATGTGTGCATTGCATTCATGCATAGAAAATCCGAATAATTTTCACGCTTTTGAACAACACTTGTCAAAGTGATTGAAGCTTCTCTTAACTTGATGGAATAAGAAGTAGATCATCAAGTTGACTACGATAAATTTCAATATGACCTTTGCTAAAACCCTATTTTGGGTAAGGGAGATTTGATCTAAGGGTAGATCAAATGAAATAAAAGTTAAAACCTAATACATTATGATTTATATTTGATCCTTAGGTGATCATATCATAGTATCCATTATAATCACTCATGAGTACCAATTTAAGGATATAACACAAATAACAAGAATGTACAAACTATATCTTAATCTCATCTGCATATACCATGACTATCATGGTAATACCTAACCCTACTTCTTAAGTAAGATTGAGTTGGAAAGAAACTAAGATTAGATCATTCACCATATATCTTTCTTTCCATATCAATCCTTGTCATCTCTGTTGAGTTAGATTCACATATCTGTTGTTCACCAATGTTGATGATGGGGGAATACCAATCGGGGTATACCCACGAAGCGGATTTGCCAGCTGGATCGAGCCGACTGAAGCCAAGCCCAGCGCGGGTCGACTCGCCCAATACGGCGACTGACGCATACTGGACCCAGGCGAGTGGCGCTGACTGGAGGCCCAAGACGGCGACTTCAATACAAAGCCCACCAAATACTTATAAACCCTAACTGGCTGCATATATAAAGCCACCAGGGGCACCCCCACGGGGCATCCTCCCTGAGATCATATGACATCTTTTTCCACATCTCTCAATAGATCTAGTCTCTCCCACCGCCTACGGCGGCTCCCATGTAAACCAATCTATGATCATATACTGGATTGATAGCAGGACGTAGCGATCCTCCACCGAGGGGACGTGAACCTGGGTACATCGTGTGCCAATCTCGCTCCCGGATTCTCCTACGTCGCCTTGATCCCTCTACGTAAGCTACCCCCAGTAGCATCTACCGTGTAATACCACGACAGTTGGCGCCCACCGTGGGGCTAGCGGTGCTTGGAGGGTGATAATCCGAGCGGGATCCCTCACCATCAACCATGGCCAGATCGCAGCCGGTCAAACGCGCCGTGGGCTGCAGGCATGGCGAGAAGCTGAGTACGTAAGCTAACACCAATATTTGATTCAATCTCATAGCACCAGATCGCTCGGTAAAGTGCGTGCTTCCCCTCATTATTTAATCTAATCGTGTAGTACCAGATCGATCTTAAGTATGTGCATGCTTTTCTCCATTATTTAATCTAGTCCTGTAGCATGAAATTGATCGCGAGTGCGTAAGCCTCTGCTGCACGTCTGATTTCACTTATTTTTATTTTTATCGGACTGTTTAATTAATCGTCAACACTAACGCCTATCTGAAACTTATGCATGATCAACCCATTGTTTGGGGCACTGGAAGGACAAATTGGGGCACCGCAAGATCGCGGAAAACACCGAGTACTGCTACCCAAAGAGGTTGGAAGCTGATCCATCTGGCTTGCCTGGCTGCCATCGCGAACATGGCACATGCGGCTACAGACACATCGACTTGGAAACCTTACATCGAACATGCAAGATCGATTCACGTGGCTGTCAGACCAATCTATGAACGGGAGACCAATCACTGGTAGCGTTTAATCTTGGAGCCAAGAAAAATATGGAGCGACTTTCAGACGGATCAAGTACAGCAACTTCGACGCGTCGACTCCGATAAAAAATTGGCTGCCGCCGCTGTGCGACCCGGTACTAAACGCCGTACACGGGCTCGCCGACTTGCCATGCTCCAGAACTCGCCTAAATGCGGACACGTTTAAACACGGACTCGCTAGGCTCGGCGACTCACCCGCCGCATATTCGCCATGCTCGGATACTCGTCCGCCACGAACTCGTCATCAACGGCTCGCCACGTTGGTGATTCGCCTGCTTATATTCGTCGTGCTCAGCTACCGCAAGCTGCTTCACCGTCGTAGCTGCCTACAATTCCGCCATCGACGACTTGGCTATGGCCGAATAATTTTCTCCCAGTTGATGTTATTTTAAATATTTTATTTGTATACTAATAATATTTTTACTAAATGTGTGTTGATGCATATGTGTGGAGAAGAAGCAAATTGCACTCTCGCGGCCCGGATGCGTGCGGCACGCCTACCCGCCGCGTACTCGCCACGTCCGGCGACTCGTCCATCGCGGACTCGACATGCTCTGGACCTCGCCTAAACGCGGACACGCTTAAACGCGGACTCTCTAGGCTCGGGGACTTGTCCGTTGCAGACTCGCCTGCCGCGTCGACATCGCCATAGCACGATCTCCGTCTGCCGCGTCAACTTCGCCATAGCGCGACCTCCGTCCGCCGCGTTGACTCCGTGTCCGCCGTGTCGACTTCGCCATAGCGCGACCTCTGTCCGCCGTGTCGACCCCGTGTCCGCCGCGTCGACTTCGCCATAGCGCGACCTCCTTCCGCCGCGTCGACCCTGTGTCCGCCGCGTCGACCCTTTCCGGCTACGTCGAATGCATACGTCGTGCCTACTAAGGGACCTTCATCGTCCGAGTCGCCAGAGAGGGTCACATGCCACACTGCATGGACTCACCACTGGGCTTCTCTTCCCCTCGGGAAAAATCAATTCGCCTTTGTCAACCTTTGAAAGAGCGACTCGCAATGGCCAAGTAGTGCGGACGAGGACTCGCAAACCGAGCCTCGGATCGTCCACGAAAAATGCTAACCGAGAGCCATCATTGGAGTCGCCTTGCTCGACTGGCCTTTCGGGCCAAGACAAATGGTAGTGCTACACAAATAGCACCATGTCCTACTCAACCTTAGACAGTGCGACTCGCACGGCTAAGTACTGCGGACGAGGACTCGCAAACCGAGCCTCGAATCATCCAGGAAGAACGCCAAGCCGAGAGCCATCTTTGGAGTCGCCATGCAACTGGCCCCCCGGGCCAAGACGAGAGACTCGCTAACAGAAATAGCGCAATCAACATCATCGCGGACTCGCCACGCTCGGGGACTCTCCCCTCGCGGACTCGCAATCATCGCGGACTCGCCACGCTCGGGGACTCTCCCCTCGCAGACTCGCAATCATCGCGGACTCGCCACGCTCGGGGACTCTCCCCTCGCGGACTCGCAATCATCGTGAACTCGCCACGCTCAGGGACTCGGCGCCCGCCGGTCGCTCGACCTCGCCACTCGCCACGCTCGGCAACAACCACTACTATTTTCAAAATATGAGCCTCAAGTCGCCTCTACGAGCCAACTCGAGCCTCGGGGACTACTCCTAGGAGTGCTGCGTGTACGCGTGGTTCCGCGACCGTGGCTCGCCCTCGTCGACTCGCCACTGCGGACTCTCCATGCTCGGGGACTCGCCGCCGCGGACTCGCCCTCACACACTCAACACGCTCGGGGACTCGCTGCCTCGGACACTCGCCCTCGTCGACTCGTCATGGCGGACTCACCCTCGCGTACTCTCCATGCTCGGGGACTCGCCGCCGCGGACTCGCCCTCACGTACTTGACACACTCGGGGACTCGCCACCGCGGACTCTCCCTCGCGTACTCGACACCCTCGGGAACTCGCCACCGCGGACTCGCCCTCGCGTACTCGACACGCTCGGGGACTCGTCATGGCGGACTCGCCCTCGCGTACTCTCCATGCTCGGGGACTCGCCGCCGCGGACTCGCCCTCACGTACTCGACACGCTCGGGGACTCGCCACCGCGGACTCTCCCTCGCGTACTCGACACGCTCGGGGACACGCCACCGCGGACTCTCCCTCGCATACTCGACACGCTCGGGAACACGCCACCGCGGACTCGCCCTCGCGTACTCGACACGCTCGAGGACTCGCCACCGCGGACTCACCCTCACGTACTCGACACGCTCGGGGATTCGCCACCGCGGACTCGCCCTCGCGTACTCCACACGCTCGGGGTCTCGCCACCGCGGACTCGCCCTCGCGTACTCGACACGCTCGGGGACTCGCCACCGCGGACTCGCCCTCGCGTACTCCACACGCTCGGGGACTCGCCACCGCGGACTCGCCCTCGCGTACTCAACACGCTCGGGGACTCGCCACCGCGGACTCGCCCTCGCGTAGTCAACACGCTCGGGGACTCGACGCGCTACAGACAGCGCCACTCGCCGGTTGCTCGACCTCGCCACTCAGCATGCTCGGGGACTCGGCCCTCGCCGGTCGCTCGACCTCGCCACTCGCCACGCTCGGCGGCTCGGCACGCTCCACGTTCAGGAACTCGCCGCAACTGACGGCTTCACCAACACCCTGCGTCTTTCGCCAACTGGCCATCACCGACTGGCTCACGCCGACCGCCTCCCGCTTCACGGTTCTTTTCTCTGTTCAGGAGCTCGTCGTCGATTATCCACGACCCATCGTCAAGACTCTCCGCGCCCTGCCTCAAGCCCGTGTCGAATCAACAACGCGCTCGGGGACTACTGATGGGGGAATACCAATCGGGGTATACCCACGAAGTGGATTTGCCAGCTGGATCGAGCCAACTGAAGCCAAGCCCAGCGCGGGTCGACTCGCCCAATACGGCGACTGGCGCATACTGGACCCAGGCGAGTGGCGCCGACTGGAGGCCCAAGACGACGACTTCAATACAAAGCCCACCAAATACTTGTAAACCCTAACTGGCTACATATATAAAGCCACCAGGGGCACCCCCACGGGGCATCCTCCCTGAGATCATATGACATCTTTTTCCACATCTCTCATTAGATCTAGTCTCTCCCACCGCCTACGGCGGCTCCCATGTAAACCAATATATGATCATATACTGGATTGATAGCAGGACATAGCGATCCTCCACCGAGGGGACGTGAACCTGGGTACATCGTGTGCCAATCTCGCTCCCAGATTCTCCTACGTCGCCTTGCTCCCTCTACGTAAGCTACCCCCAGTAGCATCTGCCGTGCAATACCACGACAGTTGAGAAATCAACTATTGATTCACCCATTCTCAACCTATCAAGATCTTGATCATAACACAGCTGACAAATAAGTGTCTACAAAGAAACAACTAAGAAGAGGTGAATAGTTGTAGGGGTCCCAATCTTTAATAAGATTGATCCCTCCTGTGTTTTACAATGCTAGTCCCTGGATCAATAGCTAGCATCCACAGTTAAGATGTAATATCAAGAAACAAAGGTCATAATATAACTTTATAACCAGGAATAACATAAGTTTATTACATCAAACATAGCTCATTGGCTATTACATTACATTGCAGCGGAATAAATATAGTCATGGGTCCTTCATCTTCAAAGTGCCACAGGCAGATGTTGGTTGTAGACTTTGTAATCCTAATCAAACATTCTTCACTAAAACAATCAACCTGCAACATACAAGTTACATCCACAAAGGGTCAATACATTTGAATTGTATTGGCAAGTGATACTATGGTAGTATAGTGGAATCTATCATCTATATGCATTTGGCTAAGTGGAGTTGAGGCTTGCATTGCTCAAAATAGATTTTTCTTATCATTTTGAAAATACTAAGTTTTTGCTTGACAAAATCATTTTTCTCAATCAAAGATTTCAAGATCCTTGTACCAAGCCATCTCTCCATCAATGATTGAAGAATTCAAACAATCCCTTGTTCAACCACAAGATTTTAATTTAGAAATTTGAATGATGAGATTCTTGATTGCTTCCATGTCTTGATGCTCAAATTGTCCTTTACCAGGGACATGGCTAAGTACTTAGATTTTACACTCTGCAGAGGTGGTGCACTTTCCCCACAAGACTTGGTTTCCCAAGACAAGATCTTTCAGAAGCCTTCCCTTAGACCAAAATGGACGCGTTCCAACCTATCAAACACTACCACCAACTGTCCATATGGCTAAGTTCTTGCAACCTATATGATCATGGCAGAGCCCATATTGCCAAGTGGTTGCACTTGAAGCTTCTCAACATTTGACATCTCAAATCCCTTTGTTTCCTGGGTGGCATTCCACAAGTGAGATACACAAGGTCAACCATAAACATGGGCCTTGTGAACCACTCAACCATTCTCCACCAAGCAAGCCCATTCCACCCAGGGGATTCATTAACTTAGTTGTTTTATTAAACAAAAACATAAGTCCTCAGACTTAGAATATTTTTCCATAGTGTGAATATATATTCCACCCATGTTTTCTATTAGCTAGGCTAAGCTTGATAGTACTAGGAATCTTAACTTAGGAAAATCCTACTAAGGATTCATCTACTAGGTTTCCTATAGCAAGATCTATACTTAGCAAAATCCATGCAAGTTTATTTAGCAAAATCACTAATGCATAGAGAAAGTAATGGGACAAAAAGTATGAAGCATCACTTGCCTTTTTGGTAGAGTATAGGTTCACTTCTTGATCTTTGCAACAATCACACTCTTCAAGTCACTACAAATCAATCAAGCAAGGAACAAACTCAATCTACCAATCAAGCAAAACAACACACATAAATAACAAAGTCAAAGAAATGCATGCAAGCATGCCAAGCTTTGTTTTGTTTGAAAAAGTGGTTCTTAGTGGGTCATAGTTATTTGGGTGCATCTAATGGTCATTTCCTAAAGTGGCCAAGTCATTTGCAAAAGGTTTCACTTAAAAACCATTTTCAAAACAAAGTGTTATTTTATGTGGTGTAGAAATATTTTTACTAAGGCATTAGCCTATAGGGTTCACCAAATGAGTTGCTATTGCAAAACTTGGTGTTTTTGGGTCAGTAGGTTTGGTCCAAAACATTTCCTTGAAGTTTTCTTTTCATAAACATTTTTATAACAAAAACCATTCTTTTTATTTGGCTAGAAAATGGCTAAGTCAATTAATCTAACCTAAATCTTTCAAAAATTCATTTTTAACACCAAGGGTTGGTTCCTAGGGTCACTAAGATCACAACAAACCATTTTGCAAAGGTTTTAATCCAAAAATCATTTTTAAACAATTTTTATACTCTAAACAAGCTCACAAAAGTTTCTGCAAATTCAAACAAGATAACAAATACTATTTGCCAATCTAACTCCACAGTTGGATAGGGCTTGTTCTCCTGAATCCATTGATATAAAATTTGCCGAATTTGGACGTGTGGTTTGAAAGTTATAGGGTTTTCAAATTGCTACTTAAATCTGTTTTTCAAATCCTGTTTTAAAACAGATCCTGCCACGCGGCTTGCTCCTATTCGCCAGTACCGGTTCGCACGGATCAGTCGCTGGGGAGCGTTGGATTAAGTCTAATCGTGCGGTACTGAGCGCATACCTCTTCGGCGTTTAAGTGACCTAATCCTGTTCGTCTGATCTAGATCTAACGAACCTAAACAGATGGCCATTAACCGGCGGCACTGCGTGGCTGTGCGCGGCGGCGACGGGCAGACGGCGGCGAAGTCGATGCTACAGGAAGCGAGGAAGGAGGAGAGGGGGCTCACTGTGATCGTCGTGGCACGGGGATGCTCAACCTGCCTCTGGTTGATGAAGGGGCGCACTATGCTGGCTTGAATCTCTCGCCGGAGTTCGTGTCCGCGTCGGGCTTCTCTGTTCTTCGTCGGAGGCGACGACACAAGCCACGGAAAAGCAAGATAACCGTTGCGTTAGATGCGTACAGGGTCGGTGATCGCGTGTGCATCAACGAAACGGAAGGGTGTGGTCAGGTTTACCTGGAGGACTCGCCGGAAAAGTAACAGACGACGGCGGCGTGTAGGTGGAGTTGCTGTCGACGTTTTGGAGCGCCCGCAGATGAATGGTTGGTATGAACGGATGCGTCTGGACGCGTGGAGTATGTGTGCTAGGTCGACGAGGCAAGGGGCGGCGTGTGGCAGCCGGAATCGGAAATGGAAGTCGTCGGAGACAGAGGCAGTCGAGGAGGGATTGTGGCGGCCTGGAGGCGTGCTCGGGGGAGGGAACAGAGGGAAAAGGAGGAGGAGGAGCAGGCGGTTAAATGGGCGTTGTCGCGACGAGGAATTAACGCGGCATTAAGGCGTAATCAAGCCGAGACTTTATGTCTGCAACGGCGAGGGGAGGAGGAAGAAGAGGTCGTGCGGGGTGGAGAAGAAGGAAGGTGGCGGTGGGGTCCTCTGTCAGTGAGAAAAGGAAGAAGGGGAGGGGTCCACTTGTCAGCGTCGGTGTGGGTCGGAAACAGAGTGAGGAATGTTTTCTTTCGGGTGAGGGGGAGCTGGGCTAGGTGGGCTGTTTGGGCCGGGGTAGTGGGTTGGGTCTGTTTTCTTTTTTTTTCTGTCTGATTCCTTTTTCTTTTTCTAATTCTATTTTTCTGTTTTGAATTTCAAACAAACAAACAATGATCACATCAATTCAAACAACACCCAAACTTTGTAAATTTGACTTAGTTCTGTTTAGTAGCCTGAACCTAATTCTAAAATCTATAATTTTTAAATAAATAAAGTCCAATATTAATTAAATAGTTGTCCATTACTAATTAATCAAATTAGGATCTGATTTATTTCAAACTCAATTTAAATTCATATATTTTCCAAAACCAAAATAGTGGGTTGTATTTGAAATAAGGTATATCTAGAAAGCTTGGTTAAAATAATTAACCATTTTATTAAAGGTTCCATTTATTAATTAAATAAAATGAACCAAGGTTTATTAATCAAATAGGGTTTAATGTTTAATAAAATCTCCATTTGAAAACCAAATATTTTAAAAATCAAATCAGTAGGTTTTATTTGAAAATATAAGATACTTGAAATACTTGTTTTAAAATAAATTAACATTTTATTTTAGGTCCATTATCAATTAAATAACATAGACTTTCATTTATTATTTCAAATAGGGTTTGTTTTATTGAGAATGTTTATTTTAAAATCTAAAATAAAGTTAAAACACTTTAGTAGGTTTTTAATTATGAATATCAATTATTTGAGAAAACTTATTTTAAATATTTTAATAAGTTTTGATGTTTAAATTTTAAATTGGTAAAACCTTTTATCTAAATAAAGTTGGATATTAAATCCCTATTACTTTATTTAAATTAACCTTTGTTATTTTTATTCAAAACAAATGTTTTAAATCCAAAGCTTGTCCAAGGTTTAATTTGGCTTATAAAATAATCTTTATTTATAAATCCATTCTTTTCTTTTGAATACCAAATCTTTTATTTTTTAAAAGATCAAAAATAGTAATTCCAAAACATTTTTAATTTCCTTTATTTAAAATGTTTATCTTTTTAAATCCCTTTAGGACTTTATTTGATTCAAATGGGTTTGAGGTTCCATTTAGATTCAAAAAGTTTCTTCTGGCCTTGAAAATCAAACAAAGTTTTGTTTTATTAATTTATTTTCACATTATAAGATTTGGAAAATCTTGGGATGTGACAGGCTACCACCCTTAAAATAAATCTCGTCCCGAGATTTGGGGAGGCTAGGGTTACAAGCAAGTTCAAAACAACTAGGGTACTACCACCCTAAAAAAAAATTTCAACCAAAAATTACATATTGTCCTTCTTGGGTCCTGGAAAACTTCTCTAAGCAAAATTTTGCTTTATTTCTACACTTGACTCATGGGCCAAGGTTGAGTTCCTTCATAGACTTGTTTAACTTGTTCTTCATCTTTTCTGGACAATTGTTTGCATAGTGGCCTAGTTCCTTGCATTTGAAACATGTGACAAGGCTGATATCTTTCTTTTCCTTTGGTATCATTGCCTTTTGTTTGTTTCTTTTGTTCTTCTTCTTTTCTGGGCATTCATTGGCATAGTGTCCCATCTCTTTGCAATTGTAGCATTGAACTTGAGTAATATCCTTTTTGTTAGGGTTGGGGCATTTCTTCTTCTTCTTGGGTCTCTCCAAAGCTAGGAGTTCTTCTAGTTCATGTTCTTCATAGGTGGGAGATCTTTCTCTCTTCTTGAGGCATTGATCTTCATGTTCCTTGGATGCATGATCCTTGTATCTAAAATTATAGCTAGCTTGGGTTCCTTCTAGAATAGCATGTTGGTCATCCTTGTTGTCATTAGCTCTTTGGGAAAAGTTCTCTCTCATGTTGATTATTTGAGTAACTAATCCTTGCAACAATTGGGATTGAAGCTTCAAAATCCCTTGTATGGCTGGGTCTAGTCCATTGTTGTTGGCTAAAAGTTGAGTTGTCTCTTGGCTCAACTGGTTTTGGTTTTCTATTAGTTCTCTCATGTTGTCTTCTTGGTTGTTGTTGTCATCAACGTTGATGTTGGAGTTTCTTGGAGTAGTCATCTGTTTGGGTTTTGATGGGAGATTAGAATAGGCAAGATATTTCTAAGGAAATATTTCAAGTCACACATATCACAATTCACACAAGCAATGTTCAAGCAATCACAAACAATAATTTCACTCAAACAACAAAGTTCAAGCACATTTTTAGGCAACAAAATATTTTTGTTACACCACATAAGTTGGTGTGTTTGACTTAACTATAAATGGTGGTCCATCTATATGGTTTACTTGTGATTTCTCCTTCCTTTATGATTCTTCTTGTATGAGATCATGGTTCCTTGAGATAACTCTTGGTTGCAATACTTCAAAGTTGTTGATGGCTCCTTCCTATTTTGCATTCTCCCAGTCTCTAAATCTTAAGCAAGATTTCCTTGTTTCACTTGTGGTCCTTAGTGGTATCCAAAGTTGAAGTCCTTGGTGATTATGCTGAAGATGTTGAAGTCATTAGAGCTGAAGATGTTGAAGTCATTAGAGTTGAAGATGTTGAAGAAGTCCTTTGCACCTGGTGTAGTCTTGGGTCATGGGGTAGGTTTTTCCATCAAGTTGAAGTAGAAGAGGTGTAGAGTTGAAACCAAAATGGTTGGGGAAAGAGTTTACAAGTGTTTTTGTAAATAAGTTTTTGAACAAACACAACTCCTATTTTTCTAAGGGTTTTTGTCCAATCCTAGGTTTACAAATCCTACAGGCAACACAATGCTCTGATACCATCTGTAGGGGTCCCAATCTTTAATAAGATTGATCCCTCCTGTGTTTTACAATGCTAGTCCCTGGATCAATAGCTAGCATCCACAGTTAAGATGTAATATCAAGAAACAAAGGTCATAATATAACTTTATAACCAGGAATAACATAAGTTTATTACATCAAACATAGCTCATTGGCTATTACATTACATTGCAGCGGAATAAATATAGTCATGGGTCCTTCATCTTCAAAGTGCCACAGGCAGATGTTGGTTGTAGACTTTGTAATCCTAATCAAACATTCTTCACTAAAACAATCTACCTGCAACATACAAGTTACAGCCACAAAGGGTCAATACATTTGAATTGTATTGGCAAGTGATACTATGGTAGTATAGTGGAATCTATCATCTATATGCATTTGGCTAAGTGGAGTTGAGGCTTGCATTGCTCAAAATAGATTTTTCTTATCATTTTGAAAATACTAAGTTTTTGCTTGACAAAATCATTTTTCTCAATCAAAGATTTCAAGATCCTTGTACCAAGCCATCTCTCCATCAATGATTGAAGAATTCAAACAATCCCTTGTTCAACCACAAGATTTTAATTTAGAAATTTGAATGATGAGATTCTTGATTGCTTCCATGTCTTAATGCTCAAATTGTCCTTTACCAGGGACATGGCTAAGTACTTAGATTTTACACTCTGCAGAGGTGGTGCACTTTCCCCACAAGACTTGGTTTCCCAAGACAAGATCTTTCAGAAGCCTTCCCTTAGACCAAAATGGATGCGTTCCAACCTATCAAACACTACCACCAACTGTCCATATGGCTAAGTTCTTGCAACCTATATGATCATGGCAGAGCCCATATTGCCAAGTGGTTGCACTTGAAGCTTCTCAACATTTGACATCTCAAATCCCTTTGTTTCCTGGGTGGCATTCCACAAGTGAGATACACAAGGTCAACCATAAACATGGGCCTTGTGAACCACTCAACCATTCTCCACCAAGCAAGCCCATTCCACCCAGGGGATTCATTAACTTAGTTGTTTTATTAAACAAAAACATAAGTCCTCAGACTTAGAATATTTTTCCATAGTGTGAATATATATTACACCCATGTTTTCTATTAGCTAGGCTAAGCTTGATAGTACTAGGAATCTTAACTTAGGAAAATCCTACTAAGGATTCATCTACTAGGTTTCCTATAGCAAGATCTATACTTAGCAAAATCCATGCAAGTTTATTTAGCAAAATCACTAATGCATAGAGAAAGTAATGGGACAAAAAGTATGAAGCATCACTTGCCTTTTTGGTAGAGTATAGGTTCACTTCTTGATCTTTGCAACAATCACACTCTTCAAGTCACTACAAATCAATCAAGCAAGGAACAAACTCAATCTACCAATCAAGCAAAACAACACACATAAATAACAAAGTCAAAGAAATGCATGCAAGCATGCCAAGCTTTGTTTTGTTTGAAAAAGTGGTTCTTAGTGGGTCATAGTTATTTGGGTGCATCTAATGGTCATTTCCTAAAGTGGCCAAGTCATTTGCAAAAGGTTTCACTTAAAAACCATTTTCAAAACAAAGTGTTATTTTATGTGGTGTAGAAATATTTTTACTAAGGCATTAGCCTATAGGGTTCACCAAATGAGTTGCTATTGCAAAACTTGGTGTTTTTGGGTCAGTAGGTTTGGTCCAAAACATTTCCTTGAAGTTTTCTTTTCATAAACATTTTTATAACAAAAACCATTCTTTTTATTTGGCTAGAAAATGGCTAAGTCAATTAATCTAACCTAAATCTTTCAAAAATTCATTTTTAACACCAAGGGTTGGTTCCTAGGGTCAGTAAGATCACAACAAACCATTTTGCAAAGGTTTTAATCCAAAAATCATTTTTAAACAATTTTTATACTCTAAACAAGCTCACAAAAGTTTCTGCAAATTCAAACAAGATAACAAATACTATTTGCCAAACTAACTCCACAGTTGGATAGGGCTTGTTCTCCTGAATACATTGATATAAAATTTGCCGAATTTGGACGTGTGGTTTGAAAGTTATAGGGTTTTCAAATTGCTACTTAAATATGTTTTTCAAATCCTGTTTTAAAACAGATCCTGCCACGCGGCTTGCTCCTATTCGCCAGTACCGGTTCGCACGGATCAGTCGCTGGGGAGCGTTGGATTAAGTCTAATCGTGCGGTACTGAGCGCATACCTCTTCGGCGTTTAAGTGACCTAATCCTGTTCGTCTGATCTAGATCTAACGAACCTAAACAGATGGCCATTAACCGGCGGCACTGCGTGGCTGTGCGCGGCGGCGACGGGCAGACGGCGGCGAAGTCGATGCTACAGGAAGCGAGGAAGGAGGAGAGGGGGCTCACTGTGATCGTCGTGGCACGGGGATGCTCAACCTGCCTCTGGTTGATGAAGGGGCGCACTATGCTGGCTTGAATCTCTCGCCGGAGTTCGTGTCCGCGTCGGGCTTCTCTGTTCTTCGTCGGAGGCGACGACACAAGCCACGGAAAAGCAAGATAACCGTTGCGTTAGATGCGTACAGGGTCGGTGATCGCGTGTGCATCAACGAAACGTAAGGGTGTGGTCAGGTTTACCTGGAGGACTCGCCGGAAAAGTAACAGACGACAGCGGCGTGTAGGTGGAGTTGCTGTCGACGTTTTGGAGCGCCCGCAGATGAATGGTTGGTATGAACGGATGCGTCTGGACGCGTGGAGTATGTGTGCTAGGTCGACGAGGCAAGGGGCGGCGTGTGGCAGCCGGAATCGGAAATGGAAGTCGTCGGAGACAGAGGCAGTCGAGGAGGGATTGTGGCGGCCTGGAGGCGTGCTCGGGGGAGGGAACAGAAGGAAAAGGAGGAGGAGGAGCAGGCGGTTAAATGGGCGTTGTCGCGACGAGGAATTAACGCGGCGTTAAGGCGTAATCAAGCCGAGACTTTATGTCTGCAACGGCGAGGGGAGGAGGAAGAAGAGGTCGTGCGGGGTGGAGAAGAAGGAACGTGGCGGTGGGGTCCTCTGTCAGTGAGAAAAGGAAGAAGGGGAGGGGTCCACTTGTCAGCGTCGGTGTGGGTCGGAAACAGAGTGAGGAATGTTTTCTTTCGGGTGAGGGGGAGCTGGGCTAGGTGGGCTGTTTGGGCCGGGGTAGTGGGTTGGGTCTGTTTTCTTATTTTTTTCTGTCTGATTCCTTTTTCTTTTTCTAATTCTATTTTTCTGTTTTGAATTTCAAACAAACAAACAATGATCACATCAATTCAAACAACACCCAAACTTTGTAAATTTGACTTAGTTCTGTTTAGTAGCCTGAACCTAATTCTAAAATCTATAATTTTTAAATAAATAAAGTCCAATATTAATTAAATAGTTGTCCATTACTAATTAATCAAATTAGGATCTGATTTATTTCAAACTCAATTTAAATTCATATATTTTCCAAAACCAAAATAGTGGGTTGTATTTGAAATAAGGTATATCTAGAAAGCTTGGTTAAAATAATTAACCATTTTATTAAAGGTTCCATTTATTAATTAAATAAAATGAACCAAGGTTTATTAATCAAATAGGGTTTAATGTTTAATAAAATCTCCATTTGAAAACCAAATATTTTAAAAATCAAATCAGTAGGTTTTATTTGAAAATATAAGATACTTGAAATACTTGTTTTAAAATAAATTAACATTTTATTTTAGGTCCATTATCAATTAAATAACATAGACTTTCATTTATTATTTCAAATAGGGTTTGTTTTATTGAGAATGTTTATTTTAAAATCTAAAATAAAGTTAAAACACTTTAGTAGGTTTTTAATTATGAATATCAATTATTTGAGAAAACTTATTTTAAATATTTTAATAAGTTTTGATGTTTAAATTTTAAATTGGTAAAACCTTTTATCTAAATAAAGTTGGATATTAAATCCCTATTACTTTATTTAAATTAACCTTTGTTATTTTTATTCAAAACAAATGTTTTAAATCCAAAGCTTGTCCAAGGTTTAATTTGGCTTATAAAATAATCTTTATTTATAAATCCATTCTTTTCTTTTGAATACCAAATCTTTTATTTTTTAAAAGATCAAAAATAGTAATTCCAAAACATTTTTAATTTCCTTTATTTAAAATGTTTATCTTTTTAAATCCCTTTAGGACTTTATTTGATTCAAATGGGTTTGAGGTTCCATTTAGATTCAAAAAGTTTCTTCTGGCCTTGAAAATCAAACAAAGTTTTGTTTTATTAATTTATTTTCACATTATAAGATTTGGAAAATCTTGGGATGTGACAGGCTACCACCCTTAAAATAAATCTCGTCCCGAGATTTGGGGAGGCTAGGGTTACAAGCAAGTTCAAAACAACTAGGGTACTACCACCCTAAAAAAAAATTTCAACCAAAAATTACATATTGTCCTTCTTGGGTCCTGGAAAACTTCTCTAAGCAAAATTTTGCTTTGTTTCTACACTTGACTCATGGGCCAAGGTTGAGTTCCTTCATAGACTTGTTTAACTTGTTCTTCATCTTTTCTGGACAATTGTTTGCATAGTGGCCTAGTTCCTTGCATTTGAAACATGTGACAAGGCTGATATCTTTCTTTTCCTTTGGTATCATTGCCTTTTGTTTGTTTCTTTTGTTCTTCTTCTTTTCTGGGCATTCATTGGCATAGTGTCCCATCTCTTTGCAATTGTAGCATTGAACTTGAGTAATATCCTTTTTGTTAGGGTTGGGGCATTTCTTCTTCTTCTTGGGTCTCTCCAAAGCTAGGAGTTCTTCTAGTTCATGTTCTTCATAGGTGGGAGATCTTTCTCTCTTCTTGAGGCATTGATCTTCATGTTCCTTGGATGCATGATCCTTGTATCTAAAATTATAGCTAGCTTGGGTTCCTTCTAGAATAGCATGTTGGTCATCCTTGTTGTCATTAGCTCTTTGGGAAAAGTTCTCTCTCATGTTGATTATTTGAGTAACTAATCCTTGCAACAATTGGGATTGAAGCTTCAAAATCCTTTGTATGGCTGGGTATAGTCCATTGTTGTTGGCTAAAAGTTGAGTTGTCTCTTGGCTCAACTGGTTTTGGTTTTCTATTAGTTCTCTCATGTTGTCTTCTTGGTTGTTGTTGTCATCAACGTTGATGTTGGAGTTTCTTGGAGTAGTCATCTGTTTGGGTTTTGATGGGAGATTAGAATAGGCAAGATATTTCTAAGGAAATATTTCAAGTCACACATATCACAATTCACACAAGCAATGTTCAAGCAATCACAAACAATAATTTCACTCAAACAACAAAGTTCAAGCACATTTTTAGGCAACAAAATATTTTTGTTACACCACATAAGTTGGTGTGTTTGACTTAACTATAAATGGTGGTCCATCTATATGGTTTACTTGTGATTTCTCCTTCCTTTATGATTCTTCTTGTATGAGATCATGGTTCCTTGAGATAACTCTTGGTTGCAATACTTCAAAGTTGTTGATGGCTCCTTCCTATTTTGCATTCTCCCAGTCTCTAAATCTTAAGCAAGATTTCCTTGTTTCACTTGTGGTCCTTAGTGGTATCCAAAGTTGAAGTCCTTGGTGATTATGCTGAAGATGTTGAAGTCATTAGAGCTGAAGATGTTGAAGTCATTAGAGTTGAAGATGTTGAAGAAGTCCTTTGCACCTGGTGTAGTCTTGGGTCATGGGGTAGGTTTTTCCATCAAGTTGAAGTAGAAGAGGTGTAGAGTTGAAACCAAAATGGTTGGGGAAAGAGTTTACAAGTGTTTTTGTAAATAAGTTTTTGAACAAACACAACTCCTATTTTTCTAAGGGTTTTTGTCCAATCCTAGGTTTACAAATCCTACAGGCAACACAATGCTCTGATACCATCTGTAGGGGTCCCAATCTTTAATAAGATTGATCCCTCCTGTGTTTTACAATGCTAGTCCCTGGATCAATAGCTAGCATCCACAGTTAAGATGTAATATCAAGAAACAAAGGTCATAATATAACTTTATAACCAGGAATAACATAAGTTTATTACATCAAACATAGCTCATTGGCTATTACATTACATTGCAGCGGAATAAATATAGTCATGGGTCCTTCATCTTCAAAGTGCCACAGGCAGATGTTGGTTGTAGACTTTGTAATCCTAATCAAACATTCTTCACTAAAACAATCTACCTGCAACATACAAGTTACAGCCACAAAGGGTCAATACATTTGAATTGTATTGGCAAGTGATACTATGGTAGTATAGTGGAATCTATCATCTATATGCATTTGGCTAAGTGGAGTTGAGGCTTGCATTGCTCAAAATAGATTTTTCTTATCATTTTGAAAATACTATGTTTTTGCTTGACAAAATCATTTTTCTCAATCAAAGATTTCAAGATCCTTGTACCAAGCCATCTCTCCATCAATGATTGAAGAATTCAAACAATCCCTTGTTCAACCACAAGATTTTAATTTAGAAATTTGAATGATGAGATTCTTGATTGCTTCCATGTCTTAATGCTCAAATTGTCCTTTACCAGGGACATGGCTAAGTACTTAGATTTTACACTCTGCAGAGGTGGTGCACTTTCCCCACAAGACTTGGTTTCCCAAGACAAGATCTTTCAGAAGCCTTCCCTTAGACCAAAATGGACGCGTTCCAACCTATCAAACACTACCACCAACTGTCCATATGGCTAAGTTCTTGCAACCTATATGATCATGGCAGAGCCCATATTGCCAAGTGGTTGCACTTGAAGCTTCTCAACATTTGACATCTCAAATCCCTTTGTTTCCTGGGTGGCATTCCACAAGTGAGATACACAAGGTCAACCATAAACATGGGCCTTGTGAACCACTCAACCATTCTCCACCAAGCAAGCCCATTCCACCCAGGGGATTCATTAACTTAGTTGTTTTATTAAACAAAAACATAAGTCCTCAGACTTAGAATATTTTTCCATAGTGTGAATATATATTACACCCATGTTTTCTATTAGCTAGGCTAAGCTTGATAGTACTAGGAATCTTAACTTAGGAAAATCCTACTAAGGATTCATCTACTAGGTTTCCTATAGCAAGATCTATACTTAGCAAAATCCATGCAAGTTTATTTAGCAAAATCACTAATGCATAGAGAAAGTAATGGGACAAAAGTATGAAGCATCACTTGCCTTTTTGGTAGAGTATAGGTTCACTTCTTGATCTTTGCAACAATCACACTCTTCAAGTCACTACAAATCAATCAAGCAAGGAACAAACTCAATCTACCAATCAAGCAAAACAACACACATAAATAACAAAGTCAAAGAAATGCATGCAAGCATGCCAAGCTTTGTTTTGTTTGAAAAAGTGGTTCTTAGTGGGTCATAGTTATTTGGGTGCATCTAATGGTCATTTCCTAAAGTGGCCAAGTCATTTGCAAAAGGTTTCACTTAAAAACCATTTTCAAAACAAAGTGTTATTTTATGTGGTGTAGAAATATTTTTACTAAGGCATTAGCCTATAGGGTTCACCAAATGAGTTGCTATTGCAAAACTTGGTGTTTTTGGGTCAGTAGGTTTGGTCCAAAACATTTCCTTGAAGTTTTCTTTTCATAAACATTTTTATAACAAAAACCATTCTTTTTATTTGGCTAGAAAATGGCTAAGTCAATTAATCTAACCTAAATCTTTCAAAAATTCATTTTTAACACCAAGGGTTGGTTCCTAGGGTCAGTAAGATCACAACAAAACATTTTTCAAAGGTTTTAATCCAAAAATCATTTTTAAACAATTTTTATACTCTAAACAAGCTCACAAAAGTTTCTGCAAATTCAAACAAGATAACAAATACTATTTGCCAAACTAACTCCACAGTTGGATAGGGCTTGTTCTCCTGAATCCATTGATATAAAATTTGCCGAATTTGGACGTGTGGTTTGAAAGTTATAGGGTTTTCAAATTGCTACTTAAATCTGTTTTTCAAATCCTGTTTTAAAACAGATCCTGCCACGCGGCTTGCTCCTATTCGCCAGTACCGGTTCGCACGGATCACGCTGGGGAGCGTTGGATTAAGTCTAATCGTGCGGTACTGAGCGCATACCTCTTCGGCGTTTAAGTGACCTAATCCTGTTCGTCTGATCTAGATCTAACGAACCTAAACATATGGCCATTAACCGGCGGCACTGCGTGGCTGTGCGCGGCGGCGACGGGCAGACGGCGGCGAAGTCGATGCTACAGGAAGCGAGGAAGGAGGAGAGGGGGCTCACTGTGATCGTCGTGGCACGGGGATGCTCAACCTGCCTCTGGTTGATGAAGGGGCGCACTATGCTGGCTTGAATCTCTCGCCGGAGTTCGTGTCCGCGTCGGGCTTCTCTGTTCTTCGTCGGAGGCGACGACACAAGCCACGGAAAAGCAAGATAACCGTTGCGTTAGATGCGTACAGGGTCGGTGATCGCGTGTGCATCAACGAAACGGAAGGGTGTGGTCAGGTTTACCTGGAGGACTCGCCGGAAAAGTAACAGACGACGGCGGCGTGTAGGTGGAGTTGCTGTCGACGTTTTGGAGCGCCCGCAGATGAATGGTTGGTATGAACGGATGCGTCTGGACGCGTGGAGTATGTGTGCTAGGTCGACGAGGCAAGGGGCGGCGTGTGGCAGCCGGAATCGGAAATGGAAGTCGTCGGAGACAGAGGCAGTCGAGGAGGGATTGTGGCGGCCTGGAGGCGTGCTCGGGGGAGGGAACAGAGGGAAAAGGAGGAGGAGGAGCAGGCGGTTAAATGGGCGTTGTCGCGACGAGGAATTAACGCGGCGTTAAGGCGTAATCAAGCCGAGACTTTATGTCTGCAACGGCGAGGGGAGGAGGAAGAAGAGGTCGTGCGGGGTGGAGAAGAAGGAACGTGGCGGTGGGGTCCTCTGTCAGTGAGAAAAGGAAGAAGGGGAGGGGTCCACTTGTCAGCGTCGGTGTGGGTCGGAAACAGAGTGAGGAATGTTTTCTTTCGGGTGAGGGGGAGCTGGGCTAGGTGGGCTGTTTGGGCCGGGGTAGTGGGTTGGGTCTGTTTTCTTATTTTTTTCTGTCTGATTCCTTTTTCTTTTTCTAATTCTATTTTTCTGTTTTGAATTTCAAACAAACAAACAATGATCACATCAATTCAAACAACACCCAAACTTTGTAAATTTGACTTAGTTCTGTTTAGTAGCCTGAACCTAATTCTAAAATCTATAATTTTTAAATAAATAAAGTCCAATATTAATTAAATAGTTGTCCATTACTAATTAATCAAATTAGGATCTGATTTATTTCAAACTCAATTTAAATTCATATATTTTCCAAAACCAAAATAGTGGGTTGTATTTGAAATAAGGTATATCTAGAAAGCTTGGTTAAAATAATTAACCATTTTATTAAAGGTTCCATTTATTAATTAAATAAAATGAACCAAGGTTTATTAATCAAATAGGGTTTAATGTTTAATAAAATCTCCATTTGAAAACCAAATATTTTAAAAATCAAATCAGTAGGTTTTATTTGAAAATATAAGATACTTGAAATACTTGTTTTAAAATAAATTAACATTTTATTTTAGGTCCATTATCAATTAAATAACATAGACTTTCATTTATTATTTCAAATAGGGTTTGTTTTATTGAGAATGTTTATTTTAAAATCTAAAATAAAGTTAAAACACTTTAGTAGGTTTTTAATTATGAATATAAATTATTTGAGAAAACTTATTTTAAATATTTTAATAAGTTTTGATGTTTAAATTTTAAATTGGTAAAACCTTTTATCTAAATAAAGTTGGATATTAAATCCCTATTACTTTATTTAAATTAACCTTTGTTATTTTTATTCAAAACAAATGTTTTAAATCCAAAGCTTGTCCAAGGTTTAATTTGGCTTATAAAATAATCTTTATTTATAAATCCATTCTTTTCTTTTGAATACCAAATCTTTTATTTTTTAAAAGATCAAAAATAGTAATTCCAAAACATTTTTAATTTCCTTTATTTAAAATGTTTATCTTTTTAAATCCCTTTAGGACTTTATTTGATTCAAATGGGTTTGAGGTTCCATTTAGATTCAAAAAGTTTCTTCTGGCCTTGAAAATCAAACAAAGTTTTGTTTTATTAATTTTTTTTTCACATTACAAGATTTGGAAAATCTTGGGATGTGACAATAGTGATACTAGTTTCATATGTCATTTATTTGATAGGAATGATTGAAAAGAATCCAATCAATAGGATAGTTGATGGATTTAAATCCCTCCTTGATAGATAGAAGAATTATTTGTATTACCCAATCATATGATAGAAAAGAAGATTACAAGGATGAAGTCTGAAGGTAGTTACCAGGAGTAGTCCTATTGGATCAAGTAGGTATAGTTAATAAATTATATATCTTAATCCAATAGATCTAAACAGAAGATAATTATAATACAACTATAATGTTGTATTGATGATGCCTTGATAGCCAATTGGAAACCTAAACCATAAAGGATCAAAAGATTATAATAATCATGCCTTATTCACCAAAATTGAATGCTTATATCATGTATAAGTGACATTGGTGGATATAACATTATGCACCCTAGTCTAGATATATTATCCTAGATTAACCATTACAAATCACAACAATATAATGTAAGGTTGGTGAATGAGTTACTAGAGTAGATATAAGGCAATATATTTCAATTAAAGCAAGTATAGCATGGAGTTATGGAAGTAGTGTTATTCATCTTAAAGGACAGTCAACTTTAGAGAAAGGTAGTTGGATGCATACAACTAATAGAGATAATTTAGTAATAAAGGTTATAAGGAAGTTATGAAATACTTTAGTATCAAACTCATTTGATTCATTATGAGTTTAGAAGGTTAATCAGTGAATGAGAATAGTACTATGAAGTAAAACTCATCATGTTAATCATGATGATAGATAGAAAAAGGTAGTATATCTAGGAAAGGAATTCCTTAATAAGAAGTCTAGAATTATGAATTATGGAAGATAGTAATTCTTGGTAAACAATCAACTCTAAATCTTAAAACCAAGTATAATATCCATTTCATATTAAGAATTCCTCATCTTATATCTATATCACTTTATAGAAATATTTTCAAGAGCAAATCACATAAACACATCTCTGACAATTCCAACCATCATAACTATATGTGCTTAAGTATATTTTATCAATTCCTTTCTATAAAACATTCAAGATATAACTTTCAAGTACTAAAGGTGATGTAAGCAAATATCCCAAACAGAAAACAATATGTTTAGCTATTGTAAGCAAAATTTATATTCAAACTATGAGCTAACTAGATTTGAGTTTTATAAACAAATAAAGAAATATCATAAAGCCATGATTTAGTATAAAAGAAAATTAATAATAAAGGCTTCTACAATAGATTAAAAGGGATTCATATAAGAAAATATAAAAAATATAAAAACAATTATCCTAAGGGTTTACAAAATGAACCTCAATCAATATCCAATGTTGCTACAATTATTCAGCAAATAAACTTTGTTAAAAAGTTCAAATCAAAGGTTTAAAATACAAATCTGAAAAGTAAAACAGAAAATAGAAAAGGGAAAAGGAAAGGAGGAAACAAGCAGTGCCAGTCCAAGGCCCATTTCCTCACCCCTCTATATCTCGCTCACTAGCCGCAGCCAGCCTTTTCCGCTCACTTCGTCATGGCCCAGTGGAGGCCCAGGCCCAAATACTGTTTTGTCTGATCTATCATCGTCATCCACCTCGCGCTGCCGCCGAAGCAGCTGTGTGGCGCGAGCGCCGGCATTGAGATGCTCGTCGTCGTCTGCTGGGAGTATAAGAACGTCACTGCGAAGCCCTCGTCTTTATCCTCTCACTCGCGCATCTTCACTCCTCCTTATCCTCTCTGCTTAACAAAGGGCCGAAACCCTAGCTCGTCGGAGCCACGCATCGCCGTCGATAGATTCCACCCCAGAACCTATGGAGTGGTCGAGGAGAACCGCCACGTTTCCCTCTTCAACTTAGTAGCATCATTAGATCAAGGGGAGCTCGGGTGGGTGCGAATTTTATCATTCCCTTCCGTCGGGGCTCGTCGGAGAAGTCGACCGTGTGCTCATCTCTGACCGCTCCGGTCATCGCCGACCTCTCTATCGTCATCAGGGTGAGTTCCTGAACCCTCCAGTACCCTTAAATCGCTTTATCTCAATGTGAATCGTCGTCTCACCGTGTGCCACCGTCGGCCACCATCGGACCTCGTCTTAGCTGAGGCTCCGATGACCATTTCCGAGCAGCGCCGCCACTTTAGGACTCAGCATGTTGCACTGATTCGAACTAGGTTCACTTTGTTTGCTAGGGCACAATAGATCGTCGCCGGCGACCAACCACTGACGGCGGTGGTGGTGCTAACGCCATCGCTATGTCATGCCAACGCCACCCTGAACCCAGTCATCCTGTTTGACTAGTCTTTGTCTCGCGTGGCTGGTGATGTGGCCCAGGGCCCATATGTCATCGACTGGGAGTAGAGAGTAGGTCAGTAACAAATGCATTTTCTTTGACCAGTGTGCTGAGGTGGCCACTGGCCCACTAGTCATTGACTGAGGCTAGATTGAGGTGCGGTGTAAAAAGTATTTCCTATTTAAAAAATAAATAAAATGTTATAACTAAATTAATAATATTCTAGAAATCAAATAAATGATTAAATCTTGTTTAATTAATTCAAAAAAATGTCTATAATATATGAATTTTTTTAGAAAAATAAAATCTATAACTTAAAACTGTTATCAAGTATTATTGTGATGATTATTTAAACAAATATTATTTAATAAAGGTCTTATAAGTAATTAAACTTTAATAATTTATATTTAAATAATGGGAATATTAAAAAAATACCAAAAATCTTAGCACAATAAGAATTATAATTTAAAATTAGAACCATGCATTATTATTTCATTTAATTAAATATTTATTATTTATTAAGTAATTATAAAGTAATAAGTATTGTAAAAATCATATCTTATTATTTATAAATTACAAAAATAAATATAATATACCAAAATGATCACAATAATAATATTTACATGTTAAAAATCTACTATTCTATTTTTGAGTTAAATAAATGTTTAAGTATTTTAATAACTCAAATTTAAACCTATTTACTTCATTACTAATTCATATAAGGATAAATAAAATTTATTAATATTTCTAAAATGAGTCAAATAAGTCCAATAAATAGTATTAGTCTTAAATATTAATAATATAAGACCATAATGGTTTAGAACATTATAAATACCCTTTTATTTAAAATTATCCTCAACCTTGAGGGAAGATTATATTCTCAAAGGATTCCAATGCATGAGAAAAACATAAAACAATAATTTGTAAATAATTCAAATCATTCCTATCTACTTTAACCACCAGATTACAAAAACTACCACCACACTATAATAAATCCATAAGTAGTTAAGTAATATTATATTTTGATTTATAAACTATAACCACTCATTGATAAAAGGTAAATGATACTACTCCATTATAAAAATCAAGAAAACACTACACTAAGTAAAAGGATAACCAATTTTAAGTAACCTAAAGGAAACATTCCAAATACACAAGATACAAATGTTATAAGTATTATACTTTCAAAATTATCTATATTTTAAAGTTAACTTTAGTCTCCAAGAATCTAAATATAACACTATAACCATTACTATATGTTTTATAGTTAACTTTGGTCTGAAGTAGTTAAGTAATAAAAACATCTCAAACCCAAACCATTCAAGAAAACATAAATAACAGCTACCCAACTCAACTAACCCCAAAGCTTGTTTAAACCTTAGAAGAGAAACCTTTTCTTCGAAGGTTATTCTTTTTGCCACTTCAAACAAGAACTCTTATATAAGCAATTTTGACTAGTATTTCATAAGTATATATTTTATTGATACATATGTGTTGCTCACAACCACTTATAAGCTCTAACAGAAGCACAAATGTGAAACCTATCTAAAAGGACCACACATTCCAAAGTAACCATTTCCGAAATCCAAACCCTAGGACAACGTTATCCCCGGGATTTGTGTTTAGAACGTGCATCAAATTACTTATGCATAAAAGCATATTGCTTCTTTAAACATTAGTCCTTACCGGACAATGATGCTGATTTCAGATTTTGGATCTTATACTGACTCAAAGACCGTGAGTGCATAATCTTGCAATCACACAAGGCAAGTTCACACTTGCTCATGTCCTTTGTTTATTTTTTGTAAAGTATTTTACAAATCCAGTGTTGTTATCACCTGCATTTGAAAAAGGTCTAAAAACACTATTTTCGATAATAATGTGAACTATTGATTACTGATCCAGGGTGATCAGCTAATCTATTAAATCTGACAGTTGGAATACCACTGTTCAGAACTATATCACCTAGGACTTAACAACCAATGTCGCCAGTGATTCTTGCGCCGTATATTACGCATTGACCATGAGATTTGGAATGGGACGGAGAAGTCAGCTGTATCTTCTTCCTCTCGGATGAAGCCGGATGTGCAGGTCGTGGCTGTTATCCTCGTAGCGTGCATATTAATTGGTAATTTGTAGAGTATATGCAGCATATGGGTGGGAACCCTCAACGTCGCACGATAGTTTTGGCATCTAATGGTTTGTACAAACCATTGCCGTAATTCATTATGTGGGCATGGTGTACACCAAGGAGGCATGCGAGGTCGCGAAGGGGGCAGTGATTCGCTTGGATCATCTTCTGGGCCCCACATCATGGAATTGTGGACGGGAATAAGCTGCCCGGTTGTGCAACAAAGAGTTGATCTCTCATGGGTAAAGTAACGCACCTCTGCAGAGTGTAAGAACTATAACTTGTTACTCCCTGTTCCAGGAAGGAGTTGCGAACGCGGCGGGAAAGGAACTCTATGAAAGTTCTGGTAAACCCGTGAAGGATGACGGACATAGCTTTTTAGAATAAAAGCAACCTTTGAAGAAATGTTTATGAAAACTTGCATTGCCTACGACCTTTGGTCTGTGGCTGTAGTTATAGTGCATCAAACACTCCTTTTCTAGTGAATTTGCTGTGTACGCTTGTACTCAAAGTATCTTCTTGACCCTTGATAGATTCTGAAGCCGGAAAGACAACAACCACATCAAGTTATGCTCCAGGACATATCATGCAAAGCTAAAGCTCTTTGATGAAGTCAAGGAAGTCAACATACACATCAACTCAAGTGAAGACGAAGTTATTGATTAGATTGAAATATAATCTCTAGCCAAAGAACCTAATTCTGTAGTGCGTTGCAATAGCAGCAATGCCAACCCCTTAGTTAAAATACTAGTTTTAATAGTATAATAATTCTTGCGTTATTTATCTTTGATTCCTCTCTGTAAGAAGTTCTTTCTCTCTCTCTCTTTAACCTAGAGTGCTCTCTGGATCTTGTGTAAAGAGTGAGTTGTAACCTTTAGCCATGTATTGGACAAGCTGTGTTTTTGTTGTGCTATTCTGAGGGATGTAATACTGGTGAACAGTGTTTCATTGGTGTTATGTCAACGACTATAGTATACTACATCATGCAGTGGTATGCTGGGTCACCGCAGTACATATCATGGTATGATTGATCAAAACATTCTTGTGATTGCACTTATCAAGTGTCAAAGAACTTGAATCTTGTTTCACTTATCAAGTGTCGATACAATTGAATCTTGATTCAAATTCTTTTCTATGCGGCAAGAACCTTTTCTCGTCGTTTCCATATTGAACTTCTTCAATATCTCATATATGTACGTTTGGCATAACCATATTAGCGTCACAGTCTATTCATATAGACATTCATGTATACTATTTGGATTTTGTCTAAGTCTTTCATCGAAATGAAATTCTTAACCTTTGTCAATAAAAGATACATCATTTCCAATCAACAATATGTCCTCCACATAATGTATTAGAAATATGACTTAGCGCTCCCACTTAATTTCTTGCAAATGCAAGCATCTTCATCATCTTCGATGAAATTAAACTCCTTTAAAAGTTTCATCACGCTGAAGATTCCAACTCCGCCATGCTTACTTCAACCATTGAAGTTTGCATGCACTTTTAGCATCCTTTGAATTTAATAAAACCCTTTGGACCATGTCTTGTAAGACCCGATACATGTTTAAGGGCATGACCAAAAATTCTCCATTTTCTTGTTTTATGGCCATTTTCATGAGCAATTGTAGAGGGAGTGTCCCAACCTTTAAACAATATAAGGTGGAGTCCCCTGTGTTTACAATGCTAGTCCCTGGATCAATAGCTAGCATCCACAGTTAAGATGTAATATCAAGAAACAAGGGTCATAATATAACTTTATAACCAGGAATAACATAATTTTTATTACATCTTACATAGCTCAATTGGCTATTACATTACATTGCAACGGAATAACTATAAGCATGGGGTCCTTCATCTTCAAAGTGCCACAGGCAGACATGTTGGTTGTAGTCTTTGTAATCCTAATCAATCAATCATCTCTAAAAGCAATCAAACCTGCAACATTACAAGTTACAGCCACAAGGGTCAATACATTTGAATTGTATTGGCAAGCTTCACTACTTTGTAGAATATAAGTGGATCCTATCATTACATGCATATTTGGCTAAGTAGAGTTTTTAGGCTCATTTGCATAAAGCAATAATTTATCCTATCTTTTCAAAATGGTTTTAGTCCTTAGTCAAATCTCCTTTTCAAAATCCCTTGAACTCCTTGGTAAAATCCCAAGTGTTCAAGTCCTTGTCAAAAATCCCTTGAGCTCCTTGGTAACCCCAAGTGCATCAAGTTTTATCAAAATCTCTTGAGTTCCTTGGTACCCCCAAGTACTTCAAGTTTTTATCAAAATCTCTTGAGCTCCTTGGTACCCCCAAGTGCATCAAGTCTTTAAAAGTTTTCTTTTAGAAATTAGAATGTCGAGATTTCCCATAGCTTCAAACTTTAGTTGCTCAGTATTGTCCATAACCGGGGACACGGCTAAGTACTTAGATTTTATTATCTTCTGCAGAAGTAGTACACTTTACCCACATGTCACACTCCCATCTTGTTGCCACCAGTGGCCACTGGATTAGTGCTCACCAAGATGGAGTACCGGCAGATTGAGAATGTGACGAAGTCTTTCCAGAGGGTCCTCCCATACACCATTGCTAGCTTGTCGTCAGTACCCATGTAGGATTCCAGGTCCTCATGTCCAGTAACTTGAAGACAATGCATGGGTCTTCCCAATGTAGTTTACTAAGCCAGAGCCATAAATAGCATGTGGTTGCACACGAAAGCCACAATTGGAGAAACATGTTCAATCTCTAAGTTTCCTGGGTGGTTTCCTTTGGAGCACAACACACAGATATTGCCAGAGACATGGTTCCTTTTGTTGCCACCTTCTCCAAAACTCAAAGTATCCTTGGCCACCCAGGTGGTTCATTGAGTCTTTGTTTTATTATATAAAAACACAAGTCCTTTTCTCAACTTCATAAAATCTCAACATGTATCTCTTTTGAAAATATAGCATGGCTAAGCATGTAACAACTACATTGTTTTCACTAAGGAATGTATAGGGAATCCTATTAGGATTTAGCATAGCATAAGTATAGAAATTATTTTCATGCATGTTTTCAAAATCCACTAAGTATAATGAAATTAGTAGGTCTTTAGATGATAGTGTCACTTGCCTTTTTGGTAGGGAATGTTGGTTCACTCCTTTATCTTGCTAGTCTCACACTTTTCTAACTTCACTACAATCAATCAAGCAAACACAATATCAACTAGCATTCCAGCCCAATAATCAATCAAACAATTCACTCACATAAAACAATGGGATCTAAGTCATGCATGTAACCATGCAAGAGATTGTTTTATTTGCAAAGGTGGTCTCCACTAGGCTTCTAAACTTGGTAAGGTTCAAAATGGTCATTTTTCCAAAGTGCCAAGTCATTTGCAAAAGGGTTTTATCCATAAACCATTTTTAAATCCATTCATTAATTTATGTGGTGGAAAATATTTTTATCAAAGCAACAACTTTAAGTTGTTCACCAAATAAGTTGTTGTTTCTTAAAACTTGGTGTTTAGGGTCAGTAGGTTTGATCCAAAACATTTTCCCAAAGTTTTTACTCCAAAAACATTTTCATAGCAAAATCATTATTTTTATTTGGCTAGAAATGGGTTAAACCAATTAATCCATCCTAAACTTCACCAAATCCATTTTCAAAACCATGGGTTGGTTCCTAGGGTCAGTAAGTTCACAACAAACCAATTTGCAAAGGTTTCAACCTCAAAAACATTTTTGAACAATTTTTCGAATCAAAACAAGCATACAAATGTTTCTGCAAAAACAAACAATCTAACAGATACTATTTACTAAACAAATTTCATGGTTGACTAGGGTTTGTTCCACCGATTCCAACGATATAAAGTTTGCAATTTTTGGACGTGTGGATAAAAAGTTATAGGGTTTTCAAATTGCATATAATATCTGTTTTCAAATTCTGTTTTAAACCAAAAACTGGCCACGCGTCATGTTTCTATTGGGCGATACCACTTCGTGCGGATTGCGCGCTGTGGGGGCGTTGGATCTAATTTAAACGAACGGATCAGATGGGGCATGTACCGGTTCGCCTAGTTCTAATTGCAGCCACCAGATTTTAATCCAATGGCCACAGATGCTTGGCCAAAGGCTGGCGGCGCTGCGCGGCGGCAGACGGCGACGATGGTCAGGCGAGGAGCTAGCGGCGGTTCTAGGAAGCAAAGGACGAAGTGGGGATGCTCACCGTGATCACGAGGACGTGGTGATGCTTGACGTGTGGTCGGCGTGGCAAGGGGCGCTCTGGGTCTGCAGCAATTCCTCACCGGAGTCAAGGACGACGTCAGGCGGCTCTGGACATGGTCGGAGACAGTGCTGTGGTTCGCCCCGAGGGAAAATGAAGACACAGTTAGACGCGCAAGATCAATGCGAAGCTGCCTGCGTGAAGGAGAAGAAGAGGGGCGGTCGGATTCTACCTGGGGACTTCGCCGGAGAAGTAAACAGACGCGGCGGCGCTCAGAGCTTGTCGAAGACGGCTATCTGGGGCGCCCGCGGTTGAATGGACGACACAGAGAGGAGCGTCTGGGAGTGGGGAAGGTGTGATCTTGGTCGGGGAGGTAAGGGGTGGCGCGGTTCGGTCGGAATTGTTGCCGGAGTGTCGTCGGAGCAGCGGCGGTGCAAGGCTGATTCGAGGCAGCCTAGGGGCTCTCTGGTAGCGGGGTTTGAGGGGAAATGAAGAGGAGAGTGAGGGGATTTATCACGCGTGATCACTACGAGGTTTAAACGCTGCATTAAGGTGAATTGACGACGCAAAATCAACGGCAGAAACAGGGAAGAACGGGTCACGGGTGTAGACGATGAACAGGAGAGGGTGGGGTCGGCTGGTCAGTGAGAAAGGGAGTGAGGGGGAGGGTCCACCGGTCAGTTTCTGTGCGGGTGCGGTTCTGAGTGGAAAACGTTTCGCCGCGGGAGAGAGTAGGTGGGCTGGATTGGGTCTTGTTGGGCTTAGCCAGTTGGGCTGAGTCCAATTCTTATTTTTTTTCTTCCAAATTGTTTTTCCTTTTCTGTTCCTATTTTCTGTTTTGAAAATCAAACAACAAATCAAACAATTCAAACAATCACCATACTTTTCATTTGAATTTTGGTTCTGTTTAACACATAAACCAAAGTCCAAAATAAAATAGTAATTTTTAATCTTTTTAGGATCCATTCATTAATTAAATAAAATGGACCAAAGTTATTTAATCAAATAGGGTTTGATTTATTTAATAAAACCTCCATTTGAAATCTAAATATTTTCAAAAACAAATCAGTAGGTTTTATTTGAAAAATACAAAATACTTGGAAAACTTATTTGAAATAAATAAGTATTAGTGTTTATTTAAAATGGGAGAAGCCTTTTCTTAAATAAAATTGGATATAAAATCCTTATTATTTTATTTAAATAAACCTTTACTATTTTTATCAAAACAAAGCATTTTATTTCATAAGCTTGGCCAAGGTTTAATTTGGCTCTATAAAATAATCTTTATTTATAAATCCACCTTTTCTTTTGAAAACCAAATCCTTTTATTAGCAGATCCAAAATAGTAGTTTTAAATATTTTTATTTTCCCTTATGAAATGTTTATCTTTTTTTAAATCCCTTCAGGATTTATTTGATCCAAATTGGTTTGAAGGTTTCCAATTGGATTCAAAAGGTTTCTTCTCACCCTAAAAATCAACAAAGTTATTATTTTATTCATTTATTTTTCACATTACAAGATTTGGAAAATCTTGGGATGTGACAGCAATTGCCCATAGTTTTGGGGTTCCAAGGCGATTTACATGTTTAAGAGTTATTACCAAACACTTGTCATTTTCGCGTTTTATGGTTGTTTTCATAAGTTATTGCCCGTAATATTGGGGTACAGGGCGATTTAAAATGACCGTAAAACCCAATACATGTTTTACGGCATGACCAAAAACTCTCCATTTTCATGTTTTAAGGCCGTTTCAGGAGATAGTGCCCACAATTTGGGGGTTCCAAAGCGATTTCCATGTTTGAGAGTCATGACCAAGCAATCGTCGTTTTGCATTTTATGGCATTTTTCATGAGTTATGGCCCATATTTTTGGAGTTCTAGGGTGATTTAAAATGACGGCAAGACACGATACATGTGTGAGGGCATGACGAAAAACTCGTCATTTTTGTGTTTTATGGCCGTTTTCATGAGTTATTGCCCATAGTTTTGGGGTTCGAGGGCGATTTTAAATGACTGTAAGAGCCAATACAAGTTTGAGACTTGATAAAAAACTCTTCATTTTCGTGTTTTATGGCCGGTTTTATGAGCTATTGCCCACATTTTTGGGGATCTCGGGGGATTCACATGGCCCATAAGACACGATACATGTTTGAGAGTTATGACCAAAAACTCGTTGTTTTCGCGATTTATGGCCGTTTTCATGAGCTATTGCCCATAGTTTTGGGGTTCCAAGGCAATTAACAGGTTTGAGAGTTATCACCAAAAACTCGTCATTTTTGCGTATTATGGCTATTTTCATGAGTTATTGCCCATAATATTGGGGGTTCCAGGGCGATTTAAAATGACCGTAAGACCCGATACATGTTTTAGGGCATGACAAAAAACTCTCCATTTTCATGTTTTATGGCATTTTCATAAGCAATTTCCCAGAGTTTTGGGGTTCCAAGGCGATTTACATCTTTGAGAGTTATGACTAAACACTTGTCGTTTTCGCGTTTTATGACCGTTTTCATAAGATATTGCCCATAATATTGTAGTTCCAGGACAATTTAAAATGACCGTAAAACTCGATACATGTTTGACGGCATGACCAAAAACTCTCCATTTTCATGTTTTAAGGCCGTATTCAGGAGATATTGCCCACCATTTTGGGGTTCCAAGGCGATTTACATGTTTGAGATTCATGACCAAGCACTCGTCATTTTTGCATTTTATTGCAATTTTCATGAGTTATGGCCCATATTTTTAGGGTTCCGGGACGATTTAAAATGACTGTAAGACACGATACATGTTTGAGGGCATGAACAAAAACTCGTCGTTTTTGTGTTTTATGGACGTTTTCATGAGTTATTGCCCATAGTTTTGTGGTTCTAGGACAATTTAAAATGACTATAATACCCGATACAAGTTTGATGGTTGATAAAAAACTCGTCATTTTCATGTTTTATGGCCGTTTTTATGAGCTATTGCCCACATTTTTGGGGTTCTAGGGGGATTCGCATGGCCCGTAAGACCCGATACATGTTTGAGAGTTATGACCAAAAACTTGTCGTATTCACGTTTTATGGCCGTTTTCATGAGCTATTGCCCATAGTTTTGGGGTTCCAAGGCGATTTACAGGTTTGAGAGTTATGACCAAAAACTCGTCGTTTTTGCGAATTATAGCCATTTTCATGAGTTATTGCCCATAATATTGGGGTTCCAGGGCGATTTAAAATGACCGTAAGACCCAATAAATGTTTAAGGGCATGACCAAAAACTCTCCATTTTCATGTTTTATGGCAATTTTCATGAGCAATTGCCCCAAGGCGATTTACATGTTTGAGAGTTATTACCAAACACTCGTCGTTTTTGCGTTTTATGGACGTTTTCACAAGTTATTACCCATAATATTGAGCTTCCATGCTGATTTAAAATGACAGTAAAACCCGATACATGTTTGAGGGCATGACCAAAAAACTCTCCATTTTCATGTTTTCAGGAGATATTTCCCATAATTTTGGGGTTCCAACGCGATTTACATGTTTGAGAGTCATGACCAAGCACTCGTCGATTTTGCATTTTATGGCAATTTTCATGAGTTATGGCCCATATTTTTGGGGTTCCAGGGCAATTTAAAATGACCGCAAGACACGATACATGTTTAAGGGCATGACCAAACACTCGTTATTTTTGTGTTTTATGGCCGTTTTCATCAGTTATTGCCCATAGTCTTGGGGTTCCAGGGCGATTTAAAATGACTGTAAGACCGAATACAAGTTTGATGGTTGATCAAAAACTCGTCATTTTCGTGTTTTATGGCTGATTTTATGAGCTATTGGCCACATTTTGGGGGTTCTAGGGGGATTCGCATGGCCCTTAAGACCCAATACATGTTTGAGAGTTATGACGAAAAACTCGTCGTTTTCGCATTTTATGGCCGTTTTTATGAGCTATTGACCATAGTTTTGGGGGTTCCAAGGCGATTTACAGGTCTGAGAGTTATGACCTAAAACTCATCGTTTTTGTGTATTATGGCCATATTCATAAGCTATTGCCCATAATATTGGGTTTCCAGGGCGATTTAAAATGCCCGTCAGACTCGATACATGTTTTACGGCATGACCAAAAACTCTCCATTTTTGTGTTTAATGGCCATTTTCCTGAGCAATTGCCCATAGTTTTGGGGTTCCAAGGCGATTTACAAGTTTGAGAGTTATGAACAAACACTTGTTGTTTTCGCGTTTGATGGTCGTTTTCACAAGTTATTGCCCATAATATTGGGGTTCCAGGGAGATTTAAAATAATTGTAAAACCCGATACAGTATTGACGGCATGACCAAAAACTCTCCATTTTCATGTTTTAAGGCCGTTTTGAGGAGATATTGCCCACATTTTGGGGGTTCCGAGGCGATTTATATGTTTGAGAGTCCTGACCAAGCACTCGTCGTTTTTGCGTTTAATAGGCAATTTTCATGAGTTATGACCCAATTTTTTGGGGTTCCAGGGCAATTTAAAATGACCGCAAGACACGATACATGTTTGAGGGAATGACCAAACAGTCGTCATTTTTGTGTTTTATGGCCGTTTTCATGAGTTATTGCCCATAGTTTTGGGGTTCCAGGGATATTTAAAATGACTGTAAGACCCGATACAAGTTTGATGGTTGATCAAAAACTCGTCATTTTTGTGTTTTATGGCCGTTTTTATGAGGTATTGGCCACATTTTTGGGGTTCTAGGGGGATTCGCATGGCCCGTAAGACCCGATACATGTTTGAGAGTTATGACCAAAAACTCGTCTTTTCACGTTTTCATGAGCTATTGCCCATAGTTTTGGGGTTCCAAGGCGATTTACAGGTTTGAGAGTAATAACCAAAAACTCGTCGTTTTTGCATATTATGGCCATATTCATGAGTTATTGCCCATAATATTGAGGTTCCAGGGGGATTTAAAATGACCGTAAGACCCGATACATGTTTAAGGGCATGACCAAAACTCTCCATTTTCGTGTTTTATGGCCATTTTCATGAGCAATTGCGCACAGTTTTAGGGTTCCAAGGCGATTTACATGTTTGAGAGTTATGATCAAACAATCGTTGTTTTCTTATTTGATGGCTATTTTCATAAGTTATTGCCCATACTATTGGGGTCCAGGGCGATTTAAAATGACCATAAAACCCGATACATGTTTGACGGCATGACAAAAACTCTCCATTTTCATGTTTTAAGGCCGTTTTTAGGAGATAGTGCCCACAATTTGGGGGTTCAAGGCGATTTACATGTTTGAGAGTCCTGACCAAGCACTCGTCGTTTTTGCGTTTAATGGCAATTTTCATGAGTTATGGCCCATATTTTTGTGGTTCCAGGTCGATTTAAAATGACCGCAAGATACGATACATGTTTGAGGGCATGACGAAAAAATCGTCATTTTTGTGTTTTATGGCCGTTTTCATGAGTTATTGCCCATAGTTTTGGGATTCCAGGGCTATTTTAAATGACTATAAGACCAGATACAAGTTTGATGGTTGATTAAAAACTCATCATTTTTGCGTTTTATGGCCGTTTTTATGAGCTATTGCCCACATTTTTGGGTTTCTAGGGGGATTCGCATGGCCAGTAAGACCCGACACATATTTGAGAGTTATGACCAAAAACTCGTCGTTTTCGCGTTTTATGGCTGTTTTCATGAGCTATTGCCCATAGTTCTAGGGTTCCAAGGCGATTTAGAGAGTGATGACCAAAAACTCGTCGTTTTTGTGTATTAAGGCCATATTCATGAGTTATTTCCCATAATATTGAGGTTCCAGGGTGATTTAAAATGACCGTAAGACCTGATACATGTTTATGGGGCATGGCCAAAACTCTCCATTTTCGTGTTTTATGGCCATTTTCATGAGCAATTGCCCATAGTTTTGGGGTTCCAAGGCGATTTACATGTTTGAGAGTTATGATCAAACAATCGTTGTTTTCGCGTTTGATGGCTATTTTCATAAGTTATTTCCCATAATATTGGGGTTCCAGGGCGATTTCAAATGACCGTAAAACCCGATACATGTTTGATGGCATGACAAAAAACTCTCCATTTTCCTGTTTTAAGGCCGTTTTCAGGAGATAGTGCCCACAATTTGGGGGTTCCAAGGCGATTTACATATTTGAGAGTCCTGACTAAGCACTCATCGTTTTTGCGTTTAATGCCAATTTTCATGAGTTATGGCCCATATTTTTGGGGTTCCAGGGCGATTTAAAATGACCGCAAGACACGATACATGTTTGAGGGCATGACGAAAAAATCGTCATTTTTGTGTTTTATGGCCGTTTTCATGAGTTATTGCCCATAGTTTTGGGATTCCAGGGATATTTAAAATCACTGTAAGACCCGATACAAGTTTGATGGTTGATCAAAAACTCATCATTTTCGTGTTTTATGGCCGTTTTTATGAGGTATTGGCCACATTTTTGGGGTTCTAGGGGGATTCGCATGGCCCGTAAGACCCGATACATGTTTGAGATTTATGACCAAGAACTCGTCTTTTCGCGTTTTATGGCCGTTTTCATGAGCTATTGCCCATAGTTTTGGGGTTCCAAGGCGATTTAGAGAGTGATGAACAAAAACTCGTCATTTTTGCGTATTATGGACATTTTCATGAGTTATTGCCCTTAATATTAGGGTTCCAGGGCGATTTAAAATGACCTAAGACCCGATAAATGTTTAAGGGCATGACCAAAAACTCTCCATTTTCGTGTTTTATGGCCATTTTCATGAGCAACTGCCCACAGTTTTGTGGTTCCAAGGAGATTTACATGTTTGAGAGTTATGATCAAACAAACGTTATTTTCGCGTTTTATGGCCGTTTTCACAAATTATTGCCCATAATATTGGGGTTCAGGGCGATTTAAAATAACTGTAAAACCCGATACAGTATTGACGGCATGACCAAAAACTCTCCATTTTCATGTTTTAATGCCGTTTTCAGGAGATATTGCCCACAATTTGGGGGTTCCGAGGCGATTTATATGTTTGAGAGTCCTGACCAAGCACTCGTCGTTTTTGCGTTTAATGGCAATTTTCATGAGTTATGACCCAAATTTTGGGGGTTCCAGGGCAATTTAAAATGACCGCAAGACACGATACATGTTTGAGGGCACGACCAAACGCTCGTCATTTTTTGTTTTATGGCCGTTTTCATGAGTTATTGCCCATAGTTTTGGAGTTCCAGGGATATTTAAAATAACTGTAAGACCCGATACAAGTTTGATGGTTGATCAAAAACTCGTCATTTTCTTGTTTTATGGCCGTTTTTATGAGGTATTGGCCACATTTTTGAGGTTCTAGGGGGATTCGCATGGCCCGTAAGAACCGGTACATGTTTGAGAGTTATGACCAAAAACTCGTCTTTTCGCGTTTTATGGCCGTTTTCATGAGCTATTGCCCATAGTTTTGGTGTTCCAAGGCGATTTACAGGTTTGAGAGTAATGACCAAAAACTCGTCGTTTTTTCATATTATGGCCATATTCATGAGTTATTGCCCATAATATTGAGGTTCCAGGGCGATTTGAAATTACCGTAAGACCCGATACATGTTTAAGGGCATGACCAAAACTCTTCATTTTCGTGTTTTATGGCCATTTTCATGAGCAATTGCCCATAGTTTTGGGGTTCCAAGGCGATTTACATGTTTGAGAGTTATGATCAAACAATCGTTGTTTTCGCATTTGATGGCTATTTTCATAAGTTATTGCCCATACTATTGGGGTTCCATGGCGATTTAAAATGACCATAAAACCCGATACATGTTTGACGGCATGACGAAAAACTCTCCATTTTCATGTTTTGAGGCCGTTTTCAGGAGATAGTGCCCACAATTTGGGGGTTCCAAGGCGATTTACATGTTTGAGAGTCCTGACCAAGCACTCGTCATTTTTGCGTTTAATGGCAATTTTCATGAGTTATGGCCCATATTTTTGGGGTTCCAGGGCGATTTAAAATGACCGCAAGACACGATACATGTTTGAGGGCATGACGAAAAAATCGTCATTTTTGTGTTTTATGGCCGTTTTCATGAGTTATTGCCCATAGTTTTGGGATTCCAGGGCTATTTTCAATGACTATAAGACCAGATACAAGTTTGATGGTTGATCAAAAATTCATCATTTTTGGGTTTTATGGCCGTTTTTATGAGCTATTGCCCACATTTTTGGTGTTCTAGGGGGATTCGCATGGCCAGTAAGACCTGATACATGTTTGAGAGTTATGACCAAAAACTCGTCGTTTTCGCGTTTGATGGCCGTTTTCATGAGCTATTGCCCATAGTTTTGGGGTTCCAAAGCGATTTAGAGAGTGATGACCAAAAACTCGTTGTTTTTGCGTATTATGGCCATTTTCTTGAGTTATTTCCAATAATATTAGGGTTCCAGGGCGATTTAAAATGACCTAAGACCCGATACATGTTTAATGGCATGACCAAAAACTCTCCATTTTCATGTTTTATGGCCGTTTTTATGAGCTATTGAACACATTTTTGGGGTGCTAGGCGGATTCGCATGGCCCGTAAGACCCGATACATGTTTGAGAGTTATGACCAAAAACTCGTCGTTTCGCGTTTTATGGCCGTTTTTATGAGCTATTGCCCATAGTTTTGGGGTTCTAGGGCGATTTACAGGTTTGAGAGTTATGACCAAAAACTTGTCGTTTTTGCGTATTATGGCCATTTTCATGAGTTATTTCCCATAATATTAGGGGTTCCAGAACGATTTAAAATGACCGTAATACCCGATACATGTTTAAGGGCATGACCAAAAACTCTCCATTTTCATGTTTTATGGCCATTTTCATGAGCAATTTCCCATAGTTTTGGGGTTCCAAGGCGATTTACATGTTTGAGAGTTATGACCAAACACTCGTTGTTTTCGCGTTTTATGTCCGTTTTCATAAGTTATTGCCCATAATATTGGAGTTCCGGGGCGATTTAAAATGACCGTAAAACCCGATACATGTTTGACGGCATGACCAAAAACTCTCCATTTTCATGTTTTAAGGCCGTTTCAGGAGATATTGCCCACAATTTTGGGATTCCAAGGCGATTTACATGTTTTAGATTCATGACCAAGCACTCGTCGTTTTTGCGTTTTATGGCAATTTTGATTAGTTATGGCCCATATTTTTCGGTTCCAGGATGATTTAAAGTGACCGGAAGACACGATACATGTTTGAGGGCAAGAACAAACGCTCGTCTTTTTTGTGTTTTATGGACGTTTTCATGAGTTATTGCCCATAGTTTTGGAGTTCCAGGGATATTTAAAATGACTGTAAGACCCGATAAAAGTTTGATGCTTGATAAAAAAACTCGTCATTTTCGTGTTTTATGGCTGTTTTTATGAGGTATTGGCCACATTTTTGAGGTTCTAGGGGGATTCGCATTGCCCGCAAGACCCGATACATGTTTGAGAGTTATGACCAAAAACTCGTCGTTTTCGGGTTTTATGGCCGTTTTCATGAGCTATTGCCCATAGTTTGGGGTTCCAAGGAGATTTACAGGTGTCACATCCCAAGATTTTCCAAATTTTGTAATGTGAAAATAAATGAATAAAATAAAACTTTGTTTGATTTTCAAGGCCAGAAGAAACTTTTTGAATTCAACTAGGACTTCAAACCAGTTTGGATCAAATAAAATCCTAAAGAAATTTAAAAGAGTAAACATTTGATAAAAGAAAATAAAATATTTTGGAACTACTATTTTGGATCTTTTAAATAAAAAGATTTGGTTTTCAAAAGAAATAGAAGTTTTATAAATAAAGATTATTTTATAAAGCCAAATTAAAACCTTGGCCAAGATTTTGAAATAAAACATTTTGTTTTGATAAAAACAGTAAAGGCTTATTAGAATTAAATTAATAAGGATTTAATATCCAAGTTTTATTAATAAAGGTTTTACTATTTACAAGACATCAAAACTTATTTAATTATTTAAAATAAGTTTTCCAAGTTTTTTTTATATTCTCAAATAAAACCTACTGAAGTGTTTTGGTTTTATTTTAGATTTCAAAATAAATATTTAAATAAAACAAATCCTATTTGATTTAATAACTAAGGCCCATTTATTTAATTGTTAATGGACCATAAATAAAAATGTTATTTTGTTTTAAACATGTTTTCCAAATGAAACCTACTTGTTTGGTTTTGAAAATATTTGGATTTCAAATTAGGATTCTATTAAATAAATCAAACCCTATTTTGATTAAATAAACAAAAGGTCCATTTTATTAAATAATGAATGGATCCTAAAATGAATAAAAATATTATTTTATTATGGAATTTTGGATTATGCTACTGAACAGAACCAAGTTCAAAAGTTGTGCAGTGTGGTGTTTGTTTGAATTGATTTGGTTGATTGGATTGTTTGTTTGAAATTCAAATCAGTAAATAGAAATGGAAAAAGATAAATTAAACAGACAGAAAAAAATATGAAATGGACCTGACCCAACTGAGACAGTCCAATAAGCCCACTCGCAGCCCACCTCCTCTTATTCCCCGAACCGTTTTTCTTCACCGCAGAAGCAACCCGCTAAGTCACTGACCGGTGGACCTCCCCCTCACTCATTTTCCCACTGACGCAACGGCCCCACTTCGCTAGCCATCATCCTCACCGCATCGACCAGTTCTTCCTCGTTCTGCCGTTGATTTCTCTGGCTTAATTCGTCATAACGCCGCGTTTATTCCTCGCGGTGATCAAGCCCATTTAATCGCCCTGACATCCTCTCCGTTTCCCCTCTGTCTCCTCCCCCAAGCACGCCCCCAGGCCGCCCCAATTTTTCCCCGAGCAGCTCTGTCTCCAACGAACCTCCTCGCTGATTCCCGCCAGCACACGCCCCCTCCTGCCTCCTCGAGCACGCAGCTGTGATTAGCATCCCCCAGCGGACCTCTCTGCAGTCGCAGCTCACTCGCACGCGCCCCTGAGCATCGGCAACAACAACCTCCAGCACCGCCGCCGTCTGGCTCTTCTCCGACGACGCCCATAGGTTGTACCCGACCGCCCCTCCCCTTCTCTTTCATGCACGCGTCACCGCCTCGACCTTGCGCAGCTAACCGTGCCTTCTGCTTGCCTCCGCGTGATCTGTAGCGTCGCCTCCGACCACAACCCGGACCACCGGACGCCGTCCTCAACTCCGGCGAGAGATTGCCGACCCGTCTGTGCGCCCCTTGCCCCGACGACCACACGTCGAGCTTCCTCAAGTCTTTGCGAACGTGGTGAGCACCTTTCCCTCCTCCCTCGCTTCCTATTTCACCGGCGCCGCCACCGTCTGGTCGCTCCGCCGCCAGCAGCCGCCGCAGCGCCGCTTGTTTAAGGTCGAGCACCCCACAGCCGTCCGATCCCGATCTGATGGATATGATAGAATGACTTAACCGCGAAGGGGTACGTGTTCTGGGCCATGCGATCTGCTTAGATCCAACGGTCTGCAGCGTGATCCACACCGAACCGGTACCGGCGAATTAAAACATGACACGTGGCTCAGACCTCGTTTTAAAAACAGAAACTTTTCTATTAGAAGTGCAATCTTGTAAAATCTATAACTTTCAAACCACATGTCCAAATTTTGCAAATTTTATATCAATGGATTCAGTGGAACAAGCCCTAGCCAACCATGCCCTTGGTTTAGTAAATAGTATCTGTTAATTTAATTGTTTTTGCAGATTCATTTGTGTGCTTGTTAAGATTAGAAAAATTGTTTAAAAATGATTTTAGGGTTAAAACTTTTGCAAAATGGTTTGTTGTGACCTTACTGACCCTAGGAACCAACCCATGATTTGGAAAATGGATTTGGAAAAATTTAGAATGGATTAATTGGTTTATTCCATTTCTAGCTAAATAGAACTATTGTTTTGTTTATAAAAAAATGGTTTTGAGTAAAAACTTTGTAGAAAATGTTTTAGACCAAACCTACTGACCATAAACACCAAGTTTTGAGAAACAACAACTTATTAGGTGAAACCACTTAAGGTTGTGACATTGAGAAAAATGTTTTTCACCACATAAAATGATACTTTGTTTTAAAAATGGTTATTTGGACAAAACCCTTTTGCTAATGACTTTGCCACTTGACAAAATGACCATTAGGTGCTTTAAATTGTTTATGACCCATTAGGAACCACTTTTTCAAACAAAACAAAGCTTGGCATGCTTGCATGCATTACTTTGACTTTGTTATTTTATGTGTGTTATTTTGCTTGATTGGTAGATTGAGTTTGTGCTTGCTTGATTGATTTGTAGTGACTTGAGGAGTGTGATTGTTGCAAGAACAAGGAGTGAACCCATACTCTACCAAAAAGGCAAGTGATGCTTCATACTTTTTATCCCATTACTTTCACTATGAATTAGTGATTTTCTCTAAGTAAAACTTGCATCAATTTTGCTAAGTATGAACCTTGCTATAGGAAAACCTAGTAGATGAATCCTTAGTAGGATTTTCCTAAGTTAAGATTCCTACTACTATCAAGCTTAGCCTAGCTAATAGAAAACATGGGTGGAAAATATATTCACACTATGGAAAAATCTCTAAGTCTGAGGACTTATGTTTTTGATTAATAAAACCACTAAGTCAATGAATCCCCTGGGTGGAATGGAAGGATTGGTTTATGTTGAGTGGTTACACAAGTACATGGACTTGGCTTGTGTATCTCACTTGTGGTATGCCACCCAGGAACAAAGAGATTTGAGATGTCAAATGTTGAGAAGCTTCAAGTGCAACCACTTGGCAATATGGGCTCTGCCATGATCATATAGGTTGCAAGAACTTAGCCATATGGACAGTGGGTTGTAGTGTTTGATAGGTTGGAGCGCGTCCATTTTGGTCTAAGGGAAGGCTTCTGAAAGATCTTGTCTTGGGAAACCAAGTCTTGTGGGGAAAGTGCACCACCTCTGCAGAGTGTAAAACCTAAGTACTTAGCCATGTCCCTGGTAAAGGACAATTTGAGCATCAAGACATGGAAGCAATCAAGAATCTCATCATTCCAATTTCTAAGTTAAAATCTTGTGGTTTGAACAAGGGTTGTTTGAGATCTTCAATCTTTGATTGAGAGATGCCTTGGTTAAAGGATCTTCAAATCTTTGATTGAGAAAAATGATTTTGCCAAGCAAAAACTTAGTATTTTCAAATGTTAAGGAAAAATCTATTTTGAGCAATGCAAGCCTCAACTCCACTTAGCCAAATGCATATAGATGATAGATTCCACTATACTACCATAGTATCACTTGCCAATACAATTCAAATGTATTGACCCTTGTGGCTATAACTTGTAATGTTGCAGGTTTGATTGACTTTAGTGAAGATTGATTGATTAGGATTACAAAGTCTACAACCAACATCTGCCTGTGGCACTATGAAGATGAAGGACCCACGACTATAGTTATTCCGCTGCAATGTAATGTAATAGCCAAATGAGCTATGTAAGATGTAATAAAATTATGTTATTCCTGGTTATAAAGTTATATTATGACCTTTGTTTCTCGATATTACATCTTAACTATGGATGCTAGCTATTGATCCAGGGACTGGCATTGTAAACACAGGGGGCTCTATCTTATTAAAGATTGGGACCTCTACAACAGGTTTTAGAGTCATGACCAAAAACTCGCCGTTTTTGCGTGTTATGGCCATATTCATGAGTTATTTCCCATAATATTGGGGTTCCATGGCGACCTAAAATGACCGTAAGACTCGATACGTGTTTAAGGGCGTGACCAAAAACTCTCCATTTTCGTGTTTTATGGCTATTTTCATGAGCAATCGCCCATAGATTTGGGGTTCCAAGGCGATTTACATGTTTGAGAGTTATTACCAAACACTCGTTGTTTTCATGTTTTATGGCCGTTTTCATATATTGCCCATAATATTGGGGTTCCGGGGCGATTTAAAATGACCGTAAAACCCGATACATGTTTGACGACATGACAAAAAACTCTCCATTTTCACGTTTAAGGCCGTTTTCAGGAGATATTGCCCACAATTTTGGGGGTCCAAAGCGATTTACATGTTTGAGAGTCATGACCAAGCACTCGTCGTTTTTGCATTTTATGGCAATTTTTAAGGGAAATATAAAATGACCGAAAACCCGATACATGTTTGACGGCATGACCAAAAACTCTCCATTTTCATGTTTTAAGGCCGTTTTCAGGAGATATTGCCCATAATTTTGGGGTTCCAAGGCGATTTACATGTTTGAGATTCATGACCAAGCACTCGTCGTTTTTTTCATTTTATGGCAATTTTCATGAGTTATGGCCCATATTTTTCGGGTTCCAGGACGATTTAAAATGACCGCAAGACACGATACATGTTTGAGGGCATGAACAAAAACTCGTCGTTTTTGTGTTTTATGGACGTTTTCATGAGTTATTGCCCATAGTTTTGGGGTTCTAGGACGATTTAAAATGACTGTAAGACCCCATACAAGTTTGATGGTTGATCAAAAACTCGTCATTTTCGTGTTTTATGGCCTTTTATGAGCTATTGCCCACATTTTTGGGGTTCTAGGGGGATTCGCATGGCCCGTAAGACCCGATGCATGTTTGAGAGTTATGACCAAAAACTCGTCGTTTATGCGTATTATGGCCATTTTCATGAGTTATTGCCCATAATATTGGGGTTCCAGGGCTATTTAAAGTGACCGTAAGACCCGATACATGTTTAAGGGCATGACCAAAAACTCTCGATTTTCATGTTCTATGGCCATTTTCATGAGCAATTGCCCACAGTTTTGGGGTTCCAAGGCGATTTACATGTTTGAGAGTTATTACGAAACACTCGTCGTTTTCGCGTTTTATGGCCGTTTTCACAAGTTATTGCCCATAACATTGAGGTTCTAGGGCGATTTAAAATGACTGTAAAACTCGATACATGTTTGACGGTGATTCATTGGAAACATATCTAAATTTTTTGATGATCCATGCTTGTTTAGTATCTACTTTGCTTTACTTGTCTACACTTTGAGGTACTTTTTACATGTTTTCTGGTACTAAACTACTAACAAGTTGCAACAGTGCCAGATGCATGTTTTCTGCTGTTTTTGGTTTCAGAAAAGTTAGTAAAGAAATATTTTCGGAATTGGAGGTGACAAACATCAAAGTCAATTACTTTCCGTTGGGAACAAGAAGTCTAGAGGAGAGACGGGGAGGCGTGCCAGGGAGGCAAACCGCCTAGGCACGGGTGGGCCCTACCCGCGCCTGGGTAGGCTTTGCCCCCTCTGGCGGCCACCTTGGTCTCCCCCTTCGCCTATAAAAAGCCCCCGATGCAGAACTCTTAGTACCTGATCAGAAATCCACTAAACCATCAATAGCAGCCGCCACCATTGTCCCTAGATCGGGGGGGATCTGAAGCTCTTCCCGGCACCCTGCCGGAGGGAAGATCATCCCGGAGGCCTTCTCTCTGGTATGATTTGTGAGTAGTTCCACCTTGGACTATGGGTCCATGTAGTAGCTAGATGGTTGTATCTCCTCCTTTGTGCTTTCATGTATATATCTTGTGAGCTCCGTTCGTGATTAAGATCTAATCTATTTGTAATCATGCATGTTGTGTTTGCGAGGATCCGATGGATATCGAGATTATTATGTTGGTTTGATTAATGTTTTTTTTGTTTATGATTCTATCATGCCTGTGTTGTATCTGATCTTGCATGCTCTCCGTTGCTATTGGTTATCTTGGCCAAGTAGTTGCTAGTGACTCCAAGAGGGAGTATTTATTTTCGATAGTTGGTTCATGCCTCTAGTTTCCAAGGGAAGTGATAGAAATCTCTTCGGTTGTAGATGTGTTGTTTCTACTAGGGAGAAAACAGCGGTCTCTTGTTCATGGAACATGTGGACTGTTTACCTTACACACTTTACTTAAAGCAGTTGTCTATTGCCAGCAACTTAATGCTAGAGGGGGTTCGGATGATAACCTGAAGGTGGACTTCTAGTCATAGATGCAGTTGGATGGAAGTCTATGTATCTTGTTATATTGCCCAATTAACCTCTGTCACATCCCAAGATTTTCCAAATCTTGTTATGTAAAAAATAAAAGAATAAAATAAAACTTTGTTGATTTTCAGGGTGAGAAGAAACTTTTTGATTCCAATTGGAAACCTTCAAACCTTTTTGATCAAACAAATCCTAAAGGGATTTGAAAAGATAAACAATTAATAAAGAAAATTTTAAATAAGTAGAAATACTATTTTTGGATCTTTTAATAAAAAAAGATTTGGTTTTCAAATGAAAAGGTAGAAATATAAATAAGGATTATTTTATAGAGCCAAATTAAACCTTGGCCAAGCTTTTGAAATAAAATGTTTTGCTTTGATTAAAAGAGTAAAGGTTTATTTAAATAAAATAATAAGAGTTTTTAATAAACCAATTTTATTAAAAATGAAGGTTTTACCATTATTAATTAAACATTAAAACTTGTTAAATTATTTTCAAATGGAGTTTTTAAATAAAACCTACTGAAATGATTTTGATAATATTTAGATTTCAAATGGAGTTTTTAAATAAATCAAAACCCATTTGATTTAATAACTAAGGTCCATTTTATTTAATTATTAATGGATCCTAAAAAGAATAAAAATATTATTTTATTTTGGGACTTGGAATTATGTTGTTAAACAGAACTAAACTCAATACAAAGTTTGGTGGAAGTTTGATTCGATTTGAATGTTTGAATTGTTTGATTGATTTTCAAAACAGAAAATCAAATGGAAAAAGGGAAAAGTTTCACTACAAAAAAAGCTAAAGGACTCGACCCAACTAAGCAGGCCCAGCAGCCCAGCTCCAGCCCACCAGCTCGCCCTCAGCGAATCGTTTTCCTAACTCAACCATGAACCCGCAGAGTCCCAGACAGGTGGCCCCTCTCCCTCTCTCCCTTTATCGCTGACAAGCATGTCCCACAGAGCCACCTCAGCGTCGTCTTCCCCCTGATCACGTCGCCCTGCCGTTGTAGCCATTTACTCCGGTGATCAATTCGCGTTAACAGCGGCAATCACTCCCCCTGCAATCACGCGTCGATAACCGCCCGCTCCCCCTCTACCTTTCCCCTCACTCGCCTCTCCCTCTCTGCCCTCAGGTTGAGCGAATCGAGAGCTCCAACATCTCTGCCTCCGACAGTTTCCCCGGCCAATTCCGGCGAACCACTGCCGCCCCTCGCCTCCCCAACCACACTAGCTTGCTCTTCATCCTCAGGCATTCCTCCCTGCACCCTCGGCTTGCCCTCGCTCGATCCGTAGCGCCGGCAACAATGACCACCTGAGCGCCACCGCCTGCAAGCAACTCCGTCGAGCTTCCCAGGTGAACTCCGTTCTCCCCTCTCCTTCCCGATGATACACCTACACTCGCCACACTCGCCTGCGTCTAACTGTGTCCTCGTTTTGCCTCGGGGCGAACCGCAGCGTCGCCCTCGACGACCTCCAGAACCGCCTGGCGCCGCCATCGTCTCCGGCGAGGAATCCCCGTCGCGTCTGAGCGCCCCTTGCCAATCCGACCACGCGTTGAGCATCACCTAGACCTCGCGAGCACGGTGAGCACCCCCGTTTCCGTCCTTGCTTCCTAGAATCGCCGCGACGCCACCGCCAGAGTGTGCTCCGCCGCTCACCGCCGCGCAGCACCGCCAGTGTTTGACCACGCAAACATGACCATTAGATCTTGATCGTCTGGCTGTGATAGAACGTAGATGAAAGGGTATCGTGTGCCTCTGCGCCACTCAATCTTAGTTAGACCCAACGATCCAGCGAGCTCGATCCGCCCGAAGCGGTATCGGCCAATAAGAACAAGCCACGTGGACAGAGTATTCTTTAAAAACAGAATTAGAATCTGATTTAGATGCAAACTTGTAAATTGCATAACTTTTGATCCACACGTCCAAAATTTGCAAATTTTATATCAATGGATTCAGAAAAAAAATCCCTAGCAAACCATGCACTTTGTTTAGTAAAAATCTTCTGGTAAAATGTTTTTTTGCAGAAACATATGTATGCTTGTTTAGGATATAAAAATTGTTCAAAAATGATTTTGGGGATAAAATCTTTTGCAAATGGTGTGTTTTGAACCTACTGACCCTAGGAATCTCTTTGTGGTTTCAAAAATATATTTGGTGATTCAAAAGAATGAATCTTGGATTTAAAACCAATTCTAGTCAAATAAAAATATGGTTTATTTATTAAAAATGGTTTTGGAAGAAAATCTTTGAGAAATGTTTTGGAAATAAACTCTCTGACCCTAAACACAAAGTTTTGTGGTTTGAAAACATATTTTGTGAAACCTATGGAATATGCCTTATTAAAAACATTTCTACACCACATAAAATGATACCTTGATTTAGGAAATGGTTTATAAAGTGAAACCTTTTGCAAATGACTTTGCCACTTTATAGAATGACCAATAGGTGTTTCCAAATGTTTATAACTTATTAGAAACCACTTTTACAAATAAAACAACCTTTTGCATGCTTGCATGCATTGTTTTGTTGCTATCATTTTTTGTGATGAATTGCTTGAATGGTAGATTGAATTATTGTTTGCTTGATTGACTTGTAGTGATTTGAAATGAGTGAACGTTGCAAAGATCAAGGAGTGAACTTATACTCTCCACCAAAAAGGCAAGTGATGCTTCATACTTTTGTCCCATTATTTCCACTATGCATTAGTGATATTTCTATGTAGGACTTGCATGGAATTTTTGCTAAGTATAAACCATGCTATGGGAAATCCTAGTAGATGAAACCTTAGTAGAAATTTCCTAAGTTAAGATTCCTACTACTATCATGCTTAGCTTAGCTAACAGAAAACAAGGGTGGAATATATATTCATGCTATGGAAAATTTCTAAGTCTGAGGACTTGTGTTTTGTTTAATAAAACAACTAAGTGAATGAATCACCTGGGTGGAATGGAAGGAATGGTTTGTGTTGAGTGGTTACACAAGGCCAGGGGACTGGTGAACCTTGTGTATCACACTTTTGGAAAGCCACCCAAGAACAAGGGGATTTTAGAGACCAAGTGTTAAGAAGCTTCTAGTGCAGCCACTTGGCAATATGGGCTCTGCCTGGATCACATAAGTTGCTAGAACTTAGCCATTTGGACAGTTGGTGGTAGTGGGATGATAGGTTGGAACGCATCCATTTGGTCTAAGGGAAGGCTTCTGAAAGGTCCTGTCTTGGTGAAACCAAGTCTGGTGGGGAAAGTGCACAACATCTGCAGAGTGTAAAATCTAAGTACTTAGCCATGTCCCTGGCAAAGGACAATTTGAGCATCAAGACATGGAAGCTATCAAGAATCTCATCATCCAAATTTCTAAGTTAAAAAACTTGTGGTTGAACAAGGGTTTAAGGTTCACCAATTTCTATTGGTGGTTCCTTGGGTGATTTTTGTCAAGCAAAAACTTAATGTTTTCAAATGATAAGAAAAATCTATTTTGAGCAAAGCAAGCCTAAGCTCCACTTAGCCAAATGCATATAGATGATAGACTCCACTATACTACCATAGTATCACTTGCCAATACAATTCAAATGTATTGACCCTTGTGGCTGTAACTTGTTATGTTGCTGGTTTGATTGATATTAGTGAAGTTTAATGATTAGGATTACAAGTCTACAACCAACATGTCTGCCTGTGGCACTTTGAAGATGAAGGACCCCATGCTTATAGATATTCTGCTGCAATGTAATGTAATAGCCAAATGAGCTATGTAAGATGTAATAATTTATTTTATTCCTGGTTATAAAGTTGTATTATGACCTTTGTTTCTTGATATTACATCTTAACTGTGGATGCTAGCTATTGATCCAGGGACTAGCATTGTAAACACAGGGATCTCTACCTTATTAAAGGTTGGGAACCTTACAGATGGTATCAGAGCATTGTGTTGCCTGTAGGATTTGTAAACGCAGGATTGGACAAAACCCCTTAGAAAAATAGGAGTTGTATTTGTTCCAAAACTTATTTACAAACAATCTTGTAAACTCTTTCCTCAACCATTTTGGTTTTGACTCTACATATTTTCCATTTCAAACTTGATGGATAAAGCTTACCCCATGGCCAAATACTTCACCATGTGCAAAGGACTTCATCAACTCTAATGAATTCAACATCTTCAGCATTTTCACCAAGGACTTCAACCTTGGATATCACTAAGGACAAGTGAGACAAGAAATCTTGCTCAAGATTTGGAGACTAAGGAAACACAACTTAGAAGGAGCCATCATCACCTTTGAAGTTTTGTGACCAAGAATTTTCTCAAGAATAAAAGATCTCATTCAAGGAGAATCAACCAAGAAGGATGGAAAGAATGCAAGTGAACCATGTAGATGGACCACCATATTTAGTTTAAGTCAAACCCACCAACTTATGTGGTGTAACAAAAATATTTTTGGTTGCCTAAAAATATGCTTGAAACTTGTTGTTTGAGTAGAATGTTTGTTTGTGATTGCTTGCACATTGCTTGTGTGAATTGTGATGTGTGTAATTAGAATTATTTCCTTAGAAATCTTTTTCCTATTCTAATCCCAATCCAACCCAAACAGATGACTACTCCAAGAGACTCCAACATCAAGGTGGATGACACCAACAACAACCAAGAAGACAACATGAGATAACTTATAGCAACCTAAAACTAGTTGAACCAAATGACAGCTCAATTCATAGCCAACACCAGTGGGGAAGATCCAACCCTGCAAAGGTTTTTGGAAACCCAAGCCCAATTGTTGCTTAAGGTGACAGATCAAATGATCAACATGGAAGGCAACTCTTCCCAAGGAGTTTGTGACAATAAATATGACAAAGATGTTATTCTAGAAGGAACCAAAGCTTGCAATATTTGTGGAGACAAGAATCACACTTCCAAGGAGCATGGAGAACAATTCCCCAATTGTGAAAAGAAACATCCAACAAACCAATGCCCCACATCTCAAGTTACTTGTTACCTATGTGAAGGAAATAATCATGTCCCTATCCAATGCCCCATCTATTCCATAGTTGAACAAAGGAAACAAGGTGGATTGCAACAACTGATTGCAGACTATCAAGAGAGAGCCAAGTCTACCAAGAAGGATGAAGACAAAGGAAAATCTCCACTTGTGCCTCCATGCAATATGACCCAATTTAAAGGACCAAAGAAGAGGCATATGAATTATCCAAGGAGCAATAGAAGGTCCAAGAAACCAGTAGACATTCCTACCTATGAGATAACATATGAAGAACAGGAACTGGAAGCACTCCTAGCTTTGGAGAAACCCAAGAAAAAGAAGGACAAAAGCCATGTGCAATGTAATCATTGTAAAGAAATGGGACACTGTTCCAGTGAATGTCCAGAGAAACAGAAGTATAAGGAAATTGGCCAAGTATGGTGCAACAACTACAAAGAGCTAGGCCATTATGCAGCAACCTGTCCACAAGAGATACGTGAAGAACTCTAACTTATCACGTGTTACAATTGTGGTAACCAAGGACATTATGCAAGCAACTGTCCAGAAAAGATGAAGCACAAGATAAACAAGCCTATGAAGGATCTCAGCCTTGTCACATGTTTCAAGTGTGGGAACAAAGGACACTATGCAGATGTTTGTCCAGAAAAGTTTCCCCAAGATCCCAAGCAAGCCAATATGTAATTTAGTTTGGAAATTTTTAAGGGTGGTAGTACCCTAGATGCTTTGAGCCAACTTGTAACCCTAGCCTTCCCAAATCTCGGGACGAGATTTATTTTAAGGGTGGTAGCCTGTCACATCCCAAGATTTTCCAAATCTTGTTATGTGAAAAATAAAAGAATAAAATAAAACTTTGTTGATTTTCAGGGTGAGAAGAAACTTTTTGATTCCAATTGGAAACCTTCAAACCTGTTTGATCAAACAAATCCTAAAGGGATTTGAAAAGATAAACAATTAATAAAGAAAATTTTAAATAAGCAGAAATACTATTTTTGGATCTTTTAATAAAAAAAAATTGGATTTCAAATGAAAAGGTAGAAATATAAATAAGGATTATTTTATAGAGCCATATTAAACCCTGGCCAAGCTTTTGAAATAAAATGTTTTGCTTTGATTAAAAGAGTAAAGGTTTATTTAAATAAAATAATAAGAGTTTATTAATAAACCGATTTTATTAAAAATGAAGGTTTTACCATTATTAATTAAACATTAAAACTTGTTAAATTATTTTAAACAAGTTTTCCAAGTGTTTTATATTTTCAAATAAAACCTACTGAAATGATTTTGATAATATTTAGATTTCAAATGGAGTTTTTAAATAAATCAAAACCCATTTGATTTAATAACTAAGGTCCATTTTATTTAATTATTAATGGATCCTAAAAAGAATAAAAATATTATTTTATTTTGGGACTTGGAATTATGTTGTTAAACAGAACTAAACTCAATACAAAGTTTGGTGGAAGTTTGATTCGATTTGAATGTTTGAATTGTTTGATTGATTTTCAAAACAGAAAATCAAATGGAAAAAGGGAAAAGTCTCAGTACAAAAAAAAGCTAAAGGACTCGACCCAACTAAGCAGGCCCAGCAGCCCAGCTCCAGCCCACCAGCTCGCCCTCAGCGAATCGTTTTCCTAACTCAACCATGAACCCGCAGAGTCCCAGACAGGTGGCCCCTCTCCCTCTCTCCCTTTCTCGCTGACAAGCATGTCCCACAGAGCCACCTCAGCGTCGTCTTCCCCCTGATCACGTCGCCCTGCCGTTGTAGCCATTTACTCCGGCGATCAATTCGAGTTAACAGCGGCAATCACTCCCCCTGCAATCACGCGTCGATAACCGCCCGCTCCCCCTCTACCTTTCCCCTCACTCGCCTCTCCCTCTCTGCCCTCAGGCTGAGCGAATCGAGAGCTCCAAGCTCTCTGCCTCCGACAGTTTCCCCGGCCAATTACGGCGAACCACTGCCGCCCCTCGCCTCACCAACCACACTAGCTTGCTCTCCATCCTTAGGCGTTCCTCCCTGCACCCTCGGCTTGCCCTCGCTCGATCCGTAGCGCCGGCAACAATGACCACCTGAGCGCCACCGCCTGCAAGCAACTCCGTCGAGCTTCCCAGGTGAACTCCGTTCTCCCCTCTCCTTCCCGATGATACACCTACACTCTCCACACTCACCCGTGTCTAACTGTGTCCTCGTTTTGCCTCGGGGCGAACCGCAGCGTCGCCCTCGACGACCTCCAGAACCGCCTGGCGCCGCCATCGTCTCCGGCGAGGAATCCCCGTCGCGTCTGAGCGCCCCTTGCCAAGCCGACCAGGCGTTGAGCATCACCTCGACCTCGCGAGCATGGTGAGCACCCCCGTTTCCTTCCTTGCTCCCTAGAATCGCCGCGACGCCACCGCCAGAGCGTGCTCCGCCGCTCACCGCCGCGCAGCACCGCCAGTTTTTGACCACGCAAACGTGACCGTTAGATCTTGATCGTCTGGCTGTGATAGAACATAGACGAAAGGGTATCTTGTGCCTCTGCGCCACTCGATCTTAATTAGATCCAACGATCCAGCGAGCTCGATCCGCCCGAAGCGGTATCGGCCAATAAGAACAAGCCACGTGGACACAGTATTGTTTAAAACAGAATTAGAATCTGATTTAGATGCAAACTTGTAAATTGCATAACTTTTGATCCACACGTCCAAAATTTGCAAATTTTATATCAATGGATTCATAAAAACAAGCCCTAGCCAACCATGCACTTTGTTTTGTAAAAAGATTCTGGTAAAATGTTTGTTTTTGCAGAAACATATGTATGCTTGTTTAGGATATAAAAATTGTTCAAAAATGATTTTGGGGATAAAATATTTTGCAAATGGTGTGTTTTGAACCTACTGACCCTAGGAATCACTTTGTGGTTTCAAAAATATATTTGGTGATGCAAAAGAATGAATCTTGGATTTAAAACCAATTCTAGTCAAATAAAAATATAGTTTATTTATTAAAAATGGTTTTGGAAGAAAACCTTTGAGAAATGTTTTGGAAGTAAACTCTCTGACCCTAAACAGAAAGTTTTGTGGTTTGAAAACATATTTTGTGAAACCTATGGAATATGCCTTATTAAAAACATTTCTACACCACATAAAATGATACCTTGTTTTAGGAAATGGTTTATAAAGTGAAACCTTTTGCAAATGACTTTGCCACTTTATAGAATGACCAATAGGTGTTTCCAAATGTTTTTAACCTATTAGAAATTACAAATAAAACAACCTTTTGCATGCTTGCATGCATTGTTTTGTTGCTATCATTTTTTGTGATGAATTGCTTGAATGGTAGATTGAATTATTGTTTGCTTGATTGACTTGTGGTGATTTGAAGTGAGTGAACATTGCAAAGGTCAAGGAGTGAACTTATACTCTCCACCAAAAAGGCAAGTGATGCTTCAAACTTTTGTCCCATTATTTCCACTATGCATTAGTGATATTTCTAAGTAGGACTTGCATGGAATTTTTGCTAAGTATAAACCATGCTATGGGAAATCCTAGTAGATGAAACCTTAGTAGAAATTTCCTAAGTTAAGATTCCTACTACTATCATGCTTAGCTTAGCTAACAGAAAACAAGGGTGGAATATATATTCATGATATGGAAAATTTCTAAGTCTGAGGACTTGTGTTTTGTTTAATAAAACAACTAAGTGAATGAATCACCTGGGTGGAATGGAAGGAATGGTTTGTGTTGAGTGGTTACACAAGGCCAGGGGATTGGTGAACTTTGTGTATCACACTTGTGGAAAGCCACCCAGGAACAAAGAGATTTTAGAGACCAAGTGTTAAGAAGCTTCTAGTGCAGCCACTTGGCAATATGGGCTCTGCCTGGATCACATAAGTTGCTAGAACTTAGCCATTTGGACAGTTGGTGGTAGGGGAATGATAGGTTGGAACGCGTCCATTTGGTCTAAGGGAAGGCTTCTGAAAGGTCTTGTCTTGGTGAAACCAAGTCTGGTGGGGAAAGTGCACAACCTCTGCAGAGTGTAAAATCTAAGTACTTAGCCATGTCCCTGGCAAAGGACAATTTGAGCATCAAGACATGGAAGCTATCAAGAATCTCATCATCCAAATTTCTAAGTTAAAAAACTTGTAGTTGAACAAGGGTTTAAGGTTCACCAATTTCTATTGGTGGTTCCTTGGGTGATTTTTGTCAAGCAAAAACTTAGTGTTTTCAAATGATAAGGAAAATCTATTTTGAGCAAAGCAAGCCTAAGCTCCACTTAGCCAAATGCATATAGATGATAGACTCCACTATACTACCATATATCACTTGCCAATACAATTCAAATGTATTAACCCTTGTGGCTGTAACTTGTTATGCTGCAGGTTTGATTGATATTAGTGAAGTTTAATGATTAGGATTACAAGTCTATAACCAACATGTCTGCCTGTGGCACTTTGAAGATGAAGGACCCCATGCTTATAGATATTCTGCTGCAATGTAATGTAATAGCCAAATGAGCTATGTAAGATGTAATAATTTATTTTATTCCTGGTTATAAAGTTGTATTATGACCTTTGTTTCTTGATATTACATCTTAACTGTGGATGCTAGCTATTGATCCAGGGACTAGCATTGTAAACACAGGGATCTCTACCTTATTAAAGGTTGGGAACCTTACAACCTCATAGGATCTTTCTAACTAGCAATTGCATTGTTATTCCTTGCTCAGTTCCTGTCAATTGCCCTGCTGTAATTTTTTTACCCTTCATGCCATGTTGTTTATCTATGGAGAGCACCTCTAGTGAACTATGGACCCCGGTCTAATCTTTACCATCAATACATCCTTCAGTATTACTTGTTTACTTGTTGCAAACCATTACCTTCCACACCATAGGTTTAATCCTTTGTTACAGCAAACCGGTGAGCTTGACAACCTCATTGTTTCGTTGGGACAAAGTCTTGAGTTTGTGTTGTGCAGGTCTCCACGTTGCTTCCAACACCTGTGTGAAGTTTCCTTCCTCCTTCTGGTTCGATAACCTCGGTCTCTACTGAGGGAAACTTACTGCTGTGCTCCATCACACCTTGCTCTTGGGGTTCCCAACGAAGCACTCCTACATCGACCTCTTCCTTCCTGTTGAGTGCTGCATCAAGCTTTCTGGCGCCGTTGCCGAGGAGCCTAAGGACGCCTTCACAAGGGGAGTCCTTCACTTCTTTTATCTTTACTTTGTTTTTAGTTTGCTTTGTTTCTTTTGCTTAGTTTTGTTTGCCTCTTCTCAAAAAACCAAAAAAAATAGTCTAGTTTGGTTTGCTTTCTTTATTCAAAAACACAAAAAAATTAGTTCCTGCTCTAGTTGCTGCTGCTGTTTTTAGCTTGCCCACCTTTGCCAAAATGGACTCTGTTGAGAACACTAAGTTGTGTGACTTCACTAGCACCAACAACAATGATTTCCTTAGCACACCTATTGCTCCACCTTCTCCTGACGCTACCTTTTATGAAACTAAGCCTGCCTTGTTGAATCTTGTGATGAGAGAGCAATTTTCTGGTGCTAGTTCTGATGATCCTGCTGCCCATCTCAATAGCTTTGTTGAACTCTGTGAAATGCAAAAGTATAAGGATGTGGATGGAGATATTATTAAGCTTAAGCCTTTTCCTTTCTCTTTGAGAGGAAAAGCTAAAGAATGGTTGCTTTCTTTGCCTAAAAATAGTATTGATTCTTGGACTAAGTGCAAAGATGCTTTTATTGGAAAATACTATCCTCCTGCTAAGATTATTGCTATGAGAAGTGACATTATGAAATTTAAACAACTTGATAATGAACATGTTGCTCAAGCTTGGGAAAGAATGAAAACCTTGGTTAAGAATTGTCCCACTCATGGACTCACTACTTGGATGATTATCCAGACTTTTTATGCAGGTTTGAACTACTCTTCAACAAACCTGCTGGATTCAGCTGCTGGAGGTACTTTCATGGGCCTCACCTTGGGTGCTGCAACAACACTCCTTAATAATATGATGCTTAACTACTCTGAATGGCACGTTGAGAGAGCTCCACATGGTAAGAAGGTAAATTCTATTGAGGAAACTTCCTCTTTGACTGAAAAGATTGATGTTATTATGGCTATGCTTGTTAATGGGAAAGCTCCTCTAGATCCTAAAATAGTGTTCCCTTAGCCTCTTTGGTTGCTCAAGAAGAGCAAGTTGATGTGAACTTCATTAGGAACAACAATTTCAACAATAATGCTTATGATAATTATAGGCCTTACCCTCCTAGTGGAAATGCTTATCATGGTAGATCTGGAATGCCTAGTGAAGAAAGGATTCTAGAAGTAGAGAGATCTACTAAGAATTTTATGCAAATGCAATATGAGCAAAATAAGATTTTCACTAAAACTATGGAGGAACAGTCTATTATCTTGAAAAACATTAGCCATCAGCTTGAGAATCTGAATAGATAAATACTTAGTTTATAGTCAAAAAATTTGAGTGCTGAGAAAAATATATCCTCTTTGTCTAAAGCTCAATCTTCCTTGATTAATAAAATGGCTGCTAAACCTGAAACTATGGAAAACACCTTTGCTATTGCTCATGCCATTGATGAAAATGTTAGGTTGCTAGCTCAACTTCATGCTAAGTGGGAAAGGGAAGCTGAAATTGATAGAAACAATAGTGTGTGCACTATCACCACTAAAACACTAGTAGTCCCTATTTAGCCTCCTACTCTGCCTAAGCCTATTGATCCTAATACTAGTAATGCTAAGTTTGATTTTGATATTGATGGTTGCAACATTTCTGAAGTGATTATGTTCCTACAAAAGCTTGCTAGAAGTCCTGATGCTAGTGATATGCATGTTGCCTTTACCAAACACATTACAGATGCTCTTGTTAAGATTAAGGAAGAGAAGCTTAAACACAAACCTTATATTCCTAGGAAAGTAGAAGATATTTGGGAACCCATTATTAATATGCAAGTGAATGACTTTGATGTCAAAGCTTCATGTGATCTTGGTTTTAGTATCTCTATTATGCATAGGAAGATTTATGAAATGCTTGATTTTCCACCATTAGAAGATTGTTATTTGGATGTCCCACTCAATGATAATGCTAAAAAGAAACTCATGGGAACTATTAATGAAGTTCTCATTATGATTAATAATGCTTATGTCCCTATGGATTTCTATGTTTTGGATATTGAATACAATGCTTCTTGTCCTATTACTTTGGGAAGACCTTTTCTTAGAACAGTTGGTGCCATCATTGATATGAAAGAAGGCACCATAAAATATCAATTTCCATTCAAGAAAGGTATTGGACACTTCCCTATGAGGATAGAGAAATTGCTTTTTGCTCCTCCTTTGAAAGCAAGGTTTGATGTTAATGCTTCTTCATTTGAAAATACTTGATTCTTCTTGCTTCTTGTGCCTAACTTAAAGGCGTTAAAGAAAAGTACTTGTTGGGAGATAACCCAAGAGTTCCCTTGAGTATTGGAAGTTATTACTTCAGTAATGACCTCTCATTATCCTTTTTGTTTGCTTTTTGTGCCAAGAATGACCTCTAATGAGAGGAAAGTAAGATTTGGGGAGTTGCTGTCTCAAAACAGATTTTTGTCCTCCACCAAACAAATTCGTGAGGAGTCTTTGTAACTCGGATTGAGATAAAAATTTACAAAAAAATCCCCTAGTATGTTAGCTAACTTTCGTTAGTTCAACACTTCTTGATTTTAGCAACAGAAGATGTTCGAAAAAATCGGTTTCTACCTGCTGGTCTGTTTTGACAGATTTCTGCCATTATTTGCATTTGCTTCTTATTGATTCCTTTTTGAGTTCTCTTCTTTGAAGGAGTTACTTCAGTAGCTTGTGTTTTTAGTGAAAAGTCTTTCTGTTCCAAAGCTTTGCCAAGAGGTCTAATATCTTTTTAATACACTAATGTTGTTAATGAAGATTGTGTGAAGTTTTGTATGAAGGAAAAAATTCAGGTATAGAGAGAGAATGATGTAATGAGATGAAGAATGGACAAAAGCTCAATGTTGGGGATGCCACCATGGTGTCACCCCAAGAAATATCCAAGAGGTACAAGCATCAAAGCTTTGGGATGCCCAAGGCATCCCCTTCTTCATCAATAAAAAGCTCAGGTCTGTCTACACACTTCACTTTTATTGTTTCATGCACAGTTGTGTTGTTCTTGGAGCATCTTAGTTTTCGTTTTCTTTTCTTAGGTTGTTTAGTTTGCTTGAATAAAGTAGTTTGGACCCCCGTTCTCGCTGTGTTGTTTTGCAAATAAGTTTGCTTGGTGTTGGAAAAGGAGTAGTAAGTTCTTGCTTGATGTGCAAGAGGAGCTTGCATTGACTATGACTTAGACTTTAGCATGACATGCTAGGTGTTGTTTTAGCATTATGCTTAGTGATTATTTTTGTAGCATGTCTTGTTCCAAACAATTGGGATTGCTTAGTGTGCCTTGAAGAAATTATGCATTGTTTTAGCATGCAAAATCATAGTATTATGGCCTTCTCCTTTAATGCTTTTCTTGGGTTGACTTGGCACATGCTTACACCATGTTATGACTATGACAAGTCACCATTAGCCTCTATGATCATTTAGTCCTTGACTTGTAGTACCACTCTTTGCTTTGATTAGTATGCTTTGTTGCATTGCATGATTATGGCCATTATGCTCTCTTAGTTGGTTGCTCCTAGTCTTTTGCTAGACTCCACTTGTATGAGTAAGTTGTACTCATGCTTCCAACTCCCAAGAAAACAAGTTATTCCAAAGTGTCCACTATAAATTCCTATGCATGGTGTGTTACACCATTCCAAGTATATTCTTGTTTTCAACTATCTTCCAGTTAAAAACTATTTTGTTATGTGAAAACTTAGTGATTAAAGCCCTCACGAACTTGATGGCACATTTTATTCTTTGCCCCTAATAAACTTGAACCATTGTGACAACTTTGTTGTATATGCTTGCACTTATAAGTTGGAGTTAGCAGAACCGTGCTGTCACGGGGAACGTTTTCAACATTGCACTTGTACTTTTGTACTCCGTTGATATCATGCTCTTTTTCTATGGATGTTACCGGTGTGAAATGATGTCGGAACTTGTAAGTCCATGGAGTTTGTATTCTGTGTTAGAGAAACGCCTGGGCCGCTAGCCTAAGCCATGCCTAATCATGGTGGAAACTTGCAGTATCACCATAGTGAGCTATCTATGAAGAATCCTCAATAAAAAGCTATGCATTTGGTAAATCAAAAGATTGCTGAGATGCTCATTGTCTGCTTGCCTTGTCATTTTGGTTATGGGAAAGCTCCTGTACCATGTGCAAGGGGTACCCCATTGGCGGTTCTCAATGATATGCAAATACTTAAAGTGACAAGAACTTGGATGGGACCTAAGTTGAGTATCCATGAGGTGTAGCCCTCATATTCATGGGACTTGAGATTGCCAACTTATACTTTGTCAAGCATATACTCCAGCTTTGCCACTTTAACCTTAAGGACTTCAAGATTCTTATGATAGGGGCAATGAGGGCTAAAAGCTAATAAGTACCATAATTTTTGGACGCTCTTTTTGAAACTTGTAATCCCTACTTACTTTATAAAATAAAAAGGCCTTTCTTCCACCACTATTAAGTCTCCACCTTCTACCTTTAGGCACCATTAAGAGAGCATAATTGTCATTCTGTGTGCAGTGTTCCAAAGCTTATTAATTGATGCATCTTGTGATATTACTTGTTCTTGTGCTATTTGTTTCTAGTCACCCTTGTGAACTTTGAAGGTGTCCTATGCATCTATATTACTACTCTATGAGGGACAAGCTGATTGCCACTATGCTATGTTTTATGTATGTGAAACAAACAAATGTTTTTCCATGCATGTTATTCATGATATTTATTTGTATCTTGCCATGTTGCATGCATAGTTACTCTGTCCTACTGTTAGAACTCCATTCTTTCATGCACATTGTCACATCCCAAGATTTTCCAAATCTTGTAATGTGAAAAAAAATAAATGAATAAAATAAAAACTTTGTTGATTTTCAGGGCCAGAAGAAACTTTTGAATCCAATTGTAAATCTTCAAACCTATTTTGAACAAAGAAATCCTAAAGGGATTAAAAAGATAAATATTTAGTAAAGGAAAAATAAAAATATTTTACTACTACTTTGAAATCTTTTTATAAAGGCTTTGGTTTTCAAAGGGAAAAGAAATATTGAAATAAAGATTATTTTATAGAGCCAAATTAAACCTTGGCCAAGCTTTTGAAAATAAAACATTTTGTTTTGATAAAAACAGTAAAGGTGTATTTAAATAAAGTAATAAGGATTTAATATCCAAGTTTTTAATAATAAAGGTTTTATTATTTCTAAACCATCAAAACTTGTTTATTTGTTTAAAATAAGTTTTCCAAGTATTTTATATTTTCATATAAAACCTACTGAATGGTTTGGTATTATTTTAGTTTTCAAAAATAAAGTTTTAATAAAACAAATCCTATTTGATAGCTAAGGCCCATTTTATTTAATTATTAATGGACCTTATAACAAAAATGTTATTTTATTTTAAACAAGTTTCCAAGTATTCTTTATTTCCAAATAAAACCTACTGATTTGGTTTTGAAAATATTTGGATTTCAAATGAAGATTTTATTAAATAAATCAAACCCTATTTGATTAAATAACTAAAGGTCCATTTTATTTAATTAATGAATGGATCCTAAAATGAATAAAAATATTATTTTATTTTGGAATTTTGGATTATGTTACTGAACAGAACCAAGTTCAAAGTTGTGAAGTATGGTGTTTGTTTGAATTGATTTGGTTGATTGAATGGTTTGTTTGAATTTCAAATTAGTAAATAGAAAATAGAAAAGGATAAAACAATAAGACAGAAAAAAATGTGAGAACAGTCTGGCCCAGCCCAACAGCCCAGCAGCCCAGCTCCTTTTTCTCCCCCGAACCGTTTTTCTTCACCGCAGAAGCAACCCGTGAGGACGCTGACAAGTGGACCCCTCCCCCTCACCTCCTTTCTCGCTGACAGGTATGCCCCACCCTTTTCTGTTCATCGTCTCCACCGCGTCGACCGTTCCTCGCCGTTTACTGCCGTGTTAATTCCCTTGAATTCGCGTTGATGGATGGATTAAACCTTGTCGTGACCACGCAGTGATAAACGCCAGTGACTCCTCTCTGGTTCCCCTCTGTTCCCCCATCTCAACACGCCCCCAGGCCACGGAATTTTGCCCTACAATCCCTCTGTTCCGACGACGCTCCGGCGAGAATTCCGGCCGTGTCCTGCCACCCCTTGCCTCCTTAAGCACACTCACATACTCCCCTAGCCCTGGCGCTTCTCCCGGCGCTTTCCATTCACCCGCGAGCGCCCCTGAGCCCCGACAATGACAACCTCCAGCACCGCCGCCATCTGGCTCTTCTCCGACGACCTCCCTCTGGTAAACCAGACTACCCCGACCCCTCTCGTTCACGCACACACCTTCGCCGTGTCTTGGCGCATCTGACCGTGCATTTCGTTTGCCTCTGAGTGATCCCTAGCGCCGTCCTCGACGACGACTGAGCAAGGCCGAGGCGCAGCTCCACTCCGGCGAGCAATCAAGCCCGCTTCAGTGCGCCCCTCGACAAGATGGCACCACCTCGAGCTTCCCCACGTCCTTGCGAGCACGGTGAGCATGTTATTTTCCTCCTTCGCTTCCTGTAGCCGCCGTAGCACCGCCAGCAGCGCGTCGCCGCCGCCAGCCACCGTTGAGCGCCGGCGGATTTTGGTTAGTGAGTCAGGAGCCGTAGGATGCGAAACATCCGGCTAGGATTAGATCCAATCGAAAAGGTACGCGTCCATCTATGCCGCACGTTTTCAGTTAGATCCAACGCACCCCGTAGCCGATCCGAGCGAACCGTTATTGACCAATCAGAAACAGCCACGTGGCCTATAGTTGATTTAAAAGACAGTTTTGATCTATTAGATTTCCAATTTTGTAAATTGCACAACTTTTGATCCACACGTCCAAATTTTGCAAACTTTATATCAATGGAATCAGTGGAACAAGCCCTAGCCAACCATGCCTTTTGTTTAGTAAAAAGCTTCTGGAAAAATGGTTGTTTTTGCAGAAACATTTGTATGCTTGTTAAGGATGTGAAAATTGTTTAAAAATGAATTTGGGGATAAAATTGCAATTGGTGTATTTTGAACCTATTGACCATAGGAAACACTTTGTGGATTCAAAAATGTATTTGGTGAAACAAAATAATGATTCTTTGATTTAAAACCATTTCTAGTCAAATAGAAATGTGGTTTATTTATTAAAAATGGTTTTGGAAGAAAACCTTTGGGAAATGTTTTGTTTTAAACTCTCTGACCGCAAACACCAAGTTTTATGGTTTGAAAACTTATTTGGTGAACCCTATAGATTAATGCCTTAGTAAAAAAAAACATTTCTCCACCACATAAAATGATACTTTGTTTTGAAAATGGTTTTTAAAGTGAAACCTTTTGCAAATGACTTTGCCACTTTACAAAATGACCATTAGATGCTTTCAAATGCTTATGACCCATTAGGAACCTCTTTTTCAAACAAAACAAAGCTTGGCATGCTTGCATGCATTATCTTAGTTCTATGATTTTATGTGTGTTGTTTTGCTTGATTGGTAGATTGAGTTTGTGCCTTGTTTGATTGGAATGTAGTGACTTGAAGAGTGTGATTGTTGAAAGGACAAGGAGTGAACCCATACTCTACCAAAAAGGCAAGTGATGCTTCATACCTTTTGTTCCATTACTTTCACTATGCACTAGTGATTTTGCTAAGTAAAACTTTCATGGAATTTTTTGCTAAAGTATAGACCTTGCTAGTAAAACCTAGTAGATGAAACCTTAGTGGAAATCTTCCTAAGTTAAGATTCTTATTACTACCAAGCTTAGCCTAGCTAATAGAAAACATGGGTGGAATATATATTCACACTATGGAAAAATATTCTAAGTCTGAGGACTTGTGTTTTTGTTTAATAAAACAACTAAGTTAATGAATCACCTGGGTGGAATGGGACTTGCTTGGTGGTTTTTGGTTGAGTGGTTCACAAGGCCCATGTCTATGGTTGACCTTGTGTATCTCACTTGTGGATGGCCACCCAGGAACAAAGAGATTTGAGATGTCAAATGTTGAGAAGCTTCAAGTGCAACCACTTGGCAATATGGGCTCTGCCATGATCATATAGGTTGCAAGAACTTAGCCATATGGACAGTGGGTGGTAGTGTTTGATAGGTTGGAGCGCGTCCATTTTGGTCTAAGGGAAGGCTGCTGAAAGATCTTGTCTTGGGAAACCAAGTCTTGTGGGGAAAGTGCACCACCTCTACAGAGTGTAAAATCTAAGTACTTAGCCATGTCCCTGGTAAAGGACAATTTGAGCATCAAGACATGGAAGCAATCAAGAATCTCATCATTCAAATTTCAAAGTTAAAAACTTGTGGTTTGAACAAGGGTTATTTGAAATCTTCAATCTTCGATTGAGAGAAGCCTTGGAAAAGATTTTGTCAAAACAAAAACTTAGTATTTTCAAAATGATAAGGAAATCTATTTTGAGCAATGCAAGCCTCAACCCCACTTGGCCAAATGCATATAGATGATAGACTCCACTATACTATCATAGTATCACTTGCCGATACAATTCAAATGTATTGACCCTTTGTGGCTGTAACTTGTATGTTGCAGGTTTGATTGATTTTAGTGAAGATTGATTGATTAGGATTACAAAGTCTACAACCAACATCTGCCTGTGGCACTTTGAAGATGAAGGACCCCATGCTATAGTTATTCCGCTGCAATGTAATGTAATAGCCAAATGAGTTATGTATGATGTAATAAAATTATGTTATTCCTGGTTATAAAGTTATATTATGACCTTTGTTTCTTGATATTACATCTATACTGTGGATGCTAGCTATTGATCCAGGGACTAGCATTGTAAACACAGGGGACTCCACCTTATGTTGTATAAAGGTTGGGACACTCCCTCTACAGATGGTATCAGAGCATTGTGTTGCCTGTAGGATTTGTAAACCTAGGATTGGACAAAAACCCTTAGAAAAATAGGAGTTGCATTTGTCCCAAAACTTATTTACAAACAATCTTGTAAACTCTTTCCTTCACCATTTTGGTTTCAACTCTACATCTCATCTATTTCAACTTGATGGAAAAACCTACCCCATGGCCAAAGACTACACCATGTGCAAAGGACTTCTTCAACTCTAATGACTTCAACATCTTCAGCATATTCACCAAGGACTTCCAACTTGGATACCACTAAGGACTACAAGTGAGACAAGGAAATCTTGCTCAAGATGTGGAGACTAAGGAAATGCAAAATTATAAGGAGTTCACTTCACTTGAAGTATTGTGACCAAAAGTTTTTCCAAGGAAACCAAGATCTCATGCAAGAAGAATCAACCAAGAAGGAAGGAAAGATCACAAGTGAACCATATAGATGAACCACCATATTATAGTTAAGTCTAACACTCCAACTTATGTGGTGTAACAAAAATACTTTTGGTTGCCTAAAAATATGCTTGAAACTTGTTGTTTGAGTGGAATGTTTGTTTGTGATTGCTTGCACATTGCTTGTGTGAATTGTGATGTGTGTGATTGGAATTATTCCCTTAGAAATATTTTGCCTATTCTAATCCCAATCCAACCCAAACAGATGACTTCTCCAAGAGACTCCAACATCAAGGTTGATGACACCAACAACAACCAAGAGGACAACATGAGAGAACTTATAGCAACCCAAAACCAGTTGAGCCAAGAGACAACTCAGCTTTTACCCAACAACAATGGACTAGACCCAGCCATACAAAGGATTTTGAAACTTCAATCCCAATTGTTGCAAGGATTGGTTACTCAAATGATCAACATGGGAGAAAACTTTCCCAAAGAGCCAATGACAACAAGGATGACAAAGATGCTAATCTAGAAGGAACCCAAGCTAGCAATACTTGTGGATACAAGGATCATGCATCCAAGGAGCATGGAGATCAATGCCCCAAGAAGAGAGAAAGATCTCCCACCTATGAAGAACATGAACTAGAAGAACTCCTAGCTTTGGAGAGACCCAAAAAGAAGAAGAAGAAGAAATGCCCCAACCCTAACAAGGAGGATATTACTCAAGTGCAATGTTACAACTGCAAAGAGATGGGACACTATGCCAATGAATGCTGTAGGGGTCCCAACCTTTAATAAGATTGATCCTCCTGTGTTTTACAATGCTAGTCCCTGGATCAATAGCTAGCATCCACAGTTAAGATGTAATATCAAGAAACAAAGGTCATAATATAACTTTATAACCAGGAATAACATAATTTTATTACATCAACCATAGCTCATATGGCTATTACATTACATTGCAGCGGAATAAATATAGTCATGGGTCCTTCATCTTCAAAGTGCCACAGGCAGATGTTGGTTGTAGACTTTGTAATCCTAATCAAACAATCTTCACTAAAAACAATCAAACCTGCAACATACAAGTTACAGCCACAAAGGGTCAATACATTTGAATTGTATTGGCAAGTGATACTATGGTAGTATAGTGGAGTCTATCATCTATATGCATTTGGCTAAGTGGAGTTGAGGCTTGCATTGCTCAAAATAGATTTTTCTTATCATTTTGAAAATACTAAGTTTTTGCTTGACAAAATCATTTTTCTCAATCAAAGATTTCAAGATCCTTGTACCAAGCCATCTTTCCATCAATGATTGAAGAATTCAAACAACCCTTGTTCAAACCACAAGATTTTAACTTTAGAAATTTGAATGATGAGATTCTTGAATGCTTCCATGTCTTGATGCTCAAATTGTCCTTTACCAGGGACATGGCTAAGTACTTAGATTTTACACTCTGCAGAGGTGGTGCACTTTACCCACAAGACTTGGTTTCCTAAGACAAAATCTTTCAGAAGCCTTCCCTTAGACCAAAATGGACGCGCTCCAACCTATCAAACACTACCACCCACTGTCCATTTGGCTAAGTTCTTGCAACCTATATGATCATGGCAGAGCCCAATTGCCAAGTGGTTGCACTTGAAGCTTCTCAACATTTGACATCTCAAATCTCTTTGTTTCCTGGGTGGCATTCCACAAGTGAGATACACAATCCAAGCCTATGGCATTGTGAACCACTCAACCATTCTCCACCAAGCAAGCCCATTCCACCCAGGTGATTCATTAACTTAGTTGTTTTATTAAACAAAATCACAAGTCCTTAGACTTAGAATATTTTTCCATAGTGTGAATATATATTCCACCCGTGTTTTCTATTGGCTAGGCTAAGCTTGGTAGTAATAGGAAACTTAACTTAGGAAAATCCTACTAAGGATTCATCTACTAGGTTTTCCTATAGCAAGATCTATACTTAGCAAAATCCATGCAGGTTTACTTAGCAAAATCACTAATGCATATTGAAAGTAATGGGACAAAAGTATGAAGCATCACTTGCCTTTTTGGTAGAGTATAGGTTCATTTCTTGATCTTTGCAACAATCACACTCTTCAAGTCACTACAAATCAATCAAGCAAGGCACAAACTCAATCTACCAATCAAGCAAAACAACACACATAAATAACAAAGTCAAAGTAATGCATGCAAGCATGCCAAGCTTTGTTTTGTTTGAAAAAGTGGTTCCTAGTGGGTCATAGACATTTGGGTACATCTAATGGTCATTTCCTAAAGTGACCAAGTCATTTGCAAAAGGTTTCACTTTAAAACTATTTTCAAAACAAAGTGTTATTTTATGTGGTGTAGAAATATTTTTATTAAGGCATTAGCCTATAGGGTTCACCAAATGAGTTGCTATTGAAAAACTTGGTGTTTTTTGGTCAGTAGGTTTGGTCCAAACCATCTACTCAAAGTTTTCTTTCCATAAACATTTTTATAACAAAAACCATTCTTTTTATTTGGCTAGAAAATGACTAAGTCAAGTAATCTAACCTAAATTTTACAAAAATCATTTCTAACACCAAGGGTTGGTTCTTAGGGTCAGTAAGGTCACAACAAATCAATTTGCAAAGGTTTTACTTCAAAATTATTTTCAATAAATAAATTACATTTCTATTTGACTAGAAATGGTCTTAAATTAAAGAATCATTTCTTATTTTCTCCAAATACATTTTTGTGTCCACAAAGTGTTTCCTAGGGTAAGTAGGTTCAAATCAATCTAATTGCCAAAGGTTTTAACCCTAAATTCATTTTTAAACAATTTTTACATTCATAACAAGCATACAAATGTTTCTGCAATTTCAAACAAGCTAACAGTTACTATTTTCTAAACTAAGGGCATGGTTGGCTAGGTCTTGTTCTCCTGAATCCATTGATATAAAATTTGTAATTTTTGGACGTGTGGTTTGAAAGTTACAAAGGTTTGAAGTTTGCAAATAATTCTGTTTTAAAATCTGTTTTTAAACCGTATAAGTGACACGCGACACGTTTCTATTTGCGGGTACCGCTTCGCGTGGATCGACAGATATGGGCCGTTAGATTTTAGTTGCATCGCACGGTCCAGAGATGTGACTTACCCCTTCACTCTTGTTCTATCCTAGTCGTCAGATCAAGATCTGACGGCTACGAGATGTTTGCCAGGAACTGGCGGCGCGAGTTCACCGGCGAGCGGTGGTGCGGCCAGATGGCGGCGGCGCTGGCTAAGCAGGAAGCAAGGAAGTGTAAGGAGATGCTCACCAGGCTCAGGAGGATACGGCGAAGCTCAAGGTACTGCTGGTTGGTCAAGGGGCGCACTGGTCTTGGCAGGATTGCTCGCCGGAGTTGCTTCGGGCGGCGGTGCTCTCGGGTTGTTGTTGCCGGCTTCGTTTAGGACCGCGCTAGGACAAAATAGAGGCATGGTTAGGTGCGCATGAGGGTCGCGAGTAAGGGAACATCATCGGGTTTGAGAGGGGAGGTCGGGTTCTACCTGGGGACGTCGTCGGAGAATGGCAGACGCGGCGGCGTTCGAAAGCTTGATGCAGCCGACGCTATGGGGCGCCCGCGGTTGAGAGGAGGATGCTGGGAGATGCGTCTGGTTGTGGGGAAGCTGTGAGCTTGGTCAATGAAGCAAGGGGAGGTCTGGTTTCGCCGGAATCGTCACCGGAGTATCATCGGACAGTGGACAGTGTGCGGCGCAATTCGTCCAGCCTGGGGGCAGAGAGAGGGAATGATCTGGGGGAAACGGAAGAGGGAAGGCTGGCGCTTTAAGGTGTGCGATCACTGCGAGTAAAGATCGTCGCGTTAAGGCGTAATCAAGCCGAGAATTTATGTCTGCAACAGCGAGGAGAGGGAAGAACCAGTCCGCGGGGTGGGGAAGAAGAGCAGTAGGGTGTGGGGTCCTCTGTCAGTGAGAAAAGGAGAGAAAGGGGAAGGTCCACTTGTCGGTTGCTCCGAGGGTTCTTTCTGCGGTGGAAAACGCTTCGCTGCGGTGGGGTGGGGATTGGGCTAGGTGGGCTGTTTTGGGCCGGGGTAGTTGGGCCGCTGTTGTTTCTCTTTTTTTTTGTACAGAAACATTTTCCTTTTCTTTTTCTATTTGCTGATTTGATTTTTAATCAACATTTCAAACATTCAAACCATTCAAACAATTCAAACCATTGTAATAGGTTTTTGGTTCTGTTTATCACCATAAACCAAATCTCAAGATAATATTTTAAATCTTTTTAGGTTCCATTTATTAATTTAAATAAAATGGACCATGGTTTATTATTAGAATAGGGTTTGATATTAATAAAATCCCCATTTGAAATCCAAATATTTTCAAAACTCAAACAATAGGTTTTATTTGGAAATAAAGAATATTTGGAAAACTTGTTTAAAACAAAATAACCTTTTACTTTAGGGTCCATTAATAATTAAATAAAATGGGCCTTAGTTATTAAATCAAATAGACTTTGATTTTATTAATAAAATCTTTATTTGAAACCTAAATATTTTCAAAACCAAATCAGTAGGTTTTATTTGAAAATACCATTCATTTGAAAATCTTGTTTTAAAACAAAATAACATTTTATTTTAGAGTCCATTATTAATTAAATAAAATAGACTTTATTAATTCAACTAGGGTTTGTTTTATTGAGATATTTATTTTGAAATCCAAAATAAGGCCAAAACACTTTAGTAGGTTTTATTTGTGAATATCAAATATTTGGAAAACTTATTTTAAATAATTTAATAAGTTTTGATGCTTTAATTAAAATGGTAAAACCTTTTATTAAATAAAGTTGGATATTAAATCCTTATTATTTTATTTAAACAATCCTTTATTATTTTTAATTAAACCTTTGCTATTTTATTTAAAATAAAATGTTTTAATTCAAAAGCTTGGCCAAGGTTTAATTGGCTTTATAAAATAATCTTTATTTATAAATCCATCTTTTCTTTTGAATACCAAATCTTTTATTAAGAGATCCAAAATAGTATTTTAAATATTTTTATTTTCCTTTAATAAAAGTTTATCTTTTTAAATCTCTTTAGGATTTATTTGATTCAAATTGGTTTGAAGTTCCATTTGAATTCAAAAAGTTTCTTCTGGCTCTGAAAATCAAATAAAGTTTTATTTTATTAATTTATTTTCACATTACAAGATTTGGAAAATCTTGGGATGTGACAGGCTACCACCCTTAAAATAAATCTCGTCCCGAGATTTGGGAAGGCTGGGGTTACAAGCAAGTTCAAAACAACTAGGGTACTACCACCCTTAAAAATTTTCAAACAAAAATTACATATTGGCCTTCTTGGGTCCTGGAAAACTTCTCTAAGCAAACTTTTGCTTTATTTCTACACTTGACTCATGGGCCAAGGTTGAGCTTCTCCATAGACTTGTTTAACTTGTTCTCCATCCTTTCTGGACAATTGTTTGCATAGTGGCCTAGTTCCTTGCATTTGAAACATGTGACAAGGCTGAGTTCCCTCATGGGTTGGTTTATCTTATGCTTCATCTTTTCTGGACAGTAGTTTGCATAATGTCCTAACTCTTTGCAGTGTTTGCACATCACTTGGCTAAAATCCTTCCTTATCTTGGGTTTCACTAGCTTTTGTTTGTCTTCTTGTCTCTTCTTCTTTTCTGGGCACTCATTGGCATAGTGTCCCATCTCTTTGCAATTGTAACACTGCAACTGGCTTATGTCCTTCTTCTTCTTTTTGGGTCTCTCCAAAGCTAGGAGTTCTTCTAGTTCATGTTCTTCATAGGTGGGAGATCTTTCTCTCTTCTTGAGGCATTGATCTTCATGTTCCTTGGATGAATGTTCCTTGTATCTAAAATTATTGCTAGCTTGGGTTCCTTCTAGATTAGCATCATTGTCATCCTTGTTGTCATTAGCTCTTTGGGAAAAGTTTTCTCTCATGTTGATCATTTGAGTAACCATTCCTTGCAACAATTGGGATTGAAGTTTCAATATCCTTTGTATGGCTGGGTCTAGTCCATTGTTGTTGGCTAAAAGCTGAGTTGTCTCTTGGCTCAACTGGTTTTGGGTTGCTATAAGTTCTCTCATGTTGTTCTCTTGGTTGTTGTTGTTGTCATCAACCTTGATGTTGGAGTTTCTTGGAGAAGTCATCTATTTGGGTTGGGTAGGGATTAGAATAGGCAAGATATTTTCTAAGGAAATATTTCTAATCACACACATCACAATTTACACAAGCAATGTGCAAGCAATCACAAACAAACATTTCACTCAAACAAGGTTCAAGCACATACTTAGGCAACAAAATATTTTTGTTACACCACATAAGTTGGTGAGTTTTGTCTTAACTACAATATGGTGGTCCATCTATATGGTTTACTTGTGATCTTTCCTTCCTTCATGATTCTTCTTGTATGAGATCATGGTTCCTTGGGTTAACTCTTGGTTGCAATACTTCAAATGATGTAGGCTTCTTCTAACTTTTGCATTCCCTCAGTCTCTAAATCTTGAGTAGGATTTCCTTGTTTCACTTGTTGTCCTTAGTAGTTTCTAAGTTGGAAGTCCTTGGTGAATATGCTGAAGATGTTGAAGTCATTAGAGCTGAAGATGTTGAAGTCATTAGAGTTGAAGAAGTTGAAGAAGTCCTTTGCACATGGTGTAGTCTTTGGTCATGGGGTAGGTTTTCCATCAAGTTGATGTAGAAGAGATGTAGAGTTGAAACCAAAATGATTGAGGAAAGAGTTTACAAGTGTTTTTGTAAATAAGTTTTTGGAACAAGTAAAACTCCTATTTTTCTAAGGGTTTTTATCCAATCCTAGGTTTACAAATCCTACAGGCAACACAATGCTCTGATACCATCTGTAGGGGTCCCAACCTTTAATAAGATTGATCCCTCCTGTGTTTTACAATGCTAGTCCCTAGATCAATAGCTAGCATCCACAGTTAAGATGTAATATCAAGAAACAAAGGTCATAATATAACTTTATAACCAGGAATAACATAATTTTATTACATCAACCATAGCTCATATGGCTATTACATTACATTGCAGCGGAATAAATATAGTCATGGGTCCTTCATCTTCAAAGTGCCACAGGCAGATGTTGGTTGTAGACTTTGTAATCCTAATCAAACAATCTTCACTAAAAACAATCAAACCTGCAACATACAAGTTACAGCCACAAAGGGTCAATACATTTGAATTGTATTGGCAAGTGATACTATGGTAGTATAGTGGAGTCTATCATCTATATGCATTTGGCTAAGTGGAGTTGAGGCTTGCATTGCTCAAAATAGATTTTTCTTATCATTTTGAAAATACTAAGTTTTTGCTTGACAAAATCATTTTTCTCAATCAAAGATTTCAAGATCCTTGTACCAAGCCATCTTTCCATCAATGATTGAAGAATTCAAACAACCCTTGTTCAAACCACAAGATTTTAACTTTAGAAATTTGAATGATGAGATTCTTGAATGCTTCCATGTCTTGATGCTCAAATTGTCCTTTACCAGGGACATGGCTAAGTACTTAGATTTTACACTCTGCAGAGGTGGTGCACTTTACCCACAAGACTTGGTTTCCCAAGACAAAATCTTTCAGAATCCTTCCCTTAGACCAAAATGGACGCGCTCCAACCTATCAAACACTACCACCCACTGTCCATTTGGCTAAGTTCTTGCAACCTATATGATCATGGCAGAGCCCATATTGCCAAGTGGTTGCACTTGAAGCTTCTCAACATTTGACATCTCAAATCTCTTTGTTTCCTGGGTGGCATTCCACAAGTGAGATACACAATCCAAGCCTATGGCATTGTGAACCACTCAACCATTCTCCACCAAGCAAGCCCATTCCACCCAGGTGATTCATTAACTTAGTTGTTTTATTAAACAAAATCACAAGTCCTTAGACTTAGAATATTTTTCCATAGTGTGAATATATATTCCACCCGTGTTTTCTATTGGCTAGGCTAAGCTTGGTAGTAATAGGAAACTTAACTTAGGAAAATCCTACTAAGGATTCATCTACTAGGTTTTCCTATAGCAAGATCTATACTTAGCAAAATCCATGCAGGTTTACTTAGCAAAATCACTAATGCATATTGAAAGTAATGGGACAAAAGTATGAAGCATCACTTGCCTTTTTGGTAGAGTATAGGTTCATTTCTTGATCTTTGCAACAATCACACTCTTCAAGTCACTACAAATCAATCAAGCAAGGCACAAACTCAATCTACCAATCAAGCAAAACAACACACATAAATAACAAAGTCAAAGTAATGCATGCAAGCATGCCAAGCTTTGTTTTGTTTGAAAAAGTGGTTCCTAGTGGGTCATAGACATTTGGGTACATCTAATGGTCATTTCCTAAAGTGACCAAGTCATTTGCAAAAGGTTTCACTTTAAAACTATTTTCAAAACAAAGTGTTATTTTATGTGGTGTAGAAATATTTTTATTAAGGCATTAGCCTATAGGGTTCACCAAATGAGTTGCTATTGCAAAACTTGGTGTTTTTTGGTCAGTAGGTTTGGTCCAAACCATCTACTCAAAGTTTTCTTTCCATAAACATTTTTATAACAAAAACCATTCTTTTTATTTGGCTAGAAAATGACTAAGTCAAGTAATCTACCTAAATTTTATAAAAATCATTTCTAACACCAAGGGTTGGTTCTTAGGGTCAGTAAGGTCACAACAAATCAATTTGCAAAGGTTTTACTTCAAAATTATTTTCAATAAATAAATTACATTTCTATTTGACTAGAAATGGTCTTAAATTAAAGAATCATTTCTTATTTTCTCCAAATACATTTTTGTGTCCACAAAGTGTTTCCTAGGGTAAGTAGGTTCAAATCAATCTAATTGCCAAAGGTTTTAACCCTAAATTCATTTTTAAACAATTTTTACATTCATAACAAGCATACAAATGTTTCTGCAATTTCAAACAAGCTAACAGTTACTATTTGCTAAACTAAGGGCAGGGTTGGCTAGGTCTTGTTCTCCTGAATCCATTGATATAAAATTTGTAATTTTTGGACGTGTGGTTTGAAAGTTACAAAGGTTTGAAGTTTGCAAATAATTCTGTTTTAAAATCTGTTTTTAAACCGTATAAGTGACACGCGGCACGTTTCTATTTGCGGGTACCGCTTCGCGTGGATCGACAGATATGGGCCGTTAGATTTTAGTTGCATCGCACGGTCCAGAGATGTGACTTACCCCTTCACTCTTGTTCTATCCTAGTCGTCAGATCAAGATCGGACGGCTACGAGATGTTTGCCAGGAACTGGCGGTGCGAGTTCACCGGCGAGCGGTGGTGCGGCCAGATGGCGGCGGTGCTGGCTAAGCAGGAAGCAAGGAAGTGTAAGGAGATGCTCACCAGGCTCAGGAGGATACGGCGAAGCTCAAGGTACTGCTGGTTGGTCAAGGGGCGCACTGGTCTTCGCAGGATTGCTCGCCGGTGTTGCTTCGGGCGGCGGTGCTCTCGGGTTGTTGTTGCCGGCTTCGTTTAGGACCGCGCTAGGACAAAATAGAGGCATGGTTAGGTGCGCATGAGGGTCGCGAGTAAGGGAACATCATCGGGTTTGAGAGGGGAGGTCGGGTTCTACCTGGGGACGTCGTCGGAGAATGGCAGACGCGGCGGCGTTCGAAAGCTTGATGCAGCCGACGCTATGGGGCGCCCGCGGTTGAGAGGAGGATGCTGGGAGATGCGTCTGGTTGTGGGGAAGCTGTGATCTTGGTCAATGAAGCAAGGGGAGGTCTGGTTTCGCCGGAATCGTCACCGGAGTATCATCGGACAGTGGACAGTGTGCGGCGCAATTCGTCCAGCCTGGGGGCAGAGAGAGGGAATGATCTGGGGGAAACGGAAGAGGGGAGGCTGGCGCTTTAAGGTGTGCGATCACTGCGAGTAAAGATCGTCGCGTTAAGGCGTAATCAAGCCGAGAATTTATGTCTGCAACGGCGAGGAGAGGGAAGAACCAGTCCGCGGGGTGGGGAAGAAGAGCAGTAGGGTAAGGGGTCCTCTGTCAGTGAGAAAAGGAGATAAAGGGGAAGGTCCACTTGTCGGTTGCTCCGAGGGTTCTTTCTGCGGTGGAAAACGCTTCGCTGCGGTGGGGTGGGGATTGGGCTAGGTGGGCTGTTTTGGGCCGGGGTAGTTGGGCCGCTGTTGTTTCTCTTTTTTTTTGTACAGAAACATTTTCCTTTTCTTTTTCTATTTGCTGATTTGATTTTTAATCAACATTTCAAACATTCAAACCATTCAAACAATTCAAACCATTGTAATAGGTTTTTGGTTCTGTTTATCACCATAAACCAAATCTCAAGATAATATTTTAAATCTTTTTAGGTTCCATTTATTAATTTAAATAAAATGGACCATGGTTTATTATTAGAATAGGGTTTGATATTAATAAAATCCCCATTTGAAATCCAAATATTTTCAAAACTCAAACAATAGGTTTTATTTGGAAATAAAGAATATTTGGAAAACTTGTTTAAAACAAAATAACCTTTTACTTTAGGGTCCATTAATAATTAAATAAAATGGGCCTTAGTTATTAAATCAAATAGAGTTTGATTTTATTAATAAAATCTTTATTTGAAACCTAAATATTTTCAAAACCAAATCAGTAGGTTTTATTTGAAAATACCATTCATTTGGAAATCTTGTTTTAAAACAAAATAACATTTTATTTTAGAGTCCATTATTAATTAAATAAAATAGACTTTATTAATTCAACTAGGGTTTGTTTTATTGAGATATTTATTTTGAAATCCAAAATAAGGCCAAAACACTTTAGTAGGTTTTATTTGTGAATATCAAATATTTGGAAAACTTATTTTAAATAATTTAATAAGTTTTGATGCTTTAATTAAAATGGTAAAACCTTTTATTAAATAAAGTTGGATATTAAATCCTTATTATTTTATTTAAACAATCCTTTATTATTTTTAATTAAACCTTTGCTATTTTATTTAAAATAAAATGTTTTAATTCAAAAGCTTGGCCAAGGTTTAATTGGCTTTATAAAATAATCTTTATTTATAAATCCATCTTTTCTTTTGAATACCAAATCTTTTATTAAGAGATCCAAAATAGTATTTTAAATATTTTTATTTTCCTTTAATAAAAGTTTATCTTTTTAAATCTCTTTAGGATTTATTTGATTCAAATTGGTTTGAAGTTCCATTTGAATTCAAAAAGTTTCTTCTGGCTCTGAAAATCAAATAAAGTTTTATTTTATTAATTTATTTTCACATTACAAGATTTGGAAAATCTTGGGATGTGACAGGCTACCACCCTTAAAATAAATCTCGTCCCGAGATTTGGGAAGGCTGGGGTTACAAGCAAGTTCAAAACAACTAGGGTACTACCACCCTTAAAAATTTTCAAACAAAAATTACATATTGGCCTTCTTGGGTCCTGGAAAACTTCTCTAAGCAAACTTTTGCTTTATTTCTACACTTGACTCATGGGCCAAGGTTGAGCTTCTCCATAGACTTGTTTAACTTGTTCTCCATCCTTTCTGGACAATTGTTTGCATAGTGGCCTAGTTCCTTGCATTTGAAACATGTGACAAGGCTGAGTTCCCTCATGGGTTGGTTTATCTTATGCTTCATCTTTTCTGGACAGTAGTTTGCATAATGTCCTAACTCTTTGCAGTGTTTGCACATCACTTGGCTAAAATCCTTCCTTATCTTGGGTTTCACTAGCTTTTGTTTGTCTTCTTGTCTCTTCTTCTTTTCTGGGCACTCATTGGCATAGTGTCCCATCTCTTTGCAATTGTAACACTGCAACTGGCTTATGTCCTTCTTCTTCTTTTTGGGTCTCTCCAAAGCTAGGAGTTCTTCTAGTTCATGTTCTTCATAGGTGGGAGATCTTTCTCTCTTCTTGAGGCATTGATCTTCATGTTCCTTGGATGAATGTTCCTTGTATCTAAAATTATTGCTAGCTTGGGTTCCTTCTAGATTAGCATCATTGTCATCCTTGTTGTCATTAGCTCTTTGGGAAAAGTTTTCTCTCATGTTGATCATTTGAGTAACCATTCCTTGCAACAATTGGGATTGAAGTTTCAATATCCTTTGTATGGCTGGGTCTAGTCCATTGTTGTTGGCTAAAAGCTGAGTTGTCTCTTGGCTCAACTGGTTTTGGGTTGCTATAAGTTCTCTCATGTTGTTCTCTTGGTTGTTGTTGTTGTCATCAACCTTGATGTTGGAGTTTCTTGGAGAAGTCATCTATTTGGGTTGGGTAGGGATTAGAATAGGCAAGATATTTTCTAAGGAAATATTTCTAATCACACACATCACAATTTACACAAGCAATGTGCAAGCAATCACAAACAAACATTTCACTCAAACAAGGTTCAAGCACATACTTAGGCAACAAAATATTTTTGTTACACCACATAAGTTGGTGAGTTTTGTCTTAACTACAATATGGTGGTCCATCTATATGGTTTACTTGTGATCTTTCCTTCCTTCATGATTCTTCTTGTATGAGATCATGGTTCCTTGGGTTAACTCTTGGTTGCAATACTTCAAATGATGTAGGCTTCTTCTAACTTTTGCATTCCCTCAGTCTCTAAATCTTGAGTAGGATTTCCTTGTTTCACTTGTTGTCCTTAGTAGTTTCTAAGTTGGAAGTCCTTGGTGAATATGCTGAAGATGTTGAAGTCATTAGAGCTGAAGATGTTGAAGTCATTAGAGTTGAAGAAGTTGAAGAAGTCCTTTGCACATGGTGTAGTCTTTGGTCATGGGGTAGGTTTTCCATCAAGTTGATGTAGAAGAGATGTAGAGTTGAAACCAAAATGATTGAGGAAAGAGTTTACAAGTGTTTTTGTAAATAAGTTTTTGGAACAAGTAAAACTCCTATTTTTCTAAGGGTTTTTATCCAATCCTAGGTTTACAAATCCTACAGGCAACACAATGCTCTGATACCATCTGTAGGGGTCCCAACCTTTAATAAGATTGATCCCTCCTGTGTTTTACAATGCTAGTCCCTAGATCAATAGCTAGCATCCACAGTTAAGATGTAATATCAAGAAACAAAGGTCATAATATAACTTTATAACCAGGAATAACATAATTTTATTACATCAACCATAGCTCATATGGCTATTACATTACATTGCAGCGGAATAAATATAGTCATGGGTCCTTCATCTTCAAAGTGCCACAGGCAGATGTTGGTTGTAGACTTTGTAATCCTAATCAAACAATCTTCACTAAAAACAATCAAACCTGCAACATACAAGTTACAGCCACAAAGGGTCAATACATTTGAATTGTATTGGCAAGTGATACTATGGTAGTATAGTGGAGTCTATCATCTATATGCATTTGGCTAAGTGGAGTTGAGGCTTGCATTGCTCAAAATAGATTTTTCTTATCATTTTGAAAATACTAAGTTTTTGCTTGACAAAATCATTTTTCTCAATCAAAGATTTCAAGATCCTTGTACCAAGCCATCTTTCCATCAATGATTGAAGAATTCAAACAACCCTTGTTCAAACCACAAGATTTTAACTTTAGAAATTTGAATGATGAGATTCTTGAATGCTTCCATGTCTTGATGCTCAAATTGTCCTTTACCAGGGACATGGCTAAGTACTTAGATTTTACACTCTGCAGAGGTGGTGCACTTTACCCACAAGACTTGGTTTCCCAAGACAAAATCTTTCAGAATCCTTCCCTTAGACCAAAATGGACGCGCTCCAACCTATCAAACACTACCACCCACTGTCCATTTGGCTAAGTTCTTGCAACCTATATGATCATGGCAGAGCCCATATTGCCAAGTGGTTGCACTTGAAGCTTCTCAACATTTGACATCTCAAATCTCTTTGTTTCCTGGGTGGCATTCCACAAGTGAGATACACAATCCAAGCCTATGGCATTGTGAACCACTCAACCATTCTCCACCAAGCAAGCCCATTCCACCCAGGTGATTCATTAACTTAGTTGTTTTATTAAACAAAATCACAAGTCCTTAGACTTAGAATATTTTTCCATAGTGTGAATATATATTCCACCCGTGTTTTCTATTGGCTAGGCTAAGCTTGGTAGTAATAGGAAACTTAACTTAGGAAAATCCTACTAAGGATTCATCTACTAGGTTTTCCTATAGCAAGATCTATACTTAGCAAAATCCATGCAGGTTTACTTAGCAAAATCACTAATGCATATTGAAAGTAATGGGACAAAAGTATGAAGCATCACTTGCCTTTTTGGTAGAGTATAGGTTCATTTCTTGATCTTTGCAACAATCACACTCTTCAAGTCACTACAAATCAATCAAGCAAGGCACAAACTCAATCTACCAATCAAGCAAAACAACACACATAAATAACAAAGTCAAAGTAATGCATGCAAGCATGCCAAGCTTTGTTTTGTTTGAAAAAGTGGTTCCTAGTGGGTCATAGACATTTGGGTACATCTAATGGTCATTTCCTAAAGTGACCAAGTCATTTGCAAAAGGTTTCACTTTAAAACTATTTTCAAAACAAAGTGTTATTTTATGTGGTGTAGAAATATTTTTATTAAGGCATTAGCCTATAGGGTTCACCAAATGAGTTGCTATTGCAAAACTTGGTGTTTTTTGGTCAGTAGGTTTGGTCCAAACCATCTACTCAAAGTTTTCTTTCCATAAACATTTTTATAACAAAAACCATTCTTTTTATTTGGCTAGAAAATGACTAAGTCAAGTAATCTACCTAAATTTTATAAAAATCATTTCTAACACCAAGGGTTGGTTCTTAGGGTCAGTAAGGTCACAACAAATCAATTTGCAAAGGTTTTACTTCAAAATTATTTTCAATAAATAAATTACATTTCTATTTGACTAGAAATGGTCTTAAATTAAAGAATCATTTCTTATTTTCTCCAAATACATTTTTGTGTCCACAAAGTGTTTCCTAGGGTAAGTAGGTTCAAATCAATCTAATTGCCAAAGGTTTTAACCCTAAATTCATTTTTAAACAATTTTTACATTCATAACAAGCATACAAATGTTTCTGCAATTTCAAACAAGCTAACAGTTACTATTTGCTAAACTAAGGGCAGGGTTGGCTAGGTCTTGTTCTCCTGAATCCATTGATATAAAATTTGTAATTTTTGGACGTGTGGTTTGAAAGTTACAAAGGTTTGAAGTTTGCAAATAATTCTGTTTTAAAATCTGTTTTTAAACCGTATAAGTGACACGCGTCACGTTTCTATTTGCGGGTACCGCTTCGCGTGGATCGACAGATATGGGCCGTTAGATTTTAGTTGCATCGCACGGTCCAGAGATGTGACTTACCCCTTCACTCTTGTTCTATCCTAGTCGTCAGATCAAGATCGGACGGCTACGAGATGTTTGCCAGGAACTGGCGGTGCGAGTTCACCGGCGAGCGGTGGTGCGGCCAGATGGCGGCGGTGCTGGCTAAGCAGGAAGCAAGGAAGTGTAAGGAGATGCTCACCAGGCTCAGGAGGATACGGCGAAGCTCAAGGTACTGCTGGTTGGTCAAGGGGCGCACTGGTCTTCGCAGGATTGCTCGCCGGTGTTGCTTCGGGCGGCGGTGCTCTCGGGTTGTTGTTGCCGGCTTCGTTTAGGACCGCGCTAGGACAAAATAGAGGCATGGTTAGGTGCGCATGAGGGTCGCGAGTAAGGGAACATCATCGGGTTTGAGAGGGGAGGTCGGGTTCTACCTGGGGACGTCGTCGGAGAATGGCAGACGCGGCGGCGTTCGAAAGCTTGATGCAGCCGACGCTATGGGGCGCCCGCGGTTGAGAGGAGGATGCTGGGAGATGCGTCTGGTTGTGGGGAAGCTGTGAGCTTGGTCAATGAAGCAAGGGGAGGTCTGGTTTCGCCGGAATCGTCACCGGAGTATCATCGGACAGTGGACAGTGTGCGGCGCAATTCGTCCAGCCTGGGGGCAGAGAGAGGGAATGATCTGGGGGAAACGGAAGAGGAGAGGCTGGCGCTTTAAGGTGTGCGATCACTGCGAGTAAAGATCGTCGCGTTAAGGCGTAATCAAGCCGAGAATTTATGTCTGCAACGGCGAGGAGAGGGAAGAACCAGTCCGCGGGGTGGGGAAGAAGAGCAGTAGGGTAAGGGGTCCTCTGTCAGTGAGAAAAGGAGATAAAGGGGAAGGTCCACTTGTCGGTTGCTCCGAGGGTTCTTTCTGCGGTGGAAAACGCTTCGCTGCGGTGGGGTGGGGATTGGGCTAGGTGGGCTGTTTTGGGCCGGGGTAGTTGGGCCGCTGTTGTTTCTCTTTTTTTTTGTACAGAAACATTTTCCTTTTCTTTTTCTATTTGCTGATTTGATTTTTAATCAACATTTCAAACATTCAAACCATTCAAACAATTCAAACCATTGTAATAGGTTTTTGGTTCTGTTTATCACCATAAACCAAATCTCAAGATAATATTTTAAATCTTTTTAGGTTCCATTTATTAATTTAAATAAAATGGACCATGGTTTATTATTAGAATAGGGTTTGATATTAATAAAATCCCCATTTGAAATCCAAATATTTTCAAAACTCAAACAATAGGTTTTATTTGGAAATAAAGAATATTTGGAAAACTTGTTTAAAACAAAATAACCTTTTACTTTAGGGTCCATTAATAATTAAATAAAATGGGCCTTAGTTATTAAATCAAATAGAGTTTGATTTTATTAATAAAATCTTTATTTGAAACCTAAATATTTTCAAAACCAAATCAGTAGGTTTTATTTGAAAATACCATTCATTTGGAAATCTTGTTTTAAAACAAAATAACATTTTATTTTAGAGTCCATTATTAATTAAATAAAATAGACTTTATTAATTCAACTAGGGTTTGTTTTATTGAGATATTTATTTTGAAATCCAAAATAAGGCCAAAACACTTTAGTAGGTTTTATTTGTGAATATCAAATATTTGGAAAACTTATTTTAAATAATTTAATAAGTTTTGATGCTTTAATTAAAATGGTAAAACCTTTTATTAAATAAAGTTGGATATTAAATCCTTATTATTTTATTTAAACAATCCTTTATTATTTTTAATTAAACCTTTGCTATTTTATTTAAAATAAAATGTTTTAATTCAAAAGCTTGGCCAAGGTTTAATTGGCTTTATAAAATAATCTTTATTTATAAATCCATCTTTTCTTTTGAATACCAAATCTTTTATTAAGAGATCCAAAATAGTATTTTAAATATTTTTATTTTCCTTTAATAAAAGTTTATCTTTTTAAATCTCTTTAGGATTTATTTGATTCAAATTGGTTTGAAGTTCCATTTGAATTCAAAAAGTTTCTTCTGGCTCTGAAAATCAAATAAAGTTTTATTTTATTAATTTATTTTCACATTACAAGATTTGGAAAATCTTGGGATGTGACAGGCTACCACCCTTAAAATAAATCTCGTCCCGAGATTTGGGAAGGCTGGGGTTACAAGCAAGTTCAAAACAACTAGGGTACTACCACCCTTAAAAATTTTCAAACAAAAATTACATATTGGCCTTCTTGGGTCCTGGAAAACTTCTCTAAGCAAACTTTTGCTTTATTTCTACACTTGACTCATGGGCCAAGGTTGAGCTTCTCCATAGACTTGTTTAACTTGTTCTCCATCCTTTCTGGACAATTGTTTGCATAGTGGCCTAGTTCCTTGCATTTGAAACATGTGACAAGGCTGAGTTCCCTCATGGGTTGGTTTATCTTATGCTTCATCTTTTCTGGACAGTAGTTTGCATAATGTCCTAACTCTTTGCAGTGTTTGCACATCACTTGGCTAAAATCCTTCCTTATCTTGGGTTTCACTAGCTTTTGTTTGTCTTCTTGTCTCTTCTTCTTTTCTGGGCACTCATTGGCATAGTGTCCCATCTCTTTGCAATTGTAACACTGCAACTGGCTTATGTCCTTCTTCTTCTTTTTGGGTCTCTCCAAAGCTAGGAGTTCTTCTAGTTCATGTTCTTCATAGGTGGGAGATCTTTCTCTCTTCTTGAGGCATTGATCTTCATGTTCCTTGGATGAATGTTCCTTGTATCTAAAATTATTGCTAGCTTGGGTTCCTTCTAGATTAGCATCATTGTCATCCTTGTTGTCATTAGCTCTTTGGGAAAAGTTTTCTCTCATGTTGATCATTTGAGTAACCATTCCTTGCAACAATTGGGATTGAAGTTTCAATATCCTTTGTATGGCTGGGTCTAGTCCATTGTTGTTGGCTAAAAGCTGAGTTGTCTCTTGGCTCAACTGGTTTTGGGTTGCTATAAGTTCTCTCATGTTGTTCTCTTGGTTGTTGTTGTTGTCATCAACCTTGATGTTGGAGTTTCTTGGAGAAGTCATCTGTTTGGGTTGGGTAGGGATTAGAATAGGCAAGATATTTTCTAAGGAAATATTTCTAATCACACACATCACAATTTACACAAGCAATGTGCAAGCAATCACAAACAAACATTTCACTCAAACAAGGTTCAAGCACATACTTAGGCAACAAAATATTTTTGTTACACCACATAAGTTGGTGAGTTTTGTCTTAACTACAATATGGTGGTCCATCTATATGGTTTACTTGTGATCTTTCCTTCCTTCATGATTCTTCTTGTATGAGATCATGGTTCCTTGGGTTAACTCTTGGTTGCAATACTTCAAATGATGTAGGCTTCTTCTAACTTTTGCATTCCCTCAGTCTCTAAATCTTGAGTAGGATTTCCTTGTTTCACTTGTTGTCCTTAGTAGTTTCTAAGTTGGAAGTCCTTGGTGAATATGCTGAAGATGTTGAAGTCATTAGAGCTGAAGATGTTGAAGTCATTAGAGTTGAAGAAGTTGAAGAAGTCCTTTGCACATGGTGTAGTCTTTGGTCATGGGGTAGGTTTTCCATCAAGTTGATGTAGAAGAGATGTAGAGTTGAAACCAAAATGATTGAGGAAAGAGTTTACAAGTGTTTTTGTAAATAAGTTTTTGGAACAAGTAAAACTCCTATTTTTCTAAGGGTTTTTATCCAATCCTAGGTTTACAAATCCTACAGGCAACACAATGCTCTGATACCATCTGTAGGGGTCCCAACCTTTAATAAGATTGATCCCTCCTGTGTTTTACAATGCTAGTCCCTAGATCAATAGCTAGCATCCACAGTTAAGATGTAATATCAAGAAACAAAGGTCATAATATAACTTTATAACCAGGAATAACATAATTTTATTACATCAACCATAGCTCATATGGCGATTACATTACATTGCAGCGGAATAAATATAGTCATGGGTCCTTCATCTTCAAAGTGCCACAGGCAGATGTTGGTTGTAGACTTTGTAATCCTAATCAAACAATCTTCACTAAAAACAATCAAACCTGCAACATACAAGTTACAGCCACAAAGGGTCAATACATTTAAATTGTATTGGCAAGTGATACTATGGTAGTATAGTGGAGTCTATCATCTATATGCATTTGGCTAAGTGGAGTTGAGGCTTGCATTGCTCAAAATAGATTTTTCTTATCATTTTGAAAATACTAAGTTTTTGCTTGACAAAATCATTTTTCTCAATCAAAGATTTCAAGATCCTTGTACCAAGCCATCTTTCCATCAATGATTGAAGAATTCAAACAACCCTTGTTCAAACCACAAGATTTTAACTTTAGAAATTTGAATGATGAGATTCTTGAATGCTTCCATGTCTTGATGCTCAAATTGTCCTTTACCAGGGACATGGCTAAGTACTTAGATTTTACACTCTGCAGAGGTGGTGCACTTTACCCACAAGACTTGGTTTCCCAAGACAAAATCTTTCAGAAGCCTTCCCTTAGACCAAAATGGACGCGCTCCAACCTATCAAACACTACCACCCACTGTCCATTTGGCTAAGTTCTTGCAACCTATATGATCATGGCAGAGCCCAATTGCCAAGTGGTTGCACTTGAAGCTTCTCAACATTTGACATCTCAAATCTCTTTGTTTCCTGGGTGGCATTCCACAAGTGAGATACACAATCCAAGCCTATGGCATTGTGAACCACTCAACCATTCTCCACCAAGCAAGCCCATTCCACCCAGGTGATTCATTAACTTAGTTGTTTTATTAAACAAAATCACAAGTCCTTAGACTTAGAATATTTTTCCATAGTGTGAATATATATTCCACCCGTGTTTTCTATTGGCTAGGCTAAGCTTGGTAGTAATAGGAAACTTAACTTAGGAAAATCCTACTAAGGATTCATCTACTAGGTTTTCCTATAGCAAGATCTATACTTAGCAAAATCCATGCAGGTTTACTTAGCAAAATCACTAATGCATATTGAAAGTAATGGGACAAAAGTATGAAGCATCACTTGCCTTTTTGGTAGAGTATAGGTTCATTTCTTGATCTTTGCAACAATCACACTCTTCAAGTCACTACAAATCAATCAAGCAAGGCACAAACTCAATCTACCAATCAAGCAAAACAACACACATAAATAACAAAGTCAAAGTAATGCATGCAAGCATGCCAAGCTTTGTTTTGTTTGAAAAAGTGGTTCCTAGTGGGTCATAGACATTTGGGTACATCTAATGGTCATTTCCTAAAGTGACCAAGTCATTTGCAAAAGGTTTCACTTTAAAACTATTTTCAAAACAAAGTGTTATTTTATGTGGTGTAGAAATATTTTTATTAAGGCATTAGCCTATAGGGTTCACCAAATGAGTTGCTATTGAAAAACTTGGTGTTTTTTGGTCAGTAGGTTTGGTCCAAACCATCTACTCAAAGTTTTCTTTCCATAAACATTTTTATAACAAAAACCATTCTTTTTATTTGGCTAGAAAATGACTAAGTCAAGTAATCTAACCTAAATTTTACAAAAATCATTTCTAACACCAAGGGTTGGTTCTTAGGGTCAGTAAGGTCACAACAAATCAATTTGCAAAGGTTTTACTTCAAAATTATTTTCAATAAATAAATTACATTTCTATTTGACTAGAAATGGTCTTAAATTAAAGAATCATTTCTTATTTTCTCCAAATACATTTTTGTGTCCACAAAGTGTTTCCTAGGGTAAGTAGGTTCAAATCAATCTAATTGCCAAAGGTTTTAACCCTAAATTCATTTTTAAACAATTTTTACATTCATAACAAGCATACAAATGTTTCTGCAATTTCAAACAAGCTAACAGTTACTATTTTCTAAACTAAGGGCATGGTTGGCTAGGTCTTGTTCTCCTGAATCCATTGATATAAAATTTGTAATTTTTGGACGTGTGGTTTGAAAGTTACAAAGGTTTGAAGTTTGCAAATAATTCTGTTTTAAAATCTGTTTTTAAACCGTATAAGTGACACGCGGCACGTTTCTATTTGCGGGTACCGCTTCGCGTGGATCGACAGATATGGGCCGTTAGATTTTAGTTGCATCGCACGGTCCAGAGATGTGACTTACCCCTTCACTCTTGTTCTATCCTAGTCGTCAGATCAAGATCGGACGGCTACGAGATGTTTGCCAGGAACTGGCGGCGCGAGTTCACCGGCGAGCGGTGGTGCGGCCAGATGGCGGCGGTGCTGGCTAAGCAGGAAGCAAGGAAGTGTAAGGAGATGCTCACCAGGCTCAGGAGGATACGGCGAAGCTCAAGGTACTGCTGGTTGGTCAAGGGGCGCACTGGTCTTGGCAGGATTGCTCGCCGGAGTTGCTTCGGGCGGCGGTGCTCTCGGGTTGTTGTTGCCGGCTTCGTTTAGGACCGCGCTAGGACAAAATAGAGGCATGGTTAGGTGCGCATGAGGGTCGCGAGTAAGGGAACATCATCGGGTTTGAGAGGGGAGGTCGGGTTCTACCTGGGGACGTCGTCGGAGAATGGCAGACGCGGCGGCGTTCGAAAGCTTGATGCAGCCGACGCTATGGGGCGCCCGCGGTTGAGAGGAGGATGCTGGGAGATGCGTCTGGTTGTGGGGAAGCTGTGATCTTGGTCAATGAAGCAAGGGGAGGTCTGGTTTCGCCGGAATCGTCACCGGAGTATCATCGGACAGTGGACAGTGTGCGGCGCAATTCGTCCAGCCTGGGGGCAGAGAGAGGGAATGATCTGGGGGAAACGGAAGAGGGGAGGCTGGCGCTTTAAGGTGTGCGATCACTACGAGTAAAGATCGTCGCGTTAAGGCGTAATCAAGCCGAGAATTTATGTCTGCAACGGCGAGGAGAGGGAAGAACCAGTCCGCGGGGTGGGGAAGAAGAGCAGTAGGGTGTGGGGTCCTCTGTCAGTGAGAAAAGGAGAGAAAGGGGAAGGTCCACTTGTCGGTTGCTCCGAGGGTTCTTTCTGCGGTGGAAAACGCTTCGCTGCAGTGGGGTGGGGATTGGGCTAGGTGGGCTGTTTTGGGCCGGGGTAGTTGGGCCGCTGTTGTTTCTCTTTTTTTTTTGTACAGAAACATTTTCCTTTTCTTTTTCTATTTGCTGATTTGATTTTTAATCAACATTTCAAACATTCAAACCATTAAAACAATTCAAACCATTGTAATAGGTTTTTGGTTCTGTTTATCACCATAAACCAAATCTCAAGATAATATTTTAAATCTTTTTAGGTTCCATTTATTAATTTAAATAAAATGGACCATGGTTTATTATTAGAATAGGGTTTGATATTAATAAAATCCCCATTTGAAATCCAAATATTTTCAAAACTCAAACAATAGGTTTTATTTGGAAATAAAGAATATTTGGAAAACTTGTTTAAAACAAAATAACCTTTTACTTTAGGGTCCATTAATAATTAAATAAAATGGGCCTTAGTTATTAAATCAAATAGACTTTGATTTTATTAATAAAATCTTTATTTGAAACCTAAATATTTTCAAAACCAAATCAGTAGGTTTTATTTGAAAATACCATTCATTTGGAAATCTTGTTTTAAAACAAAATAACATTTTATTTTAGAGTCCATTATTAATTAAATAAAATAGACTTTATTAATTCAACTAGGGTTTGTTTTATTGAGATATTTATTTTGAAATCCAAAATAAGGCCAAAACACTTTAGTAGGTTTTATTTGTGAATATCAAATATTTGGAAAACTTATTTTAAATAATTTAATAAGTTTTGATGCTTTAATTAAAATGGTAAAACCTTTTATTAAATAAAGTTGGATATTAAATCCTTATTATTTTATTTAAACAATCCTTTATTATTTTTAATTAAACCTTTGCTATTTTATTTAAAATAAAATGTTTTAATTCAAAAGCTTGGCCAAGGTTTAATTGGCTTTATAAAATAATCTTTATTTATAAATTCATCTTTTCTTTTGAATACCAAATCTTTTATTAAGAGATCCAAAATAGTATTTTAAATATTTTTATTTTCCTTTAATAAAAGTTTATCTTTTTAAATCTCTTTAGGATTTATTTGATTCAAATTGGTTTGAAGTTCCATTTGAATTCAAAAAGTTTCTTCTGGCTCTGAAAATCAAATAAAGTTTTATTTTATTAATTTATTTTCACATTACAAGATTTGGAAAATCTTGGGATGTGACAAATGCCCAGAAAAGAAGAAGAACCAAAGAAACAAACAAGAGGCAATGATACCAAAGGAAAAGAAAGATATCAGCCAAGTGATGTGTTCAAATGCAAGGAACTAGGCCACTATGTAAACAATTGTCCAGAAAGGATGAAGAACAAGTTAAACAAGCCTATGAAGGATCTCAACCTTGGCCCATGAGTCAACCATGGAAACCAAGGAACAATGCAAATGTTTGCTTAGAGAAGTTTCCCCAGGATCCCAAGCAAGCCAAGATGTAATTTAGTTAGAAAATTTTTAAGGGTGGTAGTACCCTAGATGTTTTGAGCCAACTTGTAACCCTAGCCTCCCCAAATCTCGGGATGAGATTTATTTTAAGGGTGGTAGCCTGTCACATCCCAAGGTTTTCCAAATCTTGTAATGTGAAAAAAATAAATGAATAAAATAAAAACTTTGTTGATTTTTAGGGCCAGAAGAAACTTTTGAATCCAATTGTAAATCTTCAAACCTATTTTGAACAAAGAAATCCTAAAGGGATTAAAAAGATAAATATTTAGTAAAGGAAAAATAAAAATATTGTACTACTACTTTGAAATCTTTTTATAAAGGCTTTGGTTTTCAAAGGGAAAAGAAATATTGAAATAAAGATTATTTTATAGAGCCAAATTAAACCTTGGCCAAGCTTTTGAAAATAAAACATTTTGTTTTGATAAAAATAGTAAAGGTGTATTTAAATAAAGTAATAAGGATTTAATATCCAAGTTTTTAATAATAAAGGTTTTATTATTTCTAAACCATCAAAACTTGTTTATTTGTTTAAAATAAGTTTTCCAAGTATTTTATATTTTCATATAAAACCTACTGAATGGTTTGGTATTATTTTAGTTTTCAAAAATAAAGTTTTAATAAAATAAATCCTATTTGATAGCTAAGGCCCATTTTATTTAATTATTAATGGACCTTATAACAAAAATGTTATTTTATTTTAAACAAGTTTCCAAGTATTCTTTATTTCAAAATAAAACCTACTGATTTGGTTTTGAAAATATTTGGATTTCAAATGAAGATTTTATTAAATAAATCAAACCCTATTTGATTAAATAACTAAAGGTCCATTTTATTTAATTAATGAATGGATCCTAAAATGAATTAAAATATTATTTTATTTTGGAATTTTGGATTATGTTACTGAACAGAACCAAGTTCAAATTTGTGAAGTATGTTGTTTGTTTGAATTGATTTGGTTGATTGAATGGTTTGTTTGAATTTCAAATAAGTAAATAGAAAATAGAAAAGGAAAAACAATAAGACAGAAAAAAATGTGAGAACAGTCTGGCCCAGCCCAACAGCCCAGCTCCTTTTTCTCCCCCGAACCGTTTTTCTTCACCGCAGAAGCAACCCGTGAGGACGCTGACAAGTGGACCCCTCCCCCTCACCTCCTTTCTCGCTGACAGGTATGCCCCACCCTTTTCTGTTCATCGTCTCCACCGCGTAGGACGTTCCTCGCCGTTTACTGCCGTGTTAATTCCCTTGAATTCGTGTTGATGGATGGATTAAACCTTGCCGTGACCACGCAGTGATAAACGCCAGTGACTCCTCTCTGGTTCCCCTCTGTTCCCCCATCTCAACACGCCCCTAGTCTGCGGAATTTTGCCCTACACTGCCTTTGTTCCGACGACGCTCCGGCGAGAATTCCGGCCGTGTCTTGCCACCCCTCGGCTCCTTAAGCACACTCACATACTCCCCTAGCCCTGGCGCTTCTCCCGGCGCTTTCCATTCACCCGCGGGCGCCCCTGAGCCCCGGCAACGACAACCTCCAGCACCGCCGCCATCTGGCTCTTCTCCGACGACCTCCCTCTGGTAAACCAGACTACCCCGACCCCTCTCGTTCACGCACACACCTTCGCCGTGTCTTGGCGCATCTGACCGTGCATTTAGTTTGCCTCTGAGTGATCCCTAGCGCCGTCCTCGACGACGACTGAGCAAGGTCGAGGCGCAGCTACACTCCGGCGAGCAATCAAGCCCGCTCCAGTGCGCCCCTCGACAAGATGGCACCACCTCGAGCTTCCCCACGTCCTTGCGAGCACGGTGAGCATGTTCTTTTCCTCCTTCGCTTCCTGTAGCCGCCGTAGCACCGCCAGCAGCGTGTCGCCGCCGCCAGCCACCGTTGAGCGCCGCCGGATTTTGGTTAGTGAGTCAGGAGCCGTAGGATGCGAAACATCCGTCTAGGATTAGATCCAATCGAAAAGGTACGCGTCCATCTGTGCCGCACGTTTTCAGTTAGATCCAACGCACCCCGTAGCCGATCCGAGCGAACCGTTATTGACCAATCAGAAACAGCCACGTGGCCTGTAGTTGATTTAAAAGACAGATTTGATCTATTAGATTTCCAATTTTGTAAATTGCACAACTTTTGATCCACACGTCCAAATTTTGCAAACTTTATATCAATGGAATCAGTGGAACAAGCCCTAGCCAACCATGCCTTTTGTTTAGTAAAAAGCTTCTGAAAAAATGGTTGTTTTTGCAGAAACATTTGTATGATTGTTAAGGATGTGAAAATTGTTTAAAAATGAATTTGGGGATAAAATCTTTTGAAATTGGTGTATTTTGAACCTACTGACCATAGGAAACACTTTGTGGATTCAAAAATGTATTTGGTGAAACAAAATAATGATTCTTTGATTTAAAACCATTTCTAGTCAAATAGAAATGTGGTTTATTTATTAAAAATGGTTTTGGAAGAAAACCTTTGGGAAATGTTTTGTTTTAACTCTTTGACCCCAAACACCAAGTTTTATGGTTTGAAAACTTATTTGGTGAGCCCTATAGATTAATGCCTTAGTAAAAAAACATTTCTCCACCACATAAAATACTTTGTTTTGAAAATGGTTTTTAAAGGGAAACCTTTTGCAAATGACTTTTCCACTTTACAAAATGACCATTAGATGCTTTCAAATGCTTATGACCCATTAGGAACCAATTTTTCAAACAAAACAAAGCTTGGCATGCTTGCATGCATTATCTTAGTTCTATGATTTTATGTGTGTTGTTTTGCTTGATTGGTAGATTGAGTTTGTGCCTTGTTTGATTGGAATGTAGTGACTTGAAGAGTGTGATTCTTGCAAGGACAAGGAGTGAACCCATACTCTACCAAAAAGGCAAGTGATGCTTCATACCTTTTGTCCCATTACTTTCACTATGCACTAGTGATTTTGCTAAGTAAAACTTGCACGGAATTTTTTGCTAAAGTATAGACCTTGCTAGTAAAACCTAGTAGATGAAACCTTAGTGGAAATCTTCCTAAGTTAAGATTCCTATTACTAACAAGCTTATCCTAGCTAATAGAAAACATGGGTGGAATATATATTCACACTATGGAAAAATATTCTAAGTCTGAGGACTTGTGTTTTTGTTTAATAAAACAACTAAGTTAATGAATCACCTGGGTGGAATGGGACTTGCTTGGTGGTTTTTGGTTGAGTGGTTCACAAGGCCCATTTCTATGGTTGACCTTGTGTATCTCACTTGTGGATGGCCACCCAGGAACAAAGAGATTTGAGATGTCAAATGTTGAGAAGCTTCAAGTGCAACCACTTGGCAATATGGGCTCTGCCAAGATCATATGGGTTGCAAGAACTTAGCCATATGGACAGTGGGTGGTAGTGTTTGATAGGTTGAAGCGCGTCCATTTTGGTCTAAGGGAAGGCTTCTGAAAGATCTTGTCTTGGGAAACCAAGTCTTGTGGGGAAAGTGCACCACCTCTGCAGAGTGTAAAATCTAAGTACTTAGCCATGTCCCTGGTAAAGGACAATTTGAGCATCAAGACATGGAAGCAATCAAGAATCTCATCATTCAAAATTCAAAGTTAAAAACTTGTGGTTTGAACAAGGGTTATTTGAAATCTTCAATCTTTGATTGAGAGAAGCCTTGGAAAAGATTTTGTCAAAACAAAAACTTAGTATTTTCAAAATGATAAGGAAATCTACTTTGAGCAATGCAAGCCTCAACCCCATTTGGCCAAATGCATATAGATGATAGACTCCACTATACTATCATAGTATCACTTGCCAATACAATTCAAATGTATTGACCCTTTGTGGCTGTAACTTGTATGTTGCAGGTTTGGTTGATTTTAGTGAAGATTGATTGATTAGGATTACAAAGTCTACAACCAACATCTGCCTGTGGCAGTTTGAAGATGAAGGACCCCATGCTATAGTTATTCCGCTGCAATGTAATGTAATAGCCAAATGAGTTATGTATGATGTAATAAAATTATGTTATTCCTGGTTATAAAGTTATATTATGACCTTTTTTTCTTGATATTACATCTATACTGTGGATGCTAGCTATTGATCCAGGGACTAGCATTGTAAACACAGGGGACTCCACCTTATGTTGTATAAAGGTTGGGACACTCCCTCTACACACATTTTTAGAGTTCTTTGATCCCAGCTTTCAACGCTTGCAAATGGTTGGATCTTTATTATGAGGGTGCATGTTCACCTAAAAACTTATTATGTTTATCACTTACCTACTCGAGGACAAGCAGGAGTTAAGCTTGGGGATGTTGATACGTCGGAAACATATCTATAATTTTTGATGCTCCATGCTTGTTTAGTATCTACTTTGCTTTACTTGTCTACACTTTGAGGTACTTTTTACATGTTTTCTGGTACTAACCTACTAACAAGTTGCAACAGTGCCAGATGCCTGTTTTCTGTTGTTTTTGGTTTCAGAAAAGTTAGTAAAGAAATATTCTCGGAATTGGACGGGACAAACGTCAAAGTCAATTACTTTCCGTGGGGAACAAGAAGTCCAGAGGAGAGACGAGGAGGCGGGCCAGGGAGGCAAACACCCCTAGGCACCGGTGGGCCCTACCCCGCGCCTGGGTAGGGTTTGCCCCCTCTGGCAGACGCCTCGGTCTCCCCCTTCACCTATGAAAAGCCCCCGATGCAGAAACTCTCAGTACCTGATCAGAAATCCATGAAACCGTCTGTAGCAGCCGCCACCATCGTCCCTAGATCTCGGGGGGGGATCTGAAGCTCTTCCCAGCACCCTGCCGGAGGGGAGATCATCCCGGAGGCCTTCTCTCCGCTATGATTCGTGAGTTGTTCCACCTTGGACTATGGGTCCATGTAGTAGCTAGATGGTTATATCCCCGCCTTTGTGCTTTCATGTATAGATCTTGTGAGCTCCGTTCATGATCAAGATGTAATCTATTTGTAATCATGCATGTTGTGTTTGTGGGGATCCGATGGATATTGATATTAGTATGTTGGTTTGATTAATGGTTTTGTCTTTATGATTCTATCATGTTTGTGTTGTTTGTGATCTTGCATGCTCTCCGTTGCTAGTGGTTATCTTGGCGAAGTAGTTGCTAGTGACACGAAGAGGGAGTATTTATGCTCGATAGTGGGTTCATGCCTCTAGTTTCCAAGGGAAGTGACAGAAATCTCTTCGGTTGTAGATGTGTTGTTGCTACTAGGGAGAAAACAACGGTCTCTTGTTCATGGAACATGTGGACTGTTTACCCTACACACTTTTCTTAAAGAAGTTGTCTATTGCTTGCGACTTAATACTGGAGGGGGTTCGGATGATAACCTAAATGTGGACTTGTAGTCATAGATGCAGTTGGATGGCGTTCTACATATCTTGTTGTATTGCCCAATCAACCTCATAAGATCTTTCTGTCTAGTAATTGCATTGTTATGCCTTTCTTAGTTCCTGTCAATTGCCCTGCTGTAATTTGTTTACACTTCATGCCATGTTGTTTATCTAAGGAGAGAACCTCCAGTGAACTATGGACCCCGATCCAATCTTTACCATCAATACATCCTTCACTATTACTTGTTTACTTGTTGCAAACCATTACCTTCCACACCATATGTTTAATCCTTTGTTACAGCAAACCGGTAAGCTTGACAACCTCACTGTTTCGTTGGGACAAAGTCTTGAGTTTGTGTTGTGTAGGTCTCCACGTTGCTTCCAACACCTATATGACGTTTCCTTACTCCTTCTGGTTCGATAACCTCGGTCTCTACTGAGGGAAACTTCCTGCTGTGCTCCATCACACCTTGCTCTTGGGGTTCCCAGCGAAGCACTCCTACATCAACCTCTTCCTCCCTATTGAGTGCTGCATCAGACGGCATGACCAAAAACTCTCCATTTTCATGTTTTAAGGCCATTTTAAGGCGATATTACCCACAATTTTCGGGTTCCAATGCAATTTACATGTTTGAGAGTCATGACCAAGCACTCGTCGTTTTTGGATTTTATGGCAATTTTTATGAGTTATGGCCAATATTTTTGGGGCTTCTAGGGCGATTTAAAATGACCGCAAGACACGATACATGTTTAAGGGCATGACCAAACAATCGTCATTTTTGTGTTTTATGGCCGTTTTCATGAGTTATTGCCCATAGTTTTGGGGTTCCAGGTCGATTTTAAATGACTGTAGGACCCAATACAAGTTTGATGGTTGATCAAAAACTCATCATATTCATGTTTTATGGCCGATTTTATGAGCTATTGGCCACATTTTTGGGGTTCTAGGGGGATTCACATGGCTTGTAAGACCCAATACATGTTTGAGAGTTATGACCAAAAACTCGTCGTTTTCGCATTTTATGGCCGTTTTTATGAGCTATTGCCCATAGTTTTGGGCTTCCAAGGCGATTTACAGGTATGAGACTTATGACAAAAACTCGCCGTTTTTGCATATTATGGCCATATTCATGAGTTATTGCCCATAATATTGGGGTTCCAGGGTGATTTAAAATGACCGTAAGACCCGATACATGTTTAAGGGCATGACCAAAAACTCTCCATTTTCGTGTTTTGTGGCCATTTTCATGAGCAATTTCCCATAGTTTGGGGGTTCCAAGGCGATTTACATGTTTGAGAGTTATGACCAAACACTCATTGTTTTCGCGTTTGATGGCCGTTTTCACTAGTTATTGCCCATAATATTGGGATTCCAAGGCGATTTAAAATAACTGTAAAACCCGATACATGTTTGACGGCATGACCAAAAACTCTCCATTTTCATGTTTTAAGGCCGTTTTCATGTATTTTCCTAATATGAGCTTGCCGATCTCAAGCATGAGGATGCATATTGTACTAACTATGTGGCCCGGACAAACTTTACATGTCCTTGCACATGAGACCTGTTCCACGCTTGACATTCAACTAGTTTGCATAAGTGGCTAGCGGGTGTTTGTCTCTCCTACTATAGTCAATATCTATTTTGCAACGAATTGTCAACAATTTGGTTATCCTCGTTGTGGTTCATGTTCGTAGGTAAGAACGGTTCTATATCGAAAGCCCCAAGCCACGTAAAACTTGCAATGGATAAATTAGAGGCGTCTAGTTTAGATTGCTGCTGGGCTAGTGTTATGATATGGTGATGTTCTAAGTAGAAGTATGAGATGATACTCTTACAACACACATAGCGTGTAATCTCCATAGACCTTAGACTTACACATATAGGTATGATAGTAATCATACCACGGTGCACATGATAGAGATCATATGCGGGAACCATATCATTTCACTAATAAACATGTGATGTTTGATAGCATCTTATATTGCTTGTTTAGCGCTTTATTAGCATAATAAGATGATCCCTCATTTAAGTATCAAGATAAGAATGGGTTCTTCCTTTAGTATGCACCGATTATGTTTTCGTCGCTCCAAGACATCACGTGATGATCGGGTGTTCTTGGATCCACGACCATATTTCGGGTGTAAAACAGTTACACACGCGAATACTAAAGTTCTAACTTGGCGAGCCTAGCATGTACATACATGGCCTCGGAACACGTACCGAAAGGTTAAGCATGAGTCATATAGTTGATATGATGCCCATTTGATGCTCGCCTTTGAAGCTACACCGACTCACGTGATGATCGGACTTGGTGTAGTGGATTTGGTTCATGTAATCACCAAAAAGGCACGAGGGATGTCGTTTTTGAGTGGGAGTTCATTTGTAATATGGATTAGTTGAACTCAATCTATCATACACTTAGTCTAAACTTTACAAATTCTGTTGTAGATGGCACCACCTGCTTTTAATTTCAATGTGTTCATGGAGAAAGAGAAACTTGCAACGAACGGTAGCAACTTTACCGAATGGGCCATGAATTTGAGGATTCTCCTCTCTGCTGCACAAAAGAAATATGTGTTAGAAGCGCCGTTAGGCCCCCCACCTTTAGATGATGCCCCTGACGAGGAGAAGAAAGTATATCAGACTCGTCAGGAGGACCACAACTTAGTTCATTGCGGCATATTGTATGGGCTAGAGCCGGAACTTCGAAAGTGTTTCGAAAATGGCTATGCTTTTGATACAATGGGTGAGTTGAAAATGATTTTCGACACACATGCTGCTATAGAGAGCTACAACGCTTCAGAAAAGTTCTTTAGCTGCATGATGGAAGAGCACAGCTCCGTTAGTGAGCATGTACTCAAGATGTCGGGTTACGCCGATAAGCTTGTGTCCTTGGGAATATCGATTCCCATTGACTTAGGCATCCATCGTGTTCTGCAGTCTTTGCCACCTAGCTATAAGAACTTCGTGATAAACTATAATATGCAAGGCATGAAGAAGTCTCTCCCCGAGCTTCTGTCAATGCTTAAAACTGTAGAAGTGGAGATCAAAAAGGAACATCAAGTGTTGATGATCAATAGGAACACTGGTTTCAAGAAAGACAAGAAGGGAAAACGGAAGGGAAGTAAGGGCGGCAAGCCTGTTGCCGTGCCTGAAAAGAAACCCCGAGTTGGACCTAAGTCTGATACCGAGTGCTACTATTGTAAGGGGACTGGCCACTGGAAGCGCAACTGCCCCAAGTATTTGGCAGACAAGAAAGTCGGCAAGGCAAACAAAGGTATATATGATATACATGTTATTGATGTGTACTTGACTAGTGCTCGCAGTAGCTGTCACATCCCAAGATTTTCCAAATCTTGTTATGTGAAAAATAAATAAACAAAATAAAATTATTGTTGAATTTTTAGAGTGAAAAGAAACTTTTGTTTCTAAATGGAAACTTAAAAATCCTATCTTGAACAAACTTTAATTAAAGTTTGAATTCAACAAAATCCAAATCAAAAGAAATGCATTCTTCATAAATGTATCTTGAAATTTAAGCACTTGGAAAATAAATCCAAACCCTAAACCCTAATGGAATAAAAATCATTTCCAAGTTATCTCCAAGTCTATGGATTTGATCCATATAAAAATTGGTCAAACAAACATTTCAAAATGATCAAGAATGACAAATGGAAATATTATAAAACTATATAAGTTTATTTCACTTAACTTGGAGCCATAAATAAAATCTTATGAATTTAATAAGATAAAGGAATTGAATTCCCAAAACTAATAAATCCCTTATCTAGAATCCATACCAATTGGTGAGCAAATAATCCTAAAGTTATTTAAAGGATAAATATATATCAAATAAGATTTTACAAATTGGAATCACCTAGTTTTGATCTATAAATAAAAAGATGTGAATTTCATAAGATGAAGAAAGAAATGTTAAAGTAAAGAATATTTAAAGACCAAATTAAATCTTGGCCTAGTCCATTAAGAAAATGGAATGAATATAATCCAAATCCAAATAAAATAAAAGGATAAAGATTTTCCAAAATAAAATAAAATGGCATTAACCATTCTATCCCTATTTTTAATAAAGACAAAGCACTAATAAGAATTATTATATAATTCATGAGAAAATAGTATTTTGGAAATTACCCAAGTGGAATAAAAGTTGTTTAATTAACTTAAATAAAATAAAGCTTCCAAATAAAATTTAGGAAATCAAAACTATATTTGAATCCATTGAAATTAAAATAAACCCAATTCCAATGATTTATGAATCATATTAAAAGCTTTCCAAATAATTCAAGATGAATTATTTGACACCCAAACAATCAAATAAAAACCTACTGAAAAGATTTCGAAAGTTTTTAGAAACTTAAATAGTGTTTGAAAATATTATTAATTCCTATTTGAATTAAAACAAGGGCCTAATCAAATAAATAAAAGACCCTAAAAAGAATAAAGTTCTATTTCAAAAGTTGACATCAGAATGTTCTATTAATCAATATTTAAACCTACACAATTTTTGGAAAAGTTTTGAATTCAAATTGAGGTTTGAATTGATTAAACAAAATCAAAACAGAATTAAAGAAAAGGGAAAAGGAAAAACAAACAGAACAAAAAAAAGGTAAAAGACCCAGCCCAACTACCCTGGCCCAACTAAGCCAGCCCATCTCTCCTTCTCTCCCGCAGAAAAACGGTTCGCACCAATGAAAGAACCCGCACAGCATATGACCGGTGGACCCCATCTCCCCACTCCTCTCTCACGCTGTCAAGCGGGCCCCACCGCCAGCTCACCTCGTCGTCAACCCGCGACCAGTTCTTTCCCCCGTTACTGCCGATTGATTCGCGTCGTCAATCCTCTTCAATGACGCAGTGATTCCGCCCCCAGACCATGCTCTCTTAATCGCCAGCATCCCTTCTACGTTTCCCCCCTCAGTTCCCCACCTTAGCACGCCCCCAGGCCGTCCTAATTCCTCTACGAAGCTCCACTGCCCCACGAGTTCCGGCGTCGATTCCGGCCAGCCTCCTCCGCCCCTTGACTCCTCGAGCACACGAGCATCTTCCCCAACCTCTCGCGCACCTCACAGTACCTTCCATTCATCCGCGCGAGCACCACAGCGTCAGCAACGACGACACCAAGCACCGCCGCCGTCTGCCTCTTCTCTGGCGACTCCTCTGGTGAGAACCTGACCGCACCGCCCCTTCTCTATGAAGCTCCCGCACTCCCTAAACTTCTATGCATCTAACGCCACTATTGTCTTGCCTTCTCGTGCGCTGTAGCCTCGCCCCCGTCGACGACTGACCGCACCCGAGGCATAGCTCAACTCCGACGAGGAATTCCTGCAACCCCAGTGCGCCCCTTGACCAACCGCGAGTACCTTGAGCTTCCCCACGCCACGGCGGTCACGGTGAGCCACCTCTTCTCCTTCCTTGCTTCCTCTATCGCCAGCTCCGCCGCTAGCCGAGCGTCGCCGCCGCGCGCTGCCTCTAAGCGCCGCCAAAGTTTGGTCAGATCATCGCTAGCCGTTGGATGCAGATCGTATGGATACGATAGATGACTTAACAAACCGTTTTTAATCAATCTGTGACGCACGATCTATTTAAATCTAACGCCTCCCGTAGCGCGATCCGGCCGAAGCGGTACCGACGAATAGAAACACGCCGCGTGGCACTAGTTTGGTTTAAAACAGAATTTTGAATCTGATTAGGAAGCAAACGTGTAAATTGCATAACTTTTAATCTACACGTCCAAATTTTGCAAACTTTATATCAATGGATTCAGAAAAACAAGCCCTAGCCAACCATGCCATTTGTTTAGTAAAAAGCTTCTGTTAAATTGTTTGTTTTTACAAAAACTTGTGTATGCATGTTTAGGTTATAAAATTTGTTCTAAAATGATTTTGGGGATAAAATCTTTTGCAAATGGTGTGTTTTGAACCTACTTACCCTAGGAATAAATGGGTGGTTTCAAAAATGTATTTGGTGAAACAGAAGAATGAATCTTGGATTTAAACCAATTCTAGTCAAATAAAAATATGGTTTAATTATTAAATATGGTTTTGGAAGAAAACCTTTGAGAAATGTTTTGGAAATAAACTCTCTGACCCTAAACACAAGGTTATATGGTTTGAAAACATATTTTGTGAAACCTATAGAATTTTTCCTTATTAAAAGCATTTCTTCACTACATAAAATAATGACTTGATCTAAAAATGGTTTATGAAGTAAAATCTTATACAAATGATTTTGCCACTTTATAAAATGACCATTAGGTGTTTTCAAATGTTTATGAACCATTAGAAACAACTTTTTCAAATAAAACAATCTTTAGCACGCTTGCATGCATTGTTTTGTTATTATTATTTTATGTGATGAATTTCTTGAATGGTAGATTGAAATGTTGTTTGCTTGATTGAATTGTAGTGACTTGAAGATTGTGATTGTTGCAAATACAAGGAGTAAACTTATACCCTCTACCAAAAATGCAAATGATGCTTCATACTTTTGTCCCATTATTTTCACTATGCATTAGTGATATTTCTATGTAGGACTTGCATAGAATTTTTGCTAAGTATAAACCATGCTATGGGAAATCCTAGTAGATGAAACCTTAGTAGAATTTTCCTAAGTTAAGATTCCTAATACTATCATGCTTAGCTTAGCTATTAGAAAACAAGAGTGGAATATATATTCATACTATGGAAATATTTCTAAGTCTGAGGACTTGTGTTTTGTTTAATAAAACAACTAAGTGAATGAATCACCTGGGTGGAATGGAAGGAATGGTTTGTGTTGAGTGGTTACACAAGGCCAGGGGACTGGTGAACCTTGTGTATCTCACTTGTGGATGGCCACCCAGGAACAAAGAGATTTGAGATGTCAAATGTTGAGAAGCTTCAAGTGCAACCACATGGCATTATGGGCTCTTCCTGGATCATATAGGTTGCAATAACTTAGCCAAATGGACAGTTGGTGGTAGGGGAATGATAGGTTGGAACGCGTCCATTCTGGTCTAAGGGAAGGCTTCTGAAAGATCTTGTCTTGGTGAAACCAAGTCTTGTGGGAAAGTGCACCACCTCTGCAGAGTGTAAAATCTAAGTACTTAGCCATGTCCCTGGAAAAGGACAATTTGAGCATCAAGACATGGAAGCTATCAAGAATCTCATCATCCAAATTTCTAAGTTAAAAACTTGTGGTTGAACAAGGGTTTAAGGTTCACCAATTTCTATTGGTGGTTCCTTGGGTGATTTTGTCAAAGCAAAAACTTAGTTTTTTCAAATGATAAGGAAAAATCTATTTTGAGCAATGCAAGCCTAAGCTCCACTTAGCCAAATGCATATAGATGATAGACTCCACTATACTACCATAGTATCACTTGCCAATACAATTCAAATGTATTGACCCTTGTGGCTGTAACTTGTTATGTTGCAGGTTTGTTTGATATTAGTGAAGTGTAATGATTAGGATTACAAGTCTACAACCAACATGTCTGCCTGTGGCACTTTGAAGATAAAGGACCCCATGCTTATAGATATTCTGCTGCAATGTAATGTAATAGCCAAATGAGCTATGTAAGATGTAATAAATTATTTTATTCCTGGTTATAAAGTTGTATTATGACCCTTGTTTCTTGATATTACATCTTAACTGTGGATGCTAGCTATTAATCCAAGGACTAGCATTGTAAACACAGGGATCTCTACCTTATTAAAGGTTGGGAACCTTACAGTAGCACATGGGTATTTGATACCGGTTCAGTTGCTACTATTTGTAACTTGAATCAGGGGTTGCGGAACAAGCGACTGCTAGCAAGGGGTGAGGTCAAGATGCGTGTCGGCAATGGATCAAGCGTTGATGTGATCGCCGTCGGAACGCTGCCTCTCCATGTGCCGTCGGGATTAGTTATAAACTTGAATAATTGTTATCTGGTGTCTGCACTAAGCATGAACATTGTATCTGGATCGTGTTTGATGCGAAGTGGTTATTCATTTAAATCCGAGAACAATGGTTGTTCCATTTATATGATTGAAATCTTTTATGGTCATGCACCGATGATGAATGGTTTATTTCTTTTGGATCTTGATAATAATGTTACACATATTCATAATGTTGATGCTAAAAGGATTAAACTAAATGATGATATGTCCGCATATATGTGGCACTGTCGTCTAGGTCATATTGGCGTTAAATGCATGAAGAAGCTCCATTCGGATGGACTTTTGGAATCACTTGATTATGAATCATTTGATACATGTGAGCCATGCCTTATGTTCGAGATGACTAGAACGCCGTTTTCCGGTTCAATGGAACGGGCGACAGATTTATTGGAAATCATACATTCTGATGTATGCGGTCCAATGAGTGTGTCGGCGCGAGGTGGATATCGTTATTTTGTTACTTTCACGGATGATTTGAGTAGATACGGTTATATCTACTTGATGAAACACAAGTCTGGAACCTTTGAAAAGTTCAAGGAATTTCAGAATGAAGTGGAAAATCATCGTAATAGAAAGATCAAATTTCTACGGTCCGACCGTGGAGGTGAGTATCTAAGTTACGAGTTTAGCACTCACATGGAAGAGTGTGGAATTGTTTCACAACTCACACCTGCCGGAACACCATAGAAAAATGGTGTGTCGGAACGTCGTAATCGTACTTTATTAGATATGGTTCGATCTATGATGTCTCTGACGGACTTGCTGTTGTCATTTTGGGGCTATGCACTAGAAACTGCTGTATTCACTTTAAATCGGGCACCATATAAATCCGTTGAAAAGACACCGTATGAATTGTGGTTTGGAAACAAACCTCAGCTGTCATTTCTTAAAGTTTGGGGATGCGATGTTTATGTGAAGAAACTTCAACCGGATAAACTCGAACCCAAAGCGGAAAAATGCGTCTTCATTGGATACCCTAAGGAAACTATTGGGTATTACTTCTATCACAAATCCGAGGGCAAGGTTTTTGTTGCCAAGAATGGATCCTTTCTAGAGAAAGAGTTTCTCGCGAAAGGTGTGAGTAGTCGGAAGGTAGAACTCGAAGAGGTTATTGAACCTTCTCTTCAAAGTATGGCGAGTAGCGCAGCACCGGAAGTTGTTCCGGAGTTGACGCCACCTGTTGAAGAGGGAACTAATAATAATGATCATGAAACTCTGAAAGAGAGTACTACCGAACCTCGCAGGTCAAGCAGGACGCGTGCAGCTCCCGAGCTGTACGGAAATCCTGTCATGAATTTCATGGTTGATGAAAATGATGACCCTGCGACGTATGAAGAAGCGATGATGAGCCCAGATTCCAACAAATGGTTAGAAGCCATGAAATCCGAGATGGAATCCATGTATGAAAATCAAGTTTGGAACTTGGTGGACTTACCTCACGACCGAAAGGCCGTGGAGAACAAATGGATTTTCAAAAGGAAAACTGATGCTGATGGTAATGTAACCGTCTATAAAGCTCGACTTGTCGCAAAGGGGTTTCGACAAATTCAAGGAGTTGACTACGATGAGACATTCTCTCCCGTAGCGATGCTAAAGTCAGTTAGGATTATGTTAGCAATTGCTGCATATTTCGATTATGAGATATGGCAGATGGATGTCAAAACCGCGTTTCTCAATGGTAATATTGAAGAAGAGTTGTATATGATACAACCAAAGGGTTTTGTCGATCATAAGGATGCTAACAAGGTGTGCAAGCTTTAGCGATCCATCTATGGATTGAAGCAAGCATCACGAAGTTGGAATCTCCGCTTTGATGAGGTGATCAAAGAGTTTGGATTTGTCCAAACTTATGGAGAAGCTTGTATTTACAAGAAAGTGAGTGGGAGCAATGTGGCATTTCTGATATTATATGTGGATGACATATTATTGATCGGAAATGATATAGATCTTTTAAACGGTGTTAAAAGTTATCTAAACAGCAAATTTTCAATGAAGGACCTAGGTGAAGCGTCATACATATTAGGCATAAAGATCTATAGAGATAGATCTAGGCGCCTAATAGGGCTATCGCAAAGTACATACCTTGATAAGATTTTAAAGAAGTTTAAAATGGAAAATAGTAAGAAGGGTTCTTACCTATGACACAAGGCACGACATTGAGTAAGACTCAAAGTCCGGCTTCGGCGGAAGAAAGAGAGATAATGGACAAGGTCACCTATGCTTCATCCATAGGCTCTATAATGTATGCCATGCTATGTACAAGACCGGATGTGGCACATGCTATTAGTTTGACTAGTAGGTACCAATCGGATCCAGGTTCAGAACACTGGAAAGCGGTCAAGAATATCCTTAAGTACTTGCGAAGAACTAAGGATATGTTTCTTGTATACGGAGGTGAAGAAGAGCTCGTCGCTAAGTGTTATGTCGACGCTAGCTTTGACACTGATCCGGATGACTCTAAGTCTCAATCCGGATACGTATTTCTCATGAATGGCGGAGCGTTTAGTTGGAGGAGCTCCAAACAACCTGTGGTGGCGGGATCAACAACGGAGGCCGAATATGTTGCTGCTTCAGAAGCGGCTCAGGAAGCGGCTCAGAAGGAGTTCATATCCGAACTAGGTGTGGTTGCAAATGCGTTGGACCCAATGGTGATCTATTGTGACAACAATGGTGCCATTGCCAATGCCAAAGAGCCAAGGTCTCACAAGCATTCCAAGCATATTAAGCGTCGGTTTCACTCCATCCGCGAGCATGTCAAGGATGGAGATATAAAGATTTGTAAAGTACATACGGATCTCAATGTAGCAGATCCGTTGACTAAAACTCTCCCTAGAGCAAAACATGATCTACACCAGAACTCCATGGGTGTTAGATACATCACTATGTAACTAGATTATTGTCTCTAGTGCAAGTGGGAGACTGAAGGGAATATGCCCTGAGAGGCAATAATAAAATGTTTATTATGTGTATTCCAAGTATATGATAGATGTTTATTTTGCATGCTATAATTGTATTAATACGGAAACGTTAATACATGTGTGTTTAATAAACAAATAGAAAGTTCCTAGTTATGCCTCTCTCAACTAGTTCGTTGATTAACAAGATGATCACGGTTTCCTGATCATAGACATTGGATGTTGTTAATAACGAGATCACAACATTAGTGTAATGGTGTGATGAACATTCATCCGAAGTATAGCATTACGATCAAATTCATTGAGTTTATATTGCTATAAACAAACTACGAAGTAGTCCTAATCCTTAGACCATGAGATCATGCCAATCACTAACACTGGAAGAGTTTCTTGTTGACATCAAACATCACTCCATAACTGGGTGATTATAAAGATGGCTTCAAAGCTGCTAAAGTGTTATGTTGAGAATCATGGATCAAGAGTGGAATTTGTTCATCCCGATGACGAATAGATATGCTCTGGGCCCTCTCGGTGATATCACATTGGTTAGCTTGCAAGCAAGTGATTTGATCACTAGAATGTTAAATCAAGGGAACGAGAAAAGAGTGCATATCAGTAACGAGATCAAACTAGGTATGGAGATACCGATGTGTAACATCCCTAAAATCATGATTTCAAAGATTGCATATCATTCATGCATGCATATAGAATTGAGATCAATTTCAAACTCATTTCAGAAAAACAGAAGCACATAGTGCTATCATTTTATGTGAGCAAACTTAAATCAAATGGCCATCCCCATTTGAGAGTTTGAATGTTTTAAACCTAGATTTTTTATCTCCCTTGTTGAATGGTTTGAGTGTGGAGTTAGAACAAAATTTTACAAAATAGAAATGTTTTCAAAAATCATTTTCAAACATTCGTAAACTGAGTGCAATGTCCCTGTTATTTTGTTTCTCCAAAAATGACCAAGCCTTTTCAAAGTAACCACATGGTTTTATACCTAGATTTGAGTATGTTGCACACTGCAAAAATCCCAAATAGATTTGAATTCAAATGGAGTTTGAATTCATTTGAAAACCATTCCTGAAAAATCAAAATAGAAAAAGAAAAGAGAAAAGAATTGAAAAAGGGCCGGTGCCAGGAATTTGGCCCAGCAACAAACGCGGCCCAACTAGCCCACCCGGCTTCTCGCTCGCTCGCTCGCACGCGCAGACGCACCCACGCGGTCGCTGACACCCAGACACCACCTTCTCTCTGCCTATTTCGCTGACAAGCGGGCCCCGTCCACGTCATCGTCGTCTTCCCCAAAATCTCGCGCACGAACTCCGCCGCTGCCCGTTGCTGCTTTGATTCCGCGAGGTAAATGGCATTGAATCACTGGGCGTTTCTTGTCGAGCCTCTGGCTATATAATCCCCTCTCTCTCGCGACCATTTCCCCTCAACCAATTCCCCCTTAACGCCCCCAGGCTGCTCGCAACTTGCTCGACGCCGCCGCTGTTCCGACGACCGCGCCGACGAATTCCGGTGAGCACGGTGTTCCCCTCTGTCCCTGACTCATGCTATCACGCTCAGCAACTTCTTGCGCATCCACTGACACGCCTTGTTTGTTCTCGCATGATCTGTAGCCTCGGGAACGACTTCTACCGAGCGCCGCCGCCCTCTGCACGAACTCCGGCGACCTCTCCCCGTAAGTACCAGCCGCCCCTTGCCCTCTGACTGGTACGATTAAGATCCCCATTGTCTTACGCGTCTAATGGTGCCATCCTTTTGACTTAGCGCGACGCAGAACCTCGCCAACGTCGACAGCAGCCGCATCAGACGCATCCGCGAACTCCGGCGAGGAATTCCCGACGACCCCGTGCGCCCCTTGCCAAGCCACCTCCACGTTGAGATTCGCCTCGACCTTGCAGTTCTGGTAAGCACACCCTTCCCTCCCCGAGCGACCTAGAACGCTAGTGCCGCCGCTGACAGAGCGCTCCGCCGCTCGCCGTCGCCGCGCGCCGCCAGAACGTGGTCGCTTGATCGAGAGCCGTTGGATCTAGATCCAACACGTGCGATAGAACCACTTAGCGAAGCGTTATGTTTTAATCTTAACCGTGCATCGCCACTTAGATCCTACGGCTCGCGTGCGTGATCCGGTGCGAAGCGGTACGCGCCAGTAAGGTTAAGACACGTGGCTAGGGTTTGAGTTTAAAATAGAATTTAAAACAGATTTGGATTCAAATTTGATTAGGCTATAACTTTTGATTCCCACGTTAGATTTTTGCAAATTTTATACCATTGGAATCAGGAAGACAAGCCCTCTGTTTATGCAATGTGTTTAGTGAATAGTTTCTTTTAAAATTACTTTATTTTCAGAAACTTGTTTAAGTCTATTTTGAGTATAGAAATTGTTTAGGATTTTGTTTAGTGCTAAATAAACTTGGATTGGCAAGTTTTTGACTTGTTTATAGTTCAGTACTATGCACTTGCTTGGTGGAGTTTTAAAAATCATCACTTAGCATTTTTGTATGCATGCATATATATTTTTGTTTGTATATGACTTGTATGTGATTGTGGTTATATTCTTTGTGTAGACTTTGGTGCTAGTGATTGTGATTGTGAAAAGTGCTACTCTCCCAACTACCAAGGCAAGTGGTACTTCATGAATATCTCCATCCCTATATTTTCTACAACATTAGAAATATTTTGCTAAGTCTTGCATGTTACTATTTTTGCTAAATGCCATGTTGGGAAATCCTAAGTAGATATAGAATTGCTAGGAAATTCCTAAGTTAAGATACTATGCCATGCTTAGCCTAGCTAGTAGCAAACAAGGGTTGGTAAAGTATATACATGCTATGATGAAAATATTTCTAAGTCTTTGGACTTATGTTTTTCTTAATAAAACAACTAAGTCAATGAATCACCTGGGTGGAAAGGGACTTGATTGGTGGTTTTTGGTTGAGTGGTTACACAAGGCCCATGGACATGGTTTACCTTGTGTATCTCACTTGTGGTATGCCACCCAGGAACAAAGGGATTTTAGAGGCCAAGTGTTGAGAAGCTTATAGTGCAGCCACTTGGCAATATGGGCTCTGCCTTGATCACATAGGTTGCTAGAACTTAGTCATTTGGACAGTTGGTGGTAGTGGGATGATAGGTTGGAACGCGTCCATTTGGCTAAGGGAAGGCTTCTGAAAGGTCCTGTCTTGGGAAACCAAGTCTGGTGGGGAAAGTGCACAACCTCTGCAGATGGAAAAATCTAAGTACTTAGCCAAGTCCATGGCAATGGACAACTTGAGCATCAAGACATGGAAGCTATCAAGAATCTCATCACTCCAACTTCTAAGTAAAAACTTGTGGGTGAACAAGGGTGAAGGACCCCAATGTCTATTGGTGGTTTCTTGGGAAAAGTTTTGACAAAGAAAAACTTAGTGATTTCAACTAATAGGAAAAACCTATTTTGAGCAAAGCAAGCCAAGCTACACTTAGCCAAATTGCATATAGTAATATAGTCCACTTAAAATTTACTAAGGTATCACTTGCCAATACTATTCCAAAGTATTGACCCACTGTGGCTGTAACTTGTGATGTTGTAGGTTACTCTGATGAGGATTAGGAGTCATGAGTCTACACTCAACATGTTTGCCTGTGGCACATGAAGATGAAGACTTATATTTATTTACTTATTCCAAACTCTTGTATTAGGCCTGTGGCCTTGAGTTGTAAAAGACTATGTTTTATCGCTGGAATGGATGTAATAAATGACCTTTGTATCTGTGTACTACATCTTAAACTGTGGATGCTAGCAATGATCCAGGGACTAGCATTGCAATCACAGGGATCCTTTTCCTTTACAAAGGAGGGATCTTACACGATGATCGAATCTCGGACATGTAATATATCGTGAAACAAAGGGATTAAGATACAAGTGTAAAAGGTTCCGACGATCACAGGAAAAGTCATCGTTGAATGTGTGGGAGTCAGTATGGATCTCCAGGTACCGCTACTGATTATTGATCGGAGAAGGGTCTCGATCATGTCTGCATTATTCACGAACCGTAGGGTGACACACTTAAGGGACACTGGCATCCAGTTGGAGCAAATGTTTCATGCCGAAAGAATAAACAAGCGCAGGAATTTATTTCACTAGATACCGAAACAAGTTTTCGGGTGAAATTGCATAAAGTAGTTATGCATGTGAAATGGAATTCTAGCAAGGGGTTATTTGTGAATGTTTTTCATTAAAGTAATTGACAAAATTCTGAATAAAAATAAAAGAGTTTTATTTAATGAGAGTTTTCATTAAATTTGGTGGAAATTTAATGGGAATTTGAGTGGACTTTTGAGTGGAGGGAATTTAAAGGAATTTTGTGAGTGGAGTGTCCACCCACATGAAGAGGGGAGGGCAAGGGGCATCCCCCATGCGCCGGCCACCCCCTTGGGGTTCCCCCTCCTCCTATAAAAGGAGCCTCCCTCCTCACTTGTCTCTCACACCTCCTCGTGAAGGATCTCTCTCCCCCTCTAGAATTTATCCCCCATGGTCTCGGACTAGCGAGATACATGTTCCCGGTGGCTATTCGGCAAGAAAGGGTTGTTCTTCTGCTGCATCGCTGTCTTGTACGTGTGTGCGAGCACGTATGCGCTGCTGCTTTGCGGCGCTAGGACTTCCTCTCGATCTTGAGATCGGCAAGAGATCGTCTACATCAACCACGAGTTGAAAACAATGAAACCTATCATACAGTGATGTTTTTATATGCAAGGACAACTTCTACTTTGTAAGTCATATTCAAAGTTTTACCATTGTGCTACTCATATGGAAGTGGATCCATATGAGCGTTAAGAGTATCATCTCATACTTCTACTTACAACATCACCATATCATAACACTAGCCCAGCAACAATCTAAACTAGACGCCTCTAATTTATCCATTGCAAGTTTTACGTGGCTTGGGGCTTTCGAGATAGAACCGTTCTTACCTATGAACATGAACCACAACGAGGATAACCAAATTGTTGACAATTCATTGCAAAATAGATATTGACTATAGTAGGAGAGACAGACACCCGCTAGCCACTTATGCAAACTAGTTGCATGTCAAGCGTGGAACAGGTCTCATGTGCGAGGACATGTAAAGTTTGTCCGGGCCGCTTCATCCCACTATGCCACCAATATCCAAAATTACAACAAAGGAGCAACAACATGATCATCATCGCCCACATACTCATATGTGTACTACCCGTGTAAAGTATCTACGCATAGATCCAGCTCTGATACCACTGTAAGGTTCGCAGCATAGAAAACAAAATTTTTCATACGATGGGAACTATGTACCAAGATCTATCTACTAGATACAAACAACGGGCGGATGTATATCCGTAGAGAACATACCCTTGAAGACCGACAAAGCTTAACGAGTTCAACTCGTGGTTGATGCTAGTCCGAGACCATGGGGGATAAATTCTATAGGGGGAGAGAGATCCTTCACGAGGAGGTGTGAGAGAAAAGTGAGAGGAGGGGCTCCTTTTATAGGAGGAGGGGGGCACCCAAGGGGGTGGCCGCCGGCCATGGGGGCTTCCCCCTCCCCTCCTTCATTCATGTGGGTGGACACTCCACTCACAAAATTCCTTTAAATTCCCTCCACTCAAAAGTCCACTCAAATTCCCATTAAATTTCCACCAAATTTAATGTAAACTCTCATTAAATAAAACTCTTTTATTTTTATTCAGAATTTTGTCAATTACTTTAATGACAAACATTCACAAATAAACCCTTGCTAGAATTCCATTTCACATGAATAACTACTTTATGCAATTTCACCCGAAAACCTGTTTCGGTATCTAGTGAAATAAATTCCTGCGCTTGTTTATTCTTTCGGCATGAAACATTTGATCCAACTGGATGCCAGTGTCCCTTAAGTGTGTCACCCTACGGTTCGCGAATAATGCGGACATGATCGAGACCCTTCTCCGATCAATAATCAGTTGCGGGACCTGGAGATCCATACGGACTCCCACACATTCAACGATGACTTTTCATGTGATCGTCGGAACCTTTTATGCTTGTATCTTAATCCCTTTGTTTCACGATATATTACATGTCCGAGATTCGATCATCGGTATCTCCATACCTAGTTTGATCTCATTACTGACATGCACTCTTTTCTCGTTCTCGTGATATAACATTCTAGTGATCAAATCACTTGCTTGCAAGCTAACCAATGTGATATCACCGAGAGGGCCCAGAGCATATCTATCCGTCATCGGGATGAACAAATTCCACTCTTGATCTATGATTCTCAACATAACACTTTAGTAGCTTTGAAGACATCTTTATAATCACCCAGTTACGGAGTGACGTTTGATGTCAACAAGAAACTCTTCCCGTGTTAGTGATTGGCATGATCTCATGGTCTAAGGATTAGGACTACTTTGTAGTTTGTTTATAGAAATATAAACTCAATGACTTTGATCGTAATGCTATACTTCGGATGAATGTTCATCACACCATTACACTAATGTTGTGATCTCGTTATTAACAACATCCAATGTCTATGATCAGGAAACCGTGATCATCTTGTTAATCAACGAACTAGTTTATGAGAGAGGCGTAACTAGGAACATTCTGTTTGTTTATTAAACACAAATGTATTACCGTTTCCGTATTAATACAATTATAGCACGCAAAATAAACATCTATCATATACTTGGAATACACATAATAAACATTTTATTATTGCCTCTCAGGGCATATTCCCTTCAGTCTCCCACTAGCACTAGAGACAATAATCTAGTTACATAGTGATGTATCTAACACCCATGGAGTTCTGGTGTAGATCATGTTTTGATCTAGGGAGAGTTTTAGTCAACGGATCTGCTACATTGAGATCCGTATGTACTTTACAAATCTTTATATCTCCATCCTTGACATGCTCGCGGATGGAGTGAAACCGGCGCTTAATATGCTTGGAATGCTTGTGAGATCTTGGCTCTTTGGCATTGGCAATGGCACCATTGTTGTCACAATAGATCACCATTGGGTCCAACGCGTTTGCAACCACACCTAGTTCGGATATGAACTCCTTCATCCAAACTGCTTCCTGAGCCGCTTCTGAAGCAGCAACATATTCGGCCTCCATTGTTGATCCCGCCACCACAGGTTGTTTGGAGCTCCTCCAACTAACCGCTCCGCCATTCATGAGAAATACGTATCCGGATTGAGACTTAGAGTCATCCGGATCGGTGTCAAAGCTAGCATCGACATAACACTTAGCGACGAGCTCTTCTTCACCTCTGTATACAAGAAACATATCCTTAGTTCTTCGCAAGTACTTAAGGATATTCTTGACCGCTTTCCAGTGTTCTGAACCTGGATCCGGTTGGTACCTACTAGTCAAACTAATAGCATGTGCCACATCCGGTCTTGTACATAGAATGGCATACATTATAGAGCCTATGGCTGAAGCATAGGGGACCTTGTCCATTATCTCTCTTTCTTCCGCCGAAGCCGGACTTTGATTCTTACTCAATGTTGTGCCTTGTGTCATAGGTAAGAACCCCTTCTTACTATTTTCCATTTTAAACTTCTTTAAAATCTTATCAAGGTATGTACTTTCCGATAGCCCTATTAGGCGCCTAGATCTATCTCTATAGATCTTTATGCCTAATATGTATGACGCTTCACCTAGGTCCTTCATTGAAAATTTGCTGTTTAGATAACTTTTAACACCGTTTAAAAGATCTATATCATTTCCGATCAATAATATGTCATCCACATATAATATCAGAAATGCCACATTGCTCCCACTCACTTTCTTGTAAATACAAGCTTCTCCATAAGTTTGGACAAATCCAAACTCTTTGATCACCTCATCAAAGCGGAGATTCCAACTTCGTGATGCTTGCTTCAATCCATAGATGGATCGCTAAAGCTTGCACACCTTGTTAGCATCCTTAGGATCGACAAAACCCTTTGGTTGTATCATATACAACTCTTCTTCAATATTACCATTGAGAAACGCGGTTTTGACATCCATCTGCAATATCTCATAATCGAAATATGCAGCAATAGCTAACATAATCCTAACTGACTTTAGCATCGCTACGGGAGAGAATGTCTCATCATAGTCCACTGCTTGAATTTGTCGAAACCCCTTTGCGACAAGTCGAGCTTTATAGACGGTTACATTACCATCAGCATCAGTTTTCCTTTTGAAAATCCATTTGTTCTCCACGGCCTTTCGGTCGTGAGGTAAGTCCAGCAAGTTCCAAACTTGATTTTCATAGATGGATTCCATCTCGGATTTCATGGCTTCTAACCATTTGTTGGAATCCGGGCTCATCATCGCTTCTTCATACGTCGCAGGGTCATCATTTTCATCAACCATGAAATTCATGACAGGATTTCCGTACAGCTCGGGAGCTGCACGCGTCCTGCTTGACCTGTGAGGTTCGGTAGTACTCTCTTTCGGAGTTTCATGATTATTATCATTAGTTCCCTCTTCAACCGGTGGAGCCAACTCCGGAACAACTTCCGGCGCTGCGCTACTCGCCATACTTTGAAGAGAAGGTTCAATAACCTCTTCGAGTTCTACCTTCCGACTACTCACACCTTTCGCGAGAAACTCTTTCTCTAGAAAGGATCCATTCTTGGCAACAAAAACCTTGCCCACGGATCTGTGATAGAAGGAATACCCAATAGTTTCCTTAGGGTATCCTATGAAGACGCATTTTTCCGCTTTGGGTTCGAGTTTATCCGGTTGAAGTTTCTTCACATAAACATCGCATCCCCAAACTTTAAGAAATGACAGCTTAGGTTTGTTTCCAAACCACAATTCATACGGTGTCTTTTCAACGGATTGAGATGGTGCCCGATTTAAAGTGAATGCAGCAGTTTCTAGTGCATAGCCCCAAAATGACAATGGCAAGTCCGTCAGAGACATCATAGATTGAACCATATCTAATAAAGTACGATTACGACGTTCCGACACACCATTTCGCTGTGGTGTTCCGGCAGGTGTGAGTTGTGAAACAATTCCACACTCTTTCATGTGAGTGCTAAACTCGTAACTTAGATACTCACCTCGATGGTCGGACCGTAGAAATTTGATCTTTCTATTACGATGATTTTCCACTTCATTCTGAAATTCCTTGAACTTTTCAAAGGTTTCAGACTTGTGTTTCATCAAGTAGATATAACCATATCTACTCAAATCATCCGTGAAAGTAACAAAATAACGATATCCACCTCGCGTCGACACACTCATTGGACCGCATACATCAGAATGTATGATTTCCAATAAATCTGTCGCCCGTTCCATTGAACCGGAAAACGGCGTTCTAGTAATCTTGCCCATAAGGCATGGCTCACATGTATCAAATGATTCATAATCAAGTGATTCCAAAAGTCCATCCGAATGGAGCTTCTTCATGCGTTTAACGCCAATATGACCTAGACGGCAGTGCCACATATATGCGGATATATCATCATTTAGTTTAATCCTTTTAGCATCAACATTATGAATATGTGTAACATTATTATCGAGATCCAAAAGAAATAAACCATTCATCATCGGTGCATGACCATAAAAGATTTCATTCATATAAATGGAACAACTATTGTTCTCGGATTTAAATGAATAACCACTTCACATCAAACACGATCCAGATACAATGTTCATGCTTAGTGCAGGCACCAGATAACAATTATTCAAGTTTATAACTAATCCCGATGGCAAGTGGAGAGGCAGTGTTCCGACGGCGATCACATCAACGCTTGATCCATTGCCGACACGCATCTTGACCTCACCCCTTGCTAGCGGTCGCTTGTTCCGCAGCCCCTGATTCGAGTTACAAATATTAGCAACTGAATCGGTATCAAATACCCAGGTGCTACTGCGAGCACTAGTCAAGTACACATCAATAACATGTATATCATATATACCTTTGTTTGCCTTGCCGTCTTTATTGTCTGCCAAATACTTGGGGCAGTTGCGCTTCCAGTGGCCAGTCCCCTTACAATAGTAGCACTCGGTATCAGACTTAGGTCCAAATCGGGGTTTCCTTTCAGGCACGGCAACAGGCTTGCCGCCCTTACTTCCCTTCCGTTTTCCCTTCTTGTCTTTCTTGAAACCAGTGTTCCTATTGATCATCAACACTTGATGTTCCTTTTTGATCTCCACTTCTGCAGTTTTAAGCATTGACAGAAGCTCGGGGAGAGACTTCTTCATGCCTTGCATATTATAGTTCATCACGAAGCTCTTATAGCTAGGTGGCAGAGACTGCAGAACACGATGGATGCCTAAGTCAATGGGAATCGATATTCCCAAGGACACAAGCTTATCGGCGTAACTCGACATCTTGAGTACATGCTCACTAATGGAGCTGTGCTCTTCCATCATGCAGCTAAAGAACTTTTCTGAAGCGTTGTAGCTCTCTACAGCAGCATGTGTGTCGAAAATCATTTTCAACTCACCCATTGTATCAAAAGCATTGCCATTTTCGAAACGCTTTCGAAGTTCCGGCTCTAGCCTATACAATATGTCGCAATGAACTAAGTTGTGGTCCTCCTGACGCGTCTGATAGACATTCTTCTCCTCGTCAGGGGCATCATCTAAAGGTGGGGGGCCTAACGATGCTTCTAGCACATATTGCTTTTGTGCAGCAGAGAGGAGAATCCTCAAATTCATGGCCCATTCGGTAAAGTTGCTACCGTTCGTTGCAAGTTTCTCTTTCTCCATGAACACATTGAAATTAAAAGCAGGTGGTGCCATCTACAACAGAATTTGTAAAGTTTAGACTAAGTTTATGATAGATTGAGTTCAACTAATCCATATTACAAATGAACTCCCACTCAAAAACGACATCCCTCATGCCTTTTGGTGATTACATGAACCAAATCCACTACACCAAGTCCGATCATCACGTGAGTCGGTGTAGCTTCAAAGGCGAGCATCAATTGGGCATCATATCAACTATATAACTCATGCTTAACCTTTCGGTCCGTGTTCCGAGGCCATGTCTGTACATGCTAGGCTCGCCAAGTTAGAACCTTAGTATTCGCGTGTGTAACTGTTTTACACCCAAATATGGTCGTGGATCCAAGAACACCCGATCATCATGTGATGTCTTGGAGCGACGAAAACATAATCGGTGCATACTAAAGGAAGAACACATTATTATCTTGATATTTAAATGAGGGATCATCTTATTATGCTAACAAAGCGCTAAACAAGCAATATAAGATGCTATCAAACATCACATGTTTATTAGTGAAATGATATGGTTCCCGCATATGATCTCTATCATGTGCACCGTGGTATGATCACTATCATACCTATATGTGTAAGTCCAAGGTCTATGGAGATTACACGTTATGTATGTTTTAAGAGTATCATCTCATACTTCTACTTACAACATCACCATATCATAACACTAGCCCAGCAACAATCTAAACTAGACGCCTCTAATTTATCTATTGCAAGTTTTACGTGGCTTGGGGCTTTCGAGATAGAACCGTTCTTACCTACGAACATGAACCACAACAAGGATAACCAAATTGTTGACAATTCGTTGCAAAATAGATATTGACTATAGTAGGAGAGACAGACACCCGCTAGCCACTTATGCAAACTAGTTGCATGTCAAGCGTGGAACAGGTCTCATGTGCGAGGACATGTAAAGTTTGTCCGGGCCGCTTCATCCCACTATGCCACCAATATCCAAAATTACAACAAAGGAGAAACAACATGATCATCATCACCCACATACTCATATGTGTACTACCCGTGTAAAGTATCTACGCATAGATCCGGCTCTGATACCACTGTAGGGTTCGCAGCATAGAAAACAAAAATTTTCCTACGATGGGAACTATGTACCAAGATCTATCTACTAGATACAAACAACGGGCGGATGTATATCCGTAGAGAACATACCCTTTAAGACCGACAAATCTTAACGAGTTCAACTCGTGGTTGATGTAGACGATCTCTTACCGATCTCAAGATCGAGAGGAAGTCCTAGCGCCGCAAAGCAGCAGCGCATCCGTTCTCACACACACGTACAAGAAACCGGGCAACCTCCGCCTCCTCGCTCCAGCGATGCAGCGGAAGCACAACCCTTTCTTGCCGAATAGCCACCGGGAACATGTATCTCGCTAGTCCGAGACCATGGGGGATAAATTCTAGAGGGGGAGAGAGATCCTTCACGAGGAGGTGTGTGAGACAAGTGAGGAGGGGGGCTCCTTTTATAGGAGGAGGGGGAACCCCAAGGGGGTGGCCGGCGCATGGGAGCTGCCCCCTTGCCCTCCCCTCTTCATGTGGGTGGACACTCCACTCACAAAATTCCTTTAAATTCCCTCCACTCAAAAGTCCACTCAAATTCCCATTAAATTTCCACCAAATTTAATGCAAACTCTCATTAAATAAAACTCTTTTATTTTTATTCAGAATTTTGTCAATTACTTTAATGATAAACATTCACAAATAACCCCTTGCTAGAATTCCATTTCACATGCATAACCACTTTATGCAATTTCACCCGAAAACCTGTTTCGGTATCTAGTGAAATAAATTCCTACGCTTGTTTATTCTTTCGGCATGAAACATTTGCTCCAACTGGATGCCAGTGTACCTTAAGTGTGTCACCCTACGGTTCGCGAATAATGCGGACATGATCGAGACCCTTCTCCGATCAATAATCAGCAGCGGGACCTGGAGATCCATACTGACTCCCACACATTCAACGATGACTTTTCCTGTGATCGTCGGAACCTTTTACGCTTGTATCTTAATCCCTTTATTTCACGATATATTACATGTCCGAGATTCGATCATCGGTATCTCCATACCTAGTTTGATCTCGTTACTGACATGCACTCTTTTCTCGTGTTCCCATGATATAACATTCTAGTGATCAAATCACTTGCTTGCAAGATAACCAATGTGATATCACCGAGAGGGCCCAGAGCATATCTATCCGTCATCGGGATGAACAAATTCCACTCTTGATCCATGATTCTCAACATAACACTTTAGTAGCTTTGAAGCCATCTTTATAATCACCCAGTTACGGAGTGATGTTTGATGTCAACAAGAAATTCTTCCGGTGTTAGTGATTGGCATGATCTCATGGTCTAAGGATTAGGACTGTCGTAGTTTGTTTATAGCAATATAAACTCAATGAATTTGATCGTAATGCTATACTTCGGATGAATGTTCATAACACTATTACACTAATGTTGTGATCTCGTTATTAACAACATCCAATGTCTATGATCAGGAAACCGTGATCATCTTGTTAGTCAACGAACTAGTTTATGAGAGAGGCATAACTAGTAACTTTCTCTTTGTTTATTAAACACACATGTATTAACGTTTCCGTATTAATACAATTATAGCATGCAAAATAAACATCTATCATATACTTTGGATCGGTGTCAAAGCTAGCGTCGACATAACACTTAGCGACGAGCTCTTCTTCACCTCCGTATACAAGAAACATATCCTTAGTTCTTCGCAAGTACTTAAGGATATTCTTGACCGCTTTCCAGTGTTCTGAACCTGGATCCGATTGGTACCTACTAGTCAAACTAATAGCATGTGCCACATCCGGTCTTGTACATAGCATGGCGTACATTATAGAGCCTATGGATGAAGCATAGGTGACCTTGTCCATTATCTCTCTTTCTTCCGCCGAAGCCGGACTTTGAGTCTTACTCAATGTCGTGCCTTGTGTCATAGGTAAGAACCCCTTCTTACTATTTTCCATTTTAAACTTCTTTAAAATCTTATCAAGGTATGTACTTTGCGATAGCCCTATTAGGCGCCTAGATCTATCTCTATAGATCTTTATGCCTAATATGTATGACGCTTCACCTAGGTCCTTCATTGAAAATTTGCTGTTTAGATAACTTTTAACACCGTTTAAAAGATCTATATCATTTCCGATCAATAATATGTCATCCACATATAATATCAGAAATGCCACATTGCTCCCACTCACTTTCTTGTAAATACAAGCTTCTCCATAAGTTTGGACAAATCCAAACTCTTTGATCACCTCATCAAAGCGGAGATTCCAACTTCGTGATGCTTGCTTCAATCCATAGATGGATCGCTAAAGCTTGCACACCTTGTTAGCATCCTTAGGATCGACAAAACCCTTTGGTTGTATCATATACAACTCTTCTTCAATATTACCATTGAGAAACGCGGTTTTGACATCCATCTGCCATATCTCATAATCGAAATATGCAGCAATTGCTAACATAATCCTAACTGACTTTAGCATCGCTACGGGAGAGAATGTCTCATCGTAGTCAACTCCTTGAATTTGTCGAAACCCCTTTGCGAAAAGTCGAGCTTTATAGACGGTTACATTACCATCAACATCAGTTTTCCTTTTTAAAATCCATTTGTTCTCCACGGCCTTTCAGTCGTGAGGTAAGTTCACCAAGTTCCAAACTTGATTTTCATACATGGATTCCATCTCAGATTTCATGGCTTCTAACCATTTGTTGGAATCCGGGCTCATCATCGCTTCTTCATACGTCGCAGGGTCATCATTTTCATCAACCATGAAATTCATGACAGGATTTCCGTACAGCTCGGGAGCTGCACGCGTCCTGCTTGACCTGCGAGGTTCGGTAGTACTCTCTTTTGGAGTTTAATGATCATTATCATTAGTTCCCTCTTCAACAGGTGGAGCCAACTCCGGAACAACTTCCGGCGCTGCGCTACTCGCCATACTTTGAAGAGAAGGTTCAATAACCTCTTCGAGTTCTACCTTCCGACTACTCACACCTTTCGCGAGAAACTCTTTCTCTAGAAAGGATCCATTCTTGGCAACAAAAACCTTGCCCTCGGATCTATGATAGAAGGAATACCCAATAGTTTCCTGTAACATCCCTAAATTCATATTCCAAAACTCATGCATATCATCCTTGCATTCATCATCATTTAGAGATTTTCTCAAAATCATTTCAGAAAAACAGAAGCTTTTGATGTTATGATTTTATGTGGACAGATTTAATTCAAAAGACCTACACCATTTGAAACTTGAATGTTTAGGAACTTGTTTGCTTGCCCCATTGTTGGAAAAGTTTAGGAGAGAAGGGTTAGCCAAAGTTTCAAATTTAGAAAGAAATTCAAAATCCCTTTTCCAAACATTTTCAAAACAGATGCAAAGCCTCTGTTGTTTGAAATCCAAGTTTGACCAAGCCCTTACAGAATAACCACATGGTTAAATAACAGATTTTAGAAACCACAGTACCCTGCAAAAATCCCCAGAATTGTTTGAAATTCAAAAAGGATTTGAATTCATACCTAAATCATTCCTGAAAACCAAATTAGAAAAGAAAAAGAAATAAACAAATGAAAAGGGCCAAGCGCCAGGTTTCTGGCCCAGCAAAGGATCGAGCCCAACTAGCCCACCCGGGAGTTCCCTTTTCTTTTCTCACGCGCGAGCGCACGCGTTCATCCACTGACGACCATACCCCACCTCCACCTCGCACCTTTCGCTGACAAGCGGGCCCTGTCCACGCTGTCATCGTCTTCCCCAAACCACGCCCGCGACCACGTCGCAGCTGCAGTCACTGCTGGTAATGGCGCGGCTTAATTGGGCATTAAAACTCGGGCGTTTCCTGTCGAGGCACCGGCTATAAGATCCCCACCTCCTCGCAGTCATTTTTCCCCAGCCAATTCTACACTCACGCCACCAGGCTGCCCACGACACGCTCAAACCCGCCGCAGACAGAGCAACTCCGGCGATCGATTCAGGTGAGCTCCGTGCGCCCCTTCCCCTCTGGATTGTTCGAGCCACTTTGTAATCTCCTGGCGCACCTCCTGACCCCACTAGCTCATCCTGTATTGCCCCAGGTCGCCGTATTCGCTTGACACCGTAAGCACCTGACGACCACCCCAACTCCGGCGACCAATCTAAGTAAGTCCTGTGCACCCCTTGCCTTTTCCTTCACACGAGCGTGTTCGCAACTGTCTTGCGCACTTCCTGAACCCTCTGATTCATGTTAGGGCGACGCGGAGCCTCGGCAACGACTCCGACAACATCCACCCGACGCCAGACGCAACTCCGACGAGATCTAGAGCCCATCTTCGAGCGCCCCTCCGCAAACCGGTACCACGACAAGCTTCAGCACGTCTTGGCGGATCTGGTAAGCACCTTCCTGCTTCCTGGAGCGATGTAGAACGCCGGCACCGCCGTAGCCAGACGCGCCGCCGCCAGTTAACGCCGCTAGCACCGCCAGATTGTGGCTTGATGGTTTGGTCCGTTGGATCTGCATCGTAGGGCTAGGATAGATCTTGAACGAAGGGGTACGCACGCATCTGAGCCGCTAGATCCCACTTAGATCGTGCGTTCCGCAGAACCCGATCCAACCGAAGCAGTACGCACCAATAGGGACACGACGCGTGGCAAGGGTTAGAAATAAAAACAGATTAAAAACCAGATTTTGATCCAAATTTCAAATGCTTATAACTTTTGATTGCCATGTTGGATTTTTGCAAACTTTATATCGTTGGATTCAGTGAAACAAGACCTTTCTGAATATCCAATGTGTTTAGCAAATAGTAACAGTTAACATAACTTTATTTGTAGAAACATGTTTAAGGCTATTTTAAATATAGATTTATTTTGGTAAATTGTATTAGTGCCAAATAAGTTTGTTTTGGCAAATTTTGTGTCCTGTTATGTTTCAGTATCATGCACATGCTTGGTAGAATTTCAAAATTACCACTTAGTAAATTCTTGCATACATGCATTCATATTATTTTTTATTGTATAAAATTGTGTGTAATTGTATGCTACAATTTTGTGTAGATTTTGCTAGTGATTGTGATTGTGAAGAGTGCTACTCTCCCCACTACCAAGGCAAGTGATATTTTTCATGAATATTTCCATCCTATGTTTTGAACTAGTATTAGATATTTTGCTAAGTCTTGCATGCTACTTTTGGACAAATGATATGTTGGGAAATCCTATGTAGTTTAGAATGGTAGAATTGCTAGGGATTTTTCCTAAGTTAAATTGCCATGCCAAGCTTAGCCTAGCTATTAGCAAACCAAGGGTTGGTATAATCTATTCATACTATATTGGCTATATATTTCTAAGTCATGAGACTCAAGTTTTCTTAATAAAACCACTAAGTCAATGAATCTCCTGGGTGGAATGGAAAGATTGGGTTATGTTGAGTGGTTACACAAGGCCATGGATTTGGCTTGTGTATCACACTTGTGGTATGCCACCCAGGCACAAAGGGATTTGGAGGCCAAGTGTTGAGAAAGCTTACAGTGCAACCACTTGGCAATATGGGCTCTGCCTTGATCACATAGGTTGCTAGAACTTAGTCACTTGGACAGTTGGTGGTAGTGGGAATGATAGGATGGAGCGCGTCCATTTGACTAAGGAAAGGCTTCTGAAAGGTCCTGTCTTGGGAAACCAAGTCTGGTGGGGAAAGTGCACAACCTCTGCAAGATGGAAAAACCTAAGTACTTAGCCTTGTCCAAGGCAATGGACAACTTGAGCATCAAGACATGGAAGCTACAAGAATCTCATCACTACAACTTCTAAGTAAAAATTGTGGGTGAACAAGGGTGAAGGACCCCAATGTCTATTGGTGGTTTCTTGGGAATGTTTTGACAAAGAAAAACTTAGTGATTTCAACTAATAGGTAAAACCTATTTTTAAGCAAAGCAAGCCAAGCAACACCTAGCCAAAATGCATATAGTAATATAGTCCACTTAAAATATACCAAGGTATCACTTGCCAATACTATTCCAAAGTATTGACCCTCTGTGGCTGTAACTTGTGATGTTGCAGGTTACTCCGATGATGAATAGGAGTCATGAGTCTACACTCAACATGCTTGCCTGTGGCACATGAAGATGAAGACTTGTGTTTATTTACTTATTCCTTAAACTCTTGTATTAGGCCTATGGCCCTGAGTTGTAAAAGACTATGTTTTATCTCTGGAATGAATGTAATAAACGACCTTTGTTTCTGTGTACTTCATCTTAAACCGTGGATGCTAGCATTGATCCAGGGACTAGCATTGCAATCACAGGGATCCTTTCCTTTACAAAGGAGGGGTCTAACAGATGGTATCAGAGCACTGTGTTGCCTGTAGGATTGTGACCCTAGGATTGGAAAACCACTAAGGAAAAGTTTTCAACTACTTCTACACTTGTCTATTCTTCTCGTAAAACTTTTCTAATCTTTTCATTCTCAACTCCATTTGTAGATGAACTCCATCAACGAAGCCGTGAAGAAAGGACCACTCATGACCATGACCTTGGAGTGTGAAACTGAGTTTCCCAAGATTCTCAAGGACCTCATGGTGGCAATGGAAGCACATGGAGCAGCTTTATACAAAGGCTTTCCAGTGATGGATGAAGGAGTGGAGTATTGGTGGGTGCAACTTCACTTGTACAAAAACAAGGAAGACAACCACAAAGAAAGGGGATTCTGCATGTACACCAACACTGTGATGCACACAACATTCTTTGAGTCAGCCAGAGATGCAGCTTGGAAGACTATCAAAGGACTAAGTGCTAGAGTCAAGTGCAGAATGCTTAACCTCCAAAGAGACTTAGAGAAAGAGAAGGAACTTACCCAAGAGTTGGAAGCCACCAACCAAGATTTAAGGGGAGATATAATAGACTTAGTGATGGAATCATGTGAACAAGATAGGTGGATTGCCTCTAGGAACATTGTGATAGCCACCAGATCCAGTGAGATAGGATTGTGAGCACACTTCGTTAGTTGGACCACCATCTATCACCTTATTTTCCAAAAATGATACCTTAAATAAGTTTGAATCTTGATTGATGTAAGGGACTTGTGTATGCATGACTTGTGTGATGTTTGTGTTCCATGGATATGTATGAATGTTTGTCTTGATTTACCTTAAATTGTGTTGATCTAACTTTTTCAATCTTATAAATAGATGCCTATTACCATCAGCACCGTTGAGGAGCTCCAGGTTACCCGTTTTGGTCCCCGTATCATTGAGCTTACCACTTTGCTCGATCTCCCTCTTCCCACCATCACGGTGTACCCACTCACCAAGTTCGAGAGGAAGGACCTCTGGGGCTTCAAGGTGAACTAGCCTGGATGCCAGATAGAGCCCACTACGGAGGCCATCGTCTTCAAGCTGATGCACGACGACAGGGAGAGAGGCATGGAGGTAGTCATGAAGGACCTGATAGGACGTCTGTTAGGCCGTCACTCCCGACAGGTTAGGGGCACTCACTTCCACGTCTTCGGAAGGCGTGATGTTGATGGAGACTCCATCGACTTTGAGGACGACTCGAGGGACGCGGCAGAGCCGATACGTCTCTACCTCCAGGACTTAGAGACTCTTCTCAGGCACGTAGACACGGACAAGACGAACGTCATGCTCGGCAATGACGAGCTTCAGGTGCAGCTACACGAGAAGGACAAGCTTTTCGCACAGCAGGATGAGATGATCAAGGAAATGGAGACGAAGTTCGAGGCTCAGGATCGCAAGTTCAAGAGTCAGGAGAAACGCGTCCAGGATAGGAACAAGAAGATCCGGGACATGACCGAAGAACTGAAGTCCAAAGATTTCGAGCTTGAGCAGCAGCAGATGGTTATTGAGAGGCTTCGCTCCCAGAAGAGGGCTCTCAAGGCCAAGGTCGATTCCTTGACCACTACGATTGAGGAGAACAAGACCGCGATGGAGAACGCAGGTCTTACCTTCGTCGAGGAGGAGATTGATGCTGATGAGTAGACATTGACTACTCGTTTATCTTTCATATTCGTACTTGCTATTGTGCACTTATTATTGTACCATCCGACATGTGGATGGCTTGCCACTTGTGTGTTTTACTTCATGAACTTATAATGTGGTTGTTGAACTTTTATTCTTATGTTGCTTTCTATGTGTTTGCTTATGATGTATTGTGCATAAAACATCTATGGGTATCTCATTCTTATCTATTTGAACAAACCACAGATGCCTCCCCGTCGCGCAAACCCCAACCCCAACAACATCACCCCGGAAATGCAACAAATGATGAATGCGCAAACACAGCTTATGCAAATGATGAAAACATTCATTCAAAACCAGAATAACAACAACAACCCCAATAACAACAACAACAACAACCCCAACAACAACAACAACAACAACAACAACAACAACAACAACAACAACAACAATAACCCTCCGGGTTTTGATATGCTCACCAGATTTCTGCGTTTGAGGCCAGCAAAGTTTTCGGGGACGACTGATCCCATGGTGGCCAATGATTGGCTACGTTCCGTGAACAAAGACTTAGTGACCGTGGGCTGCACAGATGCGGAAAAAGTCAGGTTCGCAGCACATCTGTTGGAAGGACCAGCCGCCACATGGTGGGACAACTTCCAAATCACCACTCCTATTGATGAGGTGACTTGGGATATCTTTGAAGATGGCTTTCGCACTGCTCATATCTCATCATGAATGATGAGTCTGAAAAAGAAGGAGTTTCACAAATTGAAGCAGCGCCACCGGAGCGTGGCTGAGTACATCGAAGAGTTCAACAATCTGGCGCGCTATGCACCGGATGAGGTTGACACAGATGCAAAAAGAAAGGAAAAGTTTCTGGAAGGCTTGAATGATGAGCTGAATCTGCAGTTGTCTGTGGCATATGTTCCAACCTATCAGTCTTTGTGTGACAAGGCTGCTATTTTGGAGAGTAAAATGAAGCAAGTCGAGAGTAGGAAGAGGAAACACTCCGACAAGCACAGCTCGGGATCGTCTCACAAACGATCTCACTATGATGACAGTGGCAGCTCAGGATCCCATAAGCATGGGAAATTCAACAAGCACCACAACCACAACCGTCATGACAGCAAGCATCACCGCAGTCATGACAATGACAAGTACAAGAACCACAAGGGTGGACATAAGAGCCACTATGGTGGAAATGGTAGTGGAAGTGGAAGCCAGCCTCCTAAAAAGGACATCAGTCAGGTTGAGTGCTTCAAATGCAAGAAGCTGGGGCATTATGCTAATGAGTGCCCTGAGAAGAAAGTTGAAGGACCTAACAAGCCCAATCCTTTTCAGAAAGGACAGGTTAACCACATCAATGTGGAAGAGGTCTATGAGGAGCCTGATGCCGTTACTGGTAAGTTCAGACTCAATTCCATTCCAGCATTTGTACTCTTTGACACTGGTGCATCTCATTCATTCATATCAAAAGCATTTGTTGATAGAAATGGGTTTGCATCTGAAAACATTGGGTGTCCAATAAAGGTTAGTTCTCCGGGTGGAGATATGATAGTAAGTCTTGGATGCCGGGATCTTGTCATAGAGTTTGGAAAGCATAAGTTTCCAGTGAGCCTGATAATCCTAGATTCCCAAGGACTAGACGTAATTTTGGGAATGGATTGGATGGCTAAGTATGAAGGAGTACTAGATTGTGCTAGTCGTACTGTTGCACTCACAACCCCAGAAGGAAAAAGAATAAAGTTCAGATCCAATTTTGAATCCAAAGGAAGTAAGCTAAATTCTCTTAAGGGGGTTAGCATGGATAGTGTACCAATTGTGTGTGAGTATCCGGATGTGTTTCCGGAAGAGTTTCCAGGAATGCCACCGGATAGAGATGTGGAGTTTCTGATAGATTTGGTACCAGGTTCTGGACCAATAGCTAAGAGACCGTACAAAATGTCAGTTGATGAACAGAAAGAGCTCAAGAAGCAACTAGGAGAACAGTTGCAGAAAGGGTTTATTCAACCAAGTTCTTCATCTTGGGGAGCCCCAGTATTGTTCGTAGAGAAGAAGGATAGAACACAAAGATTATGTATTGACTACCGTTCACTCAACGAGGTAACTATCAAGAACAAATATCCTTTACCAAGAATCAACGATTTGTTTGATCAACTAGAAGGAGCATGTGTGTTCTCGAAGATTGATCTCCGGTCAGGTTATTTTCAACTCAAGATAAGAGAGCAAGACATACCTAAGACAGCATTCACCACAAGATATGGATTGTATGAGTACACCGTAATGCCCTTTGGCTTAACCAACGCTCCAGCGTACTTCATGAATATGATGAACAAGGTGTTCATGGAATTCCTAGACAAGTTCGTAGTCGTTTTCATCGATGACATCTTGGTCTACTCCAAGAGCAAGGAAGAACATGAAAGACACTTACGCTTGATACTTGAGAAACTGAGGGAACATAAACTTTATGCCAAATTCAGCAAGTGTGAGTTCTGGTTACAGGAAGTTGGTTTTCTTGGTCATGTTATGACAAAGGATGGTGTAGCAGTTGATCCTGCTAAGGTTTCAGCTGTGACAGAATGGGAATCTCCCAAGAATGTGAAAGAAGTTCGTAGTTTCCTCGGCTTAGCAGGTTACTACAGAAGGTTCATTGAAAATTTCTCGAAGGTTGCTAAGCCAATGACAGAATTGCTAAAGAAGGACAAGAAATTTGCTTGGACTGAAGGTTGTGAAGTCCGCTTCCAAGAATTGAAGAAGAGACTTGTAACAGCACCAGTGCTATGTCTGCCAGATTTGGAAAAGGATTTCCATGTATATTGTGATGCGTCTCATCAAGGTTTGGGTGCCGTACTTATGCAAGATGGTAAAATCGTAGCCTATGCTTCGAGACAACTCAAAACACATGAAGTAAACTATCCTACTCATGATTTGGAGTTGGCCTCTGTCGTCCATGCACTCAAAACATGGAGACATTACCTTTTGGGAAAGCGTTGTGAAGTATTCACCGATCATAAGAGTTTGAAGTATATCTTCACCCAGAAGGAAATCAATATGAGACAAAGGAGATGGCTAGAGCTTATTAAAGATTACGACTTAAGTTTGCAATACCACCCCGGTAAAGCAAATGTAGTAGCAGATGCTCTAAGTCGTAAGACGTTTGTAAATGGCCTTACCAAAGGAGAATTGCCAGATGACTTGTGTAAGCAATTCAAAGAACTCAGATTGGAGATTGTGCCTGAAGGACATCTCATGTCTTTGGATGTTCAACCCACTTTGTTGGACAGGATCCAAGAAGCTCAGAAGACTGATAAGGAAATTGAAAAGATTAAGGAAAATATAAGTCTAGGGAAAGCTAAGAGTTTCCATATAGACGAACAAGGTGCTTTATGGCACGGGAAACGTATATGTGTTCCACAAGACCCGGAGTTGCGGAAACTGATCTTATAAGAAGGTCACAACTCTCCGTATTCTATTCACCCGGGAAACACCAAGATGTATATGGATATGAAAGAAAGATTTTGGTGGAACAATCTAAAAAGGGACATCGCCGAGCATATTGCTTTGTGTGATGTGTGTAGTAGAGTAAAGGCGGAGCATCAGAAACCAGCGGGTTTGCTTCAACCACTGCCTATTCCTGAATGGAAGTGGGAAAATATCGGTATGGATTTCATTACTGGATTACCAAGGACAAGGTCAGGGTATGATTCCATATGGGTAGTAGTGGATCGCCTAACTAAAGTGGCTCATTTTATACCCGTGAAGACAACTTATACCAGTGCCAAGTTAGCCAAGATCTACATGAGCAGAATTGTATGCCTTCATGGTGTGCCTAAGAGTATAATGTCTGATAGAGGAACTCAGTTCACTTCTCACTTTTGGAGACAGCTTCATGAATCTTTGGGAACGAGATTGGAATTTAGCACTGCTTTTCATCCTCAAACTGATGGACAAACAGAAAGGACTAACCAGATTCTTGAAGACATGTTGAGGGCATGTGCTTTAGATTATGGAGCAAGTTGGGATGAAAGTCTGCCTTACGCAGAGTTCTCTTACAATAACAGTCATCAATCTAGTATTGGAATGGCACCATTTGAGTTACTCTACGGAAGGAAGTGTACCACCCCATTATTATGGAATGCTGTGGGAGAAAGAAGTTTATTTGGACCTGATCTTATCAAAGACGCCGAAGAGAAGGTCAAATTGGTTAAGGACAGATTGAAGATAGCACAGTCCCGACAGAAAAGCTACGCGGATGCTAAGCGTAGAGAAGTCACCTACGAAGTTGGAGATAGAGCTTATCTTAGAGTATCACCACTTCGTGGAGTGAAAAGATTTGGAGTCAAAGGAAAGTTGGCACCAAGATATGTTGGGCCATTCAAGATTCTAAGTCGCAAGGGAGAAGTTGCATATGAAGTTGAATTGCCAGAATATCTGTCAGCGGTCCATAATGTGTTTCATGTGAGTCAGCTCAAGAAATGTCACCCAGAGATGGAAGAATCATCTTTGAAGGATACCATACCTTTGGAAGAAGTCCAACTAGAAAGTGATCTCACCTATGAAGAAAAGCCTGTCAAGATTCTTGAGACCGCAGAAAGAGTCACAAGGACAAAAACTATCAAGTTCTGCAAAGTGCAATGGAATCATCATTCCGAAGAGGAAGCAACATGGGAAAGAGAAGATGATCTTCGGAAAGACCACCCTCACCTATTTGCTAGCCAATCCGAATCTCGAGGGCGAGATTCATCCTAAGGGGGTTAGATTTGTAACATCCCTAAATTCATATTCCAAAACTCATGCATATCATCCTTGCATTCATCATCATTTAGAGATTTTCTCAAAATCATTTCAGAAAAACAGAAGCTTTTGATGTTATGATTTTATGTGGACAAATTTAATTCAAAAGACCTACACCATTTGAAACTTGAATGTTTAGGAACTTGTTTGCTTGCCCCATTGTTGGAAAAGTTTAGGAGAGAAGGGTTAGCCAAAGTTTCAAATTTAGAAAGAAATTCAAAATCCCTTTTCCAAACATTTTCAAAACAGATGCAAAGCCTCTGTTGTTTGAAATCCAAGTTTGACCAAGCCCTTATAGAATAACCACATGGTTAAATAACAGATTTTAGAAACCACAGTACCCTGCAAAAATCCCCAAAATTGTTTGAAATTCAAAAAGGATTTGAATTCATACCTAAATCATTCCTGAAAACCAAATTAGAAAAGGAAAAGAAATAAACAAATGAAAAGGGCCAAGCGCCAGGTTTCTGGCCCAGCAAAGGATCGAGCCCAACTATCCCACCCGGGAGTTCCCTTTTCTTTTCTCACGCGCGAGCGCACGCGTTCATCCACTGACGACCATACCCCACCTCCACCTCGCACCTTTCGCTGACAAGCGGGCCCTGTCCACGCTGTCATCGTCTTCCCCAAACCACGCCCGCGACCACGTCGCAGCTGCAGTCACTGCCGGTAATGGCGCGGCTTAATTGGGCATTAAAACTCGGGCGTTTCCTGTCGAGGCACCGGCTATAAGATCCCCACCTCCTCGCAGTCATTTTTTCCCAGCCAATTCTACACTCACGCCACCAGGCTGCCCACGACACGCTCAAACCCGCCGCAGACAGAGCAACTCCGCCGATCGATTTAGGTGAGCTCCGTGCGCCCCTTCCCCTCTGGATTGTTCGAGCCACTTTGTAATCTCCTGGCGCACCTCCTGACCCCACTAGCTCATCCTGTATTGCCCCAGGTCGCCGTATTCGCTTGACACCGTAAGCACCTGACGCCACCCCAACTCCGGCGACCAATCTAAGTAAGTCCTGTGCACCCCTTGCCTTTTCCTTCACACGAGCGTGTTCGCAACTGTCTTGCGCACTTCCTGAACCCTCTGATTCATGTTAGGGCGACGCGGAGCCTCGGCAACGACTCCGACAACATCCACCCGACGCCAGACGCAACTCCGACGAGATCCAGAGCCCATCTTCGAGCGCCCCTCCGCAAACCGGTACCACGACAAGCTTCAGCACGTCTTGGCGGATCTGGTAAGCACCTTCCTGCTTCTTGGAGCGATGTAGAACGCCGGCGCCGCCGTAGCCAGACGCGCCGCCGCCAGTTAACGCCGCTAGCACCGCCAGATTGTGGCTTGATGGTTTGGTCCGTTGGATCTGCATCGTAGGGCTAGGATAGATCTTGAACGAAGGGGTACGCACGCATCTGAGCCGCCAGATCCCACTTAGATCGTGCGGTCCACAGAACCCGATCCAACCGAAGCGGTACGCACCAATAGGGACACGACGCGTGGCAAGGGTTAGAAATAAAGACAGATTAAAAACCAGATTTTGATCCAAATTTCAAATGCTTATAACTTTTGATTGCCACGTTGGATTTTTGCAAACTTTATATCGTTGGATTCAGTGAAACAAGACCTTTCTGAATATCCAATGTGTTTAGCAAATAGTAACAGTTAACATAACTTTATTTGTAGAAACATGTTTAAGGCTATTTTAAATATAGATTTATTTTGGTAAATTGTATTAGTGCCAAATAAGTTTGTTTTGGCAAATTTTGTGTCCTGTTATGTTTCAGTATCATGCACATGCTTGGTAGAATTTCAAAATTACCACTTAGTAAATTCTTGCATACATGCATTCATATTATTTTTTATTGTATAAAATTGTGTGTAATTGTATGCTACAATTTTGTGTAGATTTTGCTAGTGATTGTGATTGTGAAGAGTGCTACTCTCCCCACTACCAAGGCAAGTGATATTTTTCATGAATATTTCCATCCTATGTTTTGAACTAGTATTAGATATTTTGCTAAGTCTTGCATGCTACTTTTGGTCAAATGATATGTTGGGAAATCCTATGTAGTTTAGAATGGTAGAATTGCTAGGGATTTTTCCTAAGTTAAATTGCCATGCCAAGCTTAGCCTAGCTATTAGCAAACCAAGGGTTGGTATAATCTATTCATACTATATTGGCTATATATTTCTAAGTCATGAGACTCAAGTTTTCTTAATAAAACCACTAAGTCAATGAATCTTCTGGGTGGAATGGAAAGATTGGGTTATGTTGAGTGGTTACACAAGGTCATGGATTTGGCTTGTGTATCACACTTGTGGTATGCCACCCAGGCACAAAGGTATTTGGAGGCCAAGTGTTGAGAAAGCTTACAGTGCAACCACTTGGCAATATGGGCTCTGCCTTGATCACATAGGTTGCTAGAACTTAGTCACTTGGACAGTTGGTGGTAGTGGGAATGATAGGATGGAGCGCGTCCATTTGACTAAGGAAAGGCTTCTGAAAGGTCCTGTCTTGGGAAACCAAGTCTGGTGGGGAAAGTGCACAACCTCTGCAAGATGGAAAAACCTAAGTACTTAGCCTTGTCCAAGGCAATGGACAACTTGAGCATCAAGACATGGAAGCTACAAGAATCTCATCACTCCAACTTCTAACTAAAAATTGTGGGTGAACAAGGGTGAAGGACCCCAATGTCTATTGGTGGTTTCTTGGGAATGTTTTGACAAAGAAAAACTTAGTGATTTCAACTAATAGGTAAAACCTATTTTTAAGCAAAGCAAGCCAAGCTACACCTAGCCAAAATGCATATAGTAATATAGTCCACTTAAAATATACCAAGGTATCACTTGCCAATACTATTCCAAAGTATTGGCCGTTTATGGCTGTAACTTGTGATGTTGAAGGTTACTCCGATGATGAATAGGAGTCATGAGTCTACACTCAACATGCTTGCCTGTGGCACATGAAGATGAAGACTTGTGTTTATTTACTTATTCCTTAAACTCTGGTATTAGGCCTATGGCCCTGAGTTGTAAAAGACTATGTTTTATCTCTGGAATGAATGTAATAAACGACCTTTGTTTCTGTGTACTTCATCTTAAACTATGGATGCTAGCATTGATCCAGGGACTAGCATTGCAATCACAGGGATCCTTTCCTTTACAAAGGAGGGGTCTAACAGATGGTATCAGAGCACTGTGTTGCCTGTAGGATTGTGACCCTAGGATTGGAAAACCACTAAGGAAAAGTTTTCAACTACTTCTACACTTGTCTATTCTTCTCGTAAAACTTTTCTAAACTTTTCATTCTCAACTCCATTTGTAGATGAACTCCATCAACGAAGCCGTGAAGAAAGGACCACTCATGACCATGACCTTGGAGTGTGAAACTGAGTTTCCCAAGATTCTCAAGGACCTCATGGTGGCAATGGAAGCACATGGAGCAGCTTTATACAAAGGCTTTCCAGTGATGGATGAAGGAGTGGAGTATTGGTGGGTGCAACTTCACTTGTACAAAAACAAGGAAGACAACCACAAAGAAAGGGGATTCTGCATGTACACCAACACTGTGATGCACACAACATTCTTTGAGTCAGCCAGAGATGCAGCTTGGAAGACTATCAAAGGACTAAGTGCTAGAGTCAAGTGCAGAATGCTTAACCTCCAAAGAGACTTAGAGAAAGAGAAGGAACTTACCCAAGAGTTGGAAGCCACCAACCAAGATTTAAGGGGAGATATAATAGACTTAGTGATGGAATCATGTGAACAAGATAGGTGGATTGCCTCTAGGAACATTGTGATAGCCACCAGATCCAATGAGATAGGATTGTGAGCACACTTCGTTAGTTGGACCACCATCTATCACCTTATTTTCCAAAAATGATACCTTAAATAAGTTTGAATATTGATTGATGTAAGGGTCTTGTGTATGCATGACTTGTGTGATGTTTGTGTTCCATGGATATGTATGAATGTTTGTCTTGATTTACCTTAAATTGTGTTGATCTAACTTTTTCAATCTTATAAATAGATGCCTATTACCATCAGCACCGTTGAGGAGCTCCAGGTTACCCGTTTTGGTCCCCGTATCATTGAGCTTACCACTTTGCTCGATCTCCCTCTTCCCACCATCACGGTGTACCCACTCACGAAGTTCGAGAGGAAGGACCTCTGGGGCTTCAAGGTGAACCAGCCTGGACGCCAGACAGAGCCCACTACGGAGGCCATCGTCTTCAAGCTGATGCACGACGACAGGGAGAGAGGCATGGAGGTAGTCATGCAGGACCTGATAGGACGTCTGCTAGAACTTAGTCACTTGGACAGTTGGTGGTAGTGGGAATGATAGGATGGAGCGCGTCCATTTGACTAAGGAAAGGCTTCTGAAAGGTCCTGTCTTGGGAAACCAAGTCTGGTGGGGAAAGTGCACAACCTCTGCAAGATGGAAAAACCTAAGTACTTAGCCTTGTACAAGGCAATGGACAACTTGAGCATCAAGACATGGAAGATACAAGAATCTCATCACTCCAACTTCTAAGTAAAAATTGTGGGTGAACAAGGGTGAAGGACCCCAATGTCTATTGGTGGTTTCTTGGGAATGTTTTGACAAAGAAAAACTTAGTGATTTCAACTAATAGGTAAAACCTATTTTTAAGCAAAGCAAGCCAAGCAACACCTAGCCAAAATGCATATAGTAATATAGTCCACTTAAAATATACCAAGGTATCACTTGCCAATACTATTCCAAAGTATTGACCCTCTGTGGCTGTAACTTGTGATGTTGCAGGTTACTCCGATGATGAATAGGAGTCATGAGTCTACACTCAACATGCTTGCCTGTGGCACATGAAGATGAAGACTTGTGTTTATTTACTTATTCCTTAAACTCTTGTATTAGGCCTATTGCCCTGAGTTGTAAAAGACTATGTTTTATCTCTGGAATGAATGTAATAAATGACCTTTGTTTCTGTGTACTTCATCTTAAACTGTGGATGCTAGCATTGATCCAGGGACTAGCATTGCAATCACAGGGATCCTTTCCTTTACAAAGGAGGGGTCTAACATTTCCTTAGGGTATCCTATGAAGACACATTTTTCTGCTTTGGATTTGAGTTTATCCGGTTGAAGTTTCTTCACATAAACATCGCATCCCCAAACTTTAAGAAATGATAGCTTAGGTTTGTTTCCAAACCACAATTCATATGGTGTCTTTTCAACGGATTTAGATGGTGCCCGATTTAAAGTGAATGCAGCAGTTTCTAGTGCATAGCCCCAAAATGACAATGGCAAGTCCGTCAGAGACATCATAGATCGAACCATATCTAATAAAGTACAATTACGACGTTCCGACACATCATTTCGCTGTGGTGTTCTGGCAGGTGTGAGTTGTGAAACAATTCCACACTCTTTCATGTGAGTGCTAAACTCGTAACTTAGATACTCACCTCCACGGTCAGACCGTAGAAATTTGATCTTTCTATTACGATGATTTTCCACTTCATTCTGAAATTCCTTGAACTTTTCAAAGGTTTCAGACTTGTGTTTAATCAAGTAGATATAACCGTATCTACTCAAATCATCCGTGAAAGTAACAAAATAACGATATCCACCTCGCGCCGACACACTCATTGGACCACATACATCAGAATGTATGATTTCCAATAAATCTGTCGCCCGTTCCATTGAACCGGAAAATGACGTTCTAGTCATCTTGCCCATAAGGCATGGCTCACATGTATCAAATGATTCATAATCAAGTGATTCCAAAAGTCCATCCGAATGGAGCTTCTTCATGCGTTTAACGCCAATATGACCTAGACGGCAGTGCCACATATATGCGGATATATCATCATTTAGTTTAATCCTTTTAGCATCAACATTATGAATATGTGTAACATTATTATCGAGATCCAAAAGAAATAAACCATTCATCATCGGTGCATGACCATAAAAGATTTCATTCATACAAATGGAACAACCATTGTTCTCGGATTTAAATGAATACCCACTTCGCATCAAACATGATCCAAATACAATGTTCATTCTTAGTGGAGGCACCAGATAACAATTATTGAAGTTTATAACTAATCCCGACGGCAAGTGGAGAGGCAGCGTTCCGACGGCGATCACATCAACGCTTGATCCATTGCCGACACGCATCTTGACCTCACCCCTTGCTAGCGGTCGCTTGTTCCGCAGCCCCTGATTCGAGTTACAAATATTAGCAACTGAACCGGTATCAAATACCCAGGTGCTACTGCGAGCACTAGTCAAGTACACATCAATAACATGTATATCACATATACCTTTGTTTGCCTTGCCGACTTTCTTGTCTGCCAAATACTTGGGGCAGTTGCGCTTCCAGTGGCCAGTCCCCTTACAATAGTAGCACTCGGTATCAGACTTAGGTCCAACTCGCGGTTTCTTTTCAGGCACGGCAACAGGCTTGCCGCCCTTACTTCCCTTCCGTTTTCCCTTCTTGTCTTTCTTGAAACCAGTGTTCCTATTGATCATCAACACTTGATGTTCCTTTTTGATCTCCACTTCTGCAGTTTTAAGCATTGACAGAAGCTCGGGGAGAGACTTCTTCATGCCTTGCATATTATAGTTCATCACGAAGCTCTTATAGCTAGGTGGCAGAGACTACAGAACACGATGGATGCCTAAGTCAATGAGAATCGATGTTCCCAAGGACACAAGCTTATCGGCGTAACCCGACATCTTGAGTACATGCTCACTAACGGAGTTGTGCTCGTCCATCATGCAGCTAAAGAACTTTTCTAAAGCGTTGTAGCTCTCTACAGCAGCATGTGTGTCGAAAATCATGTTGTGGTCCTCCTGACGAGTCTGATAGACATTCTTCTCCTCGTCAGGGGCATCATCTAAAGGTGGGGGGCCGAACGGCGCTTCTAGCACATATTGCTTTTGTGCAGCAGAGAGGCGAATCCTCAAATTCATGGCACATTCGGTAAAGTTGCTACCGTTCGTTGCAAGTTTCTCTTTCTCCATGAACACATTGAAATTAAAAGCAGGTGGTGCCATCTACAACAGAATTTGTAAAGTTTAGACTAAGTGTATGATAGATTGAGTTCAACTAATCCATATTACGAATGAACTCCCACTCAAAAACGACACCCCTCGTTCCTTTTTGGTGATTACATGAACCAAATCCACTACACCAAGTCCGATCATCACGTGAGTCGGTGTAGCTTCAAAGGCGAGCATCAAATGGGCATCATATCAACTATATGTGTAACATCCCTAAAATCATGTTTCAAACTCATGCATATCATCCATGCATCCATGATCATATAGAATTCATTTCAAACAAAACAATTCAAAAATAGGAGCATATGAGCTCATTATTTTATGTGATCATCATTTGAAACAAATGCTACTCTTTCTATGAGAGGTTGTGGTTCATGAAACCAAACTTTGTGCCTTGTTGTTTTCAGAATGTGTTGCTAGATTACTAAGGTTCAAACCAAGATTTCAAAGCAAATACAATTTGAAAACCAATTTCAAAACCAAATTGAAACAAGTGCTATGTCACTGTTATTTTGTCTTTCCAAAAATGACCAAGCAAATTCAAAGTGACCACATGGTTTTATGCCTAGAATTGTGACTGTTGCACACTGCAAAAATCCTGAAAAGATTTGAATTCAAATAGAGTTTGAATTCATTTGAAAATCATTCCAGAAAATCAAATTAGAAAAAGAAAAGGAATAAAGAAAAGGAAAAGGGCCGGCGCTACTATTCTGGCCCAACAGTGAATCCAGCCCAACTAGCCCACCCGGGTCCCCCCTCTCTCTCTCGCACGCGTAGACGCACCCACGGAGTCACTAACACTCGGACCCCACTCCCTCTCTGTTTATTTCGCTGACAAGCGGGCCCTGTCCACGTCATCATCGTTTTCCCCCAGATTCCGCGCACGAACACCGCCGCTGGCCGTTGCTACGTTGATTCCGCGGCGTAATTGGCATTGATTCACTGGGCGTTTCTTGTCGAGCTCCTGCCTACTTAAGCCCCTCCCTCTCGTGGCCATTTCCCCTCACCCAATTTCCTCTCCACGCCACCAGGCTGCTCGCAACTCGCCAGACACTGCCGCTGTTCCGACGACCTCGCCGACAAATTCCGGTGAGCACCGTGTCCCCCTCTATCCATGGTTCCTACTGGCATGCTCTACAACTCCGTGCGCATCTACTGACATCTTTCATTTGCTTGCGCATGGCCTGTAGCCTCGGCAGCGACAACGACTGAGCGCCGCCGCTCTCTGCACGAACTCCGGCAACTTCTCCCCGTAAGTACCAGCCGCCCCTTGACCTCTGTCTGATACGCCTAAGATCCCTAGCATCTTGTGCCTCTAACGGTGTCCTCCTCTTGTCTTAGCGCGACGCAGAACCTCGCCAATGTCGACCAGCAGCCGTACCCGACGCGTTCACGAACTCCGGCGAGGAATCCCCGACGACTCCGAGCGCCCCTTCGCCAACCAGAGAGACGTTGAGCTTCACCTCGACACGGCGGTTCTGGTGAGCATCCTCTCCCCTCACTGGACAACCTAGAATGCCGGCACCGCCGCTGACAGACACGCCGCCGCCAGTCACCACCGCTAGCGCCGCTAGTCTATGGTCAAAGCAACAACAACCGTTGGATGTAGATCTTGTGGTTTAGATTAGACCTGAGCGGTTTTCTTTGAATCCGGCGCGTTGGATCTGACTTGATCTGACGGCGCGGAAGGGTGACCCTGAGTGAAACGGTATCTACCAATAGGATAGCGCCGCGTGGCTAGGGTTTGGTTTAAAAGCTGAATTTGAAATCTGATTTATATCCAAATTTGGTTTAGCTATAACTTTTGATTCCCACGTTAGATTTTCGAAAATTTTATACCGTTGGAATCAGGAGAGCAAGCCCTTTCCATTTATGCAATGTGTTTAAAGTTTTGCTTCTGTTAAAATATTTTTATTTGCAGAAACATGTGTAGGGCTTATTTGAGAATATGAAATGTTTAGAAATTGTTTTTAGTGTCAAATAAACTTGGTTTGGCAAGTTTTTGACTTGTTCAAGATTCAGTACTATGCACTTGCTTGGTTGAGTTTTAAAAATCATCACTTAGCATTTTCCATGCATGCATATGTATTTTTGTTTGTTTGTATATGTTGTGTGTAATTTGTTGCTACCATTCTTTGTGTAGACTTTGGTGCTAGTGATTGTGATTGTGAAGAGTGCTACTCTCCCAACTACCAAGGCAAGTGGTACTTCATGAATATTTCTATACCTATATTTTATACTAAGCATTAGAAATATTTTGCTAAGTCTTGCATGTTATTATTTTGCCTATATGCCATGTTGGGAAATCCTAAGTAGTTGTAGAATTGCTAGGAAATTTCTAAGTTTAGTTACTATCTATGCCATGCTTAGCCTAGCTAGTAGCAAACAAGGGTTGGTGAAATATACATGCTATGATGAAAATATTTCTAAGTCTTTGGACTTTTGTTTTGCCTAATAAAACAACTAAGTCAATGAATCACCTGGGTGGAATGGGACTTGAATGGTGGTTTTGGTTGAGTGGTTACACAAGGCCCATGGATATGGTTTACCTTGTGTATCTCACTTGTGGAAAGCCACCCAGGAACAAAGGGATTTTAGAGGCCAAGTGTTGAGAAGCTTCTAGTGCAGCCACTTGGCAATATGGGCTCTGCCTGGATCACATAAGAACTTAGCCATTTGGACAGTTGGTGGTAGTGGGAATGATAGGTTGGAGCGCGTCCATTTGGTCTAAGGGAAGGCTTCTGAAAGGTCCTGTCTTGGTGAAACCAAGTCTGGTGGGGAAAGTGCACAACCTCTGCAGATGGAAAAATCTAAGTACTTAACCAAGTCCATGGCAATGGACAACTTTAGCATCAAGACATGGAAGCTATCAAGAATCTCATCATTCCAACTTCTAAGTAAAAACTTGTGGGTGAACAAGGGTGAAGGACCTCAATGTCTATTGGTGGTTCCTTGGGAAAAGTTTTGACAAAGAAAAACTTAGTGATTTCAACTAATAGGAAAAACCTATTTTTGAGCAAAGCAAGCCAAGCTACACTTAGCCAAATTGCATATAGTAATATAGTCCACCTAAATTTTACTAACGTATCACTTGCCAATACTATTCCAAAGTATTGACCCACTGTGGCTGTAACTTGTGATGTTGCAGGTTACTCTGATGAGGATTAGGTGTCATGAGTTGTGGCGCCCCGCAAAAACCACTACTAGAAAATCGCGTTATTTTTGTGCATTGCATCATCATGACCGCATGCTCATGTCATCATGCCACATTGCATTTGAGCATCGTCATCATCATGCATTTGTTTGTCTGAAACTATTTTCAAAAAGCATATTTTGTTTTCTAAATACCCCGTCTTTAATTCAAATAAAAACCTGGGTCTCCGGATGTATTTTGTTTTGGCTACCAACGGTTTTCAAAAGCCCCGGTTTAAATAATAAAATATTTAGTTTATTTTAGGGGACAGCCGTACCGGGCCGCTCCGACCCAGTCGGCCATCCCCAGTACAAAAACCAGTTTCCCAAAACCTATTCCACCATATAACTACCCAATCCTATTCTACCCAGCCCCCTCCACATCACCCCGGCCAACCACAGCTCGCCACATCAGCCTGACCCAAATCCCCACCAATCTCCGCCTGCCACCTCACCCCTGCCGCCGCCACTACCCTAAGCCACACGCGCGTGCATCTGCCTCGGCCCTGCCCTGTCACCGCACGACCCCCGCCTCCCGCACTCCACCCGGCCCCACCTTCCTCACGCGCCTCTCCTGCACGCGCCCCCAACCTCTCTCGCGTTCCCCTTCCTCTCACCTCGTCCCTCTCTCTCTGTATCCCGACGCCACCAACCACCTATGCTCCCATCCCCGATCCGCCGCCGGCCTCGCCCAGAGCCGTTGTCGCTATCCCTGGCCATCCGCGTGCCCCCTCGACGGCCTGGAGGATCTCCAGCTCCGCCACCGCCGGGAGCCAGGCGAGCCCGCCCTGGGGCTCCTCTGCCTCGACCTCCACGCCTTCCGTCGCCGGCCCCGAGCTCCGCCGGCCGCCAACCTCCATGCGCCACTGAGCTCCTCCCCGATCCCCTTCTTCCTCGTCTGGTGCCACCGCGCCCTGTGAGTACCGGTCAGGCCGCTCGACCCCGAAGGCCGCCGACCACCGCAGATGACACGCGGGTCCGCGTCCGGCTGCGCCTCGTCCTGCGCCTCTGTCCTGACCCTGCTCGGTTCCTCCCTGCACGCCCGCGGCACCTGCGAGCTCCACCGTGCCGGCCTTCACAGCACGGACCGGGAGCACCGCCGTCGCGACGTCCCCCCCTCTGCTGCTCTGCTCCTCCCCGACCCCGAGCGCCTCCGCCTGCTGCAAGCCGGCCTCGCGGGGACCTCCTCTGTCTGCGGCCAGAGAACCCCCCCCCCCCCCCCCCCGCCTGCACTTCTGCCTGCGCGCGAGTCCCGCCACCGAGCCAGTTTGTTGTCACCCGTGTGTGCCCCATCAGCAAGGTGTTCGAGTTAATGTATGAATGGGACACGGTCCTCCGTGTAGCATCCTGTTTAGTGTCTGCTGTCGTGTTTTGGTGATATGTCTTTGGTAAAAGACTATTACCGGCCTCTCGAGTTGACAAGATCATTGCCAAGATCTCCTTCCGGGTACCATGACCCCGAGCCGTCGACGAGGAACCGCGAATCGAACCCGGAGATCTCCGTCACGGAACCACAAGGCCTTTGGGGGTGGAACCGACAAGATCTACCTCACGAAGCACCAAGAACTCCTTCCTGGAACCGAAGACCGATCCCACCGAGACCCTCGGCACGCCAAGATCTCCATCACAGATCTGATGACCGAGACCCCGAAGCCCGATCCCGGTGATCCAAAGGACACGCCAAGACCCGGATCCGAAGACCGCCAAGATCGTCACCGGAACGACAAGCACTTCATCATGGAACACCATGATCTCCAACCCGGAACACCGAGTGCACCGACATGGATCCGAAGGCCGATCCCTCGACACGCCAAGGTCTTCTCCCCGGAACGCCGAGTTCTCCATCTTGGACGTCAAGCACGTCGACATGAAACCGAAGGACGCCGAACGCCAAGATCTTCATCTCGGACCCAGTAGCCCCGATCCGCACCTGATCCCCGTCGAACCCTGAGACCGAACCCCGAACCCCCGGAACCAAGATCTTCCGAACCCAGATGTGTGAACCTTTTCCCGAGCCCCTATTTTATAAATGCTTTATATAAAACTTGTTGCATATTAATTGTCATCTCGCATGCATATCATGTGGGTTGGGGGCATTATGCCGATTCACCTCATAATTAAATATGGAGTGTTTATGCGGGATATACTTGTATTATACCGCCTCCATTTAAATTGGTGTAGCGAATCGATGCCATGTTTCACCCTGTTACTACAACATTTAAAATGCGGGGTATCTAAACAACATGAACTATCTAATTAAATGTCGGGACCCCGGTTCCGTTTAATATTGCCTAATCGCATCACATCTTTGTCATGTCATACATCATATATGCATCATGCCCGATCTTTTGCCGTAGTATTAAATAGTGCATCCGGTGTTTCTTCTAGTGCTTTGCTTCTTCACGGATTAGGCCGATGAGTTGATGCGAGTGTCGACCCGATCTTCGGATGAACCTTCGACAATGTTTTTCAGGCGAGCATCTCCCCTTTTCTACCTATCTTACTTTTATAGTATTTATTCCCTCCCGTTGATCTATTGCTATCTGTGTTGCGGTGCTCTAGTTTTCGTACCCGTGATATCCCTTGCAGCCTTATACTGCCTTGGACACATCCTACTACATGTTGATTGGTAGATAGTTGGACTTGCGCGTCCTAGTCGCTTGCTCAAGTGCTGTTGCGTGTCGTCAAGTACCACAGTTGTTGGAGTGTTGCCGCATGTTTAATGTAGTAGGTGATCATGGCTTTCATTACTGTTTAATAACTAAAATTGAAAGTAGGTAAATGCAGAGGCACCGGTGGGTAATAGACAATATTTGGATTTTAACCGCTCACTGGTGTCCCGTAGGACCCCGAGTTCTTGACACCTGTTCCGAGATCGAGCGCGCTAACCACAGGTGGGGTGTGTGGGCACCCCCATCGATTAGTACCTGATTTCAAAGCATTGTACCGGGGGCCACAAGTAGTTTGGGGCTTTATTACTATCCTGTACTTATGCCATGCTTTACTGCTTTATTTATGATTGTGCGAGGAGCACCTGTACTGTTTAGGTCCGTGACACGTTTTCGCTGTATCGACAAGCCCAGTCACACTTTCGGGTTCCCAGTCGTTTACTGCCGTCTACACAAACCCTGAGTCCGTCTCGGAGACCGGCCGACTTCGTTGCGGGTAGCTTAGTGGGGTGGCCCCCATGTACTTGCTTTGGGTCTGGGAAACGTCATGACTTAGGCCCCGCCGACATACCGATGGGTGTATGTTAACTGATCTGGCAAAAAGGGTCGAAGTGCGTGTGGATACTTTGGTGCACCCCTGCAGGGTTAAATCTTTTCGAAAAGCCGTGTCCGCGGTTATGGACGACTTGGAGCACAGTTCTCGATCATAGACAACTATAACTAAAGTTTACTGCTATAATTTGACTTGTATCCGATATGACTAGTAATCAGCTTCACTGCAACGGAATGGGTAAATAAAAGTACCAACAACTGCTGGGTTTGGGGATATCTCATGCTAATCGTATCTGACTAGTAAGTGTTGCAACTACAACGGAATGTTTAACTAAAACTGCCCACTGCTTATTATATCAGGATGACTCATGCCATCTTTATTTGACTAGTAATTGCCGCAACTATAACGGAATGAATAAAACTGCCAACGGTGTGAGTTCCTCGGTTGACTTCCTCGTTTGGTCTCGAGGGGGAAACACCAGGATGGGTATGTTTGGTGGTAGTATCAGGTTGGTTCCGAATAGGTCTTTCTTACCCCTCTCTGATAGCCGCTAGTTGTATCGAGTCTCTATAGGTTGTTTAGTGCATGCCGCGCTGCCGCTTCAGTCCACCATACCTATGTAGGCGAGGACCGCCGAATTCTAGTCTCGCCGTGTACTTGCCTCAGTACTGACCGCTCTCTCTTTTTCCTTTGCCCTTTGTCGGCACCCCTTTTGTTTAAGCAGGCTTTGAGATCGACGTCGTTAGCAGGGTTACCCTTCCGGCTTGGCCTGGGCAGGGTTATGGACGCCATTGGTTATTCTTCAGGGCTCTTAGCTCAATTTGCATCTTGTCCGTACTCGGACGCTGTATTGTTTTCAAGGTGATCTGGATCTTTGTACTGTAAATCTGTACTCTTGACTCTTTGAGTCGCTGTTGTATATATATGTTTTGTGGGTTCCATCGAGGACTATTGTGTAATGGTATTACTTCGTTTTCCACCCGCACGCAAGTGCCTGGTGGGCACCTTTGAATCGTTTCTATGCGGGGTTTGGCGGGAAGCGCTGAAACTTGCATAGGGCCGATTCTGAGGGTGTTACATGAGTCTACACTCAACATGTTTTCCTGTGGCACATGAAGATGAAGACTTATATTTATTTACTTATTCAAACTCTTATAATAGGCCTATGGCCTTGAGTTGTAAAGACTATGTTTATCTCTGGAATGGATGTAATAAATGACCTTTGTATCTGTGTACTTCATCTTAAACTGTGGATGCTAGCAATGATCCAGGGACTAGCATTGCAATCACAGGGATCCTTTTCCTTTACAAAGGAGGGATCTTACAGATGGTATCAGAGCACTGTGTTGCCTGTAGGATTATGACCCTAGGATTGGAAACGACTAAGGAAAAATTTTCAACTTCTACACTTGTCTATTCTTCTCGTAAACTTTTCTAATCTTCTCTCTCATCTCTATTTGCAGATGAACTCCATAAACGAAGCCGTGAGGAAAGGACCACTCATGACAATGACTTTGGAGTGTGAGACAGAATTCCCCAAGGCTCTCAAGGACCTCATGGTTGCATTAGAGATACAAGGTGCAGCTGTGTACAAAGGTTTTCCAGTGATGGATGAAGGAGTGGAATACTGGTGGGTGCAACTTCACTTGTATAAAAACAAGGAAGACAACCATCAGGAAAAAGGATTCTGCATGTTCACCAATTCAGTGGTGCACCCTACATTCTTTGAATCAGCAAGGGATGCAGCTTGGAAGACCATCAAAGAACTTGGTGATAGAGTCAAGTGCAGAATGCTCAACCTCCAAAATGATCTAAGGAAAGAGAAGGAACATACCCAAGAGTTGGAAGCTACCAACCAAACCTTAAGAGGAGACATTATAGACTTAGTGATAGAATCATGTGAGCAAGACAGGCTGACTGCTTCTAGAAACATTGTGTTAGCCAACAGATCCAGTGAGATAGGATTGTAAACGTACTTCGTTAATTGGACCACCACCTATCACCTTATTTTCCAAAATGTTGATTTAAATAAGATTGAACCTTGGTTGTTGTAATGGTTTCATGTATGCATGACTTGTGTGTTTTGCTTTCCAAGGATATGTATGTGATGTTTTGTCTTTTCTTTTATCTTGATTTGTGTTGTTCTAACTTTTCTATCTTATAAATAGATGCCTATTAGCATCAGCACTGTTGAGGAGTTCCAGGTTACCCGCTTTGGTCCTCGTATCGTTGAGCTTACCACTTTGCTCAATCTCCCTCTTACCACCATCATGGTGCATCCCCTCACCAAGTTTGAGAGGAAGGACCTCTGGGGCTTCAAGGTGAACCAGCCCGGACGCCAGACAGAGCCTACTACGGAGGCCATCGTCTTCAAGCTCATGCACGATGACAGGGATAGAGGCCTTGAGGTAGTTATGCAGGATCTGATAGGACGTCTGCTAGGGCGACACTCCCGACAGGTTAGAGGTACCCACTTCCACGTCTTTGGAAGACGTGATGAGGATGGAGAGTCCATAGACTTCGAGGACGATTTGAGGGACACAGCAGAGCCGATACGCCTGTACCTCTAGGACTTAGAGTCTCTCATTAGGCACGTGGACACGGACAGGACCAATGTCATGCTCAACAATGATGAGCTTCAGGTGCAACTTCGCGAGAAGGACAAGCTCTTCGCGCAGCAAGACGATATAGTCAAGGAAATGGAGGCGAAGTTCGAGACCCAGTACAGGAAGTTCAAGAGTCAGGAGAAGCGTGTCCAGGATAGGAACAAGAAGAGCTGGGACATGACTGAAGAACTGCAGTCTAAGGACTTTGAGCTAGAGCAGCAGCAGACGGTGATTGAGAGGCTTCGTTCCCAGAAGAGGGCTCTCAAGGCCAAGATAGAGACTTTGACCACTAGCATCGAGGAAAACAAGACCGCGATGGAGAACGCAGGTCTTACCTTTGTCGAGGAGGAGATTGATGCCGATGAGTAGATTTGACTACTCGTTTATCTTATATTATCGTACTTGTTATTTGAGAACTTGTTATTGACCATCCGACATGTGGATGGCTTGTTATTTGTGTGTGTTTTATCTTACGAACTTGTTATCTTGTTGTTGAACTTTTATCCTTGTGTTGCTTATGTGATGTAATGTGCATAAAAGCATCTATGGGTATCTCATTCTTATCTCTATTGAACAAACCACAGATGCCTCCCCGTCGTGCAAACCCCAACCCCAACAACAACAACAACATCACTCCAGAAATGCAGCAAATGATGACTGCTCAAACACAACTGATGCAGATGATGACAACGTTCATCCAGAACCAAAACAATAACAACAACAACAATAACAACAACAACAACCCTCCGGGCTTTGATATGCTTACCAGATTCTTGAGATTGAGGCCAGCAAAGTTCTCAGGAACGACTGATCCCATGGTGGCCAATGATTGGCTACGCTCAGTAAACAAGGACTTGGTAACCGTGGGCTGTTCGGATGCTGAAAAGGTCAGATTTGCAGCACATCTACTGGAAGGGCCAGCCGCCACTTGGTGGGACAACTTCCAGATTACCACTCCCATAGATGAAGTGACATGTGCTATCTTTGAGGATGGCTTTCGCACTGCTCATATCTCATCTGGAGTGATGAGTCTGAAAAAGAAAGAGTTCCACAATCTGAAGCAGCGCCACCGCAGCGTGGCTGAATACATTGAGGAGTTCAACAATCTGGCGCATTATGCACCAGATGAAGTTGACACCGATGCCAAGAGAAAGGAATAATTTCTGGAAGGCTTGAATGATGAGATGAATCTGTAGTTTGCTGTGGCATACGTTCCCACTTATCAGTCGCTCTGTGACAAGGCTGCTATTTTGGAGAACAAAATGAAGCAAGTTGAGAGTAGAAAGATAAAGCACTCCGACAAGCATAGCTCGATCGTCTCACAAACGATCCCATTATGATGACAGTGGAAGCTCAGGATCCCACAAGCATGGGAAATTCAACAAGCAACACAACCACAACCGTCATGACAAACATCACGGTAGTCATGACAATGACAAGTACAAGAACCACAAGAGTGGACATAAGAGCCACCACAGTGGTAATGGAAGTGGAAGTGCAAGTCAGCCTGTTAAGAGAGACATCAGTCAGGTTGAATGCTTCAAATGCAAGAAGATGGGGCATTATGCAAATGACTGCCCAGAAAAGAAAGTTGAAGGACCCAACAAGCCCAATCCTTTCCAGAAGGGACAGGTGAACCACATCAGTGTGGAGGAGGTCTATGAGGAGCCTGATGCTGTTGCTGGTCAGTTCAGACACAATTCTATTCCAGCATTTGTTCTTTTTGATACTGGAGCATCACATTCATTCATATCAAAAGCATTTGTTGATAGAAATGGGTTTCCAACTAAAAACATTGGGTGTCCAATAAAAGTTAGTTCTCCGGGTGGAGATATGATAGTAAGTCTTGGATGCCGGGATCTAGTAATAGAGTTTGGAAAACATAAATTTCCAGTGAGTCTGATAATCCTAGATTCCCAAGGACTAGACGTAATATTGGGAATGGATTGGATGGCTAAGTATGAAGGAGTACTAGATTGTGCTAATCGTATTGTTGCACTCACAACCCCGGAAAGAAAGCGGATTAAATTCAAGTCCAGCTTTGAATCTAAAGGAAGTAAGCTAAATTCTCTTAAGGGGGTTAGCATGGACAGTGTGCCAATTGTGAGTAAGTATCCGGATGTGTTTCCGGAAGAATTACCGAGAATGCCACCAGAAAGAGATGTGGAGTTTCTGATAGATTTGGTACCAGGGTCTAGACCAATAGCAAAGAGACCGTATAAAATGTCAGTTGATGAACTGAAAGAACTCAAGAAACAACTTGGAGAACAGTTGCAGAAAGGATTTATTCAACCAAGTTCTTCATCTTGGGGAGCCCCAGTCTTGTTTGTGGAGAAGAAAGATATAAGTCAAAGGTTATGCATAGATTACCGTTCACTCAACGAGGTAACCATCAAGAACAAATACCCTTTGCCTAGAATCAATGACTTGTTTGATCAGCTAGAAGGAGCATGTGTGTTCTCAAAGATTGATCTAAGGTCAGGCTATTTTCAACTGAAGATAAGGGAACAAGACATACCTAAGATAGCATTCACTACAAGGTATGGATTGTATGAGTATACCGTAATGCCTTTTGGCTTGACAAATGCTCCAGCATACTTCATGAATATGATGAACAAGGTGTTCATGGAATTCCTTGACAAATTTGTTGTCGTTTTCATCGATGACATCTTAGTCTACTCCAAGAGCAAAGAATAACATGAAGGACACTTGCGTTTGATACTTGAGAAATTAAGAGAGCATAAACTTTATGCCAAATTCAGCAAGTGTGAGTTCTGGTTGGAGGAAGTTGGTTTTTTTGGTCATGTTATGACAAAGGATGGTGTAGCAGTTGATCCTGCTAAAGTTTCAGCGATAACTGAATGGGAATCTCCCAAGTCAGTGAAAGAAGTTCGTAGTTTCCTTGGCTTAGCAGGTTACTACAGGAGGTTCATTGAGAATTTCTCCAAGGTAGCTAAGCCTATGACAGAATTGTTAAAGAAAGACAAGAAGTTTGCTTGGTCTGAAGGTTGTGAACTCAGCTTTCAGGAATTGAAGAAGAGACTTGTGACAGCACCAGTCTTGTGTCTGCCAGATTTGGAAAAAGATTTCCAAGTATATTGTGATGCATCCCATCAAGGTTTGGGTGCAGTACTTATGCAAGACGGTAAAGTTGTGGTTTATGCCTCGAGACAACTCAAAACTCATGAAGTAAACTATCCTACTCATGATTTAGAGCTAGCCTCTTTTGTCCATGCACTCGAAACATGGAGACACTATCTTTTGGGAAAGCGTTGTGAAGTATTCACAGATCACAAAAGTTTGAAGTATATCTTCACCTAGAAGGAAATTAATATGAGACAAAGAAGATGGCTAGAACTTATCAAGGACTATGACTTAAGTTTGCAATACCACCCCGGTAAAGCAAATGTTGTAGCAGATGCTCTAAGTCGTAAGGTATTTGTGAATGGCCTTACCAAAGGAGAATTGCCAGATGATCTGTGTACCCAATTTAGAAAACTCAGATTGGAGATTGTGCTTGAAGGACATCTCATGTCTTTGGATGTTCAACCCACTTTGTTGGACAAGATCAGAGAAGCCCAGAAGACTGATAAGAAAATTGAAGAGCTTAAGGAAAAGATTGGCAAAGGAAAAGCCAAAGAATTCCATGAAGACGAACATGGTACTTTATGGCATGGGAAACGTATTTGTGTTCCACAAGACCCGGAGTTGCGGAAACTGATTTTGCAGGAAGCACACAACTCTCCGTATTCTATTCACCCGGGTAACACCAAAATGTACATGGACATGAAAGAAAGATTTTGGTGGAATAATCTCAAGAAGGACATCGCCGAACATATTTCTTTGTGTGATGTGTGTAGTAGAGTGAAAGCGGAGCATCAGAAACCAGCAGGTTTTTTTTCAACCACTACCTATTCCTGATTGGAAGTGGGACAAGATTGGTATGGATTTCATTACCGGATTACCAAGGACCCGGTCAGGATACAATTCTATTTGGGTAATATTGGATCGCCTAACTAAAGTGGCTCATTTCATACCCGTGAAGACAACCTATACAAGTGCTAAGTTAGTCAGAATCTACATGAGTAGAATTGTATGTCTACATGGAGTGCCCAAGAGTATTGTGTCTGATAGGGGAACTCAATTCACTTCCCATTTTTGGAGACAGCTACATGAGTCATTAGGAATGAGGTTGGAATTCAGTACTGCTTTTCATCCTCAAACTGATGGACAAACAGAAAGAACTAATCAGATTCTTGAAGACATGTTGAGGGCGTGTGCCTTAGACTATGGAGCCAGTTGGGATGAAAGTCTTCCTTACGCAGAATTTTCTTATAACAACAGCTATCAAGCCAGCATTGAGATGGCACCATTTGAATTTCTCTACGGAAGAAAGTGTACCACCCCGTTGTTATGGAATGGTGTGGGAGAAAGAAGTTTATTCGGGCCAGATCTTATCAAAGAAGCCGAAGAGAATGTCAAGTTGGTTAAGGACAGGTTGAATATAGCACAGTACCGACAGAAAAGCTACGCAGATCCTAAGCGTAGAGAAGTCACCTACGAAGTTGGTGATAGAGCCTATCTTAGAGTGTCAACACTTCGTGGAGTGAAAAGATTCGGAGTCAAAGGAAAATTGGCACCAAGATATGTTGGGCCATTCAAGATTCCGAGTCTCAAAGGAGAAGTTGCCTATGAAATTGAATTGCCAGAATCTCTGTTAGCTGTCCATAATGTGTTTCATGTGAGTCAACTTAAGAAATGTCATCCAGAAATGGAAGAAACTTCTTTGAAGGATACTATACCTTTGGAAGAAGTTCAACTAGAAAGTGATCTCACTTATGAAGAGAACCCTATCGAGATTCTTGAAACTGCAGAAAGAGTCACAAGGACTAATCATCATTCCGAAGAGGAAGCAACATGGGAAAGAGAAGATGATCTTCGGAAAGACCACCCTCACCTATTTGCTAGCCAATCCGAATCTCGAGGGCGAGATTCACCTTAAGGGGGTTAGATTTGTAACATCCCTAAAATCATGTTTCAAACTCATGCATATCATCCATGCATCCATGATAATATAGAATTCATTTCAAACAAAACAATTCAAAAACAGGAGCATATGAGCTCATTATTTTATGTGATCATCATTTGAAACAAATGCTACTCTTTCTATGAGAGGTTGTGGTTCATGAAACCAAACTTTGTGCCTTGTTGTTTTCAGAATGTGTTACTAGATTACTAAGGTTCAAACCAAGATTTCAAAGCAAATACAATTTGAAAACCAATTTCAAAACCAAATTGAAACAAGTGCTATGTCACTGTTATTTTGTCTTTCCAAAAATGACCAAGCAAATTCAAAGTGACCACATGGTTTTATGCCTAGAATTGTGACTGTTGCACACTGCAAAAATCCTGAAAAGATTTGAATTCAAATAGAGTTTGAATTCATTTGAAAATCATTTCAGAAAATCAAATTAGAAAAAGAAAAGGAATAAAGAAAAGGAAAAGGGCCGGCGCTACTATTCTGCCCCAACAGCGAATCCAGCGCAACTAGCCCACCCGGGTCCCCTCTCTCTCTCGCACGTGCAGACGCACCCACGGAGTCACTGACACTCGGACCCCACTCCCTCTCTGTTTATTTCGCTGACAAGCGGGCCCTGTCCACGTCATCATCGTCTTCCCCCAGATTCCGCGCACGAACACCGCCGCTGGCCGTTGCTGCGTTGATTCCGTGGCGTAATTGGCATTGATTCACTGGGCGTTTCTTGTCGAGCTCCTGCCTACTTAAGCCCCTCCCTCTCGCGGCCATTTCCCCTCACCCAATTTCCTCTCCACGCCACCAGGCTGCTCGCAACTCGCCAGACACTGCCGCTGTTCCGACGACCTCGCCGACGAATTCCGGTGAGCACCGTGTCCCCCTCTGTCCATGGTTCATACTGGCATGCTCTACAGCTCCGTGCGCATCTACTGACATCTTTCATTTGCTCGCGCATGGCCTGTAGCCTCGGCAGCGACAACGACTGAGCGCCTCCGCTCTCTGCACGAACTCCGGCGACCTCTCCCCGTAAGTACCAGCCGCCCCTTGCCCTCTGTCTGATACGCCTAGGATCCCTAGCATCTTGCGCGTCTAACTGTGTCCTCCTCTTGTCTTAGCGTGACGCAGAACCTCGCCAACGTTGACCAGCAGCCGTACCCGACGCGTTCACGAACTCCGGCGAGGAATCCTCGATGACTCCGAGCGCCCCTTCGCCAACCAGAGAGACGTTGAGCTTCACCTCGACACGGCGGTTCTGTGAGCATCCTCTCCCCTCCCCGGACGACCTAGAACGCCGGCACCGCCGCTGACAGACACGCCGCCGCCAGTCGCCGCCGCTAGCGCCGCTAGTCTATGGTCAAAGCAATAGCAACCGTTGGATGCAGATCTTGCGATTTAGATTAGATCTGAGCGAAACGTTTTCTTTGAATCTGGCGCGTTGGATCTGACTTGATCTGACGGCGCGGAAGGGTGATCCTGAGTGAAACGGTATCGACCAATAGGATAGCGCCGCGTGGCTAGGGTTTGGTTTAAAAGCAGAATTTGAAATCTGATTTATATCCAAATTTGGTTTAGCTATAACTTTTGATTCCCACGTTAGATTTTGGCAAATTTTATACCGTTGGAATCAGGAGAGCAAGCCCTTTCCATTTATACAATGTGTTTAAAGTTTTTCTTCTGTTAAAATAGTTTTATTTTCAGAAACATGTGTAGGGCTTATTTGAGCATATGAAATGTTTAGAAATTGTTTTTAGTGTCAAATAAACTTGGTTTGGCAAGTTTTTGACTTGTTCAAGATTCAGTACTATGCACTTGCTTGGTTGAGTTCTAAAAATCATCACTTAGCATTTTGCATGCATGGATATGTATTTTTGTTTGTTTGTATATGTTATGTGTAATTTGTTGCTACCATTCTTTGTGTAGACTTTGGTGCTAGTGATTGTGATTGTGAAGAGTGCTACTCTCCCAACTACCAAGGCAAGTGGTACTTCATGAATATTTCTATACCTATATTTTATACTAAGCATTAGAAATATTTTGCTAAGTCTTTCATGTTATTATTTTGCCTATATGCCATGTTGGGAAATCCTAAGTAGTTGTAGAATTGCTAGGAAATTTCTAAGTTTAGTTACTATCTATGCCATGCTTAGCCTAGCTAGTAGCAAACAAGGGTTTGTGAAATATACATGCTATGATGAAAATATTTGTAAGTCTTTGGACTTTTGTTTTGCCTAATAAAACAACTAAGTCAATGAACCACCTGGGTGGAATGGGACTTGAATGGTGGTTTTGGTTGAGTGGTTACACAAGGCCTATGGCTATGGTTTACCTTGTGTATCTCACTTGTGGAAAGCCACCCAGGAACAAAGGGATTTTAGAGGCCAAGTGTTGAGAAGCTTCTAGTGCAGCCACTTGGCAATATGGGCTCTGCCTGGATCACATAAGTTGCTAGAACTTAGCCATTTGGACAGTTGGTGGTAGTGGGAATGATAGGTTGGAGCGCGTCCATTTGGTCTAAGGGAAGGCTTCTGAAAGGTCCTGTCTTGGTGAAACCAAGTCTGGTGGGGAAAGTGCACAACCTCTGCAGATGGAAAAATCTAAGTACTTAGCCAAGTCCATGGCAATGGACAACTTGAGCATCAAGACATGGAAGCTATCAAGAATCTCATCATTCCAACTTCTAAGTAAAAACTTGTGGGTGAACAAGGGTGAAGGACCTCAATGTCTATTGGTGGTTCCTTGGGAAAAGTTTTGACAAAGAAAAACTTAGTGATTTCAACTAATAGGAAAAACCTATTTTTGAGCAAAGAAAGCCAAGCTACACTTAGCCAAATTGCATATAGTAATATAGTCCACCTAAATTTTACTAAGGTATCACTTGCCAATACTATTCCAAAGTATTGACCCACTGTGGCTATAACTTCTGATGTTGCAGGTTACTCTGAAAAGGATTAGGTGTCATGAGTCTACACTCAACATGTTTGCCTGTGGCACATGAAGATGAAGACTTATATTTATTTACTTATTCAAACTCTTGTAATAGGCATGTGGCCTTGAGTTGTAAAGACTATGTTTATCTCTGGAATGGATGTAATAAATGACCTTTGTATCTGTGTACTTCATCTTAAACTGTGGATGCTAGCAATGATCCAGGGACTAGCATTGCAATCACAGGGATCCTTTTCCTTTACAAAGGAGGGATCTTACAATATGAATCATGCTTAACCTTTCGGTCCGTGTTCCCAGGCCATGTCTGTACATGCTAGGCTCGCCAAGTTAGAACCTTAGTATTCGCGTGTGTAACTGTTTTACACCCGAAATATGGTCGTGGATCCAAGAACACCCGATCATCACGTGTTGTCTTAGAGCGACGAAAACATAATCGGTGCATACTAAAGGAAGAACACATTCTTATCTTGATATTTAAATGAGGGATCATCTTATTATGCTAACAAAGCGCTAAACAAGCAATATAAGATGCTATCAAACATCACATGTTTATTAGTGAAATGATATGGTTCCCGCATATGATCTCTATCATGTGCACCGTGGTATGATTACTATCATACCTATATGTGTAAGTCCAAGGTCTATGGAGATTACACGCTATGTGTGTTGTAAGAGTATCATCTCATACTTCTACTTACAACACTACCATATCATAACACTAGCCCAGCAACAATCTAAACTAGACGCCTCTAATTTATCCATTGCAAGTTTTACGTGGCTTAGGGCTTTCGAGATAGAACCGTTCTTACCTACGAACATGAACCACAACGAGGATAACCAAATTGTTGACAACTCGTTTGCAAAATAGATATTGACTATAGTAGGAGAGACAGACACCCGCTAGCCACTTATGCAAACTAGTTGCATGTCAAGCGTGGAACAGGTCTCATGTGCGAGGACATGTAAAGTTTGTCCGGGCCGCTTCATCCCACTATGCCACCAATATCCAAAATTACAACAAAGGAGCAACAACATGATCATCATCGCCCACATACTCATATTTGTACTACCCGTGTATAGTATCTACGCATAGATCCGGCTTTGATACCAAGTGCTACTATTGTAAGGGGACTGGCCACTGGAAGCGCAACTGCCCCAAGTATTTGGCAGACAAGAAAGCCGGCAAGGGAAACAAAGGTATATATTATATACATGTTATTGATGTGTACTTGACTAGTGCTCGCAGTAGCACCTGGGTATTTGATACCGGTTCAGTTGCTAATATTTGTAACTCGAATCAGGGGCTGCGGAACAAGCGACCGCTAGCAAGGTCATAAGAGTTTATCAGAGCCAAACAGTATGTACATACTTTCGGCACAATAAACCCATATCTACAGTAGATATGCTCAACAATGATCATTGGTGCTACTGTTGATGTTATAATTTATGAGTTTATTACAAAGATATGAGTTTAACCCTTTATTATTTTCTCTGCATAGTATCTACGCATATTTGCACGGATCATTGGTGCTACTGTTGATGATATTTGAACGAATGTCTAACAACACTGTTTTGCTAAATTTTGTGAATTACAAACAATGTTCATTAAACCCTTTTCTTGTCGTGGGACGAATTACAAAAAGGTATGCACATGTTTGAATAGCAAGGGGTTATTTGTGAATGTTTGTCATTAAAGTAATTTACAAATATTACATTTCTGAACCCTAGAAATGATGTATCTTTTATTGACAAAGGTTAAGAATTTCATTTCGATGAAATACTTAGGCAAAACCCGAATATTTAGCGTGAATGTCTATAGTGGATAGACTGTGACGCCAATATGGTTGTGCCAAACGTACATGTATGAGATATTGAACGAGTTCAATATAGAAATGACAAGAAACAGTTCTTGTTGCATGGAAAGGAATTGAATCAAGATTTAAGTGTATCGACACTTGATAAGTGAAACAAGATTCAAGTGCTTTGACACTTGATGAGTGAAATCACAAGGATGTTTTGATCAATCATACCATGATATGTACACATACAGATATGTCCTATGCTCTAAGTGTTATGAGCATATACTAGAATGAATCATAAAATGATCATTGGACGATAGTGAGGATATTCTTATGATCTTTTGGAAAAACTAAGAATATATTTGTGTAGAGGTGTCACATCCCAAGATTTTCCAAATCTTGTAATGTGAAAAATAAATGAATAAAATAAAAGTTTGTTGATTCTCAGGGTGAGAAGAAACTTTTTGAATCCAATTGGAAACCTTCAAACCAATTTGGATCAAATAAATCCTAAAGGGATTTAAAAAGATAAACATTTAATAAAGGGAAAATAAAAATATTTGGAATTACTATTTTGGATCTTTAAATAAAAGATTTGGTTTACAAAAGAAAAAAAAGTAGATTTATAAATAAAGATTATTTTATGGAACCAAAATAAACCTTGGTCAAGCATTTGAAATAAAACATTTTGTTTTAATAAAAATAATAAAGGTTTATTTAAATAAAATAATAAGGATTTAATATCCAATTTTATTTAAATAAAAGGTTTTACCATTTTAAATAAAACATCAAAACTTATTAAATTATTTTAAATAAGTTTTCCAAGTATTCTTAATTTCAAATAAAACCTACTGATTTGGTTTGAAAATAATTAAATTTTCAAATAGAGTTTTGAATAAAATAAATTCTATTTTGATTTAATAAACATGGTCTATTTACTTCATTAAAATGGACCCTAAAATAAAAATAGTATTTTGTATATGGGTTATGTTGCTAAACAGAACCAGATTCAATTACAATGTTTGGTGAATGTTTGAATTGATTTGAATGTTTGATTTGTTGTTTGATTTTCAAAACAGAAAATAGAATCAGAAAAAGGAAAAACAAACAGGAAATAAAAAAAATTAGAAGTGGACAGCAGCCTAGTCGGCAAGCCCAACAGCCCAGTACCAGCCCACTCCCTTTCTCCCGAAAGAAAACGATTCACACTCATTTTTGAACCCGCACAGACACTGACTGGTGGCCCTTTCCCATGTCTCTCTTTCTCGCTGACAGACATGCCCCACCTCTCTAGCTCATCTTCTTCCTCGCGCAGACGACGCCTGCCGTTTCCTGCCCTTAACGCCGGCGATCAATTCGCGTTAACCACGGCCATTACTCCCCCTGCGACCACGCGGTATTAAACGCCTGCGCCTTCTCCTCCTTTCCCCTCAAACACCGCAGCACGAGAGCCCCCAGGCCGACGGAATTTCGAGCCGCACTCCCACTGCTCCGACCACCGTCCCTCCTCGATTCCGGCCGAACCGTGCCACCTCCTGCCTCCCCGACCAAGCGCACATACTCCCCACTCCCAGGCGCACCTGTCCGTGCCCTCCATTCAACCGTGGGCGCCCCAGAGCGTCGACTTCGACAACTTCCTAGCGCCGTCGCGTCTGCTTCCTACTCCGGCGAACCCTACCGGTAAAATCCGTTCGCCCCAGCACTCCTAGATGATACTCCCACACTCGCCTCACTCTCCTGCATCTGACCGTGCTTCTGTCTTGCCTTAGGGCGATCTGCAACGTCGACTCCGAACAGGACCGGAGCCGCCCGACGCCGTTCCCCACTCCGGCGAGCGATTACCTCCACGCCAGTGCGCCCCTCGACCAACCGACCACGCCTCGAGCATCACCACGTCCTTGCTATCACGATGAGCATCCCCACTTCGTTCTTTGCTTCCTTGAACCGCCGCTAGCCCATCGCCTGACCGTCGCCGCTGCCTGCCGTCGCGCAGCGCCGCCAGTTCTTGGCAAGATTGATAAGAGCCGTTCAATTTAGATCGAAGAGACACGATAGAACCACTTAACAGCGAAGGGGTACGCGTTCTTAACCGTGCGATCTATTTATATCCAACGCCCCGCAGAGGCCGATCCGCCCGAATCGGTATCAACCAGTAGAATTACGACGTGGCCAGACTTTGTTTAAAACAGAATTTGAAAAACAGTTTTAGATGCAGATTTGAAAACCCTATAACTTTTGATCCACACGTCCAAAAATTACAAACTTTATATCAATGGAATCAGTGGAACAAGCCCTAGCCAACCATGGATTTTGTTTAGTAAAAAGTTTCTGTTAGTTTGTTTTATTTTGCAGAAACTTTTGAATGCTTGCTTAGGATTAGAAAAATTATTCCAAAATGTTTTTAGGGTTGTAACCTTTGCAAATTGGGTTGTTGTGAACTTACTGACCCTAGGAACCAACCCATGGATTTAAAAATGGAATTTGTGAAGATTAGGAATGAACACTTGAATTAGTCCATTTCTAGTCATATGGAAATATTGGTTTTGTTATGAAAATGTTTTTGGAGTAAAAACTTTGGGAAAATGATTTGGACCAAACCTACTGACCCTAAACACCAAGTTTTGAGGAACAACAACTTATTTGGTGAACAACTTAAAGTTTTTGCTTTGATAAAAATATTTTCCACCACATAAAAATAATGAAAGGATTTAAAAATGGTTTATAGATAAAACCCTTTTGCAAATGACTTTGCCACTTTGGAAAATGACCACTTTGGACTTTACAAAGATTAGAGCCTAGTAGAAACCATCTTTGCAAATAAAACTACCCCTTGCATGCTTGCATGCATAACTTAGATCCCATTGTTTTATGTCTGTGAATTGTTTGATTGATTATTGGTTTGGAATGCTAGTTGATATTGTGTTTGCTTGATTGATTGTAGTGGAGTTAGAAAAGTGTGAGACTAGCAAGATCAAGGAGTGCACCAACATTCCCTACCAAAAGAAAGGCAAGTGACACTATCATCTAAAGTCCTACTATTTTCATTATACTTAGTAGATTTTGAAACATGCATGAAAAGAATTTCTATACTTATGCTATGCTAAATCCTAATAGGATACCCTAAACATTCCTTAGTGAAAACAATGTAGTTGTTACATGCTTAGCCATGCTATATTTTGAAAAGAGATACATGTAGAGATTTTATGAAGTTGAGAAAAGGACTTGTGTTTTTATATAATAAAACAAGGACTCAATGAACCACCTGGGTGGACAAGGATACTTTAAGTTTTGGAGAAGGTGGCAACAAAAGGAACCAATTCTATGGAAATCTCTTTGTGTTGTGCTCCAAAAAGAAAACCACCCAGGAAACTTAGAGATTGAACATGTTTCTCCAATTGTGGCTTTCGTGTACAACCACATGCTACTTATGGCTCTGGCTTAGTCAACTACATTGGGAAGACCCATGCATTGTCTTCAGGTTACTGAAAATGGGGACCTGGAATCCTACATGGGTACTGAAGACAAGCTAGCAATGGTGTATGGGAGGACCCTTTGGAAAGACTTCGTCACATTCTCAATCTGCCAGTATTCCATCTTGGTGAGTACTAATCCAGCGGCCACTGGTGGCAACAAGATGGGAGTGTGATATGTGGGTAAAGTGTACAACTTCTGCAGAAGATAATAAAAATCTAAGTACTTAGCCGTGTCCCCGGTTATGGACAATACTGAGAAACTAAATCTTGAAGCTATGGGAAATCTCGACATTCCAATTTCTAAAAGAAAAACTTTTAAGTGACAACAAAAGACTTGATGCACTTGGGGTTACCAAGGAGATCAAGAGATTTTGATAAAACTTGATGCACTTGGGGTTACCAAGGAACTCAAGAGATTTTGACAAAGACACTTGGTGGATTCCAAGGAGTTTAGAAAGATTTGACAAAGGAAACAAAACCATTTGAAAAGATAGGATAAATTATTGCTTTCTGCAAATGAGCCTAAAACCCTACTTAGCCAAATATGCATGTAATGATAGGATCCACTTATATTCAACATAGTAGTGAAACTTGCCAATACAATTCAAATGTATTGCCCCTTGTGGCTATAACTTGTAATGTTGCAGGTTTGATTGATTTTAGTGAAGATTGATTGATTAGGATTACAAAGTCTACAACCAACATGTTTGCCTGTGGCACTTTGAAGATGAAGGACCCCATGACTATAGTTATTCCGCTGCAATGTAATGTAATAGCCAAATGAGCTATGTAAGATGTAATAAAATTATGTTATTCCTGGTTATAAAGTTATATTATGACCTTTGTTTCTTGATATTACATCTTAACTGTGAATGCTAGCTATTGATCCAGGGACTAGCATTGTAAACACAGGGGACTCTACCTTATTTAAAGGTTGGGACCCTTACAGATGGATCAGAGCATTGTGTTGCCTGTAGGATTTGTAACCCTAGGATTGGACAAAAACCCTTAGAAAAATAGGAGTTGTATTTGTTCCAAAAACTTATCTACAAAACGAACTTGTAAACTCTTTCCTCAACCACTTTGATTTTGATTCTACATCTCATCTATTTTCAACTTGATGGGAAAAAAACTACCCATGGCCAAAGACTACACCATGTGCAAAGGACTTCTTCAACATCTTCAACTCTAATGACTTCAACATCTTCAGCATATTCACCAAGGACTTCCAACTTGGATACCACTAAGGATTACAAGTGAGACAAGGAAATCTTGCTCAAGATTTAGAGACTAAGGGAATGAAAAAGTTAGAAGGAGCCCACATCACTTGAAGTTGGGACCAAGAATTTTCCCTAAGGAAACCATGATCTCATGCAAAAGAAACAACCAAGAAAGATGGAAAGATCACAAGTGAACCATATAGAAGGACCACCAAATTTAGTTAAGTCAAACACACCAACTTATGTTGTGTAACAAAAATAATTTTGTTGCCTAAAAATGTGCTTGAACTTCATTGTTTGAGTGAAAAGTTGTTTGTGATTGAATGTACTTTGCTTGTGTGAATTGTGAAGTGTGTGATTAGAACTATTTCCTTAGAAATATTTTGTCTATTCTAATCTTCATTCAACCCAAACAGATGACTACTCCAAGAGACTCCAACATCAAGGTTGATGACACCAACACCAACCAAGAGGACAGCATGAAAGAGCTCATAGCAACCCAACACCAGTTGAACCAAATGACAGCTCAATTCATAGCCAACTCCAGTGGGGAAGATCCAACACTGCAAGGATTTTTGGAAACTCAAGCCCAATTGATGCTTAAGGTAACAGATCAAATGATCAATATGGAGGAAAGCTATTCCAAAAGAGTTTGTGACAACAAGGATGACAGAAATGTTATTCTAGATGGAGCCCCATCTTGCATTATTTGTGGAGACAAGGATCATAATTCCAAGGAGCATGGAGATCAATGCACCAACTGTGAAGAGAAACATCCTGTTGGCCAATGTCCCTCCTCTCAAGCTACTTGCTACCTATGTGAAGGAAACAACCATGTCCCTATCCAATGCCCCATCTATTCCATTGTTGAACAAAGGAAACAGGGTGGAGTGCAACAAATGATTGCAAACCATCCAGAAGGATCCAAGTCTACCAAGAAGGTTGATGATAAAGGAAAAGGTCCACTTATACCTCCAAACAAAACAACCCAATTAAAAGGACCAAAGAAAGGGCATATGAATTATCCAAAGAGCAATAGAAGGTCCAAGAAACATGTAGACATTCCTACCTACCAGATAACATATGAGCAACATGAACTAGATGCACTCCTAGCTTTGGAGAAACCCAAAAAGCAAAAGAAGGACAAAAGCCATGTGCAATGTCATAAATGTAAGGAAATGGGACACTATTCCAGTGAATGCCCAGAGAACCAGAAGAATAAGGAGATTGGCCAAGTGATGTGCAACAACTGCAAAGAGCTAGGCCATTATGTAGCAACTTGTCCACAAGAGACACGTAAAGAACTCAAAGATATCAACTGTTTCAATTGCAAAAACCCAGGACATTATGCAAGCAATTGTCCAGAAAAGATGAAGAACAAGTTAAACAAGCCTATGAAGGATCTCAACCTTGGACCATGAGTCAAGAGTGGAAACAAAGGACACTATGCAGATGTTTGCCCAAAGGAGTTTCCCCAGGATCCCAAGAAGGCCAATATGTAATTTTGTTTTAAATTTATTTTAAGGGTGGTAGTACCCTAGTTTTTTTTAGCCTACTTGTAACCCTAGCTTTCCCAAATCTCGGGACGAGATTTGTTTTAAGGGTGGTAGCCTGTCACATCTCAAGATTTTCCAAATCTTGTAATGTGAAAAATAAATGAATAAAATAAAACTTTGTTGATTCTCAGGGTGAGAAGAAACTTTTTGAATCCAATTGGAAACCTTCAAACCAATTTGGATCAAATAAATCCTAAAGGGATTTAAAAAGATAAACATTTAATAAAGGGAAAATAAAAATATTTGGAATTACTATTTTGGATCTTTAAATAAAAGATTTGGTTTTCAAAAGAAAAAAAGTAGATTTATAAATAAAGATTATTTTATGGAACCAAAATAAACCTTGGTCAAGCATTTGAAATAAAACATTTTGTTTTAATAAAAATAATAAAGGTTTATTTAAATAAAATAATAAGGATTTAATATCCAATTTTATTTAAATAAAAGGTTTTACCATTTTAAATAAAACATCAAAACTTATTAAATTATTTTAATTAAGTTTTCCAAGTATTCTTAATTTCAAATAAAACCTATTGATTTGGTTTGAAAATAATTAAATTTTCAAATAGAGTTTTGAATAAAATAAATTCTATTTTGATTTAATAAACAAGGTCTATTTACTTAATTAAAATGGACCCTAAAATAAAAATAGTATTTTGTATTTGGGTTATGTTGCTAAACAGAACCAGATTCAATTACAATGTTTGGTGCATGTTTGAATTGATTTGAATGTTTGATTTGTTGTTTGATTTTCAAAACAGAAAATAGAATCAGAAAAAGGAAAAACAAACAGGAAATAAAAAAAATTAGAAGTGGACAACAGCCCAGTCGGCAAGCCCAACAGCCCAGTACCAGCCCACTCCCTTTCTCCCGAAAGAAAATGATTCACACTCATTTTTGAACCCGCACAGACACTGACTGGTGGCCCTTTCCCCCTGTCTGTCTTTCTCGCTGACAGGCATGCCCCACCTCTCCAGCTCATCTTCTTCCTCGCACAGACGACGCCTGCCGTTTCCTGCCCTTAACGCCGGCGATCAATTCGCGTTAACCACGGCCATTACTCCCCCTGCGACCACGCGGTATTAAACGCATGCGCCTTCTCCTCCTTTCCCCTCAAACACCGCAGCACGAGAGCCCCCAGGCCGACGGAATTTCGAGCCGCACTCCCACTGCTCCGACCACCGTCCCTCCTCGATTCCGGCCGAACCGTGCCACCTCCTTCCTCCCCGACCAAGCGCACATACTCTCCACTCCCTGGCGCACCTGTCCGTGCCCTCCGTTCAACCGCGGGCGCCCCAGAGCGTCGACTTCGACAACTTCCTAGCGCCGCCGCGTCTGCTTCCTACTCCGGCGAACCCTACCGGTAAACTCCATTCGCCCTAGCACTCCTAGATGATACTCCCACACTCGCCTCACTCTCCTGCATCTGACCGTGCTTCTGTCTTGCCTTAGGGCGATCTGCAACGTCGATTCCGACCAGGACCAGAGCCGCCCGACGCCGTTCCCCACTCCGGCGAGCGATTACCTCCACGCCAGTGCGCCCCTCGACCAACCGACCACGCCTCGAGCATCACCATGTCCTTGCGATCACGGTGAGCATCCCCACTTCGTTCTTTGCTTCCTAGAACCGCCGCTAGCCCATCGCCTGACCGTCGCCACCGTCTGCCGCCGCGCAGCGCCGCCAGTTCTTGGCAAGATTGATAAGAGCCGTTCGATTTAGATCGAAGAGACACGATAGAACCACTTAACGGCGAAGGGGTATGCGTTCTAAACCGTGCGATCTATTTATATCCAACGCCCCGCAGAGGCCGATCCGCCCAAATCGGTATCAACCAGTAGAATTGCGACGCGTGGCCAGACTTTGTTTAAAACAGAATTTGAAAAACAGTTTTAGATGCAGATTTGAAAACCCTATAACTTTTGATCCACACGTCCAAAAATTACAAACTTTATATCAATGGAATCAGTGGAACAAGCCCTAGCCAACCATGGATTTTGTTTAGTAAAAAATTTCTGTTAGTTTGTTTGATTTTGCAGAAACTTTTGAATGCTTGTTTAGGATTAGAAAAATTATTCCAAAATGTTTTTAGGGTTGTAACCTTTGCAAATTGGGTTGTTGTGAACTTACTGACCCTAGGAACCAACCCATGGATTTAAAAATGGAATTTGTGGAGATTAGGAATGAACACTTGAATTAGTCCATTTCTAGTCATATGGAAATATTGGTTTTGTTATGAAAATGTTTTTGGAGTAAAAACTTTGGGAAAATGATTTGGACCAAACCTACTGACCCTAAACACCAAGTTTTGAGGAACAACAACTTATTTGGTGAACAACTTAAAGTTTTTGCTTTGATAAAAATATTTTCCACCACATAAAAATAATGAAAGGATTTAAAAATGGTTTATAGATAAAACCCTTTTGCAAATGACTTTGCCTCTTTGGAAAATGACCAATTTGTACTTTACAAAGATTAGAGCCTAGTAGTAACCATCTTTGCAAATAAAACTACCCCTTGCATGCTTGCATGCATAACTTAGATCCCATTGTTTTATGTGGGTGAATTGTTTGATTGATTATTGGTTTGGAATGCTAGTTGATATTGTGTTTGCTTGATTGATTGTAGTGGAGTTAGAAAAGTGTGAGACTAGCAAGATCAAGGAGTGAACCAACATTCCCTACCAAAAGAAAGGCAAGTGACACTATCATCTAAAGTCCTACTATTTTCATTATACTTGGTGGATTTTGAAACATGCATGAAAAGAATTTCTATACTTATGCTATGCTAAATCCTAATAGGATACTCTAAACATTCCTTAGTGAAAACAATGTAGTTGTTACATGCTTAGCCATGCTATATTTTGAAAAGAGATACATGTTGAGATTTTATGAAGTTGAGAAAAGGACTTGTGTTTTTATATAATAAAACAAGGACTCAATGAACCACCTGGGTGGACAAGGATACTTTAAGTTTTGGAGAAGGTGGCAACAAAAGGAACCATGTCTATGGAAATCTCTTTGTGTTGTGCTCGAAAAAGAAAACCACCCAGGAAACTTAGAGATTGAACATGTTTCTCCAATTGTGGCTTTCGTGTACAACCACATGCTACTTATGGCTCTGGCTTAGTCAACTACATTGGGAAGACCCATGCATTGTCTTCAGGTTACTGAAAATGGGGACCTGGAATCCTACATGGGTACTGAAGACGAGCTAGCAATGGTGTATGGGAGGACCCTTTGGAAAGACTTCGTCACATTCTCAATCTGCCAGTATTCCATCTTGGTGAGTACTAATCCAGCGGCCACTGGTGGCAACAAGATGGGAGTGTGATATGTGGGTAAAGTGTACAACTTCTGCAGAAGATAATAAAAATCTAAGTACTTAGCCGTGTCCCCGGTTATGGACAATACTGAGCAACTAAAGCTTGAAGCTATGGGAAATCTCGACATTCCAATTTCTAAAAGAAAAACTTTTAAGTGACAACAAAAGACTTGATGCACTTGGGGTTACCAAGGAGATCAAGAGATTTTGATAAAACTTGATGCACTTGGGGTTACCAAGGAACTCAAGAGATTTTGACAAAGACACTTGGTGGATTCCAAGGAGTTCAGAAAGATTTGACAAAGGAAACAAAACCATTTGAAAAGATAGGATAAATTATTGCTTTCTGCAAATGAGCCTAAAACCCTACTTAGCCAAATATGCATGTAATGATAGGATCCACTTATATTCAACATAGTAGTGAAACTTGCCAATACAATTCAAATGTATTGACCCTTGTGGCTGTAACTTGTAATGTTGCAGGTTTGATTGATTTTAATGAAGATTGATTGATTAGGATTACAAAGTCTACAACCAACATGTTTGCCTGTGGCACTTTGAAGATGAAGGACCCCATGACTATAGTTATTCCGCTGCAATGTAATGTAATAGCCAAATGAGCTATGTAAGATGTAATAAAATTATGTTATTCCTGGTTATAAAGTTATATTATGACCTTTGTTTCTTGATATTACATCTTAACTGTGGATGCTAGCTATTGATCCAGGGACTAGCATTGTAAACACAGGGGACTCTACCTTATTTAAAGGTTGGGACCCTTAAAAGAGGTGACAAACAATTACAAATAGTTCATTGTAAAGCGTTACATTGATACTAGTTTTTTCACAAGATACAAATTAAGTTTATCTCAATTTAAACTATGAGTGGCACAATGAAATGGAAAGGAGTTTTCATGATGGATTTGGATGTATTCCATAGTTAAGATATTGTGACGAATACTACAACAAAAAGGCTAAGTATATGACTGCTATAGTAGCAACAAAGGACTGTAGGGTTCGCAGCATAGAAAACAAAAAATTTCCTACGATGGGAACTATGTACCAAGATCTATCTACTAGATAAAAACAACGGGCGGATGTATATCCGTAGAGAACATACCCTTGAAGACCGACAAAGCTTAACGAGTTCAACTCGTGGTTGATGTATACGATCTCTTGCCGATCTCAAGATCGAGAGGAAGCCCTAGCGCCGCAAAGCAGCAGCGCATCCGTGCTCGCACACACGTACAAGACACCGGGCAACCTCCGCCTCCTCGCTCCAGCGATGCAGCGGAAGCACAACCCTTTCTTGCCGAATAGCCACCGGGAACATGTATCTCGCTAGTCCGAGACCATGGGGGATAAATTCTAGAGGGGGAGAGAGATCCTTCACGAGGAGGTGTGCTTTGAGAGGAGGAGAGGGGGGCCTTTTATAGGGGAGAGGGGGGCAACCAAGGGGCATGGCGCCCAGCCATGGGGGCTGCCCCCACCTCTTCCACATTCATGTCGGTGGAGCTCCCACTCAAAATGAAAAGCCTCCACTCCCATTAAAAAGCCTCCACTCAAAAATCCACTCACATGCATTAAATTTCCACCAAATTTAATGCAAGCTCTCATTTAAATAAAACTCTTTTATTTATTTATTCAGAATTTTGTTAATTACTTTAATTAACAAACATTCACATAAAACCCCTTGCTAGTATTCCATTTCACATGCAGAACCAGTTTCAGCAATTTCAACCGAAAACCTGTTTCGGTATCTAGTGAAATAAATTCCTGCGCTTGTTTATTCTTTCAGCATGAAACATTGGCTCCAACTGGATGCCAGTGTCCCTTAAGTGTGTCACCCTACGGTTCGCGAATAATGCGGACATGATCGAGACCCTTCTCCGATCAATAATCAGTAGCGGGACCTGGAGATCCATACTGACTCCCACACATTCAACGATGACTTTTCCTGTGATCGTCGGAACCTTTTACGCTTGTATCTTAATCCCTTTGTTTCATGATATATTACATGTCCGAGATTCAATCATCGGTATCTCCATACCTAGTTTGATCTCGTTACTGACATGCACTCTTTTCTCGTTCCCGTGATATAACATCTAGTGATCAAATCACTTGCTTGCGAGCTAATCAATGTGATATCACCGAGAGGGCCCAGAGTATATCTATCCGTCATCGGGATGACAAAATTCCACTCTTGATCCATGAGTCTCAACATAACACTTTAGTAGCTTTGAAGCCATCTTTATAATCACTCAGTTACGGAGTGACGTTTGATGTCAACAAGAAACTCTTCCGGTGTTAGTGATTGGCATGATCTCATGGTCTAAGGATTAGGACTACTTCGTAGTTTGTTTATAGCAATATAAACTCAATGACTTTGATCGTAATGCTATACTTCGGATGAATGTTCATCACACCATTACACTAATGTTGTGATCTCGTTATTAACAACATCCAATGTCTATGATCAGGAAACCGTGATCATCTTGTTAATCAACGAACTAGTTTATAAGAGAGGCATAACTAGGAACTTCCTTTTTGTTTATTAAACACACATGTATTAACGTTTCCGTATTAATACAATTATAGCATGTAAAATAAACATTTATCATAAACAAGGAATACGATAATAACCACTTTATTATTGCCTCTCGGGCATATTCCCTTCAGTCTCCCACTTGCACTAGAGACAATAATCTAGTTACATAGTGATGTATCTAACACCCATGGAGTTCTAGTGTAGATCATGTTTTGCTCTAGGGAGAGTTTTAGTCAACGGATCTGCTACATTGAGATCCGTATGTACTTTACAAATCTTTATATCTCCATCCTTGACATGCTCGCGGATGGAGTGAAACTGGCGCTTAATATGCTTGGAATGCTTGTGAGACCTTGGCTCTTTGGCATTGGCAATGGCACCATTGTTGTCACAATAGATCACCATTGGGTCCAACGCGTTTGCAACCACACCTAGTTCGGATATGAACTCCTTCATCCAAACTGCTTCCTGAGCCGCTTCTGAAGCAGCAACATATTTGGCCTCCGTTGTTGATCCCGCCACCACAGGTTGTTTGGAGCTCCTCCAACTAACCGCTCCGCCCTTCATGAGAAATACGTATCCGGATTGAGACTTAGAGTCATCCAGATCGGTGTCAAAGCTAGCGTCGACATAACACTTAGCGACGAGCTCTTCTTCACCTCCGTATACAAGAAACATATCCTTAGTTCATCGCAAGTACTTAAGGATATTCTTGACCGCTTTCCAGTGTTCTGAACCTGGATCCGATTGGTACCTACTAGTCAAACTAATAGCATGTGCCACATCCGGTCTTGTACATAGCATGGCGTACATTATAGAGCCTATGGATGAAGCATAGGTGACCTTGTCCATTATCTCTCTTTCTTCCGCCGAAGCCGGACTTTGAGTCTTACTCAATGTCGTGCCTTGTGTCATAGGTAAGAACCCCTTCTTACTATTTTCCATTTTAAACTTCTTTAAAATCTTATCAAGGTATGTACTTTGCGATAGCCCTATTAGGCGCCTAGATCTATCTCTATAGATCTTTATGCCTAATATGTATGACGCTTCACCTAGGTCCTTCATTGAAAATTTGCTGTTTAGATAACTTTTAACACCGTTTAAAAGATCTATATCATTTCCGATCAATAATATGTCATCCACATATAATATCAGAAATGCCACATTGCTCCCACTCACTTTCTTGTAAATACAAGCTTCTCCATAAGTTTGGACAAATCCAAACTCTTTGATCACCTCATCAAAGCGGAGATTCCAACTTCGTGATGCTTGCTTCAATCCATAGATGGATCGCTAAAGCTTGCACACCTTGTTAGCATCCTTAGGATCGACAAAACCCTTTGGTTGTATCATATACAACTCTTCTTCAATATTACCATTGAGAAACGCGGTTTTGACATCCATCTGCAATATCTCATAATCGAAATATGCAGCAATAGCTAACATAATCCTAACTGACTTTAGCATCGCTACGGGAGAGAATGTCTCATCATAGTCCACTGCTTGAATTTGTCGAAACCCCTTTGCGACAAGTCGAGCTTTATAGACGGTTACATTACCATCAGCATCAGTTTTCCTTTTGAAAATCCATTTGTTCTCCACGGCCTTTCGGTCGTGAGGTAAGTTCACCAAGTTCCAAACTTGATTTTCATACATGGATTCCATCTCGGATTTCATGGCTTCTAACCATTTGTTGGAATCCGGGCTCATCATCGCTTCTTCATACGTCGCAGGGTCATCATTTTCATCAACCATGAAATTCATGACAGGATTTCCGTACAGCTCGGGAGCTGCACGCGTCCTGCTTGACCTGCGAGGTTCGGTAGTACTCTCTTTCGGAGTTTCATGATCATTATCATTAGTTCCCTCTTATACAGGTGGAGCCAACTCCGGAACAACTTCCGGCGCTGCGCTACTCGCCATACTTTGAAGAGAAGGTTCAATAACCTCTTCGAGTTCTACCTTCCGACTACTCACACCTTTCGCGAGAAACTCTTTCTCTAGAAAGGATCCATTCTTGGCAACAAAACCTTTCCCTCGGATCTGTGATAGAAGGAATACCCAATAGTTGTCACATCCCAAGATTTTCCAAATCTTGTTATGTGAAAAATAAATGAATAAAATAAAACTTTGTTGATTTTCAGGGTGAGAAGAAACTTTTTGAACCCAATTGGAAACCTTCAAACCTATTTTGATCAAATAAAATCCTAAAGGGTTTTAAAAAGATAAAATAAACAATAAAGTCAAAAATATTTAGAATTACTATTTTTTTGATCTTTCAATAAAAGATTTGGTTTTCAAATAAAAAGGTAGAAATATAAATGAGGATTATTTTATGGAACCAAAATAAACCTTGGTCAAGCTTTTGAAATAAAACATTTTGTTTTGATAAAAATAGTAAAGGTTTATTTAAATAAAATAATAAGGATTTAATATCCAATTTTATTTAAGTAAAGGCTTTTCCCATTTTAAATAAACACTAAAACTTATTTATTTATTTTAAACAGGTTTTCCAAGTATTTTATAATCTCAAATAAAACCTACTGAAGTGTTTTCGGTTTTATATTTAGATTTCAAATGGAGTTTTTAAATAAAACAAATCCTATTGAATTAATAACTAAGGACTATTTATTTAATTATTAAATAGATCCTAAAAAGAATAAAAATATTATTTTGTTTTGGACTTTGGTTTATGTTGTTAAACAGAACCAAAATTCAATACAAGTGTGGTGAATGTTTGATTTGATTTGAATGTTTGAATTGTTTGATTGAATTTCAAAACAGAAAATAGAAATAGAAAAGGATAAAGCATTCAGAAAGAAAAAATAGAATCAGACAGCAGCCCAGTCGGCCAGCCCAACAAGCCCAACAGCAAGCCCACCCCACTCTCTCACGCGAAGCGTTTTCTCACTCAAACACTCACCCGCAGCGTCGCAGACAGTTGGACCCCACCGTACCTTTTCCTCTATCGCTGACGAGACGACCCCACGCTAGGTCACCTTCTTCCTCACCCTGCGGTGACCACGTCCCCCTCTCGCCGGCCGTTTCTGCAGGATTCAATACGCGTTGATTCCGCGACCATTACTCGCCGTGACTGCGCCGTATTAACCGCCCTGGCCTCCTCTCCATTTACCCTCACGCGCCTCCCTCTCTCTGCCCCCAAGCTGAACGAATTTCGCCACAAACCCTCGCTGCCCCGACGACCTTCCCCGGCCAATTCCGGCGAACCACTGCCACCCCTCACCTCCCCAACCACACTAGCTTTCTCTCCATCCTCAGGCGTTCCTCCCTGCACCCTCGGCTTGACCGCACTTGATCCATAGCGCCGGCAACAACGACAACCTAAGCGCCGCCGCGTCTGCTTCTCTCTCCGGTGAATTTTCCTGGTAAGAACCAACCACCCCGAGCCCTCTCAATCACGCACGCATCATCGCCGTGTCTTTGCGCGTCTGACCATACACTCCGTTTGCTCCCTCGTGACTCGTAGCGCTGTCCCCAATGACGACAGAGCGTGACCGTCGTTAGACGCAACTCTGGCGAGAAATCCTGCTGGAACCAGAGCGCCCATTGACGAGCTAACCGTACCTTGAGCATCAGAGCATCACCATGATCACTGTAAGCACCCTCACCTCCTCCCTTGCTTGCTGTAACCGCCGCGAGGCCACCGTCTGACCGCACGCCGCCGCCAGCCGCCACCAGCGCCGCCCGTCTATGGCCAGTATGTTGTGCGTCGTGCGATTAAGATCCTGCGGCTGCGATTAGATCACTTAACGCTGAAAGGGTACACAACCAGTGCCGTGCGATTTAACTTGATCCAACGGCCTGCATCGCTCGATCCGTGCGAACCGGTATCGACCAGTAGCATTGCGCCGCGTGGCCAGCTTTCGATTTAAAACAGAGTTTGAAATCAGATTGATTTCCAAATTTGTAAACCTTGTAACTTTTGATCCACACGTCCAAAATTTGCAAACTTTATATCAATGGAATCAGTGGAACAAGCCCTAGACAACCATGCCATTTGTTTAGTAAAAAGTTTCTGTTAAATGGTTTGTTTTTGCAGAAACATATGTATGCTTGTTTAGGATGTAAAAATTGTTCAAAAATGATTTTGGGGATAAAATCTTTTGCAAATGGAGTGTTTTGAACCTACTGACCATAGGAAACACTTTGTGGATTCAAAATTGTATTTGGAGAAGCAAAAGAATGATTCTTGGATTTAAAACCAATTCTAGTCAAATAAAAATATGGTTTATTTATTAAAAATAGTTTTGGAAGAAAACCTTTGGGAAATGTTTTGTTTCAAACTCTCTGACCCTAAACACAAAGTTTTATGGTTTGAAAACATATTTTGTGAACCCTATAGATTAATGCCTTAGTAAAAACATTTCTACACCACATAAAATGATACCTTGTTTTGAAAATGGTTTATGAAGTGAAATCTTTTGCAAATGACTTTGCCACTTTCTAAAATGACCATTAGGTGTTTTCAAATGTTTATGACCCTTTAGGAACCACTTTTCAAACAAAACAAAGCTTGGCGTTCTTGCATGTATTACTTGACTTTATCATTTTATGTGATGTTTTGCTTGATTGGTAGATTGAGATTGTGCCTTGCTTGATTGAATTGTAGTGACTTGAAGAGTGTGATTGTTGAAAGGACAAGGAGTGAACTTATACCCTCTACCAAAAAGGCAAGTGATGCTTCATACTTTTGTCCCATTACTTTCACTATGCATTAGTGATTTTTCTAAGTAAAATTTGCATGGAATTTTGCTAAGTATAACCATGCCATGGGAAAACCTAGTAGATGAAACCTTAGTAGAAATTTTTCTAAGTTAAGATTCCTACTACTATCAAGCTTAGCTTAGCTAATAGAAAACAAGGGTGGAATATACATTCATACTATGGAAAAATTTCTAAGTCTGAGGACTTGTATTTTTGTTTAATAAAACAACTAAGTTAATGAATCACCTGGGTGGAATGGTAATTGCTTGGTGGTTTTTGGTTGAGTGGTTCACAAGGCCCATGTTTATGGTTTAACTTGTGTATCTCACTTGTGGATGGCCACCCAGGAACAAAGAGATTTGAGATGTCAAATGTTGAGAAGCTTCAAGTGCAACCACTTGGCATTATGGGCTCTGCCTGGATCATATAGGTTGCAAGAACTTAGCCATATGGACAGTTGGTGGTAGGGTTTGATAGGTTGGAGCGCGTTCATTTTGGTCTAAGGGAAGGCTTCTGAAAGATCTTGTCTTGGTGAAACCAAGTCTTGTGGGGAAAGTGCACCACCTCTGCAGAGTGTAAAATCTAAGTACTTAGCCATGTCCCTAGTAAAGGACAATTTGAGCATCAAGACATGGAACCTATCAAGAATCTCATCATCCAAATTTGTAAGATAAAAACTTGTGGTTGAACAAGGGTTAAAGGATCTTCAATCTTTGATTGGGAGATGCCTTGGGAAAGATTATTTTTGTCAAGCAAAACTTAGTGTTTTCAACTGATAAGGAAAAATCTATTTTTGAGCAATGCAAGCCTCAACTCCACTTTGCCAAATGCATATAGATGATAGACTCCAATATACTACCATAGTATCACTTTCCAATACAATTCAAATGTATTGACCCTTGTGGCTGTAACTTGTATGTTGCAGGTTTGATTTATGTTAGTAACGTTTGATGATTAGGATTACAAAGTCTACAACCAACATGTCTGCCTGTGGCACTTTGAAGATGAAGGACCCCATGCTTATAGATATTCTGCTGCAATGTAATGTAATAGCCAAATGAGCTATGAAAGATGTAATAGATTATTTTATTCCTGGTTATAAAGTTGTATTATGACCTTTGTTTCTTGATATTACATCTTAACTGTGGATGCTAGCTATTGATCCAGGGACTAGCATTGTAAACACAGGGGACTCTACCTTATTAAAGGTTGGGAACCTTACAGATGGTATCAGAGCACTGTGTTGCCTGTAGGATTTGTAACCCTAGGATTGGACAAAACCCCTTAGAAAAAATAGGAGTTGTATTTGTTCCAAAACTTATTTACAAACAATCTTGTAAACTCTTTCCTCAACCATTTTGGTTTTGATTCTATATCTCTTGCTTTTCAAACTTGATGGACAAAGCCTCAACCATGAGCAAAGGACTTCACCAACTCAAATGACTTCAACTTCAACATCATCAAAGACTTCAACTTTATTTGCACCAAGGACTTCAACTTGGATATCAATAAGGACTACAAGTGAGACAAGAAATATTACTCAAGACTTGAAGACTAAGGAAACACAACTTAGAAGAATCATCATCATCTTTGAAGTTTTGTGACCAAGAATCTTTCCTAAGGAAACCATGATCTCATGCAAGAAGAATCAACCAAGAAGGATGGAAAGATCACAAGTGAACCATATAGATGGACCACCATATTTAGTTTAAGCCAAACCCACCAACTTATGTGGTGTAACAAAAATATTTTTGGTTGCCTAAAAATATGCTTGAAACTTTTTTGTTTGAGTGGAATGTTTGTTTGTGATTGCTTGCACATTGCTTGTGTGAAATGTAATGTGTGTGATTAGAATTATTCCCTTAGAAATATTTTTGCCTATTCTAATCCCAATCCAACCCACACAGATGACTACTCCAAGAGACACCAACATCAAGGTTGATGACAACAACAACAACAACCAAGAGGACAACATGAGAGAACTCATAGCAACCCAAAATCAGTTGAACCAAATGACAACTCAGCTTTTAGCCAACAACAATGGACTAGACCCAGCCATACAAAGGATTTTGAAACTTCAATCCCAATTGTTGCAAGGATTGGTTACTCAAATGATCAACATGGGAGAAAACTTTTCCCAAAGAGCTAATGACAACAAGGATGACAAAGATGTTGTTCTAGAGGGAACCCAAGTTTGCAATATTTGTGGAGACAAGGATCATACATCCAAGGAGCATGAAGATCAATGCCCCAAGAAGAGAGAAAGATTTCCCACCTCTGAGGTGACGTATGAAGAACATGAACTAGAAGAACTCCTAGCTTTGGAGAGACCCAAAAAGAAGAAGAAGGACAAAAGCCAGGTACAATGTTACAATTGCAAAGAGATGGGACACTATGCCAATGAATGCCCAGAAAAGAAGAAGTGCTAAGAAGACAAACAAAAGCTAGTGAAACCCAAGATGAGGAAGGATATTAGCCAAGTGATATGCAACCACTGCAAAGAGTTAGGACATTATGCATCATATTGTCCAGAGAAGCCACCTCAAGACCTCAACCTTGTCACATGTTTCAAGTGTGAAAACAAAGGCCACTATGCAAACTTCTGTCCAGGAAAGTTACATCAAGATCCCAAGCAAGCCAAGATGTAAACTAGTTGGAAAATTTTTAAGGGTGGTAGTACCCTAGTTGTTTGAGCCAACTTGTAACCCTAGCCTCCCCAAATCTCGGAACGAGATTTATTTTAAGGGTGGTAGCCTGTCACATCCCAAGATTTTCCAAATCTTGTTATGTGAAAAATAACTGAATAAAATAAAACTTTGTTGATTTTCAGGGTGAGAAGAAACTTTTTGAACCCAATTGGAAACCTTCAAACCTATTTTGATCAAATAAAATCCTAAAGGGTTTTAAAAAGATAAAATAAACAATAAAGTCAAAAATATTTAGAATTACTTTTTTTTTGATCTTTTAATAAAAGATTTGGTTTTCAAATAAAAAGGTAGAAATATAAATGAGAATTATTTTATGGAGCCAAAATAAATCTTGGTCAAGCTTTTGAAATAAAACATTTTGTTTTGATAAAAATAGTAAAGGTTTATTTAAATAAAATAATAAAGATTTAATATCCAATTTTATTTAAGTAAAGGATTTTCCCATTTTAAATAAACACTAAAACTTATTTATTTATTTTAAACAGGTTTTCCAAGTATTTTATAATCTCAAATAAAACCTACTGAAGTGTATTTGGTTTTATATTTAGATTTCAAAAGGAGTTTTTAAATAAAACAAATCCTATTTGAATTAATAACTAAGGACTATTTATTTAATTATTAAATAGATCCTAAAAAGAATAAAAATATTATTTTGTTTTGGACTTTGGTTTATGTTGTTAAACAGAACCAAAACTCAATACAAGTGTGGTGAATGTTTGATTTGATTCGAATGTTTGAATTGTTTGATTGAATTTCAAAACAGAAAATAGAAATAGAAAAGGATAAAGCATTCAGAAAGAAAAAATAGAATCAGACAGCAGCCCAGTCGGCCAGCCCAACAAGCCCAATAGCAAGCCCACCCCACTCTCTCTCTCGTGAAGCGTTTTCTCACTCAAACACTCACTCGTAGCGTCGCAGACAGTTGGACCCCACCGCACCTTTTCCTCTATCGCTGACGAGACGACCCCACGCCAGGTCACCTTCTTCCTCACCCTGCGGTGACCACGTCCCTCTCTCGCCGGCCGTTTCTGCAGGATTCAATACGCGTTGATTCCGCGACCATTAATTGACGTGACTGCGCCGTATTAACCGCCCTGGACTCCTCTCCATTTCCCCTCACGCGCCTCCCTCTCTCTGCCCCCAAGCTGGACGAATTTCGCCACACACCCTCGCTGCCCCGACGACCTTCCCCGGCCAATTCCGGCGAACCACTGCCACCCCTCACCTCCCCAACCACACTAGCTTGCTCTCCATCCTCAGGCGTTCCTCCCTGCACCCTCGGCTTGACCGCACTTGATCCATAGCGCCGGCAACAACGACAACCTGAGCGCCGCCGCGTCTGCTTCTCTCTCCGGCGAATTTTCCTGGTAAGAACCAACCACCCTGAGCCCTCTCAATCACGCACGCATCATCGCCGTGTCTTTGCGCGTCTGACCATACACTCCATTTGCTCCCTCGTGACTCGTAGCGCCGTCCCCAACGACGACAGAGCGTGACCGTCGTCAGACGCAACTCCGGCGAGAAATCCCGCTAGAACCAGAGCGCCCCTTGACGAGCTGACCGTACCTTGAGCATCAAAGCGTCACCGCGATCACTGTAAGCACCCTCACCTCCTCCCTTGCTTGCTGTAACCGCCACGACGCCGCCGTCTGACCGCGCGCCACCGCCAGCCGCTACCAGCGCCGCCCGTCTATGGCCAGTATGTTGTGCGTCGTGCGATTAAGATCCTGCGGCTGTGATTAGATCACTTAATGCTGAAAGGGTACGCAACCAGTGCCATGCGATTTAACTTGATCCAACGGCCTACATCGCTCGATCCGTGTGAACCGGTATCGACCAGTAGCATTGCGCCGCGTGGCCAGCTTTCGATTTAAAACAGAGTTTGAAATCTGATTGATTTGCAAATTTGTAAACCTTGTAACTTTTGATCCACACGTCCAAAATTTGCAAACATTATATCAATGGAATCAGTGTAACAAGCCCTAGAAAACCATGTCATTTGTTTATTAAAAAGTTTCTGTTAAATGGTTTGTTTTTGCAGAAACATATGTATGCTTGTTTAGGATGTAAAAATTGTTCAAAAATGATTTTGGGGATAAAATCTTTTGCAAATGGAGTGTTTTGAACCTACTGACCATAGGAAACACTTTGTGGATTCAAAAATGTATTTGGAGAAACAAAAGAATGATTCTTGGATTTAAAACCAATTCTAGTCAAATAAAAATATGGTTTATTTAATAAAAATAGTTTTGGAAGAAAACCTTCGAGAAATGTTTTGTTTCAAACTCTCTGACCCTAAACACAAAGTTTTATGGTTTGAAAACATATTTTGTGAACCCTATATATTAATGCCTTAGTAAAAACATTTCTACACCACATAAAATGATACCTTGTTTTGAAAATGGTTTATGAATTGAAATCTTTTGCATATGACTTTGCCACTTTCTAAAATGACCATTAGGTGTTTTCAAATGTTTATGACCCTTTAGGAACCACTTTTCAAACAAAACAAAGCTTGGCATACTTGCATGTATTACTTGACTTTATCATTTTATGTGATGTTTTGCTTGATTGGTAGATTGAGATTGTGCCTTGCTTGATTGAATTGTAGTGACTTGAAGAGTGTGATTGTTGCAAGGACAAGGAGTGAACTTATACCCTCTACCAAAAAGGCAAGTGATGCTTCATACTTTTGTCCCATTACTTTCACTATGCATTAGTTATTTTTCTAAGTAAAACTTGCATGGAATTTTGCTAAGTATAACCATGCTATGGGAAAACCTAGTAGATGAAACCTTAGTAGAAATTTTCCTAAGTTAAGATTCCTACTACTATCAAGCTTAGCTTAGCTAATAGAAAACAAGGGTGGAATATACATTCATACTATGGAAAAATTTCTAAGTCTGAGGACTTGTGTTTTCGTTTAATAAAACAACTAAGTTAATGAATTACCTGGGTGGAATGGTAATTGCTTGGTGGTTTTTGGTTGAGTGGTTCACAAGGCCCATGTTTATGGTTTACCTTGTGTATCTCACTTGTGGATGGCCACCCAGGAACAAAGAGATTTGAGATGTCAAATGTTGAGAAGCTTCAAGTGCAACCACTTGGCATTATGGGCTCTGCCTGGATCATATAGGTTGCAAGAACTTAGCCATATGGACAGTTGGTGGTAGGGTTTGATAGGTTGGAGCGCGTCCATTTTGGTCTAAGGGAAGGCTTCTGAAAGATCTTGTCTTGGTGAAACCAAGTCTTGTGGGGAAAGTGCACCACCTCTGCAGAGTGTAAATCTAAGTACTTATCCATGTCCCTAGTAAAGGACAATTTGAGCATCAAGACATGGAAGCTATCAAGAATCTCATCATCCAAATTTCTAAGATAAAAACTTGTGGTTGAACAAGGGTTAAAGGATCTTCAATCTTTGATTGGGAGATGCCTTGGGAAAGATTATTTTTTCCAAGCAAAACTTAGTGTTTTCAAATGATAAGGAAAAATCTATTTTTGAGCAATGCAAGCCTCAACTCCACTTTGCCAAATGCATATAGATGATAGACTCCAATATACTACCATAGTATCACTTTCCAATACAATTCAAATGTATTGACCCTTGTGGCTGTAACTTGTATGTTGCAGGTTTGATTTATGTTAGTAAAGTTTGATGATTAGGATTACAAAGTCTACAACCAACATGTCTGCCTGTGGCACTTTGAAGATGAAGGACCCCATGCTTATAGATATTCTACTGCAATGTAATGTAATAGCCAAATGAGCTATGAAAGATGTAATAAATTATTTTATTCATGGTTATAAAGTTGTATTATGACCTTTGTTTCTTGATATTACATCTTAACTGTGGATGCTAGCTATTGATCCAGGGACTAGCATTGTAAACACAGGGACTCTACCTTATTAAAGGTTGGGAACCTTACAATAGTTTCCTTAGGGTATCCCATGAAGACGCATTTTTCCGCTTTGGATTCGAGTTTATCCGGTTGAAGTTTCTTCACATAAACATCGCATCCCCAAACTTTAAGAAATGACAGCTTAGGTTTGTTTCCAAACCACAATTCATACGGTGTCTTTTCAACGGATTTAGATGGTGCCCGATTTAAAGTGAATGCAGCCGTTTCTATTACGATGATTTTCCACTTCATTTTGAAAGTCTTTGAACATTTTCAAATATTTCACACTTCTTTCTCATTAAGTGAATATTCACTCAAATTTCCGGAGAAAGTATATGAAGCTGAAATCCATCGCTTACTACTATACATACTGGACTACATACATCGATATGTATAAATTCCAATATTTTAGTCGTTCGTTCTTCTTTGGCCTTTGAACGAAGTTCTAATTATCCCGAGGAAAGTCTCACAAGCGTCACTTGATCAAATCAAAGACTCCAAAAATCCATGAATATGGAGATTCTTCATGTTTTCTTTCCAATATAATTTAAACGGCGATGTCACTTCGTAAGTGATCTTTCAATCATTTGTCTTGCGACATTTTAGCATTAGGTTTTATGGATGTGATTTCTCCAACTCGATTTGTAAATCATCCATCTTATATGGAATACGGTAATTATTTGAACAACCTTTGTTCTCATAATACCTGATTCAAATAACAATTATTAATACAAATCTTGAAGTCAAGCTTTGATGTTAACGAGAAATACAAACAACGGTTTGTTTGTTTTCGATGAACATCATCACATATTCTCTTGTTAGTTACTTAGGCCATTGTGGTTCATGAATTGCATTGTTCCATATGAAATTTCATACCAACCAATTCAGTATCCAATACCCAAGAACCACATAGTTTAACAAGCAAAGAATACAACCATAACATGTATATCATCCATATACCTAAATTGGATATTTCCAATCTTTTCTTTTCTGCCAAATATATTTCATAGATTCTCTTTCAGCATTTCCTTTCCCTTTTTAAAAGAATCTATCAACGTCAAAAGTGGCGCCATATACATGACACATAGTCCAAAGCGTGTATATTCAAATAATAATACCTTTGGATTTGCACTTTGAAGTAGATCACCATCATCAAAATGATCGGTATTCTTTCAAAATCCATTCTTTAGTAATATTATAGTGTAGTAAACACTTTACATACATCTTATATTCACCCTTATCATGACGACTTTCATGATCAAGCTATTGTAGCTTATAAAGGCCAATCGTGAGTATAACATTACTTTCCAAAACCCTTTTGGATGATTAGGATGTCTAGCATCTCCAACCTTCGTAAATTCTCATCCAATATGAGAACATATATTATACTCTATCATATTGCAACCAAAACATTGTTTCAGATATCGTTATATCTGCCACACATGATGGTTTCTGAAATAATTCTTTCAGCTCCTAGATAAACTTGATATTAAAACAATCAAGAATCGTGGAGGCAAACATGATACTTAAGATACTAACACTGGAATTGTTACTCTCGATTTAATACCAACTATTAAATTCCACGGAGTAAATAGAGTTTGCTGAAAGTTTGCAATAGGACTTTAAACTTTAGATTGACACTCAACACAATACGATACCAGTTCGTAAAGGATATATCCAGAATTCTATAGTTCTATTATCTCAATTACAACTATGCATAAGGTGGTGAACGAATGCCAATGACTACAACAAATTATGCAAATTCACTTTGATTTAATTTATGATAAATTGAGTTCTACTAATCCAAATTAGAAATGAACTCCCACTCAAAAACGACATCCCTCGTGTCTTTTTGGTGATTACATGAACCAAATCCACTACACCAAGTCTGATCATCACGTGAGTCGGCGTAGCTTCAAAGGCGAGCATCCATATGGTCATCATATATAAACATATGACTCATGCTTAACCTTTCGTTCTGTGTTCCGAGGCCATGTCCGTACATGCTAGGCTCGCCAAGTAAGAACCTTAGTATTCGCGTGTGTAACTGTCTTACACCCGAGATATGCTCGTGGATTCAAGTACACCCGATCATCACGTGATGCCTTGAAGCGACGAAACATTGTCGGTGCATACTTAAGGAAGAACACATTCTTATCTTGATATCTAAATGAGGGATCATCTTATTATGCTAATAAAACACCAAACAAGCAATATAAGATGCAATCAAACATCACATGTTAATTAGTGGAATGATATGGTTCCCGCATGATCTCTATCATGTGCATCGTGGTATGATCACTATCATACCTTTATGTGTAAATCCAAGGTCTATGGAGCTTACACGTTATGTATGTTGTAAGAGTATCATCTCATACTTCTACTTACAACATCACCATATCATAACACTAGCCCAGCAACAATCTAAACTAGACGCCTCTAATTTATCCATTGCAAATTTTACGTGGTTTAGGGCTTTCGAAGATAGAACTGTTCTTACCTACGAACATGAACCACAACGAGGATAACCAAATTGTTGACAACTCGTTGCAAATTAGATATTGACTATAGTAGGAGAGACAGACACCCGCTAGCCACTTATGCAAAACTAGTTGCATGTCATGCGTGGAACAGGTCTCATGTGCGAGGATATGTAAAGTTTGTCCGGGCCGCTTCATCCCACTATGCCACCAATATCCAAAGTACAACTAAGAAGCAATAAAATGATCATCATCGCCCACATACTCATATGTGTACTACCCGTGTAAAGTATTTACGCATAGATCCGGCTCTGATACCACTGTAGGGTTCGCAGTTAAAACAAATTGTACTATAACATCAATAACACTGATGAAGCGTAGTTGTATCCATAAACCCTAATATGGGTACATTGTTGTACTGATACTTGGTCCCGCTACTGAGGTTGCCCGGTGTCTTGTACATGTGTGCGAGCATGGATGCGCTGCTGCTTTGCGGCGCTAGGACTTCCTCTCGATCTTGAGATCGGAAAGAGATCGTCTACATCAACCACGAGTTGAAGTCGTTAAGCTTTGTCGGTCTTCAAGGGTATGTTCTCTACGGATATACATCCGCCCGTTGTTTGTATCTAGTAGATAGATCTTGGTACATAGTTCCCATCGTAGGAAATTTTTTGTTTTCTATGCTGCGAACCCTACAGTGGTATCAGAGCATTGTTGTTATAGATGTTTATTGTAGGGAATATGCAGAGGGTTTATTGTAAAGTACTATACTTTAATTACAATATCTCTTTGTTGCTGTTTGTGAAAATTTACTTTAACATCAACAGGTCTATTTAGTTTGCACATAGAAAGGTTTATCCATATTTAAAGTTTGATCCAACCATGTCAAACAAGGTTTCATTACAAATCTCAAACACTCCATACTCCTATGGTGTTTCGGGAGATGTAAATCTAGGTGTTTTGCTAAACTTGCAACTCAAATAAATCCCTTTATGATAAAATCACAATTCATTTATTTTCTTGTAACACTTGTAACTCAAATAAATCCCTTATGATAAAATCATAAACCATTTATTTTCTTGTTACAATGATTTTCATTTCATCTTGAAAGTATTTGAACATTTTCAAATATTTCACACTTCTTTCTCATTAAGTGAATATTCACTCAAATTTCTGGAGAAAGTATATGAAGTTGAAACTCATCGTAACAAGAAAATAAATGGTTTATGATTTTATCATAAGGGATTTATTTGAGTTACAAGTGTAACAAGAAAATAAATGAATTATGTTTAGCATAATTTTGGTACTATTTAGTTTCTTAGAGAAACTAAACTTAATAAAACTCGGGAATATTTGTATCTATTTTTTTCTGTAGGGTTCGCAGCATAGAAAACAAAAAATTTCCTACGAGGGGAACAACTAAGTACCAAGATCTATCTACTAGATACAAGCAACGGGTGGATATACATCCGTAGAATACATACCCTCGAAGACCAAATAGCGTTAACGAGGTTGTACCCGTGGATGATGTAGACGAACGCTTGCCGATCTCAAGATCGTGATGAAGTCCATCTGGTCCAGCCGGTCCAGCACGATCAAGTCCAGCACCTCAAAGCAGTGGTGCATCCGTGATCGCACACACGTACGGGTACCCCGACAACCTCCGCGCCCTCGCTCCAGCGAAGCAGCGGAAGCAACAAATCCTTCTAGAAAAAGCCACCGGGAACATGTATCTCGCTAATCTGAGACCATGGGGACATTCTAAAGGGGGGAGAGAGATCCTTCGCGAGGAGGTGTGAGAGACAAGTGAGAGGAGGGGGTCCTTTTATAGGGGAGGGGGGCAGCCCAAGGGGGCATGGACGCCGGCCATGGAGGGTGCCCCCACCTCTCCCTCATTCATGTGGTGGAAGCTCCACTCACATAAAAACCTCTCCACTCACAATTCCACTCACATGCATTAATTTTCCACCAAAATTAATGCAAGCTCTCATTTAAATAAAACTCTTTTATTTATTTATGCAGAATTTTGTTAATTACTTTAATTAACAAACATTCACATAAAACCCCTTACAACATTTCAATTTCACATGCAGAACCAGTTTCAGCAATTTCAACCGAAACAGTTTCGGTGTCTAGTGAAATAAATTCCTGCGCTTTCCTTTTTCTTTCTCTGGCATATCATTTGCTTCGAATGGTGTCGGTATCCCTTAAGTGTGTCACCCTATGGATCGCGAATAATGCAGACATGATCGAGACCCCTCTCCGACCAATAATCAGCAGCGGGACCTGGAGATCCATACTGACTCCCACACATTCAACGATGACTTCTGTGATCGTGTGAACCTTTTACGCTAGTATCTTAATCCCTTTGTTTCACGATATATTACATGTCCAAGATTCGATCATCGGTATCTCCATACCTAGTTTGATCTCGTTACCAACATGCACACTTTTCTCGTTCCCGTGATATAACATTCTAGTGATCAAATCACTTGATTGCAAGCTAATCAATGTGATATCACCGAGAGGGCCCAGAGCATATCTATCCGTCATCGGGATGAACAAATTCCACTCTCGATCCATGGGTCTCAACATAACACTTTAGTAGTTCTGAATCCATCTTTATAATCACCCAGTTACGGTGTGACGTTTGATGTCATCGAGAAACTCTTCCAGTGTGAGTGATTGACATGATCTCATGGTCTAAGGATTAGGATCACTTCGTAAGTTGTTATGGCAATATAAACTCAATGACTTTGATCGTAATGCTATACTTCGGATGAATGTTCATCACATCATTACACTAATGTTGTGACCTCGTTATTAACAACATCCAATGTCCATGATCAGGAAACTTTGATCATCATGTTAATCAACGAGCTAGTTTATAAGAGAGGCATAACTAGGAACTTCCTTTTTGTTTATTAAACACACATGTATTAACGTTTCCGTATTAATACAATTATAGCATGTAAAATAAACATTTATCATAAATAAGGAGTACGATAATAACCACTTTATTATTGCCTCTTGGGCATATTCCCTTCAGTCTCCCACTTGCACTAGAGACAATAATCTAGTTTGAAAACTTTGCGTATTGAACACCTATGGCTTTCTGGTGTTCCATATACGCAACTGCAAGTGGTTAACATAATCTACGGATCTGACGCTTCAGGTCCGTGTGTATTTGCATGTCTTTGCGTCTTCACGCATCACTCATTCTAAAATGAGATGGCATTATATAAATTTGGTCTTTCGGTGAGACCTTTAGTTCCTTGGGGTTAAAACACGTTGATAATATTGTCATACAATATATCTTTAGTGTTAGCCCGTTGCGAATAACACCTTAGTTTGATAAAAAACTACTTGACACAAATTCCCTCCTTTGCTGCTACTATAGCAGTCATATACTTAGCCTTTTATTGTAGTATTCGTCACAATGTATTAACTTTGGAATGCATCCAAATCCATCATGAAAACTCCTTTCCATTTCATTGTGCCACTCATAGTTTAAATTGAGATAAACTTAATTTGTATCTTGCGACAAAACTAGTATCAATGTAACGCTTTACAATGAACTATTTGTAATTGTTTGTCACCTCTACACAAATATATTCTTAGTTCTTCCAAAAGATCATAAGAATATCCTCACTATCGTCCAATGATCATTTTATGATTCATTCTGGTATATGCTCATAACACTTAGAGCATAGGACATATCTGGATGTGTACATATCATGGTATGATTGATCAAAACATTCTCGTGATTTCACTCATCAAATGTCAAAGCACTTGAATCTTGTTTCACTTATCAAGTGTCGATACACTTGAATCTTGATTCAATTCCTTTCCATGCGACAAGAACCGTTTCTTGTTGTTTCTATATTGAACTCCTTCAATATCTCATATATGTACGTTTGGCATAACCATATTAGCGTCACAGTCTATCCACTATAGACTTTCATGATAAATATTCGGGTTTTGCCTAAGTCTTTCATCGAAATGAAATTCTTAACCTTTGTCAATAAAAGATACATTATTTCTAATCAACAAGATGTCCTCCACATAATGTATTAGAAATATGTCTTAGTGCTCCCACTTAATTTCTTGCAAATGCAAGCATTGTCATCGCCTCCTGATGAAAACTCTTTTTCATCACGGTGAAGATTCCAACTCCGCGATGCTTAGTTCAACCATTGAAGTTTGCATGCCCTTTTTAGCATCCTTTGAATTAACAAAACCCTTTGGATCATGTCATGTACACGTCCTAGGTAACCATTCTATTAGAAGAACTTTGTTTTGTTTATTCATCTACCATATACCAAATTATATGTAGTGGTTGCTACTTTAATCCGTCCAGACTAAATATCGCTATAAAAAATCAAATCTCGTCATAGTCAAGTCCTTGAACATTGTCATAAAATACTTTACGACATGTCAACTATTTCATAGATGTGAAACATCCATGTCTGTTTCTTTATAGATCCAAATACGACCGATAGGTTTTTACACCTTCCCGGAGGGTCTTCCAAGTTCAAAAATTGATTTCTCGTATATGGAACTATCACGGATTTCATGGCTTCAAGCCATTTGACGGAGTCAGGGCCCATCATCGCTTCTTTGTATGTATTCGGTTCATCATTGTCAAACAATAATGAGGTCCTCTCAAATCTTAGCATTTGATTGTTTAACCGACCTACTTGGTTCAATAGGAACTTAGATCTCCTTGACCACAACCTTTGAGGAACATAAGCTATGAGCATTATGGCAGCCTTCGGAACGATTTCCGGCGCTGTGCAACTCAGCACATATAGCTAAGGTTTGTTAACCTTATCAAAGTTCTATTGTCCTCCCACTTAACTTTTGCGAAAAATTCCTTTTTCAAGAAACTTCACATTTCAAGCGACAAACCCTTTTGTCCTTGGTGTTATGGAGGAATACCCAATTGTTATTCGAAATAACCTACAAAGACATGCTTATCCTACTTCGGTTGTAAACATCTTACTTATGTTTAGCATACCAAAATTTAAGAAATGACAACTTGGGTTTTACCCCAAACCATAACTCATATGGTGTCATTTCAACTGATCAAGATGGAGCTCTTTTCAGTGTAAAAGCGGTAGTTTCTAAAGCTTTAATCTTTTAAAACATAATGGCAGTTTTATCAATAACACCTTTGATCCAACCATGTCAAACAAGGTTTCATTACAAATCTCAAACACTCCATATTCCTATGGTGTTTCGGGATATGTAAATCTAGGTGTTTTGCTAAACTTGTAACTCAAATAAATCCCTTTATGATAAAATAATAATTCATTTATTTTCTTGTTACACTTGTAACTCAAATAAATCCCTTATGATAAAATCATAAACTATTCATTTTCTTGTTACAATGATTTTTCACTTCATCTTGAAAGTCTTTGAAACATATTCAAATATTTCATACTTCATTCTCATTAAGTGAACATTCACTCAAATTTCCGTAGAAAGTATATAAAGTTGAAACCCATCGCTTACGACTATAAATAATGGACTACATACATCGATATGTATAAATTCCAATATTTTAGTCGTTCGTTCTTCTTTGGCCTTTGAACGAAGTTTTTAATTATCCCGAGGAAAGTCTCACAAGCGTCACTTGATCAAATCAAAGACTCCAAAAATCCATGAATATGGAGATTCTTCATGTTTTCTTTCCAATATAATTTAAACGGCGATGTCACTTCGTAAGTGATCTTTCAATCATTTGTCTTGCGACATTTTAGCATTTGGTTTTATGGATGTGATCTCTCCAACTATATTTGTAAATCATCCATCTAATATGGAATATGGTAATTATTTGAACAACCTTTGTTCTCATAATACCTGATTTAAATAACAATTATTAAAACAAATCTTGAAGTCAAGATTTGATGTCAACGAGAAATACAAACAACGGTTTGTTTGTTTTCGATGAACATCATCACATATTCTCTTGCTAGTTACTTAGGTCATTGTGGTTCATGAATTGCGTCGTTCCGTATGAAATTTCATACCAACCAATTCGGTATCCAATACCCAAGAACCACATTGTTTAACAAGCAAAGAATACAACCATAACCTGTATATCATCTATATACCTAAATTGGATATTTCCAATCTTTTCTTTTCTGCCAAATATATTTTATAGATTCTCTTTCAGCATTTCCTTTTCCTTTTTAAAAGAATCTATCAACATCAAAAGTGGCGCCATATACATGACACATAGTCCAAAGCGTGTATATTCAAATAATAATACCTTTGGACTTGCACTTTGAAGTAGATCACCATCATCAAAATGATCGGTATTCTTTCAAAATCCATTCTTTAGTAATCTTTTAGTGTAGTAAACACTTTACATACATCTTCTATTCATCCTTATCATGACGACTTTCATGATCAAGCTAATGTAGCTTATAAAGGCGAATCGTGAGTATAACATTACTTTCCAAAACCCTTTTGGATGATTAGGATGTCTAGCATCTCCAACCTTCGTAAATTCTCATCCAATATGTGAACATATATTATACTCTATCATATTGCAACTAAAACATTGTTTCAAATATCGTTATATCTGCCACACATGATGGTTTCTGAAACAATTCTTTCAGCTCCTAGATAAACTTGATATTAAAACAATCAAGAATCATGGAGGCAAACATGATACTTAAGATACTAACACTGGAATTGTTACTCTCGATTTAATACCAATTATTAAATTTCACGGAGTAAATAGAATTTTGCTGAAAGTTTGCAATAGGACTTTAAACTTTAGATTGACACTCAACACAATACGATACCAGTTCGTAAAGTATATATCCAGAATTCTATAGTTCTATTATCTCAATTACAACTATGCATAAGGTGGTGAACGAATGCCAATGACTACAACAAATTATGCAAATTCACTTTGATTTAATTTATGATAAATTGAGTTCTACTAATCCAAATTAGAAATGAACCCCCACTCCAAAACGACATCTGTCGTGTCTTTTTGGTGATTACATGAACCAAATCCACTACACCAAGTCTGATCATCACGTGAGTCGGTGTAGCTTCAAAGGCGAGCATTAAATGGGCATCATATCTACTATATGACTCATGCTTATCCTTTCGGTCCATGTTCCGAGGCCATGTATGTACATGCTAGGCTCGCCAAGTAAGAACCTTAGTATTCGCGTGTGTAACTGTCTTACACCCGAGATATGCTCGTGGATTCAAGTACACCCGATCATCACGTGATGCCTTGAAGCGACGAAACATTGTCGGTGCATACTTAAGGAAGAACACATTTTTATCTTGATATCTAAATGAGGGATCATCTTATTATGCTAATAAAACGCCAAACAAGCAATATAAGATGCAATCAAACATCACATGTTTATTAGTGAAATGATATGGTTCCCGCATATGATCTCTATCATGTGCACCGTGGTATGATATCTATCATACCTTTATGTGTAAGGTCAAGGTCTATGGAACTTACACGCTATGTGTGTTGTAAGAGTATCATCTCATACTTCTACTTACAACATCACCATATCATAACACTAGCCCAGCAACAATCTAAACTAGACGCCTCTAATTTATCCATTGCAAGTTTTACGTGGCTTAGGGCTTTCGAAGATAGAACCGTTCTTACCTAAGAACATGAACCACAACGAGGATAACCAAATTGTTGACAACTCGTTGCAAATTAGATATTGACTATAGTAGGAGAGACAGACACCCGCTAGCCACTTATGCAAACTAGTTGCATGTCAAGCGTGGAACAGGTCTCATGTGCGAGGACATGTAAAGTTTGTCCGGGCCGCTTCATCCCACTATGCCACCAATATTGTTGGAATTATGCCCTAGAGGCAATAATAAAGATGTTATTATTATAATTCTTGTTCATGATAAAGTTTATATTCCATGCTAGAATTGTATTAAGCGGTAACTTTATTACTTGTGTGGTTTGTGAACAACACCGTGTCCCTAGTATGCCTCTATGGAATAGCTCATTTATATTCCGGAAGGGGACCAACGTGGCCCCACCTTCCGGGAGGGGGCATGGGCCTATGAGGGAGTGCCCTGGCCGCATTGGGCCAGGGGCACAAGGCCCCATAGGGCCCAGCTGGCCAAGGGGGTTTTAAACTCGAGATAGACCTTCTAGAAGGGGGGTTTCCTTGCCCCCCACTCCTTCTCCTTGGGGCCGCCGGTTTGGCTTGGTGGAGGGGGCTAGGGTTGCAGCCGCCCACCCCTCTATATAAAGAGGGCTAGGGGCGCACCACCCCCTCACACCTTCCGCTCCAAGAGCTAGCCGTCCTGCTGCCCTCCTCTCTCCCTCCCGACTGTTTGTAGGCGAAGCCCTGCTGCAGAAATTTCCACCATATACACCACGCCGTCGTGTTGTAGATCCAATCCGTCTCTCCACCATACTTGATGGTCCAAGGAAGGAGGAGACGTCGAGGTGCTGCACGTGTGCATCTCACGGAGGCACCGCCACTTGTGGTGCTAGATCGAATCGAATCGCGAGGAGGAGAAGCGAGTACGACTACATCACCCACGTTCTAACGAACGTTCCGCTGTGCGAATCTTCAAGGGTATGAAGATCTAATCCAATCTATCTCGTTGTTTGCATCTCCTAGATTAGATCTTGGCTTTCCCTCTGTTTGCATCCGTAGAATTTTTTTTGATTTACTATGCCGCGAAACCCTTTAGTGGTATCAGAGCTAGATCTATGCGTAGATGTGTTTCACGAGTAGAACGCAACATGGTTGTTGCGGGCGTTGATGTTTTCTGTTGCAAGCCTCTTGTTTGTGTTCTTCTTATGACGCGGGATAGTGAGATTGAAGCGGTCCAGGCCAACCTTACGCGACGTCGTTCGCGAGACCGGCTCCGCACTTGACGTGTGGCTTGTTCCACACATGCGGCTGGTGGATGTCAGTTTCTCTCACTATAGTTGTCATGGGATTAACACCGGAGTTTGGCAACCATAATATCACTGTTGTGGCTTTCCGTAGGTAAGAATCGTTCTTAGCATCTACTCCCATAAGCCACGTAAAACATGCAACAACAAAGTAGAGGCGTCTAACTTGTTTTTGCAGGGAGTGTTTTTTGTGATATGGTATGGCCCAAGATGTGATGTGTATAATGTATGCGATGATCATGTTTTGTAATGTTTCACGACTTGCATGTCGATGAGTACACAACCGGCAGGAGCCATATGGTTTTCTTTATAATTGTGTATGACCTGTGTGTCAACTTCTTATGCGCCATGTAATAGTTTCACTTTATCGCTAAGTAGTTAGCAATAGTTGTAGTTGCTATTCGTGGTGGAGGCAATCATGGTGGAGTGATGGAGATCATGTCGGAACGCACAAGATGGAGATCATTGCGCGAAGATTGGATATACCATGTCACATTAAAGTTATATGCATCTAATGTTTATCCTTTTATGTATCTTATTATGCTTAGATCGCGACGGTAGAATTATAAGATGATTCCTCACTTAAAAGATCAAGATAAAAACTGTGTTCTCCCCGAGTATGGACCTGGAGCTCGTCATTAATGAGCATGACATTGGTCCTGTCCGTGTCCACGTGCCTAATGAGAGACTCTAAGTCCTGGAGATACAGACGTATCGACTCTGCTGCGTCCCTCGAGTCGTCCTCGAAGTCGATAGACTCTCCATCCTCATCACGTCTTCCGAAGACGTGGAAGTGGGTGCCTCTAACCTGTCGAGAGTGCCGGCCTAGCAGTCGTCCTATCAGGTCCTGCATGACTACCTCCATGCCTCTCTCCCTGTCATCGTGCATAAGCTTGAAGACGATGGCCTCCGTAGTAGGCTCTGTCTAGCGTCCGGGCTGGTTCACCTTGAAGCCCCAGAGGTCCTTCCTCTCGAACTTGGTGAGTGGATGCACCATGATGGTGGGAAGAGGGAGGTTGATAAAAGTGGTAAGCTCAACGATACGAGGACCAAAGCGGGTAACCTGGAACTCCTCAACAGTGCTGATGGTAATAGGCATCTATTTATAAGATAGAAAAATTAGAACAACACAAATTAAGATAAAACAAAGACAAACATCACATACATATCCTTGGAACACAAAAACACACAAGTCATGCATACATGAATCCATTACATCAACCAAGGTCCAAACTTATTTAAGGTATCATTTTGGAAAATAAGGTGATAGGTGGTGGTCCAACTAACGAAGTACGTTTACAATCCTATCTCACTGGATCTGTTGGCTAACACAATGTTCCTAGAGGCAATCAGCCTATCTTGCTCACATGATTCCATCACTAAGTCTATAATATCTCCTCTTAAGGTTTGGTTGGTGGCTTCCAACTCTTGGGTATGTTCTTTCTCTTTCTCTAAGTCTTTTTGGAGGTTGAGCATTCTGCACTTGACTCTAGCACTAAGTTCTTTGATAGTCCTCCAAGCTGCTTCTCTTGCTGACTCAAAGAATGTGGTGTGCACCACAGTGTTCGTGTACATGCAGAATCCTTTTTCTTTGTGGTTGTCTTCCTTGTTTTTATACAAGTGAAGTTGCACCCACCAGTACTCAACTATTTCATCCATCACTGGAAAGCCTTTGTACACAGCTGCACCATGTATTTCCATTGCCACCATGAGGTCCTTGAGAATTTTGGGAAACTCAGTTTCACACTCCAAGGTCATGGTCATGAGTGGTCCTTTCTTTACGGCTTCGTTGATGGAGTTCATCTACAAATAGAGATGAGAATGAGAAGATTAGAAAAGTTTACGAGAAGAATAGACAAGTGTAGAAGTAGTTGAAAATTTTTCCTTAGTGATTTCCAATCCTAGGGTCATAATCCTATAGGCAACACAGCGCTCTGATACCATCTGTAAGATCCCTCCTTTGTAAAGGAAAAGGATCCCTGTGATTGCAATGCTAGTCCCTGGATCAATGCTAGCATCCACAGTTTAAGATGAAGTACACATATACAAAGGTCATTTATTACATCCATTCTAGAGATAAAACATAGTCTTTTACAACTCAAGGCCACAGGCCTAATACAAGAGTTTCGGAATAAGTAAATAAACATAAGTCTTCATCTTCATGTGCCACAGGCAAGCATGTTGAGTGTAGACTCATGACACCTAATCATCATCGGAGTAACCTGCAACATCACAAGTTACAGCCACAGTGGGTCAATACTTTGGAATAGTATTGGCAAGTGATACCTTAGTAAATTTTAAGTGGACTTTATTACTATATGCTTTTTGGCTAAGTGTAGCTTGGCTTGCTTTGCTCAAAATAGGGTTTTTCCTATTAGTTGAAATCTCTAAGTTTTTCTTTGTCAAAAACTTTTCCCAAGAAACCACCAATAGACATTGGGGTCCTTCACCCTTGTTCACCCACAAGTTTTACTTAGAAGTTGGAGTGATGAGATTCTTGATATCTTCCATGTCTTGATGCTCAAGTTGTCCATTGCCATGGACTTGGCTAAGTACTTAGAGTTTTCCATCTGCAGAGGTTGTGCACTTTCCCCACCAGACTTGGTTTCCCAAGACAGGACCTTTCAGAAGCCTTCCCTTAGCCAAATGGATGCGTTCCAACCTATCATCCCACTACCACCAACTGTCCAAATGACTAAGTTCTAGCAACCTATGTGGTCAAGGCAGAGCCCATATTGCCAAGTGGCTGCACTATAAGCTTCTCAACACTTGGCCTCTAAAATCCCTTTGTTCCTGGGTGGCATACCACAAGTGAGATACACAAGGTAAACCATGTCCATGGGCCTTGAGTAACCACTCAACCAAAAACCACCATTCAAGTCCCATTCCACCCAGGAGGTTCATTGACTTAGTTGTTTTATTAAGAAAAACATAAGTCCAAGGATTTAGAAATATTTTCATCATAGCATGTATATACTTTACCAACCCTTGTTTGCTACTAGCTAGGCTAAGCATGGCATAGTAACTTAACTTAGGAAAATTTCCTAGCAATGCTACACTACTTAGGATTCCCAACATAGTACTTGGCAAAAAGTAACATGCAAGACTTAGAAAAATATTTCTAATGCTTGTACAAAATATAGGGATGGAAATATTCATGAAGTACCACTTTCCTTGGTAATGGGGAGAGTAGCACTCTTCACAATCACAATCACTAGCACCAAAATCTACACAAAGATTATAACCACAATCACATACAATTCATATACAAACAAAAATATGTATGTATGCATGCAAGAATGCTAAGTGATGATTTTTGAAATTCCACCAAGCAAGTGCATGATACTGAAACATAACTAAGTCAAAAACTTGCTAATCCAAACCTATTTAGTACTAAAACAATTACTAAACAAATTCTATACTCAAACTAGTCCTAAACAAGTTTCTGCATAAAAAGTCATTTTAACAGAAACTTTTTACTAAACACATTGCATAAACAGAAAGAGCTTGTCTCCCTGATTCCAACGACATAAAATTTGCAAAAATCTAACGTGGAAATCAAAAGTTATAGCCATTTCAAAATTGGATCTAAATCTGTTTTCAAATTCTGTTTTAATTCAAACCCTAGCCACGCGTCGTGCTCTGATTCGTCGGTACCGCTTCGCGTGGATAGACCAGCGTGGACCGTCAGATCTAACTAAACGCGCACGGCTCAGATTGTCACTTACCCCTTCGATGCAGATCTAATCTGGAGCGCCGGATCTATATCCTACGGTTGCTGAGTGTGTGACCAAGGACGGGCGGCGCAAATGGTTGCTGGCGGCGGTGGCGCTACTGGCGGCGATGGTCCGGCGAAAACAGGAAGGGCTGGGGTGTGTGGCATGGCTTACCAGCCTCGCACGGCCACGAGGAAGCTCAACGTGGTCTTTGCTTGGACAGGGGCGCACGGCAGGGGCAGCTGGAGCTCGTCGGAGTCGCGCACGGCGTCGGAAGGTTGCAGACGATGTGGTTGCCGAGGTTTCGCGTCGTCCTAGCACACACCAGAGGGATTAGGAGACGCGCAAGATGAAGGCGAACAACCTAGTATGCAAGAGGGGGCAAGGGGCGCTCGGGACTTACCACAATTGGTCGCCGGAGTTGGGCGGCGGCTCAGTCGGTTGCGGGTTTGAACGGGGACGGTGTCCTGGGTCACGAGCAGGCATGCGACTAGTGTCAGAAGATGCACGAGATCATGCTGAGCATCATCGATTGAACCAGAGAGAGGGGAGCGGTCGAGGCTCACCGGAATCGGTCGCCGGAGGTCGTCGGTGCTACGGGGTCTCGAGGTCAAATGCGCGCAGCCTGGTGGCGGAGTGAGCGAGGAGAGTGGGGGAAAATGACCGCGGCGGCGAGGGGTTTAAGTAGGCTGAGGCAGGGCGAGGATCACGCGCTGAATCAATGGAATTTAAGCGAGTTTAATCGCGGCGTCACTGCACGGTGGTAACGGCGGAGCGGCGTCTGCGCGTGAGAAACTGGGGAGGACGACGCTGACGTGGAGAGGGCCCGCTCGTCAGCGAAATAAGTAGAGGGGGAAGTGGGGTCTGGGTGTCAGCGACTCGTTGGGTGTGTCCGCGTGTGCGAGAGAGAGGGAGGTGGCCCGGGTGGGCTAGTTGGGCCTGTTCTGCAGCTGGGCTGGAATAGGAGCGCCTGGCCCTTTTCTTTTGTTTATTCCTTTTCTTTTTCTATTTTGATTTTTCAGGAATAGTTTTCAAATGAATTCAAACTCTTTTTGAATTCAAATTTCTCTGAGGTTTTTGCAGTGTGCAATAGTCTCAAATCTAGGCATAGAACCATAAGGTCACTTGAAAAGGCTTGGTCAACTATGGAGAAACAAAATATCAGGAGCTTTGCCCTTGATTTGCAAATGTTTGAAAAATGGTTTTTGAACCATTTCCATTTGTAAAGCTTGGTTCAAAATCCACACTCAATCCATTCAACAAAGGAGACAAACAATCTAGGTTTAAAACATTCAAACTCTCAAATGGGGATGGCCATTTGATATAAGTTTTGCTCACATAAAATGATAGCACTATGTGCTTCTGTTTTTCTGAAATGAGTTTTGAAATTTGATCTCAATTCTATATGCATGCATGAATGATAGGCAAACTTTGAAATCATGATTTTAGGGATGTTACAAATCTAACCCCCTTAAGGTGAATCTCGCCCTCGAGATTCGGATTGGCTAGCAAATAGGTGAGGGTGGTCTTTCCAAAGATCATCTTCTCTTTATCATGTTGCTTCCTCTTCGGAATGATGATTCCACTGCACTTTGCAAAACTTGAAAGTCTTTGTCCTTGTGACCCTTTCTGCAGTCTCAAGGATCCTGATAGGTTTCTCCTCATATGTGAGGTCACTTTCTAGTTGCACTTCTTCCAAAGGTATTGTATCCTTCAAAGAAGTTTCTTCCATTTATGGGTGACATTTCTTAAGCTGACTCACATGAAACACATTATGGACTGCTGACAAAGATTCTGGCAGTTCAATTTCATAAGCAACTTCTCCTTTGCGACTCAGAATCTTGAATGGCCCAACATATCTTGGTGCCAACTTTCCTTTGACTCCGAATCTTTTCACTCCACGAAGTGGTGATACTCTAAGTTAAGCTCTATCACCAACTTCATAGGTGACTTCTCTACGCTTAGGATCTGCGTAGCTTTTCTGTCGGGACTGCGCTATCTTCAACCTGTTTTTAACCAATTTGACCTTCTCTTCGGCTTCTTTGATAAGATCTGGCCCGAATAAACTTCTTTCTCCCACACCATTCCATAACAATGGGGTGGTACATTTTCTTCCGTAGAGAAACTCAAACGGTGCCATCTCAATGCTGGCTTGATAGCTGTTGTTATAAGAAAATTCTGCGTAAGGCAGACTTTCATCCCAACTGGCTCCATAGTCTAGGGCACATGCCCTCAACATGTCTTCCAGAATTTGATTAGTCCTTTCCGTTTGTCCATCGGTTTGAGGATGAAAAGCAGTACTGAATTCCAACCTCGTTCCCAATGACTCATGCAGCTGTCTCCAAAAATGGGAAGTGAATTGAGTTCCCCTATCAGACACAATACTCTTGGGCACACCATGTAGACAGACAATTCTACTCATGTATATTTTGGCTAACTTGGCACTTGTATAAGTTGTCTTCACGGGTATGAAATGAGCCACTTTAGTTAGGCGATCCACTACTACCCATATGGAATCATATCCTGATCTGGTCCTTGGTAATCCGGTGATGAAATCCATTCCAATCTTGTCCCACTTCCAATCAGGAATAGGTAGTGGTTGAAGCAAACCTGCCGGTTTCTGATGCTCCGCTTTTACTCTACTGCACACATCACACAAAGCAATATGTTCGGCGATGTCCCTCTTGAGATTGTTCCACCAAAATCTTTCTTTCATGTCCATGTACATTTTGGTGTTACCCGGGTGGATGTCACATCCCAAAATTTTCCAAATCTTGTAATGTGAAAATAAATGAATAAAATAAAACTTTGTTTGATTTTCAGGGCCAGAAGAAACTTTTTGAAATTAAATATAACTTCAAATCTATTTGGATTAAATAAAATCCTAAAAGGAATTAAAAGGTTAAATATTTATTAAAGGAAGTTAAAATGTTTTGGAAATTACTATTTTGGAACCTTTTAATAACAGATCTGATTTTCAAAAGAAAAGGTGGATTTATAAATAAAGATTATTTTATAAAGCCAAATTAAACCTTGCCCAAGCTTTTGAAAATAAAACACTTTGCTTTGAATAAAAAAATAACAAAGGTTAATTTAAATAAATTAATAAAGACTTGATATCAAATTTTATTTAAATAAAAGGTTATACCATTTTGATTGAAACATCAAAACTTATTAAATTATTTTAAATAAGTTTTCCAAATATTTTATATTCTCAAATAAAACTTACTGAAAGGTTTTGGATTTTTATTAGATTTCAAAATAAGGTTTTTAATAAAACAAATCCTATTTGATTTAATAATGAAAGTCTATTACACTTAATTAATAATGGACTCTAAAATAAAAGGTTATTTTGTTTTAAACAAGTTTTCCCAAATATTCTTTATTCCCAAATAAAACCTACTAATTTGATTTTGAAAATATTTGGATTTCAAATGGAGATTTCAATAATTAAATCAAACCTATTTTATTAAATAACTAAAGAACCATTTTATTTAATTAAAGAATGGATCTTAAAAAGAATAAAAAAAATTATTATCATTTTATTTTGGATTTTGGTTTATGTTTCTGAACAGAACCAAATTCATAGTTGCAAAGTTTGTTGATTATTCGAATTGATTTGAATGTTGTTTGGTTGATTGAAATTCAAAACAGAAAATCAGAAATAGAAAAAGAAAAAGTTACAGAATAAAAAAAATAGATTGAACCAGACCCAACCCAGCAGCCCAGGAAGCCCATCAACCAGCCCAACTCCTCATTCCGCAGGAAAATGTTTCACACTCGGTATCTAACCCACAGGAGGCTGACCAGTGGACCCTCCCCTCACTTCTTTTCCCACTGACGATTGGACCCTACTCCTCCTGTTCTTCCTCCCCACCCGCGCGACCCCTTCTTCCTCCCTCGACCACCGTTACCTGCTGTGATTCCGCGCGTTCAATTCGCCATAACGCCGCGCCTTTACCTCGCTTTAACCATGCTCGATAAAACGCCAGCGCCTCCTCCTCCTTTTCCCTCAAGCTTCTCCCTCTCTCTGCCCCCAGGCTGGACGAATTGCGCCGCACACCGGCCACTGTCCGATGATGTTCCGGTGATGATTCCGGCGAAACCGGACTTCCCCTTGCCTCATTGACCAAGCACACACACTCCCCATACCCTGGTGCTTCAGTCCGTGCCCTCCGTTCAACCGCGGGCGCCCTAGCGCGTCGGCTACGACAAGCTTCCGAACGCCGCCGCGTCTGCAACCTCTCCGACGACCTCCCCCGGTAAGCCTCGACCGCCCCGCTCCCTCTCGTTCACGCACACAGCTCTGCCTTGATCTTACGATTATAACCGTGCCCTCGTTTTGCTTCGGGGTGAACCACAGAGTCGACCTCGACCACGACCACGCGCAACAGCCGCTAGACCTAACTCCGGCGAGCAATTGCCACAGTACCCGAGCGCCCCTTGTCAAGCCAACAGCACGTTGAGCATCTCCGTATCCCTGCGATCACGGTGAGCATCCTCCGCTCTCTCCTAGCTTCCTGTTACACCAGCTCTGCCACCGCCTGGCCATGCGCCGCCGCTAGTCGCCGTCGGCGCCGCTCACTTTTGGTCCAGCGAGTCAGTGCCGTAGGATCTAGTGTGAACGAGCGAGATTAGATCACTTAAACTCGAAAAGGTACGCAGCCAGCGCCGTGCGATGCCACTTGATCTAACGGCCTGCAGCCCGCGATCCACCCGAACCGGTATCGCCCAGTTAGAAAGCGACGCGTGGCACTAGATCTGTTTAAAAGAAATTTGAAAACAGATTTATTTGCAAACTTCAAACCTTTGTAACTTTCAAAACACACGTCCAAAAATTATAAATTTTAAATCGTTGGATTCAGGAGAGCAAGACCTAACCAACCATAGCCTTAGTTTAGAAAATAGTATCTGTTAGCTTGCTTGATTTTGCAGATTCTTTTGTGAGCTTGTTTAGAGTAGAGAAATTGTTTAAAATTTATTTTAGGATTAAATCTTTTGCAAAATGGTTTGTAGTGACCTTACTGACCCTAGGAACTAACTCATGGTTTTGGAAATGAAATTGGAAAAATTTAGAATGGATTAATTGAATTAGTCTAAATCTAGCTAAGTAATGATAATGGTTTTATTATGAAAAAGAATTTTGGAATAAAAACTGTTGGGAAAGTAATTCAAGACTACTGACCTAAAACACCAAGTCTTGAGAGTTAGAAACTTTTGGTGAGAAACTTAAAGATTTTGATTTAATAAAACCATTTTCCACCACATAAAATGTTGATTGGATTTTTAAAATAAATTTTGGGCAAAACCCCCTAACTAATGACTTGCCATTTTTGGTAAATGACCAATTTGGACCTTACAAAGTTTATAAACCTAGTAGAGACCAACCTTGCAATAGAACCATCCTTTGCATACTTATGCATGATTTAGATTCCATTACTTTGTGAGTGTGAAATTGTTTGTTTGACTTTGGTTGGGAATGTTAGTTGATTTTGTGTTTGCTTGATTGACTTGTAGTGAATTTAGCAAAGTGTGAAACTATCAAGATCAAGGAGTGAACCACCATTCCCTTCCAAAAAGGCAAGTTACACTATCATACAAAAGTCCTACTATTTTCATTATACTTAGTGGATTTTGAAAACATGCATGAAAGGATATTTCTATACTTATGCTATGCTAAATCCTAATAGGATTCCCTATACACTCCTTAGTGAAAATATTGAAGTTGTACATGCTTAGCCATGCTATGTTTTGAAAAGAGATACATGTTGAGATTTTACAAAGGATGAGAAAAGGACTTGTGTTTTACATAATAAAACAAGGACTCAATGAACCACCTAGGTGGAGGATACTTGAAGTTTTGGAGAAGCTGGCAACAAAAGGAACCATGTCTATGGCAGTCACTTTGTGTTGTACTCCAAATGAAAACCACCTAGGAAACTTAGAGATTGAACATGTTTCTCCAATTGTGGCTTTCGTGTGCAACCACATGCTATTATGGCTCTGGCTTAGTCAACTACATTAGGAAGACCCATAAATTGTCTTTAGTTACCGGACATGGGGATCTGGAATGCTTCATGGGGGCTGAAGACAAGCTAGCAATGATGTATGGGAGGACCTTTTGGAAAGACTTCGTCACATTCTCAATCTGCCAGTACTCCATCTTGGTGAGCACTAATCCAGTAGGCCACTGGTGGCAACAAGATGGGATTGTGACATGTGGGTAAAGTGTACTCCTTCTGCAGAAGTTAATAAAATCTAAGTACTTAGCCGTGCCCCCGGTTATGGACAATACTGAGCAACTAAAGTTTGAACCATGGGAGATCTCGACATTCCAACTTCTAATATAAAAACTTGATGCACTTGGGGGTACCAAGGAATTCAAAGAGATTTTGTTAAGCTTGATGCACTTGGGGTTACCAAGGTGCTCAAGAGCATGATGCACTTGGGGTTACCAAGGAACTCATGAGATTTTGATAAAACTTGTTGCACTTGGGGTTACCAAGTAGCTCAAGAGATTTTGACAAGGACTTGAACACTTGAGTTTCTACCAAGGAGATCAAGGAATTTGGACAAGAGATTTGACAAAGGACCAACACCATTTTTGAAAAGATAGGATAAATGTTGCTTTATGCAAATAAGCCTTAAACTCTACTTAGCCAATATGCATGTAGTGATAGGATCCACTCATAATATACAAAGTAGTGAAACTTGCCAATACAATTCAAATGTATTGACCCTTGTGGCTGTAACTTGTAATGTTGCAGGTTTGATTGTCTTTAGAGAAGATTGAGTGATTAGGATTACAAAGTCTACAACCAACATCTGCCTGTGGCACTTTGAAGATGGAGGACCCCATGGTCATAGTTATTCCGCTGCAATGAAATGTAATAGCCATATGAGCTATGAAAGATGTAATAAAATTATGTTAATCCTGGTTATAAAGTTATATTATGACCTTTGTTTCTTGATATTACATATTAACTGTGGATGCTAGCTATTGATCCAGGGACTAGCATTGTAAACACAGGAGGGATCAATCTTATTAAAGGTTGGGACCCCTACAGATGGTATCAGAGCATTGTGTTGCCTGTAGGATTTGTAAACCCTAGGATTGGACAAGAACCCTTAGAAGATAGGAGTTGTCTTATTCCAAAAACTTATTTACAAAATCTTGTAAACTCTTTCCTCAACCATTTTGGTTTCAACTCTATTTCTCTTCTATTTCAAATTGATGGAAAAACCTACCCATGGCCAAAGACTACACCATGTGCAAAGGACTTCTTCAACTTCTTCAACTCTAATGACTTCAACATCTTCAGCATGTTCTCCAAAGACTTCCAACTTGGATACCACTAAGGACTACAAGTGAAACAAGGAAATCTTACTCAAGAATTAGAGACTGAGGGAATGCAAAAGTTAGAAGGAGCCTACATCACTAGAAGTTTTGCAACCAAGAGTTTTCTCAAGGAAACCATGATCTCAAGTAAGAAGAAGCAACCAAAAATGATGGAAAGGTCACAAGTGAACCATATAGATGGACCACCATATGTTAGTTAAGTCAAAACACACCAACTTATGGGGTGTAACAAAAATATTTTGTTGCCTAAGTATGTGCTTGAACTTGGTTGTTTGAGTGAAATGTTTGACTTGTGATTGCATGCTCATTGTTTGTGTGAATTGTGATGTGTGTGAGTAGAAATATCTCCTTAGAAATATCTGGCCCATTCTAATCCTCATTCAACCCAAACAGATGAATACTCCAAAAGACTCCAAGGTTGATGACATCAACACCAACCAAGCTGACAGCATGAAAGAGCTCATAGCAACTCAACACCAGTTAAACCAACTGACAACTCAGTTCATAGTCAACAATAGTGATAAAGATCCAGCACTGCAAAAGTTTCTGGAAGAGCAATCCCAACTGATGCTCAAGGTGACTAATCAAATGATCAGCATGGAGGAAAGCTATCCCAAAAGAGTTTATGATAACAAGGATGACAAGAATGTTATTCTAGATGGAGCCCCAGCTTGCATTATTTGTGGAGACAAAGATCATACTTCCAAGGAGCATGAAGGACAATGCCCCAATTGTGAAGAAGAACATCCTATTGGACAATGCCCTACCTCTCAAGCTACTTGCTACCTATGTGAAGGAAGTGATCATACTCCTAACCAATGTCCTATCTACTCCATGGTGGAACAAAGGAAACAAGAAGGATCCAAGTCTACCAAAGGAAAGGGACCACTTATACCTCCAAACAAGACAACCCAATTCAAAGGATCAAAGAAACTTAAGAAACAAAAGCAAGACATGAGCCTTGCACAATGTCGTAAGTGTAAGGAAATGGGACACTACTCCAGTGGATGCCCAGAGAACAAGAAGAATAAAGAGATTGACCAAGTGTGGTGCAACAACTTCAAAGAGTTAGGCCACTATGTAGCAACTTGTCCATAAGAGCCACGTAAAGAACTCAAGGACATTCATTGTTTCAACTGCAAGAACCCGGGACACTATGCAAGCAACTGTCCAGAAAAGATGAAGAACAAGTTGAACAAGCCTATGGAGAAACTCAACCTTGGCCCATGAGTCAAGCATGGAAATTAAGGATTCCATACAAATGTGTGCTTAGAGAAATTTCCCAGGATCCCAAGAAGGACATTATGTAATTTTTGTTTGAATTTTTTTTAAGGGTGGTAGTACCCTAGTTGTTTTGAACTTGCTTGTAATCCTAGCCTCCCCAAATCTCGGGACGAGATTTATTTTAAGGGTGGTAGCCTGTCACATCCCAAGATTTTCCAAATCTTGTAATGTGAAAATAAATGAATAAAATAAAACTTTGTTTGATTTTCAGGGCCAGAAGAAACTTTTTGAAATTAAATATAACTTCAAATCTATTTGGATTAAATAAAATCCTAAAAGGAATTAAAAGGTTAAATATTTATTAAAGGAAGTTAAAATGTTTTGGAAATTACTATTTTGGAACCTTTTAATAACAGATCTGATTTTCAAAAGAAAAGGTGGATTTATAAATAAAGATTATTTTATAAAGCCAAATTAAACCTTGCCCAAGATTTTGAAAATAAAACACTTTGCTTTGAATAAAAAAATAACAAAGGTTAATTTAAATAAATTAATAAAGACTTGATATCAAATTTTATTTAAATAAAAGGTTATACCATTTTGATTGAAACATCAAAACTTATTAAATTATTTTAAATAAGTTTTCCAAATATTTTATATTCTCAAATAAAACTTACTGAAAGGTTTTGGATTTATATTAGATTTCAAAATAAGGTTTTTAATAAAACAAATCCTATTTGATTTAATAATGAAAGTCTATTACACTTAATTAATAATGGACTCTAAAATAAAAGGTTATTTTGTTTTAAACAAGTTTTCCCAAATATTCTTTATTCCCAAATAAAACCTACTAATTTGATTTTGAAAATATTTGGATTTCAAATGGAGATTTTAATAATTAAATCAAACCTATTTTATTAAATAACTAAAGAACCATTTTATTTAATTAAAGAATGGATCTTAAAAAGAATAAAAAATTATTATTATCATTTTATTTTGGATTTTGGTTTATGTTTCTGAACAGAACCAAATTCATAGTTGCAAAGTTTGTTGATTATTCGAATTGATTTGAATGTTGTTTGATTGATTGAAATTCAAAACAGAAAATCAGAAATAGAAAAAGAAAAAGTTACAGAATAAAAAAAAATAGATTGAACCAGACCCAACCCAGCAGCCCAGGAAGTCCATCAACCAGCCCAACTCCTCATTCCGCAGGAAAACGTTTCACACTCGGTATCTAACCCACAGGAGGCTGACCAGTGGACCCTCCCCTCACTTCTTTTCCCACTGACGACTGGGCCCTACTCCTCCTGTTCTTCCTCCCCACCCGCGCGACCCCTTCTTCCTCCCTCGACCACTGTTACCTGCTGTGATTCCGCGCGTTCAATTCGCCATAACGCCGCGCCTTTACCTCGCTTTAACCATGCTCGATAAAACGTCAGCGCCCCCTAATCCTTTCCCTCAAGCTTCTCCCTCTCTCTGCCCCCAGGCTGGACGAATTGCGCCGCACACCGGCCACTGTCCGATGATGTTCCGGTGATGATTCCGGCGAAACCGGACCTCCCCTTGCCTCATTGACCAAGCACACACACTCCCCATCCCCTGGCGCTTCAGTCCGTGCCCTCCGTTCAACCGCGGGCGCCCCAGCGCGTCGGCTACGACAAGCTTCCGAACGCCGCCGCGTCTGCAACCTCTCCGACGACCTCCCCCGGTAAGCCTCGACCACCCCGCGCCCTCTCGTTCACACACACAGCTCTGCCTTGATCTTACGATTCTAACCGTGCCCTCGTTTTGCTTCGGGGTGAACCACAGAGTCGACCTCGACCACGACCACGCGCAACAGCCGCCAGACCTAACTCCGGCGAGCAATTGCCGCAGTACCCGAGCGCCCCTTGTCAAGCCAACAACACGTTGAGCATCTCCGTATCCCTGCGATCACGGTGAGCATCCTTCCCTCTCTCCTAGCTTCCTGTTACACCAGCTCCGCCACCGCCTGGCCATGCGCCGCCGCTAGTCGCCGTCGGCGCCGCTCAGTTTTGGTCCAGCGAGTCAGTGTCGTAGGATCTAGTGTGAACGAGCGAGATTAGATCACTTAAACTCGAAAAGGTACGCAGATGCCACTTGATCTAACGGCCTGCAGCCCGCGATCCACCGGCACTAGATCTGTTTAAAAGAAATTTGAAAACAGATTTATTTGCAAACTTCAAACCTTTTTAACTTTCAAACCACACGTCCAAAAATTATAAATTTTATATCGTTGGATTCAGGAGAGCAAGACCTAACCAACCATAGCCTTAGTTTAGAAAATAGTATCTGTTAGCTTGCTTGATTTTGCATATTCTTTTGTGAGCTTGTTTAGAGTAGAGAAATTGTTTAAAATTTATTTTAGGATTAAATCTTTTGCAAAATGGTTTGTAGTGACCTTACTGACCCTAGGAACTAACTCATGGTTTTGGAAATGAAATTGGAAAAATTTAGAATGGATTAATTGAATTAGTCTAAATCTAGCTAAGTAATGATAATGGTTTTATTATGAAAAAGAATTTTGGAATAAAAACTGTTGGGAAAGTAATTCAAGACTACTGACCTAAAACACCAAGTCTTGAGAGTTAGAAACTTTTGGTGAGAAACTTAAAGATTTTGATTTAATAAAACCATTTTCCACCACATAAAATGTTGATTGGATTTTTAAAATAAATTTTGGGCAAAACCCCCTAACTAATGACTTGCCATTTTTGGTAAATGACCAATTTGGACCTTACAAAGTTTATAAACCTAGTAGAGACCAACCTTGCAATAGAACCATCCTTTGCATACTTATGCATGATTTAGATTCCATTACTTTGTGAGTGTGAAATTGTTTGTTTGACTTTGGTTGGGAATGTTAGTTGATTTTGTGTTTGCTTGATTGACTTGTAGTGAATTTAGCAAAGTGTGAAACAATCAAGATCAAGGAGTGAACCACCATTCCCTTCCAAAAAGGCAAGTTACACTATCATACAAAAGTCCTACTATTTTCATTATACTTAGTGGATTTTGAAAACATGCATGAAAGGATATTTCTATACTTATGTTATGCTAAATCCTAATAGGATTCCCTATACACTCCTTAGTGAAAATATTGAAGTTGTACATGCTTAGCCATGCTATGTTTTGAAAAGAGATACATGTTGAGATTTTACAAAGGTTGAGAAAAGGACTTGTGTTTTACATAATAAAACAAGGACACAATGAACCACCTAGGTGGAGGATACTTGAAGTTTTGGAGAAGGTGGCAACAAAAGGAACCATGTCTATGGCAGTCACTTTGTGTTGTACTCCAAATGAAAACCACCTAGGAAACTTAGAGATTGAACATGTTTCTCCAATTGTGGCTTTCGTGTGCAACCACATGCTATTATGGCTCTGGCTTAGTCAACTACATTAGGAAGACCCATACATTGTCTTTAGTTACCGGACATGGGGATCTGGAATGCTTCATGGGGGCTAAAGACAAGCTAGCAATGATGTATGGGAGGACCTTTTGGAAAGACTTCGTCACATTCTCAATCTGCCAGTACTCCATCTTGGTGAGCACTAATCCAGTAGGCCACTGGTGGCAACAAGATGGGATTGTGACATGTGGGTAAAGTGTACTCCTTCTGCAGAAGTTAATAAAATCTAAGTACTTAGCCGTGTCCCCGGTTATGGACAATACTGAGCAACTAAAGTTTGAACCATGGGAGATCTCGACATTCCAACTTCTAATATAAAAACTTGATGCACTTGGGGGTACCAAGGAATTCAAAGAGATTTTGTTAAGCTTGATGCACTTGGGGTTACCAAGGTGCTCAAGAGCATGATGCACTTGGGGTTACCAAGGAACTCATGAGATTTTGATAAAACTTGTTGCACTTGGGGTTACCAAGTAGCTCAAGAGATTTTGACAAGGACTTGAACACTTGAGTTTCTACCAAGGAGATCAAGGAATTTGGACAAGAGATTTGACAAAGGACCAACACCATTTTTGAAAAGATAGGATAAATGTTGCTTTATGCAAATAAGCCTTAAACTCTACTTAGCCAATATGCATGTAGTGATAGGATCCACTCATAATATACAAAGTAGTGAAACTTGCCAATACAATTCAAATGTATTGACCCTTGTGGCTGTAACTTGTAATGTTGCAGGTTTGATTGTCTTTAGAGAAGATTGATTGATTAGGATTACAAAGTCTACAACCAACATCTGCCTGTGGCACTTTGAAGATGAAGGACCCCATGGTCATAGTTATTCCACTGCAATGAAATGTAATAGCCATATGAGCTATGAAAGATGTAATAAAATTATGTTAATCCTGGTTATAAAGTTATATTATGACCTTTGTTTCTTGATATTACATATTAACTGTGGATGCTAGCTATTGATCCAGGGACTAGCATTGTAAACACAGGAGGGATCAATCTTATTAAAGGTTGGGACCCCTACAGTGGATAGAATACGGAGAGTTGTGTGCTTCCTGCAAAATCAGTTTCCGTAACTCCGGATCTTGTGGAACACAGATACGTTTCCCATGCCATAAAGTACCCTGTTCGTCTACATGGAAATTTTTAGCTTTTCCTTGGCCAATCTTTTCCTTAATCTCTTCAATTTCCTTATCAGTCTTTTGAGCTTCTCGAATCTTGTCCAACAAAGTGGGTTGAACATCTAAAGACATGAGATGTCCTTCAGGCACAATCTCCAATCTGAGTTCTCTGAATTGGGTACACAAATCATCTGGCAATTCTCCTTTGGTAAGGCCATTTACAAATACCTTACGACTTAGAGAATCTGCTACAACATTTGCTTTACCGGGGTGGTATTGTAAACTTAAGTCATAGTCTTTGATAAGTTCTAACCATCTTCTTTGCCTCATATTGATTTCCTTTTGGGTGAAGATATACTTCAAACTTTTGTGATTAGTGAACACTTCACAACGCTTTCCCAAAAGATAGTGCCTCCACGTTTTGAGTGCATGGACGACAGAGGCTAACTCCAAATCATGAGTAGGGTAGTTTACCTCATGAGTTTTGAGTTGTCTCGAGGCATAAGCTACAACTTTACCGTCTTGCATAAGTACTACACCCAATCCTTGATGAGATGCATCACAATATACTTGGAAATCCTTTTCCAAATCTGGCAGACATAGAATTGGTGTTGTCACAAGTCTCTTCTTTAATTCTTGAAAGCTGACTTCACAACCTTCCGACCAAGCAAACTTCTTATCTTTCTTTAACAACTCAGTCATAGGCTTAGCAACCTTTGAGAAATTCTCGATGAACCTTCTGTAGTAACCTGCTAAGCCAAGGAAACTACGAACCTCTTTCACGTTCTTAGGAGATTCCCATTCAGTCACAGCTGAAACTTTAGCAGGATCAACTGCTACACCATCCTTTGTCATAACATGACCAAGAAAACCAACTTCTTCTAACCAGAACTCACACTTGCTAAATTTGGCATAAAGTTTATGTTCTCTCAATTTCTCAAGTATCAAACGCAAGTGCCCTTCATGTTCTTCCTTGCTCTTGGAGTAGACTAATATGTCATCGATGAAAACGACAAAAAACTTGTCAAGAAATTCCATGAACACCTTGTTCATCATATTCATGAAGTATGCTGGAGCATTGGTCAAGCCAAAAGGCATTACGGTATACTCATACAATCCATACCTTGTGGTGAATGATGTTTTAGGTATGTCTTGCTCTCTTATCTTAAGTTGAAAATAGCCTGACCTTAGATCAATCTTTGAAAACACACATGCTCCTTCAAGCTGATCAAATAAGTCATTGATTCTAGGCAAAGGATATTTGTTCTTGATAGTTACCTCGTTGAGTGAACGGTAATCTATGCATAACCTTTGACTTTTGTCTTTCTTCTCCACAAACAAGACTGGGGCTCACCAAGATGAAGAACTGGGTTGAATAAATCCTTTCTGCAACTGTTCTCCTAGTTGCTTCTTAAGTTCTTTCAGTTCATCCACTGACATTTTATATGGTCTCTTTGCTATTGGTCCAGAACCTGGTACCAAATCTATCAGAAATTCCACATCTCTATCCGGTGGCATTCCTGGCAATTCTTCCGGAAACACGTCCGGATATTCACTCACAATTGGCACATTGTCCATGCTAACCCCCTTAAGAGAATTAAGCATACTCCTTTTTGCTTCAAAGCTGGTCTTGAATATGATCCTTTTATTTTTCGGAGTTGTGAGTGAGACAGTATGGCTGGAACAATCTATCACTCCTTTGTACTTGGGCATCCAGTCCATTCCCAGAATGACATCCAAACCTTGGGAGTTTAGAATTATCAAGTTAACGGGAAACTTATACTTCCCAAATTCTATGACTAGATCATGGCATCCTGAGTTCACTAACATTTCTCCACCAGGAGAACTTACTTTTACAGGACACCCAATAGTTTCTACCGGTAGTTCATTTCTTTCAACAAATGCTCTTGATATGAATGAATGTGATGCTCCAGTATCAAAAAGAACAAATGCTGGAATAGAATTGAGTCTGAACTTACCAACAACAGCGTCAGGCTCCTCGTAGACCTCCTCCACACTGATGTGGTTCACCTGACCTTTCTGAAAAGGATTGGGCTTGACATGTCCTTCAACTTTCTTTTCGGGGCACTCATTTGCATAGTGTCCCATCTTCTTGCATTTGAAGCATTCAACCTGACTGATATCTCTCTTAGCAGGCTGACTTCCACTTCCACTACCATTACCACTGTGGTGGCTCTTATATCCACTCTTGTGGTTCTTGTACTTGTCATTGTCATGACTGCGATGATGCTTGTCATGACGGTTGTGATTGTGGTGCTTGTTGAATTTCCCATGCTTGTGGGATCCTGAGCTTCCACTGTCATCATAGTGAGATCGTTTGTGAGACGATCCCGAGCTGTGCTTGTCGGAGTGCTTTCTCTTTCTACTCTCGACTTGCTTCATTTTGTTCTCCAATATAGCAGCCTTGTCACAGAGCGACTGATAAGTGGGAACATATGCCACAGCCAGCTGCAGATTCAGCTCATCATTCAAGCCTTACAGAAATTTTTCCTTTCTCTTGGCATCTGTGTCAACCTCATCCGGTGCATAACGCGCCAGATTGTTGAACTCTTCAATGTACTCAGCCACGCTGCGGTGGCGCTGCTTCAGATTGTGGAACTCTTTCTTTTTCAGGCTCATTATACCTGATGAGATATGAGCAGTGCGAAAGCCATCCTCAAAGATAGCCCAAGTCACCTCATCAATAGGAGTGGTGATTTGGAAGTTGTCCCACCAGGTGGCGGCTGGCCCTTCCAGCAGATGTGCTGCAAATCTGACCTTTTCAGCATCCGTGCAGCCCACGGTTACTAAGTCCTTGTTTACAGAACGTAGCCAATCATTGTCCACCATGGGATCAGTTGTCCCCGAGAACTTAGCTGGCCTCAATCGCAGAAATCTGGTGAGCATATCAAAGCCCGGAGGGTTGTTGTTGTTATTGTTGTTATTGGGGTTGTTGTTGTTGTTGTTTTGGTTCTGAATGAATGTTGTCATCATCTGCATGAGCTGTGTTTGAGCATTCATCATTTGCTGCATTTCTGGAGTGATGTTGTTGTTGTTGGGGTTGGGGTTTGCGCGACGGGGAGGCATCTGTGGTTTGTTCAAATAGAGATAAGAATGAGATACCCATAGATGTTTTCATGCACATTACATCACATAAGCAAACACAAGCATGCAACAGGAGATAAAAGTTCAACATCAAGATAACAAGTTCACTAAGTAAAACACACAAGTGGCAAGCCATCCACATGTCGGATGGTCCAATAACAAGTTCACAAACAACAAGTACAGTAATAAAAGATAAACGAGTAGTCAAGTCTACTCATCAGCATCAATCTCCTCCTCGATAAAGGTAAGACCTGCGTTCTCCATTGCGGTCTTGTTCTCCTCAATAGTAGTGGTTAAGGACTCAATCTTGGCCTTGAGAGCCCTCTTCTGGGAACGAAGCCTCTCAATCACCATCTGCTGCTGCTCTAGCTCGAAGTCCTTGGACTTCAGTTCTTCAGTCATGTCCCGGATCTTCTTGTTCCTATCCTGGACACGTTTCTTCTAACTCTTGAACTTCCGGTCCTGGGTTTCGAACTTCGCCTCCATTTCCTTGACTATCTCGTCCTGCTGCGCGAAGAGCTTGTCCTTCTCGCGAAGATGCACCTGGAGCTCGTCATTAATGAGCATGACATTGGTCATGTCCATGTCCACGTTCCTAATGAGAGACTCTAAGTCCTGGAGATACAGACGTATCAGCTCTGCTGCGTCCCTCGAGTCGTCCTCGAAGTCGATAGACTCTCCATCCTCATCACGTCTTCCGAAGACGTGGAAGTGGGTGCCTCTAACTTGTCGGGAGTGCCGGCCTAGCAGTCGTCCTATCAGGTCCTGCATGACTACCTCCATGCCTCTCTCCCTGTCATCGTGCATAAGCTTGAAGACGATGGCCTCCGTAGTAGGCTCTGTCTGGCGTCCGGGCTGGTTCACCTTGAAGCCCCAGAGGTCCTTCCTCTCGAACTTGGTGAGTGGATGCACCATGATGGTGGGAAGAGGGAGGTTGAGCAAAGTGGTAAGCTCAACGATACGAGGACCAAAGCGGGTAACCTGGAACTCCTCAACAGTGCTGATGGTAATAGGCATCTATTTATAAGATAGAAAAATTAGAACAACACAAATTAAGATAAAACAAAGACAAACATCACATACATATCCTTGGAACACAAAAACACACAAGTCATGCATACATGAATCCATTACATCAACCAAGGTCCAAACTTATTTAAGGTATCATTTTGGAAAATAAGGTGATAGGTGGTGGTCCAACTAACGAAGTACGTTTACAATCCTATCTCACTGGATCTGTTGGCTAACACAATGTTCCTAGAGGCAATCAGCCTATCTTGCTCACATGATTCCATCACTAAGTCTATAATATCTCCTATTAAGGTTTGGTTGGTGGCTTCCAACTCTTGGGTATGTTCTTTCTCTTTCTCTAAGTCTTTTTGGAGGTTGAGCATTCTGCACTTGACTCTAGCACTAAGTTCTTTGATAGTCCTCCAAGCTGCTTCTCTTGCTGACTCAAAGAATGTGGTGTGCACCACAGTGTTGGTGTACATGCAGAATCCTTTTTCTTTGTGGTTGTCTTCCTTGTTTTTATACAAGTGAAGTTGCACCCACCAGTACTCAACTCCTTCATCCATCACTGGAAAGCCTTTGTACACAGCTGCACCATGTATTTCCATTGCCACCATGAGGTCCTTGAGAATTTTGGGAAACTCAGTTTCACACTCCAAGGTCATGGTCATGAGTGGTCCTTTCTTTACGGCTTCGTTGATGGAGTTCATCTACAAATAGAGATGAGAATGAGAAGATTAGAAAAGTTTACGAGAAGAATAGACAAGTGTAGAAGTAGTTGAAAATTTTTCCTTAGTGATTTCCAATCCTAGGGTCATAATCCTACAGGCAACACAGCGCTCTGATACCATCTGTAAGATCCCTCCTTTGTAAAGGAAAAGGATCCCTGTGATTGCAATGCTAGTCCCTGGATCAATGCTAGCATCCACAGTTTAAGATGAAGTACACAGATACAAATGTCATTTATTACATCCATTCCAGAGATAAAACATAGTCTTTTACAACTCAAGGCCACAGGCCTAATACAAGAGTTTTGGAATAAGTAAATAAACATAAGTCTTCATCTTCATGTGCCACAGGCAAGCATGTTTAGTGTAGACTCATGACACCTAATCATCATCGGAGTAACCTGCAACATCACAAGTTACAGCCACAGTGGGTCAATACTTTGGAATAGTATTGGCAAGTGATACCTTAATAAATTTTAAGTGGACTATATTACTATATGCTTTTTGGCTAAGTGTAGCTTGGCTTTCTTTGCTCAAAATAGGTTTTTCCTATTAGTTGAAATCTCTAAGTTTTTCTTTGTCAAAAACTTTTCCCAAGAAACCACCAATAGACATTGGGGTCCTTCACCCTTGTTCACCCACAAGTTTTACTTAGAAGTTGGAGTGATGAGATTCTTGATAGCTTCCATGTCTTGATGCTCAAGTTGTCCATTGCCATGGACTTGGCTAAGTACTTAGATTTTTCCATCTGCAGAGGTTGTGCACTTTCCCCACCAGACTTGGTTTCCCAAGACAGGACCTTTCAGAAGCCTTCCCTTAGCCAAATGGACGCGTTCCAACCTATCATCCCACTACCACCAACTGTCCAAATGACTAAGTTCTAGCAACCTATGTGGTCAAGGCAGAGCCCATATTGCCAAGTGGCTGCACTATAAGCTTCTCAACACTTGGCCTCTAAAATCCCTTTGTGCCTGGGTGGCATACCACAAGTGAGATACACAAGGTAAACCATGTCCATGGGCCTTGAGTAACCACTCAACCAAAAACCACCATTCAAGTCCCATTCCACCCAGGAGGTTCATTGACTTAGTTGTTTTATTAAGAAAAACATAAGTCCAAGGACTTAGAAATATTTTCATCATAGCATGTATATACTTTACCAACCCTTGTTTGCTACTAGCTAGGCTAAGCATGGCATAGTAACTTAACTTAGGAAAATTTCCTAGCAATGCTACACTACTTAGGATTCCCAACATAGTACTTGGCAAAAAGTAACATGCAAGACTTAGCAAAATATTTCTAATGCTTGTACAAAATATAGGGATGGAAATATTCATGAAGTACCACTTGCCTTGGTAATGGGGAGAGTAGCACTCTTCACAATCACAATCACTAGCACCAAAATCTACACAAAGATTATATGTCACATCCCAAGATTTTCCAAATCTTGTAATGTGAAAATAAATGAATAAAATAAAACTTTGTTTGATTTTCAAGGCCAGAAGAAACTTTTTGAATCCAATTGGAAACTTTCAAAACCTATTTGGATCAAATGAAATCCTAAAGGGATTTAAAAAGTTAAATAAACAATAAACTTCAAAATATTTAGATTACTATTTTGGATCTTTTAAATAAAAGGTTTTGGCTTTCAAAAGAAAAAGTGGATTTATAAATAAAGATTATTTTACAGAGCCAAATTAAACCTTGGCCAAGTATTTAAAATAAAATGTTTTGTTTTGATTAAAAATAGTAAAGGTTTATTTAAATAAAATAATAAGGAATTAATATCCAAATTATATTTAAATAAAAGGTTTTACCATTTTAATTAAAACATCAAAACTTATTAAATTATTTTATATAAGTTTTCTAAGTATTTTATTTTCTTAATTAAAACCTACTGAAGTGTTTTGGTTTTATTTTAGATTTCAAAATAAATATTTTAATAAAACAAATCCTATTTTATTTAATAACTAAGGTCCATTCTATTTAATTAATAATGGGCCCTATTATTAAAACTATTATTTTGATTTAGGATTTTGGTTCATGTTACTGAACAGAACTAATTTCAAAATTACAAAGATTGGTGTTGTTTGAATTGATTTGGTTGATGTTTGGTTGATTGAAAATTCAAAACAGAAATTGAAATTGGAAAAAAGAAAATAGATTCAGAACAAAAAAAAAGATCAGACCAAGCCCAGCCGATCCCAGCCCAGCAGCCCACCTCTCTTCCCAGCGAGTCGTTATTTTCTCACTCAGGAAACTACCCGCACCGAGTATGGCGATTGGACCCCACACTCACGCACCCTCTCTCGCAGACAGCCTGGACCCACCTAGCCACCACGACGTCATCAAACTCGCGCGCCCGTTGGCAGTGAGTAATTCTCGGCTTAAATTCGCTCTAATGCGATCTTAATCTCCAAAACCATCAAGCCCCTCTTAATCCCCTCTGACTCCTCCTCATTTCCCCTCAATAACCACCGCAAATGAGCCATTGAGCACCTCGAATTCGAGCTCAACGTCTCGCCGGCGCCGACGAGTTCCAGAGCCAAATTCCGGTGAAAAGAACACACCCGCACCTCCAATTTTCTGTTGAATCTCCCTAGTATTCATACGCGCACCTTCCTGACTCCTTGGTTTGGTTCCTTGATCCCCAGGCATTCGACATTGACAACATCTGCAAGCGACGCCGTAAGCACGACTCCGTCCACCCCTAGGAACCATTCTAGGAAGCAAACCTCCACCGCTCCAACGCCACTGGCTTTGCCCAGAACTTCTGTGCATCGTCTCCGTCTCGACCATCTTCGGGAACCACCAGAACGTCGCCTTCTTACACATCCCGAGCGTCGCCGCCGTCCTCACCATCGCTGGTGACCAGAGCGACCAGGTGAGCCAGCACCCTCTGTTCCTTACCCTTCGATCTTACTTCGACGGACACGATTAGATCTAGCCCAGCCTAGCCGAGCCACGCGCCGTGACCCAAGCCTCCAGCCTAGCTCGAGCCTTGATGAATCTACACCGTTTGTTTTATGTAAATCGTGCGACCCACACCAGCTATCCACACTGAACCGGTATCATCCAACCAGAACACGCCACGTGTCCAGATTTCGTTTTAAAAACAGATTTGAATCTATTATAGATTCAATTTTCAAACCTCTGTAACTTTCAAACCACAAGTCCAAAAATTACAAATTTTATATCAATGGATTCAGGAGAACAAACCCTAGCCAACCATGCCCTTACTTTAGTAAATAGTATCTGTTAGCTTGTTGGTTTTTGCAGAAACTTTTGAATGCTTGTTAAGACTAGAAAAATAATTCAAAAATGTTTTTGAGTTTGAAACCTTGGCAAAATGGTTTCTGGTGAACTTACTGACCCTAGGAACCAACCCATGGAATTAAAAATGAATTTGGTGAAATTTAGGATAAGTTAATTGATTTAGCCCATTTCTAGCCAAATAGAAATAAAGATTTTGGTTATGAAAATACTTTTATAAAGAAAACTTTGGGAAAATGTTTTGGACCAAACCTACTGACCCTAGGAAACACTTTGTGGACTCAAAAATGTATTTGGTGAAATAAAATAATGATTCTTTGCTTTAAAACCATTTCTAGTCAAATAGAAATGTGGTTTAATTATTAAAAATGATTTTGAAGGAAAACTTTTGAGAAATGTTTTGTTTTAAACTCTCTGACCTAAACAACAAGTTTTATGGTTTGAAAACATATTTGGTGAACGTTGGAGATTAATGCCTTGGTAAAAATATTTCTACACCACAGAAAAAGATACTTTGTTTGAAAATGGTTTTTGAAGTGAAACCTTTTGCAAATGACTTTGCCACTTTACAAAATGACCATTAGGTGCTTTCAAATGCTTATGACCCATTAGGAACCACTTTTTCAAATTAAACAAAGCTTGGCATGCTTGCATGCATTACTTTGACTTTGTCAGTTTATGTGTTGATTTGCTTGATTGGTAGATTGAGTATGTGCCTTGCTTGGTTGATTTGTAGTGACTTGAAGAGTGTAATTGTTGCAAGGACAAGGAGTGAACCCATAATCTACCAAAAAGGCAAGTGATGCTTCATACTTTTGTCCCATTACTTTCACTATGCATTAGTGATTTTTCTAAGTAAAACTTGCATGGAACTTTTGCTAAGTATAAACCTTGCTATAGGAAAACCTAGTAGATGTATCCTTAGTAGGATTTTCCTAAGTTAATATTCCTACTACTATCAAGCTTAGCCTAGCTAATAGAAAACATGGGCGGAATATATATTCACACTATGGAAAAATATACTAAGTCTGAGGACTTGTGTTTTTGTTTAATAAAACAACCAAGTTAATGAATCACCTGGGTGGAATGGTAATTGCTTGGTGGTTTTTGGTTGAGTGGTTACACAAGGCCAGGGAACTGGTGAACCTTGTGTATCTCACTTGTGGATGGCCACCCAGGAACAAAGAGATTTGAGATGTCAAATGTTGAGAAGCTTCAAGTGCAACCACTTGGCAATATGGGCTCTGCCATGATCATATAGGTTGCAAGAACTTAGCCATATGGACAGAGGGTGGTAGTGTTTGATAGGTTGGAGCGCGTCCATTTTGGTCTAAGGGAAGGCTTCTGAAAGATCTTGTCTTGGGAAACCAATTCTTGTGGGGAAAGTGCACCACCTCTGCAGAGTGTAGAATCTAAGTACTTAGCCATGTCCCTGGTAAAGGACAATTTGAGCATCAAGACATGGAAGCAATCAAGAATCTCATCATTCAAATTTCTAAGTTAAAACTTGTGGATTGAACAAGGGTTGTTTGAAATATTCAATCTTTGATTGAGAGATGCCTTGTAAAGGATCTTCAATCTTGGATTGAGAAAAATGATTTTATCAAAGCAAAAACTTAGTATTTTCATATGTTAAGCAAAAATCTATTTTGAGCAATGCAAGCCTCAACTCCACTTATCCAAATGCATATAGATGATAGACTCCACTATACTGTTATAGTATCACTTGCCAATACAATTCAAATGTATTGACCCTTTGTGGCTGTAACTTGTATGTTGCAGGTTTGATTGTTTTTAGTTAAGATTGATTGATTAGGATTACAAAGTCTACAACCAACATCTGCCTGTGGCACTTTGAAGATGAAGGACCCATACTTATAGTTATTCCGCTGCAATGTAATGTAATAGCCAAATGAGCTATGTAATGATGTAATAAAATTTTGTTATTCATTATATTATGACCTTTGTTTCTTGATATTACATCTAAACTGTGGATGCTAGCTATTGATCCAGGGACTAGCATTGTAAACACAGGGGGCTCTATCTTATTAAAGATTGGGACCCCTACAGATGGTATCAGAGCATTGTGTTGCCTGTAGGATTTGTAAACCTAGGATTGGACAAAACCCCTTAGAAAAATAGGAGTTATACTTGTTCCAAAAACTTATTTACAAAATCTTGTAAACTCTTTCCTCAACCATTTTGGTTTCAACTCTACATCTCTTCTACTTCAACTTGATGGAAAAGCCTAACCCATGACCAAACACTACACCATGTGCAAAGGACTTCTTCAACTTCTTCCACTCTAATGACTTCAACATCTCCAGCATATTCACCAAGGACTTCCAACTTGGATACCACTAAGGACTACAAGTGAAACAAGGAAATCTTGCTCAAGATTTAGAGACTGGGGGAATGCAAAAGTTAGAAGGAGCCTACATCACTTGAAGTATTGTGACCAAAAGTTTTTCCAAGGAAACCAAGATCTCATGCAAGAAGAATCAACCAAGAAGGAAGGAAAGATCACAAGTGAACCATGTAGATGGACCACCATTTATAGTTAAAGTCAAACACACCAACTTATGTGGTGTAACAAAAATAGTTTGTTGCCTAAAGATAAGCTTGAAACATGTTGTTTGAGTGGAATGTTTGTTTGTGATTGCTTGCACATTGCTTGTGTGATTTGTGATGTGTGTGAATAGAATTATTCCCTTAGAAATTTTGTTGCCTATTCTAATCCCAATCCAACCCAAACAGATGACTACTTCAAGAGACTCCAACATCAAGGTTGATGACAACAACAACAACCAAGAGGACAACATGAAAGAAATCATAGCAACCCAAAACCAGTTGAGCCAAGAGACAACTCAACTATTAGCCAACAACAATGGACTAGACCCAGCCATACAAAGTATTTTGAAACTTCAATCCCAATTGTTGCAAGGATTGGTTACTCAAATGATCAACATGAGAGAAAACTTTTTCCAAAGAGCTAATGACAACAAGGATGACAAAGATGTTATTCTAGAAGGAACCCAAGCTAGCAATACTTATGGAGACAAGGATCATGCGTCCAAGGAACATGAAGATCAATGCCCCAAGAAGAGAGAAAGATCTCCCACCTATGAAGAACATGAACTAGAATAACTCCTAGCTTTGGAGAGACCCAAAAAGAAGAAGAAAGACAAAAGCCAGTTGTAATGTTACAATTGCAAAGAGATGGGACACTATGCCAGTGAATGCCCAGAAAAGAAGAAGAGCCAAGAAGACAAACAAAGGCTAGTGAAACCCAAGATGAGGAAGGTTATTAACCAAGTGATGTGCAAACACTGCAAGGAGTTAGGACATTATGCATCATATTGTCCAAAGAAGCCACCTCAAGACCTCAAACTTATAACATGTTTCAAATGCAAGGAACTAGGCCACTATGCAAACAATTGTCCAGAAAAGATGAAGAACAAGTTAAACATGTCTATGAAGGATCTCAACCTTGGCCCATGAGTCAAGTATGGAAACCAAGGGCACAATGCAAAAGTTTGCTTAGAGAAGTTTTCCCAGGATCCCAAGAAGGACAATATGTAATTTTTGTTTGAAAAATTTTAAGGGCGGTAGTACCCTAGATGCCTTGAGCCTACTTGTAACCCCTAGCCTCCCCAAATATCGGGACGAGATTTATTTTAAGGGTGGTAGCCTGTCACATCCCAAGATTTTCCAAATCTTGTAATGTGAAAATAAATGAATAAAATAAAACTTTGTTTGATTTTCAAGGCCAGAAGAAACTTTTTGAATCCAATTGGAAACTTTCAAAACCTATTTGGATCAAATGAAATCCTAAAGGGATTTAAAAAGTTAAATAAACAATAAACTTCAAAATATTTAGATTACTATTTTGGATCTTTTAAATAAAAGGTTTTGGCTTTCAAAAGAAAAAGTGGATTTATAAATAAAGATTATTTTACAGAGCCAAATTAAACCTTGGCCAAGTATTTAAAATAAAATGTTTTGTTTTGATTAAAAATAGTAAAGGTTTATTTAAATAAAATAATAAGGAATTAATATCCAAATTATATTTAAATAAAAGGTTTTACCATTTTAATTAAAACATCAAAACTTATTAAATTATTTTATATAAGTTTTCTAAGTATTTTATTTTCTTAATTAAAACCTACTGAAGTGTTTTGGTTTTATTTTAGATTTCAAAATAAATATTTTAATAAAACAAATCCTATTTTATTTAATAACTAAGGTCCATTCTATTTAATTAATAATGGGCCCTATTATTAAAACTATTATTTTGATTTAGGATTTTGGTTCATGTTACTGAACAGAACTAATTTCAAAATTACAAAGATTGGTGTTGTTTGAATTGATTTGGTTGATGTTTGGTTGATTGAAAATTCAAAACAGAAATTGAAATTGGAAAAAAGAAAATAGATTCAGAACAAAAAAAAAGATCAGACCAAGCCCAGCCGATCCCAGCCCAGCAGCCCACCTCTCTTCCCAGCGAGTCGTTATTTTCTCACTCAGGAAACTACCCGCACCGAGTATGGCGATTGGACCCCACACTCACGCACCCTCTCTCGCAGACAGCCTGGACCCACCTAGCCACCACGACGTCATCAAACTCGCGCGCCCGTTGCCAGTGAGTAATTCTCGGCATAAATTCGCTCTAATGCGATCTTAATCTCCAAAACCATCAAGCCCCTCTTAATCCCCTCTGACTCCTCCTCATTTCCCCTCAACAACCACCGCAAATGAGCCATTGAGCACCTCGAATTCGAGCTCAACGTCTCGCCGGTGCTGACGAGTTCCAGAGCCAAATTCCGGTGAAAAGAACACACCCGCGCCTCCAATTTTCTGTTGAATCTCCCTAGTATTCATACGCGCACCTTCCTGACTCCTTGGTTTGGTTTCTTGATCCCCAGGCATTCGACATTGACAACATCTGCAAGCGATGCCGCAAGCATGACTCCGGCCACCCCTAGGAACCATTCCAGGAAGCAAACCTCCACCGCTCCAACGCCACTGGCTTTGCCCAGAACTTCTGTGCATCGTCTCCGTCTCCACCATCTTCGGGAACCACCAGAACGTCGCCTTCTTACACATCCCGAGCGTCGCCGCCATCCTCACCATCACCGGTGACCAGAGCCACCAGGTGAGCCAGCACCCTCTGTTCCTTACCCTTCGATCTTACTTCGACGGACACGATTAGATCTAGCCCAGCCTAGCCGAGCCACGCGCCGTGAGCCAAGCCTCCAGCCTAGCTCGAGCCTTGATGAATCTACACCGTTAGTTTTATGTAAATCGTGCGACCCACACCAGCTATCCACACTGAACCGGTATCATCCAACCAGAACACGCCACGTGTACAGATTTCGTTTTAAAAACAGATTTGAATCTGTTATAGATTCAAGTTTCAAACCTTTGTAACTTTCAAACCACACGTCCAAAAATTACAAATTTTATATCAATGGATTCAGGAGAACAAACCCTAGCCAACCATGCCCTTAGTTTAGTAAATAGTATCTGTTAGCTTGTTGGTTTTTGCAGAAACTTTTGAATGCTTGTTAAGACTAGAAAAATAATTCAAAAATGTTTTTGAGTTTGAAACCTTGGCAAAATGGTTTCTGGTGAACTTACTGACCCTAGGAACCAACCCATGGAATTAAAAATGAATTTGGTGAAATTTAGGATAAGTTAATTGATTTAGCTCATTTCTAGCCAAATAGAAATAAAGATTTTGGTTATGAAAATACTTTTATAAAGAAAACTTTGGGAAAATGTTTTGTAACAAACCTACTGACCCTAGGAAACACTTTGTGGACTCAAAAATGTATTTGGTGAAATAAAATAATGATTCTTTGATTTAAAACCATTTCTAGTCAAATAGAAATGTGGTTTAATTATTAAAAATGATTTTTAAGGAAAAATTTTGAGAAATGTTTTGTTTTAAACTCTCTGACCTAAACAACAAGTTTTATGGTTTGAAAACATATTTGGTGAACGTTGGAGATTAAGGCCTTGGTAAAAATATTTCTACACCACAGAAAAAGATACTTTGTTTGAAAATGGTTTTGAAGTGAAACCTTTTGCAAATGACTTTGCCACTTTACAAAATGACCATTAGGTGCTTTCAAATGCTTATGACCCATTAGGAACCACTTTTTCAAATTAAACAAAGCTTGGCATGCTTGCATGCATTACTTTGACTTTGTCAGTTTATGTGTTGATTTGCTTGATTGGTAGATTGAGTATGTGCCTTGCTTGGTTGATTTGTAGTGACTTGAAGAGTGTAATTGTTGCAAGGACAAGGAGTGAACCCATAATCTACCAAAAAGGCAAGTGATGCTTCATACTTTTGTCCCATTACTTTCACTATGCATTAGTGATTTTTCTAAGTAAAACTTGCATGGAACTTTTGCTAAGTATAAACCTTGCTATAGGAAAACCTAGTAGATGAATCCTTAGTAGGATTTTCCTAAGCTAAGATTCCTACTACTATCAAGCTTAGCCTAGCTAATAGAAAACATGGGTGGAATATATATTCACACTATGGAAAAATATACTAAGTCTGAGGACTTGTGTTTTTGTTTAATAAAACAACCAAGTTAATGAATCACCTGGGTGGAATGGTAATTGCTTGGTGGTTTTTGGTTGAGTGGTTACACAAGGCCAGGGGACTGGTGAACCTTGTGTATCTCACTTGTGGATGGCCACCCAGGAACAAAGAGATTTGAGATGTCAAATGTTGAGAAGCTTCAAGTGCAACCACTTGGCAATATGGGCTCTGCCATGATCATATAGGTTGCAAGAACTTAGCCATATGGACAGAGGGTGGTAGTGTTTGATAGGTTGGAGCGCGTCCATTTTGGTCTAAGGGAAGGCTTCTGAAAGATCTTGTCTTGGGAAACCAATTCTTGTGGAGAAAGTGCACCACCTCTGCAGAGTGTAGAATCTAAGTACTTAGCCATGTCCCTGGTAAAGGACAATTTGAGCATCAAGACATGGAAGCAATCAAGAATCTCATCATTCAAATTTCTAAGTTAAAACTTGTGGATTGAACAAGGGTTGTTTGAAATATTCAATCTTTGATTGAGAGATGCCTTGTAAAGGATCTTCTATCTTGGATTGAGAAAAATGATTTTATCAAAGCAAAAACTTAGTATTTTCATATGTTAAGCAAAAATCTATTTTGAGCAATGCAAGCCTCAACTCCACTTAGCCAAATGCATATAGATGATAGACTCCACTATACTGTTATAGTATCACTTGCCAATACAATTCAAATGTATTGACCCTTTGTGGCTGTAACTTGTATGTTGCAGGTTTGATTGTTTTTAGTTAAGATTGATTGATTAGGATTACAAAGTCTAGAACCAACATCTGCCTGTGGCACTTTGAAGATGAAGGACCCATACTTATAGTTATTCCGCTGCAATGTAATGTAATAGACAAATGAGCTATGTAATGATGTAATAAAATTTTGTTATTCATGGTTATAAAGTTATATTATGACCTTTGTTTCTTGATATTACATCTAAATTGTGGATGCTAGCTATTGATCCAGGGACTAGCATTGTAAACACAGGGGGCTCTATCTTATTAAAGATTGGGACCCCTACAGATGGTATCAGAGCATTGTGTTGCCTGTAGGATTTGTAAACCTAGGATTGGACAAAACCCCTTAGAAAAATAGGAGTTATACTTGTTCCAAAAACTTATTTACAAAATCTTGTAAACTCTTTCCTCAACCATTTTGGTTTCAACTCTACATCTCTTCTACTTCAACTTGATGGAAAAGCCTACCCCATGACCAAAGACTACACCATGTGCAAAGGACTTCTTCAACTTCTTCAACTCTAATGACTTCAACATCTCCAGCATATTCACCAAGGACTTCCAACTTGGATACCACTAAGGACTACAAGTGAAACAAGGAAATCTTGCTCAAGATTTAGAGACTGAGGGAATGCAAAAGTTAGAAGGAGCCTACATCACTTGAAGTATTGTGACCAAAAGTTTTTCCAAGGAAACCAAGATCTCATGCAAGAAGAATCAACCAAGAAGGAAGGAAAGATCACAAGTGAACCATGTAGATGGACCACCATTTATAGTTAAAGTCAAACACACCAACTTATGTGGTGTAACAAAAATAGTTTGTTGCCTAAAGATAAGCTTGAAACATGTTGTTTGAGTGGAATGTTTGTTTGTGATTTCTTGCACATTGCTTGTGTGATTTGTGATGTGTGTGAATAGAATTATTCCCTTAGAAATTTTGTTGCCTATTCTAATCCCAATCCAACCCAAACAGATGACTACTTCAAGAGACTCCAACATCAAGGTTGATGACAACAACAACAACCAAGAGGACAACATGAAAGAAATCATAGCAACCCAAAACCAGTTGAGCCAAGAGACAACTCAACTATTAGCCAACAACAATGGACTAGACCCAGCCATACAAAGGATTTTGAAACTTCAATCCCAATTGTTGCAAGGATTGGTTACTCAAATGATCAACATGAGAGAAAAAATTTTCCAAAGAGCTAATGACAACAAGGATGACAAAGATGTTATTCTAGAAGGAACCCAAGCTAGCAATACTTATGGAGACAAGGATCATGCATCCAAGGAACATGAAGATCAATGCCCCAAGAAGAGAGAAAGATCTCCCACCTATGAAGAACATGAACTAGAAGAACTCCTAGCTTTGGAGAGACCCAAAAAGAAGAAGAAAGACAAAAGCCAGTTGCAATGTTACAATTGCAAAGAGATGGGACACTATGCCAGTGAATGCCCAGAAAAGAAGAAGAGCCAAGAAGACAAACAAAGGCTAGTGAAACCCAAGATGAGGAAGGATATTAACCAAGTGATGTGCAAACACTGCAAGGAGTTAGGACATTATGCATCATATTGTCCAAAGAAGCCACCTCAAGACCTCAAACTTATAACATGTTTCAAATGCAAGGAACTAGGCCACTATGCAAACAATTGTCCAGAAAAGATGAAGAACAAGTTAAACATGTCTATGAAGGATCTCAACCTTGGCCCATGAGTCAAGTATGGAAACCAAGGGCACAATGCAAAAGTTTGCTTAGAGAAGTTTTCCCAGGATCCCAAGAAGGACAATATGTAATTTTTGTTTGAAAAATTTTAAGGGCGGTAGTACCCTAGATGCCTTGAGCCTACTTGTAACCCCTAGCCTCCCCAAATATCGGGACGAGATTTATTTTAAGGGTGGTAGCCTGTCACATCCCAAGATTTTCCAAATCTTGTAATGTGAAAATAAATGAATAAAATAAAACTTTGTTTGATTTTCAAGGCCAGAAGAAACTTTTTGAATCCAATTGGAAACTTTCAAAACCTATTTGGATCAAATGAAATCCTAAAGGGATTTAAAAAGTTAAATAAACAATAAACTTCAAAATATTTAGATTACTATTTTGGATCTTTTAAATAAAAGGTTTTGGCTTTCAAAAGAAAAAGTGGATTTATAAATAAAGATTATTTTACAGAGCCAAATTAAACCTTGGCCAAGTATTTAAAATAAAATGTTTTGTTTTGATTAAAAATAGTAAATGTTTATTTAAATAAAATAATAAGGAATTAATATCCAAATTATATTTAAATAAAAGGTTTTACCATTTTAATTAAAACATCAAAACTTATTAAATTATTTTATATAAGTTTTCTAATTATTTTATTTTCTTAATTAAAACCTACTGAAGTGTTTTGGTTTTATTTTAGATTTCAAAATAAATATTTTAATAAAACAAATCCTATTTGATTTAATAACTAAGGTCCATTCTATTTAATTAATAATGGGACCTATTATTAAAACTATTATTTTGATTTAGGATTTTGGTTCATGTTACTGAACAGAACTAATTTAAAAATTACAAAGATTGGTGTTGTTTGAATTGATTTGGTTGATGTTTGGTTGATTGAAAATTCAAAACAGAAATTGAAATTGGAAAAAAGAAAATAGATTCAGAACAAAAAAAAAGATCAGACCAAGCCCAGCCGATCCCAGCCCAGCAGCCCACCTCTCTTCCCAGCGAGTCGTTATTTTCTCACTCAGGAAACTACCCGCACCGAGTATGGCGATTGGACCCCACACTCACGCACCCTCTCTCGCAGACAGCCTGGACCCACCTAGCCACCACGACGTCATCAAACTCGCGCGCCCGTTGGCAGTGAGTAATTCTCGGCTTAAATTCGCTCTAATGCGATCTTAATCTCCAAAACCATCAAGCCCCTCTTAATCCCCTCTGACTCCTCCTCATTTCCCCTCAACAACCACCGCAAATGAGCCATTGAGCACCTCGAATTCGAGCTCAACGTCTCGCCGGCGCCGACGAGTTCCAGAGCCAAATTCCGGTGAAAAGAACACACCCGCACCTCCAATTTTCTGTTGAATCTCCCTAGTATTCATACGCGCACCTTCCTGACTCCTATGTTTGGTTTCTTGATCCCCAGGCATTCGACATTGACAACATCTGCAAGCGACGCCGCAAGCACGACTCCGGCCACCCCTAGGAACCATTCCAGGAAGCAAACCTCCACCGCTCCAACGCCACTGGCTTTGCCTAGAACTTCTGTGCATCGTCTCCATCTCCACCATCTTCGGGAACCACCAGAACGTCGCCTTCTTACACATCCCGAGTGTCGCCGCCGTCCTCACCATCGCCGGTGACCAGAGCCACCAGGTGAGCCAGCACCCTCTGTTCCTTACCCTTCGATCTTACTTCGACGGACACGATTAGATCTAGCCCAGCCTAGCCGAGCCACGCGCCGTGAGCCAAGCCTCCAGCCTAGCTCGAGCCTTGATGAATCTACACCGTTTGTTTTATGTAAATCGTGCGACCCACACCAGCTATCCACACTGAACCGGTATCATCCAACCAGAACACGCCACGTGTCCAGATTTCGTTTTAAAAACAGATTTGAATCTGTTATAGATTCAATTTTCAAACCTCTGTAACTTTCAAACCACACATCCAAAATTTACAAATTTTATATCAATGGATTCAGGAGAACAAACCCTAGCCAACCATGCCCTTAGTTTAGTAAATAGTATCTGTTAGCTTGTTGGTTTTTGCAGAAACTTTTGAATGCTTGTTAAGACTAGAAAAATAATTCAAAAATGTTTTTGAGTTTGAAACCTTGGCAAAATGGTTTCTGGTGAACTTACTGACCCTAAAATGAATTTGGTGAAATTTAGGATAAGTTAATTGATTTAGCCCATTTCTAGCCAAATAGAAATAAAGATTTTGGTTATGAAAATACTTTTATAAAGAAAACTTTGGGAAAATGTTTTGGACCAAACCTAATGACCCTAGGAAACACTTTGTGGACTCAAAAATGTATTTGGTGAAATAAAATAATGATTCTTTGATTTAAAACCATTTCTAGTCAAATAGAAATGTGGTTTAATTATTAAAAATGATTTTGAAGGAAAACTTTTGAGAAATGTTTTGTTTTAAACTCTCTGACCTAAACAACAAGTTTTATGGTTTGAAAACATATTTGGTGAACCTTGGAGATTAATGCCTTGGTAAAAATATTTCTACACCACATAAAAAGATACTTTGTTTGAAAATGGTTTTTGAAGTGAAACATTTTGCAAATGACTTTGCCACTTTACAAAATGACCATTAGGTGCTTTCAAATGCTTATGACCCATTAGGAACCACTTTTTAAAATTAAACAAAGCTTGGCATGCTTGCATGCATTACTTTGACTTTGTCATTTTATGTGTTGATTTGCTTAATTGGTAGATTGAGTATGTGCCTTGCTTGGTTGATTTGTAGTGACTTGAAGAGTGTAATTGTTGCAAGGACAAGGAGTGAACCCATAATCTACCAAAAAGGCAAGTGATGCTTCATACTTTTGTCCCATTACTTTCACTATGCATTAGTGATTTTTCTAAGTAAAACTTGCATGGAACTTTTGCTAAGTATAAACCTTGCTATAGGAAAACCTAGTAGATGAATCCTTAGTAGGATTTTCCTAAGTTAAGATTCCTACTACTATCAAGCTTAGCCTAGCTAATAGAAAACATGGGTGGAATATATATTCACACTATGGAAAAATATACTAAGTCTGAGGACTTGTGTTTTTGTTTAATAAAACAACTAAGTTAATGAATCACCTGGGTGGAATGGTAATTGCTTGGTGGTTTTTGGTTGAGTGGTTACACAAGGCCAGGGGACTGGTGAACCTTGTGTATCTCACTTGTGGATGACCACCCAGGAACAAAGAGATTTGAGATGTCAAATGTTGAGAAGCTTCAAGTGCAACCACTTGGCAATATGGGCTCTGCCATGATCATATAGGTTGCAAGAACTTAGCCATATGGACAGAGGGTGGTAGTGTTTGATAGGTTGGAGCGCGTCCATTTTGGTCTAAGGGAAGGCTTCTGAAAGATCTTGTCTTGGGAAACCAAGTCTTGTGGGGAAAGTGCACCACCTCTGCAGAGTGTAGAATCTAAGTACTTAGCCATGTCCCTGGTAAAGGACAATTTGAGCATCAAGACATGGAAGCAATCAAGAATCTCATCATTCAAATTTCTAAGTTAAAACTTGTGGATTGAACAAGGGTTGTTTGAAATATTCAATCTTTGATTGAGAGATGTGTAACATCCCTAAATTCATATTCCAAAACTCATTCATATCATTCTTGCATCATTCATCCATTTAGGGTTTTTCTCAAAAACCATTTAGAGACAAAAGTTGAGCTATGATTTCATGTGTGCAAATTCAACTCAATTGGCCATCACCCTTTGGGATTGGATTGTTTAGGAACTTGATTGCTTGCCTCCATTGTTGGAAAGTTTAGGTGTAGCATTTTAACCCAAGTTTCCAATTTAGAAATATTTTCTAAACCCTATTTCAATCATTCACAAACTAGAGACAAGTCTCTGTTTGTTTCAAAACCCAAGCTTGACCAGGCCCTTACAAAGTAACCACTTGGTTAAATGACTATATTTGAAACCACAGAACCCTGCAAAGATCCCCAATTTTGTTTGAATTCAAAAGGATTTGAATTCATATCAAAAATCATTCCAGAAAATAGAAATAGAAAAAGAAAAGAAGCAAACAAAAGAAAAGGGCCAAGCGCTAGGAATTTAGCCCAGCAGTGGAACAGGCCCAACCAGCCCACCCGGGGCATTCCTTTTCCTCCCGCACGCGCGAGCGCACGCGTTCAGCCGCTGACAGGCAAGACCCCACTTCCACCTCGCGCACGTCGCTGACAAGCGGGCCTCTTCCACGCCAGCATCGTCTCCACCCGCACGACCAGTTCATCCCCAATCAACGCGGCCGTTTCCTGTGTTTAATTCACGGCGTCAATTCGAATCAACGCCCGAGTGATTCTCGCTCATGATCAGGCTATATAAACCCCCTCTGCCCCCTCTCTCTTTTCCCCCAAACCCCAAGCACAGAACGCCCCCAGGCTGCGCGCATTGCTCTCTGCAACCCCGCCGTCTCCGACGACTGCGCCGGCAAATTCCGGTGAGCCTAGAGTTTCCCTCGGTCTCGCGTTTACGCTATCATGTTCAGTGAATCTCTGTGCACCTTCTGACACCCTCCGTTCACCTTCGCATTACCCGTAGCTTCGACAACGTCGACGACTGGCCGCCACCGTCTTCTGCACGAACTCCGGCGAGCTCTAGTGGTAAGTCCAGACCGCCCCGAACCTTGTCATTCACGCTCGCATGATCTCCGTGGTCTTCCGCATCTAACCACACCTCCCTTTGGCATCCTAGTGATCTACAACGTCGCCTCCGACCTCGAGCAGAACCACCGTTGCCAGATCCAACTCCGGCGAGAAATCTACCGCAACCCTGAGCGCCCCTTGCCGAGCTGATCACACGTCGAGCATCCCCACATCCTCGCGGTCTCGGTGAGCATCTCCCCCATCCACCTAGCGATCTGTACCGCCGGCGCCGCCACCGTCTGGTCGTCGCCGCCACGCATAGCCGATAAGCGCCGCCAGATTTTGGCTCGTTGTTTTGGATCGTTGGATATGTATCGAAGCGCTAGGATAGATCCACTTAACCCCGAAGCGGTACGCGATCTGGAGCGTACGATCTGTTTAGATCCTGCGGCTGCAGAGCGCGATCCAACCGAAGCGGTATGCGCCAATCACAGCGCGACGCGTGGCTAGGGTTAGATCTAAAAATAGATTTAAATCTGAAATTTGATCCAGATTCAAATGCTTATAACTTTTGATTGCCACGTTAGATTTTTGCAAACTTTATACCGTTGGATTCAGTGAAACAAGACCTTTCTGAATATTCAATTTGTTTAACAAATAGTAACAATTAAAAAGACTTTATTTGTAGAACAAGTTTAAGGCTATTTTTAGATATAGATTTATTTTGGTAAATTATATTGGTGCCAAATAAAGTTTAGTTGGCAAACTTGTGACATGTTAAGTTTCAGTAGACATGAGCATACTTGGTAGAATTTTCAAAATATCACCACTTAGTAAATTCTTGCATGCATGCATTCATAATATTTTTGGTTGTATATAATTGTGTGTAATTGTATGCTATAATTTCTTGTGTAGATTTTGCTAGTGATTGTGATTGTGAAGAGTGCTACTCTCCCCACTACCAAGGCAAGTGATATTTTCATGAATATTTCTATCCTATGTTTTGTACTAGCACTAGATATTTTGCTAAAGTGTTGCATGCTATTTTTGCCTGGTGCTAAGTTGGGAAATCCTAAGTAGAGTAGAATAGTAGAATTGCTAGGGAATTTTCCTAAGTTAAGATATCATAACATGCTTAGCCTAGCTACTTAGCAAACAAGGGTGGTGAACATCTATACCTATGGTGATGAAAATATTTCTAAGTCAAGAGACTTATGTTTTCTAATAAAACAATTAAGACAAATGAACCTCCTGGGTGGAATGGATGTTTGGGTTATGTTGAGTGGTTACACAAGGCCATGGACTTGGGTTGTGTATCTCACTTGTGGTATGCCACCCAGGCACAAAGGGATTTGGAGGCCAAGTGTTGAGAAAGCTTACAGTGCAACCACTTGGCAATATGGGCTCTGCCTTGATCATATAGGTTGCTAGAACTTAGTCATTTGGACAGTTGGTGGTAGATGGGATGATAGGTTGGAACGCGTCCATTTGACTAAGGAAAGGCTTCTGAAAGGTCCTGTCTTGGGAAACCAAGTCTGGTGGGGAAAGTGCACAACCTCTGCAGATGGAAAACCTAAGTACTTAGCCTAGTCCAAGGCAATGGACACTTTTGAGCATCAAGACATGGAAGCTACAAGAATCTCATCACTCCAACTTCTAAAGTAAAATTTATGGGTGAACAAGGGAGAAGACCCCAATGTCTATTGGTGGTTCTTTGGGAATGTTTTGACAAAGAAAACTTAGTGATTTCAACTAATAGGAAAAACCTATTTTCAAGCAAAGAAAGCCAAGCTACACTTAGCCAAATGCATATAGTAATATATTCCACTTACAATACACTAAGGTATCACTTGCCAATACTATTCCAAAGTATTGACCCTCTGTGGCTGTAACTTGTGATGTTGCAGGTTACTCCGATGATGAGTAGGAGTCATGAGTCTACACTCAACATGCTTTCCTGTGGCACATGAAGATAAAGACTTGTGTTTATTTACTTATTCCTTAAACTCTGTATTAGGCCTATGGCCATGAGTTGTAAAAGACTATGTTTTATCTCTGGAATGAATGTAATAAACGACCTTTGTATCTGTGTACTTCATCTTAAACTGTGGATGCTAGCATTGATCCAGGGACTAGCATTGCAATCACAGGGATCCTTATTCCTTTATAAAGTAGGGGTCTAACAGATGGTATCAGAGAATTGTGTTGCCTGTAGGATTATGACCCTAGGATTTGAAAACCACTAAGGAAAAATTTTCAACTACTTCTACACTTGTCTATTCTTCTCGTAAAACTTATCTAATCTTTTCATTCTCAACTCCATTTGTAGATGAACTCCATCAACGAAGCCGTGAAGAAAGGACCACTCATGACCATGACCTTGGAGAGTGAAACTGAGTTTCCCAATATACTCAAGGACCTCATGGTGGCAATGGAAGCACATGGTGCAGCTGTGTACAAGGGCTTTCCAGTGATGGATGAAGGAGTAGAGTATTGGTGGGTACAACTTCACTTGTACAAAAACAAGGAAGACAACCACAAAGAAAGAGGATTCTGCATGTACACCAATACTAAAATGCACACCACATTCTTTGAGTCAGCCAGAGATGCAGCTTGGAGGACTATCAAAGAACTAAGTGCTAGAGTCAAGTGCAGAATGCTCAACCTCCAAAAAGACTTAGAGAAGGAGAAGGAACTTACCCAAGAGTTGGAAGCCACCAACCAAGAGTTAAGGGGAGATATAATAGACTTAGTGATGGAGTCATGTGAGCAAGATAGGTGGATTGCCTCTAGGAACATTGTGATAGCCACCAGATCCAGTGAGATAGGCCTATAAGCACACTTTGTAGTGGACCACCATCTATCACCTTATTTTCCAAAATGATACCTTAAATAAGTTGGACCTTGTTTGATGTAATGGATTTGTGTATGCATGACTTGTGTGATATTTGTGTTCCATGGTTATGTATGAGATGGTTGTTTTGTGTTCATCTTAAATAGTGTTGTTCTAACTTTTCAATTTTATAAATAGATGCCTATTGCCGTCAGCACTGTTGAGGAGTTCCAGGTTACTCGTTTCGGACCCCGTATCATTGAGCTTACCACTTTGCTCGATCTCCCTCTTCCCACCATCACGGTGTACCCACTCACAAAGTTCGAGAGGAAGGACCTCTGGGGCTTCAAGGTGAACCAGCCAGGACGCCAGACTGAGCCTACTACAGAGGCCATCATCTTCAAGCTGATGCACGATGACAGGGAGAGAGGCATGGAGGTAGTCATGCAGGACCTGATAGGACGCTTGTTAGGCCGTCACTCCCGACAGGTTAGGGGTACTCACTTCCACGTCTTCGGAAGGCGTGATGTTGATGGAGATTCCATCGACTTTGAGGACGACTCGAGGGACACGGCAGAGCCGATACGTCTCTATCTCCAGGACTTAGAGACTCTCCTCAGGCACGTGGACACGGATAGGACGAACGTCATGCTTGGCAATGACGAACTTTAGGTACAGCTACGCGAGAAGGACAAGCTTTTTGCGCAGCAGGATGAGATGATCAAGGAAATGGAGACAAAGTTCGAGGCCCAGGACCGCAAGTTCAAGAGTCAAGAGAAACGCGTCCAGGATAGGAACAAGAAAATCCGGGACATGACCGAGGAACTGAAGTCCAAGGACTTCGAGCTTGAGCAGCAGCAGATGGTTATTGAGAGGCTTCGCTCCCAGAAGAGGGCTCTCAAGGCCAAGGTCGATTCCTTGACTACTACGATTGAGGAGAACAAGACCGCGATGGAGAATGCAGGTCTTACCTTCGTCGAGGAGGAGATTGACGCTGATGAGTAGACTTGACTACTCGTTTACCTTTCATATTCATACTTGTTATTGTGAACTTATTATTGGACCATCCGACATGTGGATGGCTTGCCACTTGTGTGTTTTACTTCATGAGCTTATTATGTGGTTGTTGAACCTTTATTCTTATGTTGCTTGTTATGTGTTTGCTTATGATGTATTGTGCATAAAACATCTATGGGTATATCATTCTTATCTATTTGAACAAACCACAGATGCCTCCCCGTCGCGCAAACCCCAACCCCAACAACATCACCCCGGAAATGCAACAAATGATGAATGCGCAAACACAGCTTATGCAAATGATGACAACATTCATCCAGAACCAGAATAATAACAACAACAACAACAACCCCAACAACAACAACAACAATAACAACAACAACAACAACCCTCCGGGTTTTGATACGCTCACCAGATTTCTGCGTCTGAGGCCAGCTAAGTTTTCGGGAACAACTGATCCCATGGTAGCCAATGACTGGCTACGTTCTGTGAACAAGGACTTAGTGACCGTGGGTTGCACAGATGCTGAAAAAGTCAAGTTCGCAGCACATCTGTTGGAAGGACCAGCCGCCACATGGTGGGACAACTTCCAAATCACCACTCCTATTGATGAAGTGACTTGGGACATCTTTGAAGATGGCTTTCGCACTGCTCATATCTCATCAGGAATGATGAGTCTGAAAAAGAAGGAGTTTCATAACCTGAAGCAGCGCCACCGTAGCGTGGCTGAGTACATAGAAGAGTTCAACAATCTGGCGCGCTACGCACCGGATGAGGTTGATATAGATGCCAAGAGAAAGGAAAAGTTCTTGGAGGGTTTGAATGATGAGCTGAACCTACAGTTGTCTGTGGCATATGTTCCAACTTATCATTCGTTGTGTGACAAGGCTGCTATTTTGGAAAGTAAAATGAAGCAAGTCGAGAGTAGGAAGAGGAAACACTCCGACAAGCACAGCTCGGGATCGTCTCACAAACGATCTCACTATGATGACAGTGGCAGCTCAGGATCCCACAAGCATGGGAAATTCAACAAGCACCACAATCACAATCGTCATGACAACAAGCATCACCGCAGTCATGACAATGACAAGTACAAGAACCACAAGAGTGGACATAAGAACCACCACAGTGGAAGTGGTAGCGGAAGTGGAAGTCAGCCTGCTAAAAGGGACATCAGTCAGGTTGAATGCTTCAAATGCAAGAAGATGGGACACTATGCAAATGAGTGCCCCGAAAAGAAGGTGGAAGGACCTAACAAGCCGAATCCTTTCCAGAAAGGACAGGTTAACCACATCAATGTGGAGGAGATCTATGAAGAGCCTGATGCCGTTGCTGGTAAGTTCAGACTCAATTCCATTCCAGCATTTGTACTCTTTGATACCGGTGCATCTCATTCATTCATATCAAAAACATTCATTGAAAGAAATGAACTACCGGTAGAAACCATTGGGTGTCCTATAAGAGTAAGTTCTCCGGGTGGAGAAATGTTAGCAAACTCTGGATGTCATGACTTAGTCATAGAGTTTGGGAAACATAAGTTTCCAGTGAACCTGATAATTCTGAATTCCCAAGGATTGGATGTGATTTTGGGCATGGATTGGATGGCTAAGTATGGAGGAATACTAGATTGCGCCAATCGTACAGTTGCACTTACAACCCCAGAAGGAAAAAGAATAAAATTCAGATCTAACTTTGAATCCAAGGGAAGTAAACTGAATTCTCTTAAGGGGGTTAGCATGGACAGTGTGCCAATTGTGTGTGAGTATCCGGATGTATTTCCGGAGGAGTTACCAGGAATGCCACCAGATAGAGATGTGGAGTTTCTGATAGATTTGGTACCAGGCTCTGGACCAATAGCTAAGAGACCGTACAAAATGTCAGTTGATGAACTGAAAGAACTCAAGAAGCAGTTAGGAGAACAGTTGCAGAAACGGTTTATTCAACCAAGTTCTTCAACTTGGGGAGCCCCAGTATTGTTTGTGGAGCAAAAGGATAGAACGCAAAGATTGTGTATTGACTACCGTTCTCTCAACGAGGTGACCATCAAGAACAAATATCCTTTGCCAAGAATCAACGACTTGTTTGATCAGTTAGAAGGAGCATGTGTGTTCTCGAAGATTGATCTTCGGTCAGGCTATTTTCAACTCAAGATAAGAGAGCAAGACATACCTAAGACAGCATTCACCACAAGGTATGGATTGTATGAGTACACTGTGATGCCTTTTGGTTTAACCAACGCTCCAGCATACTTCATGAATATGATGAACAAGGTATTCATGGAATTCCTTGACAAGTTTGTGGTCGTTTTCATCGATGACATCTTAGTCTACTCCAAGAGCAAGTAAGAACATGAAAGACACTTGCGCTTAATACTTGAAAAGTTAAGAGAGCATAAACTTTATGCCAAGTTTAGCAAGTGTGAGTTCTGGTTAGAGGAAGTTGGTTTTCTTGGTCACGTTGTGACAAAGGATGGTGTGGCAGTTGATCCTGCTAAAGTTTCAGCTGTGACAGAATGGGAATCTCCCAAGAATGTGAAGGAAGTTCGTAGTTTCCTCGGCTTAGCAGGTTACTACAGAAGGTTCATTGAAAATTTCTCGAAGGTTGCTAAGCCAATGACAGAATTGTTAAAGAAGGACAAGAAATTTGTTTGGTCTGAAGGTTGCGAAGTCAGCTTCCAAGAGTTGAAGAAGAGACTTGTGACAGCACCAGTGCTATGTCTGCCAGATTTGGAAAAGGATTTCCAAGTATATTGTGATGCGTCTCATCAAGGTTTGGGTGCCGTACTTATGCAAGATGGTAAAGTCGTAGCCTATGCTTCGAGACAACTCAAAACTCATGAAGTAAACTATCCTACTCATGATTTGGAGTTGGCCTCTGTCGTCCATGCACTCAAAACATGGAGACATTACCTTTTGGGAAAACGATGTGAAGTGTTCACCGATCATAAAAGCTTGAAGTATATCTTCACCCAGAAGGAAATCAATATGAGACAAAGAATATGGCTAGAACTTATCAAGGATTACGACTTAAGTTTGCAATACCATCCCGGTAAAGCAAATGTAGTAGCTGTAGGGGTTCGTAGCATGGAAAACCAAATTTTCTATCGCATACAAACAAACAAGCCAAGATCTATCTACTAGATTGTAGCAACGAGTCGATGGTATAACTTACCCTCGAAGATTCCAAAGTGTTTAACGAGAGCAGATTCTCGTGGGTGATGTAGTCGTACTCTTTCCGATCTCAAGATCGTGTAGACGATCCTTCCGGCGCCATGTTCCGGCAGCGCTCCCGCAGTCGGTCACACGTTCGGTACTCGACGAAGACCTTCCTCTCCCTTGTTCCAGCAGGCAGCGGTTGTAGCACTCTCCTCGCGATTCCGGCAGCACAACGGCGTGGTACCGGAAGTAGAGGGGAGATCCCGCAGGGCTTCGCCTTAAGCCGGAGCGAGTATGGTGGAGTATGAGAGAGAGCTATTAGTGGTCTAGGGATTAGACACACCAATTAGAAGGCTCTAAACCGAAGGCTAGGGCAATTAGAAGCTCTAAACCAAAACGGCTCTAAACCGGAGATTAGAGGATAGGAACTTGTGTGTCTAGAGGAGGAGGCCCTGCCCCTCCTTTTATGGGTGGAGGTTGCGGCCAAGGGAGGGGAGTCCCTCCCCAAGTCAGCCTTGGTTGGCACGCCGGCTTGGGGAGGAGACTCCTCCCCCAAGTCGGTTCCCAACTCCTCTTGCTTGTTTCCCACAGTTTCTTGTTTTAGCCGTTTGACTTTCAAACTGGACATTTGACTTTTCTGTTTTAGGATTCAATTTAATCCTTTATTTGGAACAGCAAGAACACTTAGTACATGATGCAATCATTCCAATATGTAATGACACATTCATGTACCCCTCCCCCCGGAGTGTCGGACATTCCGGAACCTTCTAGAACATTCCCGATGAAAACACCGGAATCATTCCCGAACTCGGAAACGGGACTTTCCTTATATGAATCTTATTCTCCGGACCATTCCGGATCACCTCGTGATATCCCGGATCCCATCCGAGACTCCGAATCGGTCTCTTTCTCATAATACCATAACTACTCAAAACAACGTCGAATCCTTAAGTGTGTCTCCCTACGGTTCGTGAATTATGCGGACATGATCGAGACACTTCTCCGAACAATAACCAATAGAGGAATCTGGAAATTCATATGGCTCCCACATATTTCTACGATTACTTTGCGATCGAATGAACCACTTACATACGATACCAATTTCCCTTTGTCTCACGATAGTTTACTTATCCGAGGTCATGATCGTCGGTATCTCTGCATACCTAGTTCAACCTCGTTACCGATAAGTACTCTTTTCTCGTTCCCGTGATATGTGATCCCTTGTGAGCCAGTCACATGCTTGCAAGCTAATTGGATGACATTCCACCGAGAGGGCCCAGAGTATATCTATCCGTCATATGGATGGACAAATCCCACTCTTGATCCATGTGTTTCAACCAATACTTTCCGAACACTCAATGCCACCTTTATAGCCACCCAGTTACGGTGTGGTGTTTGATGTCATCAAAGCATCCATCCGGTAAAGGTGATATGCATGATCTCATGGTCGAAGGAATTAGGTTACTATGTATCAGAAAGCATATAGCAATTAAACTATTTAAATGACTTGATCTTTATGCTACGCTTATCTATAGGAGTATGTCCATCACATCATTCTCCTAATGATATGATCCTGTTGTTAATAACATCTCTATGTTCATGATCAGGAAACCATGATCATATATTAACCAACAAGCTAGTTTAACAAGAGGCTTTACTAGGGACTCTTATTTTAGTTTACAAATCACACAAGTATTAATGTTTCCGGTTAATACAATTTTAGCATGGTATGTAAACATTTATCATAAGTGTGAAGATATGATAATAACCACTTTATTATTGCCTCTTGGGCATATCTCCAACAGTCTCCCACTTGCACTAGAGTCAATAATCTAGTTTCAAATCTTTGTGTATTCAACACCTATGGCTTTCCGGTGTTGTATGTACACGATTGCTAGTGGTCAACTGATCTCCGGATCTGACACTTCCAGGTCCGTGTGTAATTGCATGTCTTTGCGTCTCTACGCATCACTCATTCTCTAATGAGATGGCTTCTTACAAATTTGGTCCTTTGGTGTGACCTTTAGTTCTTTTGGGGTTAAAACATGTTGATAATATTGTCGTACAATATATCTTCATAGTATTATCCCGCTGTGAACTACACCTAGTTTGATAACAAACTACTTGACACAAATGCCCTCTTTAGCTGCTATTATAGCAGTCATATACTTAGCCGTTTGTAGTATCTGTCACAATGTCTTAACTTTGGAACTCATCCAAATCCATTATGGAACTCACTTTCCATTATATTGTGCCACCCTTAGTTTAGATTGAGATAAACTTAATTTGTACTTTGTGACAAAGCTAGTATCAATGTAGTACTTTTACAATGAACTAACCATCTATTTGTCACTTCTACAAATATTATACTCTTAGTTCTTCCAAAAGATCATAAGAATATCCTTACTATTGTCCAATGATCATCTTACGAATCATTCTGGTATATGCTCACAACATTTAGAGCATAGGACATATCTGGATTTGTACATATCACAGTATGATTGATATAAATATTCTTTGTGATTTCATACATCAAGTATCAATCTATACTTGAATCTTTGTTTCACTTACCAAGTGTCAATACACTTGAATATATCATCAATATTTAACTCATTCAATACTTTCTGTTCGACAAGAACCTTTCTTGTAGTTTCTATATTGAACTCATTCAATACATCATCTATGTACTTTCGGCACAACCATATTAGCGTCTATTGATGCCAAATATTTGGGTTTTGCCTAAGCCTTTCATCGAGATGAAATTCTTATTTTGTGTTAATAAAAGATACATCATTTCCAATCAACAATATGTCTTCCACATAATGTATTAGAAACATGTCTTAGCGCTCCCACTTAATTTCTTGCAAATGCAAGCATCTTCATTGTCTCTGATGAAATTAAACTCTTTTAACAGTTTCATCATAGTGAAGATTCCAACTCCGCTATGCTTACTTCAACCATTGAAGTTTGCATATGTTTTTAGCATCCCTTGAATTTAACAAAACCCTTTGGACCGTGTTATGCACATGTCCTAGATAACGATTCTATTAGAAGAACTTGTTTTGTTTATTCAACTACCATATAACAAAATTTATGCAGTGGTTGCTACATTAATCCGTCTAGACTAAATATCACTATGACAGATCAAATCTTGTCATAGTCAACCTTTGAACATTGTTGTGAACTCTTTCCCAACATGTCGACTATTTCATAGATGTGAAACATCCATGTCTATTTCTTTATAGATCCAAATATGACTGTAAGGTCTTGTACCTTCCCAGAGGGTCTTTCAAGTTCAAATCTTGATCTCTCGTATGTGGAACTATCACGGATTTTATGGCTTCAAGCCATTTTACGGAGTCAGGGCCCATCATCGCTTCTTTGCATGTAGTCGGTTCATTATTCTCAAATAATTATTCAACCCTCAAATCTTGGTATTTGATTGTTCATCCGACCTACTTGGTTCAATAGAAACTTTGACCTCTATAACCACAACCTTTGAGGCACGTGAGCCATGAGCATTGTTGCTGCCTCCGGAACACTTTTCGGTGCTGCGCAACTTTGCACATATAGCTAAGGTTCTTTTAACCTTATCAAAGTTATATTGTCCTCCCACTTATCTCTTCACGAAAAATTCCTTCTCAAAGAAACTTGACGTTCTAAGTGACAAACACTTTTGTCTCCAGTGTTATGGAGGAATACTTAACAGTTATACAAAGACAGGTTCATCCGACTTTGGTTGCACACATCTTTCTTATGCATAGCATACCAATGTTTAAGAAAGGACAACTTGGGTTTTATCCCAAACCATAACTTTATATGGTGTCATTTCAACGGATTCTGATGGAGCTCTTTTCAGTCGAAAAACGGTAATCTCTAAAGCTTTTAATCTTTAAAATATGATGACAGTTTTATGTTTTATACCTTTGATCTTACCATGTCAAACAAGGTTTAATTACATATCTCGAATGCTCCATACTCTTATGGGGTTTGGGGAAATGCAAATCCACGGAACAATTCCTTAAATCTTAGGTATTATGCTAAACTTGTAACTTAAATATCTTCCTTTATGATCTTATCATAAACTATTCATATTCTTGTTACAATGATTTTGCACTTCATCTTGAAAGTCTTTGAACTTTTCAAGTGTTTCATACTTTATCCTTATTAAGTAAATATTCATATATTCACTCAAATTTTCGGAGAAAGCATATGAAGTTGAAATCCATCGCTCTTGACTACACATAATGGACTTCGTACAACAATATGTACAAGTTCCAATAAGCTAGTCATTCGTTCTCTTTTGGCCTATGAACGAAGTTTTAATTATCTCTAGGAAAGTTTCACAAGCATCATTTGATCAAAATCAAATAGACTCCAAAATTCCATCCATATGGATTTTCTTCATGTTTTCTTTCCAATATAATTTAAACGGCGATGTCACTTCCTAAGTGATCTTTTAATCAATTTGTCTTTCGACATTTTTAGCACTAGTTTTATGGATGTGATTTCTCCAACGAGATTTGTGAATCATCCATCTTTTATGGATTACGGCAATTATTTGAACAACCCTTTTGTTCTCATAATACCTGATAAAACAAATCTTGAAGGCAAGCTTTGATGTTTTAACGAGCAACACAATAACCCTTTATTTGTTCTCGATGAACATCATCACATATTCTTTTGCTAGTTAATTAGGCCATTGTGGTTCATGAATTCTGTTGTTTCGTATGACGATTCACACCAACAAATTCAGTATCAAATACTTAAGAACCACATTGTTTGATAAGCAAAGAATATAGCCATAACATGTATATCATCTATATACTTAAACTGAACAATTCTAGTCTTTTCTTTTCTGCCATATATTTATGAGATTCTCTTTCAGTATTTACTTTTCTGTTTGAAAGAATCTATCAACATCAATAGTGGAGTCATACATATGACATATAGTCCAAAGCGTGTATAGTTAAATACCAATGTCTTTGGACTTGCACTTTGAAGTAGATCACCTATCATCAAATGTTTGGTGTTCTTTCAAATTTTCTTTAGTAATCTCTTGGTGTAGTAAACATCTTACCTACATCAAATATTCACCCTCATCATGGATTTATCCATGATCAAGCTACTTTTAGCTTGTAACGGTGAATCGCAAGTATAATGTTGCTCTCCAAAACCTTTTGGAGGATTAGGACAACTAGTGTCTCCAACCTTTTGCAAATTCTCATCAAATATGAGAACATGACTTTTGCCATATTATACTCTATCATGTTGTAACCAATACTTCGTTTCAGATATCACAATATCTTCCACACATCATGGTTTCTGAAACAACTCTTTCAGATCCTAGATAACCTTGATATTAAGAGAATCCTTTGAATATCAAGAATCATGGATACAAACATGATACTTATATACTAACACTTGGAATTGTTACTCTTGATTTAATACTAATTATTAAACTTCATGGAGTAACCGGAACTTACTGAAAGTTTGCAATAGGACTTTTAAACTTTAGATTAACACTTAAAACAATACGATACCAGTTCGTAAAGTATCTAACCAGAATTCTATAGTTATATCATCTCAATTATAACTAAGCGCAAGGTGGTAAACGGATGCCAATGACTACAACAACTATGCAAATTCACTTTGATTTAGTTTATGATAAATTGAGTTCTAATTAATAATTAAATTAATCTTGGTGAACTCCCACTCAAAACAATATCCCTCACATTGTTTTAGTGATCACACGAACCAAATCCACCACATCAAAACCGATCATCACGAGAGTTGATATAGCTTCAATGGCGAACAATCAACATGTTCATCATATCTACTATATGACTCATGCTCTACCTTTCGGTAATCCGTGTTCCTGAGGCCATGTCTGTACATGCTAGGCTCGTCAAGATCAAACCTTAGTTTCTGCATGAGTAAATCTGGCTTGCTCACGTTGTATACACTTGCAGAATCTAACACACCCGATCATCACGTGGTGCTTCGAAACAACAAGCTTTAGCAACGGTGCTAACTAAGGGTGAACACTTTTTGACTTGAAATTCATGTGCATGAGGGATCATCTTATAATGCTACCGTCGTCTACTAAGCAATACAAGATGTATAAAGGATTAACATCACATGCAATTCAATAATATGTGATATGATATGGCCTTTCTTCTTTGTGCTTCCGATCTCCATCTTCCAGCACGAACATGATCTCCATCATCACCGGCATTGCATCAAGGTCAATGACGCCTCTCCATGGTTGTCGTCCACCGGCTTCAACTATTACAACTACTTTGAATAGACACGCGGGTCTTAACAGAAATTAAAGACAACCATATGGCTCCTACCGGTTGCCAACTTACAATAAGGAACATTGCATACATCATATATAATCACAATCATGGCCATATCACATCACTGCACACCCCTGCAAAACAAAGTTAGACGCCTCTAATTTTCTTTGCATGTTTTACGTGGTTTGGGGCTTTCAATAAGTGTCGTTCTAACTTACGAACAAGAACCACAACATTGATACTAGTATTGTTAATCACCCGTTGTAAATTGGATCTTAACTATGCTAGGAGAAACAGGCACCCGCAAAGCCACTTATGCAATACAAGTTGCATGTCAAGCGTGGAGCAAGTCTCATGAACGATGTCATGTAAGGTTAGCCCGGGCCGCTTCATCCCAACATACCGCAAGATACAAAGTACACAAGAAGCAATCAACAATAAAAGCATCAACGCCCATAATGACCATTGTGTTCTACTCGTGCAACAGATCTACATATAAACCTGGCTCTGATACCACTGTAGGGTTCGTAGCATGGAAAACAAAATTTTCTATCGCATACAAACAAACAAGCCAAGATCTATCTACTAGATTGTAGCAACGAGTCGATGGTATAACTTACCCTCGAAGATTCCAAAGTGTTTAACGAGAGCAGATTTTCGTGGGTGATGTAGTCGTACTCTTTCCGATCTCAAGATCGTGTAGACGATCCTTCCGGCGCCACGTTCCGGCAGCGCTCCCGCAGTCAGTCACACGTTCAGTACTCGACGAAGACCTTCCTCTCCCTTGTTCCAGCAGGCAGCGGAGGTTGTAGCACTCTCCTCGCGATTCCGGCAGCACAACGGCGTGGTACCGGAAGTAGAGGGGAGATCCCGCAGGGCTTCGCCTTAAGCCGGAGCGAGTATGGTGGAGTATGAGAGAGAGCTATTAGTGGTCTAGGGATTAGACACACCAATTAGAAGGCTCTAAACCGAAGGCTAGGGCAATTAGAAGCTCTAAACCAAAACGGCTCTAAACCGGAGATTAGAGGATAGGAACTTGTGTGTCTAGAGGAGGAGGCCCTGCCCCTCCTTTTATGGGTGGAGGGTGCGGCCAAGGGGAGGGGAGTCCCTCCCCAATTCGGCCTTGGTTGGCGCGCCGGCTTGGGGAGGAGACTCCTCCCCCAAGTCGGTTCCCAACTCCTCTTGCTTGTTTCCCACAGTTTCTTGTTTTAGCCGTTTGACTTTCAAACTGGACATTTGACTTTTCTGTTTTAGGATTCAATTTAATCCTTTATTTGGAACAGCAAGAACACTTAGTACATGATGCAATCATTCCAATATGTAATGACACATTCATGTACCCCTCCCCCCGGAGTGTCGGACATTCCGGAACCTTCTAGAACATTCCCGATGAAAACACCGGAATCATTCCCGAACTCAGAAACGGGACTTTCCTTATATGAATCTTATTCTCCGGACCATTCCGGATCACCTCGTGATATCCCGGATCCCATCCGAGACTCCGAACAACGTCGAATCCTTAAGTGTGTCTCCCTACGGTTCATGAATTATGCGGACATGATCGAGACACTTCTCCGAACAATAACCAATAGAGGAATGTGGAAATTCATATGGCTCCCACATATTTCTACGATTACTTTGCGATCGAATGAACCACTTACATACGATACCAATTTCCCTTTGTCTCACGATAGTTTACTTATCCGAGGTCATGATCGTCGGTATCTCTGCATACCTAGTTCAACCTCGTTACCGATAAGTACTCTTTTCTCGTTCCCGTGATATGTGATCCCTTGTGAGCCAGTCACATGCTTGCAAGCTAATTGGATGACATTCCACCGAGAGGGCCCAGAGTATATCTATCCGTCATATGGATGGACAAATCCCACTCTTGATCCATGTGTTTCAACCAATACTTTCCGAACACTCAATGCCACCTTTATAGCCACCCAGTTACGGTGTGGTGTTTGATGTCATCAAAGCATCCATCCGGTAAAGGTGATATGCATGATCTCATGGTCGAAGGAATTAGGTTACTATGTATCAGAAAGCATATAGCAATTGAACTATTTAAATGACTTGATCTTTATGCTACGCTTATCTATAGGAGTATGTCCATCACATCATTCTCCTAATGATATGATCCTGTTGTTAATAACTCTCTATGTTCATGATCAGGAAACCATGATCATATATTAACCAACAAGCTAGTTTAACAAGAGGCTTTACTAGGGACTCTTATTTTAGTTTACAAATCACACAAGTATTAATGTTTCCGGTTAATACAATTTTAGCATGGTATGTAAACATTTATCATAAGTGTGAAGATATGATAATAACCACTTTATTATTGCCTCTTGGGCATATCTCCAACAGTAGAGGACGCTCTAAGTCGTAAGACGTTTGTAAATGGCCTTACCAAAGGGGAATTGCCAGATGACTTGTGTAAGCAATTCAAAGAACTCAGATTGGAGGTTGTACCAGAAGGACATCTCATATCCTTAGATGTTCAACCCACTCTATTGGACAAGATCCGAGAAGTTCAGAAGACTGATGAGGAAATTGAAAAGATTAAGGAAAATATAAGTCTAGGGAAAGCCAAGAGTTTCCATATAGACGAACAAGGCACCTTATGGCACGGGAAACGTATTTGTGTTCCACAAGATCCGGAGTTGCGGAAACTGATTCTACAAGAGGCTCACAACTCTCCGTATTCTATTCACCCGAGAAATACCAAGATGTACATGGACATGAAGGAAAGGTTTTGGTGGAACAATATCAAAAGGGACATCGCCGAACATATTGCTTTGTGTGATGTGTGTAGCAGAGTCAAAGCGGAGCACCAGAAACCAGCAGGTTTGCTTCAACCACTGCCTATTCCTGAATGGAAGTGGGAAAATATTGGTATGGATTTCATTACCGGATTACCAAGGACCAGGTCAGGGTATGATTCCATATGGGTGGTAGTGGATCGCCTAACTAAAGTGGCTCATTTTATACCAGTGAAGACAACCTATACAAGTGCCAAGTTAGCTAAAATCTACATGAGCAGAATTGTATGCCTTCACGGTGTGCCTAAGAGTATTGTGTCAGATAGAGGAACTCAGTTCACTTCTCACTTTTGGAGACAACTTCATGAATCCTTAGGAACGAGATTGGAATTCAGTACTGCCTTTCACCCTCAAACGGATGGACAAACAGAAAGGACCAACCAAATTCTTGAAGACATGTTGAGAGCATGTGCTTTAGACTATGGAGCAAGATGGGATGAAAGCTTGCCTTACGCAGAGTTCTCTTACAACAATAGTCATCAAGCTAGTATTGGAATGGCACCATTTGAGTTACTCTACGGAAGGAAGTGTACCACCCCATTGTTATGGAATGGTGTGGGAGAAAGAAGCTTATTTGGACCTGATCTTATCAAAGACGCTGAAGAGAAGGTCAAATTGGTTAAGGACAGGTTGAAGGTAGCACAGTCCCGACAGAAAAGCTACGCAGATTCTAAGCGTAGGGAAGTCACCTACGAAGTTGGTGATAGAGCATATCTTAGAGTATCACCACTCCGTGGAGTGAAAAGATTCGGAGTCAAAGGAAAGTTGGCACCAAGATATGTTGGGCCATTCAGGATTCTGAGTCGCAAGGGAGAAGTTGCTTATGAAATTGAACTACCAACATCTCTATCAGCAGTCCATAACGTATTTCATGTGAGTCAGCTTAAGAAATGTCACCCAGAAATGGAAGAGTCTTCTTTGAAGGATACCATACCTTTAGAAGAAGTTCAGCTAGAAAGTGATCTCACTTATGAGGAAAAGCCTGTCAAGATTCTAGAGACCGCAGAAAGAGTTACCAGGACCAAGACTATCAAGTTTTGTAAAGTGCAATGGAACCATCACTCCGAAGAGGAAGCAACATGGGAAAGAGAAGATGATCTTCGGAAAGACCACCCTCACCTATTTGCTAGCCAAACCGAATCTCGAGGGCGAGATTCATCTTAAGGGGGTTAGATTTGTAACATCCCTAAATTCATATTCCAAAACTCATTCATATCATTCTTGCATCATTCATCCATTTAGGGTTTTTCTCAAAAACCATTTAGAGACAAAAGTTGAGCTATGATTTCATGTGTGCAAATTCAACTCAATTGGCCATCACCCTTTGGGATTGGATTGTTTAGGAACTTGATTGCTTGCCTCCATTGTTGGAAAGTTTAGGTGTAGCATTTTAACCCAAGTTTCCAATTTAGAAATATTTTCTAAACCCTATTTCAGTCATTCACAAACTAGAGACAAGTCTCTGTTTGTTTCAAAACCCAAGCTTGACCAGGCCCTTACAAAGTAACCACTTGGTTAAATGACTGTATTTGAAACCACAGAACCCTGCAAAGATCCCCAATTTTGTTTGAATTCAAAAGGATTTGAATTCATATCAAAAATCATTCCAGAAAATAGAAATAGAAAAAGAAAAGAAGCAAACAAAAGAAAAGGGCCAGGCGCCAGGAATTTAGCCCAGCAGTGGAACAGGCCCAACCAGCCCACCCGGGGCATTCCTTTTCCTCCCGCACGCGCGAGCGCACGCGTTCAACCGCTGACAGGCAGACCCCACTTCCACCTCGCGCACGTCGCTGACAAGCGGGCCTCTTCCACGCCAGCATCGTCTCCACCCGCACGACCAGTTCATCCCCAATCAACGCGGCCGTTTCCTGTGTTTAATTCACGGCGTCAATTCGAATCAACGCCCGAGTGATTCTCACTCATGATCAGGCTATATAAACCCCCTCTGCCCCCTCTCTCTTTTCCCCCAAACCCCAAGCACAGAACGCCCCCAGGCTGCGCGCATTGCTCTCTGCAACCCCGCCGTCTCCGACGACTGCGCCGGCAAATTCCGGTGAGCCTAGAGTTTCCCTCGGTCTCGCGTTTACGCTATCATGTTCAGTGAATCTCTGTGCACCTTCTGACACCCTCCGTTCACCTTCGCATGACCCGTAGCTTCGGCAACGTCGACGACTGGCCGCCACCGTCTTCTGCACGAACTTCGGCGAGCTCTAGTGGTAAGTCCAGACCGCCCCGAACCTTGTCGTTCACGCTCGCATGATCTCCGTGGTCTTCCGCATCTAACCACACCTCCCTTTGGCATCCTAGTGATCTACAACGTCGCCTCCGACCTCGAGCAGAACCACCGTTGCCAGATCCAACTCCGGCGAGAAATCTACCGCAACCCTGAGCGCCCCTTGCCGAGCTGATCACACGTCGAGCATCCCCACATCCTCGCGGTCTCGGTGAGCATCTCCCCCATCCACCTAGCGATCTGTACCGCCGGCGCCGCCACCGTCTGGTCGTCGCCGCCGCGCATAGCCGATAAGCGCCGCCAGATTTTGGCTCGTTGTTTTGGATCGTTGGATCTGTATCGAAGCGCTAGGATAGATCCACTTAACCCCGAAGCGGTACGCGATCTGGAGCGTACGATCTGTTTAGATCCTGCGGCTGCAGAGCGCGATCCAACCGAAGCGGTACGCGCCAATCACAGCGCGACGCGTGGCTAGGGTTAGATCTAAAAATAGATTTAAATCAGAAATTTGATCCAAATTCAAATGCTTATAACTTTTGATTGCCACGTTAGATTTTTGCAAACTTTATACCGTTGGATTCAGTGAAACAAGACCTTTCTGAATATTCAATTTGTTTAACAAATAGTAACAATTAAAAAGAATTTATTTGTAGAACAAGTTTAAGGCTATTTTTAGATATAGATTTATTTTGGTAAATTATATTGGTGCCAAATAAAGTTTAGTTGGCAAACTTGTGACATGTTAAGTTTCAGTAGACATGAGCATACTTGGTAGAATTTTCAAAAAATCACCACTTAGTAAATTCTTGCATGCATGCATTCATAATATTTTTGGTTGTATATAATTGTGTGTAATTGTATGCTATAATTTCTTGTGTAGATTTTGCTAGTGATTGTGATTGTGAAGAGTGCTACTCTCCCCACTACCAAGGCAAGTGATATTTTCATGAATATTTCTATCCTATGTTTTGTACTAGCACTAGATATTTTGCTAAAGTGTTGCATGCTATTTTTGCCTGGTGCTAAGTTGGGAAATCCTAAGTAGAGTAGAATAGTAGAATTGCTAGGGAATTTTCCTAAGTTAAGATATCATAACATGCTTAGCCTAGCTACTTAGCAAACAAGGGTGGTGAACATCTATACCTATGGTGATGAAAATATTTCTAAGTCAAGAGACTTATGTTTTCTAATAAAACAATTAAGACAAATGAACCTCCTGGGTGGAATGGATGTTTGGGTTATGTTGAGTGGTTACACAAGGCCATGGACTTGGGTTGTGTATCTCACTTGTGGTATGCCACCCAGGCACAAAGGGATTTGGAGGCCAAGTGTTGAGAAAGCTTACAGTGCAACCACTTGGCAATATGGGCTCTGCCTTGATCATATAGGTTGCTAGAACTTAGTCATTTGGACAGTTGGTGGTAGATGGGATGATAGGTTGGAACGCGTCCCTTTGACTAAGGAAAGTCTTCTGAAAGGTCCTGTCTTGGGAAACCAAGTCTGGTGGGGAAAGTGCACAACCTCTGCAGATGGAAAACCTAAGTACTTAGCCTAGTCCAAGGCAATGGACACTTTTGAGCATCAAGACATGGAAGCTACAAGAATCTCATCACTCCAACTTCTAAAGTAAAATTTATGGGTGAACAAGGGAGAAGACCCCAATGTCTATTGGTGGTTCTTTGGGAATGTTTTGACAAAGAAAACTTAGTGATTTCAACTAATAGGAAAAACCTATTTTCAAGCAAAGCAAGCCAAGCTACACTTAGCCAAATGCATATAGTAATATATTCCACTTACAATACACTAAGGTATCACTTGCCAATACTATTCCAAAGTATTGACCCTCTGTGGCTGTAACTTGTGATGTTGAAGGTTACTCCGATGATGAGTAGGAGTCATGAGTCTACACTCAACATGCTTGCCTGTGGCACATGAAGATGAAGACTTGTGTTTATTTACTTATTCCTTAAACTCTGTATTAGGCCTATGGCCATGAGTTGTAAAAGACTATGTTTTATCTCTGGAATGAATGTAATAAACGACCTTTGTATCTGTGTACTTCATCTTAAACTGTGGATGCTAGCATTGATCCAGGGACTAGCATTGCAATCACAGGGATCCTTATTCCTTTATAAAGGAGGGGTCTAACAAGATGCCTTGTAAAGGATCTTCAATCTTGGATTGAGAAAAATGATTTTATCAAAGCAAAAACTTAGTATTTTCATATGTTAAGCAAAAATCTATTTTGAGCAATGCAAGCCTCAACTCCACTTAGCCAAATGCATATAGATGATATACTCCACTATACTGTTATAGTATCACTTGCCAATACAATTCAAATGTATTGAACCTTTGTGGCTGTAACTTGTATGTTGCAGGTTTGATTGTTTTTAGTGATGATTGATTGATTAGGATTACAAAGTCTACAACCAACATCTTCCTGTGGCACTTTGAAGATGAAGGACACATACTTATAGTTATTCCGCTTCAATGTAATGTAATAGCCAAATGAGCTATGTAATGATGTAATAAAATTTTGTTATTCATGGTTATAAAGTTATATTATGACCTTTGTTTCTTGATATTACATCTAAACTATGGATGCTAGCTATTGATCCAGGGACTAGCATTGTAAACACAGGGGGCTCTATCTTATTAAAGATTGGGACCCCTACATTATAACCACAATCACATACAATTCATATACAAACAAAAATATGTATGTATGCATGCAAGAATGCTAAGTGATGATTTTTGAAATTCCACCAAGCAGGTGCATGATACTGAAACATAACTAAGTCAAAAACTTGCTAATCCAAACCTATTTAGTACTAAATCAATTACTAAACAAATTCTATACTCAAACTAGTCCTAAACAAGTTTCTGCATAAAAAGTCATTTTAACAGAAACTTTTTACTAAACACATTGCATAAACAGAAAGAGCTTGTCTCCCTGATTCCAACGACATAAAATTTGCAAAAATCTAACGTGGAAATCAAAAGTTATAGCCATTTCAAAATTGGATCTAAATCTATTTTCAAATTCTGTTTTAATTCAAACCCTAGCCACGCGTCGTGCTCTGATTCGTCGGTACCGCTTCACGTGGATCGACCAGCGTGGACCGTCAGATCTAACTAAACGCGCATGGCTCAGATTGTCACTTACCCCTTCGATGCAGATCTAATCTGGAGTGCCGGATCTAGATCCTACGGTTGCTGAGCGTGTGACCAAGGACGGGCGGCGCAAATGGTTGCTGGCGGCAGCGGCGCTACTGGCGGCGATGGTCCGGCGATAACAGGAAGGGCTGGGGTGTGTGGCATGGCTTACCAGACTCGCACGGTCATGAGGAAGCTCAACGTGGTCTTTGCTTGGGCAGGGGCGCACGGCAGGGGCTGCTGGAGCTCGTCGGAGTCACGCACGGCGTCGGAAGGTTGCAGACAATGTGGTTGCCGAGGTTTCGCGTCGTCCTAGCACACACCAGAGGGATTAGGATACGCGCAAGATGAAGGCGAACAACCTAGTATGCAAGAGGGGGCAAGGGGCGCTCGGGACTTACCACAATTGGTCGCCGGAGTTGGGCGGCGGCTCAGTCGGTTGCGGGTTTGAACGGGGACGGTGTCCTGGGTCACGAGCAGGCATGCGACTAGTGTGAGAAGATGCACGAGATCATGCTGAGCATCATCGATTGAACTAGAGAGAGGGGGCGGTCGAGGCTCACCGGAATCGGTCGCCGAAGGTCGTCGGTGCTGCGGGGTCTCGAGGTCAAATGCGCGTAGCCTGGTGGCGGAGTGAGCGAGGAGAGTGGGGGAAAATGACCGCGGCGGCGAGGGGTTTAAGTAGGCTGAGGCGGGGCGAGGATCACGTGCTGAATCAATGGAATTTAAGCGAGTTTAATCGCGGCGTCACTGCACGGTGGTAACGGCGGAGCGGTGTCTACGCGCGAGAAACTGGGGAGGACGACGCTGACGTGGAGAGGGCCCGCTCGTCAGCGAAATAAGTAGAGGGGGAAGTGGGGTCTGGGTGTCAGCGACTCGTTGGGTGTGTCCGCGCGTGCGAGAGAGAGGGAGGTGGCCCGGGTGGGCTAGTTGGGCCTGTTCTGCAGCTGGGCTGGAATAGGAGCGCCTGGCCCTTTTCTTTTGTTTATTCCTTTTCTTTTTCTATTTTGATTTTTCAGGAATAGTTTTCAAATGAATTCAAACTCTTTTTGAATTCAAATTTCTCTGAGGTTTTTGCAGTGTGCAATAGTCTCAAATCTAGGCATAAAACCATAAGGTCACCTGAAAAGGCTTGGTCAACTATGGAGAAACAAAATATCAGGAGCTTTGCCCTTGATTTGCAAATGTTTGAAAAATGGTTTTTGAACCATTTTCATTTGTAAAGCTTGGTTCAAAATCCACACTCAATCCATTCAACAAAGGAGACAAACAATCTAGGTTTAAAACATTCAAACTCTCAAATGGGGATGCCATTTGATATAAGTTTTGCTCACATAAAATGATAGCACTATGTGCTTCTGTTTTTCTGAAATGAGTTTTGAAATTTGATCTCAATTCTATATGCATGCATGAATGATATGCAAACTTTGAAATCATGATTTTAGGGATGTTACATATAGACTCTACGCTCACATACAACGGGTGCAAGACAGTTTTGCACACGCGGAAATACTTGGGTCTAACTTGACGAGCCTAGCATGTGCAGACATGGCCTCGGAACACATGAACCGAAAGGTTAAGCATGAGTCATATGAATGATATGATCGACACTTCGTTGTCCACCATTGAAACCACATCTCTTCTCGTGAAGATCGGATTAGGTGTGGTGAATTTGGATCGTGTTCACTAAACAACTTGAGGGATGTTGAATTTAGTGGGAGTTCATCTAGTAATTTGATTAAAAGTTGAACTAGTTATCATGAACATAGTCTAATTTGTACTTGCAAATATTGTAGATCAAATGGATAAGTCCAACTTAAAATTCAACGTTTTTACTGAGAAGGAAAAGCTTAGAAACAATGGGTCTAACTTCACCAATTGGTTCCACAATCTAAGAATCATTCTCTCTGGCGGTCAAAAGGACTATGTCCTTGGGAAAGCGTTAGGTGACCCCCCTGCTGCAACTGCGCCGGCTGATGAGAAAGCTGTCTATCAGTCGCGCAAAGATGATTATGGTGTGATTAAGAGCACCATGTTGTTTGCTATGGAACCGGAACTTCAAAATCGTTTTGAAGACTATCCCGGGCCCTTTGAGATTCTCGAAGAGCTGAAAACCATGTTTCAGACTCAGGCCCGTTCTGAGAGATATGAGATCTCTGAGAAGTTCTTTAACTGCAAGATGGAGGAAGGGAGTTCCGTTAGTGAGCACGCCATTAAGATGACGGGCTACACTCAACGCCTTGAGCAACTGGAATGCACGATTCCAGAGGAGCTCAAGATTGACAGGGTTCTGCAATCACTCCCTCCCAGCTACAAAAGTTTTGTAGTGACTCATAATCAGATTGGTTCCACTGATAGGATCACCAAGCTCTTCGCAAAGCTGAAGGCCGCGGAAGTGGACATCAAAAAGGATAATCATGTGTTGATGGTCAACAAGCCCACCTTCAAGAAAGGTAAGGGAGCAAAGAAGCCCTTCAAGAAGGGCGGCGGCAAGCGCACTGCCCCTGCTGAGAAGAAGCTCAAGTCTGGTCCTAAGCCGGACACTGAGTGCTTCTATTGCAAGGACAAGGGTCACTGGAAGCGCAACTGTCCGAAGTACTTAGCGGACAAGAAGGCTGGCACCATCAAAGGTATATTTGATATACATGTTATTGATGTTTTCCTTACTAGCCCTCGTTGTAGTGCCTGGGTATTTGATACTGGTTCAGTTGCTAATATTTGTAACTGGAAACAGGAGCTACGGAATAGACGGCGGCTTGCGAGGGATGAGGTGACGATGCGCGTTGGCAACGGATCAAGAGTTGATGTGATGGCCGTCGGTACGCTCTCCTTAGTTTTACCTTCGGGATTAGTTTTAAACCTTAATAAATGTTATTATGTGTCTGCGTTGAGCATGAACATTATTTCTGGATCGTGTTTATTGCAAGCCGGCTATTCATTTAAATCGGAGAATAATGGTTGTTCTATTTATATGAGTAACATATTTTATGGTCATGCACCTCTTGCGAATGGTTTATTTCTTCTAAATCTCGAAAGGGATGAAACACACATCCATAACATTGAGGCTAAGAGATGCAAAGTAGATAGTGATAATACTACTTATTTGTGGCACTGTCGTCTAGGTCATATTGGTGTAAAGCGCATGAAGAAACTCCATTCTGATGGACTTTTGGAGTCTCTTGATTTTGAATCATTTGACACATGCGAACCATGCCTCATGGGCAAGATGATCAAAACCCCGTTCTCCGGTATGATGGAGCGAGCAACGGACTTGTTGGAAATCATACATACCGATGTATGCGGACCGATGAGTGTTTCGACGCGCGGTGGATATCGCTATTTTCTCACTTTTACCGATGACTTAAGTAGATATGGGTATATCTATTTAATGAAACATAAATCTGAAACGTTTGAAAAGTTCAAAGAATTTCAAAATGAAGCGGAGAACCATCGTAACAGAAAGATTAAGTTTCTACGATCCGATCGTGGGGGCGAATATTTGAGTTATGATTTTCTCACGCATCTTAAAGCAAGCGGAATTGTTTCGCAACTCACGCCACCCGGAACACCACAGCGCAATGGTGTGTCTGAACGCCGGAATCGAACCCTATTAGATATGGTCTGATCAATGATGTCTCTTACTGATTTGCCGTTATCATTTTGGGGTTATGCATTAGAAACCGCTGCATTCACTTTAAATAGGGCTCCATCTAAATCCGTTGAGACGACACCGTATGAACTGTGGTTTGGTGCTAAACCTAAGTTGTCGTTTCTTAAAGTTTGGGGATGCGAAGCTTACGTCAAGAAGTTGATGCCGGACAAGCTTGAACCCAAAGCGGAGAAATGCGTCTTCATAGGATACCCTAAGGAAACTATTGGGTATACCTTCTATCACAGAACCGGAGGAAAAGTGTTTGTCGCAAAGAACGGTTCCTTTCTTGAGAAGGAGTTTCTCTCGAAAGAAGTGAGTGGGAGGAAAGTAGAGCTAGACGAGGTTATTGAACCTTCTCTTGAGTTGGAGAGTAGCGCAGCACCTGAAATTGTTCCAGTGCCGCCTGCACCAACAATAGAGGAAGCTAATGACAAGGATCATGAAGCTTCGGACGATGCTGCTACTGAACGTCGAAGGTCGACAAGGTCGCGTGCCCCTCCTGAGTGGTACGGCAACCCTGTCTTGACTGTCTTGTTAGTAGAAGACAGTGAACCTACGAACTATGAGGAAGCGATGATGAGCCCAGACTCTGAGAAATGGCTAGAAGCCATGAAATCCGAATTGGGATCCATGAGCGAAAACCAAGTATGGACTTTGGTGGACCCTCCTAGCGACCGAAAGGCCGTTGAGTGCAAATGGATCTTCAAGAAGAAAACGGACGCGGATGGTAATGTTACCGTCTATAAGGCACGGCTTGTCGCGAAAGGTTTTCGACAAGTTCAAGGTGTTGACTACGATGAGACTTTCTCTCCCGTAGCGATGTTTAAGTCTATTCGGATTTTATTAGCAATTGCTGCGTTTCATGATTATGAAATATGGCAGATGGATGTCAAGACTGCTTTCCTCAATGGCAACATTGATGAAGAGTTTTATATGATGCAACCCGAAGGTTTTGTCGATCCTAAGGATGCTAGTAAAGTATGCAAACTTCAGCGTTCCATTTATGGACTGAAGCAAGCATCTCGGAGTTGGAACCTTCGTTTTGATCAAGTGATCAAGAGCTTTGGATTTGTTCCAAATTGCTACGAAGCTTGTGTCTACAAGAAAGTGAGTGGGAGCTCAGTGACGTTTCTGGTACTATATGTGGATGACATATTGATTATTGGAAATGACATCAACATGCTTAACGATGTGAAGAATTATTTGAACAAGTGTTTTTCAATGAAAGACCTAGGTGAAGCTGCTTATATATTGGGCATCAAAATCTATAGAGATAGACAAAGACGCCTGATAGCTTTAAGCCAGAGTACATACCTAGACAAAGTTCTGAAAAGGTTCAGAATGGATAAGGCAAAGAAAGGTTCAGTGCCTATGTTGTCAGGTAAGATATTGAGCAAGGCTCAGTGTCCAGCTACGGTAAATGATAGGGAAGCTATGAGAAAAGTGCCTTATGCCTCGGCCATAGGTTCGATCATGTATGCCATGCTGTGTACTAGACCGGATGTGTCCAATGCTCTTAGTTTGACGAGCAGGTATCAAAGTGATCCAGGAGTGGAACACTGGACATCCGTGAAGAACATCCTAAAGTACCTAAATAAGACTAAAGAAATGTTCTTAGTCTATGGGGGTGATGAACCGCTCGTCGTAAAAGGTTACGTCGACGCTAGTTTTGACACCGACAAGGATGATTCTAAATCTCAGACAGGATACGTGTATATTTTGAATGGAGGAGCTGTGAGCTGGAGAAGCTGCAAGCAAAGCGTGATCGCGGCACTACTACAAAATAGGCTATCAGTGACAGGCTCAAAAGGCCCATCAGTGACAGGCAAAGCGCCTGTCACTGATGACTAGTCACTAGTATGAGGTTACTAGTGATGGACACTTGCTTGTCACTAGTATATGTGTACCAGTGACAGACATTTACGCGTGTCTGTCACTAGTACATGAATACTAACGATTCGCAAATGATATGCATGTCACTGGTTGCGATTATAGGTCATAGCCCTATGGTATTTTGTCGTGACATGTCCATTATTCTGCCTGTCACTGGTTTGAATTTTGGTAATAAAAAAATTAAATGTTTTTTCACGAATATTTGAGATGTCACAATAAAATGTTATAGAAAATTCATTATAATATTATCAAGCAAAAAATTCCATGAAGACAACATAAGTAATAATAATGTAGTGAAGGTCGAAATTACAAGTGCATCATGTGTCTAGCAAACATGACATTGAATCAAGGCCAGAGCCTTTTATACGCCATGTGATATGATATATCTATGTCTAAATTTAGGATCACGAAGAGACGATGATAAAATTACATGATCCGTGGATTCATCATATTTGCAGCAATAATTGTCTTCTAATAATTATGAATGGTCACCAGACATCAGTCGTGACATCACTCTATGACTTGATTATTTTCGATCTGCAATAGTACCATTGATCACTTGTGTGTTGCTGAAAAATACAAACAAACTTAGCCTTAGACAAGCGATCTTGCACATAATCAAAATATGGTGAGGTGAATAGATCAGTCGTTTATAACAAATAAAAAGAAGGATCCCAGAAGCCTATGAAATTTAAATAAAGATCTGAACAAAGGAAGTTTTCACCATTTCATGTTATTTATTTCCAAGTAAATGTGCTCACCAGCAATCAATATCATGCAATGGACATTCATGAAACGAAGTATAGACAGGAACACCAACAAAACCTGCCGACAACTCCTTAAACTATTCTGAAAAAGAAAGTGTATATAAAAGCAAATGTAGAAACGGGCCATCCAATCTAATCCGAGGTATGGAGACTATAATGCTTTAGAGGGAGGTATAAATGTGGCACACATACCTTGAGGACCGAGAAAAATAGTGAGCTAGTGGGGCTGGTATCAAGGGCACCACGCTTTCGGACAAATAAGGACATTGAGGAGCCGCGCACCGGCGGCGGCAATCAGATCAACTGCGGGCCATATTAGGGGCAACACACAGACAGACGTTGGATTTACGGCGGTGGCGACATGGACGAACGTGAGTGATGCAATGATAAGCTTCTGATTATGACACAAATTGACAAGTTAATGTGCTGACATGATTATAATCTGACCAACAAGCCTAAAGGTAGCACTGCACAAATAAACATTAGTTAGTTTTACTATACAATATATGCGAAGTATATTAGTATGAATGTGCTAGCGCCGTATTTGCACCATATTATGGACGGTGCTAGGCAAGGTGAAGTACTTTATAAAAGAATACTACGGCCCTCGTACTAAAGTTTCATAGACACGTATAGCAACCTGAATACCATCCTTCATTATGATAGTAAACAAGACGGATTTTTAATTTCCAAGACCCATAATTAGATCTGTGTCTTACTACCTAATTGCTTAGATCAGCTATAGGGACAGAAGGAGCCGCAAAATATTTGGAGGCATGAACGAGTAGTACCAATATCATTCTTTTCGGATAAAATAGAGGATCGTGGAGTTACCGGCTGTCGGCAATGGAAGGCTATGAATCTCCGTATGCAATGCCTCCGATGCCATGAACGCCCCGGCGAGGGAGGCACACGACCTTGGCCACAGGTTAATGGCATCGAATACGTCTCCTGACTGGGGTCATTGGGATCTGGTTAGCGTCTGAGAGGAGTACCACTGACAATCGGGAAGTACCGAGATGGGTGCTTCTAGCCGCCGGAAGCAACAAGATTGATATGCCCAACCTAAAACGTTGAAGAACGGCAGCTTGTGTTGTAGGTTTATTAGTGGGGTAGGTTTTTTAATGGGCTGGCCGGGCTGGGCCATGATTTAGGCAATTAATTTCTAGGTTTATTTTCATATATAAGCATTTCGGAACCCACAGTGCAACGGCTTCAGCAGCCCTATAGTGTTGACATGTTGCAAAAGTTATCTATATAAAAACGAGATTTCTACGCGTTTTCTTCTAGTGAGGTGGGTCGACAGCGCAGAGGCGCACGGGTGACACTAGTATCGTCAGCACGGACCAGACATTATCCCTGTTACCGGTGATATGACTTTAGATGCCTATGGCTAAGCAATTCGCCCTTTTAGCACGAGAAAATACAAGTGACACATATTTTCAAGCTGTCACTTATCATAATTTTATCAGTGACAGACATTTATAAATGCCTGTCACTAAGTAATTTTTCAATTCAACTAGTCTCTATAAAAGTTACTAGTGACAGTCACTTTCATACGCCCGTCGCTAGTGTTTTATACTAGTGACAGACTTATCCTTGCCCGTCGCTAGTAATACTTATTAGTGACGGCCCAGTTTTGTCTGTCACTAATCACCTGGAGGCTATAAGCCTTTCTGCAGTAGTGCGGGATCTACAGTAGAAGCGGAATACATGGCTGCTACAGAAGCGTCAAGTGAAGGAGTTTGGATCAGGAACTTCATCACTGAGCTTGGCGTGGTTCCAAGTGCATTGGACCCACTGGAGATATTGTGTGACAACACTGGCGCCATAGCACTCGCTAAGGAACCAAGATATCATCCAAAGACCAAGCATATCAACCGCAAGTTTCATATAATCCGAGATTATATAGCAGATGGAGATCTGAAGATTAGCAAAGTACATACAGATCTGAATGTCGCAGATCCATTGACTAAACCTCTTCCACGTGCAAAACATGATCAGCACCTTAGTTCCATGGGTGTTAGATTGTTGCCAAATGTAAACTAGATTATTGAATCTAGTGCAAGTGGGAGACTGTTGGAATTATGCCCTAGAGGCAATAATAAAGATGTTATTATTATAATTCTTGTTCATGATAAAGTTTATATTCCATGCTAGAATTGTATTAAGCGGAAACTTTAATACTTGTGTGGTTTGTGAACAACACCGTGTCCCTAGTATGCCTCTATGGACTAGCTCATTGATTAATGATGGTTAAGGTTTCCTAACCATAGACGAGTTGTCAATTAATAATGAGATCATATCATTGGGAGAATGATATGGTGGACAGACCCAAACTAAGCGAAGCAATTAGATCGTGTCATCGTGTTCGTCTTTGCGAAGCTTTTCTTATGTCAAATATTGTATTCCTTAGACCATGAGATAATACAACTCCCTGGTATCAGAAGAAAGCTTTAAGGTCATCAAACGTCATCCTATGAGAGGGTGATCATAAAGGTGTCTCTCAGGTGATCGGAAAGTATCTGTTGGGTTTTATGTATCAAGATGGGATTTGTCCCTCCCAAGTTGGAGAGATATACTTCGGGCCCACTCGGTAATCTATATCAACACCGCTTGCAAGCATGTGGTTAAGGAGTTAATCACAAAGTGATATCGTATTACGGAACGAGTAAAGTACTTGCTGTGAACGAGATTGAACTAGGTATGACGGTACCGACGATCGAATCTCGGGCAAGTAAAATATCGCGAGACGAAGGGAATATATATATGGGATTGATTGAATCCTGGCATCGTGGTTCATCCGATATGATCATCGATGAATGTGTGGGAGTCAATATGGGTTTCCAGACCCCGTTGTTGATTATTGATAGAAGATCATGTCTGCATATTCTCGAACCCGCAGGGTCACACACTTAACGTGTCTCGATGCTAGGATAGATTGGATAATTGGTTTATGAGTTTTTGTTCGGAGTCTCGGATGGGATCCGGGACATCACGAGAGGTTCCGGAGTGGTCCGGAGAATAATATTCATATAAGGCAGTGCAGTTTTTGGAGTTCGGAATTGTTCCGGGTTAATCGGTATTGTACCGGAAGCTCCTAGAACCTTCCGGAAGGGGACCAACGTGGCCCCACCTTCCGGGAGGGGGCATGGGCCTATGAGGGCCACATAGGGCCCAGCAGGACAAGGGGGTTTTAAACTCGAGATAGACCTTCTAGAAGGGGGGGGGTTTCCCTTGCCCCCCACTCCTCCTTGGGGCCGCCGGTTTGGCTTGGGGGAGGGGGCTAGGGTTGCAGCCGCCCACCCCTCTATATAAAGAGGGCTAGGGGCGCACCACCCCCTCACACCTTCCCCTCCAAGAGCTAGCCGTCCTGCTGCCCTCCTCTCTCCCTCCCGACTGTTTGTAGGCGAAGCCCTGCTGCAGAAATTCTCCACCATATACACCACGCCGTCGTGTTGTAGATCCAATCCGTCTCTCCACCATACTTGCTGGTCCGAGGAAGGAGGAGACGTCGAGGTGCTGCACGTGTGCATCTCACGGAGGCACCGCCACTTGTGGTGCTAGATCGGATCGGATCGCGAGGAGGAGAAGCGAGTACGACTACATCACCCACGTTCCGCTGTGCGAATCTTCAAGGGTATGAAGATCTAATCCAATCTCTCTCGTTGTTTGCATCTCCTAGATTAGATCTTGGCTTTCCCTCTGTTTGCATCCGTAGAATTTTTTTTGATTTACTATGCCGCGAAACCCTTCAAATATCCAAAGTACAACTAAGAAGCAATAAAATGATCATCATCGCCCACATACTCATATGTGTACTACCCGTGCAAAGTATCTACGCATAGATCCGGCTCTGATACCACTGTAGGGTTCACAGACAATGTTTTTCACAAAGTAAATTTAAAGCAGAATGACTTGGTACCACTGTAGGGTACATTGTTATGCTGGATGTGATTTCTCCAACTAGATTTGTAAATCATCCATCTTATATGGAATACGGTAATTATTTGAACAACCTTTGTTCTCATAATACCTGATTCAAATAACAATTATTAATACAAATCTTGAAGTCAAGCTTTGATGTCAACGAGAAATACAAACAACGGTTTGTTTGTTTTCGATGGACATCATCACATATTCTCTTGTTAGTTACTTAGGCCATTGTGGTTCATGAATTGCGTTGTTCCATATGAAATTTCATACCAACCAATTCGGTATCCAATACCCAAGAACCACATTGTTTAACAAGCAAAGAATACAACATTGTACTAAATAACATTGTTGTATCGTAGACATGTTCTTATTTCCTGATAACAACATCACCATATCATAACTCGTGGTTGATGTTGTTATTTCAAAGGGATAAATTCTAGACACATATGGTTGATTCCCATTACATGAATTGCAAATACTCAGTTTTTCACAACATTGTACTAACTCATATTGTTTAATTTATTCTCTGATCAATAATCAGTAGCGGGACCTGGAGATCCATACTGACTCCCACACATTCAACGATGACTTCTGTGATCGTGTGAACCTTTTACGCTAGTATCTTAATTCTTTTGTTTCACGATATATTACATGTCCGAGATTCGATCATCGGTATCTCCATACCTAGTTTGATCCCGTTACCGACATGCACTCTTTTCTCGTTTCCGTGATATAACATTGTAGAGGGTCCCAACCTTTAAATAAGGTAGAGTTCCTTGTGTTTACAATGCTAGTCCCTGGATCAATAGCTAGCATCCACAGTTAAGATGTAATATCAAGAAACAAAGGTCATAATATAACTTTATAAACAGGGATAACATAATTTTATTACATCTTACATAGCTCACTTGGCTATTACATTACATTGCAGCGGAATAACTATAAGCATGGGGTCCTTCATCTTCAAAGTGCCACAGGCAGACATGTTGGTTGTAGACTTTGTAATCCTAATCAACACACTTCACTAAATCAATCAACCTGCAACATTACAAGTTACAGCCACAAGGGTCAATACATTTGAATTGTATTGGCAAGTTTCACTACTATGTTGATTATAAGTGGATCCTATCATTACATGCATATTTGGCTAAGTAGAGTTTTAGGCTCATTTGCAGAAAGCAATAGTTTATCCTATCTTTTCAAAATGGTTTTGATCTTTTGTCAAATCTTTTCTGAACTCCTTGGAATCCACGTAGTGTCTTTGTCAAAATCTCTTGAGATCCTTGGTACCCCCAAGTACTTCAAGTTTTATCAAAAAATTCTTGAGCTCCTTGGTAAATCCCCAAGTGCATCAAGTTTTTATACAAATCTCTTGAGCTCCTTGGTACCCCCAAGTGCATCAAGTCTTTTGTTGTCACTTAAAAGTTTTTATTTTAGAAATTGGAATGTCGAGATTTCCCATAGCTTCAAGCTTTAGTTGCTCAGTATTGTCCATAACCGGGGACACGGCTAAGTACTTAGATTTTATTATCTTCTGCAGAAGTTGTACACTTTACCCACATGTCACACCCTCATCTTGTTGCCACCAGTGGCCGCTGGATTGGTACTCACCAAGATGGAGTACTAGCAGATTGAGAATGTGACGAAGTCTTTCCAAAGGGTCCTCCCATACACCATTGCTAGCTTGTCTTCAGTACCCATGTAGGATTCCAAGTTCCTCATTTTCAGTAACCTGAAGACAATGCATGGGTCTTCCCAATGTAGTTGACCAAGCCAGAGCCATAAGTAGCATGTGGTTGTACACGAAAGCCACAATTGGAGAAACATGTTCAATCTCTAAGTTTCCTGGGTGGTTTTCTTTTGGAGCACAACACAAAGAGATTGCCATATACATGGTTTCTTTTGTTGCCACCTTCTCCAAAACTCAAAGTATCCTTGTCCACCCAGGTGGTTCATTGAGTCCTTGTTTTATTATATAAAACACAAGTCCTTTTCTCAACTTCATAAAATTTCAACATGTATCTCTTTTCAAAATATAGCATGGCTAAGCATGTAACAACTACATTGTTTTCACTAAGGAATTTATAGGGTATCCTATTAGGATTTAGCATAGCATAAGTATAGAAATTCTTTTCATGCATGTTTCAAAATCCACTAAGTATAATGAAAATAGTAGGAATTTTAGATGATAGTGTCACTTGCCTTTTTGGTAGGGAATGTTGGTTCACTTCTTGATCTTGCTAGTTTCACACTTTTCTAACTTCACTACAAATCAATCAAGCAAACACAATATTAACTAGAATTCCAACCAATACTCAAACAATCAAACACACATAAAATCATAGGAACTAAGTCATGCATGCAAGCATGCAAAAGGTAGTTTTATTTGCAAAGATGGTTTCTACTAGTCTCTAAACTTTGTAAGGTTCAAAGTGGTCATTTTTCAAAGTGGCAAAGTCATTTGCAAAAGGGTTTTATCCATAAACTATTTTTTAAATCCAATGATTATTTTATGTGGTGGAAAATATTTTTATCAAAGCAACAACTTTATGTTGTTCACAAAATAAGTTGTTGTTTCTCAAAACTTGGTGTTTAGGGTCATTAGGTTTGATCCAAATCATTTTCCCAAAGTTTTTACCCTAAAAACATTTTCTTAACAAAATCAATATTTTTATTTGACTAGAAATGGGCTAAATCAATTAATCCATCCTAATCTTCAACAAATACATTTTTAAATCCATAAGTTTGTTCCTAAGGTCAGTAGGTTCACCAAAAACCAATTTGCAAAGGTTTCAACCCTAAAAGCATTTTGGAATAATTTTTATAACCTAAACTATCATACAAATGTTTCTGCAAAAACAAACAATCTAACAAAAACTTTTTACTAAACACATTGCATGGTTGGCTAGGGCTTGTTCCACTGATTCCATTGATATCAAGTTTGCAAATTTTGGACGTGTGGATCAAAAGTTACAAGGGTTTCAAATCTGCAAACAAATCTGATTTCAAATCTGTTTTTAAATCGAAGACTGGCCACGCATCGCGATGTTACTGGTCGATACCGATTCGGGTGGATCGAGTGATGCTGGCCGTAGGATTAAACTAACAACGCACGGCGCAGATGGATCGATACCCCTTTGTCTAACAATCTATCGCGTGCGTACGATTTAGATCCAATGGCGCGCAACACGCTTGCCAACTAGTGGCGGCGCTGGCGGCGGCAGACAGCGGCGCACGCTCGGACGGTGGGCTAGCGGCGGTTCTAGGAAGCAAAGATGACAGGGGAGGGTCTCACCGTGTATGCGTGGTCGTGGTGGTGCTCAAGGTGCTCTCGAGGAAGCAAGGGGCGCATGTGGATGGGAGTAATCGCTCGCTGGAGTCATCGTCGGCGTCAAATGGTCCTGTTCATGGTCGGGGTCGACGCTACCGATCACAAGGGGACAAACAGAGAGCATGGTTAGATGCGCAAGGTCAAGGCGATGACGCGTGCGTGATCGAGAAGGCGCGGGGTTGTAACATCCCTAAAATCATGATTTCAAAGATTGCATATCATTCATGCATGCATACAGAATTGAGATAATTTTCAAAACTCATTTCAGAAAAGCAAAGCACATAGTGCTATCATTTCATGTGAGCAAACTTAAATCAAATGGCCATCCCCATTTGAAAGTTGAATGTTTATGAACCTATATTGTTTGCCTTCTTTGTTGAAAGGTTTGAGTGTAGAATTTAAACCAAGGTTTACAAATTGGAAATGGTTCCAAAAACCATTTTTCAAACATTGCAAATCAGGTACCAAGTCCCTGATATTTTGTTTCTCCAAGAGTGACCAAGCCTTGCAAAACAACCACATGATTTCATGCCTAGTATTTGAGACTATTGCACCCTGCAAAAAACCCCAAATTTATTTGAATTCAAATGAGACTTGATATCATTTGAAAACCTTTCCTGAAAATTTAAAACAGAAAAAGAAAAGGACAAAAGAAAAGAAAAGGGCCAGGCGCCACTATTCTAGCCCAGCAACAGAATTGGCCCAACCAGCCCACCCGGCCTTCCTCTCTCTCTCTCTCGCACGCGCAAGCGCACCCAAGCAGTCGCTGACAACCAGACCCCACCTCCTCTCTGCGCGTTTCGCTGACGAGCAGGCCCTCTCCACGTCACCCTCTTCTTCCCCAAAACGCGCCCGCAGACCGCGTCTCCGCTGCTGTCAATGCCAGTAATGGCGCGGCGTAATTAGCCTTGATGCCGCAAGAGTTTCCTGTCGCGCTTGGGCCTATTTAATCCCCTCTGCACCACGATCATTTCCCCCCACTCTCCTCGCTCACTCCGCCACCAGGCTGCGCGCATTTGTGTTCGAAGCACCGCAGTACTGACGGCTCCGGCGACTAATTCCGGTAAGCCTCGACTGTCCCCCTCTCTCTCTCGTTCAAACCACTGCAACCAGCTTGATCTCGCGCACCCCCTGATACCCTTCGTGTGCATTCTTGTGACCCAGGCCGTCATCCCCGTTCGTGCCTCCAACCACCTGCACCGCTGCTAGACTCCGGCGACCAATTGAGGTAAAACCTGAGCGCCCCTTGCCCCCTCTTTCATACGAGAGTGTTCGCCTGCGTCTTGTGCATCTCCTGATCCCTCTGGTTCACGCTAGGGCGATGCCAAACCTCGGCAACAACCTCGACTGCAAGCGACAGATGCCGCCCACAACTCCGACGAGCCCTAGTGACCGTGCCCGTGCGCCCCTTCCCGAGCCAACGCCACCTTGAGCATCAGCAGCCTCCTGCGGATCTGGTAAGCCACTTCCCCCACACCCGCACGACCTAGAACGCCAGCGCCGCCGCTGTCAGACGCGCCGCCGCCAGTCGCCCCCGCTAGCGCCGCTCGTATTTGGTCAAAGCGATTAGGAGCGTTAGATGCAGATCCTGCGGCTGAGATTAGAACTTAAGCGAAGAGGTAAGCGCGCATCTGAGCCGCCAGATCTAACTTAGATCCTACGGCCCGCAGAGCTCGATCCGTCCGAACCGGTACGCGCCAGTAGGGTTAAGACACGTGGCTAGGGTTAGATTCAAAAACAGATTTGAAATCAGATTTTGATCCAAAATTGAAATAGCTATAACTTTTGATTCCCACCTTAGATTTTTGCAAATTTTATACCGTTGGAATCAGGGAGACAAGCCCTTTATGAATCTGCAATGTGTTTAGTAAAAAGTTTCTGTTAAAGTGACTTTAATTGAAGTAACTTGTTTAAGGCTATTTTTGAGTGTAGAATATGTTTGGAAAATTGTTTAAGTATAAAATAAACTTGGTTTAGCAAGTTTTTGACTTTTTTATAGATCAATACTATGCACTTGCATGGTTGGGTTTCAAAAATCATCACTTAGCATTTTCTTTTGCATTCATGCATATATTTATGTTTGTATATGAAATTGTGTGTAAAATGTGTACTACCATTTTTGTGTAGACTTTGGTGCTAGTGACTGTGATTGTGAAGAGTGCTACTCTCCCCATTACCAAGGCAAGTGGTACTTCATGATTATTTCATCCCTATATTTTGTATAAGCATTAGAAATATTTTGCTAAGTCTTGCATGTTACTTTTTGCCAAATGCTATGTTGGGAAATCCTAAGTAGTTGTAGAATTGCTAGGAAATTTCCTAAGTTAAGTTACTATGCCATGCTTAGCCTAGCTAGTAGCAAACAAGGGTTGGTAAAGTATTTACATGCTATGATGAAAATATTTCTAAGTCTTTGGACTTATGTTTTCTTAATAAAACAACTAAGTCAATGAACCTCCTAGGTGGAATGGGACTTGAATGGTGGTTTTTGGTTGAGTGGTTACACAAGGCCCATGGACATGGTTTACCTTGTGTACCTCACTTGTGGTATGCCATCCAGGCACAAAGGGATTTTAGAGGCCAAGTGTTGAGAAGCTTATAGTGCAGCCACTTGGCAATATGGGCTCTGCCTGGATCACATAAGTTGCTAGAACTTAGCCATTTGGACAGTTGGTGGTAGTGGGAATGATAGGTTGGAGCGCGTCCATTTGGTCTAAGGAAAGGCTTCTGAAAGGTCCTGTCTTGGGAAACCAAGTCTGGTGGGGAAAGTGCACAACCTCTGCAGATGGAAAATCTAAGTACTTAGCCAAGTCCATGGCAATGGACAACTTGAGCATCAAGACATGGAAGCTATCAAGAATCTCATCACTCCAACTTCTAAGTAAAACTTGTGGGTGAACAAGGGTGAAGGACCCCAATGTCTATTGGTGGTGTCTTGGGAATGTTTTTGACAAAGAAAAACTTAGTGATTTCAACTAATAGGAAAAACCTATTTTGAGCAAAGCAAACCAAGCTACACTTAGCCAAAATGCATATAGTAATATAGTCCACTTAAAATTTACTAAGGTATCACTTGTCAATACTATTCCAAAGTATTGACCCACTGTGGCTGTAACTTGTGATGTTGCAGGTTACTCCGATGATGATTAGGTGTCATGAGTCTACACTCAACATGCTTGCCTGTGGCACATGAAGATGAAGACTTATGTTTATTTAATTATTCCAAAACTCTTGTATTAGGCCTGTGGCCTTGAGTTGTAAAAGACTATGTTTTATCTCTGGAATGGATGTAATAAATGACCTTTGTATCTGTGTACTTCATCTTAAACTGTGGATGCTAGCAATGATCCAGGGACTAGCATTGCAATCACAGGGATCCTTTTCCTTTACAAAGGAGGGATATTACAGGGGTGGTCTGTTCTTACCAGGGAAGTTCGCCGGAGAAGAAAGCAGACGCGGCGGAGCTCAGTGGTTGTTGGAGTCGAGGTTCTGGGGCGCCCGCGGTTGAACGGAGGGCACAGACAGGTGCGCCTGGGTGTGGGGATCACGGTCGTGTGCTCAGGATGGCAGGGGCGACAGGGTTCGGCTGGAATTTGCTAGAGATGCTCGTCGGAGCAGTGGCGGTGTATGGGTCCCAACCTTTAATAAGATTGATCCCTCCTGTGTTTACAATGCTAGTCCCTGGATCAATAGCTAGCATCCACAGTTAAGATGTAATATCAAGAAACAAAGGTCATAATATAACTTTACAACCAGGAATAACATAATTTATTACATCAAAACATAGCTCATTTAGCTATTACATTACATTGCAGCGGAATAACTATAAGTATGGGTCCTTCATCTTCAAAGTGCCACAGGAAGATGTTGGTTGTAGACTTTGTAATCCTAATCAATCAATCTTCACTAAAAACAATCAACCTGCAACATACAAGTTACAGCCACAAGGGTCAATACATTCGAATTGTATTGGCAAGTGATACTATGGTAGTATAGTGGAGTCTATCATCTATATGCATTTGGCTAAGTGGAGTTGAGGCTTGCATTGCTCAAAATAGATTTTTCTTATCATTTTGAAAATACTAAGTTTTTGCTTGACAAAATCATTTTTCTCAATCAAAGATTGAAGATCCTTTACAAGGCATCTCCCAATCAAAGATTGAAGATTTCAAACAACCCTTGTTCAATCCACAAGTTTTAATTTAGAAATTGGAATGATGAGATCCTTGATTGCTTCCATGTCTTGATGCTCAAATTGTCCTTTACCAGGGACATGGCTAAGTACTTAGATTTTACACTCTGCAGAGGTGGTGCACTTTCCCCACAAGACTTGGTTTCCCAAGACAAGATCTTTCAGAAGCCTTCCCTTAGACAAAAATGGACGCGCTCCAACCTATCAAACACTACCACCCACTGTCCATATGGCTAAGTTCTTGCAACCTATATGATCATGGCAGAGCCCATATTGCCAAGTGGTTGCACTTGAAGCTTCTCAACATTTGACATCTCAAATCTCTTTGTTCCTGGGTGGCCATCCACAAGTGAGATACACAATCCAAGTCCATGGCCTTGTGAACCACTCAACCATTCTCCACCAAGCTATTCCATTCCACCCAGGTGATTCATTAACTTAGTTGTTTTATTAGACAAAATCACAAGTCCTTAGACTTAGAATATTTTCCATAGTGTGAATATATATTCCACCCATGTTTTCTATTAGCTAGGCTAAGCTTGGTAGCAGTAGGAATCTTAACTTAGTAAAATCCTACTAAGGATTCATCTACTAGGTTTTCTTATAGTGAGATCTATACTTAGCAAAATCCATGCAAGTTTTACTTAGCAAAATTACTAATGCATAGTGAAAGTATTGGGATAGAAAGTATGAAGCATCACTTGCCTTTTTGGTAGGGAATGGTGGTTCACTCCTTGATCTTGCTAGTCTCACACTTCACTACAAGTCAATCAAGCAAACACCAATTCAATTTACATTCCAAACCAATAATCACTCAAACAAATTCACACACACAAGACAATGGAAACCAATTCATGCATGGGAGCATGCACAAGATAGTTTTATTTTGCAAAGAGGGTCTCTATTGGGTTTCTAAACTTTGTAAGATCCAAATTGGTCATTTACCAAAGTGGCAAAGTCATTAGCAAGAGGGTTTTGTCCATAAACTATTTTTAAATCTATTCATCATTTCATGTGGTGAAAAAAATGTTTTTATCAAGGCAAAACTATTAAGTTGTTCACAAAATGAGTTGCTAATTTGCAAAACTTGGTGTTTTAGGTCAGTAGGTTTGGTCCAAAACATTTCCTTAAAGTTTTCTTTCCATAAACATTTTTATAACAAAAACTATTCTTTTTATTTGGCTAGAAAATGACTAAGTCAAGTAATCCAACCTAAATCTTACAAAAATCATTTTTAATCCAAGGGTTGGTTCCTAGGGTCAGTAAGGTCACAACAAACCATTTTGCAAAGGTTTTAATCCAAAAATCATTTTTAAACAATTTTTATACTCTAAACAAGCTCACAAAAGAATCTGCAAAAACAAGCAAGCTAACAGATACTATTTTCTGAACCAAGGCCACAGTTGGCTAGGGCTTGCTCTCCTGAATCCAACGACATAAAATTTGAAATTTTTGGACGTGTAGATCTCAAGTTACAAGGGTTTGAAGTTTGAAAATAATTCAGATTCAAATCTGTTTCTAAACTTAATAAATGACACGCGGCGCGTTGCTATTCGCGGGTATCGCTTCGCGTGGATCGTAGCTGTGGGGCGTTGGATCTGATCGATCGCACGGTCTTGGACGCGTACCCCTTCGATGATAAGTGAACTAATCGTGGGCGCTAGATATAGATCGAACGGTGCTGGCGAGTTTGACCATATGCGGGCGGCGCTGACGGCGGCTAGCGGCGGCGCACGGCCAGGCGGTGGTGCTATGGTGGTTCGAGGAAGCGAGAGAGGAGGAGAAGAAGCTCACCGGGTTCAGGAGGTCACGGTGATGCTCGAGGAGGTGTTGGTCGGGCGAGGGGCGCTCTGGTCTTGGCAGGATTGCTCGCCGGAGTGGAGGACGGCGTCGGGTGCCTCAGGTGGTCATCGTGGATGGCGCTGTGGATCTCCCCAAAGCAAAACAACGATGCGGTTAGATGCAGAAAGATGTGGCGAGTGCGGGAGTGTGGACGAGGAGGCGCGGGGTGGTCAGAAACTACCTGGGTGCTTGCCGGAGTGGAGCGGACGGCGGCGCTATTCAGAACTTGACAAGGCCGACGCTCTGGAGCGCTCGGGGGCGAGCTGGTACTACGGTGATGATCGCCAGGAGGTGGGGATTACGGGAGCATGGTCGGGGAGGCAAGGGGTGGCGTGAGGCTGCCGGAATCGGTGTCGGAGCGTCGTCGGAGACAGGGGCAGTCGAGGAGAAATTGTGGCTTCCTGGAGGCGTGCTTGGGGGAGGAAACAGAGGGGAAACAGAGAGGAGTGACTGGCGTTTAAAGGTGCATGATCACTGCGAGTAAAGCTGGTCGCGTTAAGGCGTAATCAAGCCGCGAAATCAAGTCTGCAACGATGACGAGAGAGGAGGAACAGGTCATGGGGTGGGGAAGAAGAGACGTGGCGGTGGGGTCCTCTGGTCAGTGAGAAAGGGAGAAGGAGAGGGGTCCACATGTCATCGTCTGCGCGGGTCAGATAGTTGGTTCGAATCGTTTTCTGCGGGGAGGAGGGAACTGGGCTAAGTGGGCTGTTGGGCTGGCTCAGTTGGGTCTGTCCTTTTCCATATTTTTTTTCTGCCTGTTTGTTTTATTCTTTTCTATTTCTATTTTCTGATTTGATATTCAAACAAATGATTCAATCAACAATGCAAACCATTCAAACAATTCAAACTTGTGATGAGTTTTTGGTTCTGTTTAGTAGCATAAACCAATTTCCAAAAACAAAATAATATTTTAAATCTTTTTAGGTTCCATTTATTAATTAAATAAAATGGACCATGGTTTATTAATAAAATAGGGTTTGGTTTAATTAATAAAATCTCCATTTTAAATCCAAATATTTTCAAAACCAAATCAGTAGGTTTTATTTGGAAATAAGGAATACTTGGAAACTTGTTTAAAACAAATTAAAATAACCTTTTATTTTAGGGTCCATTAATAATTAAATTTAATAGACCTTCATTATTAAATCAATTAGGATTTATTTTATTTAAAATATTTATTTTGAAATCTAAAATAAAGCTAAAACACTTTAGTAGGTTTTATTTGTGAATATAAAATACTTGGAAAAATTATTTAAAATAATTTAATAAGTTTTGAGGTTTTAATTAAAATGGTAAAACCTTTAAATAAAATTTGGATATTAATTCTTTATTAATTTACTTAAATAAACCTTTGTTATTTTTATTCAAAACAAAATGTTTTAATTCCAAAGTTTGGTCAAGGTTTAATTTGGCTTTATAAAATAACCTTTATTTACAAATTCACCTTTTCTTTTTGCAAAACCAAATCTTTTATTAAAAGATTCCAAAACAGTAATTCCAAAACATTTTTAATTTCCTTTAATTAAATGTTTAGCTCATTAAATTCCTTTCGGATTTTATTTAATTCAAATGGGTTTGAGGTTCCATTTAAATTCAAAAAGTTTCTTCTGGCCCTGAAAATCAACAAAATTTTATTTTATTCATTTATTTTCACATTACAAGATTTGGAAAATCTTGGGATGTGACAGGCGGTGTAAACCAAATCAGGGGCAGCCTGGTGGCGTTCAGGGCGTGGAGTCTGAGGGGAAAGGAAGAGGAGGCCAGGGCGTTTAAATGGGTGCGGTTACTGGAAGGATTCAAGGGCGTATTCATCGCGTATTCAATGCCGGCGTAAATGGCAGCAACGGCAGGGCGTCGTCTGCGCGAGGAAGAAGGAGTGAGCTGGCTGCGTGGGTTCTTGCTGTCAGCGAGGGAGTGTGGGGGAAGAAGGGGCCACTGGTCAGTCACTCTGCGGGTGCGGGTTCAGGTGAAAAACGCTTCGTGCATGGAAAAGAAGCTGGGCTGCTACTGGGCTTGTTGGGCTTGGCCAGTTGGGTCAGGTCTGTTTTCATTTTTTTCCTTCTGAATGTTTTATTCTTTTCCAAATCTATTTTTTGTTTTGAAATTTCAAACAACATTCATACATTCAATTCAAATCAAACTTTCGCCAAACAATGCAATTGAATTTGGTTCTGTTTAACAACACAAACCAAGACCCAAAATAAAATAATTTTATTCTTTTTACGACCCATTAATAATTAAATATAATGGACCTTAGTTAATAAATCAAAATAGGATTTGATTTATTTTAAAATTCCATTTGAAATTTAAATAGTTTCAAAACCAAATCAGTAGGTTTTATTTGAAAATAAAGAATACTTGGAAAACTTGTTTTAAATAAATAAATAAATAAGTTTTGATGTTTAATTAAAATAGCAAAACCTTTATTTTTATTAACTTGGCTATTAAATCCTTTTTATTTTATTTAAATAAACCTTTACTATTTTTATCAAATAGAAATGTTTTTATTTTAAAGGCTTGGCCAAGTTTTAATTTGCCTTATAAAATATTCCTTATTTAAACTTCTTCCTTTTCATTTTAAAATCAAATCTTTTATTAAAAGATTCAAAATCTTAATTTCCAAATGTTTTTATTTTCCTTTATTAAATGTTTTATCTTTGTAAATCCCCTTAGGATTTATCCTAATCAAAATAGGTTTGAAGGTTCCCAATTGGAATCAAAAAGTTTCTTCTCACCTTGAAAATCAACAAAGTTTTATTTTATTCATTTATTTTTCACATTACAAGATTTGGAAAATGTTAGACCCCTCCTTTATAAAGGAAAGGATCCCTGTGATTGCAATGCTAGTCCCTGGATCAATGCTAGCATCCATAGTTTAAGATGAAGTACACAGATACAAAGGTCGTTTATTACATTCATTCCAGAGATAAACATAGTCTTTTACAACTCATGGCCGTAGGCCTAATACAAGAGTTTTAAGGAACAAGTAAATAAACATAAGTCTTCATCTTCATGTGCCACAGGCAAGCATGTTGAGTGTAGACTCATGACTCCTACTCATCATCGGAGTAACCTGCAACATCACAAGTTACAGCCACAGAGGGTCAATACTTTGGAATAGTATTGGCAAGTGATACCTTAGTATATTTTAGGTGGACTATAATACTATATGCATTTTGGCTAAGTGTAGCTTGGCTTGCTTTGCTTGAAAATAGCTTTTTCCTATTAGTTGAAATCACTAAGTTCTTCTTTGTCAAAAACATTCCCAAAGAACCACCAATAGACATTGGGGTCTTCTCCCTTCTTCACCCACAAATTTTTACTTAGAAGTTGGAGTGATGAGATTCTTGTAGCTTCCATGTCTTGATGCTCAAAGTGTCCATTTCCTTGGAATAGGCTAAGTACTTAGGTTTTCCATCTGCAGAGGTCGTGCACTTTCCCCACCAGACTTGGTTTCCCAAGACAGGACCTTTCAGAAGCCTTTCCTTAGTCAAATGGACGCGTTCCAACCTATCATCCCATCTACCACCAACTGTCCAAAAGACTAAGTTCTAGCAACCTATATGATCATGGCAGAGCCCATATTGCCAAGTGGTTGCACTGTAAGCTTTCTCAACACTTGGCCTCCAAATCCCTTTGTGCCTGGGTGGCTTACCACAAGTGAGATACACAACCCAAGTCCATGGCCTTGTGTAACCACTCAACATAACCCATACTTTCCATTCCACCCAGGAGGTTCATTTGACTTAGTGGTTTTATTAGAAAAGTATAAGTCTCTTGACTTAGAAATATTTTCTTCGTAGTAAGTGTAGTTTTTCACCAACCCTTGTTCTGCTATAAGCTAGGCTAAGCAAAGTATGGCAACTTATCTTAGGGATAATTCCTTAGCAATTCTACTAGACTACATAGGATTTCCCATCTTTTGCATTAGACAAAATAACATGCAATACTATAAAAAAATATCTAATGCCAGTTCAAAACATAGGACAAATTTATTCATGTAAATATCACTTGCCTTGGTAGTGGGGAGAGTAGCACTCTTCACAATCACAATCACTAGCAAAATCTACACAAGAAATTATAGCATACCATTACACACAAATATATACATCCAAAAATAATATGAATGCATGCATGCAAGAATTTACTAAGTGGTGATTTTTGAAAATTCTACCAAGTATGCTCATGTCTACAGAAACTTTAACAAGTCACAAATTTGCCAACTAAACTTATTTGGCTCCAATACAATTTACCAAAATAAATCTCTATTTAAAATGGCCTTAAAACATGTTCTATGAATAAAATCATTTTAACTGTTACTATATGCTAAATAAATTGGATATTCAGAAAGGTCTTGTTTCACTGAATCCAACGGTATAAAATTTGCAAAAATCTAACGTGGCATTCAAAAGTTATAAGCATTTGAATTTGGAACAAATTTCTGATTTTAAATCTAATTTTAGATCTAACCTAGCCACGCGTCATGTTCTTATTCGCCCATACCTTTTCGCACTGGATCGAGCTCCACAGTCGTAGGATCTAAATGAAATCTGGTGGCTCAGATCGCGTACCGCTTCGGGGTTAAGTGGATCTATCCTAGCACTACGATACAGATCTAACGGCTGCTATTGTCCTGGCCAAGATCTGGCGGCGGAGCGGTGGCTACCGGCGGCGGAACTGTCGGTCGACGACGGAGGCGGCACTACAGGGGGTAAGTGTGAACGAGGAGTAGCTCACCGGGCTCAGGGGGTCACGGCGAAGCTCGTCGTTCTCGCGGTTGGTCAAGGGGCGCTCGGGCACGGTTGCGATTGCTCGCCGGAGTGGAGGACGGCGTCGGTGTGTCGGGTGGTCGTTGTGGACGTCGCTGTGAACCACACCAAGGCAAGACGAGGACACGATTAGATTCACAGAGTCAAAGCAGAGTTGTGTGCCTGAACTAGAAGACGCGGGGCGGTCGGGGCTTACCACTAGAGCTCGCCGGAGTTCGTACAGAAGACGGTGGCGGCCAGTCGACGATGCTGCCGGAGCTACGGTTCATGCGAGGGTAAACAAAATGTGTTAAAAGAAGCGCAGAGGCTCACTGAACTAGTTTGCAAGAACGAGAGGCAGAGGGAAGCTCAGAACTCATCGGAATTTGCCGGCGCAGTCGCCGGAGACGGCGGGGTTACAGAGGGTAATGCTCGCAGCCTGGTGGCGCTCTGGGTTCGGGGTTTGAGGGAGAAGAGAGAGGGGGCAGAGGGGGTTCTTATAGCCTGGTCACGAGCGAGAATTACTCGGCCAATAAATCGAATTGACGCCGCGAATTAAACACAGAAACGCCCGCGTTGATTTGGGGATGAATGGGTCGTGCGGGTGGCACTACTAGGAAAATGGCCTTTAGTGGCGCACCATGAAACATCATCTGTGGCGCACTAGCAGTGCGCCACGTGCCTTGCGCTACAGAAGTTTAAACTTCTGTGGCGCACTGCCTAGTGCGCCACATAAGTTTAGAGACAGGCGTGGCGCACATGCCAGTGCGCCACAAAAGTTTGGGCAGGTGCGCCACGCGTATGAAACGATAACCGTGGCGCACTAGGTGCTATGCGCCACGGATGTAAATTTCAAAATTCAAAAAAAAAAGCAGCAGATCTGGATCTCGTCGTCAGTGCGGTCGCGCGTCGGTGCAGGTCGCCATCGCCGTCAGTGCGGTCGCGCGTCGGTGTCGTCGTCGGAACTGCAAGGAGGAGGAAGAGGAGAATGGGAGGAAGAGGAGGAGAAGAAGAAGATGAGGAAGAGGAGGAGAAGAAGAGGAGGAGGAGGAGGAGAATAGGAGGAAGAGGAGGAGAAGAAGAAGAGGAGGCAGAGGAGGAAGAGGAGGAGAAGAACAGGAGGCAGAGGAGGAAGAGGAGGAGAAGGAGGCCGCCGTTGCACCGTCGTCGCGAGGAGGAGGAGAAGGAGGCCGCCGTTGCACCGCCGTCGCCCGTTGTCACTGCGAGGAGGAGGAGAAGGAGGTCGACGTCGTGCCATCACTGCAAGAAGAGGAGAAGGGGAAGGAGGAGAAGGGAGAAGGAAGAAGGAAGAAGGAAGAAGGAAGAAGGAGAAGGGAAAGGGAAAGGGAAAGGGAGAGGAAGAGGGAAAAGGGGAAGGGAAAAGTGGAAAGGGAAAGGGAGAGGAAGAGGGAAAAGGGGAAAGGGAGGAGGAGGGCGAAGTGGGGATTCAAATTTGAATCCCGCCCAAGCTTATCCGTGGCGCACTAGGTGTAGGTGCGCTACGGATAAGTCGCCCTGTATTTTTTTTTCTGCAGGAAAAAACGGTTTTTTGACCGTAACTTTTTACTCTTTTCGAATTTTGAAAATCTAAAAAATCGCTAAACGACCATAGGTGGTTGCGAGCAGATGCGAAATCTCGTTCTCGTCATTTTGGTATATTATACGATTTTTTTCGATATCGTATGCAAAAGTTACGGCCTTTTTACCGTGGCATAACTTTTTTTTGCAAATAAAGTCGAAACTCATTTTTGTTAATTTTACTAGAAGCTATACCACATTACCTACCTAAATATGAAAGGATTTAATTTTTTGAAGTGTTTATCATTTTCTTTTATTTTTTGCAAACCCTAAAAAGGCGATCCACGGGGGGGGGGGGGGGTGGAGTTGGTTCATGCCACTACATCTGTGGCGCACATGCCATAGTGCGCCACAGAGAGTACAAACTTCTGTGGCGCACTATGCCATGTGCGCCACAGATGCTTGCAGATGGTTCACATCAGAGAGGGGCATGCGCTTAGGCGTAGCGCACCCCCCCATGTGCGCCACAGACGACACTAACAACCGTGGCGCACATGACTATAGTGCGCTACAGATGTTTGGCATGCGGCCAACAGGGCCCTGACCCACACACATCTGTGGCGCACTATAGTCATGTGCGCCACGGTTGTTCTAGTTACTAGTAGGGCACTGCCCACAGGTGAGCCACGCCTGTTTTAGCCGTGGGGCACTTCAACCATGTGAGCCACGGATGTGCTGATTACCTATAGCCATTTTCCTAGTAGTGTGGAGACGACGCTGACGTGGAGAAGGCCCGCTTGTCAGCGAGGTGCGCGGAGTATAGGTGGGGTCTGCCTGTCAGCGGCTCAGCGCGTGCGCTTGCGCGTGAGAGAAGAATAAGAAGACCCCGGGTGGGCTTGTTGGGCTCGATTTGCTGCTGGGCCAGATTCTGGCCGCGCGGCCTTTTTCCATTGAGGAGTCCTTTTTTTTCTAAATTCATTTTCTGGTATGAATTTGATATGAATTCAAATCCTTTTGAATCCAAACTGCTTTGGGAAATTTTGCAGGGTTTTGTGGGTTCAAAAACAGTCATTTTAACTAAGTGGTTACTTTGCAAGGCTTGGTCAAGCTTGGGTTTCAAAGTAAACAGAGATTTGCTCTAGCTTGCAAATATTTGAAAAAGGATTTTGAAAGTATTTCTAAATTTGGAATCTTGGGTTAAAAGCTTTACCTAATCTTTCCATCAATGGAGGCAAGCAAACAAGTACCTAACCTTCAAATTTCAAAGGGTGATGGCCATTTGAGATAAATTGCCCACATGAAATCATAGCTCAAACTTCTGTCTCTAAATGATTTTTGAGAAAAACCCTAAATGGATGAATGATGCAAAGATGATATGAATGAGTTTTGAAACTATGATTTTTGGGATGTTACAAATCTAACCCCCTTAAGATGAATCTCGCCCTCGAGATTCGGGTTGGCTAGCAAATAGGTGAGGGTGGTCTTTCCGAAGATCATCTTCTCTTTCCCATGTTGCTTCCTCTTCGGAGTGATGGTTCCATTGCACTTTACAAAACTTGATAGTCTTGGTCCTGGTAACTCTTTCTGCGGTCTCTAGAATCTTGACAGGCTTTTCCTCATAAGTGAGATCACTTTCTAGCTGAACTTCTTCCAAAGGTATGGTATCCTTCAAAGAAGACTCCTCCATTTCTGGGTGACATTTCTTAAGCTGACTCACATGAAATACGTTATGGACTGCTGATAGAGATTCTGGCAATTCAACTTCGTATGCAACTTCTCCTTTGCGACTTAGAATCTTGAATGGCCCAACATATCTTGGTGCCAACTTTCCCTTGACTCCAAATCTTTTCACTCCACGGAGTGGTGATACCCTGAGATAAGCTCTATACCCAACTTCGTAGGTGACTTCTCTACGCTTAGAATCAGCGTAGCTTTTCTGTCGGGACTGTGCTATCTTCAATCTGTCCTTAACCAATTTGACTTTCTCTTCGGCGTCTTTGATAAGATCAGGTCCAAATAAGCTTCTTTCTCCCACACCATTCCATAACAATGGGGTGGTACACTTCCTTCCGTAGAGTAATTCAAATGGTGCCATTCCAATACTAGCTTGATGACTATTGTTGTAAGAGAACTCTGCGTAAGGCAAGCTTTCGTCCCAACTTGCTCCATAGTCTAAAGCACAGGCTCTCAACATGTCTTCAAGAATTTGGTTAGTCCTTTCCGTTTGACCATCAGTTTGGGGATGAAAGGCAGTACTGAATTCCAACCTTGTCCCCAAAGATTCATGAAGCTGTCTCCAAAAGTGAGAAGTGAATTGGGTTCCTCTATCTGACACAATACTCTTTGGCACACCGTGAAGGCATACAATTCGGCTCATGTAGATTTTAGCTAACTTGGCACTTGTATAGGTTGTCTTCACTGGTATAAAATGAGCCACTTTAGTTAGGCGATCCACTACTACCCATATGGAATCATACCCTGACCTTGTCCTTGGTAATCCGGTAATGAAATCCATACCGATATTTTCCCACTTCCATTCAGGAATAGGCAGTGGTTGAAGCAAACCCGCTGGTTTCTGATGCTCCGCTTTGACTCTGCTACACACATCACACAAAGCAATATGTTCGGCGATGTCCCTTTTGAGATTGTTCCACCAAAACCTTTCCTTCATGTCCATGTACATCTTGGTATTTCCCGGGTGAATAGAATACGGAGAGTTGTGACCTTCTTGTAAGATCAGTTTCCGCAACTCCGGATCTTGTGGAACACAAATACGTTTCCCGTGCCATAAGGTGCCTTGTTCGTCTAGATGGAAACTCTTGGCTTTCCCTAGACTTATATTTTCCTTAATCTTTTCAATTTCCTTATCAGTCTTCTGAACTTCTCGGATCTTGTCCAATAGAGTGGGTTGAACATCTAAGGACATGAGATGTCCTTCTGGTACAATCTCTAATCTGAGTTCCTTGAATTGTTTACACAGGTCATCTGGCAATTCCCCTTTTGTAAGGCCATTTACAAACGTCTTACGACTTAGAGCGTCCGCTACTACATTTGCTTTACCGGGATGGTATTGCAAATTTAAGTCGTAATCCTTGATAAGTTCTAGCCATCTCCTTTGCCTCATGTTGATTTCTTTCTGGGTGAAGATGTACTTCAAGCTCTTATGATCGGTGAACACTTCACAACGCTTACCCAAAAGGTAATGTCTCCATGTTTTGAGTGCATGGACGACAGAGGCTAACTCCAAATCATGAGTAGGATAGTTTACTTCATGAGTTTTGAGTTGTCTCGAAGCATAGGCTACGACTTTACCATCTTGCATAAGCACGGCACCCAAACCTTGATGAGACGCATCACAGTATACTTGGAAATCTTTTTCCAAATCTGGCAGACATAGAACTGGTGCTGTCACAAGTCTCTTCTTCAACTCTTGGAAGCTGACTTCGCAACCTTCAGTCCAAGCAAATTTCTTGTCCTTCTTTAGCAATTCTGTCATTGGCTTAGCAACCTTTGAGAAATTTTCAATGAACCTTCTGTAGTAACCTGCTAAGCCGAGGAAACTACGAACTTCCTTCACATTCTTGGGTGATTCCCAATCTGTCACAGCTGAAACTTTAGCAGGACCAACTGCCACACCATCCTTTGTCATAACATGACCAACAAAACCAACTTTCTCTAACCAGAACTCACACTTGCTGAATTTGGCATAAAGTTTACGTTCCCTCAATTTCTCAAGTATCAAACGTAAGTGTCTTTCATGTTCTTCCTTGCTCTTGGAGTAGACTAAGATGTCATCGATGAAAACGACCACAAACTTGTCAAGGAATTCCATGAATACCTTATTCATCATATTCATGAAGTATGCTGGAGCGTTGGTTAAACCAAAAGGCATCACAGTGTACTCATACAATCCATACCTTGTGGTGAATGCTGTTTTTGGTATGTCTTGTTCTCTTATTTTGAGCTGAAAATAACCTGACCGGAGATCAATCTTCAAGAATACACATGCTCCTTCTAGCTGATCAAACAAGTCGTTGATTCTTGGTAAAGGATATTTGTTCTTGATGGTCACCTCGTTGAGTGAACGGTAGTCAATACACAATCTTTGTGTTCTATCCTTCTTTTCCACGAACAATACTGGGGCTCCCCAAGATGAAGAACTTGGTTGAATAAACCCTTTCTGCAACTGTTCTCCTAGCTGTTTCTTGAGTTCTTTCAGTTCATCAACTGACATTTTGTACGGTCTCTTAGCTATTGGTCCAGAACCTGGTACCAAATCTATCAGAAACTCCACATCTCTATCTGGTGGCATTCCTGGTAATTCTTCCGGAAACACATCCGGATACTCACACACAATTGGCACACTGTCCATGCTAACCCTCTTAAGAGAATTCAGCTTACTTCCTTTGGATTCAAAGTTTGACTTGAATTTTATTCTTTTTCCTTCTGGGGTTGTGAGTGCAACAGTACGATTAGCACAATCTAGTACTCCCTCGTACTTAGCCATCCAATCCATTCCTAGAATCACATCTAGTCCTTGGGAATTTAGGATTATTAGGTTCACTGGAAACTTATGTTTTCCAAATTCTAGGACTAAGTCGTGGCAACCTGAGTTTACTATCATTTCTCCACCCGGAGAACTTACTCTTATAGGACACCCAATGGTTTCTACCGGTAGTTCATTTCTTTCAACAAATGTCTTTGATATGAATGAATGAGATGCACCGGTATCAAAGAGTACAAATGCTGGAATTGAGTTGAGTCTGAACTTACCAGCAACGGCATCAGGCTATTCATAGACCTCCTCCACATTGATGTGGTTAACGTGTCCTTTCTGAAAAGGATTTGGCTTGTTAGGTCCTTCAACTTTCTTCTCAGGGCACTCATTAGCGTAATGCCCCAGCTTCTTGCATTTGAAGCACTCAACCTGACTGATGTCCTTTTTAGGAGGTTGGCCTCCACTTCCACTACCATTTCCACCATAGTGGCTCTTATGTCCACCCTTGTGGTTCTTGTACTTGTCCTTGTCATGACTGCGGTGATGCTTGTTGTCATGACGGTTGTGGTTGTGCTTGCTGAATTTCCCATGTTTATGGGATCCTGAGTTGCCACTGTCATCATAGTGAGATCGTTTGTGAGACGATCCCGAGCTGTGTTTGTCTGAGAGTTTCCTCTTCCTACTCTCGACTTGTTTCATTTTACTTTCCAAAATAGCAGCCTTGTCACACAAAGACTGATAAGTTGGAACATATGCCACAGACAACTGTAGGTTCAGCTCATCATTCAAACCTTCCAAGAACTTTTCCTTTCTTTTTGCATCTGTATCCACCTCATCCGGTGCATAGCGCGCCAGATTGTTGAACTCTTCTATGTATTCTGCCACGCTGCGGTGGCGCTGTTTCAGGTTGTGAAACTCCTTCTTTTTCAGACTCATTATTCCTGATGAGATATGAGCAGTGCGAAAGCCATCTTCAAAGATAGCCCAAGTTACCTCATCCAAAGGAGTGGTGATTTGGAAGTTATCCCACCATGTGGCGGCTGGTCCTTCCAACAGATGTGCTGCGAACCTGACCTTTTCAGCATCCTTGCAACCCACGGTCACTAAGTCCTTGTTCACAGAGCATAGCCAGTCATTGGCTACCATGGGATCAGTTGTTCCCGAAAACTTAGCTGGCCTCAGACGCAGAAATCTGGTGAGCATATCAAAACCCGGAGGGTTGTTGTTGTTGTTGTTGTTGTTGTTGGGGTTGTTGTTGTTGTTATTCTGGTTCTGGATGAATGTTGTCATCATTTGCATAAGCTGTGTTTGCGCATTCATCATTTGTTGCATTTCCGGGGTGATGTTGTTGGGGTTGGGGTTTGCGCGACGGGGAGGCATCTGTGGTTTGTTCAAATAGATAAGAATGAGATACCCATAGATGTTTCATGCACAATACATCATAAGCAAACACATAACAAGCAACATAAGAATAAAAGTTCAACTACCACATAACAAGCTCATGAAGTAAAACACACAAGTGGCAAGCCATCCACATGTCGGATGGTCCAATAATAAGTTCACAATAACAAATATGAATATGAAAGGTAAACGAGTAGTCAAGTCTACTCATCAGCATCAATCTCCTCCTCGACGAAGGTAAGACCTGCGTTCTCCATCGCGGTCTTGTTCTCCTCAATCGTAGTGGTCAAGGAATCGACCTTGGCCTTGAGAGCGCTCTTCTGGGAGCGAAGCCTCTCAATAACCATCTGCTGCTGCTCAAGCTCGAAGTCCTTGGACTTCAGTTCCTCGGTCATGTCCCGGATTTTCTTGTTCCTATCCTGGACGCGTTTCTCCTGACTCTTGAACTTGTGGTCCTGGGCCTCGAACTTTGTCTCCATTTCCTTGATCATCTCATCCTGCTGCGCAAAAAGCTTGTCCTTCTCGCGTAGCTGTACCTGAAGTTCGTCATTTCCAAGCATGACGTTCGTCCTATCCGTGTCCACGTGCCTGAGAAGAGTCTCTAAGTCCTGAAGATAGAGACGTATCGGCTCTGCAGTGCTCCTCGAGTCGTCCTCAAAGTCGATGGAATCTCCATCAAAATCACGCCTTCCGAAGGCGTGGAAGTGAGTGCCCCTAACCTGTCGGGAGTGACGGCCTAACAGTCGTCCTATCAGGTCCTGCATGACTACCTCCATGCCTCTCTCCCTGTCGTCGTGCATCAGCTTGAAGACGATGGCCTCCGTAGTAGGCTTAGTCTGACGTCCGGGCTGGTTCACCTTGAAGCCCCAGAGGTCCTTCCTCTCGAACTTGGTGAGTGGGTACACCGTGATGGTGGGAAGAGGGAGATCGAGCAAAGTGGTAAGCTCAACGATACGGGGACCAAAACGAGTAACCCGAAACTCCTCAACAGTGCTGATGGCAATAGGCATCTATTTATAAGATTGAAAAAGTTAGAACAACGCAATTCAAGGTAAATCAAGACAAACATTCATACATATCCATGAAACATAATCGTCACACAAGTCATGCATACATAAGTCCATTACATCATTCAAGGTCCATACTTATTTAAAGTATCTTTTTGTAAATAAGGTGATAAGTGGTGGTCCAACTAACGAAGTGCCCTTACAATCCAATCTCACGGGATCTATTAGCAAACACAATGTTCCTAGAGGCAATCCACCAATCTTGCTCTCTTGACTCTATCACTAAGTCTATAACATCTTCCCTTATCTCTTGGTTGGTGGCTTCCAACTCTTGAGTAAGCTCCTTCTCTTTCTCTAAGTCCTTTTGGAGGTTGAGCATTCTGCACTTGACTCTAGCACTTAATTCTTTGATAGTCCTCCAAGCTGCATCCCTGGCTGACTCAAAGAATGTGGTGTGCATTATAGTATTGGTGTACATGCAGAATCCCCTTTCTTTGTGGTTGTCTTCCTTGTTCTTATACAAGTGAAGTTGCACCCACCAATACTCCACTCCTTCATCCATCACTGGAAAGCCCTTGTACACAGCTGCACCATGTGCATCCATTGCCACCATAAGGTCCTTGAGAATATTGGGAAACTCAGTTTCGCACTCCAAGGTCATGGTCATGAGTGGTCCTTTTTTCACGGCTTCGTTAATGGAGTTCATCTACAAAGGAAGTTGAAAGAGATTAGAAAAGTTTTACGAGAAGAATAGACAAGTGTAGAAGTAGTTGAAGAAAAACTTTTTCCTTAGTGGTTTTCCAATCCTAGGGTCATAATCCTACAGGCAACACAGTGCTTTGATACCATCTGTTAGACCCCTCCTTTATAAAGGAAAGGATCCCTGTGATTGCAATGCTAGTCCCTGGATCAATGCTAGCATCCACAGTTTAAGATGAAGTACACAGATACAAAGGTCGTTTATTACATTCATTCCAGAGATAAACATAGTCTTTTACATCTCATGGCCGTAGGCCTAATACAAGAGTTTTAAGGAACAAGTAAATAAACATAAGTCTTCATCTTCATGTGCCACAGGCAAGCATGTTGAGTGTAGACTCATGACTCCTACTCATCATCGGAGTAACCTGCAACATCACAAGTTACAGCCACAGAGGGTCAATACTTTGGAATAGTATTGGCAAGTGATACCTTAGTATATTTTAGGTGGACTATAATACTATATGCATTTTGGCTAAGTGTAGCTTGGCTTGCTTTGCTTGAAAATAGGTTTTTCCTATTAGTTGAAATCACTAAGTTCTTCTTTGTCAAAAACATTCCCAAAGAACCACCAATAGACATTGGGGTCTTCTCCCTTCTTCACCCACAAATTTTTACTTAGAAGTTGGAGTGATGAGATTCTTGTAGCTTCCATGTCTTGATGCTCAAAGTGTCCATTTCCTTGGACTAGGCTAAGTACTTAGGTTTTCCATCTGCAGAGGTCGTGCACTTTCCCCACCAGACTTGGTTTCCCAAGACAGGACCTTTCAGAAGCCTTTCCTTAGTCAAATGGACGCGTTCCAACCTATCATCCCATCTACCACCAACTGTCCAAAAGACTAAGTTCTAGCAACCTATATGATCATGGCAGAGCCCATATTGCCAAGTGGTTGCACTGTAAGCTTTCTCAACACTTGGCCTCCAAATCCCTTTGTGCCTGGGTGGCTTACCACAAGTGAGATACACAACCCAAGTCCATGGCCTTGTGTAACCACTCAACATAACTGTCACATCCCAAGATTTTCCAAATCTTGTAATGTGAAAATAAATGAATAAAATAAAACTTTGTTTGATTTTCAAGGCCAGAAGAAACTTTTTGAATTTAAATGGAACCTCAAACCCATTTGAATCAAATAAAATCCTAAAGGGATTTAAAAAGATAAACATTTTTAAATAAAGGAAAACAAAATATTTTGGAAATACTATTTTTGATCAGTAAAATAAAAGGATTTGGTTTTCAATTGAAATAAAAGTTTTATAGATAAAGATTATTTTATAGAGCCAAATTAAACCTTGGCCAAGTCTTTGATTAAAACAACTTGTTTTGATAAAAATAGTAAAGGTTTATTTAAATAAAATAATGAGGATTTAATATCCAATATTTATTTAAGTAAAGGCTTTTCCCATTTTAAATAAACACCAAAACTTATTATTTTGTTTTAAATAAGTTTTCTAAGTATTTTATATTCACAAATAAAACCTACTAAAGTGTTTTGGCTTTATTTTAGATTTCAAAATAAATATTTTAAAATAAATCCTAATTGATTTAATAATGAAAGTCTATTATATTTAATTAATAATGGACTCTAAAATAAAAGGTTATTTTGTTTTAAACAAGTTTTCCAAATATTCTTTATTATCAAATAAAACCTATTGATTTGGTTTTGAAAATATTTAGGTTTCAAATAAAGATTTTATTTATAAAATCAAATTCTATTTTATAACTAAGTTCCATTCTTATTTAAATATTAATGGACCCTAAAGTAAAAGGATTATTTTATTTTAAACAAGTTTTCCAAATATTCTTTATCTCCAAATAAAACCTACTGTTTGGGGTTTTGAAAACATTTTGGATTTTAAATGAAGATTTTATTAAATAAAACAAACCCTATTTTATTAAATAACTAATGATCCATTTATTTAATTAATAAATGAAACCTAAAAAGATTTAAAATAATATTTTATTTTAGAATGTGATTTATGATGTTAAGCAGAACCAAATTCATATTTGAAAAGCTTGATGATTGTTTGAATCATTTTGAATGTGTTTGGTTGTTTGAATTTCAAAACAGAAAAAGAATTAGAAAAGAATAAAACAAATAGACAGAAAAAAAATAGAGGAAACAGACCAGCCCAACAAAGTGGCCCAACAGCAGCCCAGACCAGCCCAGTTCTCTCCGCAGAAAAACGATTCGAACCAACTCCCTAACCCGCAAAGCAACTGACATGTGGACCCTCTTCTCCCCCTCACTCAAACGCTGACAAGCCGACCCCACCCCCTCCTATTCATCGTCTTCAACACGACCTCGTCGCCCTGGCTGTTACTGCCGATTGATTGCCTCATCAATTCGCTTCAATGCCGTGCGATTAACGCCCCCTGACCACACACGCTTAATCGCCAGCGTTTCCTCCTCCTTTCCCCTCACTCGCCACTCCCTCTCTGCCCCAAGGCTGCTGCAAATTGAGCTCGCACCGCCGCAACTCCGACCATCGTCCTCCCTCGATTCCGGCCAAGCCACACCCCCTCCTGCCTCCACAAGCACACAAGCACACTCCCCACTACCTGACGCATCTCCCAGTACCCTCTGTTCAACCGCGGGCACCCCAGAACGTCGCCTACGTCAAGCTTCTGAGCGCCGCCGTCTGTCTCGCCTCCGACGAGCTTCTCCGGTAATTCCAGACCACCCCGACCCCTCTCGTTCACGCACACGCCTTCTTCGTGTCCTTGCGCTCCTGACCGTGTGCCTCGTTTGTCTTCCCGTGGACCACAGCGTCGTCCTCGACCTCGACCGCACGCGACCGTCGCCAGAACCAACTCCGGCGAGAAATCGTGCCCGTCCCCGTGCGCCCCTTGCCACGACGACCACGCGACCAGCATCACCTCATCCTCGCGACCTCGGTGAGCTTGCTCCCTCCCTGTTTCGCTTCCTGCCTCGCCAGCGCCGCCGTCAACTGGCCGCTCCGCCGCCAACCATCGCAGCCAGCGCCGCCACTTTGTGGATGATTGATCAGGACCGTTCGATTTAGATCAGACGCGTAGAAACAGATGACTTACCGAAGGGGTATGCGTCGATCTGCGCCGCACATTTTCAGTTAGATCCAACGCACCCCAGTAGCCGATCCCAGCGAACTGGTATCGACCAGTAAGAATACGCCGCGTGTCACCTGTTTGATTTAAAACAGATTTGAAAAACAGAAACTTTAGCAAACTTCAAACCCTTATATCTTTTGAACCACACGTCCAAATTTGACAAATTTTATATCAATGGATTCAGGAGAACAAGCCCTAGCCAACCATGGCCTTAGTTTGACAAATAGTATATGTTAGCTTGTTTGAATTTGCAGAAACATTTGTGTACTTGTTTAGACTAGGAAAATTGTTTAAAAATGTTTTTAAGGTTAAAACCTTTGCAAATTGGTTTGTTGTGACCTTACTGACCCTAGGAACCAACCCTTAGTATTAAAAATTATTTTTGAAAGATTTAAGTTAGATTAATTGACTTAGCCATTTTTAGCCAAATAAAAAGAATAGTTTTTGTTATAAAAATGTTTATGAAAAGAAAACTTTAAGGAAAAGTTTTGGACCAAACCTACTGACCAAAAAAAAAACACCAAGTTTTGCAATAGCAACTCATTTGGTGAACCCTATAGGCTAATGCCTTAATAAAAATATTTCTACACCACATAAAATAACACTTTGTTTTGAAAATGGTTTTAAAGTGAAACCTTTTACAAATGACTTGGCCACTTTAGGAATTGACCATTAGATGTACCCAAATGTCTATGACCCACTAGGAACCACTTTTTCAAACAAAACAAAGCTTGGCATGCTTGCATGCATTTCTTTGACTTTGTTATTTATGTGTGTTGTTTTGCTTGATTAGTAGATTGAGTTTGTGCCTTGCTTGATTGATTTGTAGTGACTTGAAGAGTGTGATTGTTGCAAAGATCAAGAAGTGAACCTATACTCTACCAAAAAGGCAAGTGATGCTTCATACTTTCTATCCCAATACTTTTATTATGCATTAGTGATTTTGCTAAGTAAACTTGCATGGATTTTGCTAAGTATAGATCTTGCTATAGGGAAACCTAGTAGATGAATCCTTAGCAGGATTTTCCTAAGTTAGAGATTCCTACTACTACCAAGCTTAGCCTAGCTAATAGAAAACATGGGTGGAATATATATTCACACTATGGAAAAATATTCTAAGTCTAAGGACTTGCGATTTTGTTTAATAAAACAACTAAGTTAATGTCTCACCTGGGTGGAAATGGAAGGATTGGGTTATGTTGAGTGGTTCACAATGCCATAGACTTGGATTGTGTATCTCACTTGTGGATGGCCACCCAGGAAACAAAGGGATTTGAGATGTCAAATGTTGAGAAGCTTCAAGTGCAACCACTTGGCAATATGGGCTCTGCCATGATCATATAGGTTGCAAGAACTTAGCCAAATGGACAGTGGGTGGTAGTGTTTGATAGGTTGGAACGCGTCCATTTTGGTCTAAGGGAAGGCTTCTGAAAGATCTTGTCTTGGGAAACCAAGTCTTGTGGGGAAAGTGCACCACCTCTGCAGAGTGTAAAACCTAAGTACTTAGCCATGTCCCTGGTAAAGGACAATTTGAGCATCAAGACATGGAAACAATCAAGAATCTCATCATTCAAATTTCTAAATTAAAATCTTGTGGTTTGAACAAGGGTTATTTGAATTCTTCAATCATTGATGGAGAGATGGCTTGGTACAAGGATCTTGAAATCTTTGATTGAGAAAAATGATTTTGTCAAGCAAAAACTTAGTATTTTCAAAATGATAAGAAAAATCTATTTTGAGCAATGCAAGCCTCAACTCCACTTAGCCAAATGCATATAGATGATAGACTCCACTATACTACCATAGTATCACTTGCCAATACAATTCAAATGTATTGACCCTTTGTGGCTGTAACTTGTATGTTGCAGGTTTGATTGTTTTTAGTGAAGATTGATTGATTAGGATTACAAAGTCTACAACCAACATCTGCCTGTGGCACTTTGAAGATGAAGGACCCATGACTATATTTATTCCGCTGCAATGTAATGTAATAGCCATATGAGCTATGTTTGATGTAATAAACTTATGTTATTCCTGGTTATAAAGTTATATTATGACCTTTGTTTCTTGATATTACATCTAAACTGTGGATGCTAGCTATTGATCCAGGGACTAGCATTGTAAAACACAGGAGGACTCTACCTTATTAGGTTGGGACCTCTACAGATGGTATCAGAGCATTGTGTTGCCTGTAGGATTTGTAAAACCTAGGATTGGACAAAAACCCTTAGAAAAATAGGAGTTGTATTTGTTCCAAAAACTTAATTACAAAACAATCTTGTAAACTCTTTCCTCAACCATTTTGGTTTCAACTCTACATCTCTTCTACTTCAACTTGATGGAAAAAGCCTACCCCATGACCAAAGACTACACCATGTGCAAAGGACTTCTTCAACATCTTCAGCTCTAATGACTTCAACATCTTCAGCATATTCCCCAAGGACATCTAACTTGGAAACTACCAAGGACCACAAGTGAAACAAGAAATCTTGCTCAAGATTTAGAGACTGAGTGAATGCAAAATAAGAAGGAGCCATCAACAACTTTGAAGTATTGTGACCAAGAACTTTTCTCAAGGAAACCATGATTCCATACAAGAAGAATCAAGAAGAAAGGAAAGATCACAAGTGAACCATATAGATGGACCACCATATTTTAGTTAAGACAAAACCACCAACTTATGTGGTGTAACAAAAATATTTTGTTGCCAAAGTATGTGCTTGAACTTTGTTGTTTGAGTGAATTGTTTGGTTTGTGATTGCATGCACATTGCTTGTGTGAATTGTGATGTGTGTGATTAGAATTGAATCCTTAGAAATATTCTTGCCTATTCTAAATCTCCCTTCAAACCCAAACAGATGACTACTCCAAGAAATTCCAACATCAAGGTTGATAACAACAACAACCAAGAGGACAACATGAGAGAACTTATAGAAACCCAAAACCAGTTGAGCCAAGAGACAACTCAGCTTTTAGCCAACAACAATGGACTAGACCCAGCCATACAAAGGATTTTGAAACTTCAATCCCAATTGTTGCAAGGATTGGTTACTCAAATGATCAACATGAGAGAAAACTTTTCCCAAAGAACTAATCACAACAAGGATGACAAAGATGTTATTCTAGAAGGAATCCAAGCTAGCAATATTTGTGGAGACAAGGATCATGCATCCAAGAAATATGAAGATCAATGCCCCAAGAAGAGAGAAAGATCTCCCACTCATGAAGAACATGAACTAGAAGAACTCCTAGCTTTGGAGAGACCCAAAAAGAAGAAGAAAGACATAAGCTAGTTGCAATGTTACAATTGCAAAGAGATGGGACACTATGCCAGTGAATGCCCAGAAAAGAAGAAGAGACAAGAAGACAAACAAAAGCTAGTGAAACCCAAGATAAGGAAGGATTTTAGCCAAGTGATGTGCAAAAACTGCAAAGAGTTAGGACATTATGCAAACTACTGTCCAGAAAAGATGAAGCATAAGATAAACCAGCCTATGAGAGATATCAGCCAAGTGATGTGTTTCAAATGCAAGGAACTAGGCCACTATGCAAACAATTGTCCAGAAAGAATGGAGACCAAGTTAAACAAGTCTATGAAGGATCTCAACCTTGGCCCATGAGTCAAGAATGGAAATCAAGAACACATGCAAATGTTTGCTTAGAGAAATTTCCCAGGATCCCAAGAAGGACAATATGTAATTTTTGTTTGGAAAATTTTAAGGGTGGTAGTACCCTAGTTGTTTTGAACTTGCTTGTAACCCTAGCCGTCCCAAATCTCGGGACGAGATTTATTTTAAGGGTGGTAGCCTGTCACATCCCAAGATTTTCCAAATCTTGTAATGTGAAAATAAATGAATAAAATAAAACTTTGTTTGATTTTCAAGGCCAGAAGAAACTTTTTGAATTTAAATGGAACCTCAAACCCATTTGAATCAAATAAAATCCTAAAGGGATTTAAAAATATAAACATTTTTAAATAAAGGAAAACAAAATATTTTGGAAATACTATTTTTGATCAGTAAAATAAAAGGATTTGGTTTTCAATTGAAATAAAAGTTTTATAGATAAAGATTATTTTATAGAGCCAAATTAAACCTTGGCCAAGTCTTTGATTAAAACAATTTGTTTTGATAAAAATAGTAAAGGTTTATTTAAATAAAATAATGAGGATTTAATATCCAATATTTATTTAAGTAAAGGCTTTTCCCATTTTAAATAAACACCAAAACTTATTATTTTGTTTTAAATAAGTTTTCTAAGTATTTTATATTCACAAATAAAACCTACTAAAGTGTTTTGGCTTTATTTTAGATTTCAAAATAAATATTTTAAATAAGATAAATCCTAATTGATTTAATAATGAAAGTCTATTATATTTAATTAATAATGGACTCTAAAATAAAAGGTTATTTTGTTTTAAACAAGTTTTCCAAATATTCTTTATTATCAAATAAAACCTATTGATTTGGTTTTGAAAATATTTAGGTTTCAAATAAAGATTTTATTTATAAAATCAAATTCTATTTTATAACTAAGTTCCATTCTTATTTAAATATTAATGGACCCTAAAGTAAAAGGATTATTTTATTTTAAACAAGTTTTCCAAATATTCTTTATCTCCAAATAAAACCTACTGTTTGGGGTTTTGAAAACATTTTGGATTTTAAATGAAGATTTTATTAAATAAAACAAACCCTATTTTATTAAATAACTAATGATCCATTTATTTAATTAATAAATGAAACCTAAAAAGATTTAAAATAATATTTTATTTTAGAATGTGATTTATGATGTTAAGCAGAACCAAATTCATATTTGAAAAGCTTGATGATTGTTTGAATCATTTTGAATGTGTTTGGTTGTTTGAATTTCAAAACAGAAAAAGAATTAGAAAAGAATAAAACAAATAGACAGAAAAAAAATAGAGGAAACAGACCAGCCCAACAAAGTGGCCCAACAGCAGCCCAGACCAGCCCAGTTCTCTCCGCAGAAAAACGATTCGAACCAACTCCCTAACCCGCAAAGCAACTGACATGTGGACCCTCTTCTCCCCCTCACTCAAACGCTGACAAGCCGACCCCACCCCCTCCTATTCATCGTCTTCAACACGACCTCGTCGCCCTGGCTGTTACTGCCGATTGATTGCCTCATCAATTCGCTTCAATGTCGTGCGATTAACGCCCCCTGACCACACACGCTTAATCGCCAGCGTTTCCTCCTCCTTTCCCCTCACTCGCCACTCCCTCTCTGCCCCAAGGCTGCTGCAAATTGAGCTCGCACCGCCGCAACTCCGACCATCGTCCTCCCTCGATTCCGGCCAAGCCACACCCCCTCCTGCCTCCACAAGCACACAAGCACACTCCCCACTACCTGACGCATCTCCCAGTACCCTCTGTTCAACCGCGGGCACCCCAGAACGTCGCCTACGTCAAGCTTCTGAGCGCCGCCGTCTGTCTCGCCTCCGACGAGCTTCTCCGGTAATTCCAGACCACCCCGACCCCTCTCGTTCACGCACACGCCTTCTTCGTGTCCTTGCGCTCCTGACCGTGTGCCTCGTTTGTCTTCCCGTGGACCACAGCGTCGTCCTCGACCTCGACCGCACGCGACCGTCGCCAGAACCAACTCCGGCGAGAAATCGTGCCCGTCCCCGTGCGCCCCTTGCCACGACGACCACGCGACCAGCATCACCTCATCCTCGCGACCTCGGTGAGCTTGCTCCCTCCCTGTTTCGCTTCCTGCCTCGCCAGCGCCGCCGTCAACTGGCCGCTCCGCCGCCAACCATCGCAGCCAGCGCCGCCACTTTGTGGATGATTGATCAGGACCGTTCGATTTAGATCAGACGCGTAGAAACAGATGACTTACCGAAGGGGTATGCGTCGATCTGCGCCGCACATTTTCAGTTAGATCCAACGCACCCCAGTAGCCGATCCCAGCGAACTGGTATCGACCAGTAAGAATACGCCGCGTGTCACCTGTTTGATTTAAAACAGATTTGAAAAACAGAAACTTTAGCAAACTTCAAACCCTTATATCTTTTGAACCACACGTCCAAATTTGACAAATTTTATATCAATGGATTCAGGAGAACAAGCCCTAGCCAACCATGGCCTTAGTTTGACAAATAGTATATGTTAGCTTGTTTGAATTTGCAGAAACATTTGTGTACTTATTTAGACTAGGAAAATTGTTTAAAAATGTTTTTAAGGTTAAAACCTTTGCAAATTGGTTTGTTGTGACCTTACTGACCCTAGGAACCAACCCTTAGTATTAAAAATTATTTTTGAAAGATTTAAGTTAGATTAATTGACTTAGCCATTTTTAGCCAAATAAAAAGAATAGTTTTTGTTATAAAAATGTTTATGAAAAGAAAACTTTAAGGAAAAGTTTTGGACCAAACCTACTGACCAAAAAAAAAACACCAAGTTTTGCAATAGCAACTCATTTGGTGAACCCTATAGGCTAATGCCTTAATAAAAATATTTCTACACCACATAAAATAACACTTTGTTTTGAAAATGGTTTTAAAGTGAAACCTTTTACAAATGACTTGGCCACTTTAGGAATTGACCATTAGATGTACCCAAATGTCTATGACCCACTAGGAACCACTTTTTCAAACAAAACAAAGCTTGGCATGCTTGCATGCATTTCTTTGACTTTGTTATTTATGTGTGTTGTTTTGCTTGATTAGTAGATTGAGTTTGTGCCTTGCTTGATTGATTTGTAGTGACTTGAAGAGTGTGATTGTTGCAAAGATCAAGAAGTGAACCTATACTCTACCAAAAAGGCAAGTGATGCTTCATACTTTCTATCCCAATACTTTTATTATGCATTAGTGATTTTGCTAAGTAAACTTGCATGGATTTTTCTAAGTATAGATCTTGCTATAGGGAAACCTAGTAGATGAATCCTTAGCAGGATTTTCCTAAGTTAGAGATTCCTACTACTACCAAGCTTAGCCTAGCTAATAGAAAACATGGGTGGAATATATATTCACACTATGGAAAAATATTCTAAGTCTAAGGACTTGTGATTTTGTTTAATAAAACAACTAAGTTAATGTCTCACCTGGGTGGAAATGGAAGGATTGGGTTATGTTGAGTGGTTCACAATGCCATAGACTTGGATTGTGTATCTCACTTGTGGATGGCCACCCAGGAAACAAAGGGATTTGAGATGTCAAATGTTGAGAAGCTTCAAGTGCAACCACTTGGCAATATGGGCTCTGCCATGATCATATAGGTTGCAAGAACTTAGCCAAATGGACAGTGGGTGGTAGTGTTTGATAGGTTGGAACGCGTCCATTTTGGTCTAAGGGAAGGCTTCTGAAAGATCTTGTCTTGGGAAACCAAGTCTTGTGGGGAAAGTGCACCACCTCTGCAGAGTGTAAAACCTAAGTACTTAGCCATGTCCCTGGTAAAGGACAATTTGAGCATCAAGACATGGAAACAATCAAGAATCTCATCATTCAAATTTCTAAATTAAAATCTTGTGGTTTGAACAAGGGTTATTTGAATTCTTCAATCATTGATGGAGAGATGGCTTGGTACAAGGATCTTGAAATCTTTGATTGAGAAAAATGATTTTGTCAAGCAAAAACTTAGTATTTTCAAAATGATAAGAAAAATCTATTTTGAGCAATGCAAGCCTCAACTCCACTTAGCCAAATGCATATAGATGATAGACTCCACTATACTACCATAGTATCACTTGCCAATACAATTCAAATGTATTGACCCTTTGTGGCTGTAACTTGTATGTTGCAGGTTTGATTGTTTTTAGTGAAGATTGATTGATTAGGATTACAAAGTCTACAACCAACATCTGCCTGTGGCACTTTGAAGATGAAGGACCCATGACTATATTTATTCCGCTGCAATGTAATGTAATAGCCATATGAGCTATGTTTGATGTAATAAACTTATGTTATTCCTGGTTATAAAGTTATATTATGACCTTTGTTTCTTGATATTACATCTAAACTGTGGATGCTAGCTATTGATCCAGGGACTAGCATTGTAAAACACAGGAGGACTCTACCTTATTAGGTTGGGACCTCTACAATAACCCATACTTTCCATTCCACCCAGGAGGTTCATTTGACTTAGTGGTTTTATTAGAAAAGTATAAGTCTCTTGACTTAGAAATATTTTCTTCGTAGTAAGTGTAGTTTTTCACCAACCCTTGTTCTGCTATAAGCTAGGCTAAGCAAAGTATGGCAACTTATCTTAGGGATAATTCCTTAGCAATTCTACTAGACTACATAGGATTTCCCATCTTTTGCATTAGACAAAATAACATGCAATACTATAACAAAATATCTAATGCCAGTTCAAAACATAGGACAAATTTATTCATGTAAATATCACTTGCCTTGGTAGTGGGGAGAGTAGCACTCTTCACAATCACAATCACTAGCAAAATCTACACAAGAAATTATAGCATACCATTACACACAAATATATACATCCAAAAATAATATGAATGCATGCATGCAAGAATTTACTAAGTGGTGATTTTTGAAAATTCTACCAAGTATGCTCATGTCTACAAAAACTTTAACAAGTCACAAATTTGCCAACTAAACTTATTTGGCTCCAATACAATTTACCAAAATAAATCTCTATTTAAAATGGCCTTAAAACATGTTCTATGAATAAAATCATTTTAACTGTTACTATATGCTAAATAAATTGGATATTCAGAAAGGTCTTGTTTCACTGAATCCAACGGTATAAAATTTGCAAAAATCTAACGTGGCATTCAAAAGTTATAAGCATTTGAATTTGGAACAAGTTTCTGATTTTAAATCTAATTTTAGATCTAACCTAGCCACGCGTCATGTTCTTATTCGCCCATACCGTTTCGCACTGGATCGAGCTCCACAGCCGTAGGATCTAAATGAAATCTGGTGGCTCAGATCGCGTACCGCTTCGGGGTTAAGTGGATCTATCCTAGCACTACGATACAGATCTAACGGCTGCTATTGTCCTGGCCAAGATCTGGCGGCGGAGCGGTGGCTACCGGCGGCGGAACTGTCGGTCGACGACGGAGGCGGCACTACAGGGGGTAAGTGTGAACGAGGAGTAGCTCACCGGGCTCAGGGGGTCACGGCGAAGCTCGTCGTTCTCGCGGTTGGTCAAGGGGCGCTCGGGCACGGTTGCGATTGATCGCCGGAGTGGAGGACGGCGTCGGTGTGTCGGGTGGTCGTTGTGGACGTCGCTGTGAACCACCCCAAGGCAAGACGAGGACACGGTTAGATTCACAGAGTCAAAGCAGAGTTGTGTGCCTGAACTAGAAGACGCGGGGCGGTCGGGGCTTACCACTAGAGCTCGCCGGAGTTCGTACAGAAGACGGTGGCGGCCAGTCGACGATGCTGCCGGAGCTACGGTTCATGCGAGGGTAAACGAAATGTGTTAAAAGAAGCGCAGAGGCTCACTGAACTAGTTTGCAAGAACGAGAGGCAGAGGGAAGCTCAGAACTCACCGGAATTTGTCGGCGCAGTCGCCGGAGACGGCGGGGTTACAGAGGGTAATGCTCGTAGCCTGGTGGCGCTCTGGGTTCGGGGTTTGAGAGAGAAGAGAGAGGGGACAGAGGGGGTTCTTATAGCCTGGTCACGAGCGAGAATTACTCGGCCAATAAATCGAATTGACGCCGCGAATTAAACACAGAAACGCCCGCGTTGATTTGGGGATGAACGGGTCGTGCGGGTGGAGACGACGCTGACGTGGAGAAGGCCCGCTTGTCAGCGAGGTGCGCGGAGTATAGGTGGGGTCTGCCTGTCAGCGGCTCAGCGCGTGCGCTTGCGCGTGAGAGAAGAATAAGAAGACCCCGGGTGGGCTTGCTGGGCTCGATTTGCTGCTGGGCCAGATTCTGGCCACACGGCCTTTTTCCATTGAGGAGTCCTTTTTTTTCTAAATTCATTTTCTGGTATGAATTTGATATGAATTCAAATCCTTTTGAATCCAAACTGCTTTGGGAAATTTTGCAGGGTTTTGTGGGTTTAAAAACAGTCATTTTAACTAAGTGGTTACTTTGCAAGGCTTGGTCAAGCTGGGGTTTCAAAGTAAACAGAGATTTGCTCTAGCTTGCAAATATTTGAAAAAGGATTTTGAAAGTATTTCTAAATTTGGAATCTTGGGTTAAAAGCTTTACCTAATCTTTCCATCAATGGAGGCAAGCAAACAAGTACCTAACCTTCAAATTTCAAAGGGTGATGGCCATTTGAGATAAATTGCCCACATGAAATCATAGCTCAAACTTCTGTCTCTAAATGATTTTTGAGAAAAACCCTAAATGGATGAATGATGCAAAGATGATATGAATGAGTTTTGAAACTATGATTTTTGGGATGTTACAGAAAATCTTGGGATGTGACAAACATTCTAGTGATCAAATCACTTGCTTGCAAGCTAATCAATGTGATATCACCGAGAGGGCCCAGAGCATATCTATCCGTCATCGGGATGAACAAATTCCACTCTCGATCCATGGGTCTCAACATAACACTTTAGTAGTTTTGAAGCCATCTTTATAATCACCCAGTTACGGTGTGACGTTTGATGTCAACAAGAAACTCTTCCGGTGTTAGTGATTGACATGATCTCATGGTCTAAGGATTAGGCTCACTTCGTAAGTTGTTACAGCAATATAAACTCAATGACTTTGATCGTAATGCTATACTTCGGATGAATGTTCATCACATCATTACACTAATGTTGTGACCTCGTTATTAACAACATCCAATGTCCATGATCAGGAAACTTTTATCATCTTGTTAATCAACAAGCTAGTTTATAAGAGAGGCATAACTAGGAACTTCCTTTTTGTTTATTAAACACACATGTATTAACGTTTCCGTATTAATACAATTATAGCATGTAAAATAAACATTTATCATAAATAGGGAATACGATAATAACCACTTTATTATTGCCTCTCGGGCATATTCCCTTCAGTCTCCCACTTGCACTAGAGACAATAATCTAGTTTGAAAACTTTGCGTTTTGAACACATATGGCTTTCTGGTGTTCCATATACGCAACTGCAAGTGGTTAACATAATCTACGGATCTGACGCTTTCAGGTCCGTGTGTATTTGCATGTCTTTGCATCTTCACGCATCACTCATTCTCCAATGAGATGGCATTGTATAAATTTGGTCTTTTGATGAGACCTTTAGTTCCTTGGGTTTAAATTACGTCGATACTATTGTCGTACAATATATCGTCAGTGTTAGCCCGTTGCGAACCACACCTTAGTTTGATAACAAACTACTTGACACAAATTCCCTCCTTTGCTGCTACTATAGCAGTCATATACTTAGCCCTTTTGTTGTAGTATTCGTCACAATGTCTTAACTATGGACTTCATCCAAATCCATCATGGAATCTTCTTTCCATTACACTGTGCCACCGATAGTTTAAATTGAAATAAACTTAATTTGTATCTTGTGACAAACCTAGTATCAATGTAACGCTTTACAATGAACTATTTGTAATTGTTTGTCACCTCTATACAAATATATTCTTAGTTCTTCCAAAAGATCATAAGAATATCATTACTATCATCCAATGATCATTTTATGATTCATTCTGGTATATGCTCATAGCACTTAGAGCATAGGACATACCTGGATGTGTACATATCATGGTATGATTGATCAAAACATTCTCGTGATTTCACTCATCAAGTGTCAAAGCACTTGAATCTTGTTTCACTTATCAAGTGTCGATACACTTGAATCATGATTCAATTCCTCTCCATGCAACAAGAACTGTTTCTTGTCGTTTCTATATTGAACTCCTTCAATATCTCATATATGTATGTTTGGCACAACCATATTGGCGTCACAGTCTATCCACTATAGACATTCATGCTAAATATTCGGGTTTTGCCTAAGTATTTCATCAAAATGAAATTCTTAACCTTTGTCAATAAAAGATACAACATTTGTAATCACCAAGATGTCCTCCACATAATGTATTAGAAATATATCTCAGCGCTCCCACTTAATTTCTTGCAAATGCAAGCATCTTCATCGTCTCCTGATGAAAACTCCTTTTCATTAAGGTGAAGATTCCAACTCCGCGATGCTTACTTCAACCATTGAAGTTTGCCTGCCCTTTTAGCATCCTTTGAATTGAACAAAACCCTTTGGACCGTGTCATGTACACGTCCTAGGTAACCATTCTATTAGAAGAACTTTGTTTTTGTTTATTCATCTACCATTGTAAGATCCCTCCTTTATAAAAGAAAAGGATCCCTTTGATTGCAATGTTAGTCCCTGGATCATTGCTAGCATCCATAGTTTAAGATGAAGTACACCGATACAAAGGTCATTATTACAGGCATTCCAGAGACAAACATAGTCTTTACAACTCCAAGGCCACAGGCCTAATACAAGAGTTTGAATAAGTAAATAAATAAAAGTCCTCATCTTCATGTGCCACAGGCAAACATGTTGAGTGTAGACTCATGACTCCTAATCCTCATCAGAGTAACCTGCAACATCACAAGTTATAGCCACAGTGGGTCAATACATTGGAATAGTATTGGCAAGTGATACCTTAGTATAATTTAGGTGGACTATATTACTATATGCAATTTGGCTAAGTGTAGCTTGGCTTGCTTTGCTCAAAATAGGTTTTGCCTATTAGTTGAAATCACTAAGTTTTTCTTTGTCAAAACTTTTCCCAAGGAACCACCAATAGACATTGAGGTCCTTCACCCTTGTTCACCCACAAGTTTTACTTAGAAATTGGGATGAGGAGATTCTTGATAGCTTCCATGTCTTGATGCTCAAGTTGTCCTTTTCCAGGGACATGGCTAAGTACTTAGGTTTTTCCATCTGTAGAGGTTGTGCACTTTCCCCACCGGACTTGATTTTCACCAAGACAGGACCTTTCAGAAGCCTTCCCTTAGACCAAATGGACGCGCTCCAACCTATCATTCCCACTACCACCAACTGTCCAAATGGCTAAGTTCTAGCAACCTATATGATCCAGGAAGAGCCCATATTGGCAAGTGGCTGCACTAGAAGCTTCTCAACACTTGGCCTCTAAAATCTCTTTGTTCCTGGGTGGCTTTCCACAAGTGAGATACACAAGGTTCACCAGTCCCCTGATCTTGTGTAACCACTCAACACAAACCATTCCTTCCATTCCACCCAGGTGTTCAATTACTTATTTGTTTTATTAGGCAAAACACAAGTCCAAAGACTTAGAAATATTTTCATCATAGCATGTATATATTTCACCAACCCTTGGTTGCTACTAGCTAGGCTAAGCATGGCATAGATAGTATCTTAACTTAGAAATTTTCTAGCAATTCTACATCTACTAGGATTTCCCAACATGGCATATAAGCAAAATATAACATGCAAGTCTAACAAAATATTTCTAATGCTTAGTAGAACATAGGAATAATAATATTCATTGAAGTACCACTTGCCTTGGTAGTTTGGAGAGTAGCTACACTCCTCACAATCACAATCACTAGCACCAAAATCTACACAAAGAATTATAGCAACAAATTACATACAAAACATATACAACCAAAAATATATGCATGGATGCAATATGGTATGTGATGATTTTTAAAACTCAACCAAGCAAGTAAACAGTACTGGTTCATTAACAAGTTAAAAACTTGCCAAACAACATTTATTTAAACCGCAAATCATTTCCTAAACATTTCATATACTCAAATTAGCCCTACACAAGTTTCTGCCAATAAAGTCATTTTAACAGAAGAAAAACATTAAACACATTGCATATATAGAAAGAGCTTGCTCTCCTGATTCCAACGGTATAAAATTTGTCAAATTCTAACATGGGGATCAAAAGTTATAGCCAAAACTAATTTAAACATCTAATAGATTCAAATTCTATTTTTAAATCTAAACTCCAGCCACGCGTCATGTTCTGATTGGTGCGTACCGGTTCGGGCGGATCGATCAACGAGAGCCACACGATTTAAATGAAGATGCACGGCCAGATCTAACGCGTACCTCTTCGACAATGATCTAATCTTACTCGTTAGATCTAAATCCTACGGCCCTAATCTAATTGACCACAGACGGGCGGCGCTAGTGGCGACGACTGGCGGCGGCGCGCTCTGACAGTGGCGGTGTCGGCGAACTAGGGCGCCCGGAGAGGTGGGAAGATGCTCACCAGAACCGCAGTGACGAGGAGAAGCTCGACGTGTCCTTGGTTGGCGAAGGGGCGCTCGGAGCCGTCGCGGATTGCTCGTCGGAGTAGTCCCTGGCGGCTGTGGCTTCGGCTCGTCGACGTTGGCGATGTTTTGAGCCGCGGTAAGACAAGGGGAGGGTACCGTTAGATGCGCAGGACGCTGGGGATCTTACGCGTATCAAACAGAGGGCAAGGGGAGGCTGGAACTTATGGGGAAAGATCGCCGGAGTTCGAGCAGAGAGCAGCGGCGCTCAGTTGTTGACGTTGCCGAGGCTACAGGCCATGCGCGAGCAAACATAAAGTGTCAGTAGATGCGCACGGAGATGCAGAGCAAGCCAGCATGAATCACGGGCAGAGGGGAGTGCGGTACTCACCGGAATTCGTCGGCGAGGTCGTCGGAGCAGCGGGGTTGCGGCGAGGAATTCTCGCAGCCTGGGGGCGTTCTGTGCTCGGGGTCTGGGGGAAATGGAGAGGGGGCAGAGGGGGTTTAAGTAGACGAGGTGGGGGCGTGAATCACTCCAGCATTGAACGGGAATTGACGACGCGAATCAAACAGGAAACGCCCGCGTGATTTGGGGATGAACCAGTCGCTGGGTGGAGACGACGATGGTCGTGTGGGCCGTGGCTGTCAGCGAGAGGAAAGGAGAGGAAGTGGGTCCAGACTGTCAGCGAGCTAGTGCGTGCGGGGGCGAGTGAAGAAAAATGGTTCGCGGGGTGGGGGTGATAGGCTTAGATGGGCCAGTTGGGCCAGATTCGGCTGAGGCTTATTTTTTTTCTCTTTTAAGCTTTTTCTTTTTCTGTTTGCTTTTCTAAAATGGTTTTCAAACTTCAATTCAAATATGTTTGATTCCAAAACTTTTCAGGATTTTTGTACAATAAATCTTGTACTCAAATAAGTGTCAAACACATCTGTTCACTCAAACACACTTGGGTCTTTTGAAAATAAAATAAAACCATGCCTTTATGAGGTGTGATAATAGGCATAGGATTGGTTTTTATTTCATATTTTGCTTTGAGACTTTGCTCAAGTTTTTGAAATCACTTGAGTTTGGATTCCAAACCATACTGGATGATTAACAATACCTTTCTCAAAACAAGTAGCACAAGGGCTTGAGTAAACTTACATCAAATATTGAGCAACAAAGCTTCTGTTTTGAAATGTTTTGTTTGAAATGAAACTCATATGATCATGGATGCATGGATGATATGCATGAGTTCGAAACATGATTTTAGGGATGTAACAACCATATACCAAATTATATGTAGTGGTTTCTACTTTAATCCGTCCAGACTAAATATCGCTATGAAAGATCCAATCTTGTCATAGTCAACTCCTTGAACATTGTCGTAAAATACTTTACGACATGTCGACTATTTCATAGATGTGAAACATCCATGTCTGTTTCTTTATAGATCCAAATACGACTGATAGGTTTTTACACCTTTCTAGAGGGTCTTCCAAGTTCAAAACTTGATTTCTCGTGTATGGAACTATCACGGATTTTATGGCTTCAAGCCATTTGACGGAGTCAGGGCCCATCATCGCTTCTTTGCATGTAGTCGGTTCATCATTGTCAGACAATAATGATTTACTCTCAAATCTTAGCATTTGATTGTTTAACCGACCGACTTGGTTCAATAAGAACTTAGATATCCGTGACCACAACCTTTGAGGCACATAAGCTATGAGCATTATGGCAGCCTTCGGAACGATTTCCGGCGCTGCGCAACTCAGCACATTTAGCTAAGGTTCGTTAACCTTATCAAAGTTCTATTGTCCTCCCACTTAACTTTTACGAAAAATTCCTTCTCCAAGAAACTTCACATTTCAAGCGACAAACCCTTTTGTCCTCGGTGTTATGGAGGAATAACCAATTGTTATTCGAAATAACATACAAAGACATGCTCATCCAACTTTGGTTGTAAACATCTTACTTATGTTTAGCATACCAAAATTTAAGAAATGACAACTTGGGTTTTACCCCAAAACATAACTCATATGGTGTCATTTCAACGGATCAAGATGGAGCTCTTTTCAGTGTAAAAGCGGTAGTCTCTAAAGCTTTAATCTTTTAAAACATAATGGAAGTTTTATGAATAACACCTTTGATCCAACCATGTCAAACAAGGTTTCATTACAAATCTCAAACACTCCATACTCCTATGGTGTTTCGGGAGATGTAAATTTAGGTGTTTTGCTAAACTTGCAACTCAAATAAATCCCTTTATGATAAAATCATAATTCATTTATTTTCTTGTTACACTTGTAACTCAAATAAATCCCTTATGATAAAATCATAAACCATTTATTTTCTTGTCACAATGATTTTCCACTTCATCTTGAAAGTCATTGAACATTTTCAAATATTTCATACTTCTTTCTCATTAAGTGAATATTCACTCAAATTTCCGGAGAAAGCATATGAAGTTGAAACCCATCGCTTACGACTACACATAATGGACTACATACATCGATATGTATAAATTCCAATATTTTAGTCGTTCGTTCTTCTTTGGCCTTTGAACGAAGTTTTAATTATCCCGAGGAAAGTCTCACAAGCGTCATTTGATCAAATCAAAGACTCCAAAAATCCATGAAAATGGAGATTCTTCATGTTTTCTTTCCAATATAATTTAAACAGCGATGTCACTTCATAAGTGATCTTTCAATCATTTGTCTTGCGACATTTTAGCATTAAGTTTTATGGATGTGATTTCTCCAACTAGATTTGTAAATCATCCATCTTATATGGAATACGGTAATTATTTGAACAACCTTTGTTCTCATAATACCTGATTCAAATAAACAATTATTAAAACAAATCTTGAAGTTAAGCCTTGATGTCAACGAGAAATACAAACAACGGTTTGTTTGTTTTTGATGAACATCATCACATATTCTCTTGCTAGTTATTTAGGCCATTGTGGTTTATGAATTGCGTCATTCCGTATGAAATTTCGTACCAACCAATTCGGTATCCAATACCCAAGAACCACATTGTTTAACAAGCAAAGAATACGACCATAACATGTATATCATTTATATACCTAAATTGGATATTTCTAATCTTTTATTTTCTGCCAAATATATTTTATAGATTCTCTTTCAGCATTTCCTTTTCCTTTTAAAAGAATCTATCAACATCAAAAGTGGCGCCATATACATGACACATAGTCCAAAGCGTGTATATTCAAATAATAATACCTTTGGACTTGCACTTTGAAGTAGATCACCATCATCAAATGATCGGCGTTCTTTCAAAATCCATTCTTTAGTAATATTTTAGTGCAGTAAACACTTTACATACATATTCTATTCATCCTTATCATGACGACTTTCATGATCAAGCTATTGTAGCTTATAAAGATGAATCGCGAGTATAACGTTACTTTCCAAAACCCTTTTGGATGATTAGGATGTCTAGCATCTCCAATCTTCGTAAATTCTCATCCTATATGAGAACACATATTATAATCTATCACATTGCAACCAAAACATTGTTTTAGATATCGTTATATCTGTCACACGTGATGGTTTCTGAAACAATTCTTTCAGCTCCTAGATAAACTTGATTTTAAAACAATCAAGAATCGTGGAGGCAAACATGATACTTAAGATACTAACACTGGAATTGTTACTCTCGATTTAATACCAACTATTAAATTTCACGGAGTAAATAGAGTTTGCTGAAAGTTTGCAATAGGACTTTAAACATTAGATTGACACTCAACACAATACGATACCAGTTCGTAAAGTATATATCCAGAATTCTATAGTTCTATTATCTCAATTACAACTATGCATATGGTGGTGAACGAATGCCATTGACTACAACAAATTATGCAAATTCACCTTGATTTAATTTATGATTAATTGAGTTCTACTAATCCAAATTAGAAATGAACTCCCACTCAAAAACGACATCCCTCGTGTCTTTTTGGTGATTACATGAACCAAATCCACTACACCAAGTCCGATCATCACGTGAGTCGGCGTAGCTTCAAAGGCGAGCATCCATATGGTCATCATATCAAAACATATGACTCATGCTTAACCTTTCGGTCCGTGTTCCGAGGCCATGTCTGTACATGGTCATCATATCAAAACATATGGTCGCCAAGTAAGAACCTTAGTATTCGTGTGTGTAACTGTCTTACACCCGAGATATGCTCGTGGATTCAAGTACACCCGATCATCACGTGATGTCTTGAAGCGACGAAACATTGTCGGTGCATACTTAAGGAAGAACACATTTTTATCTTGATATCTAAATGAGGGATCATCTTATTATGCTAATAAAATGCCAAACAAGCAATATAAGCTGCAATCAAACATCACATGTTTATTTAGTGAAATGATATGGTTCCCGCATATGATCTCTATCATGTGCACCGTGGTATGATCACTATCATATCTTTATGTGTAAGGCCAAGGTCTATGGAACCTACACGTTATGCGTGTTGTAAGAGTATCATCTCATAATTCTACTTACAACATCACCATATCATAACACTAGCCCAGCAACAATCTAAACTAGACGCCTCTAATTTATCCATTGCAAATTTTACGTGGCTTAGGGCTTTCGAAGATAGAACCGTTCTTACCTACGAACATGAACCACAACGAGGATAACCAAATTGTTGACAACTCGTTGCAAATTAGATATTGACTATAGTAGGAGAGACAGACACCCGCTAGCCACTTATGCAAAACTAGTTGCATGTCAAGCGTGGAACAGGTCTCATGTGCGAGGACATGTAAATTTTGTCCAGGCCGCTTCATCCCACTATGCCACCAATATCCAAAGTACAACTAAGAAGCAATAAAATGATCATCATCGCCCACATACTCATATGTGTACTACCCGTGCAAAGCATCTACGCATAGATCCGGCTCTGATACCACTAAGTACCAAGATATTACGAATATAACATCCATAGAACTGTAAGGTTCCCAACCTTTAATAAGGTAGAGATCCCTGTGTTTACAATGCTTGTCCCTGGATCAATAGCTAGCATCCACAGTTAATATGTAATATCAAGAAACAAAGGTCATAATACAACTTTATAACTAGGAATAACATTTTTTTTTACATCTTACATAGCTCATTTGGCTATTACATTACATTGCAGCAGAATATCTATAAGCATGGGGTCCTTCATCTTCAAAGTGCCACAGGCAGTCATGTTGGTTGTAGACTTGTAATCCTAATCAATAAACTTCACTAACGTCAAACAAACCTGCAACATAACAAGTTGCAGCCACAAGGGTCAATACATTTGAATTGTATTGGCAAGTTTCACTACTATGTATAATATAAGTGGATCCTGTCAATACATGCATATTTGGCTAAGTGGGGTTTAGGCTCATTTGCAAAAAGCAATATAGTTTTATCCTATCTTTTCAAAATGGTTTTGATCTTTTGTCAAATCTTTCTGAACTCCTTAAAATCCACCAAGTGTTTCAAAATCCCTTGTTGTCACCCTCAAGTTTTAACCAATGTAGGGTTTCATGTTCCCTTACACAAATCTAGTTAACCTGAAGATGCTAATGCATGGGTCTTCCACTATGTAGTTGACTAAGCCAGAGCCCATTTAGCATGTGGCTGTACACGGAAGCCACTGTACGAGAAACATGTTCAATCTCTAAGTCCCTGGGTGGTTTTCTTCTAGTGCACAACAAAAAGAGTTTGCCATATAAACATGGTTCCTCTTGTTGCCACCTGGTTCAAAAGCTTGAGTATCCTTGTCCACCCAGGTGGTTCATTGAGTACTTGTTTTATTATATAAAACATAAGTCTTTTCAATACTTCATATAATCATAAAATGTATCCCATCCCAATATATAGCAGGGCTAAGCATACTACAACTACAATGTTTCCACTAAGGAATATATAGGGGTATCCTATTAGGATTTAGCATAGCATAAAACATAGTAAACTTTATCATGCATGTTTCAAAAATCCACTAAGTATAATGAAAATAGTAGGACTTGGATGATAGTGTCACTTGCCTTTTTGGAATGTTGGTTCACTTCTTGATCTTGATAATATCACACTCTTCTAGCTTCACTTCAAATCAATCAAGCAAACACAATTCAACTAGCATTCCAAAACAATATTCAATCAAACAAACACACATAATTTTTTTAGAAACTAAGTCATGCATGCAAGCATGCAAAAGTTAGTTTTATTTGCAAAGGTGGTTTCTACTAGACTCTAAACATTGTAAGGCTCAAAGTGGTCATTTTCTAAAGTGGCAAAACCATTTGTAAAAGGGTTTTGTCTATAATCCATTTTTAAATCAATTCATCATTTCATGTGATTGAAATGGTTTTTAGCAAAGCAACAATTTTACATTGTTCACCAAATAAGTTGTTGATTCACCAAACTTGGTGTTTTAGGGTCAGTAGGTTTGAATCAAAACATTTTCCAATGGTTTTTCTCAAAAATCATTTTCATATCAAAATCAATAATTTTATTTGACTAGAAATGGGCTAATTCAATTAATCAATCCTAATCTTCACCAAATACATTTTTAAATCCATAAGTTGGTTCCTAGGGTCAGTAAGTTCACCACAAACCAATTTGCAAAGATATTAACCCCAAAATCATTTTGGAATAATTTTTATAACCTAAACAAGCATACAAATGTTTTTGCAAAAACAATCAATCTAACAGAAACTTTTTACTAAAAACATTGAATGGTTGGCTAGGGCTTGTTCCACTGATTCCATTGATATAAAGTTTGTAAATTTTGGACGTGTGGATCAAAAGTTACAAGGTTTTCAAATTTGCAAACAAATCTGATTCTAAAATCTGTTTTAAAACAAAAGCTGGCCACGCGGCACGTTTCTACTGGTCGATACCGGTTCGGGTGGATCGGCCTCTGTGAGGCGTTGGATCTAAAAAGATTGCACGGCTCAAGTGTGCTCTTACCCTTTCGCTCAGGTTCTATTATCAGCCATAGGATCAAGATCTAACGGTGTGAATCTATTCGACCATACTCGAGCGGCGCTGACGGCGGTGAGCGTCCGCGCACGGTCGGACGAGATGCTAGCAGCGGTTACAAGAAGCAAGGAAGAGGTTGGCGGGGCTTACCAGACTCACAGAGGCTTGCTGAAGCTCGAGGTGGTACTGCCTAGCGAAGGGGCGCACTGGAGCGGGATTAATTACTCGCCGGAGTCAAGGACGGCGTCGGGTTCGTCTGGTGGTCGTCGAGGCTGACGTTGCGGTTCGCCCCGAGGGAAAACAAGGGCACGGTTAGATGCAGCTGAGTGTGGCGAGTGCAGGAGCATGAACGAGAGGGCGTGGGGCGGTCTGTCTTACCAGGGGAAGGTCGCCGGAGAGAGACGCAGACGCGGTGGCGCTCGGTCGAAGTGGTTGCCGACGTTCTGGGGCGCCTTCGAGTGAACGGACAGCACAGGGAGAAGCGCCAGAGGCTGGGGAATGTGTGAGCTTGGTCGAGGAGGCAAGGCGGTGGCTGGGCTCGCCGGAATTTACTGGGGACGGTGGTCGGAGCAGTGGCGGTGCAAATCCAATTCAGGGCAGCCTGGTGGCTCCGGTGGTGCGGGGTCTGAGGGGAAAGGAAGAGGAGACAGAGGCGTTTAAGACAGCGTGATCGCGGGGTGGAATAATGGCCGCTGTTAACGCGAATTGATCGCCGGAGTAAGTGGCTGCAACGGCAGGGGAGACGGGGTCGTGTGGAGACGATGTACAGGAGGGGTGGGGCCTTGCTGTCAGCGAGGGAGAGATATTAGGAGAGGGGCCACCTGTTTGAGGCTGCACGGGTGCGCGTGTGTGTCAAAAACGCTTCGCGCGTGGGGTAAGTAGCTGGGCTGGAACTGGGCTACTGGGCCTGCTGAGTTGGGTCAGTCCGTTTTCATATTTTTTTTGTTCTGAAACTTTTCCTTTTTCCAATTCTATTTTCTGTTTTGAAATTCAAACAAACAATTAAAACACTCAAATCAAATCAAACTTTCACCAAATACATTGAGTTTTGGTTCTGTTTTAACCACACAAATCCAAGTCCCAAAAATAAAATAATAATTTTATTTTAGGGTCCATTTATTAATTAAATAAAATGGATCTTAGTTTTTAAATCAAATAGGATTTGATTTATTTAAAACTCCATTTGAAATCCAAATAATTTTCAAAACACTTCAGTAGGTTTTATTTGAGAATATAAAATACTTGGAAAACTTAAAAAGAAATAAATAAGTTTTGATGTTTAATAAAAATAGTAAAACTTTTATTTTCAATAAACTTGGATATTAAATCCTTATTATTTTATTTAAACAAACCTTTATTCTTTTAATCAAAACAAAATGTTTTAATTCAAAAGTTTGGCCAAGGTTTAATTTGGCTTATAAAATAATCCTTATTTATAAATCTACCTTTTCTTTTGAAAACCAAATGTTTTATTAAAAGAACCAAAAAAATGTTTCCAAATATTTTAACTTTATTGTTTATTTATCTTTTTAAATCCCTTTAGGATTTTATTTGATCCAAATAGGTTTTGAAGGTTTCCAATTGGATTCAAAAAGTTTCTTCTCACCCTGAAAAACAACAAAGTTTTATTTTATTCATTTATATTTCACATAACAAGATTTGGAAAATCTTGGGATGTGACAGGCTACCACCCTTAAAATAAATCTCGTCCCGAGATTTAGGAAGACTAAAGGTTATAAGTAGGCTAAAAACAACTAGGGTACTACCACCCTTAAAATAAAGTCTCATAGGGTTACATTGATGGTTCACTTGACTAAAAGCTCAACACAATAACCAGACAAGGAATCCTTATTTGACTCTTCTGAGTTTTCTAAATCCTGACATCCACTTCTTCTATCTCTTCAAAGTTTCCATTCATGTCAATGTGGTTCACATGTCCTTTCTGGGTCACATTGGAGTTATTTCCATTGGCTCTTCTAGCATCCTTTTTCTTTTTCTTCTCTGGACAGTCTGATGCATAGTGTCCAAGTTCCTTACAATTATAGAATTGCAACTGGCTAATGTCCTTCTTCCTATAAGTGTCATGTTGGTTCTGATCAAGGTCATCTCCATTGTCAGAATCATTTCCATTATTCTCACTTCCATTGCTGTTGTGGTGATGCTGATGTGGTTCAGAATCTTCATTGCTCTTTTTGAATGAATGCTTCTTCTTTGATGATCCTGAATGATTCTTGAGTTTATGCTTCCTCTTTCTGTTCTCAACTTGATTCATCTTGTTTTCCAATATTGTGGCTTTGTCACAGAGTGATTGATAAGTTGGTACATATGCAACAGCTAGCTGCAGGTTCAACTCATCATTAAGTCCTTCGAGAAATTTATCCTTTCTCTTAGCATCTGTATCAACTTCATCCGGTGCATAGCGTGCCAGATTGTTGAATTCTTCAATATACTCAGCCACACTAAGGTGACGTTGTTTCATATTGTGAAACTCCTTTTTCTTCAAGTACATTACTCCAGGTGAGATGTGAGTGGTTCTGAATCCATCTTCAAAAATATCCCAAGTCACATCTTCAAGGGGAGTGGTGATTTGAAAGTTGTCCCACCATGTTGCTGCTGGTCCTTCAAGCAGAAATGCTGCAAACCTTACTTTTTCTTCATCAGTGCAACCAACAGTCACTAAGTCTTTGTTCACTGAACGTAACCAATCATCAGCTTCCATTGGATCAGTTGTTCCAGAGAACCTTGCAGGCCTAAGTTTCAGAAACTTGGTGAGCATGTCAAGTGCTAGAGGATTATTCTGATTGTTGTTATTGTTGTTGTTGTTGTTGTTCTGATTCTGTATGAATGTAGTCATCTGCTGCATCAACTGTGTCTGAGCTGCCATCATCTGTTGCATCTCTGGGGTGATGTGGTTGTTGTTTTGGTTGGGGTTGGCACGACGGGGAGGCATCTGTTGGTTTGATAGGGATAAGTAGTGGTGAATAGGTTTCTAAGAAGTTTTAACACACAACCCAAAAACAACCAAGTTCAATCAAACAATCAAACCATCAAACAATCAACAAGCAACTATCCACTTAACAACTTATGAGCTTAACTCATGAGTTGAAGGAAACAACAAGTTTTCTTGAAAATAATAACTTAGTATAATCATACCTCATAGGACAATATGATCCATACTCTAATTTGATATCAATGTCTTTGGTAGGCAATCTAATGTCTCTTGGTTTTCACTAGTAGTCCTTAGTGATATCCAAGGTTGAGTCCTTGGTGGAAATGTTGAAGATGTTGAAGTCATTAGAGTTGAAGATGTTCTTAGCTCATGGTAAAGTCTTTGGCCATGGGGTAGGTTTTTCCATCAAGTTGAAATAGATGAGATGTAGAATCAAAACCAAAATGGTTTGAGGAAGGAGTTTACAAGATTGTTTGTAAATAAGTTTTTGGAACAAAACAACTCCTATTTTTCTAAGGGGTTTTGTCCAATCCTAGGGTTACAATCCTACAGGCAACACAGTGCTCTGATACCATCTGTAAGGTTCCCAACCTTTAATAAGGTAGAGATACCTGTGTGCACAATGCTAGTCCCTGGATCAATAGCTAGCATCCATAATTAAGATGTAATATCAAGAAACAAAGGTCATAATACAACTTTATAACCAGGAATAACATAATTTTTTTTTACATCTTACATAGCTCATTTGGCTATTACATTACATTGCAGCAGAATATCTATAAGCATGGGGTACTTCATCTTCAAAGTGCCACAGGCAGTCATGTTGGTTGTAGACTTTGTAATCCTAATCAACACACTTCACTAAATCAATCAACCTGCAACATTACAAGTTACAGGCACAAGGGTCAATACATTTGAATTGTATTGGCAAGTTTCACTACTATGTTGATTATAAGTGGATCCTATCATTACATGCATATTTGGCTAAGTAGAGTTTTATGCTCATTTGCAGAAAGCAATATAGTTTATCCTATATTTTCAAAATGGTTTTGATCTTTTGTCAAATCTTTTCTGAACTCCTTGGAATCCACCAAGTGTTTCAAAATCCCTTGTTGTCACCCTCAAGTTTTAACTTTGAGAAATAGGAATGTCGAGATCTTCCATAGCTTCAGGCCTTAGTTGCTCAGTAATGTCCATAACCGGGGACACGGCTAAGTACTTAGAATTTTGATCTTCTGCAGAAGTTGTACACTTTACCCACATGACACATTCTCATCTTGATGCCACCAGTGGCCACTGGATAAGTACTCACCAAGATGGAGTACTAGCAGATTGAGAATGTGACAAAGTCTTTCCATAGGAGTCCTCCCAATACATAATGCTAGCTTGTCTACCAGGCACCAATGTAGGGTTTCATGTTCCCTTACACAAACACTAGTGGAAAAAGGGCCATCCGTTCGCGACCCCTCAGAGCATTAGTCCCAGTTGCGCCACCAACCAGGACTAATGCTGGCACGCGTCCCGGTTGGAGCGGGCACGGGGCCAGGGGGCATGCGTCCCGGTTGGTAAGGGGGAATACGTCCCGGTTGGAGCCACCAACCGGGACTAAAGGTTTGGCCACAGCCACATGGCGTGGCACTCACCTTTAGTCCCGGTTGCTGGCTCCAACCGGGACTAAAGACCCCCTGCCCTCTATAAATGCAACGCCCCAGCCCCCTCTGCCTCCACTCTGTTTTTTCGAATGGTGGAAGGTGTGAGGGGGTGTGCTAGTTTTTTCTCATGCATGCATTGAAGGTGTTTGATGAAATGTTTGAGTGAATAATCCCGTTGAATTTCTCATATAACAAAAATATAGAAGGTGTCCGAGACGCACTTGAGCTTTCTCCTCTTTATTTCGCTCGATCGAGGTTAGCAATCTTATCTTTTCTAGGTCATTGATACAATTCATGTGTCGGTGTGAATTGGTTATTTCACTATTTATGATGTCCTGTTTTTTGATAAACTTACTTATATGATGCAGATGAACGGTCGGGAATGGATGTATGGTGACCGGCGCATAGCCGGGTATATCAAAGGCGTGGATAAATTTATCGATGTGGCTACGGCAAACAAAGAGAATGGATTTATACATTGTCCATGTGTTCAATGTCGGAACAACAAGGAGTACTCTTCCTCGAAAATCATTCGCGGCCACCTGATTATGAAAGTTTTCATGCCCAACTATAATTGCTGGACCAAGCACGGGGAAAGAGGGGTTATGATGGAATATGGTGAAGAAGAAGATGATGACAACAACTATCATCATATGTTTCCTAAATACAGTGATACTGCAATGGAAGACAATGGAGAGGAAAGAGGTGAAGAACGGGCATCAGATGAGCCGGCTGATGAACTTGGTAGGGTCATTTCTGATGCAAAGCGAGACTATGAAATAGAAAATGAGAAGTTGAAGTTAGAGGGCATGTTAGAAGATCACAAGAAATTGTTGTACCCAAATTGTGAAGATGGCAGCACAAAGCTCGGTACCACACTGGAATTGTTGCGATGGAAGGCAGAGTGTGGTCTAACTGACTCCTCATTTGAAAAGATGCTGAAAATAATGAAGCCGAAGTTTCCAAAACATAACGAACTTCCCGAGAGTACCTACGAAGCAAAGAAGACTCTCTGTCCTCTGGGATTAGATGTGCAAAAGATACATGCATGCATTAATGACTGCATCCTCTACCGCGGTAAGGAGTATGAGAATTTAGATAAATTCCCGGTATGCAATGTGTTGCGGTATAAGATCAGACGAGATGACCCTGGTGATGTTGAGGGAGAGCCCCTCCGGAAGAGGGTTCCTGCTAAGGTTATGTGGTATGCTCCTATAATACCAAGGTTGAAACGCATGTTCAGAAACAAATAGCATGCCAGGTTGTTACGATGGCACAAAGAAGACCGTAAGAAAGACGGGAAGTTGAGACACCCTGCTGATGGGTCACAGTGGAGAAAAATCGAGAGAGACTTCCCAGACTTTGCAGGTGACACAAGGAACTTATGGTTTGGTCTAAGTACGGATGGCATGAATCCTTTTAGGGAGCAGAGTTGCAGTCACAGCACCTGGCCCATGACTCTATGTGTCTACAACCTGCCTCCTTGGTTGTGCATGAAGCGTAAGTTCATTATGATGCCAGTGCTCATCCAAGGCCCGAAGCAACCGGGCAACGACATTGATGTGTACCTTAGGTCATTAGTTGAAGAACTCTTACAGTTGTGGGGCAAACCAGGTGTACGTGCGTGGGATGAGAACAAACAGGAGCCATTTGATCTACGAGTGTTGTTATTCGTAACCATCAATGATTGGCCTGCTCTTAGTAACCTTTCAGGACAGACAAACAAGGGATGTAAGGCATGCACCCACTTTTTAGATAAGACCGAAGGTACATATTTGCATAAATGCAAGAAGGTTGTGTACCTGGCGAATTGACGATTTCTTCCGACCAATCATCCCGTAAGAAAGAAAGGCAAGCATTTCAAAGGTGAGGCAGATCACCGGAAGAAGCCTGAACTCCCTGCTGGTGATGATGTATTTGGTATGGTCAAGGACATAGAAGTAATCTTTGGAAAGGGTCCCGGCGGTCAATCAGTTCCGAACGACGTCGCTACAGGACACACACCAATGTGGAAGAAGAAATCTATATTTTGGGAGCTTCCATATTGGAAAGTCCTGCGTGTCCGCTCTTCAATCGACGTGATGCACGTGACGAAGAATCTCTGCGTGAACCTGCTAGGATTCCTAGGCGTGTATGGGAAGACAAAAGATACACCTGAAGCACGGGAGGACCAACAAATTATGAAAGACCCAAAGAACATGCATACACATAACAAGACGGATAAAGGGCGTCACTTAAGTCGTGCCAGCTATGCTCTTACCAAAGCAGAGAAGGAAATCTTTTTTGAAGTCCTTTACAGTATCAAGGTGCTATCGGGCTTCTCATCTAATATAAAGGGGATAATAAATATGGCAGAGAAAAAGTTCCAAAAACTGAAGTCTCATGACTGTCACGTGATTATGACGCAATTGCTTCCGATTGCATTGAGGGGGCTTCTACCGGAAAATGTTCGAGTACCCATTGTGAAGCTGTGTTCATTCCTCAATGCAATATCTCAGAAGGTAATCAATCCAGATATTCTGCCAAGGTTACAGAAGGATGTGGTACAATGTCTTGTTAGTTTTGAATTGGTGTTCCCACCATCCTTCTTCAATATTATGACGCATCTCCTGGTTCATCTAGTGGAAGAGTGCCATTCTCGGTCCGGTATTTCTGCACAATATGTTCCCCTTTGAGAGGTTCATGGGAGTCTTAAAGAAATATGTTCATAACCGTGCTAGACCAGAAGGAAGCATCTCCAAGGGATATGGAACAGAGGAGGTCATTGAGTTTTGTGTTGACTTTATTCCTGACCTTAAGCCGATTGGTGTTTCTGACTCGCGGCATGAGGGAAGACTAAGTGGAAAAGGCACGCTGGGAAAGAAAGCAATGATATGTAGGGACGGGGATTCTTTCACTAAAGCACACTACACAGTTCTACATAATTCCACCTTGGTAGCTCCGTATATCGAGGAACACAAGAATATTATACGCTCCAAAAACCCGGGGAAGCCTGAATCATGGATTAAAGATGAACACATGAAGTATTTCGGTGGTTGGATGCGGACACATCTCTTGAATGACACCACTGTTGGAGATCAGCTATACTTGTTGGCCGCGTCACTGTAGAGGGTCCCAACCTTTAAATAAGGTAGAGTCCCCTGTGTTTACAATGCTAGTCCCTGGATCAATAGCTAGCATCCACAGTTAAGATGTAATATCAAGAAACAAAGGTCATAATATAACTTTATAACCAGGGATAACATAATTTTATTACATCTTACATAGCTCACTTGGCTATTACATTACATTGCAGCGGAATAACTATAAGCATGGGGTCCTTCATCTTCAAAGTGCCACAGGCAGACATGTTGGTTGTAGACTTTGTAATCTAATCAACACACTTCACTAAATCAATCAACCTGCAACATTACAAGTTACAGCCACAAGGGTCAATACATTTGAATTGTATTGGCAAGTTTCACTACTATGTTGATTATAAGTGGATCCTATCATTACATGCATATTTGGCTAAGTAGAGTTTTAGGCTCATTTGCAGAAAGAAATAGTTTATCCTATCTTTTCAAAATGGTTTTGATCTTTTGTCAAATCTTTTCTGAACTCCTTGGAATCCACCAAGTGTCTTTGTCAAAATCTCTTGAGATCCTTGGTACCCCCAAGTACTTCAAGTTTTATCAAAAACTTCTTGAGCTCCTTGGTAAATCCCCAAGTGCATCAAGTTTTTATCCAAATCTCTTGAGCTCCTTGGTACCCCCAAGTGCATCAAGTCTTTTGTTGTCACTTAAAAGTTTTTCTTTTAGAAATTGGAATGTCGAGATTTCCCATATCTTCAAGCTTTAGTTGCTCAGTATTGTCCATAACCGGGGACACGGCTAAGTACTTAGATTTTATTATCTTCTGCAGAAGTTGGACACTTTACCCACATGTCACACCCTCATCTTGTTGCCACCAGTGGCCGCTGGATTGGTACTCACCAAGATGGAGTACTGGCAGATTGATAATGTGACGAAGTCTTTCCAGAGGGTCCTCCCATACACCATTGCTAGCTTGTCTTCAGTACCCATGTAGGATTCCAAGTTCCTCATTTTTAGTAACCTGAAGACAATGCATGGGTCTTCCCAATGTAGTTGACCAATCCAGAGCCATATGTAGCATGTGGTTTTACACGAAAGCCACAATTGGAGAAACATGTTCAATCTCTAAGTTTCCTGGGTGGTTTTCTTTTGGAGCACAACACAAAGAGATTGCATTGACATGGTTCCTTTTGTTGCCACCTTCTCCAAAACTCAAAGTATCCTTGTCCACCCAGGTGGTTCATTGAGTCCTTGTTTTATTATATAAAACACAAGTCCTTTTCTCAACTTCATAAAATCTCAACATGTATCTCTTTTCAAAATATAGCATGGCTAAGCATGTAACAACTACATTGTTTTCACTAAGGAATGTATAGGGTATCCTATTAGGATTTAGCATAGCATAAGTATAGAAATTCTTTTCATGCATGTTTCAAAATCCACTAAGTATAATGAAAATAGTAGGACTTTTAGATGATAGTGTCACTTGCCTTTTTGGTAGGGAATGTTGGTTCACTTCTTGATCTTGCGAGTTTCACACTTTTATAACTTCACTACAAATCAATCAAGCAAACACAATATCAACTAGCATTCCAACGAATACTCAAACAATCAAACACACATAAAATCATAGGAACTAAGTCATGCATGCAAGCATGCAAAAGGTAGTTTTATTTGCAAAGATGGTTTCTACTAGGCTCTAAACTTTGTAAGGTTCAAAGTGGTCATTTTTCAAAGTGGCAAAGTCATTTGCAAAAGGGTTTTATCCATAAACTATTTTTTTAAATCCAATCATTATTTTATGTGGTGGAAAATATTTTTATCAAAGCAACAACTTTATGTTGTTCACCAAATAAGTTGTTGTTTCTCAAAACTTGGTGTTTAGGGTTAGTAGGTTTGATCCAAATCATTTTCCCAAAGTTTTTACCCCAAAAACATTTTCTTAACAAAATCAATATTTTTATTTGACTAGAAATGGGCTAAAGCAATTAATCCATCCTAATCTTCACCAAATACATTTTTAAATCCACAAGTTGGTTCCTAAGGTCAGTAGGTTCACCACAAACCAATTTGCAAAGGTTTCAACCCTAAAAGCATTTTGGAATAATTTTTATAACCTAAACTATCATACAAATGTTTCTGCAAAAACAAACAATCTAACAGAAACTTTTTACTAAACACATTGCATGGTTGGCTAGGGCTTGTTCCACTGATTCCATTGATATCAAGTTTTCAAATTTTGGACGTGTGGATCAAAAGTTACAAGGGTTTCAAATCTGTTTTTAAATCGAAGACTGGCCACGCGTCGCGATGTTACTAGTCGATACCGATTCGGGTGGATCGAGTGATTCTGGCCGTAGGATTAAACTAACAACGCACGACACAGATGGATCGATACCCATTCGTCTAACAATCTATCGCGTGCGTACGATTTTGATCCAACGACGCGCAGCACGCTTGCCAACTAGTGGCGGCGCTGGCGGCAGCAGACGACGGCGCACGCTCGGACGGTGGGCTAGCGGCGGTTCTAGGAAGCAAAGAAGCCAGGGGAGGGTCTCACCGTGTACGCGTGGTCGTGGTGGTGCTCAAGGTGCTCTCAAGGAAGCAAGGGGCGCACGTGGACGGGAGTAATCGCTCGCTGGAGTCGTCGTTGGCGTCAGATGGTCCTGTTCGTGGTCGGGGTCGACGCTACCGATCACAAGGGGGCAAACAGAGAGCATGGTTAGATGCGCAAGGTCAAGGCGATGACGCGTGCGTGATCGAGAAGGCGCGGGGTGGTTTGTTCTTACCAGGGAAGTTCGCCGGAGAAGAAAGCAGACGCGGCGGCGCTCAGTGGTTGTTGGAGTCGAGGTTCTGGGGCGCCCGCGGTTGAACGGAGGGCACAGACAGGTGCGCCTGGGAGTGGGGATCACGGTCGTGTGCTCAGGATGGCAGGGGGCGATAGGGTTCGGCTGGGATTTGCTGGAGATGCTCGTCGGAGCAGTGGCGGTGTAAACCAAATCAGGGGCAGCCTGGTGGCGTTCAGGGCGTGGAGTCTGAGGGGAAAGGAAGAGGAGGCCAGGGCGGTTAAATGGGTGCGGTTACTGGAAGGATTCAAGGGCGTATTCAACGCCGGCGTAAATGGCAGCAACGGTAGGGCGTCGTCTGCGCGAGGAAGAAGGAGTGAGCTGGCTGCGTGGGTTCTTGCTGTCAGCGAGGGAGTGTGGGGGAAGAAGGGGCCACTGGTCAGTCACTCTGCGGGTGCGGGTTCAGGTGAAAAACGCTTCGTGCGTGGAAAAGAAGCTGGGCTGCTACTGGGCTTGTTGGGCTTGGCCAGTTGGGTCAGGTCTGTTTTCATTTTTTTTCCTTCTGAATGTTTTATTCTTTTCCAAATCTATTTTCTGTTTTGAAATTTCAAACAACATTCATACATTCAAATCAAATCAAACTTTCGCCAAACAATGCAATTGAATTTGGTTCTGTTTAACAACACAAACCAAGTCCCAAAATAAAATAATTTTATTCTTTTTAGGACCCATTAATAATTAAATATAATGGACCTTAGTTAATAAATCAAAATAGGATTTGATTTATTTTAAAATCCCATTTGAAATTTAAATATTTTCAAAACCAAATCAGTAGGTTTTATTTGAAAATAAAGAATACTTGGAAAACTTGTTTTAAATAAATAAATAAGTTTTGATGTTTAATTAAATAGCGAAACCTTTATTTTTATTAACTTGGATATTAAATCCTTTTTATTTTATTTAAATAAACCTTTACTATTTTTATCAAATAGAAATGTTTTTATTTTAAAGGCTTGGCCAAGTTTTAATTTGGCTTATAAAATATTCCTTATTTAAACTTCTTCCTTTTCATTTTAAAATCAAATCTTTTATTAAAAGATTCAAAATAGTAATTTCCAAATGTTTTTATTTTCCTTTATTAAATGTTTTATCTTTGTAAATCCCCTTAGGATTTATCCTAATCAAAATAGGTTTGAAGGTTCCCAATTGGAATCAAAAAGTTTCTTCTCACCCTGAAAATCAACAAAGTTTTATTTTATTCATTTATTTTTCACATTACAAGATTTGGAAAATCTTGGGATGTGACAGGCTACCACCCTTAAAATAAATCTCGTCCCAAGATTTCGGAAGGCTAGGGTTACAAGTAGGCTCAAAACATCTAGGGTTCTACCACCCTTAAAAATTTCAAACAAAATTACATATTGGCCTTCTTGGGATCCTGGGGAAACTTTTCTGGGCAAACATCTGCATAGTGCTCTTTGTTTCCACTCTTGACTCATGGGCCAAGGTTGAGATCCTTCATAGGCTTGTTTAACTTGTTCTTCATCTTTTTTGGACAATTGCTTGCATAATGTCCTGGTTCTTTGCAATTGAAACAATTGATATCTTTGAGTTCTTTACGTGTCTCTTGTGGATAAGTTGCTGCATAATGGCCTAGCTCTTTGCAGTTGTTGCACCACACTTGGCCAATTTCCTTATAGTTCTGGTTCTCTGGGCATTCACTGGAATAGTGTCCCATTTCTTTACAACGATGACATTGCACATGGCTTTTGTCCTTCTTTTTCTTTTTGGGCTTCTCCTAAGCTAGGAGTGCATCTATGTAAGATCCCGCCTTTGTAAAGGAAAAGGATCCCTGTGATTGCAATGCTAGTCCCTGGATCATTGCTAGCATCCACAGTTTAAGATGAAGTACATAGATACAAAGGTCATTTATTACATCCATTCCAGAGATAAAACATAGTCTTTTACAACTCAAGGCCATAGGCCTAATACAAGAGTTTTGGGAGTAAGTAAATAAACACAAGTCTTCATCTTCATGTGCCACAGGCAAGCATGTTGAGTGTAGACTCATGACACCTAATCATCATCGGAGTAACCTGCAACATCACAAGTTACAGCCACAGTGGGTCAATACTTTGGAATAGTATTGGCAAGTGATACCTTGGTAAATTTTTAGGTGGACTATATTACTATATGCATTTTGGCTAAGTGTAGCTTGGCTTGCTTTGCTTGAAAATAGGTTTTTCCTATTAGTTGAAATCACTAAGTTTTTCTTTGTCAAAAACTTTCCCAAGAAACCACCAATAGACATTGGGGTCCTTCACCCTTGTTCACCCACAATTTTTACTTTAGAAGTTGGAGTGATGAGATTCTTGTAGCTTCCATGTCTTGATGCTCAATTGTCCATTGCCATGGACTTGGCTAAGTACTTAGATTTTCCATCTGCAGAGGTTGTGCACTTTCCCCACCAGACTTGGTTTCCCAAGACAGGACCTTTCAGAAGCCTTCCCTTAGCCAAATGGACGCGTTCCAACCTATCATCCCACTACCACCAACTGTCCAAATGACTAAGTTCTAGCAACCTATATGATTAAGGCAGAGCCCATATTGCCAAGTGGTTGCACTATAAGCTTCTCAACACTTGGCCTCCAAATCCCTTTGTGCCTGGGTGGCATACCACAAGTGTGATACACAAGGTAAACCATGTCCATGGGCCTTGTGTAACCACTCAACCAAAAACCACCATTCAAGTCCCATTCCACCCAGGAGGTTCATTGACTTAGTTGTTTTTATTAAGAAAACATAAGTCCAAAAGACTTAGAAATATTTTCATCATAGCATGTATATAATTTTACCAACCCTTGTTTGCTACTAGCTAGGCTAAGCATGGCATAGTATCTTACCTTAGGAAAATTCCTAGCAATTCTACAATTCTACAACTACTTAGGATTTCCCAACATAGCATTTGGCAAAAGTAACATGCAAGACTTAGCAAAATATTTCTAATGCTTATACAAAATATAGGGATGGAAATATTCATGAAGTACCACTTGCCTTGGTAATGGGGAGAGCAGCACTCTTCACAATCACAGTCACTAGCAAAATCTACACAAAAATTTGTAGCACAAAATTACACACAATTCATATACAAACAAAAATATGAATGCATGCATGCAAGAAAATGCTAAGTGATGATTTTTGAAAACTCCACCAAGCAAGTGCATGATACAGGAACATAACCAAGTCAAAAACTTGCTAACTAAACCTATTAGCACTAAAACAATTTACTAAACAAATTCCATACTCAAAATAGTCCTAAACATGTTTCTGCATAAAAAGGCATTTTAACAGAAAATTTTTGTTAAACACATTGCAGATTTAGAAAGGGCTTGTCTCCCTGATTCCAACGGTATAAAGTTTGTAAAAATCTAACGTGGGAATCAAAAGTTATAGCCTTTTGAAATTTGGATCTAAATCTGATTTGAAATTCTGTTTTAATTCAAACCCTAGCCACGCGTCATGATTCTATTGGCGCGTACCGGTTCGTTCCGGATCACGCTCGCGAGCCGTAGGATCTGTTTAAAATACACGGCCTAGATCTACCAAAAACGATTCGTTAAGTGATCTAAATCTACGCGTTGGATCCAGATCTGACGGTCCTGGATCAAACGACCCAACTCGAGCGGCGCTAGCGGCGGCGGCTGGTGGCGACGCGTCAGTCAGCGGCGGTGCCGGCGTTCCAGGTCGCCCGGGGAAGGAAGGAGATGCTTACCAGAAACGCAGGAGGCTGCTGATGCTCAAGGTGGCGATGGCTTGGGAAGGGGCGCACGGGTTCTTCGGAGATTTCTCGCCGGAGTTTGCGAATACGTCGGCCACGGTCAGTCGTCGACGTTGGCGAGGTTCCTCGTCGCGCTAAGCCAAAATAGGGGTACTGTCAGATGCGCAAGACGATGAGGATTTTAGGCGTATCAGTCAGAGGGCAAGGGGCGGTGGCTACTTACGGAGGGAGGTCGCCGGAGTTCGTGCAGAGAATGGTGGTGGCCAGTCGTCGATGTTGCTGGAGCTACGGATCATGCGAGGGCAAATGGGGAGTGTCAATAGGTGTGCAAAGACTCGCTGAATTTGATAGCATGAACTAGAGACAGAGGGGAACACGGGGCTCACCGGAATTCGTCGGCGCAGTCGTCGGAACAGCGGCGGCGTCGTGCGAGCTGTGGGCAGCCTGGTGGCATGAAGGCGAAATTGTTTGGGGGGAAATGGTCGCGAGGATGTGGGGATTTTATAGCCGGAGGCTCGACAAGAAACGCTTGCTGCATCAATGACAATTAACCTCGCGAAATCAGTGCAGCAACGGGCAGCGGCGGAGTTTGTGCGCGGAATCTGGGGAAGACGAAGCTGACGTGGAGAGGGCCCACTCGTCAGCGAAGCGCGCGAAGGGGAGGTGGGGTCTGGCTGTCAGCGGCTGTGTGGGTGCGCTCGCGCGTGCGAGAGAGAAAGAAACGGCCCGGGTGGGCTAATTGGGCCTGTTCTGCTGCTGGGCCAGATTGGTGGCGCCTGGCCCTTTTCTTTTGTTTACTCCTTTTCTTTTTCTGTTTCGATTTTCTGAATTGATTTTCAAATGAATTCAAGTTTCATTTGAATTCGAATATTCTTGGGATTTTTGCAGTGAGCAGTAGTCCCAAATATAGGCACAAATTCATGTGGTTGCTTTGCAAAGGCTTGGTCAAGCTTGGAGAACAAAATATCAGAGACTTGGCACTTGGTTTGCAAAATTTGAGAAATGGTTTTTGAAACTATTTCCAAATTGTAAAATTTGGTTCAAGCCACTCTCAATCCGTTCTATAAGGAGGACAAACAAGCTAGTTTTAAAATCATTCAAACTTCTCAAACGGGGATGGCCATTTGATTTAAATCTGCTCACATAAAATCATAGCACTTTGTTCTTCTGTTTTTCTAAAATGAGTTTGAAATTGTTCTCAAATCTATATGCATGCATGAATGATATGCAAACTTTGAAATTATGATTTTAGGGATGTTACAAATCTAACCCACTTAAGGTGAATCTCGCCCTCGAGATTCGGATTGGCTAGCAAATAGGCGAGGGTGGTCTTTCCGAAGATCATCTTCTCTTTCCCATGTTGCTTCCTCTTCGGTATGATGATTCCATTGCACTTTGCAAAACTTGATAGTGTTTGTCCTTGTGGCTCTTTCTGCGGTCTCAAGAATCTTGATAGGTTTCTCCTCATATGTGAGGTCATTTTCTAGTTGTACTTCCTCCAATGGTATGGTATCCTTCAAGGAAGTTTCTTCCATTTCTGGGTGACATTTCTTAAGCTGACTCACATGAAACACATTATGGACTGCTGACAGAGATGCTGGCAGTTCAATTTCATAAGCAACTTCTCCTTTGCGACTCAGAATCTTGAATGGCCCAACATATCTTGGTGCCAACTTTCCTTTGACTCCGAATCTTTTCACTCCACAGAGTGGTGATACTCTAAGATAAGCCCTATCACCAACCTCGTAGGTGACTTCTCTACGCTTAGGATCTGCGTAGCTTTTCTGTCGGGACTGTGCTATCTTCAACCTGTCCTTAACCAATTTGACTTTCTCTTTGGCTTCTTTGATAAGATCTGGCCCGAATAAACTTATTTCTCCCACACCATTCCATAGCAACGGGGTGGTACACTTTCTTCCATAGAGAAATTCAAACGGTGCCATCTCAATGTTGGCTTGATAGCTGTTGTTGTAAGAAAATTCTGCGTAAGGCAGACTTTCGTCCCAACTTGCTCCATAATCTAGGGCACATGCCCTCAACATGTCTTCCAGAATTTGATTTGTCCTTTCTGTTTGTCCATCGGTTTGAGGATGAAAAGCAGTGCTGAATTCCAACCTCGTTCACAATGACTCATGTAGCTGTCTCCAAAAATGGGAAGTGAATTGAGTTCCCCTATCGGACACAATACTTTTGGGCTCACCATGTAGACATACAATTCTACTCATGTAGATTTTGGCTAACTTGGAACTTGTATAAGTTGTTTTCACGGGTATGAAATGAGCCACTTTAGTTAAGCGATCCACTACTACCCATATGGAATCATATCCCGATCTGGTCCTTGGTAATCCGGTAATGAAATCCATACCAATCTTGTCCCATTTCCAATCAGGAATTGGTAGTGGTTGAAGCAAACCTGCTGGTTTCTGATGCTCCGCCTTTACTCTACTACATACATCACACAAAGCAATATGTTCGGCGATGTCTCTCTTGAGATTGTTCCACCAAAATCTTTCTTTCATGTCCATGTACATTTTGGTGTTACCTGGATGAATAGAATACAGAGAGTTGTGTGCTTCCTGCAAAATCAGTTTCCGTAACTCCGGATCTTGTGGAACACAGATACGTTACCCATGCCATAAAGTACCCTGTTCGTCTTCATGGAAATTTTTAGCTTTCCCTTGGCCAATATTTTTTTTGATCTCATCAATTTTCTTATCGGTCTTCTGATCTTCTCATATCTTGTCCAACAAAGTGGGTTGAACATCCAAAGTCATGAGATGTCCTTCAGGCACAATCTCCAATCTGAGTTCTCTGAATTGGGTACACAAATCATCTGGCAATTCTCCTTTGGTAAGGCCATTTACAAATACCTTACGACTTAGAGCATCCGCTACAACATTTGCTTTACCGGGGTGGTATTGCAAACTTAAGTCATAATCCTTGATAAGCTCTAACCATCTTCTTTGTCTCATATTGATTTCCTTTTGGGTGAAGATATACTTCAGACTTTTGTGGTCCGTGAACACTTCACAACGCTTTCCCAAAAGGTAATGTCTCCATGTTTTGAGTGCATGGACGACAGAGGCTAACTCTAAATCATGAGTAGGATAGTTCACCTCATGAGTTTTGAGTTGTCTCGAGGCATAAGCCACAACTTTACCGTCTTGCATAAGTACGGCCCCCAAACCTTGATGAGATGCATCACAATATACTTGCAAATCCTTTTCCAAATCTGGCAGACATAGAACTGGTGCTGTTACAAGTCTTTTCTTCAACTCCTGAAAGCTGACTTCACAACCTTCAGACCAAGCAAACTTCTTGTCTTTCTTCAATAATTCAGTCATTGGCTTAGCAACCTTTGAGAAATTCTCAATAAACCTTCTGTAGTAACCTGCTAAGTCAAGGAAACTACGAACTTCTTTCACATTCTTGGGAGATTCCCATTCAGTCACAGCTGAAACCTTAGCAGGATCAACTGCTACACCATCCTTTGTCATAACATGACCAAGAAAACCAACTTCTTCTAACCAGAACTCACACTTGCTGAATTTGGCATAAAGTTTATGCTCTCTCAATTTCTCAAGTATCAAACGCAAATGTCCTTCATGCTCTTCTTTGCTCTTGGAGTAGACTAAGATGTCATCGATGAATACGACAACAAACTTGTCAAGAAATTCCATGAACACCTTGTTCATCATATTCATGAAGTATGCTGGAGCATTGGTTAAGCCAAAAGGCATTACGGTGTACTCATACAATCCATACCTTGTGGTGAATGTTGTTTTAGGTATGTCTTTCTCCCTTATCTTGAGTTGAAAATAGCCTGACCGGAGATCAATTTTTGAGAACACACAGGCTCCTTCAAGCTGATCAAACAAGTCATTGATTCTTGGCAAAGGATATTTGTTCTTGATAGTCACCTCGTTGAGTGAACGGTAATCTATGCATAACCTTTGACTTCTATCCTTCTTCTCCACAAACAAGACTGGGGCTCCCCAAGATGAAGAACTTGGTTGAATAAATCCTTTCTGCAACTGTTCTCCTAGTTGCTTCTTGAGCTCCTTCAGTTCATCAACTGACATTTTGTATGGTCTCTTTGCTATTGGTCCAGAACCTGGTACCAAATCTATCAGAAACTCCACATCTCTATCTGGTGGCATTCCTGGTAATTCTTCCGGGAACACATCCGGATACTCACACACAATTGGCACACTGTCCATGCTAACCCCCTTAAGAGAATTTAGCATACTCCTCTTTGCTCCAAAGCTGGTCTTGAATCTGATCCTTTTATTTTCCGGAGTTGTGAGTGAGACAGTATGACTAGCACAATCTATCACTCCTTTGTACTTAGTCATACAGTCCATTCCCAGAATGACATCCAAACCTTGGGAGTTTAATATTATCAAGTTAACGGGAAACTTGTACTTCCCAAATTCTATGACTAGGTCATGGCATCCTGAATTCACTATCATTTCTCCACCAGGAGAACTTACTTTTATAGGACACCCAATAGTTTCTATCGGTAGTTCATTTCGTTCAACAAATGCTCTTGATATGAATGAATGAGATGCACCAGTATCAAAGAGTACAAATGCTGGAATGGAATTGAGTCTGAACTTACCAGCAATAGCATCAGGTTCCTCATAGACCTTCTCCACATTGATGTGGTTCACCTGACCTTTCTGGAAAGGGTTGGGCTTGACAGGTCCTTCAACTTTATTTTCGGGGCACTCATTTGCATAGTGTCCCATCTTCTTGCATTTGAAGCATTCAACCTGACTGATGTCCCTTTTAGCAGGCTGACTTCCACTTCTACTACCATTTCCACGGTGGTGGCTCTTATGTCCACACTTGTGGTTCTTGTACTTGTCATTGTCATGACTGCGGTGATGCTTATTGTCATGACGGTTGTGGTTGTGGTGCTTGTTGAATTTCCCATGCTTATGGGATCCTGAGCTTCCACTGTCATCATAGTGAGATCGTTTGTGAGACGATCCCGAGCTGTGCTTGTCGGAGTGTTTCCTCTTCCTACTCTCGACTTGCTTCATTTTGTTCTCCAATATAGCAGCCTTGTCACAGAGCGACTGATAAGTGGGAACATATGCCACAGCCAGCTGAAGATTCAGCTCATCATTCAAGCCTTCCAGAAATTTTTCCTTTCTTTTGGCATCTGTGTCAACCTCATCCGGTGCATAACGCGCCAGATTGTTGAACTCTTCAATGTATTCAGCCACGCTGCGGTGGCGTTGCTTCAGATTGTGGAACTCCTTCTTTTTCAGGCTCATTATTCCTGATGAGATATGAGCAGTGCGGAAGCCATCTTCAAAGATAGCCCAAGTCACCTCATCTATAGGAGTGGTGATTTGGAAGTTATCCCACCATGTGGCAGCTGGCCCTTCCAGCAGATGTGCTGCAAATCTGACCTTTTCAGCGTCTGTGCAGCCCACGGTCACTAAGTCCTTGTTTACAGAATGTAGCCAATCATTGGCCACCATGGGATCAGTCATCCCTGAGAACTTAGCTGGCCTCAAACGCAGAAATCTGGTGAGCATATCAAAGCCCGGAGGGTTGTTGTTGTTGTTGTTATTGTTGTTGTTATTGGGGTTGTTGTTGTTATTATTCTGGTTCTGGATGAATGTTGTCATCATATGCATGAGCTGTGTTTGAGCATTCATCATTTGCTGCATTTCTGGAGTAATGTTGTTGGGGTTGGGGTTTGCGCGACGGGGAGGCATTTGTGGTTTGTTCAAATAGAGATAAGAATGAGATACCCATAGATGTTTTATGCACATTACATCACAAGCAAACACATAGCATGCAACACAAAGATAAAAGTTCAACAACCAGATAACAAGTTCTCAAAATAAAACACACAAGTGGCAAGCCATCCACATGTCGGATGGTCCAATAATAAGTTCACAAATAACAAGTACGATAATGAAAGATAAACGAGTAGTCAAGTCTACTCATCAGCATCAATCTCCTCCTCGACAAAGGTAAGTCCTGCGTTCTCCATCGCGGTCTTGTTCTCCTCAATAGTAGTGGTCAAGGACTCAATCTTGGTCTTGAGAGCCCTCTTCTGGGAGCGAAGCCTCTCAATCACCATCTGCTGCTGCTCTAGCTCGAAGTCCTTGGACTTCAGTTCTTCAGTCATGTCCCGGATCTTCTTGTTCCTATCCTGGACGCGTTTCTCCTGACTCTTGAACTTCCGGTCCTGGGTCTCGAACTTCGCCTCCATTTCCTTGACTATCTCGTCCTGCTGTGCGAAAAGCTTGTCCTTCTCGCGAAGCTGCACCTGGAGCTCGTCATTACTGAGCATGACATTGGTCCTGTCCGTGGCCACGTGCCTAATGAGAGACTCTAAGTCCTGGAGATAGAGACGTATCGGCTCTGCTGCGTCCCTCGAGTCGTCCTCGAAGTCGATGGACTCTCCATCATCATCACGTCTTCCGAAGACGTGGAACTGGGTGCCTCTAACCTGTCGGGAGTGACGGCCTAGCAGACGTCCTATCAGGTCCTGCATGACTACCTCCATGCCTCTCTCCCTGTCATCGTGCATAAGCTTGAAGACGATGGCCTCCGTAGTAGGCTCTGTCTGGCGTCCGGGCTGGTTCACCTTGAAGCCCCAGAGGTCCTTCCTCTTGAACTTGGTGAGTGGATGCACCATGATGGTGGGAAGAGGAAGATCGAGCAAAGTGGTAAGCTCAACGATACGAGGACCAAAGCGGGTAACCTGGAACTCCTCAACAGTGCTGATGGTAATAGGCATCTATTAATAAGATAGAAAAGTTAGAACAACACTATTTAAGATAAAACAAAGACAAACATCACATACACATCCTTGGAACACAAAATCACACAAGTCATGCATACATGAATTCATTACATCAACCAAGGTCCAAACTTATTTAAGGTATCATTTTGGAAAATAAGGTGATAGGTGGTGGTCCAACTAACGAAGTGCGTTTACAATCCTATCTCACTGGATCTGTTGGCTAACACAATGTTCCTAGAGGCAATCAGCCTATCTTGCTCACATGATTCCATCACTAAGTCTATAATGTCTCCTCCTAGGGTTTGGTTGGTGGCTTCCAACTCTTGGGTATGTTCTTTCTCTTTCTCTAAGTCTTTTTGGAGGTTGAGCATTCTGCACTTGACTCTAGCACTTAGTTCTTTGATAGTCCTCCAAGCTGCTTCTCTTGCTGACTCAAAGAATGTGGTGTGCATCACAGTGTTGGTGTACATGCAGAATCCTCTTTCTTTGTGGTTGTCTTCCTTGTTTTTGTACAAGTGAAGTTGCACCCACCAGTACTCCACTCCTTCATCCATCACTGGAAAGCCTTTGTACACAGCTGCACCATGTGCTTCCATTGTCACCATGAGGTCCTTGAGAATTTTGGGAAACTCAGTTTCACACTCCAAGGTCATGGTCATGAGTGGTCCCTTCTTCACGGCTTCGTTGATGGAGTTCATCTACAAATAGAGATGATAATGAGAAGATTAGAAAAGTTTACGAGAAGAATAGACAAGTGTAGAAGTAGTTGAAAAATTTTCCTTAGTGGTTTTCCAATCCTAGGGTCATAATCCTACAGGCAACACAGTGCTCTGATACCATCTGTAAGATCCTGCCTTTGTAAAGGAAAAGGATCCTTGTGATTGCAATGCTAGTCCCTGGATCATTGCTAGCATCCACAGTTTAAGATGAAGTACACAGATACAAAGGTCATTTATTACATCCATTCCAGAGATAAAACATAGTCTTTTACAACTCAAGGCCATAGGCCTAATACAAGAGTTTTGGGAGTAAGTAAATAAACACAAGTCTTCATCTTCATGTGCCACAGGCAAGCATGTTGAGTGTAGACTCATGACACCTAATCATCATCGGAGTAACCTGCAACATCACAAGTTACAGCCACAGTGGGTCAATACTTTGGAATAGTATTGGCAAGTGATACCTTAGTAAATTTTTAGGTGGACTATATTACTATATGCATTTTGGCTAAGTGTAGCTTGGCTTGCTTTGCTTGAAAATAGGTTTTTCCTATTAGTTGAAATCACTAAGTTTTTCTTTGTCAAAAACTTTCCCAAGAAACCACCAATAGACATTGGGGTCCTTCACCCTTGTTCACCCACAATTTTTACTTTAGAAGTTGGAGTGATGAGATTCTTGTAGCTTCCATGTCTTGATGCGCAATTGTCCATTTCCATGGACTTGGCTAAGTACTTAGATTTTCCATCTGCAGAGGTTGTGCACTTTCCCCACCAGACTTGGTTTCCCAAGACAGGACCTTTCAGAAGCCTTCCCTTAGCCAAATGGACGCGTTCCAACCTATCATCCCACTACCACCAACTGTCCAAATGACTAAGTTCTAGCAACCTATATGATCAAGGCAGAGCCCATATTGCCAAGTGGTTGCACTATAAGCTTCTCAACACTTGGCCTCCAAATCCCTTTGTGCCTGGGTGGCATACCACAAGTGTGATACACAAGGTAAACCATGTCCATGGGCCTTGTGTAACCACTCAACCAAAAACCACCATTCAAGTCCGATTCCACCCAGGAGGTTCATTGACTTAGTTGTTTTTATTAAGAAAACATAAGTCCAAAAGACTTAGAAATATTTTCATCATAGCATGTATACAATTTTACCAACCCTTGTTTGCTACTAGCTAGGCTAAGCATGGCATAGTATCTTAACTTAGGAAAATTCCTAGCAATTCTACAATTCTACAACTACTTAGGATTTCCCAACATAGCATTTGGCAAAAGTAACATGCAAGACTTAGCAAAATATTTCTAATGCTTATACAAAATATAGGGATGGAAATATTCATGAAGTACCACTTGCCTTGGTAATGGGGAGAGCAGCACTCTTCACAATAACAGTCACTAGCAAAATCTACACAAAAATTTGTAGCACAAAATTACACACAATTCATATACAAACAAAAATATGAATGCATGCATGCAATAAAATGCTAAGTGATGATTTTTTAAAACTCCACCAAGCAAGTGCATGATACAGGAACATAACCAAGTCAAAAACTTGCTAACTAAACCTATTAGCAATAAAACAATTTACTAAACAAATTCCATACTCAAAATAGTCCTAAACATGTTTCTGCATAAAAAGGCATTTTAACAGAAACTTTTTGTTAAACACATTGCAGATTCAGAAAGGGCTTGTCTCCCTGATTCCAACGGTATAAAGTTTGTAAAAATATAACGTGGGAATCAAAAGTTATAGCCTTTTGAAATTTGGATCTAAATCTGATTTGAAATTCTGTTTTAATTCAAACCCTAGCCACGCGTCATGATTCTATTGGCGCGTACCGGTTCGTTCCGGATCACGCTCGCGAGCCGTAGGATCTGTTTAAAACACACGGCCTAGATCTACCAAAAACGATTCGTTAAGTGATCTAAATCTAAGCGTTGGATCCAGATCTGACGGTCCTGGATCAAACGACCCAACTCGAGCGGCGCTAGCGGCAGCGGCTGGCGGCGGCGCGTCAGTCAGCGGCGGTGCCGGCGTTCCAGGTCGCCCGGGGAAGGAAGGAGATGCTTACCAGAATCGCAGGAGGCTGCTGATGCTCAAGGTGGCGATGGCTTGGGAAGGGGCGCACGGGTTCTTCGGAGATTTCTCGCCGTAGTTTGCGAATACGTCGGCCACGGTCAGTCGTCGACGTTGGCGAGGTTCCTCGTCGTGCTAATCCAAAATAGGGGTAATGTCAGAAGCGCAAGACGATGAGGATTTTAGGCGTATCAGTCAGAGGGCAAGGGCGGTGGCTACTTACGGAGGGAGGTCGCCGGAGTTCGTGCAGAGAACGGTGGCGGCCAGTCGTCGACGTTGCTGGAGCTATGGATCATGCGAGGGCAAATGGGGAGTGTCAATAGGTGCGCAAAGACTCGCTGAACTTGATAGCATGAACTAGAGACAGAGGGGAACACGGGGCTCACCGGAATTCGTCGGCGCAGTCGTCGGAACAGCGGCGGCGTCGTGCGAGCTGTGGGTAGCCTGGTGGCGTGAAGGCGAAATTGTTTGGGGGGAAATGGTCGCGAGGATGTGGGGATTTTATAGCCAGAGGCTCGACAAGAAACGCTTGCTGCATCAATGCCAATTAACCTCACGAAATCAGTGCAGCAACGGGCAGCGGCGGAGTTCGTGCGCGGAATCTGGGGAAGACGAAGCTGATGTGGAGAGGGCCCGCTCGTCAGCGAAGCGCGCGAAGGGGAGGTGGGGTCTGGCTGTCAGCGGCTGTGTGGGTGCGCTCACGCGTGCGAGAGAGAAAGAAATGGCCTGGGTGGGCTAATTGGGCCTGTTCTGCTGCTGGGCCAGATTGGTGGCGCCTGGCCCTTTTCTTTTGTTTACTCCTTTTCTTTTTCTGTTTCGATTTTCTGAATTGATTTTCAAATGAATTCAAGTTTCATTTGAATTCAAATATTCTTGGGATTTTTGCAGTGAGCAGTAGTCCCAAATATAGGCACAAATTCATGTGGTTGCTTTGCAAAGGCTTGGTCAAGCTTGGAGAACAAAATATCAGAGACTTGGCACTTGGTTTGCAAAATTTGAGAAATGGTTTTTGAAACTATTTCCAAATTGTAAAATTTGGTTCAAACCACTCTCAATCCTTTCTATAAGGAGGACAAACAAGCTAGGTTTAAAATCATTCAAACTTCTCAAACGGGGATGGCCATTTGATTTAAATCTGCTCACATAAAATCATAGCACTTTGTGCTTCTGTTTTTCTAAAATGAGTTTGAAATTGTTCTCAAATCTATATGCATGCATGAATGATATGCAAACTTTGAAATTATGATTTTAGGGATGTTACAATCTAGTTCATGTTGTTCATATGTTATCTGGTAGGTAGGAATGTCTACATGTTTCTTGGACCTTCTATTGCTCTTTGGATAATTCATATGCCCTTTCTTTGGTCCTTTGAATTGGGTTGTTTTGCTTGGAGGTATAAGTGGACCTTTTCCTTTGTCATCAACCTTCTTGGTAGACTTGGATCCTTCTGGATAGTTTGCAATCATTTGTTGCACTCCATCTTGTTTCCTTTGTTCAATAATGGAATAGATGGGGCATTGGATAGGGACATGGTTGTTTCCTTCACATAGGTAGCAAGTAGCTTGAGAGGTGGGACATTGTCCAACTGGATGTTTCTCTTCACAATTGGGGCATTGATCTCCATGCTCCTTGGAAGTATGATCCTTGTCTCCACAAATAATGCAAGCTGGGGCTCCATCTAGAATAACATTTCTGTCATCCTTGTTGTCACAAACTCTTTTGGAATAGTTGTCTTCCATTATGATCATTTGATCAGTCACCTTAAGCATCAATTGGGCTTGAGTTTCCAAAAATCCTTGCAGGGTTCGATCTTCCCCACTGGTGTTGGCTATGAATTGAGCTGTCATTTGGTTCAACTGGTGTTGGGTTGCTATGAGTTCTTTCATGCTGTCCTCTTGGTTGGTGTTGGTGTCATCAACCTTGATGTTGGAGTCTCTTGGAGTAGTCATCTGTTTGGGGTTGAATGAAGATTAGAATAGGCAAGATATTCCTAAAGAAATATTTCTAATCACACACATCACAATTCACACAAGCAGTGTGCAAGCAATCACAAACAAACATTTCACTCAAACTATGAAGTTCAAGCACATACTTAGGCAACAAAAATATTTTTGTTACACCACATAAGTTGGTGTGTTTGTCTTAACTAAAATATGGTGGTCCATCTATATGGTTCACTTGTGATCTTTCCATCCTTCTTGGTTGATTCTTCTTTCTACATGAGATCATGGTTTCCTTAGAAAAATTCTTGGTCACAAACTTCAAGTGATGTGGCTCCTTCTAGTTTTTGCATTTACTTAGTCTCCACATCTTGAGCAAGATTTCCTTGTCTCACTTGTCCTTAGTGGCATCCAAGATTTAAGTCCTTGGTGGTTATGCTGAAGATGTTGAAGTCATTAGAGTTGAAGATGTTGAAGTCATTAGAGTTGAAAGAAGTTGAAGTCATTAGAGTTGAAGAAGTCCTTGCACATGGTGGAGTCTTTGGCCATGGGGTAGGTTTTTCCATCAAGTTTGAAATAAAAGAGATGTAGAATCAAAACCAAAATGGTTGGGGAAAGAGTTTACAAGATTGTTTGTAAATAAGTTTTTGGAACAAATACAACTCCTATTTTTCTAAGGGTTTTTGTCCAATCCTAGGTTTACAAATCCTACAGGCAACACAATGCTCTGATACCATCTATAGAGGGTCCCAACCTTTAAATAAGGTAGAGTCCCCTGTGTTTACAATGCTAGTCCCTGGATCAATAGCTAGCATCCACAGTTAAGATGTAATATCAAGAAACAAAGGTCATAATATAACTTTATAACCAGGGATAACATAATTTTATTACATCTTACATAGCTCACTTGGCTATTACATTACATTGCAGCGGAATAACTATAAGCATGGGGTCCTTCATCTTCAAAGTGCCACAGGCAGACATGTTGGTTGTAGACTTTGTAATCCTAATCAACACACTTCACTAAATCAATCAACCTGCAACATTACAAGTTACAGCCACAAGGGTCAATACATTTGAATTGTATTGGCAAGTTTCACTACTATGTTGATTATAAGTGGATCCTATCATTACATGCATATTTGGCTAAGTAGAGTTTTAGGCTCATTTGCAGAAAGCAATAGTTTATCCTATCTTTTGTCAAATATTTTCTGAACTCCTTGGAATCCACGTAGTGTCTTTGTCAAAATCTCTTGAGATCCTTGGTACCCCCAAGTACTTCAAGTTTTATCAAAAACTTCTTGAGCTCCTTGGTAAATCCCCAAGTGCATCAAGTTTTTATCCAAATCTCTTGAGCTCCTTGGTACCCCCAAGTGCATCAAGTCTTTTGTTGTCACTTAAAAGTTTTTCTTTTAGAAATTGGAATGTCGAGATTTCCCATAGCTTCAAGCTTTAGTTGCTCAGTATTGTCCATAACCGGGGACACGGCTAAGTACTTAGATTTTATTATATTCTGCAGAAGTTGTACACTTTACCCACATGTCACACCCTCATATTGTTGCCACCAGTGGCCGCTAGATTGGTACTCACCAAGATGGAGTACTGGCAGATTGAGAATGTGACGAAGTCTTTCCAGAGGGTCCTCCCATACACCATTGCTAGCTTGTCTACAGTACCCATGTAGGATTCCAAGTTCCTCATTTTCAGTAACCTGAAGACAATGCATGGGTCTTCCCAATGTAGTTGACCAAGCCAGAGCCATATGTAGCATGTGGTTTTACACGAAAGCCACAATTGGAGAAACATGTTCAATCTCTAAGTTTCCTGGGTGGTTTTCTTTTGGAGCACAACACAAAGAGATTGCCATAGACATGGTTCCTTTTGTTGCCACCTTCTCCAAAACTCAAAGTATCCTTGTCCACCCAGGTGGTTCATTGAGTCCTTGTTTTATTATATAAAACACAAGTCCTTTTCTCAACTTCATAAAATCTCAACATGTATCTCTTTTCAAAATATAGCATGGCTAAGCATGTAACAACTACATTGTTTTCACTAAGGAATGTATAGGGTATCCTATTAGGATTTAGCATAGCATAAGAATAGAAATTCTTTTCATGCATGTTTCAAAATCCACTAAGTATAATGAAAATAGTAGGACTTTTAGATGATAGTGTCACTTGCCTTTTTGGTAGGGAATGTTGGTTCAATTCTTGATCTTGCTAGTTTCACACTTTTCTAACTTCACTACAAATCAATCAAGCAAACACAATATCAACTAGCATTCCAACCAATACTCAAACAATCAAACACACATAAAATCATAGGAACTAAGTCATGCATGCAAGCATGCAAAAGGTAGTTTTATTTGCAAAGATGGTTTCTACTAGGCTCTAAACTTTGTAAGGTTCAAAGTGGTCATTTTTCAAAGTGGCAAAGTCATTTGCAAAAGGGTTTTATCCATAAACTATTTTTTTAAATCCAATCATTATTTTATGTGGTGGAAAATATTTTTATCAAAGCAACAACTTTATGTTGTTCACCAAATAAGTTTTTGTTTCTCAAAACTTGGTGTTTAGGGTCAGTAGGTTTGATCCAAATCATTTTCCCAAAGTTTTTACCCCAAAAACATTTTCTTAACAAAATCAATATTTTTATTTGACTAGAAATGGGCTAAATAAATTAATCCATCCTAATCTTCACCAAATACATTTTTAAATCCACAAGTTGGTTCCTAAGGTCAGTAGGTTCACCACAAACCAATTTGCAAAGGTTTCAACCCTAAAAGCATTTTGGAATAATTTTTATAACCTAAACTATCATACAAATGTTTCTGCAAAAACAAATAATCTAACATAAACTTTTTACTAAACACATTGCATGGTTGGCTAGGGCTTGTTCCACTGATTCCATTGATATCAAGTTTGCAAATTTTGGACGTGTGGATCAAAAGTTACAAGGGTTTCAAATCTGCTAACAAATCTGATTTCAAATCTGTTTTTAAATCGAAGACTGGATTGCGTCGCGATGTTACTGGTCGATAACGATTCGGGTGGATCGAGTGATGCTGGCCGTAGGATTAAACTAACAACGCACGGCACAGATGGATCGATACCCCTTCGTCTAACAATCTATCGCGTGCGTACGATTTATTTCCAACGGTGCGCAGCACGCTTGCCAACTAGTGGCGGCGCTGGCGGCGGCAGACGGGGGCGCATGCTCGGACGGTGGGCTAGCGGTGGTTCTAGGAAGCAAAGAAGACAGGGGAGGGTCTCACCGTGTACGCGTGGTCGTGGTGGTGCTCAAGGTGCTCTCGAGGAAGCAAGGGGCGCACGTGGACGGGAGTAATCGCTCGCTGGAGTCATCGTCGGTGTCAGATGGTCCTGTTCGTGGTCGGGGTAGACGCTACCGATCACAAGGGGGCAAACAAAGAGCATGGTTAGATGCGCAAGGTCAAGGCGATGACGCGTGCGTGATCGAGAAGGCGCGGGGTGGTCTGTTCTTACCAGGGAAGTTCGCCGGAGAAGAAAGCAGACGCGGCGGCGCTCAGTGGTTGTTGGAGTCGAGGTTCTGGGGCGCCCGCGTTTGAACGGAGGGCACAGACAGGTGCGCCGGGGAGTGGGGATCACGGTCGTGTGCTCAGGATGGCAGGGGCGACAGGGTTCGGCTGGAATTTGCTGGAGATGCTCGTCGGAGCAGTGGCGGTGTAAACCAAATCAGGGGCAGCCTAGTGGCGTTCAGGGCGTGGAGTCTGAGGGGAAAGGAAGAGGAGGCCAGGGCGGTTAAATGGGTGCGGTTACTGGAAGGATTCAAGGGCGTATTCATCGCGTATTCAACGCCGGCGTAAATGGCAGCAACGGCAGGGCGTCGTCTGCGCGAGGAAGAAGGAGTGAGCTGGCTGCGTGGGTTCTTGCTGTCAGCGAGGGAGTGTGGGGGAAGAAGGGGCCACTGGTCAGTCACTCTGCGGGTGCGGGTTCAAGTGAAAAACGCTTCGTGCATGGAAAAGAAGCTGGGCTGCTACTGGGCTTGTTGGGCTTGGCCAGTTGGGTCATGTCTGTTTTCATTTTTTTCCTTCTGAATGTTTTATTCTTTTCCAAATCTATTTTCTGTTTTGAAATTTTAAACAACATTCATACATTCAAATCAAATCAAACTTTCGCCAAACAATGCAATTGAATTTGGTTCTGTTTAACAACACAAACCAAGTCCCAAAATAAAATAATTTTATTCTTTTTAGGACCCATTAATAATTAAATATAATGGACCTTAGTTAATAAATCAAAATAGGATTTGATTTATTTTAAAATTCCATTTGAAATTTAAATATTTTCAAAACCAAATCAGTAGGTTTTATTTGAAAATAAAGAATACTTGGAAAACTTGTTTTAAATAAATAAATAAGTTTTGATGTTTAATTAAAATAGCAAAACCTTTATTTTTATTAACTTGGATATTAAATCCTTTTTATTTTATTTAAATAAACCTTTACTATTTTTATCAAATAGAAATGTTTTTATTTTAAAGGCTTGGCCAAGTTTTAATTTGGCTTATAAAATATTCCTTATTTAAACTTCTTCCTTTTCATTTTAAAATCAAATCTTTTATTAAAAGATTCAAAATAGTAATTTCCAAATGTTTTTATTTTCCTTTATTAAATGTTTTATCTTTGTAAATCCCCTTAGGATTTATCCTAATCAAAATAGGTTTGAAGGTTCCCAATTGGAATCAAAAAGTTTCTTCTCACCCTGAAAATCAACAAAGTTTTATTTTATTCATTTATTTTTCACATTACAAGAATTGGAAAATCTTGGGATGTGACAGTCACCATCTTCTACTATATTGAATTTCCAAGGGTACGAAATAAATGGGAATACATTCTACACGATCGCCCAAGATAAAAAGAGCACCAACCAAAATAGTGGTGTCCGCTTTGATGCAATAGACGAGAATGGACAAAAGGACACATATTATTGTTACATAGAGGAGATATGGGAACTACACTATGGAGTCTCTTTTAAGGTCCCTTTGTTTTGCTGCAAATGGGTCAACCTGAATGGGGAAGGGGTAAAGATAGACCAGTTGTACGGAATGACAACAGTGGATCTCAACAATCTTGGTTATAGAGATGAACCATTCGTCCTAGCCAATGATGTGTCTCAGGTTTTCTATGTGAAGGACATGTCCTCCAGACCGAAAAAAAGAAAAAATATGCAAACGAATACATCATATGATGAGCCAAAGCGTCACATAGTTCTTTCAGGGAAAAGAAACATCATGGGAATCGAGGACAAGACAGACATGTCAGAAGATTATAATAAGTTTGATGAAATTCCGCCCTTCACAGTGAAAACTGACCCAAGCATTCCGTTAAGTAAAGAAGATGCTCCATGGTTACGTCTGAAGCGGTCATAAGGAATGACATATGCCAAGAAGTTCATGCTCATATTATGTAACTCTAGTTCATGTCTTTCGCGGTTTGTGGCTTGACCGAAGGATATCTTTCGCGGTTTGTGGCCTTTAGTCCCGGTTTTGTAGTCTCAGATTTTAATATTAATAAATGTCTTGAGTGTTAGTCCCGTTTTGTGGCTGGACCGGGAGTGCCTCTATGACCAGTTTCTTGGAGATGCCGGAGGACTGGGATCCAGCGGCATCTCCCTGAAACTGGTCGTAGTGGTGTCCCTGCTCTCGAAAACCATCTTGCAGCTTGTAACTTCACTAACTAGATCAATACGCCTCGGAGCTAACTAATTTCACATATTAGGGAGTGCCTCTATGACCAGTTTCTCGGAGATGCCGGAGGACTGGGCTCCATCGGCATCTCCCTGAAACTGGCCGTAGTGGTGTCCCTGCTCTCTAAAACCATCTTGGAGATGCCTCAAACTGGCTGGAGGACTGGACTCACGAGGATGCCTATTTATAGTACAAGCAGCTCAGCATAATGTCGACACTCACGACATAATGTCGACACTCACCCCTATTATTAGTGCTGACTCATCTTTAGTCCCGGTTCGTGTCTCCAACCGGGACTAAAGGTTCATCTTTAGTCCCGGTTGGTGACACCATCCGGGACAAGGTACAAGCCGCACGACATAATGTCGACACTCACCCCTATTATTAGTGTTGCCTGGCCCACTCTGCCGCAATCCCTTCAGTCGCGGTTGGTTTCTCCAACCGGGACTAAAGATGAACCCTCTCTTTATATAGGCATTTCCCTCTATTTATTAGGTAACACTCAAGACATTTATTAATATTAAAAACCGGGACAAACCAGGACTAGCTAACACTCAGGACTAAAGCCGCCCCCTTTAGTCATAATCATGCCTAGTCCTATAGTACGCAGCTTCAGGGTCTTCATCATCGTCGTCATCATCATCGTCATCGTCACCTGCCACTCCGGGGATCCTCAGCCCATCCATGGCATATACCAGGGGCCATTCCAGCCTCGGATTCACGTCGGGCGGGAGAGGGGTCTCCTGGAAGACGATGCCGCTACCACCGGGACAGTGTGGGGCCTATGGCGGGTGGACTCGTGTTCACCGTAGGCGAGGATGGTCTCCCCCGGCGATGTAGCGCATCACTCCGATGATAGTACGGTTCGCCCACCACAGACGACAGCCGGCTTCGTTGTGGTTCACCGGTGGGGGGCCATCACCCTCGTACCTGGCGGGCTCCCTTTCCCGCCTATTAGCGAAGAAGGCATTCCAGGTGTCGTAGTTGTCGGGATCCCACTGGGGATCCATCCGCTGCTCCGGCGTGAGCTCGTGGTAGAAGTGGTTTGTGATGGCCGCCTGGCGTGCGGAACCTTGAGGGACAGGAGGGACAGGAACCCCTCCAGCGCTCAGCATCCAGCCGGCGGGCGGCCGGTAGCCCGGCGGACAAGGGTAGTTGGAGACGCACAGCGCCTCGGTCTCCTCGAGGGTCAGAATGGCCCAGTAGGCGTTGTCCATTGTTCTAAGAGAGGAAGGTGTGGATGTGTGGATAGCCATGGCACGATCACCCTAAATATAGAGGGAAAGGGCGGGAAAACTTGGCGTGAAGCTTTGGGAAATGGTGGGAAATATCTTTAGTCCCGGTTAGTGACTACAACCGGGACTAAAAGCTCTAGTAGAAAGGAAAGGGCGGGAAAACTTGGCGGGAAGAGGTGGGAAATGGCGGAAAATATTTTTAGTCCCGGTTTGTGACTACATCCGGGACTAAATGTCTGCCGAATCGGCAGGAAGTTATGTGCTGAATCACGTCATAGTTTGTGATGTTGTGCTGAATCGCGTGGTGTCATATTTTGTTACATAGTTGAAGGAAAAATACCAGACTTGGTATATTGATCATGTTTCGAAAAAACCTTCACAAAATGACCTATCATGTTCGAGGTTTCATGGCTTTCGGTCCAAATGACCGATGTTATGTGCTGAATCATGGCATAGTTTGTGATGTTGTGCCCATATTATGCATGTGTGTGGATATTGGTATGGAGAACAATGTTGCAGGAGGAAGTTTTCCTTTTTGTCGCACGGAAAAGCCCTTTTCCATTTTCCGAGCGCAAAAAACGGGTCGTTTTGTGAAGTAAGCACCAAAATGCCGTTTCAGAATGCTACCGTCCCATTTTCCTAAAATACTAGACCACCTTACGTGGACTATCTCCCAACCGGTACATCTCAAACCTTTTTGTCCATCCCGGGTAAAAAGGACAAATGTCTGCCGAATCGGCAAGAAGTGGGTCCGGTTTGTACTACAGGTACATGATCTATCGCCCGTGATTTTTTGAAAAAATCATTTTTATACTTGCAATATGTGGTTTCTTCAGAGATCTAATGCAAGTTCTAACGATGCTCGTCCCCTATCTTCATGTACACCGGTTCGACCATAGTTAGAAATTCAGATAATTCAAAACGGGCATAATAAATTCAAAAAAAATCCGAACAATGAAAATCCTTCGTGTGGTGTCATATTTTGTTACATAGTTGAAAGGAAAAATACCAGACTTGGTATATTGATCATGTTTCGAAAAAACCTTCACAAAATGACCTATCATGTTCGAGGTTTCATGGCTTTCGGTCCAAATGACCGATGTTATGTGCTGAATCACGGCATAGTTTTTGATGTTGTGCCCATATTATGGATGTGTGTGGACATTGGTATGGAGAACAATGTTGAAGGAGGAAGTTTTCCTTTTTGTGGCACGGAAAAGCCCTTTTCCATTTTTCGACCGCAAAAACGGGTCGTTTTGTGAAGTAACCACCAAAATGTCGTTTCAGAATGCTACCGTCCCATTTTCTTAAAATACTAGACCACCTTACATGGACTATCTCCCAACCGGTACATCTCAAACCTTTTCGTCCATCCCGGGTAAAAAGGAAAAATGTCTGCCGAATCGGTAGGAAGTGGGTCCGGTTTGTACTACAGGTACATGATCTATCGCCCGTGATTTTTTGAAAAAATCATTTTTAGACTCGCAATATGTGGTTTCTTCAGAGATACAATGCAAGTTCTAACGATGCTCGTCCCCTATCTTCATGCACACCGGTTCGACCACAGTTAGAAATTCAGATAATTCAAAACGGGCATAATAAATTCAAAAAAAATCCAAACAATGAAAATCCTTCGCGTGGTGTCATATTTTGTTACATAGTTGAAAGGAAAAATACCAGACTTGGTATATTGATCATGTTTCGAAAAAACCTTCACAAAACGACCTATCATGTTCGATGTTTCATGGCTTTCGGTCCAAATGACCGATGTTATGTGCTGAATCACGGCATAGTTTGTGATGTTGTGCCCATATTATGCATGTGTGTGGACATTGGTATGGAGAACAATGTTGCAGGAGGAAGTTTTCCTTTTTGTCGCACGGAAAAGCCCTTTTCCATTTTCCGAGCGCAAAAAACGGGTCGTTTTGTGAAGTAACCACCAAAATGCCGTTTCAGAATGCTATCGTCCCATTTTCCTAAAATACTAGACCACCTTACATGGACTATCTCCCAACCGGTACATCTCAAACATTTTCGTCCATCCCGGGTAAAAAGGACAAATGTCTGCCGAGTCGGCAGGAAGTGGGTCCGGTTTGTACTACAGGTACATGATCTATCGCCCGTGATTTTTTGAAAAAATCATTTTTAGGCTCGCAATATGTGGTTTCTTCAGAGATCCAATGCAAGTTCTAACGATGCTTGTCCCCTATCTTCATGCACACCGGTTCGACCATAGTTAGAAATTCAGATAATTCAAAACGGGCATAATAAATTCAAAAAAAATACGAACAATGAAAATCCTTCGCGTGGTGTCATATTTTGTTACATAGTTGAAAGGAAAAATACCAGACTTGGTATATTGATCATGTTTCGAAAAAACCTTCACAAAATGACCTATCATGTTTGAGGTTTCATGGCTTTCGGTCCAAATGACCGATGTTATGTGCTGAATCACGGCATAGTTTGTGATATTGTGCCCATATTATGCATGTGTGTGGACATTGGTATGGAGAACAATGTTGCAGGAGGAAGATTTCCTTTTTGTCGCACGGAAAAGCCCTTTTCCATTTTCCGAGCGCAAAAAACGGGTTGTTTTGTGAAGTAACCACAAAAATGCCGTTTCAGAATGCTATCGTCCCATTTTTCTAAAATACTAGACCACCTTACATGGACTATCTCCCAACCGGTACATCTCAAACCTTTTCGTCCATCCCGGGTAAAAAGGATAAATGTCTGTCGAATCGGTAGGAAGTGGGTCCGGTTTGTACTACAGGTACATGATCTATCGCCCGTGATTTTTTGAAAAAATCATTTTTAGACTCGCAATATGTGGTTTCTTCAGAGATCTAATGCAAATTCTAACGATGCTCGTCCCCTATCTTCATGCACACCGGTTCGACCATAGTTAGAAATTCAGATAATTCAAAACGGGCATAATAAATTCAAAAAAAATCCGAACAATGAAAATCCTTCGCGTGGTGTCATATTTTGTTACATAGTTGAAAGGAAAAATACCAGACTTGGTATATTGATCATGTTTCGAAAAAACCTTCACAAAATGACCTATCATGTTCGAGGTTTCATGGCTTTCGGTCCAAATGACCGATGTTATGTGCTGAATCACGGCATAGTTTGTGATGTTGTGCCCATATTATGCATGTGTGTGGATATTGGTATGGAGAACAATGTTGCAGGAGGAAGTTTTCCTTTTTGTCGCACGGAAAAGCCCTTTTCCATTTTCCGAGCGCAAAAAACGGGTCGTTTTGTGAAGTAAGCACCAAAATGCCGTTTCAGAATGCTACCGTCCCATTTTCCTAAAATACTAGACCACCTTACGTGGACTATCTCCCAACCGGTACATCTCAAACCTTTTTGTCCATCCCGGGTAAAAAGGACAAATGTCTGCCGAATCGGCAAGAAGTGGGTCCGGTTTGTACTACAGGTACATGATCTATCGCCCGTGATTTTTTGAAAAAATCATTTTTATACTTGCAATATGTGGTTTCTTCAGAGATCTAATGCAAGTTCTAACGATGCTCGTCCCCTATCTTCATGTACACCGGTTCGACCATAGTTAGAAATTCAGATAATTCAAAACGGGCATAATAAATTCAAAAAAAATCCGAACAATGAAAATCCTTCGTGTGGTGTCATATTTTGTTACATAGTTGAAAGGAAAAATACCAGACTTGGTATATTGATCATGTTTCGAAAAAACCTTCACAAAATGACCTATCATGTTCGAGGTTTCATGGCTTTCGGTCCAAATGACCGATGTTATGTGCTGAATCACGGCATAGTTTTTGATGTTGTGCCCATATTATGGATGTGTGTGGAAATTGGTATGGAGAACAATGTTGAAGGAGGAAGCTTTCCTTTTTGTGGCACGGAAAAGCCCTTTTCCATTTTTCGACCGCAAAAACGGGTCGTTTTGTGAAGTAACCACCAAAATGTCGTTTCAGAATGCTACCGTCCCATTTTCTTAAAATACTAGACCACCTTACATGGACTATCTCCCAACCGGTACATCTCAAACCTTTTCGTCCATCCCGGGTAAAAAGGAAAAATGTCTGCCGAATCGGTAGGAAGTGGGTCCGGTTTGTACTACAGGTACATGATCTATCGCCCGTGATTTTTAGAAAAAATCATTTTTAGACTCGCAATATGTGGTTTCTTCAGAGATACAATGCAAGTTCTAACGATGCTCGTCCCCTATCTTCATGCACACCGGTTCGACCACAGTTAGAAATTCAGATAATTCAAAACGGGCATAATAAATTCAAAAAAAATCCAAACAATGAAAATCCTTCGCGTGGTGTCATATTTTGTTACATAGTTGAAAGGAAAAATACCAGACTTGGTATATTGATCATGTTTCGAAAAAACCTTCACAAAACGACCTATCATGTTCGATGTTTCATGGCTTTCGGTCCAAATGACCGATGTTATGTGCTGAATCACGGCATAGTTTGTGATGTTGTGCCCATATTATGCATGTGTGTGGACATTGGTATGGAGAACAATGTTGCAGGAGGAAGTTTTCCTTTTTGTCGCACGTAAAAGCCCTTTTCCATTTTCCGAGCGCAAAAAACGGGTCGTTTTGTGAAGTAACCACCAAAATGCCGTTTCAGAATGCTATCGTCCCATTTTCCTAAAATACTAGACCACCTTACATGGACTATCTCCCAACCGGTACATCTCAAACCTTTTCGTCCATCCCGGGTAAAAAGGACAAATGTCTGCCGAGTCGGCAGGAAGTGGGTCCGGTTTGTACTACAGGTACATGATCTATCGCCCGTGATTTTTTGAAAAAATCATTTTTAGGCTCGCAATATGTGGTTTCTTCAGAGATCCAATGCAAGTTCTAACGATGCTTGTCCCCTATCTTCATGCACACCGGTTCGACCATAGTTAGAAATTCAGATAATTCAAAACGGGCATAATAAATTCAAAAAAAATCCGAACAATGAAAATCCTTCGCGTGGTGTCATATTTTGTTACATAGTTGAAAGGAAAAATACCAGACTTGGTATATTGATCATGTTTCGAAAAAACCTTCACAAAATGACCTATCATGTTCGAGGTTTCATGGCTTTCGGTCCAAATGACCGATGTTATGTGCTGAATCACGGCATAGTTTGTGATATTGTGCCCATATTATGCATGTGTGTGGACATTGGTATGGAGAACAATGTTGCAGGAGGAAGATTTCCTTTTTGTCGCACGGAAAAGCCCTTTTCCATTTTCCGAGCGCAAAAAACGGGTTGTTTTGTGAAGTAACCACAAAAATGCCGTTTCAGAATGCTATCGTCCCATTTTTCTAAAATACTAGACCACCTTACATGGACTATCTCCCAACCGGTACATCTCAAACCTTTTCGTCCATCCCGGGTAAAAAGGATAAATGTCTGTCGAATCGGTAGGAAGTGGGTCCGGTTTGTACTACAGGTACATGATCTATCGCCCGTGATTTTTTGAAAAAATCATTTTTAGACTCGCAATATGTGGTTTCTTCAGAGATCTAATGCAAATTCTAACGATGCTCGTCCCCTATCTTCATGCACACCGGTTCGACCATAGTTAGAAATTCAGATAATTCAAAACGGGCATAATAAATTCAAAAAAAATCCGAACAATGAAAATCCTTCGCGTGGTGTCATATTTTGTTACATAGTTGAAAGGAAAAATACCAGACTTGGTATATTGATCATGTTTCGAAAAAACCTTCACAAAATGACCTATCATGTTCGAGGTTTCATGGCTTTCGGTCCAAATGACCGATGTTATGTGCTGAATCACGGCATAGTTTTTGATGTTGTGCCCATATTATGCATGTGTGTGGACATTGGTATGGAGAACAATGTTGCAGGAGGAAGTTTTCCTTTTTGTCGCACGGAAAAGCCCTTTTCCATTTTCCGAGCGTAAAAAACGGGTCGTTTTGTGAAGTAACCACCAAAATGCTGTTTCAGAATGCTACCGTCCCAGTTTCCTAAAATACTAGACCACCTTACATGGACTATCTCCCAACCGGTACATCTCAAACCTTTTCGTCCATCCCGGGTAAAAAGGACAAATGTCTGCCGAATCGGTAGGAAGTGGGTCCGGTTTGTACTACAGGTACATGATCTATCGCCCGTGATTTTTTGAAAAAATCATTTTTAGACTCGCAATATGTGGTTTCTTCAGAGATCCAATGCAAGTTCTAACGATGCTTGTCCCCTATCTTCATGCACACCGGTTCGACCATAGTTAGAAATTTAGATAATTCAAAACGGGCATAATAAATTCAAAAAAAATCCGAACAATGAAAATCCTTCGCGTGGTGTCATATTTTGTTACATAGTTGAAAGGAAAAATACCAGACTTGGTATATCGACCATGTTTCGAAAAAACCTTCACAAAATGACCTATCATGTTCGAGGTTTCATGGCTTTCGGTCCAAATGACCGATGTTATGTGCTGAATCACGGCATAGTTTGTGATGTTGTGCCCATATTATGCATGTGTGTGGACATTGGTATGGAGAACAATGTTGCAGGAGGAAGTTTTCCTTTTTGTCGCACGGAAAAGCCCTTTTCCATTTTCCGAGCGCAAAAAATGGGTCGTTTTGTGAAGTAACCACCAAAATGCCGTTTCAGAATGCTATCGTCCCATTTTCCTAAAATACTAGACCACCTTACATGGACTATCTCCCAACCGGTACATCTCAAACCTTTTCGTCCATCCCGGGTAAAAAGGACAAATGTCTGTCGAGTCGGCAGGAAGTGGGTCCGGTTTGTACTACAGGTACATGATCTATCGACCGTGATTTTTTGAAAAAATCATTTTTAGGCTCGCAATATGTGGTTTCTTCAGAGATCCAATGCAAGTTCTAATGATGCTCGTCCCCTATCTTCATGCACACCGGTTCGACCATAGTTAGAAATTCAGATAATTCAAAACGGGCATAATAAATTCAAAAAAAATCCTAACAATGAAAATCCTTCGCGTGGTGTCATATTTTGTTACATAGTTGAAAGGAAAAATACCAGACTTGGTATATTGATCATGTTTCGAAAAAACCTTCACAAAATGACCTATCATGTTCGAGGTTTCATGGCTTTCGGTCCAAATGACCGATGTTATGTGCTGAATCACGGCATAGTTTGTGATATTGTGCCCATATTATGCATGTGTGTGGACATTGGTATGGAGAACAATGTTGCAGGAGGAAGATTTCCTTTTTGTCGCACGGAAAAGCCCTTTTCCATTTTCCGAGCGCAAAAAACGGGTTGTTTTGTGAAGTAACCACAAAAATGCCGTTTCAGAATGCTATCGTCCCATTTTTCTAAAATACTAGACCACCTTACATGGACTATCTCCCAACCGGTACATCTCAAACATTTTCGTCCATCCCGGGTAAAAAGGATAAATGTCTGTCGAATCGGTAGGAAGTGGGTCCGGTTTGTACTACAGATACATGATCTATCGCCCGTGATTTTTTGAAAAAATCATTTTTAGACTCGCAATATGTGGTTTCTTCAGAGATCTAATGCAACTTCTAACGATGCTCGTCCCCTATCTTCATGCACACCGGTTCGACCATAGTTAGAAATTCAGATAATTCAAAACGGGCATAATAAATTCAAAAAAAATCCGAACAATGAAAATCCTTCGCGTGGTGTCATATTTTGTTACATAGTTGAAAGGAAAAATACCAGACTTGGTATATCGATCATGTTTCGAAAAAACCTTCACAAAATGACCTATCATGTTCGAGGTTTCATGGCTTTCGGTCCAAATGACCGATGTTATGTGTTGAATCACGGCATAGTTTTTGATGTTGTGCCCATATTATGCATGTGTGTGGACATTGGTATGGAGAACAATGTTGCAGGAGGAAGTTTTCCTTTTTGTCACACGGAAAAGCCCTTTTCCATTTTCCGAGCGTAAAAAACGGGTCGTTTTGTGAAGTAACCACCAAAATGCTGTTTCAGAATGCTACCGTCCCAGTTTCCTAAAATACTAGACCACCTTACATGGACTATCTCCCAACCGGTACATCTCAAACCTTTTCGTCCATCCCGGGTAAAAAGGACAAATGTCTGCCGAATCGGTAGGAAGTGGGTCCGGTTTGTACTACAGGTACATGATCTATCGCCCGTGATTTTTTGAAAAAATCATTTTTAGACTCGCAATATGTGGTTTCTTCAGAGATCCAATGCAAGTTCTAACGATGCTCGTCCCCTATCTTCATGCACACCGGTTCGACCATAGTTAGAAATTTAGATAATTCAAAACGGGCATAATAAATTCAAAAAAAATCCGAACAATGAAAATCCTTCGCGTGGTGTCATATTTTGTTACATAGTTGAAAGGAAAAATACCAGACTTGGTATATCGATCATGTTTCGAAAAAACCTTCACAAAATGACCTATCATGTTCGAGGTTTCATGGCTTTCGGTCCAAATGACCGATGTTATGTGCTGAATCACGGCATAGTTTGTGATGTTGTGCCCATATTATGCATGTGTGTGGACATTGGTATGGAGAACAATGTTGCAGGAGGAAGTTTTCCTTTTTGTCGCACGGAAAAGCCCTTTTCCATTTTCCGAGCGCAAAAAACGGGTTGTTTTGTGAAGTAACCACCAAAATGCCGTTTCAGAATGCTATTGTCCCATTTTTCTAAAATACTAGACCACTTTACATGGACAATCTCCCAACCGGTACATCTCAAACCTTTTCGTCCATCCCGGGTAAAAAGGACAAATGTCTCCCGAATCGGCAGGAAGTGGGTCCGGTTTGTACTACAGGTACATGATCTATCGCCCGTGATTTTTTGAAAAAATCAGTTTTAGACTCGCAATATGTGGTTTCTTCAGAGATCCAATGCAAGTTCTGACGATGCTCGTCCCCTATCTTCATGCACACAGGTTCGACCATAGTTAGAAATTCAGATAATTCAAAACGGGCATAATAAATTCAAAAAAAATCCGAACAATGAAAATCCTTCGCGTGGTGTCATATTTTGTTACATAGTTGAAAGGAAAAATACCAGACTTGGTATATTGATCATGTTTCGAAAAAACCTTCACAAAATGACCTATCATATTCGAGGTTTCATGTTTTCGGTCCAAATGACCGATGTTATGTGCTGAATCACGGCATAGTTTTTGATGTTGTGCCCATATTATGCATGTGTGTGGACATTGGTATGGAGAACAATGTTGCAGGAGGAAGTTTTCCTTTTTGTCGCACGGAAAAGCCCTTTTCCATTTTCCGAGCGCAAAAAACGGGTCGTTTTGTGAAGTAACAACCAAAATGCCGTTTCAGAATGTTACCGTCCCATTTTCCTAAAATACTAGACCACCTTACATGGACTATCTCCCAACCGGTACATCTCAAACCTTTTCGTCCATCCCGGGTAAAAAGGATAAATGTCTGCCGAATCGGTAGGAAGTGGGTCCGGTTTGTACTACAGGTACATGATCTATCGCCCGTGATTTTTTGAAAAAATCATTTTTAGACTCGCAATATGTGGTTTCTTCAGAGATCCAATGCAAGTTCTAACGATGCTCGTCCCCTATCTTCATGCACACCGGTTCGACCATAGTTAGAAATTCAGATAATTCAAAACGGGCATAATAAATTCAAAAAAAATTCGAACAATGAAAATCCTTCGCGTGGTGTCATATTTTGTTACATAGTTGAAAGGAAAAATACCAGACTTGGTATATTGATCATGTTTCGAAAAAACCTTCACAAAATGACCTATCATGTTCGAGGTTTCATGGCTTTCGGTCCAAATGACCGATGTTATGTGCTGAATCATGGCATAGTTTGTGATGTTGTGCCCATATTATGCATGTGTGTGGACATTGGTATGGAGAACAATGTTGCAGGAGAAAGTTTTCCTTTTTGTCGCATGGAAAAGCCCTTTTCCATTTTCCAACACTCACCCCTATTATTAGTGTTGACTCGTGTTTTGTCCCGGTTGTTGGAGATATGCCCTAGAGGCAATAATAAATGTAGTTATTATTATATTTTTGTGTTTATGATAAATGTTTACATTCATGCTATAATAGTATTAACAAGGAAACATTAATACTTGTGTGATTTGTAAACTTAAATTGAAGTCCCTAGTATAAACCTCTATACATCACTAGCTTGTTGGTTGATAAATGATTGTGGTTTCCCTATCATGGACATTGAGATGTTATCGACAACAAGATCATATCGTTAGGAGAATGATATGGTGGACATACTCCTATAGATAAGCGTAGCATAAAGATCAAGTCATTTTAATAGTTCAATTGCTATATGCTTTCTGATACATAGTAATCTAATTCCTTCGACCATGAGATCATGCATATCACCTTTACCGGATGGATGCTTTGATGACATCAAACACCACACCGTAACTGGGTGGCTATAAAGGTGGCATTGAGTATTCGGAAAGTATTGGTTGAAACATATGGATCAAGAGTGGGATTTGTCCATCCATATGACGGATAGATATACTCAGGGCCCTCTCGGTGAAATGTCATCCAATTAGCTTGCAAGCATGTGACTGGCTCACAAGGGATCACATATCACGAGAACGAGAAAAGAGTACTTATCGGTAACGAGGTTGAACTAGGTATGTAGAGATACCGACGATCATAACCTCGGATAAGTAAACTATCGTGAGACAAAGGGAAATTGATATCGTATGTAAGTGGTTCATTCGATCACAAAATAATCGTAGAAATATGTGGGAGCCATATGAATTTCCAGATTCCTCTGTTGGTTATTGTTCGGAGAAGTGCCTCGATCATGTCCGCATAATTCACGAACCGTAGGGAGACACACTTAAGGATTCGACGTTGTTTGAGTAGTTATGGAATGATGAGAAAGAGACCGAATGTTATTCGGAGTCTCGAATGGGATTCGGGATATCACGAGGAGATCCGGAATGGTCCGGAGAATAAGATTCATATAAGGAAAGTCCTGTTTCGGAGATGGAGAATGGTTCCGGTGTTTTCATCAGGAATGTTCTAGAAGGTTCCGAAATGTCCGGCACTCCGGGGGGGAAGGGTACATGAATGTGTTATATCAAGTTGATATGATTGCATCATGTACTCGGTGTCATCGCTGTTCAAAATAGAGGGTTTATTCAAATCCTAGTTTGAAAAGTCAAACGGCTAGTTTGAAAGTCAAACGGCAAGTTTTGGAAAGAAGAGGAGGAGTGGGAAACCGAGTTGGGGAGGGTTTCCCTCCTCCAACCGGCGGCGCACCACCCAAGCCGAGTTGGGTAGGGACTCCCCTCCCTCCCCTTGGCCGGACGGCCCCTCCACCTATATAAGGAGGGGCAGGGCTCCCTCCTAGAGACACACAAGTCCCTTGCCCCGAAAACCCTAACCCTAGCCGCCGCCGCCCTCCAAGCCGCCGCCGCCTAGGGATCTCCTTGCCGCCGACTTGGGCACCACCAAGCCCTAGTCGCCGGCTCTAGCACCTCTTCCTCGGCGTGTCTAAACCCTAGATCGTCGAGGGATTTCTCATAGCCCACCATACTCGCTCCGGCTTAAGGCGAAGCCCTGCGAGATCTCCCCTCTACTTCCGGTACCACGCCGTTGTGCTGCCGGAATTGCGAGGAGAGTGCTACAACCTCCGCTGCCTGCTGGAACAAGGGAGAGGAAGGTCTTCATCGAGTACCGAACGTGTGACCGACTGCGGGAGCGCTGCCGAAACGCAGCGCCGGAAGGATCGTCTACGCGATCTTGAGATCGGGAAGAGTACGACTACATCACCCACGAGAATCCGCTCTCGTTAAACACTTTGGAATCTTCGAGGGTCAGTTATTCCATCGACTCGTTGCTACAATCTAGTAGATAGATCTTGGCTTGTTTGTTTGTATGCGGTAGAAAATTTTGTTTTTCCATGCTACGAAACCCTATAGTGGTATCAGAGCCATGTCTATATGTAGATCTGTTGCACGAGTAGAACACAATGGTCATTGTGGGCGTTGATGCTTTTGTTGTCGATTGCTTCTTGTGTACTTTGCATCTTGCGGTATGTTGGGATGAAGCGGCCCGGGCTAACCTTACATGACATCGTTCATGAGACTTGCTCCACGCTTGACATGCAACTTGTATTGCATAAGTGGCTTTGCGGGTGCCTGTTTCTCCTAGCATAGTTAAGATCCAATTTACAACGGGTGATTAACAATACTAGTATCAATGTTGTGGTTCTTGTTCGTAAGTTAGAACGACACTTATTGAAAGCCCCAAACCACGTAAAACATGCAAAGAAAGTAGAGGCGTCTAACTTTGTTTTGCAGGGGTGTGCTGTGATGTGATATGGCCATGATTGTGATTATATTTGATGTATGCAATGTTCCTTATTGTAAGTTGGCAATCGGCAAGAGCCATATGGTTGTCTTTAATTTATGTTAAGACCCGCGTGTCTATTCAAAGTAGTTGTAATAGTTGAAGCCGGTGGACGACAACCATGGAGAAGCGTCATTGACCTTGATGCAATGCCGGTGATGATGGAGATCATGTTCGTGCTAGAAGATGGAGATCGGAAGCACAATGAAGAAAGGCCATATCATATCACATATTATGAATTGCATGTGATGTTAATCCTTTATGCATCTTGTATTGCTTAGTAGACGACGGTATCATTATAAGATGATCCCTCATGCACATGAATTTCAAGTCATAAAGTGTTCACCCTCAGTTAGCACCGTTGCTAAAGCTTGTTGTTTCGAAGCACCACGTGATGATCGGGTGTGTTAGATTCCGCAAGTGTATACAACGTGAGCAAGCCTGATTTGCTCAAACTAAGGTTTGATCTTGACGGGCCTAGCATGTACAGACATGGTCTCGGAACACGGATCACCGAAAGGTAAAGCATGAATCATATAGTAGATATGATGAACATGTCGATTGTTCGCCATTGAAACTATATCAATTCTCGTGATGATCGGTGTTGATGTGGTGGATTTGGTTCGTGTGATCACTAAAACAATGTGAGGGATATTGTTTTGAGTGGGAGTTCACCTAGATTAATTTTATTATTAATTTGAACTCAATTTGTCATAAACTTAGTCTAAACTATTGCAAATATGTTGTAGATCAATGGCAGCCCCTACCATCAATTTTAATGCGTTCCTAGAGAAAGAAAAGTTGAAAAACAATGGAAGCAACTTCGCGGATTGGTTCCGCAATTTGAGGATTGTCCTCACAGCTGGTAATTGGACCTATGTGCTGGATGCACCGCTGGGTGACCCACCTGCAGCTGATGCTGCCGATGAAGTAAAGAACGTTTACCTCACTCGGAAGACTCAGTACTCCACAGTTCAGTGTGCTATCTTGTATGGTTTAGAATCGAAGCTTCAGAAAAGGTTTGAGAATTCAGACCCATATGATATTGTTGAGGATCTCAAACTGATCTTTGAGACTCATGCGGCAATTGAAAGCTATGAGGCTTCTGAAAAGTTCTTTAACTGCAAGATGGAAGAGGGAGCTCCGTCAGTAAGCATGTGCTTAAGATGTCTGGGCACGCAAACAAACTTCAAAGCTTGGGTATTGTGATTCCTAATGCTTTGGGGATTTACCGTGTCCTCCAATCACTACCACCAAGTTACAAGAACTTTGTGATGAACTACAACATGCAAAACATGAACAAGACGTTGCCAGAACTCTTTGCCATGTTGAAATCTGGAGAAGTGGAGATCAAGAAAGAGCACCAAGTGTTGTTGGTCAATAAGACCACCAAATTCAAGAAAGGCAAGTCTAAGCAGAAGGGACACTTCAAGAAGGGTGGTAAGAAAGTTACCACGCCGACGAAGAAGACCAAGGCTGGACCTAAGCCTGATACTGAGTGCTTTTACTACAAGGGAGAAGGTCACTGGAAGCGGAATTGCCCAAAGTACTTGGCGGATTTTAAGAACGGCAACATCAAGAAGAAAGGTATATCTGATATACATGTTATTGATGTGTATCTCACTAGTACTCGTAGTAGTGCCTGGGTATTTGATACTGGTTCCGTTGCTCATATTTGTAACTCAAAATAGGTGCTGCAGAATAAACGGAAGCTAGCGAAGAACAAGGTGACGATGCGCGTGGGAAACGTATCAAAGGTTGATGTGATCGCGGTCGGCACGCTACCCCTTCATCTACCATCGGGATTAGTTTTATACTTAAATAATTGTTATTTGGTGCCTGCGTTGAGCATGAACATTATATCGGGATCTTGTTTATTGCGAGACGGTTACTTGTTTAAGTCCGAGAATAATGGTTGTTCGATTTATATGAGTAATATGTTTTATGCACATGCACCTTTGATAGATGGTCTATTCTTATTGAATCTTGATAGTGGAAATACACATATTAATAACATTGAGGCTAAACGTTTGAAATCGAGCGATAACTCGACCTATATGTGGCACTGTCGTCTTGGTCACATTGGAGTGAAGCGTATGAAGAAACTCCATTCCGATGGACTTCTTGAATCACTTGATAGATGTGAAGCATGTCTGATGGGTAAAATGACTAAGACTCCATTTTCTGGTATGATGGAGCGAGCTACGGACTTATTGGAAATCATACATACCGATGTGTGTGGTCCAATGAGTGTAGCATCGCGCGGTGGTTATCGTTATGTTCTTACCTTCACGGATGACTTGAGTAGATATGGGTATATCTATTTCATGAAACATAAGTCCGAAACTTTCGAGAAGTTTAAGGAATTTCAAAGTGAGGTAGAGAATCAACATAACAAGAAGATTAAATTTCTACGTTCTGATCGTGGAGGTGAATATCTAAGTTACGAGTTTGGCGAGCATTTGAAGAAATGCGGAATACTTTCACAATTGACACCGTCGGGAACACCACGGCGTAATGGTGTGTCCGAACGTCGTAATCGAACTCTTTTAGATATGGTTCGTTCTATGATGTCACTTACAGATTTACCGCTATCATTTTGCGGTTATGCATTAGAAACAGCCGCATTCACTTTAAATAGGGCACCGTCTAAATCCGTTGAAACGACATCGTATGAATTATGGTTTGGGAAGAAACCTAGATTGTCGTTCCTTAAAGTTTGGGGATGCGAAGCCTATGTAAAGAAGTTACAGCCGGACAAGCTTGAACCCAAAGCGGAAAAATGCGTCTTCATAGGATATCCGAAGGAAACTATTGGGTATACCTTCTATCATAGATCCGAAGGCAAAATCTTCGTTGCCAAGAATGGATCCTTTCTAGAGAAGGAATTTCTCTCGAAAGAAGTGACTGGAAGGAAAGTAGAACTCGATGAGGTTGTCGAACCTTCTCTTGAAATTGCGAGTAGCGTAGCACCGAAAGAAGTTCCTGTGGTGCCTGCACCAATAAGAGAGGAAGCTAATGATGATGATCATGAAACTTCGGTTGAAGTTGCTACAGAGCCTCGCAGGTCAACGAGAACTCGTACCACTCCAGATTGGTATGATCCCGTTATGAGTGTCATGTTGGTGGATAACACCGATGACCCTGAGAAATATGAGGAAGCAATGATGAGCCCAAATTCCAATAAATGGCAAGATGCCATGAAATCCGAGATTGGATCCATGTACGAAAACCAAGTATGGACTTTTGTGGACTTACCAGATGGCCGGAAGGCTGTCGAGAACAAATGGATTTTCAAGAAGAAAACAGATGCTGATGGTAATGTTACTGTCTATAAAGCTCGACTTGTCGCAAAAGGGTTTCGACAAATTCCAGGAGTTGACTACGATGAGACTTTCTCACCAGTAGCGAAGCTAAAGTCTGTGAGGATTATGTTAGCAATCGCTGCATATTATGATTATGAGATATGGCAGATGGATGTCAAAACAACATTCCTCAATGGAGACATTGATGAAGAGTTGTATATGATGCAACCCAAAGGTTTTGTCGATCCTAAAGATGCTAACAAGGTATGCAAACTTCAATGGTCCATCTATGGATTGAAGCAAGCATCCCGAAGTTGGAATCAACGTTTTGATAAGGTGATCAAAAGTTTTGGTTTTATACAAACTTATGGAGAAGCTTGTATTTACAAGAAAGTGAGTGGGAGCTCTCTAGCATTCTTAATACTATATGTAGATGACATATTGTTGATTGGGAATGATGTAGACCTTCTTAATAGTGTCAAGGAATATTTGAATAATAGTTTTTCAATGAAGGATCTTGGCGAAGCAGCTTATATATTAGGCATAAAGATTTATAGAGATAGATCGAAACACCAAATATCATTGTCACAAAGTACATATTTGGACAAAGTTCTAAAGAGGTTTGGAATGGAAGATAGCAAGAAAGGATTCTTGCCCATGTTGCCCAATACGACCTTGAGTAAAACTCAAAGTCCGACATCGGCAGAAGATAGAGAAAGGATGAGTAAGACTCCCTATGCCTCAGCCATAGGATCTCTAATGTATGCCATGCTATGTACTAGACCCGACATTGCATATGCTGTTAGTTTAACTAGCAGATATCAAAGTGATCCAGGAGTGGACCATTGGACAGCGGTCAAAAACATCCTTAAGTACTTGAGAAGAACTAAGGATATGGTTCTTTCTTATGGAGGTGATGAACAGCTCGTTGTCAATGGTTACACCAATGCTAGTTGGAACACCGATCCGGATGATTCTAAATCACAATCTGGATACGTATTTATTTTGAATGGTGCAGCAGTTAGCTGGAGGAGTGCAAAGCGTTGTGGCGAGATCTTCAACTGAATCGGAATACATGGCTGCTTCGGAGGCTTCATAAGAAGCGATATGGATGAAAGAGTTCATTACAGAGGTGGGTGTGGTTCCTAGTGCGCTGGACCCAATGTCTATCTACTGGGATAACATCGGCGCCATAGCCAATGCGCAAGAACCAAGGTCACACAAGAAGCTGAAGCACATCAAGCTACGTTTTCACGCTATTCGAGAACATATCCAAGATGGGGATATAAAGATTTGCAAAGTACACACATATCTGAATGTGGCGGATCCATTGACTAAACCTCTCCCGAGGGCAAAACATGACCAGCACCAAACTGCCATGGGTGTTCGGTATATTACCATGTAATCTAGATTAGATGACTCTAGTGCAAGTGGGAGACTGTTGGAGATATGCCCTAGAGGCAATAATAAATGTAGTTATTATTATATCTTTGTGTTTATGATAAATGTTTACATTCATGCTATAATAGTATTAACAAGGAAACATTAATACTTGTGTGATTTGTAAACTTAAATTGAAGTCCCTAGTATAAACCTCTATACATCGCTAGCTTGTTGGTTGATAAATGATTGTGGTTTCCCTATCATGGACATTGAGATGTTATCGACAACAAGATCATACCGTAAGGAGAATGATATGGTGGACATACTCCTATAGATAAGCGTAGCATAAAGATCAAGTCATTTTAATAGTTCAATTGCTATATGCTTTCTGATACATAGTAATCTAATTCCTTCGACCATGAGATCATGCATATCACCTTTACCGGATGGATGCTTTGATGACATCAAACACCACACCGTAACTGGGTGGCTATAAAGGTGGCATTGAGTATTCGGAAAGTATTGGTTGAAACACATGGATTAAGAGTGGAATTTGTCCATCAATATGACGGATAGATATACTCAGGGCCCTCTCGGTGAAATGTCATCCAATTAGCTTGCAAGCATGTGACTGGCTGACAAGGGATCACATATCACGGGAACGAGAAAAGAGTACTTATCGGTAACGAGGTTGAACTAGGTATGTAGAGATACCGACGATCATAACCTCGGATAAGTAAACTATCGTGAGACAAAGGGAAATTGATATCGTATGTAAGTGGTTCATTCGATCGCAAAGTAATCGTAGAAATATGTGGGAGCCATATGAATTTCCAGATTCCTCTGTTGGTTATTGTTCGGAGAAGTGTCTCGATCATGTCCACATAATTCACGAACCGTAGGGAGACACACTTAAGGATTCGACGTTGTTTGAGTAGTTATGGAATGATGAGAAAGAGACCGAATGTTGTTCGGAGTCTCGAATGGGATTCGGGATATCACGAGGAGATCCGGAATGGTCCGGAGAATAAGATTCATATAAGGAAAGTCCTGTTTCGGAGATGGAGAATGGTTCCGGTGTTTTCATCAGGAATGTTCTAGAAGGTTCCGGAATGTCCGGCACTCCGGGGGGAAGGGTACATGAATGTGTTATATCATGTTGATATGATTGCATCATGTACCCGGTGTCATCGCTGTTCAAAATAGAGGGTTTATTCAAATCCTAGTTTGAAAAGTCAAATGGCTAGTTTGAAAGTCAAACGGCAAGTTTTGGAAAGAAGAGGAGGAGTGGGAAACCGAGTTGGGGAGGGTTTCCCTCCTCCAACCGGAAGCGCACCACCCAAGCCGAGTTGGGGAGGGACTCCCCTCCCTCCCCTTGGCTGGCCGGCCCCTCCACCTATATAAGGAGGGGCAGGGCTCCCTCCTAGAGACACACAAGTCCCTTGCCCCGAAAACCCTAACCCTAGCCGCCGCCGCCCTCCAAGCCGCCGCCGCCTAGGGATCTCCTTGCCGCCGACTTGGGCACCACCAAGCCCTAGTCGCCGGCTCTAGCACCTCTTCCTTGGCGTGTCTAAACCCTAGATCGTCGAGGGATTTCTCATAGCCCACCATACTCGCTCCGGCTTAAGGCGAAGCCCTGCGAGATCTCCCCTCTACTTCCGGTACCACGCCGTTGTGCTGCCGGAATTGCGAGGAGAGTGCTACAACCTCCACTGCCTGCTGGAACAAGGGAGAGGAAGGTCTTCGTCGAGTACCGAACGTGTGACCGACTGCGGGAGCGCTGCCGGAACGCAGCGCCGGAAGGATCGTCTACGCGATCTTGAGATCGGGAAGAGTATGACTACATCACCCACGAGAATCCGCTCTCGTTAAAAACTTTGGAATCTTCGAGGGTGAGTTATTCCATCGACTCGTTGCTACAATCTAGTAGATAGATCTTGGCTTGTTTGTTTGTATGTGGTAGAAAATTTTGTTTTTCCATGCTACGAAACCCTACACCGGTTGGTGTCTCCAACCGGGACTAAAGGTTCATCTTTAGTCCCGGTTGGTGACACCATCCGGGACAAGGTACACGCCGCACGACATAATGTCGACATAAAAAAAAATGGTTTTGGATTATTTATTCAAATCCATACACTTTTTATGTTTAAAGTTTTTCTACATTCTAAATTGATATTAAAAAAATATAAGTTAATTCATTTTTAATTGTAAATGGTTCATATTTTAAATGGTTACATTAATTATTTTTTAAAACAGAAAATGGTTTTGAATTATTTATTTAAATCCAAACACTTTTTATGTTTAAAGTTTTTCTAAATTCCAAATTAATATTCAAAAATATAAGTTAATTCATTTTAAAAGGTTACATTATTTATTTTTTAAAAATAGAATATGGTTTTGGATTATTTATTCAAATCCATACACGTTTTATGTTTAAAGTTTTTCTAAATTCCAAATTGATATTAAAAAAATATAAGTTAATTCATTTTTAATTGTAAATGGTTCATATTTTAAATGGTTACATTAATTATTTTTTAAAACAGAAAATGGTTTTGAATTATTTATTTAAATCTAAACACTTTTTATGTTTAATGTTTTTCTAAATTCCAAATGAATATTCAAAAATATAAGTTAATTCATTTTAAAAGGTTACATTAATTATTTTTTAAAAATAGAATATGGTTTTGGATTATTTATTCAAATGCATAAACTTCTTATGTTTAAAGTTTTTCTAAATTCCAAATTGATATTAAAAAAATATAAGTTAATTCATTTTTAATTGTAAATGGTTCATATTTTAAATGGTTACATTAATTATTTTTTAAAACAGAAAATGGTTTTGAATTATTTATTCTAATCCAAACACTTTTTATGTTTAAAGTTTGTCTAAATTCCAAATTAATTATCATTTAAAAAACAATACAAATTTAAACCCCAAAATAAAAAATAAGGCGGGAACAAAGAGAAAATACCTGAAATTTTTTGAAAACAGGGGAATATGTCCCCGTTGGAGCCACCAACCGGGACTAAAGACCCCCTGCGCCAACCCTTGGTCTGCTGAAAATATTGGAGTATAGGTCCCGGTTGGTGGCTCCAACCGGGACGTATAACCCTTTAGTCCCGGTTGGAGCCACCAACCGGGACTAAAGGTCCTTTGGTTATAACCCTTTAGCCCTTCCTCTTCTTCTTCCCTTCCCCATCACTTCTCTGCTTCACTGACGCGCGCACAACCGCCCCCGACGCCGGCAGGCTGCCCGAGCTCGCCGCCCCCGACGCCGTTAGGCTGCCCGAGCCCGCGCGTTCCATCCGCCAGCACCGTCGCCTCCGTCCGTGCGCGCACCAGTCGTCGCCCACGACTCCGTCTTCCTCGACCCAGACCGTGCTCGCCGGCGTCGATTCGCTCAACCTCGACCTCCCGCGCTCTCTCTAACCAACCTGACGCGCTCAGGGTGAGCAAGCGAACCTTCTGGATGCCTCCTTCCTTCCCCTCTCGCTGTAGTTCATGCATGCTCTGTTACATCCCGCGTTCGCCGCCGTCGGCCGTCGTTGTACCACCTGCTCCGGCAACCAACAGAGGGCGACGCCACCAATTTTGAGTACGCCTGGAAGCGCTGATTCCAGCACGCCAAGTCCCGCAGCCCCGCTTGCTCTCCTCCGCTGCCTACCATCGCCGTCTGACGTGTCTCCGGCGAGCCCAACGTGGCGTCTAGGTGGCATCCGCATGGCCCTGGTCCCACCAGTCAGCCTCTAGGGCTAGCTCCTTCTCTGGTGACAGATGACCCTGTTTCCCCTTTGCTTGCGTGACAGGTGGCCCTGGTCCCACCAGTCAGCCACTATGGCTAGTTGTTACTATGGTGCAAAAGGTTTAAACATTTGATTTAATAATTTCAGAATTTGAATAAAACTTGTAAATTCAATAACTTTTAATCTGTAATTCAGAAAAATACAAATAATATACCAAAATGTTCAGAAAAATGAGAACTATCTATATATGCTATAATCATGCATTGTTCAACAACTTAAATGACAAGTTTAATTAGAACACCCTAGTAACCCTAACAGGTGATTCCGGAGTTCCTTGAGTTAGGGTTTGCGCCCCTCGGAACCCCGATTAACTTGTCGAGCATGCTTTAGGGTTACATTCCAATGCACATTAACTTGTCATATCATCATCATTGCTTGAGCATTGCATCGATGCCATGTGTTGATTGTTTCCCTTTCTTTTCGGTGATTTGGTTCTTCTCGGTAGAATACGATATCGAGATCGAGATCGAAGAACGAGATCAAGACCATAGAAGATCGACGAACAATACTTGACCAACTATAATCAAGTCAAGTATTTTGTTAGTATCTAGTGTTACCTATCTGCTGGATAGTTTCCCTTTTGTTGCCTTATACTCATGTTCCCCTCTCATATGCATCCGAGGTTTCTCCGAACTAGGTTTTACACCCCTCGGAACTCCAGAATATTGATTTTAGTTGATTTTAGCTAGAGTTACCTATCTACTACACGGTTTCCTTTTTGTAGCTAGGTTTAGGGTTTAGGGTTTCTCTTCATTTTTATTATTGTGTATGTATATATTAGGGTTTCTCTGAATTAGGGTTTATATATCTCAACACCGTACTTAACTTTCTCCTTTAGCCGCTTTGACTTATTCGTTTTTCCACCTATGCAGAAAATATGGACCCACACGTCAGAGACGAAGAAAAGGAAGAGTTGATCCAAGGTGTGATCCGTGGGGAAGATAATTTAGACGTATCAACGTTTCTGAACAACTCCGGTGAGGGTGATCCTCTTTTTACCGGAATAGACAACTTGTTTGAGGTTGAAGGTGTTGCCTTCCGCGAGGGAGAAGGCGATGCCTTGTGTAATCGAGAAGATGACCGCTCCGGCGAGGTGCATGTAATATAATTAATTCATTAATTAATCATCTGCTATCTATATAGAAATAGTAACGACGATCTTTCTTATTTTAGCCCTCCGGATCGAAGGAATCTACTGAAAAGAGCAGACGAGGCCCAACCAAAAAGTTGCAAGACCATGAGAGGTTCAGGATCGAAGATGTCGCTGAAGACGGCATGCCGACGGCTCCCGAAGTTGTCGCAAACAAATTTGTGGCACAATGCGGATTAATCGTTAGGGACTTAATCCCGATCACCATTAGAAATTGGAATAGGCCTGCTAATGCGGATGAAGAGGGAACATGTTTATTTGTCCCTAACCACGCCAAAGATTTACTGTGGAAGAGGCTCATGGTTAATTTCAAACTACCGAAGATAGAGCTGGATCCAAATGCGGAGGATCCAGTTGAGGACGACTTACAACATGGGAGAGCCATGGAGGCTAAGGTCAGGGAGTGGGCTTTGAAGAAGATGGCCCAGTGTTTCACCAACTGGAAGAAAAGATTGCACCTTGACTATGTCGTGAAAGAGAAGACTCCCGATTTCAAGAATATTTAGTTTGAGAAGATAAAACCATTCTGGGCTGAGTTTGTGGAATACAAGACATCAGAAAAAGCTAAGAAAATGTCTGCAACGAATAAGCTGAATGCTGCTAACAAGAAGTATCACCATACTATGGGGCAAGGTGGCTACAGGGCTGGCATTCCTAAGTGGGAGAAACTTGAGAATGAACTGCGTGATAAAAAGATCACCCCAGAGACAGACGATTGGGTAGAACGTGCAAGGAATTGGTTTTACGGGCATGGGGGCACTTTGGACTCGGAAGGGAGGTGTATATATAACATACGACATAAAGAAGACCCCTTGCCAATCGAGAGGATCAGAAAAGCAGTACAGGCTGTTAAAGATGGGGACTTCATTCCCGATAGAGAGAATGATGAGCTCACACTCGCCCTTGGAAATAAGGAACATGATGGATGAACACGAGGCACAAGAGGCTCCCAACCATGGAGGACTGGGTTTCCAGAAGAGAGGAAGAAATATCCTGATAGAAGCCATCAGAGGAGAAAGGACAGGGTGGAAGTTGAAGCAGATATTCAGAAAGAGCGAATGCGTTTAATTGAAGAACGATTAAAGCAACAACAAGATGAAATTAACTCACTTAAAGAGCAAAGTACTACCGGCCCATCTCAGCAGCACACTGCATTCGATGCTACCGGCCTATCGAATAATCGAAAAAGCAGTGTGGCTTCCACCGAGGTCCTGGGTGATGACAATGGCGATGACGATGATGCACTGACGATGGCTCCTGTTGGCTACCCAGTGGATGATATCACATAGATGACACACTGCGAGCTACATGTCAAAGTTGTGAACATATCAATGAAGGTGGCGGTCGGCTATGCCTTACCAATTGGACCCACACCAACTTACCATTGTCGTCCGGTTCTAGAGGGCTACGCTGTTGTCCGCGTGGATGAAATCATGCCCACCTTTGAAGTTTTGGATCTTCACTACCCTGCAGGTGAAGGGGATGTGACTGTGCTGGGAGACGCAAAAAACGTCACCATTCTATGGCCGAAGGAATGTATCGTGCTTCGAAATCACACGCCAAGGCCATCTTCGCTGCCGCCTCACCCGTCTCCAGCAAGGTCGTCGCCGCCGCGGCAGCCGTCTTCGTCGCCTCACCCGGCTCCGTCGCCTCACCAATCTCCGGCGCAGCCATCGCCGCGGGAGCCATCGCCGGCGCCTAAGGGTCAAAAGCATAAGCGTACCGCTACTGTGCCTCGTGGTAAGCGATTGCCGAAACGTAAACAAGAACCTCTTCCAAAAGTACCAAAGGTTCCTCCCAAGAGAGCTTATGACTGTACTGAAGAGGAGACTGCGGCGATCGTTGGTGCGGAAACGACAGCTTTTTTCACTAAGCTGAGGCGGCCGAAAGATCCAGTGTTCCCCAGCACCAAAGAAGAAAAAGCCAAAGTATTGAAAATGCTAAAGAATCTTCATCAACCCGAGCCAAAGCTGTCATCAGACTATGAGCGTTCTATTCTCAAGTCACATGCGGCACAAAAAGCCTCGAAGAGCAGTACTGATGCAAGCGAGAAATCTGTTGCCCAGCTCGGAGAACAAGAAAAACAGACTTGCGCCCCTCTCAAGGTGATTTTCCAAACCAATGTGGGGTCGAGCAAATATGGCGCCGAAGAGCAGTATGATCCAGAGGTAGTTGCACAATACAGAGAAGCTGCCGCTGCTCAAGGTATGAGTATTGCCCAGTACTTATCCCAGTTAGAGTTCTTCCCTGTGAGTGAAGTAGCATACAAATACCAGTACGACAAACCTCTCGTCAAACCTGAGGAGGTAAACAATCTTCCAACAAAAATGCGAAGATTGCATAACTGGTACATGCATGCCACAAGGGCCGGGGCTAACTGGATAGTGCTGAGGGTTACAAAAAAGCATCATGGGAAATATAAGGATGACATGATATCCATTGAATTTGATGAACTATTTCAATTACTCAATCAAGACACCTTGGACAAATCGATCATCAGTGCCTATTGTCTGTAAGTACTAATTTTGTAATTAATTCAGTCTCCAGCTATATTATTTTGTTTATTGCATGTATATAATCATACTATAATATGCAGAATGAAGATTCTCGAATGCAGCCGAGGACAAATCTATGACATTGGCTTCATTGACCCATATTGGGTTCATGAAGCTAATCTCAAAATAAGCCCCCAGGATACGGAGGATAATATAGTACACGCGTTAAGGTTTCAAGAAACCAAAAGGGAAATACTATTTCCTTACAACTTCGAGTGAGTGTTATTGTCTTGTATACACTTTCTATTTCGCTTACTCGATGTTAAGTATATAATTGATTAGTTATGCATTTGCAGCTTCCACTATATTCTGTTAATCATTCAACTTGACAAAGGGCGTGTACTAGTCATGGACTCGAAACATAAACCCCTTGAGACGTGGAAGGACATGCAGATACTTCTCCAGCGGTAATTCTAATCATTACGACACTATATCAGCAACGTTCGTGAATTTTATGATATCAAGTACTTAATAACTTATTTTATTCGTTTTCTACGCCGGGCGGCGCTTGGAAACGGTTCACCAACAAGGCTAGGGGTGTTTGGAAAGAGGAGCTTACATTTCAACCACTAGATGTAAGCACCACTAGCTATATCCGCGCATCTCTTTGATTCTAGTTTTGATACAGTTATTATCATGCTTGATTATTATTTTGATTGAACTCTGTTCTCGTAAAGAACCTGACGCAGGGACCAGGTAACAACATATGTGGATACTATGTATGCGAGTTCATCCGGCAGACGTGCGATGAGAAGGGCAGAAATTTAGAGCAACTCCACGTACGTAAACAATTTCTATAGTTTTTAATTACAATCAAATTGTGTTTAGTTTCATTCATATAGGCTGACTCCTTTTTTAAATCCGATCGAACGTCTACGGGACGGTCTTCTGCCAAAGGATCGCGTACGAGCAATTCAGGAGGAATTGGCGGGATTCTTGGATGCAGAAGTCGTAGACCCAAAAGGGGAATACTACTCGGCTGTGTATAGACAATAGGAATTGTAAAAATAGCAACTTTGAAGAAATTGGCCGGTAGCATCGAATAGCAACTTTTGTATGTAGTGCATGAACTCGATCCGTGTATTGAATATAATATTGTCATCATGATGTAATATAAGGTTCCTTCATTGATAAGTGCAAATCACTAAATAAACAATAAAACAACCTAAATGAATTATCTGCCGCAGCACAAAAAGTGGCGAAAATGCTGCCGCGGCAACAAAATGTGCCAAAATGAATTCTCTGCCGCGGCAGAGAAATGGGCCAAATCTCTGCCGCGGCAGAAGGTTATTAGTCCCGGTTCGTGTTACGAACCGGTACTAATGCTCCACCCCCCCTCGCCCTCTGCCGCTGCCACGTGTGCACCCTTTAGTCCCGGTTGGTGGGGCAACCGGGACTAAAGGTTAGAGCTTTAGTCCCGATTGCCCCGTCCCGGTTGGGCAACCGGGACTAAAGCCCCGTACCAACCGGGACCTATAGGGATGTTTCCACCAGTGAAATCTAGTTAACCTGAAGATGCTAATGCATGGGTCTTCCACTATGTAGTTGACTAAGCCAGAGCCCATTTAGCATGTGGCTGTACACGGAAGCCACTGTACGAGAAACATGTTCAATCTCTAAGTCCCTGGGTGGTTTTCTTCTAGTGCACAACAAAAAGAGATTGCCATATAAACATGGTTCCTCTTGTTGCCACCTTGTCCAAAAGCTTGAGTATCCTTGTCCACCTAGGTGGTTCATTGAGTACTTGTTTTATTATATAAAACATAAGTCTTTTCAATACTTCATATAATCATAACATGTATCCCATCCCAATATATAGCAGGGCTAAGCATACTACAACTACAATGCTTCCACTAAGGAATATATAGGGGTATCCTATTAGGATTTAGCATAGCATAAAACATAGTAAACTTTATCATGCATGTTTCAAAAATCCACTAAGTATAATGAAAATAGTAGGACTTGGATGATAGTGTCACTTGCCTTTTTGGAATGTTGGTTCACTTCTTGATCTTGCTAATATCACACTCTTCTAGCTTCACTACAAATCAATCAAGCAAACACAATTCAACTAGCATTCCAAAACAATATTCAATCAAACAAACACACATAAATTTTTTAGAAACTAAGTCATGCATGCAAGCATGCAAAAGTTAGTTTTATTTGCAAAGGTGGTTTCTACTAGACTCTAAACATTGTAAGGCTCAAAGTGATCATTTTCTAAAGTGGCAAAACCATTTGTAAAAGGGTTTTGTCTATAATCCATTTTTAAATCAATTCATCATTTCATGTGATTGAAATGGTTTTTAGCAAAGCAACAATTTTACATTGTTCACCAAATAAGTTGTTGATTCACCAAACTTGGTGTTTTAGGGTCAGTAGGTTTGAATCAAAACATTTTCCAATGGTTTTTCTCAAAAATCATTTTCATATCAAAATCAATATTTTTATCTTCACCAAAATACATTTTTAATCAATCCTAATCTTCACCAAAATACATTTTTAAATCCATAAGTTGGTTCCTAGGGTCAGTAAGTTCACCAAAAACCAATTTTCAAAGATTTTAACCCCAAAATCATTTTGGAATAATTTTTATAACCTAAACAAGCATACAAATGTTTCTGCAAAAACAATCAATCTAACAGAAACTTTTTACTAAACACATTGCATGGTTGGCTAGGGCTTGTTCCACTGATTCCATTGATATAAAGTTTGTAAATTTTTGACGTGTGGATCAAAAGTTACAAGGTTTTCAAATTTGCAAACAAATCTGATTCTAAAATCTGTTTTAAAACAAAAGCTGGCCACGCGGCACATTTCTACTGGTCGATACCGGTTCGGGTGGATCGGCCTCTGTGAGGCGTTGGATCTAAACAGATCGCACGTCTCAAGTGTGCTCTTACCCTTTCGCTCAGGTTCTATTATCAGCCATAGGATCAAGATCTAACGGTGTGAATATATTCGACCATACTCGAGCGGCGCTGACGGCGGTGAGCGGCCGCGCACGGTCGGACGAGATGCTAGCGGCGGTTACAGGAAGCAAGGAAGAGGTTGGTGGGGCTTACCAGACTCACAGAGGCTTGCTGAAGCTCGAGGTGGTACTGGCTAGCGAAGGGGCGCACTGGAGCGGGATTAATTGCTCGCCGGAGTCAAGGACGGCGTCGGGTTCGTCTAGTGGTCGTCGAGGGTAACGTTGCGGTTCGCCGCGAGGGAAAACAAGGGCACGGTTAGATGCAGCTGAGTGTGGCGAGTGCAGGAGCATGAACGAGAGGGCGTGGGGCAGTCTGTCTTACCAGGGGAAGGTCGCCGGAGAGAGACGCAGACGCGGCGGCACTCGGTCGAAGTGGTTGCCGACGTTCTGGGGCGCCTGTGAGTGAACGGACAGCACATGGAGAAGCGCCAGAGGCTGGGGAATGTGTGAGCTTGGTCGAGGAGGCAAGGCGGTGGCTGGGCTCGCCGGAATTTACTGGGGACGGTGGTCGGAGCAGTGGCGGTGCAAATCCAATTCAGGGCAGCCTGGTGGCTCCGGTGGTGTGGGGTCTGAGGGGAAAGGAAGAGGAGACAGAGGCGTTTAAGACAGCGTGATCATGGGGTGGAATAATGGCCGCTGTTAACGCGAATTGATCGCCGGAGTAAGTGGCTGCAACGGCAGGGGCGACGGGGTGGTGTGGAGACGATGTACAGGAGGGGTGGGGCCTTGCTGTCAGCGAGGGAGAGAGATTGGGAGAGGGGCCACCTGTCTGGGACTGCACGGGTGCGCGTGTGTGTGAAAAACACTTCGCGCGTGGGGTAAGTAGCTGGGCTAGAACTGGGCTACTAGGCCTACTGAGTTGGGTCAGTCCGTTTTCATATTTTTTTTGTTCTGAAACTTTTCCTTTTTCCAATTCTATTTTCTGTTTTGAAATTCAAACAAACAATTCAAACACTCAAATCAAATCAAACTTTCACCAAATACATTGAGTTTTGGTTCTGTTTTAACCACACAAATCCAAGTCCCAAAAATAAAATAATAAATTTATTTTAGGGTCCATTTATTAATTAAATAAAATGGATCTTAGTTTTTAAATCAAATAGGATTTGATTCATTTAAAACTCCATTTGAAATCCAAATAATTTTCAAAACACTTCAGTAGGTTTTATTTGAGAATATAAAATACTTGGAAAACTTAAAAAGAAATAAATAAGTTTTGATGTTTAATTAAAATAGTAAAACTTTTATTTTCAATAAACTTGGATATTAAATCCTTATTATTTTATTTAAACAAACATTTATTCTTTTAATCAAAACAAAATGTTTTAAATCAAAAGTTTGGCCAAGGTTTAATTTGGCTTATAAAATAATCCTTATTTATAAATCTACCTTTTCTTTTGAAAACCAAATCTTTTATTAAAAGAACCAAAAAATATATTTCCAAATATTTTAACTTTATTGTTTATTTATCTTTTTAAATCCCTTTAGGATTTTATTTGATGCAAATAGGATTTGAAGGTTTCCAATTGGATTCAAAAAGTTTCTTATCACCCTGAAAAACAACAAAGTTTTATTTTGTTCATTTATTTTTCACATAACAAGATTTGGAAAATCTTGGGATGTGACAAGAACGAATTGTAATATTACATTTTGGGAATATGCAGAGGGTTTATTGTAATATCTTTGTACATACTTTTTTAATTAAACTTTATTATTATCGTATCAATGATAACCACTTTACACATAGAAAGGAAAATACTGTTTGTATAATAATAAGATGTTTACAACCGTAAATTTGCACATACTCTCAAGTATAGTAAAACTTACTTTATTTGTGAAAAACTGCTCCTTTCCTACGATACAAACATTTACTATTTATTCGTACATTGTTCTTGTGTACAATGTCCCATGACATGTTCAATGTTTATTTTCGGGCATATTCCCGTGGGTATCATTGATCAGAACTTTTCGGATATCAAACAATTCGTTCTATGGATGTAGGGTTCGCAGCATAGAAAACAAAAAATTTCCTACGATGAGAACAACTATGTACCAAGATCTATCTACTAGATACAAGCAACGGGTGGATATACATCCATAGAATACATACCCTCGAAGACCGAATAGCGTTAACGAGGTTGTACTCGTGGATGATATAGACGAACGCTTGCCGATCTCAAGATCGTGATGAAGTTCATCTGGTCCAGCCGGTCCAGCACGATCAAGTCCAGCACCTCAAAGCAGTGGTGCATCCGTGATCGCACACACATACGGGTACCCCGAAAACCTCCACGCCCTTGCTCCAGCGAAGCAGCGGAAGCAACAAATCCTTCCAGAAAAAAGCCACCGGGAACATGTATCTCGCTGATCTGAGACCATGGGGAAATTCTAAAGGGGGGAGAGAGATCCTTCGCGAGGTGGTGTAAGAGACAAGTGAGAGGAGGGGGTCCTTTTATAGGGGAGGGGGGCAGCCCAAGGGGGCATGGCCGCCGGCCATGGAGGGTGCCCCCACCTCTCCCTCATTCATGCGGTGGAAGCTCCACTCACATAAAAACCTCTCCACTCACAATTCCACTCACATGCATTAATTTCCCACCAAAATTAATGCAAGCTCTCATTTAAATAAAACTCTTTTATTTATTTATTCAGAATTTTGTTAATTACTTTAATTAACAAACATTCACATAAAACCCCTTGATAGTATTCCATTTCACATGCAGAACCAGTTTCAGCAATTTCAACCGAAACAGTTTCGGTGTCTAGTGAAATAAATTCCTGCGCTTTCCTTTTCTTTTTCTGGCATATCATTTGCTCCGAATGGTGTCGGTATCCCTTAAGTGTGTCACCCTACGGTTCGCGAATAATGCGGACATGATCGAGACCCTTCTCTGATCAATAATCAGTAGCGGAAGCTGGAGATCCATACTGACTCCCACACATTCAACGATGACTTTTGTGATCGTGTGAACCTTTTACGCTAGTATCTTAATCCCTTTGTTTCATGATATATTACATGTCCGAGATTCGATCATCGTTATCTCCATACCTAGTTTGATCTCGTTACCGACATGTACTCTTTTCTCGTTCCCGTGATATAACATTCTAGTGATCAAATCACTTGCTTGCAAGCTAATCAATGTGATATCACCGAGAGGGCCCAGAGCATATCTATCCATCATCGGGATGAAAAAATTCCACTCTCGATCCATGGGTCTCAACATAACACTTTAGTAGTTCTGAAGCCATCTTTATAATCACCCAATTATGGTGTGACGTTTGATGTCATCGAGAAACTCTTCTGGTGTTAGTGATAGACATGATCTCATGGTCTAAGGATTAGGATCACTTCATAAGTTGTTATAGCAATATAAAGTCAATGACTTTGATCGTAATGCTATACTTCGGATGAATGTTCATCACATCATTACACTAATGTTGTGACCTCGTTATTAACAACATCCAATGTCCATGATCAAGAAACCTTTGATCATCTTGTTAATCAACGAGCTAGTTTATAAGAGAGGCATAACTAGGAACTTCCTTTTGGTTTATTAAACACACATGTATTAACGTTTCCGTATTAATACAATTATAGCATGTAAAATAAACATTTATCATAAATAAGGAATACGATAATAACCACTTTATTATTGCCTCTCGGGCATATTCCCTTCAGTCTCCCACTTGCACTAGAGACAATAATCTAGTTTGAAAAACTTTGTGTATTGAACACCTATGGCTTTCTGGTGTTCCAAATACGCACTTGCAAGTGGTTAACATAATCTACGGATCTAACACTTTCAGGTCCGTGTGTATTTGCATGTCTTTGCGTCTTCACGCATCACTCATTCTCCAGTGAGATGGCATTGTATAAATTTGGTCTTTGGTGAGACCTTTAGTTCCTTGGGGTTTAAAACACGTCGATACTATTGTCATACAATATATCTTTAGTGTTAGCCCGTTGCGAACCACACCTTAGTTTGATAACAAACTACTTGACACAAATTCCCTCCTTTGCTGCTACTATAGCAGTCATATACTTAGCCCTTTTGTTGTAGTATTCGTCACAATGTCTTAACTATGGAATACATCCAAATCCATCATGGAAACTTTCTTTCCATTTCATTGTGCCACCCATAGTTTAAATTGAGATAAACTTAATTTGTATCTTGTGACAAAACTAGTATCAATGTAACGGTTTACAATGAACTTTTTTTAATTGTTTGTCACCTCTACACAAATATATTCTTAGTTCTTCCAAAAGACCATAAGAATATCCTTACTATAGTCCAATGATCATTTTACGATTCATTCTTGTATATGCTCATAACACTTAGAGCATAGGACATATCTGGATGTGTACATATCATGGTATGATTGATCAAAACATTCTCGTGATTTCACTCATCAAGTGTCAAAGCACTTGAATCTTGTTTCACTTATCAAGTGTCGATACACTTGAATCTTGATTCAATTCCTTTCCATGCGACAAGAACCGTTTCTTGTTGTTTCTATATTGAACTCCTTCAATATCTCATATATATACGTTTGGCATAACCATATTAGCGTCACAGTCTATCCACTATAGACTTTCATGATAAATATTCGGGTTTTGCCTGAGTCTTTCATCGAAATGAAATTCTTAACCTTTGTCAATAAAAGATACATCATTTCTAATCAACAATATGTCCTCTACATAATGTATTAGAAATATGTCTTAACGCTCCCACTTAATTTCTTGCAAATGCAAGCATCTTCATAGTCTCCTGATGAAAAATCTTTTTCATCACGGTGAAGATTCCAACTCCGCGATGCTTACTTCAACCATTGAAGTTTGCATACCCTTTTTAGCATCCTTTGAATTAACAAAGCCCTTTGGATCATGTCATGTACACGTCCTAGGTAACCATTCTATTAGAAGAAATTTGTTTTGTTTATTCATCTATCATATACCAAATTATGTAGTGATTGCTACTTTAATCCGTCCAGACTAAATATCGCTATGAAAGATCAAACCTTGTCATAGTCAACTCCTTGAACATTGTCATAAAATACTTTACGACATGTCGACTATTTCATAGATTTGAAACATCCATGTCTGTTTCTTTATAGATCCAAATACGACCGATAGGGTTTTACACCTTTCCGGAGGGTCTTCCAAGTTCAAAACTGTATTTCTCGTATATGGAACTATCACGGATTTTATGGCTTTAAGCCATTTGACGGAGTCAGGGCCCATCGTCGCTTCTTTGTATGTATTCGGTTCATCATTGTCAAACAATAATGATTTACTCTCAAATCTTAGCATTTGATTGTTTAACCGACCTATTTGGTTCAATAGGAACTTAGATCTTCGTGAGCAAACCTTTGAGGCACATAAGCTATGAGCATTATGGCATCCTTCGGAACGATTTCCGGCGTTGCGCAACTCAGCACATATAGTTAAGGTTCGTTAACCTTATCAAAGTTCTATTGTCCTCCCACTTAACTTTTACGAAAAATTCCTTCTCCAAGAAACTTCACGTTTCAAGCGATAAACCCTTTTGTCCTTGGTGTTATGAAGGAATAACCAATTGTTATTCGAAATAACCTACAAAGACATGCCCATCAGACTTCGGTTGTAAACATCTTACTTATGTTTAGCATACCAAAATTTAAGAAATGACAACTTGGGTTTTACCCCAAACCATAACTTTCATGGTGTCATTTCAACGGATCAAGATGGAGCTCTTTTCAGTGTAAAAGCGGTAGTCTCTAAAGCTTTAATCTTTAAAACATAATGGCAGTTTTATAAATAACACCTTTGATCCAACCATGTCAAACAAGGTTTCCTTACAAATCTCAAACACTACATATTCCTATGGTGTTTCGGGAGATGTAAATCTAGGTGTTTTGCTAAACTTGTAACTCAAATAAATCCCTTTTATGATAAAATCATAATTCATTTATTTTTCTTGTTACACTTGTAACTCAAATAAATCCCTTATGATAAAATCATAAACCATTTATTTTCTTGTCACAATGATTTTCACTTCATCTTGAAAGTCTTTGAACAGTTTCAAATATTTCACACTTCTTTCTCATTAAGTGAATATTCACTCAAATTTCCGTAGAAAGCATATGAAGTTGAAACCCATCGCTTACGACTACACATAATGGACTACATACATCGATATGTATAAATTCCAATATTTTAGTCGTTCGTTCTTGTTTGGCCTTTGAACGAAGTTTTAATTATCCCGAGGAAAGTCTCACAAGCGTCACTTGATCAAATCAAAGACTCCAAAAATCCATGAATATGGAGATTCTTCATGTTTTCTTTCCAATATAATTTAAACAGCGATGTCACTTCGTAAGTGATCTTCCAATCATTTGTCTTGCGACATTTTAGCATTAGCTTTATGGATGTGATTTCTCCAACTAGATTTGTAAATCATCCATCTAATATGGAATATGGTAATTATTTGAACAACCTTTGTTCTCATAATACCTGATTCAAATAACAATTATTAAAACAAATCTTGAAGTCAAGCTTTGATGTCAACGAGAAATACAAACAACGGTTTGTTTGTTTTCGATGAACATCATCACATATTCTCTTGCTAGTTACTTAGGCCATTGTGGTTCATGAATTGCGTCGTTCCGTATGAAATTTCATACCAACCAATTCGGTATCCAATACCCAAGAACCACATTGTTTAACAAGCAAAGAATACAACCATAACATGTATATCATATATATACCTAAATTGGATATTTCCAATCTTTTCTTTTCTGCCAAGTATATTTTATAGATTCTCTTTCAGCATTTCCTTTTCCTTTTCAAAAGAATCTATCAACATCAAAAGTGGCGCCATAAACATGACACATAGTCCAAAGCGTGTATATTCAAATAATAATACCTTTGGACTTGCACTTTGAAGTAGATCACCATCATCAAATGATCGGCGTTCTTTCAAAATCCATTCTTTAGTAATCTTTTAGTATAGTAAACATTTTACATACATATTCTATTCATCCTTATCATGACGACTTTCGTGATCAAGCTACTGTAGCTTATAAAGACGAATCGTGAGTATAACATTACTTTCCAAAACCCTTTTTGGATGATTAGGATGTCTAGCATCTCCAACCTTTGCAAATTCTCATCCAATATGAGAACATATATTATACTCTATCATATTGCAACCAAAACATTGTTTCAGATATCGTTATATCTGTCACACATGATGGTTTCTGAAACAATTCTTTCAGCTCCTAGATAAACTTGATATTAAAACAATCAAGAATCATAGAGGCAAACATGATACTTAAGATACTAACACTTGAATTGTTAATCTCGATTTAATACCAATTATTAAATTTCAAGGAGTAAATAGAATTTTGTTGAAAGTTTGCAATAGGAATTTAAACTTTAGATTGACACTCAACACAATATGATACCAGTTCGTAAAGTATATATCCAGAATTATATAGTTCTATTATCTCAATTACAACTATGCATAAGGTGGTGAACGAATGCCAATGACTACAACAAATTATGCAAATTCACTTTGATTTAATTTATGATAAATTGAGTTCTACTAATCCAAATTAGAAACGAACTCCCACTCAAAAACGACTTCCCTCGTGTCTTTTTGGTGATTACATGAACCAAATCCACTACACCAAGTCCGATCATCACGCGAGTCGGTGTAGCTTCAAAGGCGAGCATTAAATGGGCATCATATCTACTATATGACTCATGCTTAACCTTTCGATCTGTGTTCTGAGGCCATGTCTATACATGCTAGGCTCGCCAAGTAAGAACCTTAGTATTCGCGTGTGTAACTATCTTACACCCGAGATATGCTCGTGGATTCAAGTACACCCGATCATCACGTGATTCCTTGAAGCGACGAAACATTGTCGGTGCATACTTAAGGAAGAACACATTTTTATCTTGATATCTAAATGAGGGATCAACTTATTATGCTAATAAAACGCTAAAATAGCAATATAAGATGCAATCAAACATCACATGTTTATTAGTGAAATGATATGGTTCCCGCATATGATCTCTATCATGTGCACCGTGGTATGATCACTATCATACCTTTATGTGTAAGGCCAAGGTCTATGGAACTTACACGCTATGTGTGTTGTAAGAGTATCATCTCATACTTCTACTTACAACATCACCATATCATAACACTAGCCCAGCAACAATCTAAACTAGACGCCTCTAATTTATCCATTGCAAATTTTGCGTGGCTTAGGGCTTTCGTAGATAGAACCGTTATTACCTACGAACATGAACCACAACGAGGATAACCAAATTGTTGACAACTCGTTGCAAATTAGATATTGACTATAGTAGGAGAGACACACACCCGCTAGCCACTTATGCAAACTAGTTGCATGTCAAGCGTGGAACAGGTCTCATGTGCGAGGACATGTAAAGTTTGTCCGGGCCGCTTCATCCCACTATGCCACCAATATCCAAAGTACAACTAAGAAGCAATAAAATGATCATCATCTCCCACATACTCATATGTGTACTACCCGTGCAAAGTGTAACACCACGGTTCTGAAAAGACCGTAGCTTCTATGTGACATGCCAATCCCTGGATCGGTTCATTGGCCCATAATAGAATAAGATGAATAACATAGCAAAATATCCGTGTATCATAAATGACGATGATCCAGAGTACCATTATTACAATAAAAGCTTAGCTCAAGGCTAGCTCAAATTATTCAGGTAGCAACATAAATAAAGCAAATCCTCCATTCTTCAAATTGCCCACAAGTGAACAACTGCCGAGTGGAGTATCGTGGCCTATATCGATTACTCAGAATCGGAATATCCTGCAACATGAAACGTAGCAGCCCCGAAGGGTCAATACATGGAATGTATGGCAAGTAGAGCTAGTAAAAGAGACAATAGTGCTAACATCTACATGCATATCTGGCAAGTGGAGCTGTGGCTAGCTTGCATTTGCAAATACCTTTGTCCTACTTTCATAAACAGTTTTTGATTTTCTTTGAAAAGATCCCAATTAAGTCAACCCAACAATATTAAAGCAATTATGAAATTAGAATGAGCGAGAAACATGTCATGGAATCAATACCAAGCAACTCAGTTGTCCATAACCGGGGACACGGCTAATCGATTAGATTATACACACTGCAGGGGTTAGTACACTTTACCCATGTGACTTGGCCAGCCCAGCTCGTACCATCACTCTCATTTTGGGTGATGATAGGGAGAAGTCCAAGAAGAGACTGTTCGGGAAGTAGCTCCCCAATCCCGACGCGCACCGGTGCAACCTACCAAAATTCTACATCCCTGGATACGCGGGTTCGAGTTACCACAACCTACTAAGTCCAACCAACCGCCCATTCCATTATTGGCACATGGTTGTACACGTAAGCTATAGAATAAAGAAGCCAATCATTTTCTCTTGATACCTGGGTGCCTTTCCGCAATGAAACCACCAAAATTTATCAATCCCATCACACCCAGGAGGTTCATTGATTAAGTTGTTTTAGTTTTCGCAAGCCAACACTTTTGGAAACAACTTTCAGTGATGTAACCCAGCCCTCGTTCATCATAGCATGGCTAAGCACATCTACCAACGGTGGTTCATCTACAAGGAAGGCCCTACCACATAATAGGACATAGCATAGCGATAGTATCATCCTACACATGCATCTACAAAATACACGACAATGCATTGAAAATAGTAGGACAATGTCATGAAAAAAATAGCATCTACTTGCCTTGGTTGTAGCGGTCGGAAGAACAATCCACACACGAGCAAGCGTTGCACTCGTCATAATCTACACGATACAATTGCAATCATAAACAAACAATACACAAGCATATGCAACAAGGATGATGCGTGAATGCATGCATGACAAGTGGATTGATGCTACAGCAGCACCACATAATCCTATTCAGTAAAGCTACTGATTGCATGCATGGAAAATAGTTTTAGCGCAAGGAAAACAATTAAGCAAAATATAATGCTCAAACTAGAGCTAGAACCCAAATAATTCACTACCGATAGTATACTGTTTGTAAAATCTTGGTAAAATTCTACTGTATAGGCATTGCTATTTAGGAACAGTACCAATTGGAATTACTCAAAAAGGAATTATAAAATTCCCTGAGTAATTAAAATACTGCAGAAAGCCACTAAATAGTTTCTACAGAAGTTTTTACTGTAAGCCTATACTTTTAATTCACTTTGAGATTCCCCTTGTTCTACTGAATCCAGGGACATATCATATGCAATTTTTGGAGTTACAGATCTTTTTTCTATGAAGTAATTACCCCAAAAAGGCCATTAACTCATTTAATTAATCTGGACAAAATCTTGCTGCAAAAGTGTGAAACAATGGTACAGCAAGATTCTACACGACTTACTGAATCTACACATATTTTATTTGCAATTTTTGGCCCAGTAGATTAATTACTACGCAATTTACAAGGTTCTACAAGTTTTTGCCAAATAAATCAATTAGGGAAATTACCCAGTCAACCTTGACTGTTGACTAGCCCACGTGGCGGCTGACTGGGCGCTGACTGTGCGGTTGACCAGTCAGCGCCTGGGGCTGACCGGTCAACGGCCGATCTGGGCCGTTGGCCGCAGATCGTGTGGCCAGGGAGGTTCTGCGGCGGCCGAGCTTACCGGCGGGCGGCGGCGGCGGCTCGGGGCGGCGGTCCGGCGGTGGTGTCGGCGCGGGGGGCCAGCGGCGCGGCGAGGTCCTGTCGGCGCGGAGATGGAGCAGCGGCGCGGGCGGACGTCGGGGCGGCGGGGTCGGCGTCGGCGGCGTCGGCCTGCGGGGAGGAGAGGTGGCGGTCAGGGGCAGCGGGTCGCGGGGAGGCGCGCTCGCGGGGCGGCGCGCTGGCGGCGAGAGAGAGGGAGAGTGGCGGCGGCGCGGCTGTTACCTGGCGGCGGCGGCGCGGAGGCGACGGCGGCGCGACATGGGGGAGGCGGCGGCTCGCGAGGGTACGGGCGCAATGGGGAGGCAGGGGGTCGCGGGCGAGGCGGCTAAGAAGGGCCCCACGCGGGCCCGAGGCGGAGACGGCGCGCGCGGTGGTTGCGGAGTCCGATACGGACGCAGCGGCGGCGATGTCGGCGCCGACAGGTGGGGCCCACCTGTCGGTGGCCTGGCGCGGGGTGGCAGCGGATAGAGCCTGCCGCGCGGGCGGCGGCTTGCAGGCGCGCGCGCGCGTGCGCGCTGGGCGCTGAATGGGCCGGCGCGGCCCAGCAGGCTGGCGCGGCTCCGCCCCTTTTTTTTATCTCTTTTCTTTTTCCAATTTCCTATTAGCAAAAACTCCGTAACTTTTTCATACGAGCTCCGAATCGAACGATTCTTGTTTCTAAATTTTTCTAAAATCCAGGGGATCAATCTAGGGTCAAGTGGTGAGTGAAACCACTAGTCTACAAGGGTGGGAAACACAAATCCTAGTAGACCCTCCCGCAGGAGCATTTGAGTAATATAAAATAGGGTTTTGAAAATAGCGTTTTGCCGAATCATTTCAATCGAAGGTTTTGCATGGAAGAAAATGATGCAATGATATGAATGATATGCAGAACCAAATCTAAAATTTTGGATGTGACAAGACTAACCCCCTTAAGATGAATCTTGTCCCCGAGATTCGGCGCGGCTAGCAAATAGGTGTGGGTAGTGCTCTCGGATGTCATCCTCACGCTCCCAAGTGGCTTCCTCTTCGGTGTGGTGGCTCCACTGCACCTTGCAAAACCTGATCGTCTTGGTACGGGTAATCCTCTCCGCTGTCTCCAGAATCTTGACCGGCTTCTCCTCATAGGTCAAGTCATTCTCAAGCTGAACCTCCTCTAGTGGCACAGTGTCTCTCAACGGTGTATCCACCATCTCCGGATGGCACTTCTTCAGCTGGGACACGTGGAACACATTGTGAACAGCGGACAGAGCCTCTGGCAACTCCAATTGGTAAGCAACTTCTCCTTTGCGTGCTAAGACCCGATATGGTCCAATAAACCGAGGTGCCAGCTTGCCCTTGATTCCAAATCTCTTGATACCACGAAGTGGCGACACTCTGAGGTATGATCTATCACCTATCTCATACACCACTTCCTTGCGCTTGGCGTCGGCGTAGCTCTTCTGCCTTGATTGTGCTACCTTCAGCCTGTCCCTAATCAAGGCGACCTTCTCCTCAGCGTCCTTGATCAAATCAGGCCCAAACAACTGACGTTCTCCTACTCCATCCCATAGCAATGGTGTCCGGCACCGTTTCCCATACAGTACATCAAACGGTGACGTCTTGATGCTGGTCTGATAGCTGTTGTTGTAGGAAAACTCAGCATACGACAAATTCTCATCCCAACTAGAACCATGAGCCAAAGCGCAAGCTCTCAGCATGTCCTCCAAAATCTTATTCACCCTCTCGGTCTGTCCATCAGTCTGTGGGTGAAATGCTGTGCTAAACTCCAATCTAGTCTCAAGCGACTCGTGCAACTGGCGCCAGAAGTGTGAGGTAAATTGGGTGCCTCTATCAGATACTATACTCTTGAGAACTCCATGTAGGCACACAATCCTGTCCATGTAAATCTTGGCCAACTTTGCACTCGTATAGGTCATCTTCACCGGTATAAAATGGGCTACCTTGGTCAAATGGTCGACCACTACCCAAATGGAGTCACATCCTGACCTGGTCCTGGGCAATCCTGTGATAAAATCCATTCCCACTCTATCCCACTTCCAATCTGGCACGGGCAACGGCTGTAGCAGTCCGGCTGGCTTCTGGTGTTCCGCCTTCACTCGGCTACACACATCACATAGGGCAATATGCTTGGCGATGTCTCCCTTCATGTTGTTCCACCAAAATCTGCTCTTCAAATCCATATACATCTTTGTGTTGCCCGGATGTATGGAGTATGGCGAGTTATGAGCCTCCTGCAGAATCAACTCCCTTATCTCTGGGTCGCTGGGCACACACAAACGATCTCCATACCACAAGGTACCATGCTCATCCTCGCGAATATCCTTTTCACGATTTTCCTTCATCTTTTCCTTTATCTCTTCAATCCCTTTGTCTCCCACTTGAGCCTTCTTGATTCTGTCATGTAGCGTTGGTTGGACTTCCATTGCCGCCAAATATCCTTCAGATACTACCTCCAGTCTAAGGTCCTTGAATTGCTTGCACAAATCCTCGGGCAATTCCCCAACTGTCAGTCCATTGGCGTAAACCTTCCGGCTCAGAGCATCTGCTACTACATTGGCCTTTCCTGGGTGGTATTGCAGATTCATATCATAGTCCTTGATAAGTTCCAACCATCTCCTTTGCCTCATATTCAGTTCCTTCTGGGTAAATATGTACTTCAGGCTCTTGTGGTCGGTGTACACATCACAGTGTTTCCCCATCAAGTAGTGCCTCCATACCTTGAGAGCATGAACCACTGACGCTAACTCCAAGTCGTGTGTGGGGTAATTCCGTTCATGGTGTTTAAGTTGTCGCGAGGCGTATGACACCACTCTTCCATCTTGCATCAGCACACTGCCAAGTCCCTGTCGAGAAGCATCACAGTACATCTGGAAATCCTTTTGAAGATCTGGTAAACACAGAACCGGCGCGGTCACTAGTCGACGCTTCAGTTCCTGAAAGCTGGCTTCACACACATCCGTCCATTCAAACTTCCTCTCCTTCTTCAGAAGTTCAGTCATCGGCTTAGCAATCTTGGAGAAGTTTTCAATGAACCTCCTTTAATATCCAGCAAGTCCCAAAAAGCTTCGTATCTCTCCCGCATTCTTGGGTACTTCCCACTCAGTTACTGCAGTCACTTTGCTTGGATCAACAGCGACTCCTTCTCCTGACACCACGTGTCCAAGAAATCCAACAGTGTTAAGCCAGAATTCACACTTGCTGAATTTGGCATACAACTTGTGTTCCCTCAGCTTCTCCATAATCAGTCGCAGATGTTTCTCATGCTCAGCATCATCCTTGGAATATATCAGTATGTCATCAATAAACACCACCACGAACTTGTCCAAGTACTCCATAAATACCTTGTTCATCATGGTCATGAAATATGTCGGGGCATTCGTTAGTCCAAAATACATAATTGTATACTCATATAATCCATACCTAGTAGTGAAAGCGGTCTTTGGTATGTCTTCCTCCCGGATCTTCAATTGGAAGTAGCCTGATCGCAGATCAATCTTGCTAAACACCTTTGCTCCTTCCAGTTGATCAAACAAATCATTTATGTGTAGGGGTTCGTAGCATGGAAAACAAAAAATTTCTATCGCATACAAACAAACAAGCCAAGATCTATGTACTAGATTGTAGCAACGAGTTGATAGGGGAACTTACCCTCGAAGATTCCAAAGCGGTTAACGAGAGCAGATTCTCGTGGGTGATGTAGTCGTACTCTTTCTGATCTCAAGATTGCGTAGACGATCCTTCCGGCGCCACGTTCCGGCAGCGCTCCCGCAGTCGGTCACACGTTCGGTACTCGATGAAGACCTTCCTCTCCCTTGTTCCAGCAGGCAGCGGAGGTTGTAGCACTCTCCTCGCGATTCCGGCAGCACAACGGCGTGGTACCGGAAGTAGAGGGGAGATCTCGCAGGGCTTCGCCTTAAGCCGGAGCGAGTATGGTGGAGTATGAGAGAGGCTTTAGTGGTCTAGGGGTTAGACACACCAATTAGAAGGCTCTAAACCAAAGGCTAGGGCAATTAGAAGCTCTAAACCAAAACGGCTCTAAACCGGAGGCTTTGGCTAGGGTTTAGATTAGAGGATAGGAACTTGTGTGTCTAGAGGAGGAGGCCCTGCCCCTCCTTTTATAGGTGGGAGGGGCGTCCAAGGGGAGGGAGTCCCTCCCCAAGTCGGCCTTGGGTGGCGCGCCGGCTTGGAGAGGAGGGACTCCTCCCCAAGTCGGTTTCAACCTCCTCTTGCTTGTTTCCCACAATTTCCTGTTTTAGCCGTTTGACTTTCAAACTGGCCATTTGACTTTTCAGTTTTAGGATTCAATTTAATCCCTTATTTGGAACAGCGAGAACACTTAGTACATGATGCAATCATTCCAATATGTAATGACACATTCATGTACCCCTTCCCCCCCGGAGTGCCGGACATTCCGGAACCTTCTAGAACATTCCCGATGAAAACACCGGAATCATTTCCGAACTCCAAAACGGGACTTCCCTTATATGAATCTTATTCTCCGGACCATTACGGATCACCTCGTGATATCCCGGATCCCATCCGAGACCCCGAACAACATTCGGTCTCTTTCTCATAATACCATAACTACTCAAACAACGTCGAATCCTTAAGTGTGTCTCCCTACGGTTCGTGAATTATGCGGACATGACCGAGACACTTCTCCGAACAATAACCAATAGAGGAATCTGGAAATTCATATGGCTCCCACATATTTCTACGATTACTTTGTGATCGAATGAACCACTTACATACGATACCAATTTCCCTTTGTCTCACGATAGTTTACTTATCCGAGGTCATGATCGTCGGTATCTCTGCATACCTAGTTCAACCTCATTACCGATAAGTACTCTTTTCTCGTTCCCGTGATATGTGATCCCTTGTGAGCCAGTCACATGCTTGCAAGCTAATTGGATGACATTTCACCGAGAGGGCCCAGAGTATATCTATCCGTCATATGGATGGACAAATCCCACTCTTGACCCATGTGTTTCAACCAATACTTTCTGAACACTCAATGCCACCTTTATAGCCACCCAGTTACGGTATGGTGTTTGATGTCATCAAAGCATCCTTCCGGTGAAGGTGATATGCATGATCTCATGGTCGAAGGAATTAGGTTACTATGTATCAGAAAGCATATAGAAATTGAACTATAAAAATGACTTGATCTTTATGCTACGCTTATCTATAGGAGTATGTCCACCACATCATTCTCCTAATGATATGATCCTGTTGTTAATAACATCTCTATGTTCATGATCAGGAAACCATGATCATATATTAACCAACAAGCTAGTTTAACAAGAGGCTTTACTAGGGACTCTTATTTTAGTTTACAAATCACACAAGTATTAATGTTTCCGGTTAATACAATTATAGCATGGTATGTAAACATTTATCATAAGTGTGAAGATATGATAATAACCACTTTATTATTGCCTCTTGGGCATATCTCCAACAGTCTCCCACTTGCACTAGAGTCAATAATCTAGTTTCAAACCTTTGTGTATTCAACACCTATGGCTTTCCGGTGTTGTATGTACACGATTGCTAGTAGTCAACTGATCTCCGGATCTGACACTTCCAGGTCCGTGTGTAATTGCATGTCTTTGCGTCTCTACGCATCACTCATTCTCTAATGAGATGGCTTTGTATAAATTTGGTCTTTTGGTGTGACCTTTAGCTCTTTGGGGTTAAAATATGTTGATAATATTGTCGCACAATATATCTTCATAGTATTATCCCACTGTGAACTACACCTAGTTTGATAACAAACTACTTGACACAAATGCCCTCTTTTGCTGCTAAAATAGCAGTCATATACTTAGCCTTTTGTTGTAGTATCTGTCACAATGTCTTAACTTTGGAACTCATCCAAATCCATTATGGAACTCACTTTCCATTATATTGTGCCACCCTTAGTTTAGATTGAGATAAACTGAATTTGTACTTTGTGACAAAGCTAGTATCAATGTAGTACTTTTACAATGAACTAACCATCTATTTGTCACTTCTACAAATATTATACTCTTAGTTCTTCCAAAAGATCATAAGAATATCCTTACTATTGTCCAATCATCATCTTACGAATCATTCTGGTATATGCTCACAACATTTAGAGCATAGGACATATCTGGATTTGTACATATCACAATATGATTGATATAAATACTCTTTGTGATTTCATACATCAAGTATCAATCTATACTTGATTATTTGTTTCACTTTACCAAATGTCAATACACTTGAATATATCATCAACATTGAACTCATTCAATCCTTTCTGTGCGACAAGAACCTCTCTTGTAGTTTCTATATTGAACTCATTCAATATCTTGTCTATGTACTTCTGGCACAACCATATTAGCGTCTATTGATGCCAAATATTTGGGTTTTGCCTAAGCCTTTCATCGAGATGAAATTCTTATCTTGTGTTAATAAAAGATACATTATTTCCAATCAACAATATGTCTTCCACATAATGTATTAGAAACATGTCTTAGCGCTCCCACTTAATTTCTTGCAAATGCAAGCATCTTCATCATTTCTAATGAACTTTTAAACTCTTTTAACAGTTTCATCACAGTGAAGATTCCAACTCCACGATGCTCACTTTAACCATTGAAGTTTGCATATGCTTTTAGCATCCTTTGAATTAACAAAACCCTATGGACCGTGTTATGCACATGTCCTAGGTAACGATTCTATTAGAAGAACTTGTTTTGTTTATTCAACTACCATATAACAAATTATATGTAGTGGTTGCTACATTAATCCGTCTAGACTAAATATCACTATGAAAGATCAAATCTTGTCATAGTCAACCTTTGAACATTGTTGTGAACTCTTTCCCAATATGTCGACTACTTCATAGATGTGAAACATCCATGTCTATTTCTTTATAGATCCAAACACAACTATAAGGTCTTACACCTTTCTCGAGGGTCCTTCAAGTTCAAAACTTGATTTCTCGTGCATGGAACTATCACGGATTTTATGGCTTCAAGCCATTTGACGGAGTCAGGGCTCATCATCGCTTCTTTGCATGTAGTCGGATCATTATTGTTAAATAATGATTTAACTCTCAAATATTGGTATTTGATTGTTCATCCGACCTACTTGTTTCAATAGGAACTTAGATCTCCGTGACCACAACCTTTGAAGTACGCGAGCCATGAGCATTGTTTGCTAACTCCAGAACACTTTTCGGCGCTGCGCAACTTTGCACATATAGCTAAGGTTCTTTTAACCTTATCAAAGTTCTATTGTCCTCCCACTTAACTTTTCACGAAAAATTCCTTCTCAAAGAAACTTAACGTTCTAAGCAACAAACACTTTTGTCTCCGGTGTTTATGGAGGAATACTTAACAGTTATACAAAGACAGGTTCATCCGACTTTGGTTGCACACATCTTTCTTATGCATAGCATACCAATGTTTTAAGAAAGGACTACTTGGGTTTTATCCCAAACCATAACCTTATATGGTGTCATTTCAACGGATTATGATGAAGCTCTTTTTCAGTGGAAAAACGGTAATCTCTAAAGCTTTTAATCTTTAAAATATAATGGCAGTTTTATGAATTATACCTTTGATCTAACCATGTAAAACAAGGTTTAATTACATATCTCTAACGTTCCATACTCTTATGGTGTTTCGGAAATGCAAATCCATGGAACAATTCCTTAAATCTTAGGTATTATGCTAAACTCTGTAACTTAAATATCTTCCTTTATGATCTTTATCATAAACTATTTATATTCTTGTTACTATGATTTTGCACTTCATCTTGAAAGTCTTTGAACTTTTCAAATGTTTCATACTTCATCCTTATTAAGTAAATATTCATATATTCACTCAAATTTTCGGAGAAAGCAAATGAAGTTGAAATTCATCGCTCTTGACTACACATAATGGACTTCGTACAACAATATGTACAATTTCCAATAAGCTAGTCTTTCGTTCCCTTTTGGCCTATGAACGAAGTTTCAATTATCTCTAGGAAAGTTTCACAAGCGTCATGTGATCAAAATCAAAAGACTCCAAAATTCCATCCACATGGAGTTTCTTCATGTTTTCTTTCCAATATAATTTAAACGGCGATGTCACTTCCTAAGTGATCTTTCAATCAATTTGTCTTTCGACATTTTTAGCACTTGTTTTATGGATGTGATTTCTCCAACGAGATTTGCGAATCCATCTTTTATGGATTACGGCAATTATTTGAACAACCCTTTTGTTCTCATAATACCTGATAAAACAAATCTTTGAAGGCAAGCTTTGATGTTTAACGAGCAACACAATAACCCTTTATTTGTTCTCGATGAACATCATCACATATTCTTTTGCTAGTTACTTAGGCCATTGTAGTTCATGAATTGTGTTGTTTCGTATGACGATTCACACCAACAAATTCAGTATCAAATACTTGAGAACCACATTGTTTAATAAGCAAAGAATATAGCCATAACATGTATATCATCTATATACTTAAGCTGAACAATTCTAGTCTTTTCCTTTCTGCCATATATTTATGAGATTCTCTTTCAGTATTTCCTTTTCTTGTTTGAAAGAATCTATCAAGATCAATAGTGGAGTCATACATATGACACATAGTCCAAAGCGTGTATAGTTAAATACCAATGTCTTTGGACTTGCACTTTGAAGTAGATCCCCATCATCAAATGTTTGGTGTTCTTTCAAATTCCTTTCTTAGTAATCTCTTGGTGTAGTAAACATTTTACCTACATCAAATATTCACCCTTATCATGGAATCGTCCATGATCAAGCTACTTTTAGCTTATAACGATGAATTATGAGTATAATGTTGCTATCCAAAAACCTTTTGGAGGATTAGGACAACAAGTGTCTCCAACCTTTTGCAAATTCTCATCAAAATATGAGAACATGAACTTTGCCATATTATACTCTATCATGTTGTAACCAAAACTTCGTTTCAGATATCACAATATCTTCCACATCATGGTTTCTGAAACAACTCTTTCAGATCCTAGATAACCTTGATATTAAGAGAATCCTTTGAATATCAAGAATCATGGAGACAAACATGATACTTATATACTAACACTTGGAATTGTTACTCTTGATTTAATACTAATTATTAAACTTCATGAAGTAACCGGAACTTACTGAAAGTTTGCAATAGGACTTTTAAACTTTAGATTAACACTTCAAAACAATACGATACCAGTTCGTAAAGTAACTAACCAGAATTCTATAGTTCTATCATCTCAATTATAACTAAGCGCAAGGTGGTAAACGGATGCCAATGACTACAACAACTATGCAAATTCACTTTGATTTAGTTTATGATAAATTGAGTTCTAATTAATAATTAAATTAATCTAGGTGAACTCCCACTCAAAACAATATCCCTCACATTGTTTTAGTGATCACACGAACCAAATCCACCACATCAAAACCGATCATCACGGGAGTTGATATAGCTTCAATGGCGAACAATCAACATGTTCATCATATCTACTATATGACTCATGCTCTACCTTTCGGTAATCCGTGTTCCTCAGGCCATGTCTGTACATGCTAGGCTCGTCAAGATCAAACCTTAGCTTCCGCATGAGCAAATCTGGCTTGCCCACGTTGTATACACTTGCGGAATCTAACACACCCGATCATCACGTGGTGCTTCGAAACAACAAGCTTTAGCAACGGTGCTAACTAAGGGTGAACACTTTATGACTTGAAATTCATGTGCATGAGGGATCATCTTATAATGCTACCGTCGTCTACTAAGCAATACAAGATGCATAAAGGATTAACATCACATGCAATTCATAATATGTGATATGATATGGCCTTTATTCTTTGTGCTTCCGATCTCCATCTTCTAGCACGAACATGATCTCCATCATCACCGACATTGCATCAAGGTCAATGATGCTTCTCCATGGTTGTCGTCCACCAGCTTCAACTATTACAACTACTTTGAATAGACACGCGGGTCTTAACAGAATTTAAAGACAACCATATGGCTCCTGCCGGTTGCCGACTTACAATAAGGAACATTGCATACATCAAATATAATCACAATCATTGCCATATCACATCACTGCACACCCCTGCAAAACAAAGTTAGACGCCTCTAATTTTCTTTGCATGTTTTACGTGGTTTGGGGATTTCAATAAGTGTCGTTCTAACTTACGAACAAGAACCACAACATTGATACTAGTATTGTCAATCACCCGTTGTAAATTGGATCTTAACTATGCTAGGAGAAACAGGCACCCGCAAAGCCACTTATGCAATACAAGTTGCATGTCGAGCGTGGAGCAAGTCTCATGAACGATGTCATGTAAGGTTAGCCCGGGCCGCTTCATCCCAACATACCGTAAGATGCAAAGTACATAAGAAGCAATCAACAATAAAAGCATCAACGCCCACAATGACCATTGTGTTCTACTCGTGCAACAGATCTACATATAGACACGGCTCTGATACCACTGTAGGGGTTCGTAGCATGGAAAACAAAAAATTTCTATTGCATACAAACAAACAAGCCAAGATCTATCTACTAGATTGTAGCAACGAGTTGATAGGGGAACTTACCCTCGAAGATTCCAAAGCGGTTAACGAGAGCAGATTCTCGTGGGTGATGTAGTCGTACTCTTTCCGATCTCAAGATCGCGTAGACGATCCTTCCGGCGCCACGTTCCGGCAGCGCTCCCGCAGTCGGTCACACGTTCGGTACTCGACGAAGACCTTCCTCTCCCTTGTTCCAGCAGGCAGCGGAGGTTGTAGCACTCTCCTCGCGATTCCGGCAGCACAATGGCGGGGTACCGGAAGTAGAGGGGAGATCTCGCAGGGCTTCACCTTAAGCCGAAGCGAGTATGGTGGAGTATGAGAGAGGCTTTAGTGGTCTAGGGATTAGACACACCAATTAGAAGGCTCTAAACCGAAGGCTAGGGCAATTAGAAGCTCTAAACCAAAACGGCTCTAAACCGGAGGCTTTGGCTAGGGTTTAGATTAGAGGATAGGAACTTGTGTGTCTAGAGGAGGAGGCCCTGCCCCTCCTTTTATAGGTGGGAGGGGCGGCCAAGGGGAGGGAGTCCCTCCCCAAGTCAGCCTTGGGTGGCGCGCCGGCTTGGAGAGGAGGGACTCCTCCCCAAGTCGGTTTCAACCTCCTCTTGCTTGTTTCCCACAGTTTCCTGTTTTAGCCGTTTGACTTTCAAACTGGCCATTTGACTTTTCAGTTTTAGGATTCAATTTAATCCCTTATTTGGAACAGCGAGAACACTTAGTACATGATGCAATCATTCCAATATGTAATGACACATTCATGTACCCCTTCCCCCCCGGAGTGCCGGACATTCCAGGACCTTCTAGAACATTCTCGATGAAAACACCGGAATCATTTCCGAACTCCAAAACGGGACTTTCCTTATATGAATCTTATTCTCCGGACCATTCCGGATCACCTCGTGATATCCCGGATCCCATCCGAGACCCCGAACAACATTCGGTCACTTTCTCATAATACCATAACTACTCAAACAACGTCAAATCCTTAAGTGTGTCTCCCTACGGTTCGTGAATTATGCGGACATGATCGAGACACTTCTCCGAACAATAACCAATAGAGGAATCTGGAAATTCATATGGCTCCCACATATTTCTATGATTACTTTGCGATCGAATGAACCACTTACATATGATACCAATTTCCCTTTGTCTCACGATAGTTTACTTATCCGAGGTCATGATCGTCGGTATCTCTGCATAGCTAGTTCAACCTCGTTACCGATAAGTACTCTTTTCTCGTTCCCGTGATATGTGATCCCTTGTGAGCCAGTCACATGCTTGCAAGCTAATTGGATGACATTTCGCCGAGAGGGCCTAGAGTATATCTATCCGTCATATGGATGGACAAATCCCACTCTTGATCCATGTGTTTCAACCAATACTTTCTGAACACTCAATGCCACCTTTATAGCCACCCAGTTACGGTGTGGTGTTTGATGTCATCAAAGCATCCTTCCGGTGAAGGTGATATGCATGATCTCATGGTCGAAGGAATTAGGTTACTATGTATCAGAAAGCATATAGCAATTGAACTATAAAAATGACTTGATCTTTATGCTACGCTTATCTATAGGAGTATGTCCACCACATCATTCTCCTAATGATATGATCCTGTTGTTAATAACATCTCTATGTTCATGATCAGGAAACCATGATCATATATTAACCAACAAGCTAGTTTAACAAGAGGCTTTACTAGGGACTCTTATTTTAGTTTACAAATCACACAAGTATTAATGTTTCCGGTTAATACAATTATAGCATGGTATGTAAACATTTATCATAAGTGTGAAGATATGATAATAACCACTTTATTATTGCCTCTTGGGCATATCTCCAACATTATGTTCGGCAGAGGGTACTTGTTCTTGATGGTTACTTCATTCAGCGAGCGATAGTCCACCACTAATCTCTTGCTGCTGTCTTTCTTCTCCACAAACAGAACAGGTGCACCCCATGACGATGAACTAGGCTGAATGAATCCCTTGTCCAACTGCTCCTTCAGTTGTTTCTTCAATTCCTTCAACTCATCCACATCCATCTTATATGGTCTCTTTGCTATAGGTCCTGTTCCCGGCATCAGGTCGATGAGAAACTCCACTTCCCTGTCAGGTGGCATTCCTAGCATGTCGGGGTCCCAACCTAATAAGGTAGAGTCCTCCTGTGTTTTACAATGCTAGTCCCTGGATCAATAGCTAGCATCCACAGTTTAGATGTAATATCAAGAAACAAAGGTCATAATATAACTTTATAACCAGGAATAACATAAGTTTATTACATCAAACATAGCTCATATGGCTATTACATTACATTGCAGCGGAATAAATATAGTCATGGGTCCTTCATCTTCAAAGTGCCACAGGCAGATGTTGGTTGTAGACTTTGTAATCCTAATCAAACAATCTTCACTAAAATAATCAAACCTGCAACATACAAGTTACAGCCACAAAGGGTCAATACATTTGAATTGTATTGGCAAGTGATACTATATTTGTATAGTGGAGTCTATCATCTATATGCATATGGCTAAGTGGAGTTGAGGCTTGCATTGCTCAAAATAGATTTTTCTTATCATTTTGAAAATACTAAGTTTTTGCTTGACAAAATCATTTTTCTCAATCAAAGATTTCAAGATCCTTGTACCAAGCCATCTCTCCATCAATGATTGAAGAATTCAAACAACCCTTGTTCAAACCACAAGATTTTAATTTAGAAATTTGAATGATGAGATTCTTGATTGCTTCCATGTCTTGATGCTCAAATTGTCCTTTACCAGGGACATGGCTAAGTACTTAGATTTTACACTCTGCAGAGGTGGTGCACTTTACCCACAAGACTTGGTTTCCCAAGACAAAATCTTTCAGAAGCCTTCCCTTAGACCAAAATGGACGCGCTCCAACCTATCAAACACTACCACCCACTGTCCATTTGGCTAAGTTCTTGCAACCTATATGATCATGGCAGAGCCCATATTGCCAAGTGGTTGCACTTGAAGCTTCTCAACATTTGACATTTCAAAACCTTTGTTTCCTGGGTGGCCATCCACAAGTGAGATACACAAGCCAGGTCCATGGTCTTGTGTAACCACTCAACATAACCCAATCCTTCCATTTCCACCCAGGTGATTCATTAACTTAGTTGTTTTATTAAGCAAAACTTAAGTCCTCAGACTTAGAATATTTTTCCATAATGTGAATATATATTCCACCCATGTTTTCTATTAGCTAGGCTAAGCTTGATAGTAGTAGGAATTTTTACTTAGGAAATCCTACTAAGGATTCATCTACTAGGTTTTCCTATAGCAAGATCTATACTTAGCAAAATCCATGCAAGTTTACTTAGCAAAATCACTAATGCATAGTGAAAGTAATGGGACAAAAGTATGAAGCATCACTTGCCTTTTGGTAGGGAATGGTGGTTCACTCCTTGATCTTGTTAGTATCACACTTCTCTACAAGTCAATCAAGCAAACACCAATTCAATTTACATTCCAAACCAATAATCACTCAAACAAATTCACACACACAAGACAATGGAAACCAATTCATGCATGGGATCATGCACAAGATAGTTTTATTTTGCAAAGGGTCTCCATGGGGTTTCTAAACTTTGTAATATCCAAATTGGTCATTTACCAAAGTGGCAAAGTCATTAGCAAGAAGGTTTTGTCCAAAAACTATTTTTAATTCCATTCATCATTTCATGTGGTGAAAAATGTTTTTATTAAGGCAAAACTCTTAAGTTGTTCACCAAATGAGTTGCTATTGCAAAGCTTGGTGTTTTTGGGTCAGTAAGTTTGGTCCAAACTATTTCCTTAAAGTTTTCTTTCCATAAACATTTTTATAACAAAAACCATTCTTTTTATTTGGCTAGAAAATGGCTAAGTCAATTAATCTAACCTAAATCTTTCAAAAATCATTTTTAATACCAAGGGTTGGTTCCTAGGGTCAGTAAGGTCACAACAAACCAATTTGCAAAGGTTTTATCCTTAAATTCAATTTTAAACAATTTTTCTACTCTAAATAAGCATACAAATGAATCTGCAAAAATAAGCAAACAAACAGATACTATTTGCTAAACTAATTCCACAATTGGCTAGGGCTTGTTCTCCTGAATTCATTGATATAAAATTTGCCAAATTTGGACGTGTGGTTTGAAAGTTACAAAGGTTTGAAGTTTGCAAATAAATCTGATTCAAAAATCTGTTTTCACTCAAACACTGGCCACGCGTCGAGCCGTGATTGGCCAATACCGATTCGTCTGGATCGCGTGCTGCAGCGCGTTGGATTAAGTCATATCGTGCGGCCCTGAACGCGTACCCTTTCGCGTTTAAGTGAATCTTTCGCAGCCAATGGATCTGCATCTGACAGTCGTTGCGCGTTTGACCTAAAAGGAGCGGCGCTAACGGCGGCTGTGCGGCGGCGATGGGCAGACAGCGGCGGCGTTGGCGAGGCAGGAAGTGAGGAAGAGGGGGAGGATGCTCACCGGGTTCGTGGAGCGACGCTGATGCTCAACGTGGGACTGGTCCGTCGAGGGGCGCACGGGGACGGGCAGAATTCCTCGCCGGAGTTGGTTCTGGCGACGGACGCGCTCGGTCGAGGTCGAAGACGGCTCTGTGGTTCACCAGGAGGCAAGAAAAGGTCGTGAACAGATGTAGGGGGCCACGGAGATGACGTGTGCATGTACGAGAGGGGTCGGGGTGGTCTGGAATTACCGGAGGAGCTCGACGGAGGCGAGACAGACGGCGGCGCTCAGAGCTTTTGTCGAAGACGGTTTCCTGGGGCGCCCGCGGTTGAACGAAGTGTACTAGGAGATGTTCCAGAGAGTGGGGAGGCTGCTAGGTTGCATAGGAAGGCAGGAGGTGGAGTGTGTTGGCCGGAATCGGCGAGAACGGTCGTCGGAGACAGAGGAAGTGTTGGGCAAAATTCTCCGGCCTGGGGGCGTGTCGATGAGGGGTGTCTGGGGAAAATGGAGGAGAAGGCGCTGGCGCTTAAGTGTGCTTGATCGCGGCGAGTTATGGTGGCCGTGTTAAGGCGTAATCAAGCCACGAATCAATAGCCTGCAACGGCCGGCGAGGGGAAGAAGAGGTCGTGCGGGGTGGAGAGGAAGAACAGTGGAGTGGGGCCGTTGCGTCAGTGGGAAAAGAGACGAGAAGGAGGTCCACCTGTCAGTCTCCTTGCGGGTAATTTCCTGAGTGAGAAAAGGTTTCTTCGGGGGGGAAAAGAGGGAGAAGACTGGGCTGGTCTGGGCCTTAGTGGGCTGGGTCTGTTTCTTATTTTTTTCTGTCTAAAACGTTTTTTTCTTTTTCTAATTCTTTTCTGTTTTGAATTTCAAACAATGTTTTCAAACATTCAAACAACAATCAAACAAATTCAAACAAACAACAAACCTTTCATTTGAATTTGGTTCTGTTTGACATTATAATTCACATTCTAAAATATTATTTTAAATCTTTTTAGGTTCCATTTATTAATTAAATAAGTAGGCCATGGTTTATTAATTAAATAGAGTTTTTGTTGTTTATTAATAAAATCTTCATTTGAAATCCTAATATTTTCAAAATCAATTCAGTAGGTTTTATTTGTAAATAAAATTCATTTGGAAATCTTGTTCAAAACAAAATAATCTTTTATTTTAGGGTCCTTTAATAATTGGATAAAATGGGCCTTAGTTATTTAAATAAAATAGAGTTTGATTTTATTAATCAAATCTTTATTTGAAACCTAAATATTTTCAAAATCAAATTAGTAGGTTTAATTTGGGAAATATATAATATTTGGAAATTTGTTTTAAAACAAAATAACCTTTTATTTTAGTGTCCATTATTAATTAATATATTAGACTTCTTTATTAAAATAGGATTTGTTTTATTGAGATATTTATTTTGAAATCTAAAATAAAACCAAAACACTTTAGTAAGTTTTATTTGAGAATGTCAAATATTTAGAAAACTTATTTTAAATAGTTTTTAATAAGTTTTGATGTTTCAATTAAATTGGTAAAACCTTTTATTTGTATAAAATTTGGTTATTAGGTCCTTATTAATTTATTTAAATAATCCTTTGTTTATTTTTATTCAAAACAAAATGTACTAATTCCAAAGCTTGGCCAAGGTTTTAATTTGGCTTTATAAAATAATCTTTATTCATAAAACTTTTATTTCATTTAAAAATAAATCTTTTCACTCAAGATTTTCAAAATAGTATTTCCAAATGTTTTTATTTTCCTTTTATTAAATGTTTGTCTTTTTAAATCCCTTTAGTTTTTATTAAATTCAAATGGGTTTGAAGTTCCAATTGAATTTAAAAAGTTTCTTCTGGCCTTATTTTATTCATTTATTTTCACATTACAAGATTTGGAAAATCTTGGGATGTGACAGGCTACCACCCTTAAAATAAATCTCGTCCCGAGATTTGGGGAGGCTAGGGTTACAAGCAAGTTCAAAACAACTAGGGTACTACCACCCTTAAAATTTTCAAACAAAAATTACATATTGTCTTTCTTGAAAACTTTCTCTAAGCAAACTTTGCATGTGTCCTTGGTTTCTTTACTTGACTCATGGGCCAAGGTTGAGTTTCTCCATAGGCTTGTTCAACTTCTTCTCCATCCTTTCTGGACAATTGCTTGCATAGTGGCCTAGTTCCTTGCATTTGAAACATGTGACAAGGCTGATATCTTTCTTTTCCTTTGGTATCTTTGCCTTTTGCTTGTTTCTTTGATTCTTCTTCTTTTCTGGGCATTCATTGGCATAGTGTCCCATCTCTTTGCAATGGTAACATTGCTCTTGAGTAATATCCTTCTTGTTAGGGTTTGGGCATTTCTTCTTCTTCTTGGGTCTCTCCAAAGCTAGGAGTTCTTCCAGTTCATGTTCTTCATAGGTGGGGGATCTTTCTCTTTTCTTGGGGCATTGATCTTCATGCTCCTTGGATGCATGATACTTGTATCCACAAGTATTGCTAGCTAGGGTTCCTTCTAGAATAACATTCTTGTCATCCTTGTTATCATACACTCTTCTAGGATAGCTTTCTTCCATGCTAATCATTTGATTAGTCACCTTAAGCATCAGTTGGGATTGTTCCTCCAAAAACCTTTGTAGTGTTGGATCTTTATCACTATTGTTGGCTAGGAACTGAGCTGTCAGTTGGTTCAACTGATGTTGGGTTGCTATGAGCTCTCTCATGCTGTCAGCTTGGTTGGTGTTGTCATCAACCTTGATGTTGGAGTTCTTTGGAGTAGTCATCTGTTTGGGTTGAAGGGAGGTTAGAATAGGCAAGATTTTTCTAAGGAATCAATTCTAATCACACACATCACAATTTACACAAACAGTGTTCAAGCAATCACAAACAAACATTTCACTCAAACAAGGTTCAATCACATACTTAGGCAACAAAATATTTTTGTTACACCACATAAGTTGGTGTTTTGTCTTAGCTAAAATTTGGTGGTCCATCTATATGGTTCACTTGTGATCTTTCCATCCTTTCTTGGTTCTTCTTGTATGAGATCTTGGTTTCCTTGAGAAAACTCTTGGTCACAATTCTTCAAAGTTGTTGATGGCTTCTTCTTATTTTGCATTCCCTCAGTCTCTAAATCTTAAGCAAGATTTCCTTGTTTCACTTGTAGTCCTTAGTGGTATCCAAGTTGGAAGTCCTTGGTGAATATGCTGGAGATGTTGAAGTCATTAGAGTTGAAGATGTTGAAGTCATTAGAGTTGAAGAAATCCTTTGCACCTGGTGTAGTCTTTGGTCATGAGGTAGGCTTTTCCATCAAGTTTGAAAATAGAAGAGATGTAGAGTTGAAACCAAAATAGTTGAGGAAAGAGTTTACAAGTGTTTTTGTAAATAAGTTTTTGGAATAAGATCAACTCCTATTTTTCTAAGGGTTTTTGTCCAATCCTAGGTTTACAAATCCTACAGGAAACACAATGCTCTGATACCATCTGTCGGGGTCCCAACCTAATAAGGTAGAGTCCTCCTGTGTTTTACAATGCTAGTCCCTGGATCAATAGCTAGCATCCACAGTTTAGATGTAATATCAAGAAACAAAGGTCATAATATAACTTTATAACCAGGAATAACATAAGTTTATTACATCAAACATAGCTCATATGGCTATTACATTACATTGCAGCGGAATAAATATAGTCATGGGTCCTTCATCTTCAAAGTGCCACAGGCAGATGTTGGTTGTAGACTTTGTAATCCTAATCAAACAATCTTCACTAAAACAATCAAACCTGCAACATACAAGTTACAGCCACAAAGGGTCAATACATTTGAATTGTATTAGCAAGTGATACTATATTTGTATAGTGGAGTCTATCATCTATATGCATATGGCTAAGTGGAGTTGAGGCTTGCATTGCTCAAAATAGATTTTTCTTATCATTTTGAAAATACTAAGTTTTTGCTTGACAAAATCATTTTTCTCAATCAAAGATTTCAAGATCCTTGTACCAAGCCATCTCTCCATCAATGATTGAAGAATTCAAACAACCCTTGTTCAAACCACAAGATTTTAATTTAGAAATTTGAATGATGAGATTCTTGATTGCTTCCATGTCTTGATGCTCAAATTGTCCTTTACCAGGGACATGGCTAAGTACTTAGATTTTACACTCTGCAGAGGTGGTGCACTTTACCCACAAGACTTGGTTTCCCAAGACAAAATCTTTCAGAAGCCTTCCCTTAGACCAAAATGGACGCGCTCCAACCTATCAAACACTACCACCCACTGTCCATTTGGCTAAGTTCTTGCAACCTATATGATCATGGCAGAGCCCATATTGCCAAGTGGTTGCACTTGAAGCTTCTCAACATTTGACATCTCAAATCCCTTTGTTTCCTGGGTGGCCATCCACAAGTGAGATACACAAGCCAGGTCCATGGTCTTGTGTAACCACTCAACATAACCCAATCCTTCCATTTCCACCCAGGTGATTCATTAACTTAGTTGTTTTATTAAGCAAAACTTAAGTCCTCAGACTTAGAATATTTTTCCATAATGTGAATATATATTCCACCCATGTTTTCTATTAGCTAGGCTAAGCTTGATAGTAGTAGGAATTTTTACTTAGGAAATCCTACTAAGGATTCATCTACTAGGTTTTCCTATAGCAAGATCTATACTTAGCAAAATCCATGCAAGTTTACTTAGCAAAATCACTAATGCATAGTGAAAGTAATGGGACAAAAGTATGAAGCATCACTTGCCTTTTGGTAGGGAATGGTGGTTCACTCCTTGATCTTGTTAGTATCACACTTCTCTACAAGTCAATCAAGCAAACACCAATTCAATTTACATTCCAAACCAATAATCACTCAAACAAATTCACACACACAAGACAATGGAAACCAATTCATGCATGGGATCATGCACAAGATAGTTTTATTTTGCAAAGGGTCTCCATGGGGTTTCTAAACTTTGTAATATCCAAATTGGTCATTTACCAAAGTGGCAAAGTCATTAGCAAGAAGGTTTTGTCCAAAAACTATTTTTAATTCCATTCATCATTTCATGTGGTGAAAAATGTTTTTATTAAGGCAAAACTCTTAAGTTGTTCACCAAATGAGTTGCTATTGCAAAGCTTGGTGTTTTTGGGTCAGTAAGTTTGGTCCAAACTATTTCCTTAAAGTTTTCTTTCCATAAACATTTTTATAACAAAAACCATTCTTTTTATTTGGCTAGAAAATGGCTAAGTCAATTAATCTAACCTAAATCTTTCAAAAATCATTTTTAATACCAAGGGTTGGTTCCTAGGGTCAGTAAGGTCACAACAAACCAATTTGCAAAGGTTTTATCCTTAAATTCAATTTTAAACAATTTTTCTACTCTAAATAAGCATACAAATGAATCTGCAAAAATAAGCAAACAAACAGATACTATTTGCTAAACTAATTCCACAGTTGGCTAGGGCTTGTTCTCCTGAATTCATTGATATAAAATTTGCCAAATTTGGACGTGTGGTTTGAAAGTTACAAAGGTTTGAAGTTTGCAAATAAATCTGATTCAAAAATCTGTTTTCACTCAAACACTGGCCACGCGTCGAGCCGTGATTGGCCAATACCGATTCGTCTGGATCGCGTGCTGCAGCGCGTTGGATTAAGTCATATCGTGCGGCCCTGAACGCGTACCCTTTCGCGTTTAAGTGAATCTTTCGCAGCCAATGGATCTGCATCTGACAGTCGTTGCGCGTTTGACCTAAAAGGAGCGGCGCTAACGGCGGCTGTGCGGTGGCGATGGGCAGACGGCGGCGGCGTTGGCGAGGCAGGAAGTGAGGAAGAGGGGGAGGATGCTCACCGGGTTCGTGGAGCGACGCTGATGCTCAACGTGGGACTGGTCCGTCGAGGGGCGCACGGGGACGGGCAGAATTCCTCGCCGGAGTTGGTTCTGGCGACGGACGCGCTCGGTCGAGGTCGAAGACGGCTCTGTGGTTCACCAGGAGGCAAGAAAAGGTCGTGATCAGATGCAGGGGGCCAGGCAGATGACGTGTGCATGTACGAGAGGGGTCGGGGTGGTCTGGAATTACCGGAGGAGCTCGACCAAGCCGAGACAGACGACGGCGCTCAGAGCTTTTGTCGAAGACGGTTTCCTGGGGCGCCCGCGGTTGAACGAAGTGTACTAGGAGATGTTCCAGAGAGTGGGGAGGCTGCTAGGTTGCATAGGAAGGCAGGAGGTGGAGTGTGTTGGCCGGAATCGGCGAGAACGGTCGTCGGAGACAGAGGAAGTGTTGGGCAAAATTCTCCGGCCTGGGGGCGTGTCGATGAGGGGTGTCTGGGGAAAATGGAGGAGAAGGCGCTGACGCTTAAGTGTGCTTGATCGCGGCGAGTTATGGTGGCCGTGTTAAGGCGTAATCAAGCCACGAATCAATAGCCTGCAACGGCCGGCGAGGGGAAGAAGAGGTCGTGCGGGGTGGAGAGGAAGAACAGTGGAGTGGGGCCGTTGCGTCAGTGGGAAAAGAGACGAGAAGGAGGTCCACCTGTCAGTCTCCTTGCGGGTAATTTCCTGAGTGAGAAAAGGTTTCTTCGGGGGGGAAAAGAGGGAGAAGACTGGGCTAGTCTGGGCCTTAGTGGGTTGGGTCTGTTTCTTATTTTTTTCTGTCTAAAACGTTTTTTTCTTTTTCTAATTCTTTTCTGTTTTGAATTTCAAACAATGTTTTCAAACATTCAAACAACAATCAAACAAATTCAAACAAACAACAAACCTTTCATTTGAATTTGGTTCTGTTTGACATTATAATTCACATTCTAAAATATTATTTTAAATCTTTTTAGGTTCCATTTATTAATTAAATAAGTAGGCCATGGTTTATTAATTAAATAGAGTTTTTGTTGTTTATTAATAAAATCTTCATTTGAAATCCTAATATTTTCAAAATCAATTCAGTAGGTTTTATTTGTAAATAAAATTCATTTGGAAATCTTGTTCAAAACAAAATAATCTTTTATTTTAGGGTCCTTTAATAATTGGATAAAATGGGCCTTAGTTATTTAAATAAAATAGAGTTTGATTTTATTAATCAAATCTTTATTTGAAACCTAAATATTTTCAAAATCAAATTAGTAGGTTTAATTTGGGAAATATATAATATTTGGAAATTTGTTTTAAAACAAAATAACCTTTTATTTTAGTGTCCATTATTAATTAATATATTAGACTTCTTTATTAAAATAGGATTTGTTTTATTGAGATATTTATTTTGAAATCTAAAATAAAACCAAAACACTTTAGTAAGTTTTATTTGAGAATGTCAAATATTTAGAAAACTTATTTTAAATAGTTTTTAATAAGTTTTGATGTTTCAATTAAATTGGTAAAACCTTTTATTTGTATAAAATTTGGTTATTAGGTCCTTATTAATTTATTTAAATAATCCTTTGTTTATTTTTATTCAAAACAAAATGTACTAATTCCAAAGCTTGGCCAAGGTTTTAATTTGGCTTTATAAAATAATCTTTATTCATAAAACTTTTATTTCATTTAAAAATAAATCTTTTCACTCAAGATTTTCAAAATAGTATTTCCAAATGTTTTTATTTTCCTTTTATTAAATGTTTGTCTTTTTAAATCCCTTTAGTTTTTATTAAATTCAAATGGGTTTGAAGTTCCAATTGAATTTAAAAAGTTTCTTCTGGCCTTGAAAATCAAACAAAGTTTTATTTTATTCATTTATTTTCACATTACAAGATTTGGAAAATCTTGGGATGTGACAGGCTACCACCCTTAAAATAAATCTCGTCCCGAGATTTGGGGAGGCTAGGGTTACAAGCAAGTTCAAAACAACTAGGGTAATACCACCCTTAAAATTTTCAAACAAAAATTACATATTGTCTTTCTTGAAAACTTTCTCTAAGCAAACTTTGCATGTGTCCTTGGTTTCTTTACTTGACTCATGGGCCAAGGTTGAGTTTCTCCATAGGCTTGTTCAACTTGTTCTCCATCCTTTCTGGACAATTGTTTGCATAGTGGCCTAGTTCCTTGCATTTGAAACATGTGACAAGGCTGATATCTTTCTTTTCCTTTGGTATCTTTGCCTTTTGCTTGTTTCTTTGATTCTTCTTCTTTTCTGGGCATTCATTGGCATAGTGTCCCATCTCTTTGCAATGGTAACATTGCTCTTGAGTAATATCCTTCTTGTTAGGGTTTGGGCATTTCTTCTTCTTCTTGGGTCTCTCCAAAGCTAGGAGTTCTTCCAGTTCATGTTCTTCATAGGTGGGGGATCTTTCTCTTTTCTTGGGGCATTGATCTTCATGCTCCTTGGATGCATGATACTTGTATCCACAAGTATTGCTAGCTAGGGTTCCTTCTAGAATAACATTCTTGTCATCCTTGTTATCATACACTCTTCTAGGATAGCTTTCTTCCATGCTAATCATTTGATTAGTCACCTTAAGCATCAGTTGGGATTGTTCCTCCAAAAACCTTTGTAGTGTTGGATCTTTATCACTATTGTTGGCTAGGAACTGAGCTGTCAGTTGGTTCAACTGATGTTGGGTTGCTATGAGCTCTCTCATGCTGTCAGCTTGGTTGGTGTTGTCATCAACCTTGATGTTGGAGTTCTTTGGAGTAGTCATCTGTTTGGGTTGAAGGGAGGTTAGAATAGGCAAGATTTTTCTAAGGAATCAATTCTAATCACACACATCACAATTTACACAAACAGTGTTCAAGCAATCACAAACAAACATTTCACTCAAACAAGGTTCAATCACATACTTAGGCAACAAAATATTTTTGTTACACCACATAAGTTGGTGTTTTGTCTTAGCTAAAATTTGGTGGTCCATCTATATGGTTCACTTGTGATCTTTCCATCCTTTCTTGGTTCTTCTTGTATGAGATCTTGGTTTCCTTGAGAAAGCTCTTGGTCACAATTCTTCAAAGTTGTTGATGGCTTCTTCTTATTTTGCATTCCCTCAGTCTCTAAATCTTAAGCAAGATTTCCTTGTTTCACTTGTAGTCCTTAGTGGTATCCAAGTTGGAAGTCCTTGGTGAATATGCTGGAGATGTTGAAGTCATTAGAGTTGAAGATGTTGAAGTCATTAGAGTTGAAGAAATCCTTTGCACCTGGTGTAGTCTTTGGTCATGAGGTAGGCTTTTCCATCAAGTTTGAAAATAGAAGAGATGTAGAGTTGAAACCAAAATAGTTGAGGAAAGAGTTTACAAGTGTTTTTGTAAATAAGTTTTTGGAATAAGATCAACTCCTATTTTTCTAAGGGTTTTTGTCCAATCCTAGGTTTACAAATCCTATAGGCAACACAATGCTCTGATACCATCTGTCGGGGTCCCAACCTAATAAGGTAGAGTCCTCCTGTGTTTTACAATGCTAGTCCCTGGATCAATAGCTAGCATCCATAGTTTAGATGTAATATCAAGAAACAAAGGTCATAATATAACTTTATAACCAGGAATAACATAAGTTTATTACATCAAACATAGCTCATATGGCTATTACATTACATTGCAGCGGAATAAATATAGTCATGGGTCCTTCATCTTCAAAGTGCCACAGGCAGATGTTGGTTGTAGACTTTGTAATCCTAATCAAACAATCTTCACTAAAACAATCAAACCTGCAACATACAAGTTACAGCCACAAAGGGTCAATACATTTGAATTGTATTGGCAAGTGATACTATATTTGTATAGTGGAGTCTATCATCTATATGCATATGGCTAAGTGGAGTTGAGGCTTGCATTGCTCAAAATAGATTTTTCTTATCATTTTGAAAATACTAAGTTTTTGCTTGACAAAATCATTTTTCTCAATCAAAGATTTCAAGATCCTTGTACCAAGCCATCTCTCCATCAATGATTGAAGAATTCAAACAACCCTTGTTCAAACCACAAGATTTTAATTTAGAAATTTGAATGATGAGATTCTTGATTGCTTCCATGTCTTGATGCTCAAATTGTCCTTTACCAGGGACATGGCTAAGTACTTAGATTTTACACTCTGCAGAGGTGGTGCACTTTACCCACAAGACTTGGTTTCCCAAGACAAAATCTTTCAGAAGCCTTCCCTTAGACCAAAATGGATGCGCTCCAACCTATCAAACACTACCACCCACTATCCATTTGGCTAAGTTCTTGCAACCTATATGATCATGGCAGAGCCCATATTGCCAAGTGGTTGCACTTGAAGCTTCTCAACATTTGACATCTCAAATCCCTTTGTTTCCTGGGTGGCCATCCACAAGTGAGATACACAAGCCAGGTCCATGGTCTTGTGTAACCACTCAACATAACCCAATCCTTCCATTTCCACCCAGGTGATTCATTAACTTAGTTGTTTTATTAAGCAAAACTTAAGTCCTCAGACTTAGAATATTTTTCCATAATGTGAATATATATTCCACCCATGTTTTCTATTAGCTAGGCTAAGCTTGATAGTAGTAGGAATTTTTACTTAGGAAATCCTACTAAGGATTCATCTACTAGGTTTTCCTATAGCAAGATCTATACTTAGCAAAATCCATGCAAGTTTACTTAGCAAAATCACTAATGCATAGTGAAAGTAATGGGACAAAAGTATGAAGCATCACTTGCCTTTTGGTAGGGAATGGTGGTTCACTCCTTGATCTTGTTAGTATCACACTTCTCTACAAGTCAATCAAGCAAACACCAATTCAATTTACATTCCAAACCAATAATCACTCAAACAAATTCACACACACAAGACAATGGAAACCAATTCATGCATGGGATCATGCACAAGATAGTTTTATTTTGCAAAGGGTCTCCATGGGGTTTCTAAACTTTGTAATATCCAAATTGGTCATTTACCAAAGTGGCAAAGTCATTAGCAAGAAGGTTTTGTCCAAAAACTATTTTTAATTCCATTCATCATTTCATGTGGTGAAAAATGTTTTTATTAAGACAAAACTCTTAAGTTGTTCACCAAATGAGTTGCTATTGCAAAGCTTGGTGTTTTTGGGTCAGTAAGTTTGGTCCAAACTATTTCCTTAAAGTTTTCTTTCCATAAACATTTTTATAACAAAAACCATTCTTTTTATTTGGCTAGAAAATGTCTAAGTCAATTAATCTAACCTAAATCTTTAAAAAATCATTTTTAATACCAAGGGTTGGTTCCTAGGGTCAGTAAGGTCACAACAAACCAATTTGCAAAGGTTTTATCCTTAAATTCAATTTTAAACAATTTTTCTACTCTAAATAAGCATACAAATGAATCTGCAAAAATAAGCAAACAAACAGATACTATTTGCTAAACTAATTCCACAGTTGGCTAGGGCTTGTTCTCCTGAATTCATTGATATAAAATTTGCCAAATTTGGACGTGTGGTTTGAAAGTTACAAAGGTTTGAAGTTTGCAAATAAATCTGATTCAAAAATCTGTTTTCACTCAAACACTGGCCACGCGTCGAGCCGTGATTGGCCGATACCGATTCGTCTGGATCGCGTGCTGCAGCGCATTGGATTAAGTCATATCGTGCGGCCCTGAACGCGTACCCTTTCGCGTTTAAGGGAATCTTTCGCAGCCAATGGATCTGCATCTGACAGTCGTTGCGTGTTTGACCTAAAAGGAGCGGCGCTAACGGCGGCTGTGCGGCGGCGATGGGCAGACGGCGGCGGCGTTGGCGAGGCAGGAAGTGAGGAAGAGGGGGAGGATGCTCACCGAGTTCGTGGAGCGACGCTGATGCTCAACGTGGGACTGGTCCGTCGAGGGGCGCACGGGGACGGGCAGAATTCCTCGCCGGAGTTGGTTCTAGCGACGGACGCGCTCGGTCGAGGTCGAAGACGGCTCTGTGGTTCACCAGGAGGCAAGAAAAGGTCGTGATCAGATGCAGGGGGCCACGGAGATGACGTGTGCATGTACGAGAGGGGTCGGGGTGGTCTGGAATTACCGGAGGAGCTCGACGGAGGCGAGACAGACGGCGGCGCTCAGAGCTTTTGTCGAAGACGGTTTCCTGGGGCGCCCGCAGTTGAACGAAGTGTACTAGGAGATGTTCCAGAGAGTGGGGAGGCTGCTAGGTTGCATAGGAAGGCAGGAGGTGGAGTGTGTTGGCCGGAATCGGCGAGAACGGTCGTCGAAGACAGAGGAAGTGTTGGGCAAAATTCTCCGTCCTGGGGGCGTGTCGATGAGGGGTGTCTGGGGAAAATGGAGGAGAAGGCGCTGGCGCTTAAGTGTGCTTGATCGCGGCGAGTTATGGTGGCCGTGTTAAGGCGTAATCAAGCCACGAATCAATAGCCTGCAACGGCCGGCGAGGGGAAGAAGAGGTCGTGCGGGGTGGAGAGGAAGAACAGTGGAGTGGGGCCGTTGCGTCAGTGGGAAAAGAGACGAGAAGGAGGTCCACCTGTCAGTCTCCTTGCGGGTAATTTCCTGAGTGAGAAAAGGTTTCTTCGGGGGGGAAAAGAGGGAGAAGACTGGGCTGGTCTGGGCCTTAGTGGGCTGGGTCTGTTTCTTATTTTTTTCTGTCTAAAACGTTTTTTTCTTTTTCTAATTCTTTTCTGTTTTGAATTTCAAACAATGTTTTCAAACATTCAAACAACAATCAAACAAATTCAAACAAACAACAAACCTTTCATTTGAATTTGGTTCTGTTTGACATTATAATTCACATTCTAAAATATTATTTTAAATCTTTTTAGGTTCCATTTATTAATTAAATAAGTAGGCCATGGTTTATTAATTAAATAGAGTTTTTGTTGTTTATTAATAAAATCTTCATTTGAAATCCTAATATTTTCAAAATCAATTCAGTAGGTTTTATTTGTAAATAAAATTCATTTGGAAATCTTGTTCAAAACAAAATAATCTTTTATTTTAGGGTCCTTTAATAATTGGATAAAATGGGCCTTAGTTATTTAAATAAAATAGAGTTTGATTTTATTAATCAAATCTTTATTTGAAACCTAAATATTTTCAAAATCAAATTAGTAGGTTTAATTTGGGAAATATATAATATTTGGAAATTTGTTTTAAAACAAAATAACCTTTTATTTTAGTGTCCATTATTAATTAATATATTAGACTTCTTTATTAAAATAGGATTTGTTTTATTGAGATATTTATTTTGAAATCTAAAATAAAACCAAAACACTTTAGTAAGTTTTATTTGAGAATGTCAAATATTTAGAAAACTTATTTTAAATAGTTTTTAATAAGTTTTGATGTTTCAATTAAATTGGTAAAACCTTTTATTTGTATAAAATTTGGTTATTAGGTCCTTATTAATTTATTTAAATAATCCTTTGTTTATTTTTATTCAAAACAAAATGTACTAATTCCAAAGCTTGGCCAAGGTTTTAATTTGGCTTTATAAAATAATCTTTATTCATAAAACTTTTATTTCATTTAAAAATAAATCTTTTCACTCAAGATTTTCAAAATAGTATTTCCAAATGTTTTTATTTTCCTTTTATTAAATGTTTGTCTTTTTAAATCCCTTTAGTTTTTATTAAATTCAAATGGGTTTGAAGTTCCAATTGAATTTAAAAAGTTTCTTCTGGCCTTGAAAATCAAACAAAGTTTTATTTTATTCATTTATTTTCACATTACAAGATTTGGAAAATCTTGGGATGTGACATGGCAGCTCTTCCGGAAACACGTCGGGGTAATCCTTAATCACAGGCACAGTATCCATGCTAACCCCCTTAAGAGAATTCAACTTGCACCTTCCCGGTCGCACTGCCGACTTGAATCTAATTCTCTTACCATCCGGGGTTTTGAGTGAAACAGCTCGCTGTGCACAATATATGTGTCCCCCATGCATAGACATCCAATCCATACCCAAAATAACATCTAACCCTTGTGATTCCAACACTACCAGATGTGCAATGAAGTTGTGTGTTCCAATCCTCACAGTTAAGTCGCGGCATCCCGCACTAGCTATCATATCTCCTCCAGGTGAACTCACTCTAATGGACTCTTTCATAGACTCAGTAGGTAGCTTATACTTATCCACAAATGCCCTTGATATGAATGAATGCGATGCACCAGTATCGAAAAGTATAAGTGCAGGGTGAGTGTTGATTGGGAACTTACCAATCACAAGTTCAGGCTCATCTGGGATCTCCTCCACATTCATGTGGTTCACTGTGGCCTTCTGGTTGTTGGTTGGCTTCAATCCCTTCCTCTCCAGACAGTTGTCGGCATAATGTCTCTTCTGACCACACTTGACGCATGTCACCTCACTCAGATCCTTCTTCACAAAGCTGCGATCACGGTTGCGGTCATGTCCACCGTGTCCTCCAGAATGGTGAGAGTGTCCTCCCTTGTGGCTTTGGTGGCTGCTCTTGTGGTTGTCATGGAGATGTCCATCGCCTCCATGGTGGTGGCGGTCATGGCTCCCATGGTCACTCCCTCCATGCTTGGAGTACCCATCATAAGAAGTGCGGGTCTTGTGGTGAGAACCAGAGTGGTGATTGCTGCTCTTCCTCTTGCGGTTCTCCACCTGCTTGTGCTTCCCTTCCAAGATCCTGGCCTTGTCCATAAGCTCCTGGAAAGTGGGGCAATAGACCAACAGTAGCTGCACTGAAAGCTCATCACTGAGGCCATCCAGGAATCTCTCCCTCCTTTTTGCATCAGTGTCAACATCCTCAGGTGCATAACGGGACAGGTTGTTGAACTCCTCAATGTACTCAGCCACGGTGCGATTGGTTTGGCGCAAGTTACGGAACTCCTTCCTCTTCAGGCTCAGAACTCCTGAAGACACGTGGTTGGTCCTGAAACCTTCCTCAAACATTGCCCAAGTCACAGTGTCCAGCGGGTGGGTGATCTGAAAAGTGTCCCACCAAGAAGCGGCTGGTCCCTCCAGCAGGTGAGCGGCAAACCTCACCTTTTCAGCATCAGTGCATCCAACAGTTACCAGATCCTTGTTGACTGAACGCAACCAGTCGAGAGCAACCATTGGTTCTGTTGCAGTAGAGAACTTAGCTGGCCTTAGCCTCAGAAATCTGGTGAGAGCATCTCCCTGAGGCTGGTTGTTCCCATTGTTGTTGTTGTTCTGAGCTTCCATGAACTGGGTCATAACTTGGGTCAGTTGTGCCTGAGCTGCCATGAGCTGCTCCAACTTAGTGGGTTGACGGCGGGGAGGCATCTGCGGTTCAGCACAGGTAAGCTTAGAAAGAATCAACTACGATAATAGGATTCTACCCGTGCATTATGATCAATCAACCACAAACAATAGCAGACAATCTCAAGCAAGCAACACATCAACAAACAAGTGATCCAGCAACATCCCAGTGGTTATCCTAGCAGTATATACCTACTGAAATAGTTTTACAAGAGTTGGCAATGGTTAACTAAACAGTTGATCAACTAAGCAACAAAAACAGCAATCTGCCAGAACAGTCCAGCAGCGTTCACGAATTTTTCTACCTGACTTAGACTCGTCAGAAAATTATGCTGATTTTTGCACATACAGTACAGAGAGTTTCGCACCATCCCTATTTTTTCAGATTTTTCCCAGATACCAGAAAAATATGAAAAATCATACAGTACTGTTGTATCAGCAGAAAACTGCAGCGAAAATAACACAAATATTAACCAAACTTGCCATAACTCTTTCATAAAATTCGCACAAATAATTCCTGGGATATTGGAGTACACAAATAAGCAACTAAACACTCTTGAACTAACAGTAATTAAGTTTAACATCGATCGAGACTAATCCTAACGATTTTACCTAACGAGGACTAATTGGTGGATTTCTATCTACTTCTTGAAGAGGTTGCGGTAGGTCCTTGCACTCATGCGTTGGCGCTTCGGTCCACGGTTCAACCATGGTGGCGGAGTATACACCTCTCCTGAGTCATCACTTGAAATCTCAAACTCCACCTCTTCTGGATCCTCCTCTTCTTCTTCACTTTCAGCTGCAACTGCAACAGCTTCATCTCCTCCACCATCATCGTCTCCATCATCATCATCCTCGTCTTCATCATCATCATCGTTTCCACTGTCATCATCATCCCCATTGTTTCCATCATCTCCATTGTCATCATCAGAGGGGGGATTCAGCTGTGCTTGGAGAGCGGCAATCTGGGCTGTCATAGCTTCAATAGTTTGACCCCTTTCCTGGACGGTCCATTGCAACTGTTGTATGTTCTGGGTGTTCTCCTGCACAGTACCATGAAGATGAGCTATGGTTGCATCTCTGGCTATCTGGGCATTCTCCAGAACTCCCACAGCTTCATGCAAGGTGTCAATCTCCTGTCCTTGGACCACCATAACATTGCTAGCAAAATCTGCAATCTCCTTTATCATCATCACTTTCTCAGCTAGAGCTCCATTCTCCCTTTCCATGTCCTCTATGTGCCTCCGATGGGGCGGCATGTTGTTCCTATCGCTCGGGGTAACCACAATGTGCCCTTCTTCATCACGCCTCCCATAGTCACGGTAGGGTGAATCTGCTGGCAACAGGTGTCGGACATGGTGGCACTGGTGAGAAAGGGCTTCATGTATGGCCAAGTTGATTCCAAGTCCCCAGTTGCAGTATGTCTTGGTGTAGATCAGATGCACAGGGTTTGGCAAGGCGGCATCCCTGAAGATGAAGGTGGTGATCTCCCATGCATCCTCACCATATCCATAGGTGTACAGCCTTCTTCCCTTGAACATGGGCAGTGGCAATCCCAATGACTGCGAGAGCTATGCTAACTGTCTTGCAAAGGGCCTTGGCGACTCCATGGTAGCATACTCAGTCCTGACTTCTCCCATCTATCAATTAAAAGAGGAAAGTGTGAGAATAGCATATGATAAGGATTTACGAGAGTGAAAGGCATAAGGTGAAAGACAGAGTTAACATAAGCTTTAATAATTCTATGGCTTCCTAATCCAATCCTAGGTCACGATCCTACAGTCGACACACGGGCTCTGATACCATCTTGTAACACCACGGTTCTGAAAAGACCGTAGCTTCTATGTGACATGCCAATCCCTGGATCGGTTCATTGGCCCACAATAGAATAAGATGAATAACATAGCAAAATATCCGTGTATCATAAATGACGATGATCCAGAGTACCATTATTACAATAAAATCTTAGCTCAAGGCTAGCTCAAATTATTCAGGTAGCAACATAAATAAAGCAAATCCTCCATTCTTCAAATTGCCCACAAGTGAACAAGTGCCGAGTGGAGTACCATGGCCTATATCAATTACTCAGAATCGGAATATCCTGCAACATGAAACATAGCAGCCCCGAAGGGTCAATACATGGAATGTATGGCAAGTAGAGCTAGTAAAAGAGACAATAGTGCTAACATCTACATGCATATCTGGCAAGTGGAGATGTGGCTAGCTTGCATTTGCAAATACCTTTGTCCTACTTTCATAAACAGTTTTTGATTTTCTTTGAAAAGATCCCAATTAAGTCAACCCAACAATATTAAAGCAATTATGAAATTAGAATGAGCGAGAAACATGTCATGGAATCAATACCAAGCAACTCAGTTGTCCATAACCGGGGACACGGCTAATCGATTAGATTATGCACCCTGCAGGGGTTAGTACACTTTACGCATGTGACTTGGCCAGCCCAGCTCATACCATCACTCTCATTTTGGGTGATGATAGGGAGAAGTCCAAGAAGAGACTTTTCGGGAAGTAGCTCCCCAATCCCGACGCGCACCGGTCCAACCTACCAAAATTCTACATCTCTGGATACGCGGGTTCGAGTTACCATAACCTACTAAGTCCAACCAACCGCCCATTCCATTATTGGCACATGGTTGTACACGTAAGCTACAGAATAAAGAAGTCAATCATTTTCTCTTGATACCTGGGTGCCTTTCCGCAATGAAACCACCAAAATTTATCAATCCCATCACACCCAGGAGGTTCATTGATTAAGTTGTTTTAGTTTTTGCAAGCCAACACTTTTGGAAACAACTTTCAGTGATGTAACCCAACCCTCGTTCATCATAGCATGGCTAAGCACATCTACCAATGGTGGTTCATCTACAAGGAAGGCCCTACCACATAATAGGACATAGCATAGCGATAGTATCATCCTACACATGCATCTACAAAATACACGACAATGCATTGAAAATAGTAGGACAATATCATGAACAAAATAGCATCTACTTGCCTTGGTTGTAGCGGTCGGAAGAACAATCCACACACGAGCAAGCGTTGCACTCGTCACAATCTACACGATACAATTGCAATCATAAACAAACAATACACAAGCATATGCAACAAGGATGATGCGTGAATGCATGCATGACAAGTGGATTGATGCTACAACAGCACCACATAATCCTATTCAGTAAAGCTACTGATTGCATGCATGGAAAATAGTTTTAGCGCAAGGAAAACTATTAAGCAAAATATAATGCTCAAACTAGAGCTAGAACCCAAATAATTCACTACCAATAGTATACTGTTTGTAAAATCTTGGTAAAATTCTACTGTATAGGCATTGCTATTTAGGAACAGTACCAATTGGAATTACTCAAAAAGGAATTATAAAACTCCCTGAGTAATTAAAATACTGCAGAAAGACACTAAATAGTTTCTACAGAAGTTTTTACTGTAAGCCTATCCTTTTAATTCACTTTGAGATTCCCCTTGTTCTACTGAATCTAGGGACATATCATATGCAATTTTTGGAGTTACAGATCTTTTTCTACGAATTAATTACCCCAAAAAGGCCATTAACTCATTTAATTAATCTGGACAAAATCTTGCTGCAAAAGTGTGAAACAATGATACAGCAAGATTCTACACGACTTACTGAATCCACACATATTTTATTTGCAATTTTTGGCCCAGTAGATTAATTACTACGCAATTTACAAGGTTCTACAAGTTTCTGCCAAATAAATCAATTAGGAAAATTACCCAGCCAACCTTGACTGTTGACTGGCCCACGTGGCGGCTGACTGGGCGCTGACTGTGCGGTTGACCACTCAGCGCCTGGGGCTGACCGGTCAATGGCCGATCTGGGCCGTTGGCCACAGATCGTGCGGCCAGGGAGGTGCCGCGGCGGCGGGGCTTACCGGCGGGCGGCGGCTCAGGGCGGCGGTCCGGCGGTGGTGTCGGCGTGGGGGGTGTAACATCCCTAAAATCATAATTTCAAAGTTTGCATATCATTCATGCATGCATATAGATTTGAGAACAATTTCAAACTCATTTTAGAAAAACAGAAGCACAAAGTGCTATGATTTTATGTGAGCAGATTTAAATCAAATGGCCATCCCCGTTTGAGAAGTTTGAATGATTTTAAACCTAGCTTGTTTGTCCTCCTTATAGAAAGGATTGAGAGTGGTTTGAACCAAATTTTACAATTTGGAAATAGTTTCAAAAACCATTTCTCAAATTTTGCAAACCAAGTGCCAAGTCTCTGATATTTTGTTCTCCAAGCTTGACCAAGCCTTTGCAAAGCAACCACATGAATTTGTGCCTATATTTGGGACTACTGCTCACTGCAAAAATCCCAAGAATATTTGAATTCAAATGAAACTTGAATTCATTTGAAAATCAATTCAGAAAATCGAAACAGAAAAAGAAAAGGAGTAAACAAAAGAAAAGGGCCAGGCGCCACCAATCTGGCCCAGCAGCAGAACATGCCCAATTAGCCCACCCAGGCCATTTCTTTCTCTCTCGCACGCGCGAGCGCACCCACACAGCCGCTGACAGCCAGACCCCACCTCCCCTTCGCGCGCTTCGCTGACGAGCGGGCCCTCTCCACGTCAGCTTCGTCTTCCCCAGATTCCGCGCACGAACTCCGCCGCTGCCCGTTGCTGCACTGATTTCGCGAGGTTAATTGGCATTGATGCAGCAAGCGTTTCTTGTCGAGCCTCTGGCTATAAAATCCCCATATCCTCGCGACCATTTCCCCCCAAACAATTTCTCCTTCACGCCACTAGGCTGCCCACAGCTCGCACGATGCCGCCGCTGTTCCGACGACTGCGCCGACGAATTCCGGTGAGCCCCGTGTTCCCCTCTGTCTCTAGTTCATGCTATCAAGTTCAGCGAGTCTTTGCGCACCTATTGACACTCCCCATTTGCCCTCGCATGATCCGTAGCTCCAACAACGTCGACGACTGGCCGCCACCGTTCTCTGCACGAACTCCGGCGACCTCCCTCCGTAAGTAGCCACCGCCCCTTGCCCTCTGACTGATACGCCTAAAATCCTCATCGTCTTGCGCATCTGACAGTACCCCTATTTTGGCTTAGCGCGACGAGGAACCTCGCCAACATCGACGACTGACCGTGGCCGACGTATTCGCAAACTCCGGCGAGAAATCTCCGAAGAACCCGTGCGCCCCTTCCCAAGCCATCGCCACCTTGAGCATCAGCAGCCTCCTGCGGTTCTGGTAAGAATCTCCTTCCTTCCCCGGGCGACCTGGAACGCCGGCACCACCGCTGACTAACGCGCCGCCGCCAGCCGCCACCGCTAGCGCCGCTTGAGTTGGGTCGTTTGATCCAGGACCGTCAGATCTGGATCCAACGCGTAGATTTAGATCACTTAACGAATCATTTTTGGTAGATCTAGGCCGTGTGTTTTAAACAGATCCTATGGCTCGCGAGCGTGATCCGGAACGAACCGGTACGCGCCAATAGAATCATGACGCGTGGCTAGGGTTGGAATTAAAACAGAATTTCAAATCAGATTTAGATCCAAATTTCAAAAGGCTATAACTTTTGATTCCCACGTTAGATTTTTACAAACTTTATACCGTTGGAATCAGGGAGACAAGCCCTTTCTGAATCTGCAATGTGTTTAACAAAAAGTTTCTGTTAAAATGCCTTTTTATGCAGAAACATGTTTAGGACTATTTTGAGTATGGAATTTGTTTAGTAAATTGTTTTAGTGCTAATAGGTTTAGTTAGCAAGTTTTTGACTTGGTTATGTTCCTGTATCATGCACTTGCCTAGTGGAGTTTTCAAAAATCATCACTTAGCATTTTCTTGCATGCATGCATTCATATTTTTGTTTGTATATGAATTGTGTGTAATTCTGTGCTACAAATTTTTGTGTATATTTTGCTAGTGACTGTGATTGTGAAGAGTGCTGCTCTCCCCATTACCAAGGCAAGTGGTACTTCATGAATATTTCCATCCCTATATTTTGTATAAGCATTAGAAATATTTTGCTAAGTCTTGCATGTTACTTTTGCCAAATGCTATGTTGGGAAATCCTAAGTAGTTGTAGAATTGTAGAATTGCTAGGAATTTTCCTAAGTTAAGATACTATGCCATGCTTAGCCTAGCTAGTAGCAAACAAGGGTTGGTAAAATTATATACATGCTATGATGAAAATATTTCTAAGTCTTTTGGTCTTATGTTTTCTTAATAAAAACAACTAAGTCAATGAACCTCCTGGGTGGAATGGGACTTGAATGGTGGTTTTTGGTTGAGTGGTTACACAAGGCCCATGGACATGGTTTACCTTGTGTATCACACTTGTGGTATGCCACCCAGGCACAAAGGGATTTGGAGGCCAAGTGTTGAGAAGCTTATAGTGCAACCACTTGGCAATATGGGCTCTGCCTTGATCATATAGGTTGCTAGAACTTAGTCATTTGGACAGTTGGTGGTAGTGGGATGATAGGTTGGAACGCGTCCATTTGGCTAAGGGAAGGCTTCTGAAAGGTCCTGTCTTGGGAAACCAAGTCTGGTGGGGAAAGTGCACAACCTCTGCAGATGGAAAATCTAAGTACTTAGCCAAGTCCATGGCAATGGACAATTGAGCATCAAGACATGGAAGCTACAAGAATCTCATCACTCCAACTTCTAAAGTAAAAATTGTGGGTGAACAAGGGTGAAGGACCCCAATGTCTATTGGTGGTTTCTTGGGAAAGTTTTTGACAAAGAAAAACTTAGTGATTTCAACTAATAGGAAAAACCTATTTTCAAGCAAAGCAAGCCAAGCTACACTTAGCCAAAATGCATATAGTAATATAGTCCACCTAAAAATTTACTAAGGTATCACTTGCCAATACTATTCCATAATATTGACCCACTGTGGCTGTAACTTGTGATGTTGCAGGTTACTCCGATGATGATTAGGTGTCATGAGTCTACACTCAACATGCTTGCCTGTGGCACATGAAGATGAAGACTTGTGTTTATTTACTTACTCCCAAAACTCTTGTATTAGGCCTATGGCCTTGAGTTGTAAAAGACTATGTTTTATCTCTGGAATGGATGTAATAAATGACCTTTGTATCTGTGTACTTCATCTTAAACTGTGGATGCTAGCAATGATCCAGGGACTAGCATTGCAATCACAGGGATCCTTTTCCTTTACAAAGGCGGGATCTTACAGATGGTATCAGAGCACTGTGTTGCCTGTAGGATTATGACCCTAGGATTGGAAAACCACTAAGGAAAAATTTTCAACTACTTCTACACTTGTCTATTCTTCTCGTAAACTTTTCTAATCTTCTCATTCGCATCTCTATTTGTAGATGAACTCCATCAACGAAGCTGTGAAGAAGGGACCACTCATGACCATGACCTTGGAGTGTGAAACTGAGTTTCCCAAAATTCTCAAGGGCCTCATGGTGACAATGGAAGCACATGGTGCACCTGTGTACAAAGGCTTTCCAGTGATGGATGAAGGAGTGGAGTACTGGTGGGTGCAACTTCACTTGTACAAAAACAAGGAAGACAACCACAAATAAAGAGGATTCTGCATGTACACTAACACTGTGATGCACACCACATTCTTTGAGTCAGCAAGAGAAGCAGCTTGGAGGACTATCAAAGAACTAAGTGCTAGAGTCAAGTGCAGAATGCTCAACCTCCAAAAAGACTTAGAGAAAGAGAATGAACATACCCAAGAGTTGGAAGCCACCAACCAAACCCTAAGAGGAGACATTATAGACTTAGTGATGGAATCATGTGAGCAAAATAGGTTGATTGCCTCTAGGAACATTGTGTTAGCCAACAGATCCAGTGAGATAGGATTGTAAACGCACTTCGTTAGTTGGACCACCACCTATCACCTTATTTTCCAAAATGATACCTTAAATAAATAAATAAGTTTGGACCTTGGTTGATGTAATGAATTCATGTATGCATGACTTGTGTGATTTTGTGTTCCAAGGATGTGTATGTGATATTTGTCTTTGTTTTATCTTAAATAGTGTTGTTCTAACTTTTCTATCTTATTAATAGATGCCTATTACCATCAGCACTGTTGAGGAGTTCGAGGTTACCCGCTTTGGTGCTCGTATCGTTGAGCTTACCACTTTGCTCGATCTTCCTCTTCCCACCATCATGGTGCATCCACTCACCAAGTTCGAGAGGAAGGACCTCTGGGGCTTCAAGGTGAACCAGCCCGGACGCCAGATAGAGCCTACTACGGAGGCCATCATCTTCAAGCTTATGCACGATGACAGGGAGAGAGGCATGGAGGTAGTCATGCATGACATGATAGGACGCCTGCTAGGCCGTCACTCCCGACAGGTTAGAGGCACCCACTTCCACGTCTTCGGAAGACGTGATGATGATGGAGAGTCCATCGACTTCGAGGACGACTCGAGGGACGCAGCAGAGCCGATACGTCTCTATCTCCAGGACTTAGAGTCTCTCATTAGGCACGTGGACACGGACAGGACCAATGTCATGCTCAGTAATGACGAGCTTCAGGTGCAGCTTCGCGAGAAGGACAAGCTTTTCGCACAGCAGGACGAGATAGTCAAGGAAATGGAGGCGAAGTTCGAGACCTAGGACCGGAAGTTCAAGAGTCAGGAGAAACGCGTCCAGGATAGGAACAAGAAGATCCGGGACATGACTAAAGAACTGAAGTCCAAGGACTTCGAGCTAGAGCAGCAGCAGATGGTGATTGAGAGGCTTCGCTCCCAGAAGAGGGCTCTCAAGACCAAGATTGAGTCCTTGACCACTACTATTGAGGATAACAAGACCACGATGGAGAATGCAGGTCTTACCTTTGTCGAGGAGGAGATTGATGCTGATGAGTAGACTTGACTACTCGTTTATCTTTCATTATCGTACTTGTTATTTGTGAACTTATTATTGGACCATCCGACATGTGGATGGCTTGCCACTTGTGTGTTTTATTTTGAGAACTTGTTATCTGGTTGTTGAACTTTTATCTTTGTGTTGCATGCTATGTGTTTGCTTGTGATGTAATGTGCATAAAACATCTATGGGTATCTCATTCTTATCTCTATTTGAACAAACCACAGATGCCTCCCCGTCGCGCAAACCCCAACCCCAACAACATTACTCCAGAAATGCAGCAAATGATGAATGCTCAAACACAGCTCATGCAGATGATGACAACATTCATCCAAAACCAGAATAATAACAAAAAAACAACCCCAATAACAACAACAACAACCCTTCGGGCTTTGATATGCTCACCAGATTTCTGCGTTTGAGGCCAGCTAAGTTCTCGGGGAAGACTGATCCCATGGTGGCCAATGATTGGCTACGTTCTGTAAACAAGGACTTAGTGACCGTGGGCTGCACGGACGCTGAAAAGGTCAGATTTGCAGCACATATGCTGGAAGGGCCAGCTGCCACATGGTGGGATAACTTCCAAATCACCACTCCTATAGATGAGGTGACTTGGGCTATCTTTGAAGATGGCTTCCGCACTGCTCATATCTCATCAGGAATAATGAGCCTGAAAAAGAAGGAGTTCCACAATCTGAAGCAACGCCACCGCAGCGTGGCCGAATACATTGAAGAGTTCAACAATCTGGCGCGTTATGCACCGGATGAGGTTGACACAGATGCCAAAAGAAAGGAAAAATTTCTGGAAGGCTTGAATGATGAGCTGAATCTTCAGCTGGCTGTGGCATATGTTCCCACTTATCAGTCGCTCTGTGACAAGGCTGCTATATTGGAGAACAAAATGAAGCAAGTCGAGAGTAGGAAGAGGAAACACTCCGACAAGCACAGCTCGGGATCGTCTCACAAACGATCTCACTATGATGACAGTGGAAGCTCAGGATCCCATAAGCATGGGAAATTCAACAAGGACCACAACCACAACCTTCATGACAATAAGCATCACCGCAGTCATGACAATGACAAGTACAAGAACCACAAGAGTGGACATAAGAGCCACCACAGTGGAAATGGTAGTGGAAGTGGAAGTCAGCCTGCTAAAAGGGACATCAGTCAGGTTGAATGCTTCAAATGCAAGAAGATGGGACACTATGCAAATAAGTGCCCCGAAAAGAAAGTTGAAGGACCTGTCAAGCCCAACCCTTTCCAGAAAGGTCAGGTGAACCACATGATGTGGAGGAGGTCTATGAGGAACCTGATGCTGTTGCTAGTAAGTTCAGACTCAATTCCATTCCAGCATTTGTACTCTTTGATACTGGTGCATCTCATTCATTCATATCAAGAGCATTTGTTGAACGAAATGAACTACCGGTAGAAACTATTGGGTGTCCTATAAAAGTAAGTTCTCCTGGTGGAGAAATGATAGTGAATTCAGGATGCCATGACCTAGTCATAGAATTTGGGAAGTACAAGTTTCCCGTTAACTTGATAATATTCAACTCCCATGGTTTAGATGTCATTCTGGGAATGGACTGGATGACTAAGTACAAAGGAGTGATAGATTGTGCTAGTCATACTGTCTCACTCACAACTCCGGAAAATAAAAGGATCAGATTCAAGACCAGCTTTGGAGCAAAGAGGAGTATGCTAAATTCTCTTAAGGGGGTTAGCATGGACAGTGTGCCAATTGTGTGTGAGTATTCGGATGTGTTCCCGGAAGAATTACCAGGAATGCCACCAGATAGAGATGTGGAGTTTCTGATAGATTTGGTATCAGGTTCTGGACCAATAGCAAAGAGACCATACAAAATGTCAGTTGATGAACTGAAGGAGCTCAAGAAGCAACTAGGAGAACAGTTGCAGAAAGGATTTATTCAACCAAGTTCTTCATCTTGGGGAGCCCCAGTCTTGTTTGTGGAGAAGAAGGATAGAAGTCAAAGGTTATGCATAGATTACCGTTCACTCAACGAGGTGACTATCAAGAACAAATATCCTTTGCCAAGAATCAATGACTTGTTTGATCAGCTTGAAGGAGCCTGTGTGTTCTCAAAAATTGATCTCGGGTCAGGCTATTTTCAACTCAAGATAAGGGAGCAAGACATACCTAAAACATCATTCACCACAAGGTATGGATTGTATGAGTACACCGTAATGCCTTTTGGCTTAACCAATGCTCCAGCATACTTCATGAATATGATGAACAAGGTGTTCATGGAATTTCTTGACAAGTTTGTTGTCGTATTCATCGATGACATCTTAGTCTACTCCAAGAGCAAAGAAGAGCATGAAGGACATTTGCGTTTGATACTTGAGAAATTGAGAGAGCATAAACTTTATGCCAAATTCAGCAAGTGTGAGTTTTGGTTAGTAGAAGTTGGTTTTCTTGGTCATGTTATGACAAAGGATGGTGTAGCAGTTGATCCTGCTAAGGTTTCAGCTGTGACTGAATGGGAATCTCCCAAGAATGTGAAAGAAGTTCGTAGTTTCCTTGGCTTAACAGGTTACTACAGAAGGTTTATTGAGAATTTCTCAAAGGTTGCTAAGCCAATGACTGAATTATTGAAGAAAGACAAGAAGTTTGCTTGGTCTAAAGGTTGTGAAGTCAGCTTTCAGGAGTTGAAGAAAAGACTTGTAACAGCACCAGTTCTATGTCTGCCAGATTGGGAAAAGGATTTCCAAGTATATTGTGATGCATCTCATCAAGGTTTGGGGGCCGTACTTATGCAAGACGGTAAAGTTGTGGCTTATGCCTCGAGACAACTCAAAACTCATGAGGTGAACTATCCTACTCATGATTTAGAGTTAGCCTCTGTCGTCCATGCACTCAAAACATGGAGACATTACCTTTTGGGAAAGCGTTGTGAAGTGTTCACGGACCACAAAAGTCTGAAGTATATCTTCACCCAAAAGGAAATCAATATGAGACAAAGAAGATGGTTAGAGCTTATCAAGAATTATGACTTAAGTTTGCAATACCACCCCAGTAAAGCAAATGTTGTAGCGGATGCTCTAAGTCGTAAGGTATTTGTAAATGGCCTTACCAAAGGAGAATTGCCAGATGATTTGTGTACCTAATTCAGAGAACTCAGATTGGAGATTGTGCCTGAAGGACATCTCATGACTTTGGATGTTCAACCCACTTTGTTGGACAAGATCCGAGAAGCTCAGAAGACCGATAAGGAAATTGATGAGATCAAGAAAAATATTGGCCAAGGGAAAGCTAAAAATTTCCATGAAGACGAACAGGGTACTTTATGGCATGGGAAACGTATCTGTGTTCCACAAGATCCGGAGTTACGGAAACTAATTTTGCAGGAAGCACACAACTCTCCGTATTCTATTCATCCGGGTAACACCAAAATGTACATGGACATGAAAGAAAGATTTTGGTGGAACAATCTCAAGAGAGACATCGCCGAACATATTGCTTTGTGTGATGTATGTAGTAGAGTAAAGGCGGAGCATCAGATACCAGCAGGTTTGCTTCAACCACTACCAATTCCTGATTGGAAATGGGACAAGATTGGTATGGATTTCATTACCGGATTACCAAGGACCAGATCGGGATATGATTCCATATGGGTAGTAGTGGATCGCTTAACTAAAGTGGCTCATTTCATACCCGTGAAAACAACTTATACAAGTGCCAAGTTAGCCAAAATCTACCTGAGTAGAATTGTATGTCTACATGGTGTGCCCAAAAGTATTGTGTCCGATAGAGGAACTCAATTCACTTCCCATTTTTGGAGACAGCTACATGAGTCATTGGGAACGAGGTTGGAATTCAGCACTGCTTTTCATCCTCAAACCGATGGACAAACAGAAAGGACAAATCAAATTCTGGAAGACATGTTGAGGGCATGTGCCCTAGATTATGGAGCAAGTTGGGACGAAAGTCTGCCTTACGCGGAATTTTCTTACAACAACAGCTATCAAGCCAGCATTGAGATGGCACCGTTTGAATTTCTCTATGGAAGAAAGTGTACCACCCCGTTGCTATGGAATGGTGTGGGAGAAAGAAGTTTATTCGGGCCAGATCTTATCAAAGAAGCCAAAGAGAAAGTCAAATTGGTTAAGGACAGGTTGAAGATAGCATAGTCCCGACAGAAAAGCTACGCAGATCCTAAGCGTAGAGAAGTCACCTACGAGGTTAGTGATATGGCTTATCTTAGAGTATCACCACTCCGTGGAGTGAAAAGATTCGGAGTCAAAGGAAAGTTGGCACCAAGATATGTTGGGCCATTCAAGATTCTGAGTCGCAAAGGAGAAGTTTCTTATGAAATTGAACTGCCAGTATCTCTGTCAGCAGTCCATAATGTGTTTCATGTGAGTCAGCTTAAGAAATGTCACCCAGAAATGGAAGAAACTTCCTTGAAGGATACCATACCATTGGAGGAAGTACAACTAGAAAATGACCTCACATATGAGGAGAAACCTATCAAGATTCTTGAGACCGCAGAAAGAGCCACAAGGACAAAGACTATCAAGTTTTGCAAAGTGCAATGGAATCATCATACCGAAGAGGAAGCAACATGGGAAAGAGAAGATGATCTTCGGAAAGACCACCCTCACCTATTTGCTAGCCAATCCGAATCTCGAGGGCGAGATTCACCTTAAGGGGGTTAGATTTGTAACATCCCTAAAATCATAATTTCAAAGTTTGCATATCATTCATGCATGCATATAGATTTGAGAACAATTTCAAACTCATTTTAGAAAAACAGAAGCACAAAGTGCTATGATTTTATATGAGCAGATTTAAATCAAATGGCCATCCCCGTTTGAGAAGTTTGAATGATTTTAAACCTAGCTTGTTTGTCCTCCTTATAGAAAGGATTGAGAGTGGTTTGAACCAAATTTTACAATTTGGAAATAGTTTCAAAAACCATTTCTCAAATTTTGCAAACCAAGTGCCAAGTCTCTGATATTTTGTTCTCCAAGCTTGACCAAGCCTTTGCAAAGCAACCACATGAATTTGTGCCTATATTTGGGACTACTGCTCACTGCAAAAATACCAAGAATATTTGAATTCAAATGAAACTTGAATTCATTTGAAAATCAATTCAGAAAATCGAAAAAGAAAAAGAAAAGGAGTAAACAAAAGAAAAGGGCCAGGCGCCACCAATCTGGCCCAGCAGCAGAACAGGCCCAATTAGCCCACCCGGGCCATTTCTTTCTCTCTCGCACGCGCGAGCGCACCCACACAGCCGCTGACAGCCAGACCCCACCTCCCCTTCGCGCTCTTCGCTGACGAGCGGGCCCTCTCCACGTCAGCTTCGTCTTCCCTAGATTCCGCACACGAACTCCGCCGCTGCCCGTTGCTGCACTGATTTTGCGAGGTTAATTGGCATTGATGCAGCAAGCGTTTCTTGTCGAGCCTCTGGCTATAAAATCCCCACATCCTCACGACCATTTCCCCCCAAACAATTTCGCCTTCACGCCACCAGGCTGCCCACAGCTCGCACGACGCCGCCGCTATTCCGACGACTGCGCCGACGAATTCCGGTGAGCCCCGTGTTCCCCTCTGTCTCTAGTTCATGCTATCAAGTTCAGCGAGTCTTTGCGCACCTATTGACACTCCCCATTTGCCCTCGCATGATCCGTATCTCTAGCAACATCGACGAATGGCCGCCACCGTTCTCTGCACGAACTCCGGCGACCTCCCTCCGTAAGTAGCCACCACCCCTTGCCCTCTGACTGATACGCCTAAAATCCTCATCGTCTAGCGCATCTGACAGTACCCCTATTTTGGCTTAGCGTGACGAGGAACCTCGCCAACGTCGACGACTGACCGTGGCCGACGTATTCGCAAACTCCGGCGAGAAATCTCCGAAGAACCCGTGCGCCCCTTCCCAAGCCATCGCCACCTTGAGCATCAGCAGCCTCCTCCGGTTCTGGTAAGCATCTCCTTCCTTCCTCGGGCGACCTGGAACGCCGGCACCGCCGCTGACTGACGCGCCGCCGCCAGCCGCCGCCGCTAGCACCGCTCGAGTTGGGTCGTTTGATCCAGGACCGTCAGATCTGGATCCAACGCGTAGATTTAGATCACTTAACGAATCGTTTTTGGTAGATCTAGGCCGTGTGTTTTAAACAGATCCTACGGCTCGCGAGCGTGATCCGGAACGAACCGGTACGCGCCAATAGAATCATGACGCGTGGCTAGGGTTTGAATTAAAACATAATTTCAAATCAGATTTAGATCCAAATTTCAAAAGGCTATAACTTTTGATTCCCACGTTAGATTTTTACAAACTTTATACCGTTGGAATCAGGGAGACAAGCCCTTTCTGAATCTGCAATGTGTTTAACAAAAAGTTTCTGTTAAAATGCCTTTTTATGCAGAAACATGTTTAGGACTATTTTGAGTATGGAATTTGTTTAGTAAATTGTTTTAGTGCTAATAGGTTTAGTTAGCAAGTTTTTGACTTGGTTATGTTCCTGTATCATGCACTTGCTTGGTGGAGTTTTCAAAAATCATCACTTAGCATTTTATTGCATGCATGCATTCATATTTTTGTTTGTATATGAATTGTGTGTAATTTTGTGCTACAAATTTTTGTGTAGATTTTGCTAGTGACTGTGATTGTGAAGAGTGCTGCTCTCCCCATTACCAAGGAAAGTGGTACTTCATGAATATTTCCATCCCTATATTTTGTATAAGAATTAGAAATATTTTGCTAAGTCTTGCATGTTACTTTTGCCAAATGCTATGTTGGGAAATCCTAAGTAGTTGTAGAATTGTAGAATTGCTAGGAATTTTCCTAAGTTAAGATACTATGCCATGCTTAGCCTAGCTAGTAGCAAACAAGGGTTGGTAAAATTATATACATGCTATGATGAAAATATTTCTAAGTCTTTTGGACTTATGTTTTCTTAATAAAAACAACTAAGTCAATGAATCTCCTGGGTGGTTTTTGGTTGAGTGGTTACACAATGCCCATCACTACAAGAAATGTGTCAACTTATGACGTTTTGGTAGTGACCATCTACAAAATCGTCTTAGAGTTATGAAGATTCCGCACTGGGTGGTCTTGGGAGGGCCAAAGCCTTAGTAAACTATGACGATCTTGCTCAAAACGTCGTAATTTTTTAAATGAAATCGTCATAATAAGTAGGCAGATCTAATAGACCGTTGGATGCGAACAAGATGGACGGGTAGGATGCTGATATGCGGGAACTTACATGGATCGATGACATGGCATACCCATCCCGCGCGCAGACCCCAAATATTTTCATAGGACGCGCGTGCTGGTCAAGCCAAAATCGCCACGTCCCCACCCTCCCAGCGAAACCTACTCCCCAACCCTAATCCTATCGTCGCCGCCCCTCCTTCTCCAGCGAGATCCGCACGCTGTCGCCGCCCTCCCCGCTCGCTCCAACCCTCCTCTCGCTCCGCTCTGGTACCCCCAGCACCCGCCTCGTCGGGGCAGTCGCGGCCAAGGAGACCGAGCTCGGCGGTGGTGGATTGGACGGCGACAACATGGGATCTGGGAGCGGTGGTTCCGGTGGGAGCGGTGGTTCCGGCAGGAGCGGTGGTTCCGGCGGGAGGTGGAGAGGAAGAAGGGGAGGAGAATATGGGGGAGGGGCTCTCCATGTCGCAGAAGCTCACCCTGCCGCCGGTTCTCCCTCTCCGATTTCCTCACCCATGGCGACCAAGATCCGGTGGTCCGTACGGATCGATCGCGGCGGCTTGGTCAGGAGGGAGATGGAGGGCGGGGTGGCTGCTGTCGCCGCTGCGGCGGCTGCGGCGGCGGCGGCGACTTCTTCTTCGGTGACCACGGCGGTGGCTCCACCGGGTCCACCGAGCAACGGAGCTGGCATGCCTGGGGCGGCGGCGTCTGCGGCGCCACCCCGTTCCTGCTGAAGACGTACGAGATGGTGGACGACCCGGGGACGGACGGCATAGTCTCCTGGGGCAAGGGGAACAACAGCTTCGTCGTCTGGAGCACGCCCGAGTTCGCAAGGGACCTCCTCCCCAAGTACTTCAAGCACAACAACTTCTCATCCTTCGTCAGGCAGCTCAACACCTACGTACGTTCTGTCCCCCTCTCCCTCTTCCTCCCTCCCTCACTCCCCGACCCTTCTCTGCTTTCTGCTCCCACTAGTTCGGTCCTGGGGATTCAGAGTCCAAAACTCAGGAGGTTTTCGAATTGCGTGAGGACGGGATTCTAGTGTAAATAGTGTGCGTTAGTCCCAAACATGGCCGTCTCACCGGAAATTTGAGGCCCTGTCTATTTTACTAGTATGGTGATGCTCTATGTTATTAGATTAGTTCTTGATGAATGTTTGGGAATGGGGTATCCATGATGAAACAGGTAGAAAGGTAATACAGGCAATCATGTTCTTGTTATTATTGTGGATCTGTGATTGCCAAAAAAACTCATATGATTTGATACTACTGTTAATCATTGTTTGCTAGATTAGAATTTAGAGAATTAATAGAATAATAAAAGAGACATTCCCTATTAAGTATTGATTCATGCATGTCCCAGTTGTCTCTGTTCTCATATTAAATTTTCCTAGTCCTATTTTCTCGATCCCGTAGTAGGGTTTTAGGTTGCTTAGTTTGTTACCTTTTGATTGTTGTGCTTCCGCTGATGTGCTTCTGCAATGGGTGTTTATAATTTAGCCATGGTGCCAATTCTTAAATGGAACAACAAGTGTTGTTTTTAAATAAACTATGCCCTCCTGGTTGGGGAAATTTTCTTAAATTGTCTTGATAAATAATATGACTTGGTACCTTTGTGTTTCTTTCAACCTTGAGTTGGCTGAGTATTGGCTTTGCCCTCCTGGATTATTCATGTGGGTTAACTTCTGCTGTTTCTTTTACTATAGTGCTTATAGAGATACCTAGGCCAAATCATTTCAGTAGAGCATATAAATAAACCTTGGCCAATTCATTTCAATTTTGTTCATGTAATATGTAATTTGTAATATGTCATTTGTTTGTCTACCATAATTTTGTTCATGGATTATTCCCATGCATGTTGATTTGGTCCAAGTATCCAGCAATTATTTTGCTGTTGCTTGAGGTGTACTAGCACCTCCGCGGTTGTCAAGGTCCTGCCCCTGTTGTGATGCCGACGCTTAGGATTATAGTCTCACCCCTTTGGATTCAGAATTAAAAAGACCCACCCATTTATCTTGCCTGTGTGTAAATGTGTTGTTCATGTGTCATAAATGAGATCTTGGAGCACCCATGTGTTGCCTTGGTAGCATCACTGTCTTGCCAAGAATTTTTGATAATCTTTGAAATGTTCTTTTATATCTAGTTTAGCTAAGACTAACTTGATTTTTCTTCATATCCTGATGCATGTAGACACGAGGACGGTTTGACTGTATCGTCCGCACTTGCAAGTCATTTGTTGCAATCCTCTACAGTCTAGATGTTCTTCTGCCTTATAATAAAATATGGTAGGACAAATACACTGTACTCTAAAAGAACTCAATCAATTATGTGGGTGTACACTGTATTAATTGCTGCTCCCATAAGATGTGATTTATGTAGCATTTTTGATTGCCATTTATCTCATTGTTCAGCTATTGGTTTCACAAACAACATAGTTGAAGTTATGTCACAGTATTGATTACTGTTGTACTCATGTAGAATTATTGTTGCCTGCATTTTCCATTATATCATCCTATTCTGTTATTTACTTGTCTTGTCCTAGGTTGTGTGCTTCCCTCTGGTTTGTAATGTGCCATGTGGTCTGACTACAACTATTGCATTTGTTTGCTTGCGCAGCTGTTGATCTGGTATTGATTATGTCTGTCACGGGAAACATATGGCACGGGAAGCATCGCCACCCATCTCCCTCTCTCCCCATCACCATCTGCTCATCCTCCTCTAATCCTTTGTATTTGTTGAAGCAGGATCCCACGATGTCGATCTCCCTGCAGAGTTGCGTGCTGCCTCAAAGGCTCCTCCACCAGATCACCTCCGGCTTGGTCTTCCTCGCCGACGCCAGCACGTGCGTGCTTCGCGAGAAGGGCACTAAATCTGGCGTCTCTAGCGTCGTCTGGGTGACATGGTTACTGATGGCGCCAAGACCAACACACCTGCGCTCCGGCTCGATGGTATGTGCACCTTCATCACCCTCGCCCCCATCATGTATGTATTGTTCCCCCATATCTGTCCGCTTCTCTGAATTTTGTTTTGTTTGATTCCCCTCTCGATCATGGTGGATTCCCTTATGATTTTTTTGTCTGATTCCCTTCGACAAGCTGCTCCTCCAGCTGCTGCTCAAGGCATCACGGGACAAGCAATCCGTGGCCGAGGAGGCTGAGAAGGCGATGTGCGCCATGTCCACGTCCATGCCTCACCTGCTGCTGCTAAAGAAGCTCGGGGCCTATGTCCACCACTCCAACCTCATGGTCAGGGCCAAGGCCACAGTCGCCAAGTCGCATGGATCGGCAACGCCACGACCTGCTACTGCTGGTCACCTCCAAAACGAGCGGCTGCTAGTCAGGTCCCTCTCCTCCTTGTTAGATTTTGTTTATTTCTTGTAATTATCTGCATGTGCTCCCTCCGTGTAAAATACTTGGTCATGTGTATGTTAGCTTGACAATCCCTAACAATTTAGTGCCGATCTTGTAGAAGTTTTATTCATGGTCATGTGTATGTTAGATTATCAAGTTTTATTCATTAACCGAGCTTGTAGAAGTTTGTAAATATAAGGCAATGGTCAAGCTCAGTTTTGCTAGTAGTTGGATAAATTGGGTATGCATGTAGATCATTAGTTGTAGTTAAGGGAGAACTCCTGACGTCCTTAATTTGAACACACCGCAAGCATCACTAGTCTGGTAGTGTAAATATGAGTGCTCTTTTAATAGGGTTAGTTTGAGTCTTATGACTCTTACTCTTACATGATCCAGGGGCATTTGATCATACTCGGAATTATTCTGCTATCATTCATCATGTACCATGCCAGTGTTATCTTCAGTTCAGTGGCTTACAAAGCTACTCCATGTAATATCATGTACAATGCCAATGTTAGCTTCAGTTCAGTGGCTTACAAAGCTACTCCATGTAATATATCATGTACCATGCCAATGTTATCTTTAGTTCAGTGGCTTACAAAGCTAATCCATGTAATATCATGTTAATTATTAAACGAGTTCTTGGAGTGGTGCTTGTAAATGAGTTATACAAGATCCATAGTATTTACAGTGATAGGAATGAGTGAATAGAACTTTTTCAAATCTGATTTAAACTTAATCAAATGATTAGAAAGCTTTTGTGGATATGAAACCACTGATTATGAATGCTAATACATTATGTAAATTTTCTGCTACCCCTATTCTGGATTGCTAGAACTATATGTAAAATTTGCTGCTACCCATATTCTGAAACTACAAGCTTTGTTCATGTTTCAGCTGATCGTGCTGGAGTGGAGCTGCACCACTTCGGGAGAGCGGAGGAGCTTGTTCGTGCAGCGATCCGAGGAGCTTGTCCGAGGTGTTGCAATTGGTGCTATTTGCTAATAAGTGAATGTAAATACTGAATTGTAATCTTGGATGTGCATTTGTGAGCCTGCTATTTGCTGATAAATTATCTGCATGCTGTGTATTTGCTGAAAATGGTGTATTTTATTGATGTATTTGGAAACTCTGGTGTATTTTCTCGATTTATTGCATGGCTGAAGCAATTCCAGAAATGAAAATGCAAATTCTAGTTAACAAATAGCAGAAATCTGGACTAGATGAAATATATTTGGGATCTAAAAAGGCTGTGGCCCAAAATATATTGTAACAAATCTGAAAATAAATAAGTGTACCGTAAGAAGGCAAGGCCCAAAAGTGACAAACCTAAAAAGGACAAGGCCTAGCAAATAAAAGGCTAGAATTATTGGGCCAGCCCATTTAGATCACTAAAATGGACTGGGCTGATTTTGATTTAAGACGATTTCATTTCGTCACAATTTTGCCACGTAGGATCTGAGATGGCCTGGCTAGATGGTCCATGACGATATTGGATCGTCATAGACGTTATGACGATTCAATATCGTCATAGACGGTTATGACGATTTTACCAAAAACGTCGTTATAGTTCATTTGCGACGCCCAGCTTTCGACGATCTCAAAATCTTCATAGAATCGTCATAAACGGACTACTATGACAATTCTGTGACGAAAATTGAGGGTCATATATAGACAGATTCCTTGTAGTGCATGGACATGGTTTACCTTGTGTATCACACTTGTGGTATGCCACCCAGGCACAAAGATATTTGGAGGCCAAGTGTTGAGAATCTTATAGTGCAACCACTTGGCAATATGGGCTCTGCCTTGATCATATAGGTTGCTAGAACTTAGTCATTTGGACAGTTGGTGGTAGTGGGATGATAGGTTAGAACGCGTCCATTTGGCTAAGGGAAGGCTTCTGAAAGGTCCTGTCTTGGGAAACCAAGTCTGGTGGGGAAAGTGCACAACCTCTGCAGATGGAAAATCTAAGTACTTAGCCAAGTCCATGGCAATGGAAAATTGAGCATCAAGACATGGAAGCTACAAGAATCTCATCACTCCAACTTCTAAAGTAAAAATTGTTGGTGAACAAGGGTGAAGGACCCCAATGTCTATTGGTGGTTTCTTGGGAAAGTTTTTGACAAAGAAAAACTTAGTGATTTCAACTAATAGGAAAAACCTATTTTCAAGCAAAGCAAGCCAAGCTACACTTAGCCAAAATGCATATAGTAATATAGTCCACCTAAAAATTTACTAAGGTATCACTTGCCAATACTATTCCAAAGTGTTGACCCACTGTGGTTGTAACTTGTGATGTTGCAGGTTACTCTGATGATGATTAGGTGTCATGAGTCTACACTCAACATGCTTGCCTGTGGCACATGAAGATTGTGATTAGGTGTCATGAGTCTACACTCAACATGTTATGTGTGTAATTTGTTGCTACCAATCTTTGTGTAGACTTTGGTGCTAGTGATTGTGATTGTGAAGAGTGCTACTCTCCCAACTACCAAGGCAAGTGGTACTTCATGAATAATTCTGTCCCTGTATTTTATACTAAGCATTAGAAATATTTTGCTAAGTCTTGCATGTTATTATTTTGCCTATATGCCATGTTGGGAAATCCTAAGTAATTGTAGAATTGCTAGGAAATTTCTAAGTTAAGTTACTATCTATGCCATGCTTAGCCTAGCTAGTAGCAAACAAGGGTTGGTGAAATATACATGCTATGATGAAAATATTTCTAAGTCTTTGGACTTGTTTTGCTTAATAAAACAACTAAGTCAATGAATCACCTGGGTGGAAAGGGACTTGATTGGTGGTTTTGGTTGAGTGGTTACACAAGGCCCATGGCTATGGTTTACCTTGTGTATCTCACTTGTGGTAAGCCACCCAGGAACAAAGAGATTTTAGAGGCCAAGTGTTGAGAAGCTTCTAGTGCAGCCACTTGGCAATATGGGCTCTGCCTGGATCACATAAGTTGCTAGAACTTAGCCATTTGGACAGTTGGTGGTAGTGGGAATGATAGGTTGGAGCGCGTCCATTTGGTCTAAGGGAAGGCTTCTGAAAGGTCATGTCTTGGTGAAACCAAGTCTGGTGGGGAAAGTGCACAACCTCTGCAGATGGAAAAATCTAAGTACTTAGCCAAGTCCATGGCAATGGACAACTTGAGCATCAAGGCATGGAAGCTATCAAGAATCTCCTCATCCCAATTTCTAAGTAAAAAATTGTGGGTGAACGAGGGTGAAGGACCTCAATGTCTATTGGTGGTTCCTTGGGAAAAGTTTTGACAAAGAAAAACTTAGTGATTTCAACTAATAGGAAAAACCTATTTTGAGCAAAGCAAGCCAAGCTACACTTAGCCAAATTTGCATATAGTATCTAGTCCACTTAAAATATACTAAGGTATCACTTGCCAATACTATTCCAAAGTATTGACCCACTGTGGCTGTAACTTGTGATGTTGCAGGTTACTCAGATGAGGATTAGGTGTCATGAGTCTACACTCAACATGTTTGCCTGTGGCACATGAAGATGAAGACTTATATTTATTTGCTTATTCAAACTCTTGTAATAGGCATGTGGCCTTTGAGTTGTAAAGACTATGTTTATCTCTGGAATGGATGTAATAAATGACCTTTGTATCTGTGTACTTCATCTTAAACTGTGGATGCTAGCATTGATCTAGGGACTAGAATTGCAATCACAGGGATCCTTTTCCTTTATAAAGGAGGGATCTTACAGTTGGTGGTAGTGGGAATGATAGGTTGGAGCGCGTCCATTTGGTCTAAGGGAAGGCTTCTGAAAGGTCTTGTATTGGTGAAACCAAGTCTGGTGGGGAAAGTGCACAACCTCTGCAGATGGAAAAATCTAAGTACTTAGCCAAGTCCATGGCAATGGACAACTTGAGCATCAAGGCATGGAAGCTATCAAGAATCTCCTCATCCCAATTTCTAAGTAAAAATTTGTGGGTGAACAAGGGTGAAGGACCTCAATGTCTATTGGTGGTTCCTTGGGAAAAGTTTTGACAAAGAAAAACTTAGTGATTTCAACTAATAGGAAAAACCTATTTTGAGCAAAGCAAGCCAAGCTACACTTAGCCAAATTTGCATATAGTATCTAGTCCACTTAAAATTATACTAAGGTATCACTTGCCAATATTATTCCAAAATATTGACCCACTGTGGCTGTAACTTGTGATGTTGCAGGTTACTCTGATGAGGATTAGGTGTCATGAGTCTACACTCAACATGTTTGCCTGTGGCACATGAAGATGAAGACTTATATTTATTTACTTATTCAAACTCTTGTAATAGGCCTGTGGCCTTTGATTTGTAAAGACTATGTTTATCTCTGGAATGGATGTATTAAATGACCTTTGTATCTGTGTACTTCATCTTAAACGGTGGATGCTAGCAATGATCCAGGGACTAGCATTGCAATCATAGGGATCCTTTTCCTTTACAAAGGAGGGATCTTACACGGATCTATGCGTAGATACTTTGCACGGGTAGTACACATATGAGTCTGTGGGCGATGATGATCATTTTATTGCTTCTTAGTTAGACTTTGGATATTGGTGGCATAGTGGGATGAAGCGGCCCGGACAAACTTTAGATGTCCTCGCACATCAGGCCTGTTCCACGCTTGACATGCAACTAGTTTGCATAAGTGGCTAGCGGGTGTCTGTCTCTCCTACTATAGTCAATATCTAATTTGCAACGAGTTGTCAACAATTTGGTTATCCTCGTTGTGGTTCTTGTTCGTAGGTAAGAACGGTTCTATCTTCGAAAGCCCTAAGCCACGTAAAACTTGCAATCGATAAATTAGAGGCATCTAGTTTAGATTGTTGCTGGGCTAGTGTTATGATATGGTGATGTTGTAAGTAGAAGTATGAGATGATACTCTTACAACACACATAGCGTGTAAGTTCCATAGAACATGATCTTACACATAAAGGTATGATAGAGATCATACCACGGTGCACATGATAGAGATCATATGCGGGAACCATATCATTTCACTAATAAACATGTGATGTTTGATTGCATCTTATATTGCTTGTTTGGCGTTTTATTAGCATAATAAGATGATCCCTCATTTAGATATCAAGATAAAAATGTGTTCTTCCTTAAGTATGCACCAAAAATGTTTCGTCTCTTTAAGGCATCACGTGATGATCGGGTGTACTTGAATCCACGAGCATATCTCGGGTGTAAGACAGTTACACACGCGAATACTAAGGTTCTTACTTGGCGAGCCTAGCATGTACAGACATGGCCTCGGAATATGGACCGAAAGGTTAAGCATGAGTCATATAGTAGATATGATGCCCACTTGATGCTCGCCTTTGAAGCTACACCGACTCACTTGATGATCGGACTTGGTGTAGTGGATTTGGTTCATGTAATCACCAAAAATACACGAGGGATGTCGTTTTTGAGTGGGAGTTCATTTCTAATTTGGATTAGTAGAACTCAATTTATCATAAATTAAATCAAAGTGAATTTGCATAATTTGTTGTAGTCATTGGCATTCGTTCACCACCTTATGCATAGTTGTAATTGAGATAATAGAACTATAGAATTCTGGATATATACTTTACGAACTGGTATCGTATTGTGTTGAGTGTCAATCTAAAGTTTAAAGTCCTATTGCAAACTTTCAGCAAAATTCTATTTACTCTGTGAAATTTAATAATTGGTATTAAATCGAGAGTAACAATTCCAGTGTTAGTATCTTAAGTATCATGTTTGCCTCCATGATTCTTGATTGTTTTAATATAAAGTTTATCTAGGAGCTGAAAGAATTGTTTCAGAAACCATCATGCGTGGCAGATATAATGATATTTGAAACAATGTTTTGGTTGCAATATGATAGAGTATAATATATGTTCTCATATTGGATGAGAATTTACGAAGGTTGGAGATGCTAGACATCCTAATCATCCAAAACGGTTTTGGAAAGTAATGTTATACTCACGATTCGCCTTTATAAGCTACAGTAGCTTGATCATGAAAGTCGTCATGATAAGGATGAGTAGAAGATGTATGTAAAGTGTTTACTACACTAAAAGATTACTAAAGAATGGATTTTGAAAGAATACCCATCATTTTGATGATGGTGATCTACTTCAAAGTGCAAGTCCAAAGGTATTATTATTTGAATATACACGCTTTGGACTATGTGTCATGTATATGGCGCCACTTTTGATGTTGATAGATTCTTTTAAAAAGGAAAAGGAAATGCTGAAAGAGAATCTATAAAATATATTTGGCAGAAAAGAAAATATTGGAAATATCCAATTTAGGTATATAGATGATATACAGGTTATGGTTGTATTCTTTGCTTGTTAAATAATGTGGTTCTTGGGTATTGGATACCGAATTGGTTGGTATGAAATTTCATACGGGACGACGCAATTCATGAACCACAATGGCCTAAGTAACTAGCAAGAGAATATGTGATGATGTTCATCGAAAACAAACAAACTGTTGTTTGTATTTCTCGTTGACATCAAAGCTTGACTTCAAGATTTGTTTTAATAATTGTTATTTAAATCAGGTATTATGAGAACAAAGGTTGTTCAAATAATTACCATATTCCATATTAGATGGATGATTTACAAATCTAGTTAGGGAGATCACATCCATAAAACCTCATGCTAAAATGTCGCAAGACAAATGATTGAAAGATCACTTACGAAGTGACATCGCCGTTTAAATTATATTGGAAAGAAAACATGAAGAATCTCCATATTCATGGATTTTTGGAGTCTTTGATTTGATCAAGTGACGCTTGTGAGACTTTCCTCGGGTAAATTAAAAACTTCGTTCAAAGGCCAAAGAAGAACGAACGACTAAAATATTGGAATTTATACATATCGATGTATGTAGTCCATTATTTATAGTCGTAAGCGATGGGTTTCAACTTCATATACTTTCTCCGGAAATTTGAGTGAATGTTCACTTAATGAGAATGAAGTATGAAATATTTGAAAATGTTTCAAAGACTTTCAAGATGAAGTGAAAAATCATTGTAACAATAAAATGAATAGTTTATGATTTTATCATAAGGGATTTATTTGAGTTACAAGTGTAACAAGAAAATAAATGAATTATGATTTTATCATAAAGCTATTTATTTGAGTTACAAGTTTAGCAAAACACCTAGATTTACATATCCCGAAACACCATAGGAATATGGAGTGTTTGAGATTTGTAATGAAACCTTGTTTGACATGGTTGGATCAAAGGTGTTATTGATAAAACTGCCATTATGTTTTAAAAGATTAAAGCTTTAGAGACTACCGCTTTTACACTGAAAAGAGCTCCATCTTGATCCGTTGAAATGACACCATATGATTTATGGTTTGGGGTAAAACCCAAGTTGTCATTTCTTAAATTTTGGTATGCTAAACATAAGTAAGATGTTTACAACCGAAGTCGGATAAGCATGTATTTGTAGGTTATTTCGAATAACAATTGGGTATTACTCCATAACACCAAGGACAAAAGGGTTTGTCGCTTGAAATGTGAAGTTTCTTGAAAAAGGAATTTTTCGCAAAAGTTAAGTGGGAGGACAATAGAACTTTGATAAGGTTAACAAACCTTAGCTATATGTGCTGAGTTGCGCAGCGCCGTAAATCGTTCCGAAGGCTGCCATAATGCCCATAGCTTATGTGCCTCAAAGGTTGTGGTCACGGAGATCTAAGTTCCTATTGAACCAAGTAGGTCGGTTAAACAATCAAATGCTAAGATTTGAGAGTAAATCATTATTGTTTGACAATGATGAACCGAATACATACAAAGAAGCGATGATGGGCCCTGACTCCGTCAAATGGCTTGAAGCCATAAAATCCGTGATAGTTCCATATACGAGAAATCAAGTTTTGAACTTGGAAGACCCTTCAGGAAGGTGTAAAAACCTATCGGTCGTATTTGGATCTATAAAAAAACAGACATGGATGTTTCACATCTATGAAATAGTTGACATGTCGTAAAGTATTTTATGACAATTTTCAAGGAGTTGACTATGACAAGATTTGATCTTTCATAGCGATATTTAGTCTGGATGGATTAAATTAGCAACCACTACATATAATTTGGTATATGGTAGATGAATAAACAAAAAAAAGTTCTTCTAATAGAATGGTTACCTACGACGTGTACATGACATGATCCAAAGGGTTTTGTTAATTCAAAGGATGCTAAAAAGGGCATGCAAACTTCAATGGTTGAAGTAAGCATCGCGGAGTTGGAATCTTCACCGTGATGAAAAAGAGTTTTCATCAGGAGACGATGAAGATGCTTGCATTTGCAAGAAATTAAGTGGGAGCGCTAAGACATATTTCTAATACATTACGTGGAGGACATCTTGTTGATTAGAAATGATGTATCTTTTATTGACAAAGGTTAAGAATTTCATTTCGATGAAAGACTTAGGCAAAACCTGAATATTTATCATGAAAGTCTATAGTGGATAGACTGTGACGCTAATATGGCTATGCCAAACGTACATATATGAGATATTGAAGGAGTTAAATATAGAAACAACAAGAAACAGTTCTTGTCGCATGGAAAGGAATTTGTCAACACCCGGATTTTTCAATCCTAGATGCCTGTTATGCCAGACATCGCAATCCCAGGATTACCATTTTTGCGAGACATAACAGAATTGGATACCATAGTACTTCATCCATTACAAACGATACATAAGTTCTTACACAAATAGGGATCTCATGATACAGTTCTTAATACAACATCAGGCAGCGGAATACGTAATAATAACGGTAGCGTAGGCGAAGCTCCATCTTTGAGGTCACAGGCAATGCTGACGATGGGAGATGATCCTAGTTGTCGTAACCTTCCTAGGGTCCATCCTCCAGGTACTCCTCTTCATAGTCTGGCCATGGGAATAGCCAGGGACAAAGCCATGAGTACTCTTTAAGTACTCGCAAACTAATACTAACAGGTAAGGGGTTTTTGGATAATAGGACACTAGGCTCTAGGGTTGTTTTGCAAAAAGCCAGGTTTATCTTTACTAAGTTCCAAATATAGTCACAATTTTATAACTCCTAAGTGGGATCTTGTAATTCAGGTCACAACTCTGTTGTGTTCAAGTCAAAGTCTCAATTCATTTCACAAGTCATTTTGAAAAGTCTGACGGGGGAACAGTATGGCCACTCCAACTGTCCATAACCGCGGACGCGGCTATTCGAATAGTTTGACACTCTGCAGAGATTGTACACTTTCACCACAACATTCGATACATCCGTCAGGAACAAATCCTGAATTCACCATACTCAGTATGCGGATAATCAATCCTAACCTTTCAATTACACGCCCTAGTATAAGCACCTCTCCTGTGAGTTTGGCCTCCCAACCATGACCACTGTCATCTTGGGTACTGCACAGGTGGGCAATCTTCACAAGGTAGCCTCAGCTCAGACCTTGGCCGAGAGGGAACTAATACTAAGGTATATAAGTTTCCAGTCAAGCCCTACCCAATATTCGGGTATTGTGGTTGTACGATAAAATTGGAATGGTATCGCATCCAGACAACCATCAATTTTATAAGGGGCTCAGGCTCATGCCTCAACATTTTTATCACCAGAATCATCACGTGTTTGGAAAAACATGTCCAAAACATTTCAATAGAATGATCCATCATTCCAAGGTTTTCATAACCATTTTTCCATCAAGTATTCCCATCTAAAATTTGATCAAGTTTTATGCTTAGCACTAGCATCTACAGGTGGGGGTAGTACTAATGAGGGGTGGTACTAGTGGAGTTTCACTAAGTCCAACCTTATATCTTAGGTTGATATCAAGGTTTCTAGCTTAGGCCAAATTTTATGCTCTTTAAGCAACCTTCAGCACAACTGTCTAGTATCTACCAAACTATTAGGTAGACTCTAAGTAAGCTTTGATAAAGAAAAAAAAGTAAGAAGCTTGCACATAAAACTAGGATTGGTTTATCAAGTGGGTATGATCACATATGTTTAAGGCATATAGTAGTCATATCACAAGTATGGGTTTGTGGCCTCAGTAGGGTATCTGACAAGGGTTAGGTTGCACATTCACTAGTAGTATTAGGCTTGCATAGTAATTAGCTTGCCTTGTGCAGAGCAGTGGTTGAAGTTCTCCTCGGCTTCCTCTTCGTAGTATCCTCCTTCCTCCTCGTAGTATCCTTGGTCCGTACTAGCGTCTACGAATAAATACGAGGTACACAATTACCAAACAATACTTAAATACTTGCAATCATCACACACAAGGGTCCTATAGATGTCATCACCACATATTGTAGTTCATGGGAATGTGATTTAAAAGGGTTGCCATAATTTAATAAGATTTTACCGTTTTATTTTAATTAATTAAAGTGGCTAGAAATGCTTATGTAGCATTCTTTTATTACTTGAACATTATTTCTGCAAGTAAACCTATATATTTTTATATATTCTGAAAAGTATGGTTAAATGTGATTTTTGAGAGTTGGAATCAACTCAAAATCTTTTATGGTTTAAATTTGAAAAATGTTTGAATGCAGAAAAGCTTCTGCCTTGTTATTTTTACTATAGATGATCTACAGATCCAAATGACTTGAATCCAACGGGCTTGGATTAAGCATTCACAGACCTTTCCAACAAAATTGGTTTCATCCAATTTGGTGCACTGAATCGATCTGGGTTGATTTTTGAAGTTGGGTGCTGAAGTGTGTTTGAAATGAAAAAGAAAAAGGTTTAATTTGAATTGTTGGGCTACGCGGGAAAAGTTACTGGGCCGGCCTGCTAAGCGCAGTGCTCCCGCGGGCTGCTTAAGTGGGTGTGCCCACTCGTCAGTGACCCGGGGCTGGGCGAAGCGGTATGGGGCAACTTGGATCGTTCGATCTAGTTCTAATCCAACGGCTGGGGTTCATCGTCGACGCGAGACAGCTCCGGCGAGAACGAAACCTAGCGCGGCCAGTGAGGGGTGCTGGGGGCTCACCGGGTTACGGGCGAGGGTCGGCGAGGCGGGCGAACGACGAAGTCGACGACGGCGAACCTCCTGGTACCGGTGGCTTCTCCTGGGGCGGCTCCCATCGCTGGCTCCCTTCTTCTCCGGCAGCGGCAGGCTCCAGTGAAATTCTGGCGAGGTGGTGCTCGCCTTGCTCTGAGGATGGTGTGGCACGGTCAGTGGGGAGAGGGGAGTGAGATGGTGTGAGGAAATCGTGCGGGGGTGGCCTCTATTTATAGTCGAGCGAGGGGACTGTCGGGGCGCACGGTGAGCTCGTCGGGGGCGACGTTACAGGCGGCTAATGGCATGGGCAAGGGTAGGGGACGGTGTTGTGTCTCCTGGCGATGCTCAACGACATGATCGCGAGGCATGGGGCGGTGTGGTTTGGTCTGGAACGGCCGGTGCTCTGCACGGCAGAGGCGGCGTTTTCGACGGCGGGCGGTGGCTGTATGGCACGGGGCGGCAAACGGGGATGTCTGGCGGTCTCCTAGGTCGGTGGTGATCGTGTGTGCACGCGGTGAGGGCGGCGCGCGGTCTGTGGATGTTGGTCGAGGGTGGCGCTCTGGTGCACGCTTGGCATGGTCTGGGCATGTCTTGTGCGTGTGGTCCAGGGCTTGGCAACGCTCGCAGCTGGGACAGGGAGTGGCGGTGGACGGTGGGCTGCCTCCCAGACAAGGTTGACACGGCTAGTTCTTCCTCTAGCCTGCTGTCCACAATGGGGTGACAAGGTTGGCTTCAGCTCTTCACCAGTGATGGCAATGGCAAGCTCACTAGGGTGCTAGTCCTTAGTTAAACTTCCTAGATGATCTACTGAGTTGTGTGTGAGCTAACTAGGGAACAAGTTAGGCTCAAAACACTGCGCACTATAGTGTTTGATGTTTTGTTTGATTTGTGTCTGCAACCTGTTTGATGAAATGGCCGCATGAAATCAAGTTTTGAATTTTGAAAAGATTTTTGGTGGGTTTGCTAGATTGGTGCTGGTGAGTCTGCAGATGCTTGGGTTTTGAAAGTTGAGCTTGTTTGAGTGGGTTTTGAAAAAGTGGGATTCTTCCCATATGAAGAAGATTCAATTTTGAATTGTCATTTAAACTATGCATTTGAAAGTTTCTGGATGATCACAAAGTGGTCCTTGATACTTTGTTATGAGTACATTCAAGGGGTGCAAAGATCCAGAAAAGTTTCTGTTAGGTTTTGAAAGTTTGAGACAGCCAAAGTAGGCATGGGAGTTAAATTGGTCAAAATGACCATTCACTTAATATATATTTTTTGATTTACTTGTCTTTAGGAAATGTGTGGGAAATGTTTTAGATGATGTTCATTTCACCTAAGAAACATTTTACAAGCAATGGATCACACAAACAAGGTGGTTGTTAAAGAAATTCAAAATCCATGCATACACATATACATGCATTCATGAGTTTATTTAGAAAAGTTTTTGTTAACCCTAATCTTGATGATTAGTGTTTGTTGATCTAAGTTTGGTATTTTTCGAATGTTACAGAATTGAATCAAGGTTCAAGTGTATCGACACTTGATAAGTGAAACAAGATTCAAGTGCTTTGACATTTGATGAGTGAAATCACGAGTATGTTTTGATCAATCATACCATGATATGTACACATCCAGATATGTCCTATGCTCTAAGTGTTATGAGAATATACCAGAATGAATCATAAATTGATCATTGGACAATAGTGAGTATATTCTTATGATCTTTTGGAAGAACTAAGAATATATTTGTGTAGAGGTGACAAACAATTACAAATAGTTCATTGTAAAGCGTTACATTGATACTAGTTTTGTCGCAAGATACAAATTAAGTTTATCTCAATTTAAACTATGAGTGGCACAATGAAATGGAAAGGAGTTTTCATGATGGATTTGGATGTATTCCAAAGTTAAGACATTGTGACGAATACTACAACAAAAGGCTAAGTATATGACTGCTATAGTAGCAGCAAAGGAGGGAATTTGTGTCAAGTAGTTTGTTATCAAACTAAGTTGTTGTTCGCAACGGTCTAACACTAAAGATATATTGTATGACAATAGTATCAACGTGTTTTAACCCCAAGGAACTAAAGGTCTCACTGAAAGACCAAATTTATATAATGCCATCTCATTGGAGAATGGGTGATGCGTGAAGACGCAAAGACATGCAAATACACACGGACCTGAAAGCGTCAGATCAGTAGATTATGTTAACCACTTGCAGTTGCATATATGGAACACAAGAAAGCCATAGGTGTTCAATACGCAAAGTTTTCAAACTAGATTATTGTCTCTAGTGCAAGTGGGAGACTGAAGGGAATATGCCCGAGAGGCAATAATAAAGTGGTTATTATCGTATTCCTTATTTATGATAAATGTTTAATTTACATGCTATAATTGTATTAATACAGAAACGTTAATACATGTGTGTTTAATAAACAAAACAGAAAGTTCCAAGTTATGCCTCTCTCATAAACTAGTTCGTTGATTAACAAGATGATCACGGTTTCCTGATCATAGACATTGGATGTTGTTAATAACGAGATCACAACATTAGTGTAATGGTGTGATGAACATTCATCCGAAGTATAGCATTACGATCAAAGTCACCGAGTTTATATTGCTATAAACAAACTAGGAAGTAGTCCTAATCCTTAGACCATGAGATCATGCCAATCACTAACACCGGAAGAGTTTCTTGTTGACATCAAACGTCACTCCGTAACTGGGTGATTATAAAGATGGCTTCAAAGCTACTAAAGTGTTATGTTGAGAATCATGGATCAAGAGTGGAATTTTTTCATCCCGATGACGGATAAATATGCTCTGGGCCCTCTCGGTGATATCACATTGGTTAGCTTGCAAGCAAGTGATTTGATCACTAGAATGTTATATCACGGGAACGAGAAAAGAGTGCATGTCAGTAACGAGATCAAATTAGGTATGGAGATACCGATGATCGAATCTCGGACATGTAATATATCGTGAAACAAAGGGATTACGATACAAGTGTAAAAGGTTCCGACGATCACATGAAAAGTCATCGTTGAATGTGTGGGAGTCAGTATGGTTCTCCAGGTCCCGCTACTGATTATTGATCGAAGAAGGGTCTCGATCATGTCCGCATTATTCACGAACCGTAGGGTGACACACTTAAGGGACACTGGCATCCAGTTGGAGCAAATGTTTCATGCCGAAAGAATAAACAAGCGCAGGAATTTATTTCACTAGATACCGAAACAGGTTTTCGGGTGAAATTGCATAAAGTGGTTATGCATGTGAAATGGAATTCTAGCAAGGGGTTATTTGTGAATGTTTGTCATTAAAGTAATTGACAAAATTCTGAATAAAAATAAAAGAGTTTTATTTAATGAGAGTTTGCATTAAATTTTGTGGAAATTTAATGGGAATTTGAGTGGACTTTTGAGTGGAGGGAATTTAAAGGACATTTTGTGAGTGGAGTGTCCACCCACATGAAGAGGGGAGGGCAAGGGGGCAGCCCCCATGCGCCGTCCACCCCCTTGGGGTTCCCCCCTCCTCCTATAAAAGGAGCCCCCCTCCTCACTTGTCTCTCACACCTCCTCGTGAAGGATCTCTCTCCCGCTCTAGAATTTATCCCCCATGGTCTCGGACTAGCGAGATACATGTTCCCGGTGGCTGTTCGGCAAGAAAGGGTTGTGCTTCTGCTGCATCGCTGGAGCGAGGAGGCGGAGGTTGCCCGGTGTCTTGTACGTGTGTGCGAGCACGTATGCGCTGCTGCTCTGCGGCGCTAGGACTTCCACTCGATCTTGAGATCGGCAAGAGATCGTCTACATGTGTGTTTAATAAACAAAAAGGAAGTTCCTAGTTATGCCTCTCTTATAAACTAGCTCGTTGATTAACAAGATGATCAAAGTTTCCTGATCATGGACATTGGATGTTGTTAATAACGAGGTCACAACATTAGTGTAATGATGTGATGAACATTCATCCGAAGTATAGCATTACGATCAAAGTCATTGAGTTTATATTACTATAAACAAACTACGAAGTAGTCCTAATCCTTAGACCATGAGATCATGCCAATCACTAACACCGGAAGAGTTTCTTGTTGACATCAAACGTCACTCCATAACTGGGTGATTATAAAGATGGCTTCAAAGCTACTAAAGTGTTATGTTGAGAATCATGGTTCAAGAGTGGAATTTGTTCATCCCGATGACGGATAAATATGCTCTGGGCCCTCTCGGAGATATCACATTGGTTAGCTTGCAAGCAAGTGATTTGATCACTAGAATGTTATATCACGAGAACGAGAAAAGAGTGCATGTCAGTAACGAGATCAAACTAGGTATGGAGATACCGATGATCGAATCTCGGACATGTAATATATCGTGAAACAAAGGGATTAAGATACAAGCGTAAAAGGTTCCGACGATCACATGAAAAGTCATCGTTGAATGTGTGGGAGTCGGTATGGATCTCCAGGTCCCGCTACTGATTATTGATCGAAGAAGGGTCTCGATCATGTCCGCATTATTCACGAACCGTAGGGTGACACACTTAAGGGACACTGGCATCCAGTTGGAGCAAATGTTTCATGTCGAAAGAATAAACAAGCGCAGGAATTTATTTCACTAGATACCGAAACAGGTTTTCGGGTGAAATTGCATAAAGTGGTTATGCATGTGAAATGGAATTCTAGAAAGGGGTTATTTGTGAATGTTTGTCATTAAAGTAATTGACAAAATTCTGAATAAAAATAAAAGAGTTTTATTTAATGAGATTTGCATTAAATTTGGTGGAAATTTAATGGGAATTTGAGTGGACTTTTGAGTGGAGGGAATTTAAAGGAATTTTGTGAGTGGAGTGTCCACCCACATGAAGAGGGGAGGGCAAGGGGGCAACCCCCATGCGCCGGCCACCCCCTTGGGGTTCCCCCCTCCTCCTATAAAAGGAGCCCCCCTCCTCACTTGTCTCTCACACCTCCTCGTGAAGGATCTCTCTCCCCCTCTAGAATTTATCCCCCATGGTCTCGGACTAGCGAGATACATGTTCCCGGTGGCTGTTCGGCAAGAAAGGGTTGTGCTTCTGCTGCATCGCTGGAGCGAGGAGGCGGAGGTTGCCCGGTGTCTTGTACATGTGTGGGAGCACGGATGCGCTGCTGCTTTGCGGCGCTAGGACTTCCACTCGATCTTGAGATCGGCAAGAGATCGTCTACATGTGTGTTGAATAAACAAAAAGGAAGTTCCTAGTTATGCCTCTCTTATAAACTAGCTCGTTGATTAACAAGATGATCAAAGTTTCCTGATCATGGACATTGGATGTTGTTAATAACGAGGTCACAATATTAGTGTAATGATGTGATGAACATTCATCCGAAGTATAGCATTACGATCAAAGTCATTGAGTTTATATTGCTATAAACAAACTACGAAGTAGTCCTAATCCTTAGACCATGAGATCATGCCAATCACTAACACCGGAAGAGTTTCTTGTTGACATCAAACGTCACTCCGTAACTGGGTGATTATAAAGATGGCTTCAAAGCTACTAAAGTGTTATGTTGAGAATAGTGGATCAAGAGTGGAATTTGTTCATCCCGATGACGGATAGATATGCTCTGGGCCCTCTCGGTGATATCACATTGGTTAGCTTGCAAGCAAGTGATTTGATCACTAGAATGTTATATCACGGGAACAAGAAAAGAGTGCATGTCAGTAACGATATCAAACTAGGTATGGAGATACCGATGATCGAATATCGGACATGTAATATATCGTGAAACAAAGGGATTAAGATACAAGGGTAAAAGGTTCCGACGATCACAGGAAAAGTCATCATTGAATGTGTGGGAGTCAGTATGGATCTCTAGGTCTCGCTACTGATTATTGATCGGAGAAGGGTCTCGATCATGTCCGCATTGTTCGCGAACCGTAGGGTGACACACTTAAGGGACACTGGCATCCAGTTGGAGCAAATGTTTCATGCCGAAAGAATAAACAAGCGCAGGAATTTATTTCACTAGATACCGAAACAGGTTTTCGGGTGAAATTGCATAAAGTGGTTATGCATGTGAAATGGAATTCTATCAAGGGGTTATTTGTGAATGTTTGTCATTAAAGTAATTGACAAAATTCTGAATAAAAAGAAAAGTGTTTTATTTAATGAGAGTTTGCATTAAATTTGGTGGAAATTTAATGGGAATTTGAGTGGACTTTTGAGTGGAGGGAATTTAAAGGACATTTTGTGAGTGGAGTGTCCACCCTCATGAATGAAGGAGGGGAGGGGGCAGCCCCCATGGCCGGCGGCCACCCCCTTGGGTGCCCCCCTCCTCCTATAAAAGGAGCCCCTCCTCTCACTTGTCTCTCACACCTCCTCGCGAAGGATCTCTCTCCCCCCTTTAAAATTTCCCCATGGTCTCGGATCAGCGAGATACATGTTCCTGGTGGCTATTTGGCAAGAAAGGGTTGTGCTTCCGCTGCATCGCTGGAGCGAGGAGGCGGAGGTTGCCCGGTGTCTTGTATGTGCGTGCGAGCACGGATGCGCTGCTGCTTTGCGGCGCTAGGACTTCCTCTCGATCTTGAGATCGGCAAGAGATCGTCTACATCAACCACGAGTTGAACTCATTAAGATTTGTCGGTCTTAAAGGGTATGTTCTCTACGGATATGCATCCGCCCGTTTTTTGTTTCTAGTAGATAGATCTTGGTACATAGTTCCCATCGTAGGAAATTTTTTGTTTTCTATGCTGCGAACCCTACAGTGGTATCAGAGCCGGATCTATGCGTAGATACTTTGCACGGGTAGTACACATATGAGTATGTGGGCGATGATGATCATTTTATTGCTTCTTAGTTGTACTTTGGATATTGGTGGCATAGTGGGATGAAGCGGCCCGGACAAACTTTACATGTCCTCGCACATGAGACCTGTTCCACGCTTGACATGCAACTAGTTTTGTATAAGTGGCTAGCGGGTGTCTGTCTCTCCTACTATAGTCAATATCTAATTTGCAACGAGTTGTCAATAATTTGGTTATCCTCGTTGTGGTTCATGTTCGTAGGTAATAACGGTTCTATCTTCGAAAGCCCTAAGCCACGTAAAATTTGCAATGTATAAATTAGAGACGTCTAGTTTAGATTGTTGTTGGGCTAGTGTTATGATATGGTGATGTTGTAAGTAGAAGTATGAGATGATACTCTTACAACACACATAACGTGTAATCTCCATAGACCTTGGACTTACACATATAGGTATGATAGTGATCATACCAGGGTGCACATGATAGAGATCATATGCGGGAACCATATCATTCCACTAATAAACATGTGATGTTTGATAGCATGTTATATTGCTTGTTTTGCGTTTTATTAGCATAATAAGATGATCCCTCATTTAGATATCAAGATAAAAATGTGTTCTTCCTTAAGTATGCACCGACAATGTTTCATCGCTTCAAGGCATCACGTGATGATCGGGTGTACTTGAATACACGAGCATATCTCGGGTGTAAGACATTTACACACACGAATACTAAGGTTCTTACTTGGCGAGCCTAGCATGTACAGACATGGCCTCGGAACACGGACCGAAAGGTTAAGCATGAGTCATATGTTTTGATATGATGACCATATGGATGCTCGCCTTTGAAGCTACACCAACTCACGTGATGATCGGACTTGGTGTAGTGGATTTGGTTCATGTAATCACCAAAAAGACACGTGGGATGTCGTTTTTGAGTGGGAGTTCATTTCTAATTTGGATTAGTAGATCTGAATTTATCATAAATTAAATCAAAGTGAATTTGCATAATTTGTTGTAGTCATTGGCATTCGTTCACCACCTTATGCATAGTTGTAATTGAGATAATAGAACTATAGAATTCTGGATATATACTTTACGAACTGGTATCGTATTGTGTTGAGTGTCAATCAAAGTTTAAAGTCCTATTGCAAACTTTCAGCAAACTCTATTTACTCCGTGAAATTTAATAGTTTGTATTAAATCGAGAGTAAAAATTCCAGTGATTCTTGATTGTTTTAATCATGATTTCAAAGATTGCATATCATTCATTCATGCATATAGTTTTGAGATCAATTTCAAACCAAATTCAAGAAAACAGAAGCAGATAGTGCTATAATTTTATGTGAGCAAACTTAAATCAAATGGCCATCCCCATTTGAGAGCTTGAATGTTTTAAACCAAGATTGTTTGTATCCCTTGTTGATTGGTTTGAGTGTGGAGTTAGATCAAAATTTTACAAAATAAAAATGGGTTCAAAACCATTTTTAAAACATTTGCAAATCTAGTGCTATGGCTCTGTTTATTTTGTTATTTCAAAAGAACCAAGCTTGAACAGAGAGACCACCTGATTTTATGTCCTGAAAAGTGATTGTTGCACACTGCAAAAATCCCAAAAAGGTTTGAATTCAAAAGAGTTTGAATTCATTTGAAACTCAATCCAGAAATTCAAATCAGAAAAAGAAAAGGTTTAAAGAAAAGGAAAAAGGCCGGCGCTCCTATTCTAGCCCAACAGCGAAACCGGCCCAGCTAGCCCACCCGGGTCCCCTCTCTCTCTCGCACGCGCGGACACACCCAACGAGTCGCTGACGCTCAGACCCCACTCCCTCTCTGCTTATTTCGCTGACAAGCGGGCCCTCTCCACGTCACTCCTTCTTCCCCAAATCTCGCGCGCAGACGCCGTCGCCGCTGGCCGTTGCTGCGTTGATTTCTCGGCGCAATTGCCATTGATTCGCTGAGTGTTTCTTGTCGAGCCTCCGCCTACTTAAGCACCTCACCACTCCACTCCATTCCCCTCACTCAATTTCATCTCCACGCCCCCAGGCTGCTCGCAACTCGCCAAACACCGCCGCAGCACCGACGACCTCCGGCAGCAAATTCCGGTGAGTTCCGACCGCCCCTAAGCCTCTGATTCAAACGAACGTGCCCAGCGTGATCTCGTGCATCTTCTGATACTCTTTGCTTGCCTGCTCGTGACCCAGGACGCCGTCCCCGTTCGTGCCCGCAACCGACCGAGCCGCCGCTCAACTCCGGCGACCAATTACGGTAAGCAGAGCGCGCCCCTTGCCCCCTCTTGCATACGAGGATGTTTGCCACTGTCTTGCGCGTCTCCTAATCCATCTGGTTCGTGCTAGGGCGACGTGAAACCTCGGCAACAACTTCGACAGCAACCACCCGACGCCGTGCACGACTCCGACGAGCTCCAGCAACCCCTGTCGTGCGCCCCTTGCCAAGCCACCTCCACGTTGAGCTTCGCCTCGACCCTGCGGTTCTGGTAAGCACCCTCTCCCCTCCCCGGACGACCTAGAACGCCAGCGCCGCCCCTGACAGACGCGCCGCCGCCAGTCGCCGCCGCTAGCGCCGCTAGTCTATGGTCGAGGCAACAGCAGCCGTTAGATGTAGATCTGGCGGTTTCGATTAGATCCGAGCGAATCGTTTTCTTTGAATCTGGCGCGTTGGATCTGACTTGATCTGACGGCGCGGAAGGGTGATCCTAAGCGAAGCGGTATCGACCAATAGGATAGCGCCGCGTGGCTAGGGTTTAGTTTAAAAACAGAATTTGAATCAGATTTATATCCAAATTTGATTTGCTTGTAACTTTTGATTCCCACGTTAGATTTTAGCAAATTTTATACCGTTGGAATCAGGAAGACAAGCCCTTTCTGTTTATGAAATGTGTTTAGTGTTTAGTTTCTGTTAAAATGACTTTATTTGCAGAAACTTGTTTAGGACTATTTTGAGTATAGGAATTGTTTAGGAAATTGTTTTAGTGTCAAATAAACTTAGTTTAGCAAGTTTTTAACTTGATTATGATTCAGTACTATGCACTTGCTTGGTTGGGTTTTAAAAATCATCACTTAGCATTTTTGCATGCATGCATATGTATTTTTGTTTGTTTGTATATGTTGTGTGTAATTTGTTGCTACCATTCTTTGTGTAGACTTTGGTGCTAGTGATTGTGATTGTGAAGAGTGCTACTCTCCCAAATAACAAGGCAAGTGGTACTTCATGAATATTTCTATCCCTATATTTTATACAAGCATTAGAAATATTTTGCTAAGTTTTGCATGTTACTATTTTTTGCCAAATGCCATGTTGAGAAATCCTTAGTTGTAGAAATGCTAGGAAATTTCTAAGTTAAGTTACTATCTATGCCATGCTTAGCCTAGCTAGTGGCAAACAAGGGTTGGTAAAATTTATACATGCTATGATGAAAATATTTCTAAGTCTATGGACTTATGTTTTTCTTAATAAAACAACTAAGTCCATGAATCACCTGGGTGGAATGGGACTTGATTGGTGGTTTTTGGTTGAGTGGTTACACAAGGCCCATGGCTATGGTTTACCTTGTGTATCTCACTTGTGGAAAGCCACCCAGGAACAAAGGGATTTTAGAGGCCAAGTGTTGAGAAGCTTCTAGTGCAGCCACTTGGCAATATGGGCTCTGCCTGGATCACATAGGTTGCTAGAACTTAGTCATTTGGACAGATGGTGGTAGTGGGATGATAGGTTGGAACGCGTCCATTTGGCTAAGGGAAGGCTTCTGAAAGGTCCTCTCTTGGTGAAACCAAGTCTGGTGGGGAAAGTGCACAACCTCTACAGATGGAAAAATCTAAGTACTTAGCCAAGTCTATGGCAATGGACAACTTGAGCATCAAGACATGGAAGCTATCAAGAATCTCATCATTCCAACTTCTAAGTAAAAACTTGTGGGTGAACAAGGGTGAAGGACCTCAATGTCTATTGATGGTTTCCTGGGAAAAGTTTTGACAAAGAAAAACTTAGTGATTTCAACTAATAGGAAAAACCTATTTTGAGAAAAGCAAGCCAAGCTACACTTAGACAAATTGCATATAGTAATATAGTCCACTTAAAATTTACTAAGGTATCACTTGCCAATACTATTCCAAAGTATTGACCCACTATGGCTGTAACTTGTGATGTTGGAGGTTACTCTGATGAGGATTAGGTGTCATGAGTCTACACTCAACATGTTTGCCTGTGGCACATGAAGATGAAGACTTATATTTATTTACTTATTCAAACTCTTGTATTAGGCATGTGGCCTTGAGTTGTAAAGACTATGTTGTCTCTGGAATGGATGTAATAAATGACCTTTGTATCTGTGTACTTCATCTTAAACTATGGATGCTAGAAATGATCCAGGGACTAGCATTGCAATCACAGGGATCCTTTTCCTTTACAAAGGAGGGATCTTACAGATGGTATGAGAGCACTGTGTTGCCTGTAGGATTATGACCCTAGGAATGGAAACCACTAAGGAAAAATATTCAACTACTTCTACACTTGTCTATTCTTCTCGTAAACTTTTCTAATCTTCTCTCTCATCTCTATTTGTAGATGAACTCCATCAACGAAGCCGTGAGGAAAGGACCACTCATGAAAATGACTTTGGAGTGTGAGACAGAATTCCCCAAGGCTCTCAAGGACCTCATGGTTGCATTAGAGATACAAGGTGCAGCTGTGTACAAGGGTTTTCCAGTGATGGATGAAGGAGTGGAATACTGGTGGGTGCAACTTCACTTGTATAAAAACAAGGAAGACAACCATCAGGAAAAAGGATTCTGCATGTTCACCAATTCAGTGGTGCACCCTACATTCTTTGAATCAGCAAGGGATGCAGCTTGGAAGACCATCAAAGAACTTGGTGATAGAGTCAAGTGCAGAATGCTCAACCTCCAAAATGACCTAAGGAAAGATAAGGAACATACCCAAGAGTTGGAAGCTACCAACCAAACCTTAAGAGCAGACATCATAGACTTAGTGATGGAATCATGTGAGCAAGTTGGGCTGATTGCTTCTAGAAACATTGTGTTAGCCAACAGATCCAATGAGATAGGATTGTAAACGTACTTCGTTAGTTGGACCACCACCTATCACCCTATTTTCCAAAATGTTGCTTAAAATAAGATTGAACCTTGGTTGTTGTAATGGTTTCATGTATGCATGACTTATGTGTTTTGCTTCCCAAGGATGTGTATGTGATGTTATGTCTTTTGTTTTATCTTGATTTGTGTTGTTCTAACTTTTCTATCTTATAAATAGATGCCTATTACCATCAGCATTGTTGAGGAGTTCCAGGTCACCCGCTTTGGTCCTCGTATCGTTGAGCTTACCACTTTGCTCAATCTCCCTCTTCCCACCATCATGGTGCATCCCCTCACCAAGTTTGAGAGGAAGGACCTCTGGGGCTTCAAGGTGAACCAGCCCGGACGCCAGACAGAGCCTACTACGGAGGCCATCGTCTTCAAGCTTATGCACGATGATAGGGAGAGAGGCCTTGAGGTAGTGATGCAGGATCTGATAGGACGTCTGCTAGGGCGACACTCCCGACAGGTTAGAGGCACCCACTTTCACGTCTTCAGAATACGTGATGAGGATGGAGAGTCCATCGACTTCGAGGACGATTCGAGGGACGCAACAGAGCCGATACGCCTGTACCTCCAGGACTTAGAGTCTCTCATTAGGCACGTGGACACGGACATGACCAATGTCATGCTCAGCAACGATGAGCTCCAGGTGCAGCTTCGCGAGAAGGACAAGCTCTTCGCGCAGCAAGACGAGATAGTCAAGGAAATGGAGGCGAAGTTAGAGACCCAGGACAGGAAGTTCAAGAGTCAGGAGAAGCGTGTCCAGGATAGGAACAAGAAGATCCGGGACATGACTGAAGAACTGCAGGCCAAGGACTTCGATCTAGAGCAGCAACAGTCGGTGATTGAGAGGCTTCGTTCCCAGAAGAGGGCTCTCTGTTGGAGATATGCCCTAGAGGCAATAATAAATATAGTTATTATTATATCTTTGTGTTTATGATAAATGTTTATATTCATGCTATAATAGTATTAACAAGGAAACATTAATACTTGTGTGAATTGTAAACTTAAATTGAAGTCCCTAGTATAGCCTCTATACTTCACTAGCTTGTTGGTTGATTAAATGATTGTGGTTTCCATATCATGAACATTGAGATGTTATCAACAACAAGATCATATCGAGAATGATATGGTGGACATACTCCTATTGATAAGCGTAGCATAAAGATCAAGTCATTTCAATAGTTCAATTGCTATATGCTTTCTGATACATAGTAACCTAATTCCTTCGACCATGAGATCATGCATATCACCTTTATCGGATGGATGCTTTGATGACATCAAACACCACACCGTAACTGGGTGGCTATAAAGGTGACATTAAGTGTTCGGAAAGTATTGGTTGAAACACATGGATCAAGAGTGGGATTTGTCCATCCACATGACGGATAGATATACTCTGGGCCCTCTCGGTGAAATGTCATCCAATTAGCTTGCAAGCATGTGACTGGCTCACAAGGGATCACATATCATGGGAACGAGAAAAGAGTACTTATCAGTAACGAGGTTGAACTAGGTATGCAGAGATACCGACGATCATAACCTCGGATAAGTAACATATCGTGAGACAAAGGGAAATTGGTATCGTATGTAAGTGGTTCATTCGATCGAAAAGTAATCGTAGAAATATGTGGGAGCCATATGAATTTCCAGATTCCTCTATTGGTTATTGTTCAGAGAAGTGTCTCGATCATGTCCGCATAATTCACGAACCGTAGGGAGACACACTTAAGGATTCGACGTTGTTTTGAGTAGTTATGGTATTATGAGAAAGAGACCGAATGTTGTTCGGAGTCTCGGATGGGATCCGGGATATCACGAGGTGATCCGGAATGGTCCGGAGAATAAGATTCATATAAGGAAAGTCCCGTTTCGGAGTTCGGGAATGATTCCGGTGTTTTCATCGGGAATGTTCTAGAAGGTTCCGGATTGTCCGGCACTCCGGGGGGGAGGGTACATGAGTGTGTCATTGAATGATTGCATCATGTACTAAGTGTTCTTGCTGTTCCAAAAAGATGAAAGTCAAAATGCCAGTTTGAAAGTCAAACGGCTAAAACAGGAAACTGTGGGAAACAGGAAACTGTGGGAAACAAGCAAGAGGAGTTGGAACCAACTTGGAGGAGGATTCCAGCTCCTCCAGGCCGGCGCCCAGCCCTAGGCCGAGTTGGGGAGGGACTCCCTCCCTCCCCTGGCGCGCCAAGGACCCTCCACCCATAAAAGGAGGGGCAGGGCTCCTCCTTGAGACACACAAGTTTCCACCTCTAATCTCAGGTTTAGAGCCGTTTGGTTTAGAGATTCTAATTGCTTTAGCCTGCGGTTTAGAGCCTTCTAATTGGTGTGTCTAATCTCTAGACCACTAATAGCCCTTTCTCATAATCCACCATACTCGCTCCGGCTTAAGGCGAAGCCCTGCGGGATCTCCCCTCTACTTCCGGTACCACGCCGTTATGCTGCCGGAATCACGAGGAGAGTGCTACAACCTCCGCTGCCTGCTGGAACAATTGAGAGGAAGGTCTTTGTCGAGTACCGAACGTGTGACCGACTGCGGGAGCGCTGCCGGAACGCAGCGTCGGAAGGATCGTCTACGCGATCTTGAGATCGGAAAGAGTACGACTACATCACCCACGAGAATCCGCTCTCGTTAAACACTTTGGAATCTTCGAGGGTAAGTTATTCCATCGACTCGTTGCTACAATCTAGTAGATAGATCTTGGCTTGTTTGTTTGTATGCGATAGAAAATTTTTGTTTTCCATGCTACGAACCCCTACAGTGGTATCAGAGCCGTGTCTATATATAGATCTGTTGCACGAGTAGAACACAATGGTCATTGTGGGCGTTGATGCTTTTATTGTCGATTGCTTCTTGTGTACTTTGCATCTTGCGGTATGTTGGGATGAAGCGGCCCGGGCTAACCTTACATGACATCGTTCATGAGACTTGCTCCACGCTTGACATGCAACTTGTATTTCATAAGTGGCTTTGCGGGTGCCTGTTTCTCCTAGCATAGTTAAGATCCAATTTACAACGGGTAATCAACAATGCTAGTATCAATGTTGTGGTTCTTGTTCGTAAGTTAGAACGACACTTATTGAAAGCCCCAAACCACGTAAAATATGCAAAGAAAGTAGAGGCATCTAACTTTGTTTTGCAGGGGTGTGCAGTGATGTGATATGGCCATGATTGTGATTATATTTGATGTATGCAATGTTTCTTATTGTAAGTTGGCAACCGGCAGGAGCCATATGGTTGTCTTTAATTTATGTTAAGACCCGCGTGTCTATTCAAAGTAGTTGTAATAGTTGAAGCCGGTGGACGACAACCATGGTGAAGCGTCATTGACCTTGATGCAATGCCGGAGATGATGGAGATCATGTTCGTGTTTGAAGATGGAGATCGGAAGCACAAATAAGAAAGGCCATATCATATCACATATTATGAATTGCATGTGATGTTAATCCTTTGTGCATCTTGTATTGCTTAGTAGACGACGGTAGCATTATAAGATGATCCCTCATGCACATGAATTTCAAATCATAAAGTGTTCGCCCTTAGTTAGCACCGTTGCTAAAGCTTGTTGTTTCGAAGCACCACGTGATGATCGGGTGTGTTAGATTCCGCAAGTGTATACAACGTAAGCAAGCCAGATTTGCTTATGCGGTGGCTAAGGTTTGATCTTGATGAGCCTAGCATGTACAGACATGGTCTCAGGAACACGGATTACCGAAAGGTAAAGCATGAATCATATAGTAGATATGATGAACATGATGATTGTTCGCCATTGAAACTATATCAACTCTCGTGATGATCGGTGTTGATGTAGTGGATTTGGTTCGTGTCATCACTAAAACAATGTGAGGGATGTTGTTTTGAGTGGGAGTTCACCTAGTTTAATTTCATTAATTAATTTGAACTCAATTTGTCATAAACTTAGTCTAAACTATTGCAAATATGTTGTAGATCAATGGCAGCCCCTACCATCAATTTTAATGCGTTCCTAGAGAAAGAAAAGTTGAAAAACAATGGAAGCAACTTCGCGGATTGGTTCCGCAATTTGAGGATTGTCCTCACAGCTGGTAATTTGACCTATGTGATGGATGCACCGCTGGGTGACCCACCTGCAGATGATGCTCCCGATGAAGTAAAGAATGTTTACCTCGCTCGGAAGAATCAGTACTCCATAGTTCAGTGTGCTATCTTGTATGGTTTGGAATCGGAGCTTCAGAAAAGGTTTGAGGATTCAGACCCATATGATATTGTCGAGTATCTCAAATTGATTTTTGAGACTCATGCGGCAATTGAAAGTTATGAAGCTTCTAAAAAGTTCTTTAACTGCAAGATGGAAGAGGGCAGCTCCGTCAGTGAGCATGTGCTTAAGATGTCTAGGCACGCAAACAAACTTCAAAGCTTGGGTATTGTGATTCCTAATGCTTTGGGGATTTACCGTGTCCTCCAATCACTACCACCAAGTTACAAGAACTTTGTGATGAACTACAACATGCAGAACATGAACAAAGAGTTGCCAGAACTATTTGCTATGTTAAAATCTGCAGAAGTGGAGATCAAGAAAGAGCACCAAGTGTTGATGGTCAATAAGACCACCAAATTCAAGAAAGGCACGTCTAAGCAAAAGGGACACTTCAAGAAGGGTGGTAAGAAAGTTGCCACGCCGACGAAGAAAACCAAGGCTGGACCAAAGCCTGAAACTGAGTGTTTTTACTGCAAGGGAGAAGGTCACTGGAAGCGGAATTGCCCAAAGTACTTGGCGGATTTGAAGAACGGCAACATCAAGAAGAAAGGTATATCTGATATACATGTTATTGATGTGTATCTCACTAGTATTCGTAGTAGTGCCTGGGTATTTGATACTGGTTCGGTTGCTCATATTTGTAACTCGAAACAGGTGCTGCAGAATAAACGGAAGCTAGCGAAGAACGAGGTGACGATGCGCGTGGGAAACGGATCAAAGGTTGATGTGATCGCGGTCGGCACGCTACCTCTTCATCTACCATCGGGATTAGTTTTATACTTAAATAATTGTTATTTAGTGCCTGCGTTGAGCATGAACATTATATCAGGATCTTGTTTATTGCGAGACGGTTACTTGTTTAAGTCAGAGAATAATGGTTGTTCGATTTATATGAGTAATATGTTTTACGCACATGCACCTTTGATAGATGGTCTATTCTTATTGAATCTCGATAGTGGAAATACACATATCAACAATATTGAAGCTAAACGTTTGAAATCAAGCGATAATTCGACCTATATGTGGCACTGTCGTCTTGGTCACATTGGGGTGAAGCGTATGAAGAAACTCCATTCTGATGGACTTCTTGAATCACTTGATTTTGAATCACTTGATAGATGCGAAGCATGTCTGATGGGCAAAATGACTAAGACTCCATTTTCTGGTATGATGGAGCGAGCTACGGACTTATTGGAAATCATACATACCGATGTATGTGGTCCAATGAGTGTAGCATCGCGCGGTGGTTATCGTTATGTTCTTACCTTCACAGATGACTTGAGTAGATATGGGTATATCTATTTCATGAAACATAAGTCCGAAACTTTCGAGAAGTTTAAGGAGTTTCAAAGTGAGGTAGAGAATCAACGTAACAAGAAGATTAAGTTTCTACGTTCTGATCGTGGAGGTGAATATCTAAGTTACGAGTTTGGCGAGCATTTAAAGAAATGCGGAATACTTTCACAATTGACACCGCCGGGAACACCACAGCGTAATGGTGTGTCCGAACGTCGTAATCGAACTCTCTTAGATATGGTTCGTTCTATGATGTCACTTACAGATTTACCGCTATCATTTTGGGGTTATGCATTAGAAACAGCCGCATTCACTTTAAATAGGGCACCGTCTAAATCCGTTGAAACGACACCGTATGAATTATGGTTTGGGAAGAAACCTAAATTGTCGTTCCTTAAAGTTTGGGGATGCGAAGCCTATGTAAAGAAGTTACAGCCGGACAAGCTTGAACCCAAAGCGGAAAAATGCGTCTTCATAGGATACCCGAAGGAAACTATTGGGTATACCTTCTATCATAGATCCGAAGGCAAAATCTTCGTTGCCAAGAATGGATCCTTTCTAGAGAAGGAATTTCTCTCGAAAGAAGTGACTGGAAGGAAAGTAGAACTCGACGAGGTTGTCGAACCTTTTCTCGAAATTGCGAGTAGCGCAGCACCGGAAGAAGTTCCTGTGGTGCCTGCACCAATTAGAGAGGGAGCTAATGATGGTGATCATGAAACTTCGGTTGAAGTTGCTACAGAGCCTCGGAGGTCAACGAGAACTCGTACCACTCCAGATTGGTATGATTCCGTTATGAGTGTCATGTTGGAGGACAACACCGATGACCCCGAGACATATGAGGAAGCGATGATGAGCCCAGATTCCAATAAATGGCAAGAAGCCATGAAATCCGAGATTGGATCCATGTACGAAAACCAAGTATGGACTTTGGTGGACTTACCGGATGGCCGGAAGGCTGTCGAGAACAAATGGATTTTCAAGAAGAAAACAGATGCTGATGGTAATGTTACTGTCTATAAAGCTCGACTTGTCGCAAAAGGGTTTCGACAAATTCAAGGAGTTTACTACGATGAGACTTTCTCACCGGTAGCAAAGCTAAAGTCTGTGAGGATTATGTTAGCAATCGCTGCATATTATGATTATGAGATATGGCAGATGGATGTCAAAATAGCATTCCTCAATGGAGACATTGATGAAGAGTTGTATATGATGCAACCCAAAGGTTTTGTCGATCCTAAAGATGCTAACAAGGTATGCAAGCTTCAACGGTCCATCTATGGATTGAAGCAAGCATCCCGAAGTTGGAATCAACGTTTTGATAAGGTAATCAAAAGTTTTGGTTTTATACAAACTTATGGAGAAGCTTGTATTTACAAGAAAGTGAGTGGGAGCTCTGTAGCATTCTTAATACTGTATGTGGATGACATATTGTTGATTGGGAATGATGTAGACCTTCTTAATAGTGTCAAGAAATATTTGAATAATAGTTTTTCAATGAAGGATCTTGGCGAAGCAGCTTACATATTAGGCATAAAGATTTATAGAGATAGATCGAAACGCCAAATATCATTGTCACAGAGTACATATTTGGACAAAGTTCTAAAGAAGTTTGGAATGGAAGAAAGCAAGAAAGGGTTCTTGCCCATGTTGCCCAATACGACCTTGAGTAAAACTCAAAGTCCAACATCGGTAGAAGATAGAGAAAGGATGAGTAAGACTCCCTATGCCTCAGCCATAGGATCTCTAATGTATGCCATGCTATGTACTAGACCCGACATTGCATATGCTGTTAGTTTAACTAGCAGATATCAAAGTGATCCAGGAGTGGATCATTGGACAGCGGTCAAAAACATCCTTAAGTACTTGAGAAGAACTAAGGATATGGTTCTTTCTTATGGAGGTGATGAACAGCTCGTTGTTAATGGTTACACCGATGCTAGTTGGAACACCGATCCAGATGATTCTAAATCACAATCTGGGTACGTATTTATTTTGAATGGTGCAGCAGTTAGCTGGAGGAGTGCAAAGCAAAGCGTTGTGGCGAGATCTTCAACTGAATCGGAATACATGGCTGCTTCAGAGGCTTCACAAGAAGCGATATGGATGAAAGAGTTCATTACAGAGCTGGGTGTGGTTCCAAGTGCGCTGGACCCAATGTCTATCTACTGTGATAACATGGGCGCCATAGCCAATGCGCAAGAACCAAGGTCACACAAGAAGCTGAAGCATATCAAACTGCGTTTTCACGCTATTCGAGAACATATCCAGGATGGGGATATAAAGATTTGCAAAGTACACACAGATCTGAATGTGGCGGATCCGTTGACTAAACCTCTCCCGAGGGCAAAACATGACCAACACCAAACTGCCATGGGTGTTCGGTATATTACCATGTAATCTAGATTAGATGACTCTAGTGCAAGTGGGAGACTGTTGGAGATATGCCCTAGAGGAAATAATAAATATAGTTATTATTATATCTTTGTGTTTATGATAAATGTTTATATTCATGCTATAATAGTATTAACAAGGAAACATTAATACTTGTGTGAATTGTAAACTTAAATTGAAGTCCCTAGTATAGCCTCTATACTTCACTAGCTTGTTGGTTGATTAAATGATTGTGGTTTCCATATCATGAACATTGAGATGTTATCAACAACAAGATCATATCGAGAATGATATGGTGGACATACTCCTATTGATAAGCGTAGCATAAAGATCAAGTCATTTCAATAGTTCAATTGCTATATGCTTTCTGATACATAGTAACCTAATTTCTTCGACCATGAGATCATGCATATCACCTTTACCGGATGGATGCTTTGATGACATCAAACACCACACCGTAACTGGGTGGCTATAAAGGTGACATTAAGTGTTCGGAAAGTATTGGTTGAAACACATGGATCAAGAGTGGGATTTGTCCATCCACATGACGGATAGATATACTCTGGGCCCTCTCGGTGAAATGTCATCCAATTAGCTTGCAAGCATGTGACTGGCTCACAAGGGATCACATATCACGGGAACAAGAAAAGAGTACTTATCAGTAACGAGGTTGAACTAGGTATGCAGAGATACCGACGATCATAACCTCGGATAAGTAACATATCGTGAGACAAAGGGAAATTGGTATCGTATGTAAGTGGTTCATTCGATCGCAAAGTAATCGTAGAAATATGTGGGAGCCATATGAATTTCCAGATTCCTCTATTGGTTATTGTTCAGAGAAGTGTCTCGATCATGTCCGCATAATTCACGAACCGTAGGGAGACACACTTAAGGATTCGACGTTGTTTTGAGTAGTTATGGTATTATGAGAAAGAGACCGAATGTTGTTCGGAGTCTCGGATGGGATCCGGGATATCATGAGGTGATCCGGAATGGTCCGGAGAATAAGATTCATATAAGGAAAGTCCTGTTTCGGAGTTCAGGAATGATTCCGGTGTTTTCATCGGGAATGTTCTAGAAGGTTCCGGATTGTCCGGCACTCCGGGGGGGAGGGTACATGAGTGTGTCATTGAATGATTGCATCATGTACTAAGTGTTCTTGCTGTTCCAAAAAGATGAAAGTCAAAATGCCAGTTTGAAAGTCAAACGGCTAAAACAGGAAACTGTGGGAAACAGGAAACTGTGGGAAACAAGCAAGAGGAGTTGGAACCAACTTGGAGGAGGAGTCCAGCTCCTCCAGGCCGGCGCCCAGCCCTAGGCCGAGTTGGGGAGGGACTCCCTCCCTCCCCTGGCGCGCCAAGGACCCTCCACCCATAAAAGGAGGGGCAGGGCTCCTCCTTGAGACACACAAGTTTCCACCTCTAATCTCAGGTTTAGAGCCGTTTGGTTTAGAGCTTCTAATTGCTTTAGCCTGCGGTTTAGAGCCTTCTAATTGGTGTGTCTAATCTCTAGACCACTAATAGCCCTTTCTCATAATCCACCATACTCGCTCCGGCTTAAGGCGAAGCCCTACGGGATCTCCCCTCTACTTCCGGTACCACGCCGTTATGCTGCCGGAATCACGAGGAGAGTGCTACAACCTCCGCTGCCTGCTGGAACAAGGGAGAGGAAGGTCTTCGTCGAGTACCGAACGTGTGACCGACTGCGGGAGCGCTGCCGGAACGCAGCGCCGGAAGGATCGTCTACGCGATCTTGAGATCGGAAAGAGTACGACTACATCACCCACGAGAATCCGCTCTCGTTAAACACTTTGGAATCTTCGAGGGTAAGTTATTCCATCGACTCGTTGCTACAATCTAGTAGATAGATCTTGGCTTGTTTGTTTGTATGCGATAGAAATTTTTTGTTTTCCATGCTACGAACCCCTACACTCTCAAGGCCAAGATAGAGTCTTTGACCACTAGCATTGAGGAGAACAAGACCGCGATGGAGAACGCAGGTCTTACCTTTGTCGAGGAGGAGATTGATGCCGATGAGTAGACTTGACTACTCGTTTATCTTTTATTATCATACTTGTTATTTGAGAACTTGTTATTGGACCATCCGACATGTGGATGGCTTGCTACTTGTGTGTTTTACCTTATGAACTTGTTATCTTGTTGTTTAACTTTTATCTTGTGTTGCATGCTTGTGTTTGCTTATGTGATGTAATGTGCATGAAAGCATCTATGGGTATCTCATTCTTATCTCTATTTGAACAAACCACAGATGCCTCCCCGTCGTGCAAACCCCAACCCCAACAACAACAACATCACTCCAGAAATGCAGCAAATGATGACTGCTCAAACACAACTGATGCAGATGATGACAACATTCATCCAGAACCAAAACAATAACAACAACAACAACAACAACCCTCCGGGCTTTGATATGCTTACCAGATTCTTGAGACTGAGGCCAGCAAAGTTCTCAGGAACGACTGATCCCATGGTGGCCAATGATTGGCTACGCTCAGTAAACAAGGACTTGGTAACCGTGGGATGTACGGATGCTGAAAATGTCAGATTTGCAGCACATCTGCTGGAAGGGCCAGCCGCCACTTGGTGGGACAACTTCCAGATCACCACTCCCATAGATGAAGTGACATGGGCTATCTTTCAGGATGGCTTTCGCACTGCTCATATATCATCAGGAGTGATGAGCCTGAAAAAGAAAGAGTTCCACAATCTGAAGCAGCGCCACCGCAGCGTGGCTGAATACATTGAGGAGTTCAACAATCTGGCGCGTTATGCACCGGATGAAGTTGACACCGATGCCAAGAGAAAGGAAAATTTTCTGGAAGGCTTGAATGATGAGCTGAATCTGCAATTGGCTGTGGCCTATGTTCCCACTTATTAGTCGCTCTGTGACAAGGCTGCTATTTTGGAGAACAAAATGAAGCAAGTTGAGAGTAGAAAGAGGAAGCACTCTGACAAGCACAACTCGGGTTCGGCTCACAAACGATCCCATTATGATGACATTGGAAGCTCAGGATCCCACAAGCATGGGAAATTCAACAAGCACCACAACCACAACCGTCATGACAACAAGAATCACCGCAGTCATGACAATGATAAGTACAAGAACCACAAGAGTGGACATAAGAGCCACCACAGTGGTAATGGAAGTGGAAGTGGAAGTCAGCCTGTTAAGAGAGACATCAGTCAGGTTGAATGCTTCAAATGCAAGAAGATGGGGCATTATGCAAATGAGTGCCCTGAAAATAAAGTTGAAGGACCTATCAAGCCCAATCCTTTATAGAAAAGACAGGTGAACCACATCAATGTGGAGGAGGTTTATGAGGAGCCTGATGCTGTTGCTGGTAAGTTCAGACTCAATTCTATTCCAGCATTTGTACTCTTTGATACTGGTGCATCTCATTCATTCATATCAAGAGCATTTGTTGAAAGAAATGAACTACCGGTAGAAACTATTGGGTGTCCTATAAAAGTAAGTTCTCCTGGTGGAGAAATGATAGTGAATTCGGGATGTCATGATCTAGTCATAGAATTTGGGAAATATAAGTTTCCGGTTAACTTGATAATTCTAAACTCCCAAGGATTGGATGTCATTCTGGGAATGTACTGGATGACTAAGTACAAAGGAGTGATAGATTGTGCCAACCATACTGTCTCACTCACAACTCCAGAAAATAAAAGGATCAGATTCAAGACCAACTTTGAAGCAAAAAGGAGTATGCTTAATTCTCTTAAGGGGGTTAGCATGGATAGTGTGCCGATTGTGAGTGAGTATCCGGATGGGTTTCCGGAGGAATTGCCAGGAATGCCACCAGATAGAGATGTGGAATTTCTTATAGATTTGGTACCAGGGTCTGGACCTATATCAAAGAGACCTTATAAAATGTCAGTTGATGAACTGAAAGAACTCAAGAAACAACTAGGAGAACAGTTGCAGAAAGGATTTATTCAAACAAGTTCTTCATCTTGGGGAGCCCCAGTCTTGTTTGTGGAGAAGAAATATATAAGTAAAAGGTTATGCATAGATTATCGTTCACTCAACGAGGTAACTATCAAGAACAAATATCCTTTAACTAGAATCAATGACTTGTTTGATCAGTTTGAAGGAGCATGTGTGTTCTCAAAGATTGATCTAAGGTCAGGCTATTTTCAACTCAAGATAAGAGAACAAGACATACCTAAAACAACGTTCACCACAAGGTATGGATTGTATGAGTATACCGTAATGCCTTTTGGCTTGACCAATGCTCCAGCATACTTCATGAATATGATGAACAAGGTGTTCATGGAATTTCTTGACAAGTTTGTTGTCGTTTTCATCGATGACATCTTAGTCTACTCCAAGAGCAAAGAAGAACATGAAGGACACTTACGATTGATACTTGAGAAGTTGAGAGAGCATAAACTTTATGCCAAATTCAGCAAGTGTGAGTTCTGGTTGGAGGAAGTTGGTTTTCTTGGTCATGTTATGACGAAGGATGGTGTAGCAGTTGATCCTGCTAAGGTTTCAGCTATGACTGAATGGGAATCTCCCAAATCCGTGAAAGAAGTTCGTAGTTTCATTGGCTTAGCAGGTTACTACAGAAGGTTCATTGAGAATTTCTCTAAGGTAGCTAAGCCCATGACTGAATTGTTAAAGAAAGACAAGAAGTTTGCTTGGTCTGAAGGTTGTGAACTCAGCTTTCAGGAATTGAAGAAGAGACTTGTGACAGCACCAGTTTTGTGTCTGCCAGACTTGGAAAAAGATTTCCAAGTATATTTTGATGCATCTCATCAAGGTTTGGGTGCAATACTTATGCAAGACGGTAAAGTTGTGGCTTATGCCTCGAGACAACTCAAAACTCATGAAGTAAACTATCCTACTCATGATTTAGAGTTAGCCTCTGCCGTCCATGCACTCAAAACATGGAGACACTATCTTTTGGGAAAGCGTTGTGAAGTGTTCACAGATCACAAAAGTTTGAAGTATATCTTCACTCAGAAGGAAATTAATATGAGACAAAGAAGATGGCTAGAACTTATCAAGGACTATGACTTAAGTTTGCAATACCACCCCGGTAAAGCAAATGATGTAGCAGATGCTCTAAGCCGTAAGGTTTTTGTGAATGGCCTTACCAAAGGAGAATTGCCTGATGATCTGTGTACCCAATTTAGGAAACTCAGATTGGAGATTGTGCCTGAAGGATATCTCATGTCTTTGGATGTTCAACCCACTTTGTTGGACAAGATCAAAGAAGCCCAGAAGATTGATAAAGAAATCGAAGAGATTAAAGAAAAGATTGGCAAAGGAAAAGCCAAAGGGTTCCACGAAGACGAACAGGGTACCTTATGGCATGGGAAACGTATCTATGTTCCACAAGATCCGGAACTGCGGAAACTGATTTTGCAAGAAGCACATAACTCTCCGTATTCTATTCACCCGGGTAAAACCAAAATGTACATGGACATGAAAGAAAGATTTTGGTGGAATAATCTCAAGAAGGACATCACCGAACATATTGCTTTGTGTGATGTGTGTAGTAGAGTGAAAGCGGAGCACCAGAAACCAGCAGGTTTGCTTCAACCACTACCTATTCCCGATTGGAAGTGGGACAAAATTGGTATGGATTTCATTACCGGATTACCAAGGACCAGGTCAGGATATGATTCCATATGGGTAGTAGTGGATCGCCTAACTAAAGTGGCTCATTTCATACCCGTGAAAACAACCTATACAAGTGCTAAATTAGCCAAAATCTACATGAGTAGAATTGTATGTCTACATGGAGTGCCCAAGAGTATTGTGTCTGATAGGGGAACTCAATTCACTTCCCATTTTTGGAGACAGCTACATGAGTCATTGGGAATGAGGTTGGAATTCAGTACTGCTTTTCATCCTCAAACCGATGGACAAACAGAAAGAACTAATCAAATTCTTGAAGACATGTTGAGGGCATGTGCCCTAGACTATGGAGCCAGTTGGGATGAAAGTCTGCCTTACGCAGAATTTTCTTATAACAACAGCTATCAAGCCGGCATTGAGATGGCACCGTTTGAGTTTCTCTACGGAAGAAAGTGTACCACCCCATTGTTATGGAATGGTGTGGGAGAAAGAAGTTTATTCGGGCCAGATATTATCAAAGAAGTCGAAGAGAAAGTCAAATTGGTTAAGGACAAGTTGAAGATAGCACAGTCCCGACAGAAAAGCTACGCAGATCCTAAGCATAGAGAAGTCACCTACGAAGTTGGTGATAGAGCCTATCTTAGAGTGTCACCACTTCGAGGAGTGAAAAGATTCAGAGTCAAAGGAAAATTGGCACCAAGATATGTTGGGCCATTCAAGATTTTGAGTCGCAAAGGAGAAGTTGCCTATGAAGTTGAACTACCTGAATCTCTGTCAGCTGTCCATAATGTGTTTCATGTGAGTCAGCTTAAGAAATGTTATCCAGAAATGGAAGAAACTTCTTTGAAGGATACTATACCTTTGGAGGAAGTTCAACTAGAAAGTGATCTCACTTATGAAGAGAAACCTATCAAGATTCTTGAAACTGCAGAAAGAGTTACAAGAACTAAGACTATCAAGTTTTGCAAAGTGCAGTGGAATCATCATTCCGAAGAGGAAGCAACATGGGAAAGAGAAGATGATCTTCGGAAAGACCACCCTCACCTATTTGCTAGCCAATCCGAATCTCGAGGACGAGATTCACCTTAAGGGGGTTAGATTTGTAACATCCCTAAAATCATGATTTCAAATATTGCATATCATTCATTCATGCATATAGTTTTGAGATCAATTTCAAACCAAATTCAAGAAAACAGAAGCACATAGTGCTATCATTTTATGTGAGCAAACTTAAATCAAATGGCCATCCCCATTTGAGAGCTTGAATGTTTTAAACCAAGATTGTTTGTCTCCCTTGTTGATTGGTTTGAGTGTGGAGTTAGAACAAAATTTTACAAAAGAAAAATGGGTTCAAAACCATTTTTAAAACATTTGCAAATCTAGTGCTATGGCTCTATTTATTTTGTTATTTCAAAAGAACCAAGCTTGAACAGAGAGACCACCTGATTTTATGTCCTGAAAAGTGATTGTTGCACACTGCAAAAATCCCAAAAAGGTTTGAATTAAAAAGAGTTTGAATTCATTTGAAACTCAATCCAGAAAATCAAATCAGAAAAAGAAAAGGTTTAAAGAAAAGGAAAAAGGCCGGCGCTCCTATTCTAGCCCAACAGCGAAACCGGCCCAGCTAGCCCACCCGGGTCCCCTCTCTCTCGCACGCGCGGACACACCCAACGAGTCGCTGACGCTCAGACCCCACTCCCTCTCTGCTTATTTCGCTGACAAGCGGGCCCTCTCCACGTCACTCCTTCTTCCCCAAATCTCACGCGCAGGCGCCGTCGCCGCTGGCCGTTGCTGCGTTGATTTCTCGGCGTAATTGCCATTGATTCGCTGAGAGTTTCTTGTCGAACCTCCGCCTACTTAAGCACCTCCCCACTCCGCTCCATTCCCCTCACTCAATTTCATCTCCACGCCCCCAGGCTGCTCGCAACTCGCCAAACATCGCCGCAGCACCGACGACCTCCTGCAGCAAATTCCGGTGAGTTCCGACCGCCCCTAAGCCTCTGATTGAAATGAACGTGCCCATCGTGATCTCGTGCATCTTCTGATACTCTTCGCTTGCCTGCTCGTGACCCAGGACGCCGTCCCCGTTCGTGCCCGCAACCGACCGAGCCGCCGCTCAACTCCGGCGACCAATTACGGTAAGCAGAGCGCGCCCCTTGCCCCCTCTTGCATACGAGGATGTTCGCCACTGTCTTGCGCGTCTCCTAATCCATCTGGTTCGTGCTAGGGCGACGTGAAACCTCGGCAACAACTTCGATAGCAACCACCCGACGCCGTGCACGACTCCGACGAGCTCCAGCAGCCCCTGTCGTGCGCCCCTTGCCAAGCCACCTCCACGTTGAGCTTTGCCTCGACCCTGCGGTTCTGGTAAGCACCCTCTCCCCTCCCCGGATGACCTAGAACGCCAGCGCTGCCGCTGACAGACGCGCCGCCGCTAGTCGCCGCCGCTAGCGCCGCTAGTCTATGGTCGAGGCAACAACAGCCGTTAGATGTAGATCTGGCGGTTTAGATTAGATCCGAGCGAATCGTTTTCTTTGAATCTGGCGCGTTGGATCTGACTTGATCTGACGGCGCAGAAGGGTGATCCTAAGCGAAGCGGTATCGACCAATAGGATAGCGCCGCGTGGCTAGGGTTTAGTTTAAAAACAGAATTTGAATCAGATTTATATCCAAATTTGATTTGCTTGTAACTTTTGATTCCCACGTTAGATTTTAGCAAATTTTATACCGTTGGAATCAGGAAGACAAGCCCTTTCTGTTTATGAAATGTGTTTAGTGTTTAGTTTCTGTTAAAATGACTTTATTTGCAGAAACTTGTTTAGGACTATTTTGAGTATAGGAATTGTTTAGGAAATTGTTTAAACAAGTTTCTGCAAATAAAGTCATTTTAACAGAAACTAAACACTAAACACATTTCATAAACAGAAAGGGCTTGTCTTCCTGATTCCAACGGTATAAAATTTGCTAAAATCTAACGTGGGAATCAAAAGTTACAAGCAAATCAAATTTGGATATAAATCTGATTCAAATTCTGTTTTTAAACTAAACCCTAGCCACGCGGCGCTATCCTATTGGTCTATACCGCTTTGCTCAGGATCACCCTTCCGCTCCGTCGGATCAAGTCAGATCCAACGCGCCAGATTCAAAGAAAACGATTCGCTCGGATCTAATCTAAACCGCCAGATCTACATCTAACGGCTGCTGTTGCCTCGACCATAGACTAGCGGCGCTAGCGGCGGCAACTGGCGGCGGCGCGTCTGTCAGCGGAGGCGCTGGCGTTCTAGGTCGTCCGGGGAGGGGAGAGGGTGCTTACCAGAACCGCAGGGTCGAGGCGAATCTCAACGTGGAGGTGGCTTGGCAAGGGGCGCACGGCAGGGGCTGCTGGAGCTCGTCGGAGTCATGCACGGCGTCGGGTGGTTGCTGTCAAAGTTGTTGCCGAGGTTTCACGTCGCCCTAGCACGAACTAGATGGATTAGGAGACGCGCAAGACAGTGGCGAACATCCTCGTATGCAAGAGGGGCAAGGGGCGTGCTCTGCTTACCGTAATTGGTCGCCGGAGTTGAGCGGCGGCTCGGTCGGTTGCAGGCACGAACGGGGACGACGTCCTGGGTCACGAGCAGGAAAGCGAAGAGTATCAGAAGATGCACGAGATCACGCTGGGCACGTTCGTTTGAATCATAGGCTTAGGAGAGGTCAGAACTCACCGGAATTTGTTGCCGGAGGTCGTCGGTGCTGCGGCGGTGTTTGGCCAGTTGCGAGCATCCTGGGGCATGGAGATGAAATTGAGTGAGGGGAATGGAGCGGAGTGGGTAGGTGCTTAAGTAGGCGGAGGCTCGACAAGAAACGCTCAGCGAATCAATGGCAATTACGCCGAGAAATCAACGTAGCAACGGCCAGCGGCGACGGTGTATGCGCGCGAGATTTGGGGAAGAAGGAGTGACGTGGAGAGGGCCCGCTTGTCAGCGAAATAAGTAGAGAGGGAGTGGGGTTTGAGCGTCAGCGACTCGTTGGGTGTGTCCGCGCGTGAGAGAGAGAGGGGACCCGGGTGGGCTAGTTGGGCCGGTTTCGCTATTGGGCTAGAATAGGAGCGCCGGCCTTTGTCCTTTTCTTTAAACCTTTCCTTTTTTTGATTTGATTTTCTGGATTGAGTTTCAAATGAATTCAAACTCTTTTGAATTCAAACCTTTTTGGGATTTTTTCAGTGTCCAACAATCACTTTTCAGGACATAAAATCAGGTGGTCTCTCTGTTCAAGCTTGGTTCTTTTGAAATAACAAAATAAACAGAGCCATAGAACTAGATTTGCAAATGTTTTAAAAATGGTTTTGAACCCATTTTATTTTGTAAAATTTTGTTCTAACTCCACACTCAAACCAATCAACAAGGGAGACAAACAATCTTGGTTTAAAACATTCAAGCTCTCAAATGGGGATGGCCATTTGATTTAAGTTTGCTCACATAAAATGATAGCACTATGTGCTTCTATTTTCTTGAATTTGATTTGAAATTGATCTCAAAACTATATGCATGAATGAATGATATGCAATCTTTGAAATCATGATTTTAGGGATGTTACAGTGCCCCCCTCCTCCTATAAAAGGAGCCCCTCCTCTCACTTGTCTCTCACACCTCCTCGCGAAGGATCTCTCCCCCCCCTTTAGAATTTCCCCATGGTCTCGGATCAGCGAGATACATGTTCCCGGTGGCTATTCGGCAAGAAAGGGTTGTGCTTCCGCTGCATCGCTGGAGTGAGGAGGCGGAGGTTACCCGATGTCTTGTACGTGTGTGCGAGCACGGATGCGCTGCTGCTTTGCGGCGCTAGGACTTCCTCTCGATCTTGAGATCGGCAGAGATCGGTCTTCAAGCGTATGTTCTCTACGGATATACATCCGCCCGTTGTTTGTATCTAGTAGATAGATCTTGGTACATAGTTCCCATAGTAGGAAAATTTTTGTTTTCTATGCTGCGAACCCTACACCAAGGCGATTTACATGTTTGAGAGTCCTGACCAAGCACTCGTCGTTTTTGTGTTTTATGGCAATTTTCATGAGTTATGGCCCATATTTTTGGGGTTCCAGGGAGATTTAAAATGATCGCAAGACACGATACATGTTTGAGGGCATGACGAAAAACTCGTCATTTTTGTGTTTTGTGGCCGTTTTCATGAGTTATTGCCCATAGTTTTGGGGTTCCAGGGTGATTTAAACGACTGTTAGACCCGATACAAGTTTGATGGTTGATAAAAAACTCATCATTTTCGTGTTTTATGGCCGTTTTTATGATCTATTTCCCATATTTTTGGGGTTCTAGGGGGATTCTCAAGGCCCGTAAGACCCGATACATGTTTCAGATTTATGACCAAAAACTCGTTGTTTTCGCGTCTTATGGCAGTTTTCATGAGCTATTGCCCATAGTTTTGGGTTTCGAAGGCGATTTATAGGTTTGAGAGCAATGACCAAAAGCTCGTCGTTTTTGCGTATTATGGCCATTTTCATGAGTTATTGCCCATAATATTGGGGTTCCAGGGCAATTTAAAATGATCGTAAGACCCGATAGATGTTTAAGGGCATGACCAAAAACTCTCCATTTTCGTGTTTTCTGGCCATTTTCATGAGCAATTGCCCACAGTTTTGGGGTTCCAAGGAGATTTACATGTTTGAGAGTTACACTACTAGGAAAGTAGCTATAGATAGACAAACCTTCTATGGCGCATGGTTGTGAACATACGCCACAAAAGTTGTCTAGTGGCGCATTTCAGAAAATGCGCCACAGAAGTCTTCACACTTCTGTGGCGCATATAGGAAAAATGCGCACAGAAGTTCCAACTTTTGTGGCGCATATGGACATATGCGCCACAAAAAGCTCGGGTGGACCCTATCACGGAATATCGTTGACTGTACTATGACCAACATTCCATGGCGCATATGACCATATGCGCCACAGAAAGGTTCATCTTCTGTGGCGCATACATGTATGCGCCAGAGAAGTTGGAGTAGGAAAAATAGATTCCACCCCCCATGTGGATCGCCTTTTTAGCCTTGCAAAAAATAATAGAAAATGAAAAATACTTCAAAAAATAAAATCCTTTCACATAGTGATCGTTAATGTGGTCTAGTTTGTTGGAAAATTAACAAACATGCATTTTGACTTTGTATGCAAAAAAAGTTTATGCCACGGTAAAATGGCCGTAACTTTTGCATACGATGTCGGGAAAATACATATAACATACCAAAATGACGAGAACACGATTTCGCATTTGCTCACAAACCATTACCTTCCACACCATACGTTTAATCCTTTGTTACAGAAAACCGGTGAGCTTGAGAACCTCACTATTTCGTTGGGACAAAGTCTTGAGTTTGTGTTGTGCAGGTCTATACGTTGCTTCCAACACCTGTATGACGTTTCCTTACTCCTTCTGGTTCAATAACCTCGGTCTCTACGGAGGGAAACTTGCTACTGTGCTCCATCACATCTTGCTCTTGAGGTTCCCAACAAAGATCTCCTACATCAACCTCTTCCTCCCTGTTGAGTGCTGCATCAGAGGACATGACCAAAAACTCTCCATTTTCATGTTTTCAGGCCGTTAAGGAGATATTGCCCACAATTTTGGGGTTCCAACGCGATTTACATGTTTGAGAGTCATGACCAAGCACTCGTCGTTTTTTGCATTTTATGGCAATTTTCATGAGTTATGGCCCATATTTTTTGGGCTTCCAGGGCGATTTAAAATGACCGCAAGACACGATACATGTTTGATGGCATGACCAAACACTCGTCATTTTTGTGTTTTATGGCCGTTTTCATGAGTTATTGCCCATAGTTTTGGGGTTCTAGGACGATTTTAAATGACTGTAAGACCCGATACAAGTTTGATGGTTGATCAAAAAATTGTCATTTTCGTGTTTTATGGTCGATTTTATAAGCTATTGGCCACATTTTTGGGGTTCCAGGGGGATTCACATGTCCCGTAAGACCCAATAAATGTTTGAGAGTTATGACCAAAACTCGTCGATTTCACGTTTTATGGCCGTTTTTATGAGCTATTGCCCATAGTTTTGGGGTTCCAAGGCGATTTACAGGTTTGAGAGTTATGACCAAAAACTCGTCGTTTTGCGTATTATGGCCATATTCACAAGTTATTGCCCATAATATTGGGGTTCCAAGGCGATTTAAAATAACCGTAAAACTCGATACATGTTTGACGACATGACCAAAAACTCTCCATTTTCATGTTTTAAGGCCGTTTTCAGGAGATATTGCCCACAATTTGGGGGTTCCAAGGCGATTTACATGTTTGAGAGTCATGACCAAGCACTCGTCGTTTTTTGCATTTTATGGCAATTTTCATGAGTTATGACCAAAATTTTTGGGGTTCCAGGGCAATTTAAAATGACCGCAAGACACGATACATGTTTGAGGGCATGACCAAACACTCGTTAGTTTTGTGTTTTATGGCCGTTTTCATGGGTTATTGCCCATAGTTTTGGGGTTCCAGGGCGATTTTAAATGACTGCAAGACCCGATACAACTTTGATGGTTGATCAAAAACTCGTGATTTTCGTGTTTGATGGCCATTTTTATGAGCTATTGCCCACATTTTTGTGGTTCTAGGGGTATTCTTAAGGCCCATAAGACCCGATACATGTTTGAGAGTTATGACCAAAAACTCGTCGTTTTCGCGTTTTATGGCCGTTTTCATGAGCTATTGCCCATAGTGTTGGGGTTCCAAGGAGATTTACAGGTTTGAGAGTTATGACCAAAAACTCGTCAATTTTGCGTATTATGGCCATTTTCATGAGTTATTGCCCATAATATTGGGGTTCCAGGGCGAGTTAAAATGACCATAAGACCTGATACATGTTTAAGGGCATGACCAAAAACTCTCCATTTTCATGTTTTATGGCCATTTTCATGAGCAATTGCCCACAGTTTTGGGATTCCAAGGTGATTTACATGTTTGAGAGTTATGACCAAACACTCGTCGTTTTCGCGTTTTATGGCCGTTTTCACAAGTTATTGCCCATAATATTGGGGTTCCAAGGCGACTTAAAATAACCGTAAAACCCGATACATGTTTGACGGCATGACCAAAAACTCTCCATTTTCATGTTTTAAGGCCGTTTTCAGGAGATATTGCCCACAATTTGGGGGTTCCAAGGCGATTTACATGTTTGAGAGTCCTGACCAAGCACTCGTCATTTTTCTTTTCTATGGCAATTTTCATGAGTTATGGCCCATATTTTTGGGGTTCCAGGGTGATTTAAAATGACCGCAAGACACGATACATGTTTGAGGGCGTGACGAAAAACTCGTCATTTTTATGTTTTATGGCCGTTTTCATGAGTTATTACCCATAGTTTTGGGGTTCCAGGGCGATTTTAAATGACTGTAAGACCCGATACAAGTTTGATGGTTGATCAAAAACTCGTCATTTTCGTGTTTTATGGCCGTTTTATGAGCTATTGCCCACATTTTTGGGGTTCTAGGGCGATTCTCAGGGCCCGTAAGACCCGATACATATTTAAGAGTTATGACCAAAAACTCGTCGTTTCGCGTTTTATGGCCGTTTTCATGAGCTGCCCATAGTTTTAGGGTTCCAAGGCGATTTACAGGTTTGAGAGTTATGACCAAAAACTCGTCAATTTTGCGTATTATGGCCATTTTCATGAGTTATTGCCCATAATATTGGGGTTCCAGGGCGATTTAAAATGATCGTAAGAGCCGATACATGTTTAAGGGCATGACCAAAAACTCTCCATTTTCATGTTGTATGGCCATTTTCACGAGCAATTGCCCGTAGTTTTGGGGTTCCAAGGCGATTTACATGTTTGAGAGTTACATTACTAGGAAACTAGCTATAGATAGACAGACCTTCTGTGGCGCATGGTTCTGACCATGCGCCACAAAAGTTGTCCAGTGGCGCATTTCAGAAAATGCGCCACAGAAGTCTTCACACTTCTGTGGCGCATATAGGAAAAATGCGCCACAGAAGTTCCAACTTTTGTGGCGCATATGTCCACATGCACCACATAAGTTCCAACTTCTGTGGTGCATATGTCCGCATGCGCCACATAAGTTCCAACTTCTATGGCGCATCTGGACATATGCACCACAAAAAGATCGGGTGAACCCTACCACTGAATCTCTTTGACTATACTATGACCAACATTCTATGCCGCATATGACCATATGTGCCACAGGAAGGTTCATCTTCTGTGGCGCATATAGAGGTATGCGCCACAGAAGTTGTAGTAGGAAAAACAGATCCCCCCTGTGGATCGCCTTTTTAGCCTTGCAAAAAATAATAGAAAATGAAAAATACTTCAAAAGATAAAATATTTCACACAGTGATAGGAAATATGGTCTAGTCTGTAGGAAAATTAACAAACATGCATTTCGGATTTTTATGAAAAAAAGTTTATGCCACGGTAAAACAGCCGTAACTTTTACATACGATGTCGGAAAAATACGTATAATGTACCAAAATGACGAGAACGAGATTTCGCATACGCTCACAAACCATTACCTTCCACACCATACGTTTAATCCTTTGTTACAGCAAACCGGTGAGCTTGACAACCTCACTGTTTCGTTGGGACAAAGTCTTGATTTTGTGTTGTGCAGGTCTCCACGTTGCTTCCAACACATGTATGACGTTTCCTTACTCCTTCTGGTACGATAACCTCGGTCTCTACTGAGGGAAACTTGCTATTGTGCTCCATCACACCTTGCTCTTGGGGTTCCCAACGAAGCACTTCTACATCAACCTCTTCCTCCCTGTTGAGTGCCGCATCAGATGGCATGACCAAAAACTCTCCATTTTCATGTTTTAAGGCCGTTTTAAGGAGATATTGCCCACAATTTTGGGGTTCCAATGCGATTTACATGTTTGAGAGTCATGACCAAGCACTCGTCGTTGTTGCATTCTATGGCAATTTTCATGAATTGTGGTCCATTTTTTTGGGGCTTCCAGGGCGATTTAAAATTACCGCAAGACACGATACATGTTTCGGGCAGGACAAAACACTAGTCATTTTTGTGTTTTATGGCCGTTTTCATGAGTTATTGCCCATAGTTTTGGGGTTCCAGCGTGATTTAAAATGACTGTAAGACCCAATACAAGTTTGATGGCTGATCAAAAACTCGTCATTTTTGTGTTTTATGGACGATTTTATGAGCTATTAGCCACATTTTTGGGGTTCTAGGGGGATTCGCATGGCCCGTAAGACCCAATACATGTTTGAGAGTTATGACCAAAAACTCGTCGTTTTCGCGTTTTATGGCCGTTTTTATGAGCTATTGCCCATAGTTTTGGGGTTCCAAGGCGATTTACAGATTTGAGAGTTATGACCAAAAACTCTTCAATTTTACGTAATATGGCCATTTTCATGAGTTATTGTCCATAATATTGGGGTTCCAGGGCGATTTAGGACTGTAAGAGCCGATACATGTTTAAAAAATATTCAAAAAATAAAATCTTTCACATAGTGATAGGAAATGTGGTATAGTTTGTAGGAAAATTAACAAATATAGATTTTGACTTTTTATGAAAAAAAAGTTTATACCACGGTAAAACGGCCATAACTTTTGCATACGATGTCGAAAAAATACGTATAATACACCAAAATGACGAGAACAAGATTTCGCATCCGCTCGCAAACGATTACTTACCACACCATACATTTAATCCTTTGTTACAGCAATCCGGTGAGCTTGACAAGCTCACTGTTTCGTTAGGACAAAGTCTTGAGTTTGAGTTGTGCAGGTCTCCACGTTGCTTCCAACACATGTATGATGTTTCCTTACTCCTTCTGGTTCGATAACCTCGGTCTATACCGAGGGAAACTTGTTGTTGTGCTCCATCACACCTTGCTCTTGGGGTTCCCAACGAAGCACTCCTACATCAACCTCTTCCTCCCTATTGAGTGCTGCATCAGACGGCATGACCAAAAACTCTCCATTTTCATGTTTTAAGGTCGTTTTAAGGAGATATTGCCCATAATTTTCCAACGCGATTTACATGTTTGAGAGTCATGACCAAGCACCCGTCGTTTTTGCATTCTATGGCAATTGTCATGAGTTATGGCCCATATTTTTGGGGCTTCCAGGGCGATTTAAAATGACCGCAAGACACGATACATGTTTGAGGGCAGGACCAAACACTCGTCATTTTTGTGTTTTATGGCCGTTTTCATGAGTTATTGCCCATATTTTTAGGGTTCCAGCGTGATTTAAAATGACTGTAAGACCCAATACAAGTTTGATGGCTGATCAAAAACTCGTCATTTTTGTGTTTTATGGACGATTTTATGAGCTATTGGCCACATTTTTGGGGTTCTAGGGGGATTCGCATGGCCCATAAGACCCAATACATGTTTGAGAGTTATGACAAAAAACTCGTCGTTTTCGCATTTTATGGCCGTTTTTATGAGCTATTGCCCATAGTTTTGGGGTTCCGAGGCGATTTACAGGTTTGAGAGTTATGACCAAAAACTAGTCATTTTTGCGTATTATGGCCATATTCATGACTTATTGCCCATAATATTGGGGTTCCAGGGAGATTTAAAATGACCGTAAGACCCGATACATGTTCAAGGGCATGACCAAAAACTCTCCATTTTCGTGTTCTATGGCCATTTTCATGAGCAATTGCCCATAGTTTGGGGGTTTCAAGGCGATTTACATGTTTGAGAGTTATGACCAAACACTCGTTGTTTTCGCGTTTTATGGCCATTTTCACAAGTTATTGCCCATACTATTGGGGTTCCAAGGCGATTTAAAATAACCGTAAAACCCGATACATGTTTGACGGCATGACCAAAAACTCTACATTTTCATGTTTTAAGGCCGTTTTCAGGAGATATTGCCCACAATTTGGGGGTTCCAAGGCGATTTACATGTTTGAGAGTCCTGACCAAGAACTCATCGTTTTTGTGTTCTATGGCCATTTTAATGAGTTATGGCCCATATTTTTGGGGTTCTAGGGCGATTTAAAATGAACGCAAGACATGATACATGTTTGATGGCATGACGAAAAACTCATCATTTTTGTGTTTTAGGGCCGTTTTCATGAGTTATTGCCCATAGTTTTGGGGTTCTAGGGCGATTTTAAATGACTGTAAGACCCGATACAAGTTTGATGGTTGATCACAAACTCGTCATTTTCGTGTTTTATGGCCATTTTTATGAGCTATTGCCCACATTTTTGGGGTTCTAGGGGGATTCTCAAGGCCCGTAAGACCCGATACATGTTTGAGAGTTATGACCAAAAACTCGTCGTTTTCACGTTTTATGGCCGTTTTCATGAGCTATTGCCCATAGTTTTGGGGTTCCGAGGCGATTTACAGGTTTGAGAGTTATGACCAAAAACTCGTCAATTTTGCGTATTATGGCCATTTTCATGAGTTATTACCCATAATATTGGGGTTCCAGGGCGTTTTAAAATGACCGTAAGAGCCGATACATGTTTAAGGGCATGACCAAAAACTCTCCATTTTCATGTTTATGGCCATTTTCATGAGCAATTGCCCGCAGTTTTGGGGTTCCAAGGCGATTTACATGTTTGAGAGTTACACTACTAGGAAACTAGCTATAGGTAGACAGACCTTTTGTGGCGCATTGTTCTGACCATGCACCACAAAAGTTTTCCAGTGGCGCATTTCAGAAAATGCGCCACAGAAGTCTTCACACTTCTGTGGCGCATATAGGAAAAATGCGCCACAGAAGTTCCAACTTCTGTGGCGCATATGTCCACATGCGCCACATAAGTTCCAACTTGTGTGGCGCATATGGACATATGCGCCAGAAAAAGCTCGGGTAGACCCTACCACGGAATCTCGTTGACTGTAATATGACCAACATTCTATGGCGCATATGACCATATGCGCCACGGGAAGGTTCATCTTCTGTGGGGCATATAGAGGTATGCGCCACAGAAGTTGTACTAGGAAAAATAGACCCCCCCTGTGGATCGCCTTTTTAGCCTTGCAAAAAATAATAGAAAATGAAAAATACTTCAAAAAATAAAATCTTTCACATAGTGATAGGAAATGTGGTATAGTTTGTAGGAAAAATAACAAACATGAATTTTGACTTTTTATGAAAAAAAATGTTTATGCCACGGTAAAATGGCCATAACTTTTGCATACGATGTCGAAAAAATACGTATAATATACCAAAATGACGAGAACGAGATTTCGCATCCGCTCGCAAACGATTACTTTCCACACCATACGTTTAATCCTTTGTTACAGCAATCCGGTGAGCTTGACAACCTCACTGTTTCGTTAGGACAAAGTTTTGAGTTTGTGTTGTGCAAGTCTCCACGTTGCTTCCAACACATGTATGATGTTTCCTTACTCCTTATGGTTCGATAACCTCGGTCTATACTGAGGGAAACTTGCTGTTGTGCTCCATCCCACCTTGCTCTTGGGGTTCCCAACGAAGCACTCCTACATCAACCTCTTCCTCCCTATTGAGTGCTGCATCAGACGGCATGACCAAAAACTCTCCATTTTCATGTTTTAAGGTCGTTTTAAGGAGATATTGCCCACAATTTTGGGGTTCCAACACGATTTACATGTTTGAGAGTCATGACCAAGCACCCGTCGTTTTTGCATTCTATGGCAATTTTCATGAGTTATGGCCCATATTTTTGGGGCTTCCAGGGCGATTTAAAATGACCGCAAGACACGATACATGTTTGAGGGCATGACCAAACACTCGTCATTTTTGTGTTTTATGGCCGTTTTCATGAGTTATTGCCCATAGTTTTGGGGTTCCAGCGCGGTTTAAAATGACTGTAAGACCCAATACAAGTTTGATGGCTGATCAAAAACTCGTCATTTTTGTGTTTTATGGACGATTTTATGAGCTATTTGCCACATTTTTGGGGTTCTAGGGGGATTCACATGGCCCATAAGACCCAATACATGTTTGAGAGTTATGACCAAAAACTCGTCGTTTTCGCATTTTATGGCCGTTTTTATGAGCTATTGCCCATATTTTTTGGGTTCCAAGGCGATTTACAGGTTTGAGAGTTATGACCAAAAACTAGTCATTTTTGCGTATTATGGCCATATTCATGATATTGCCCATAATATTGGGGTTCCAGGGCGATTTAAAATGACCGTAAGACCCGATACATGTTTAAGGGCATGACCAAAAACTCTCCATTTTCGTGTTTTATGGCCATTTTCATGAGCAATTGCCCATAGTTTGGGGTTTTCAAGGCGATTTACAAGTTTGAGAGTTATGAACAAACACTCGTTGTTTTCGCGTGTTATGGCCGTTTTCACAAGTTATTGCCCATAATATTGGGGTTCCAAGGCGATTTAAAATAACCGTAAAACCCGATACATGTTTGACGGCATGACCAAAAACTCTCCATTTTCATGTTTTAAGGCCGTTTTCAGGAGATATTGCCCACAATTTGGGGGTTCCAAGGCGATTTACATGTTTGAGAGTCCTGACCAAGAACTCGTCGTTTTTGTGTTCTATGGCCATTTTAATGAGTTATGGCCCATATTTTTGGGGTTCTAGGGCGATTTAAAATGACCGCAAGACATAATACATGTTTGAGGGCATGACGAAAAACTCATCATTTTTGTGTTTTATGGCCGTTTTCATGAGTTATTGCCCATAGTTTTGGGGTTCTAGGGCGATTTTAAATGACTGTAAGACCCGATACAAGTTTGATGGTTGATCACAAACTCGTCATTTTCGTGTTTTATGGCCATTTTTATGAGCTATTGCCCGCATTTTTGGGGTTCTAGGGGGATTCTCAAGGCCCGTAAGACCCGATACATGTTTGAGAGTTATGACCAAAAACTCGTTGTTTTCGCGTTTTATGGCCGTTTTCATGAGCTATTGCCCATAGTTTTGGGGTTCCGAGGCGATTTACAGGTTTGATAATTATGACCAAAAACTCGTCAATTTTGCGTATTATGGCCATTTTCATGAGTTATTACCCATAATATTGGGGTTCCAGGGCGTTTTAAAATGACCGTAAGAGACGATACATGTTTAAGGGCATGACCAAAAACTCTCCTTTTTCATGTTTTATGGCCATTTTCATGAGCAATTGCCCGCAGTTTTGGGGTTCCAAGGCGATTTACATGTTTGAGAGTTACACTACTAGAAAACTAGCTATAGGTAGATAGACCTTTTGTGGCGCATTGTTCTGACCATGCGCCACAAAAGTTGTCTAGTGGCGCATTTCAGAAAATGCGCCACAGAAGTCTTCACACTTCTGTGGCGCATATAGGAAAAATGCGCCACAGAAGTTCCAACTTCTGTGGCGCATATGTACACATGCGCCACATAAGTTCCAACTTCTGTGGCGCATATGGACATATGCGCCACAAAAAGCTCGGGTGGACCCTACCACGGAATCTCGTTGACTGTATTATTACCAACATTCTATGGCGCATATGACCATATGCGCCACATGAAGGTTCATCTTCTATGGGGCATATAGAGGTATGTGCCACAGAAGTTGTAGTAGGAAAAATAGATCCCCCCCTGTGGATCGCCTTTTTAGCCTTGCAAAAAATAATAGAAAATGAAAAATACTTCAAAAAATAAAATCTTTCACATAGTGATAGGAAATGTGGTATAGTTTGTAGGAAAATTAACAAACATGCATTTTGACTTTTTATGAAAAAACAGTTTATGCCACGGTAAAACGGCCATAACTTTTGCATACGATGTCGAAAAAATACGTATAATATACCAAAATGACGAGAACGAGATTTCGCATCCGCTCGCAAACGATTACTTTCCACTCCATACGTTTAATCCTTTGTTACAGCAATCCAGTGAGCTTGACAACCTCACTGTTTCGTTAGGACAAAGACTTGAGTTTGTCATGTGCAGGTCTCCACGTTGCTTCCAACACATGTATGATGTTTACTTACTCCTTCTGGTTCGATAACCTCGGTCTATATTGAGGGAAACTTGCTGTTGTGCTCCATCACACCTTGCTCTTGGGGTTCCCAACGAAGCACTCCTACATCAACCTCTTCCTCCCTATTGAGTGCTGCATCAGACGGCATGACCAAAAACTCTCCATTTTCATGTTTTAAGGTCGTTTTAAGGAGATATTGCCCACAATTTTGGGGTTCCAACACGATTTACATGTTTGAGAGTCATGACCAAGCACCCGTCGTTTTTGCATTCTATGGCAATTTTCATGAGTTATGGCCCATATTTTTGGGGCTTCCAGGGCGATTTAAAATGACCGCAAGACACGATACATGTTTGAGGGCATGACCAAACACTCGTCATTTTTGTGTTTTATGGCCGTTTTCATGAGTTATTGCCCATAGTTTTGGGGTTCCAGCGCGGTTTAAAATGACTGTAAGACCCAATACAAGTTTGATGGCTGATCAAAAACTCGTCATTTTTGTGTTTTATGGACGATTTTATGAGCTATTGGCCACATTTTGGGGGTTCTAGGGGGATTCGCATGGCCCATAAGACCCAATACATGTTTGAGAGTTATGACCAAAAACTCGTCGTTTTCGCATTTTATGGCCGTTTTTATGAGCTATTGCCCATAGTTTTGGGGTTCCAAGGTGATTTGCAGGTTTGAGAGTTATGAACAAAAACTAGTCATTTTGGCGTATTGTGGCCATATTTAGGAGTTATTGCCCATAATATTGGGGTTCCAGGGCGATTTAAAATGACCGTAAGACCCGATACATGTTTAAGGGCATGACCAAAAACTCTCCATTTTCGTGTTTTATGTCCATTTTCATGAGCAATTGCCCATAGTTTGGGGGTTTCAAGGCGATTTACAAGTTTGAGAGTTATTACCAAACACTCGTTGTTTTCGCGTTTTCTGGCCGTTTTCACAAGTTATTGCCCATAATATTGGGGTTCCAAGGCGATTTAAAATAACCGTAAAACCCGATACATGTTTGACGGCATGACCAAAAACTCTCCATTTTCATATTTTAAGGCCGTTTTCAGGAGATATTGCCCACAATTTGGGGGTTCCAAGGCGATTTACATGTTTGAGAGTCCTGACCAAGCACTCATCGTTTTTGTGTTCTATGGCAATTTTCATGAGTTATGGCCCATATTTTTGGGGTTCTAGGGCGATTTAGAATAACCGCAAGACATGATACATGTTTGAGGGCATGACGAAAAACTCATCATTTTTGTGTTTTATGGCCGTTTTCATGAGTTATTGCCCATAGTTTTGGGGTTCCAAGGCGATTTTAAATGACTGTAAGACCCGATACAAGTTTGATGGTTGATCACAAACTTGTCATTTTCGTGTTTTATGGCCATTTTTATGAGCTATTGCCCACATATTTGGGGTTCTAGGGGGATTCTCAAGGCCCGTAAGACCCGATACATGTTTGAGAGTTATGACCAAAAACTCGTCGTTTTCACGTTTTATGGCCGTTTTCATGAGCTATTGCCCATAGTTTTGGGGTTCCGAGGAGATTTACAGGTTTGAGAGTTATGACCAAAAACTCGTCAATTTTGCGTATTATGGCCATTTTCATGAGTTATTACCCATAATATTGGGGTTCTAGGGCGTTTTAAAATGACCGTAAGAGCCGATACATGTTTAAGGGCATGACCAAAAACTCTCCATTTTCATGTTTTATGGCCATTTTCATGAGCAATTGCCCACAGTTTTGGGGTTCCAAGGCGATTTACATGTTTGAGAGTTACACTACTAGGAAACTAGCTATAGATAGACAGACCTTTTGTGGCGCGTGGTTCTGACCATGCGCCACAAAAGTTGTCCAGTGGCGCTTTTCAGAAAATGCGCCACAGAAGTCTTCACACTTCTGTGGCGCATATAGGAAACATGCGCCACAGAAGTTCCAACTTCTATGGCGCATATGGACATATGCACCACAAAAAGCTCGGGTGGACCCTACCATGGAATCTCGTTGACTGTACTATGACCAACATTCTATGGCGCATATGACCATATGCGCCACAGGAAGGTTCATCTTCTGTGGGGCATATAGAGGTATGCGCCATAGAAGTTGTAGTAGGAAAAATAGATCCCCCCTGTGGATCGCCTTTTTAGCCTTGCAAAAAATAATAGAAAATGAAAAATACTTCAAAAAATAAAATCTTTCACATAGTGATAGGAAATGTGGTCTAGTTTGTAGGAAAATTAACAAACATTCATTTTGACTTTTTATGAAAAAAAATGTTTCTGCCACGGTAAAACGGCCATAACTTTTGCATACGATGTCGAAAAAATACGTATAATATACCAAAATGACGAGAACGAGATTTCGCATCCGCTCGCAAACGATTACTTTCCACACCATACATTTAACCCTTTGTTACAGCAATCCGGTGAGCTTGACAACCTCACTGTTTCGTTAGGACAAAGTCTTGAGTTTGTGTTGTGCAGGTCTCCACGTTGCTTCCAACACATGTATGATGTTTCCTTACTCCTTCTAGTTCGATAACCTCGGTCTATACTGAGGGAAACTTGCTGTTGTGCTCCATCACACCTTGCTCTTGGGGTTCCCAATGAAGCACTCCTACATCAACCTCTTCCTCCCTATTGAGTGCTGCATCAGACGACATGACCAAAAGCTCTCCATTTTCATGTTTTAAGGTCGTTTTAAGGAGATATTGCCCACAATTTTGGGGTTCCAACGCGATTTACATGTTTGAGAGTCATGACCAAGCACCCGTCGTTTTTGCATTCTATGGCAAGTTTCATGAGTTATGGCCCATATTTTTGGGGCTTCCAGGGCGATTTAAAATGACCGCAAGACACGATGCATGTTAGAGGGCAGGACCAAACACTCGTCATTTTTGTGTTTTATAGCCGTTTTCATGAGTTATTGCCCATAGTTTTGGGGTTCTAGCGCGGTTTAAATTGACTGTAAGACCCAATACAAGTTTGATGGCTGATCAAAAACTCGTCATTTTTGTGTTTTATGGACGATTTTATGAGCTATTGGCCACATTTTGGGGGTTCTAGGGGGATTCGCATGGCCCATAAGACCCAATACATGTTTGAGAGTTATGACCAAAAACTCGTCGTTTTCGCATTTTATGGCCGTTTTTATGAGCTATTGCCCATAGTTTTGGGGTTCCAAGGTGATTTGCAGGTTTGAGAGTTATGAACAAAAACTAGTCATTTTGGCGTATTGTGGCCATATTTAGGAGTTATTGCCCATAATATTGGGGTTCCAGGGCGATTTAAAATGACCGTAAGACCCGATACATGTTTAAGGGCATGACCAAAAACTCTCCATTTTCGTGTTTTATGTCCATTTTCATGAGCAATTGCCCATAGTTTGGGGGTTTCAAGGCGATTTACAAGTTTGAGAGTTATTACCAAACACTCGTTGTTTTCGCGTTTTCTGGCCGTTTTCACAAGTTATTGCCCATAATATAGGGGTTCCAAGGCGATTTAAAATAACCGTAAAACCCGATACATGTTTGACGGCATGACCAAAAACTCTCCATTTTCATATTTTAAGGCCGTTTTCAGGAGATATTGCCCACAATTTGGGGGTTCCAAGGCGATTTACATGTTTGAGAGTCCTGACCAAGCACTCATCGTTTTTGTGTTCTATGGCAATTTTCATGAGTTATGGCCCATATTTTTGGGGTTCTAGGGCGATTTAGAATAACCGCAAGACATGATACATGTTTGAGGGCATGACGAAAAACTCATCATTTTTGTGTTTTATGGCCGTTTTCATGAGTTATTGCCCATAGTTTTGGGGTTCCAAGGCGATTTACAGGTTTGAGAGTTATGACCAAAAACTTGTCAATTTTGCGTATTATGGCCATTTTGATGAGTTATTACCCATAATATTGGGGTTCCAGGGCGTTTTAAAATGACCGTAAGAGCCAATACATGTTTAAGGGCATGACCAAAAACTCTCTATTTTCATGTTTTATGGCCATTTTCATGAGCAATTGCCCACAGTTTTGGGGTTCCAAGGCGATTTACATGTTTGAGAGTTACACTACTAGGAAACTAGCTATAGATAGACATACCTTTTGTGGCGCATGGTTCTGACCATGCGCCACAAAAGTTGTCCAGTGGCGCATTTCAGAAGCATATGTCCACATGCGCCACATAAGTTCCAACTTCTGTGGTGCATATGGACATATGCACCACAAAAAGCTCGGGTGGACCCTACCATGGAATCTCGTTGACTGTACTATGACCAACATTCTATGGCGCATATGACTATATGCGCCACAGGAAGGTTCATCTTCTGTGGGGCATATAGAGGTATGCGCCATAGAAGTTGTAGTAGGAAAAATAGATCCCCCCTGTGAATCGCCTTTTTAGCCTTGCAAAAAATAATAGAAAATGAAAAATACATCAAAAATAAAATCTTTCACATAGTGATATACAATGTGGTCTAGTTTGTAGGAAAATTAACAAACATGCATTTTGACTTTTTATGAAAAAAAAATGTTTATGCCACGGTAAAACGGCCGTAACTTTTGCACATGATGTCGGAAAAATACGTATAATATACCAAAATGACGAGAACGAGATTTCGGATCCGCTCGCAAACGATTACCTTCCACACCATATGTTTAATCCTTTGTTACAGAAAACCGGTGAGCTTGACAACCTAACTGTTTCGTTAGGACAAAGTCTTGAGTTTGTGTTGTGCAGGTCTCCACGTTGCTTCCAACACATGTATGATGTTTCCTTACTCCTTCTGGTTCGATAACCTCGGTCTATACTGAGGGAACTTGCTGTTGTGCTCCATCACACCCATCTCTTGGGGTTCCCAACGAAGCACTCCTACATCACCCTGTTCCTCCCTGTTGAGTGCTGCATCAGACGGCATGACCAAAAACACTCCATTTTAATGTTTTAAGGTCGTTTTAAGGAGATATTTCCCACAATTTTGGGGTTCCAACGCGATTTACATGTTTCAGAGTCATGGCCAAGCACTCGTCGTTTTTGCATTTTATGGCAATTTTCATGAGTTATGGCCCAAATTTTTAGAGCTTCCAAGGTGATTTAAAATGACCGCAAGACACGATACATGTTTGAGGGCAGGACCAAACACTCGTCATTTTTGTGTTTTATGGCCGTTTTCATGAGTTATTGCCCATAGTTTTGGGGTTCCAGCGCGGTTTAAAATGACTATAAGACCCAATACAAGTTTGACGGTTGATCAAAAACTCGTCATTTTCGTGTTTTATGGAGGATTTTATAATCTATTGGCCACATTTTTGGGGTTCTAGGGGGATTCTCAAGGCCCGTAAGACCCGATACATGTTTGAGAGTTATGACCAAAAACTCATCATTTTCGCGTTTTATGGCCGTATTCATGAGCTATTGCCCATAGTTTTGGGGTTCCAAGGCGATTTACAGGTTTGAGAGTTATGACCAAAAACTCGTCAATTTTGCGTAATATGGCCATTTTCATGAGTTACTGCCCATAATATTAGGGTTCCATGGCGATTTAAAATGACCGTAAGACCCGATACATGTTTAAGGGCATGACCAAAACTCTCCATTTTCGTGTTTTATGGCCATTTTCATGAGCAATTGCCCATAGTTTGGGGTTCTAAGGTGATTTACATGTTTGAGAGTTATGACCAAACACTCGTCGTTTTCGCGTTTTATGGCCGTTTTCACAAGTTATTGCCCATAATATTGGAGTTCCAAGGTGATTTAAAATAACCGTAAAACCCGATACATGTTTGACGGCATGACCAAAAACTCTCCATTTTCATGTTTTAAGGTCGTTTTCAGGAGATATTGCCCACAATTTGGGGGTTCCAAGGCAATTTACATGTTTCACAGTCCTGACCAAGCAATCGTCGTTTTTGTGTTCTATGGCAATTTTCATGAGTTATGGCCCATATATTTGGGGTTCCATGGCGATTTAAAATGACCGCAAGACACGATACGTGTTTGATGGCATGACGAAAAACTCGTCATTTTTGTGTTTTATGGCCGTTTTCATTGGTTATTGCCCATAGTTTTGGGGTTCCAGGGAGATTTTAAATGAGTGTAAGACCCGATACAAGTTTGATGGTTGATCAAAAACTCGTCATTTTCGTGTTTTATGGCCATTTTCATGAGCTATTTCCCACATTTTTGAGGTTCTAGGGAGATTCTCAAGGCCCGTAAGACCCGATACATGTTTGAGAGTTATGACAAAAACTCGTCGTTTTCGCGTTTTATGGCCGTTTTTATGAGCTATTGCCCATAGTTTTGGGGTTCCAAGGCGATTTACAGGTTTGAGAGTTATGACCAAAAACTCGTCAATTTTGCGTAATATGGCCATTTTCATGAGTTACTGCCCATAATATTGGGGTTCCAGGGCGATTTAAAAGGACCATAAGACCCGATACATGTTTAAGGGCATGACCAAAACTCTCCATTTTCATGTTTTATGGCCATTTTCATGAGCAATTGCCCATAGTTTTGGGGTTCCAAGGCGATTTACATGTTTGAGAGTTATGACCAAACACTTGTTGTTTTCGTGTTTTATGGCCGTTTTCACAAGTTATTGCCCATCATATTGGGGTTCCAAGGCGATTTAAAATAACCGTAAAACCCGATACATGCTTGACGGCATGACCAAAAACTCTTCATTTTCATGTTTTAAGGCCGTTTGCAGGAGATATTGCCCACAATTTGGGGGTTGCAAGGCGATTTACATGTTTGAGAGTCATGACCAAGCACTCGTCGTTTTTTTGTTCTATGGAAATTTTTAAGAGTTATGGCCCATATTTTTGGTGTTCCAGGGCGATTTAAAATGGCTGCAAGACACGATACATGTTTGAGGGCATGACGAAAAACTCGTCATTTTTGTATTTTATGGCCGTTTTCATGAGTTATTGCCCATAGTTTAGGGGTTCCAGGGCGATTTTAAATGACTGTAAGACCCGATAAAAGTGTGATGGTTGATCAAAAACTCGTCATTTTCGTGTTTTATGGCCGTTATTATGAGCTATTGTCCACATTTTTGGGGTTCTAGGGGGATTCTCAAGGCCCGTAAGACCCGATACATGTTTGAGAGTTATGACCAAAAACTCGTCGTTTTCGCGTTTTATGGCCGTTTTCATGAGCTATTGCCCATAGTTTTGCGGTTGCAAGGCGATTTACACGTTTGAGAGTTATGACCAAAAACTCGTCGTTTTTGCGTATTATGGCCATTTTCATGAGTTATTGCCCATAATATTGGAATTCTAGGGCGATTTAAAATGACCGTAATACCCGATACATGTTTAAGGGCATGACCAAAAACTCTCCATTTTCGTGTTTTATGGCCATTTTCATGAGCAATTGCCCACAGTTTTGGGGTTCCAAGGCGATTTACATGTTTGAGAGTTATGATAAAACACTCGTTGTTTTAGCGTTTGATGGCTGTTCTCATACGTTATTGCCCATAATATTGGGGTTCCAGGGCGATTTAAAATGACCGTAAAACCCGATACATATTTTACGGCATGACCAAAAACTCTCCATTTTCATGTTTTAAGGCCATTTTAAGGAGATAGTGCCCACAATTTGGGGGTTCCAAGGCGATTTACATGTTTGAGAGTCATGACTAAGCACTCCTCATTTTTTCGTTTAATGGCAATTTTCATGAGTTATGGCCCATATTTTTGGGGTTCTAGGGAGATTTAAAATGACCGCAAGACACGATACATGTTTGATGGCATGACCAAACACTCATCATTTTTGTTTTTTATGGCCATTTTCATGAGTTATTGCCCATAGTTTTGGGGTTCCAGGGCTATTTAAAATGACTGTAAGAACCGATACAAGTTTGATGGTTGATCAAAAATTCGTCATTTTCGTGTTTTATGGCCGTTTTTATGAGCTATTGGCCACATTTTTGGGGTTCTAGTAGGATTCGCATGGCCCATAAGACCCGATACATGTTTAAGAGTTATGACCAAAAATTCGTCGTTTTTGCGTATTATGGCCATTTTCATGAGTTATTTCCCATAATATCGGGGTTCCAGGGCGATTTAAAATGACCGTAAGACCCGATACATGTTTAAGGGCATGACCAAAAACTCTCCATTTTCATGTTTTATGGCCATTTTCACGAGCAATTGCCCACCATGTGAATCCCCCTAGAACCCCAAAATGGTGGCAAATAGCTCATAAAAACAGGGAGGAAGAGGTTGATGTAGGAATGCTTCGTTGGGAACCCCAAGAGCAAGGTGTGATGGAGCACAGCAGCAAGTTTCCATCAGTAGAGACCGATGTTATCGAACCAGAAGGAGTAAGGAAATGCTGAAAATTTATGAATAAATCCCCTAGTATGTTAGCTAACTTTTGTTAGTTCAACACTTTTTGATTTGAGCAACAGAAGATGTTCGAAAAAATCGGTTTCTACCTGCTGGTCTGTTTTGACAGATTTCTGCCATTATTTGCATTTGCTTCTTATTGATTCCTTTTTGAGTTCTCTTCTTTGAAGGAGTTACTTCAGTAGCTTGTGTTTTTAGTGAAAAGTCTTGCCGTTCCAAAGCTTTGCCAAGATGTCTAATATCTTTTGAATACACTAATGTTGTTAATGAAGATTGTGTGAAGTTTTTGAAGGAAAAAATTCAAGTGTAGAGAGAATGATGTAATGAGATGAAGAATGGACAAAAGCTCAATCTTGGGGATGCCACCATGGTGTCACCCCAAGAAATATCCAAGAGGTACAAGCGTCAAATCTTGGGGATGCCCAAGGCATCCCCTTCTTCATCAATAAAAAAGCTCAGGCCTGTCTAGACACTTCAATTTTATTGTTTCATGCACAGTTGTGGTGTTCTTGGAGCGTCTTAGTTTTCGTTTGCTTTGCTTAGGTTATTTAGTTTGCTTGAATAAAGTAGTTTGGACCCCCGTTCTCGCTGTGTTCTTTTGCAAATAAGTTTGCTTGGTGTTGGAAAAGGAGTAGTAAGTTCCTGCTTGATGTGCAAGAGGAGCTTGCATTAACTATGACTTAGACTTTAGCATGACATTCTAGGTGTTGTTTTAGCATTATGCTTAGTGATTATTGCTGTAGCATGTCTTGTTCCAAAGAATTGGGATTGCTTAGTGTGCCTTGAAGAAATTATGCGTTGTTTTAGCATGAAAAAGCATAGTATTATGGTATTCTCCTTTAATGCTTTGCTTGGGTTGACTTGGCACATGCTTACACCATGTTATGACTATGAAAATGCACCATTATCCTCTATGATCATTTAGTCCTTGACTTGTAGTACCACTCTTTGCTTTGATTAGTATGCTTTGCTGCATTGCATGATTATGGCCATTATGCTCTCTTAGTTGGTTGCTCCCAGTCTTTTGCTAGCCTCCACTTGTATGAGTAAGTTGTACTCATACTTCCAACTCCCAAGAAAACAGGTTATTCCAAAGTGTCCACTATAAATTCCTATGCATGGTGTGTTACACCATTCCAAGTATATTCTTGTTTTCAACTATCTTCCAATTAAAAACTATTTTGTTATGTGAAAACTTAGTGATTAAAGCCCTCACGAACTTGATGGCACATTTTATTCCTTGCCCCTAATATACTTGAACCATTGTGACAACTTTGTTGTATATGCTTGCACTTATAAGTTGGAGTTAGCAGAACCGTGCTGTCACGGGGAACGTTTTCAACATTGCACTTGTACTTTTGTACTCTGTTGATATCATGCTCTTTTTTTCTATGGATGTTACCAGTGTGAAATGAAGTGGGAACTTGTAAGTCCATGGAGTTTGTATTCTGTGTTAGAGAAATGCCTGGGCCGCTAGCCTAAGCCATGCCTAATCATGGTGGAAACTTGCAGCATCACCATAGTGATCTATCTATGAAGTATCCTCAATAAAAAGCAATATGCATATGGTAAATAAAAACATTGTTGAGATGCTCATTGTCTGCTTGCCTTGTCATTTTGGTTATGGGAAAGCTCATGTACCATGTGCAAGGGGTACCCCGTGAAGGGAATATGCCCTGAGAGGCAATAATAAAGTGTTTATTATGTGTATTCCAAGTATATGATAGATGTTTATTTTGCATGCTATAATTGTATTAATACAGAAACGTTAATACATGTGTGTTTAATAAACAAACAGAAAGTTCCTAGTTATGCCTCTCTCATAAACTAGCTCGTTGATTAACAAGATGATCAAGGTTTCCTGATCATGGACATTGGATGTTGTTAATAATGGGATCACAACATTAGTGTAATGGTGTGATGAACATTCATCCGAAGTATAGCATTACGATCAAAGTCATTGAGTTTATATTGCTATAACAACTTACGAAGTGATCCTAATCCTTAGACCATGAGATCATGTCAATCACTAACACCGGAAGAGTTTCTTGATAACATCAAACGTCACACCGTAACAGGGTGATTATAAAGATGGATTCAGAACTAATAAAGTGTTATGTTGAGGCTCATGGATCGAGAGTGGAATTTGTTCATCCCGATGACGGATAGATATACTCTGGGCCCTCTCGGTGATATCACATTGATTAGCTTGCAAGCAAGTGATTTGATCACTAGAATGTTATATCATAGGAACGAGAAAAGAGTGCATGTCGGTAACGAGATCAAACTAGGTATGGAGATACCGATGATCGAATCTCGGACATGTAATATATCGTGAAACAAAGGGATTAAGATACTAGCGTAAAAGGTTCCGACGATCACAAGAAAGTCATCGTTGAATGTGTGGGAGTCAGTATGGGTCTCCAGATCCCGCTTCTGATTATTGATCCGAGAGGGGTCTCGATCATGTCCGCATTATTCACGAACCGTAGGGTGACACACTTAAGAGACACCGACATCCAATTGGAGCAAATGTTTCATGCCGAAAGAATGAACAAGCGCAGGAATTTATTTCACTAGATACCGAAACAGGTTTTCGGGTGAAATTGCATAAAGTGGTTATGCATGTGAAATAGAATTCTAGCAAGGGGTTATTTGTGAATGTTTGTCATTAAAGTAATTGACAAAATTCTGAATAAAATAAAAGAGTTTTATTTAATGAGAGTTTGCATTAAATTTGGTGGAAATTTAATGGGAATTTGAGTGGACTTTTGAGTGGAGGGAATTTAAAGGAGATTTGTGAGTGGAGTGTCCACCCACATGAAGAGGGGAGGGCAAGGGGGCAGCCCCATGCGCCGGCCACCCCCTTGGGGTTCCCCCCCCCTCCTCCTATAAAAGGAGCCCCCTCCTCACTTGTCTCTCACACCTCCTCGTGAAGGATCTCTCTCCCCCTCTAGAATTTATCCCCCATGGTCTCGGACTAGCGAGATACATGTTCCCGGTGGCTATTCGGCAAGAAAGTGTTGTGCTTCCGCTGCATCGCTGGAGCGAGGAGGCGGAGGTTGCTCGGTGCCTCGAACGTGTGTGCGAGCACGGATGCGCTGCTGATTTGCGGCGCTAGGACTTCCTCTCGATCTTGAGATCGGCAAGAGATCGTCTACATCATCCACGAGTTGAACTCGTTAAGCTTTGTAGGTCTTCAAGGGTATGTTCTCTACGGATATACATCCGCCTGTTGTTTGTATCTAGTAGATAGATCTTGGTATATAGTTCACATCGTAGGAAAATTTTTGTTTTCTATGCTGCGAACCCTACACCCCGTTGGCGGTTCTCAATGATATGCAAATACTTACAGTGACAAGAACTTGCATGGGCCCTAAGTTGAGTATCCATGAGGTGTAGCCCTCATATTCAAGGGACTTGAGATTGCCAACTTATACTTCGTCAAGCATATACTCCAGCTTTGCCACTTTAACCTTAACCACTTCAATATTCTTATGATAGGTGCAATGAGGGCTAAAAGCTAATAAGTACCATAATTTTTGGACGCTCTTTTTGAAACTTGTAATCCCTACTTACTTTATAAAATAAAAAGGCCTTTCTTCCACCACTATTGAGTCTCCACCTTCTACCTTTAGGCACCATTAAGAGAGCATAGTTGTCATTCTGTGTGCAGTATTCCAAAGCTTATTAATTGATGCATCTTGTGATATTACTTGTTCTTGTGCTATTTGTTTCTAGTCACCCTTGTGAACTTTGAAGGTGTCCTATGCATCTATATTGCTACTCTATGAGGGACAAGCTTTATTGCCACTATGATATGCTTTTTGTATGTGAAACAAACAAATGTTTTTCAATGCATGTTATTCATTGTCTTTGTTTGTATCTTGCCATGTTGCATGCATAGTTACTATGTCCTAATGTTAGAACTCCATTCTTTCATGCACATGTTTAGAGTTCTTTGACCCCAGCTTTCAATGCTTGCAAATGGTTGGATCTTTATTGTGAGGGTGCATGTTCACCTAAAAAATTATTCTGTTTATCACTTACCTACTCGAGGACGAGCAGGAGTTAAGCTTGGGGATGTTGATACGTCGAAACGTATCTATAATTTTTTATGCTCCATGCTTGTTTAATATCTACTTTGCTTTACTTGTCTACACTTTGAGGTGCTTTTTACATGTTTTCTGGTACTAACCTACTAACAAGTTGCAACAGTGCCAGATTCCTATTTTTTGCTGTTTTTGGTTTCAGAAAAGTTAGTAAAGAAATATTCTCGGAATTGGACGGGACAAACATTAAAGTCAATTACTTTCCGTGGGGAACAAGAAGTACAGAGGAGAGACGAGGAAGCGTGCCAGGGAGGCAAACCCCCTAGGCGCCGGTGGGCCCTATCCTGCGCCTGGGTAGTGTTTGCCCCCTCTGGCGGACGCCTCGGTCTCCCCTTTGCCTATAAAAAGCCCACGATGCAGAAACTCTCAATACCTGATCAGAAATCCATGAAACCGTCTGTAGCAGCCGCCACCATCGTCCCTAGATCACGGGGGGGGGGGGGGGGGGTCTGAAGCTCTTCCCAGCACCCTGCCGGAGGGGATATCATCCCGGAGGCCTTCTCTCTAGTATAATTCGTTAGTTGTTCCACCTTAGAATATGGGTCCATGTAGTAGCTAGATGGTTGTATCTCCTCCTTTGTGCTTTCATGTATAGATCTTGTGAGCTCCGTTCATGATCAAGATCTAATCTATTTGTAATCATGCATGTTGTGTTTGCGGGGATCCGATGGATATTGAGATTATTATGTTGGTTTGATTAATGGTTTTGTATTTATGATTCTATCATGTCTGTGTTGTTTGTGATCTTGCATACTCTCCGTTGCTAGTGGTTATCTTGGCCAAGTAGTTGCTAGTGGTTATCTTGGCCAAGTAGTTGCTAGTGACCCCAAGAGGGAGTATTTATGCTCGATAGTGGGTTCATGCCTCTAGTTTCCAAGGGAAGTGACAGAAATCTCTTCGGTTGTAAATGTGTTGTTGCTACTAGCGAGAAAACAATGGTCTCTTGTTAATGGAACATGTGGACAGTTTACCTTACACACTTTGCTTAAAGCAGTTGTCTGTTGCTTGCAACTTAATACTGGAGGGGGTTCGGATGAAAACCTAAAGGTGGACTTCTAGTCATAGATGCAGTTGGATGGCGGTCTACGTATCTTGTTGTATTGCCCAATCAACCTCATAAGATCTTTCTGTCTAGTAATTGCATTGTTATGCCTTGCTCAGTCCTGTCAATTGCCCTACTGTAATTTGTTTACCCTTCATGCCATGTTGTTTATCTAAGAAGAGCACCTCTAGTGAACTATGGACCCCGGTCCAATCTTTACCATCAATACATCCTTCACTATTACTTGTTTACTTGTTGCAAACCATTACCTTCCACTCCATATGTTTAATCCTTTGTTATAGCAAACCGGTGAGCTTAACAACCTCACTGTTTCGTTGGGACAAAGTCTTGAGTTTGTGTTGTGTAGGTCTCCACATTACTTCCAACACCTGTATGACGTTTCCTTACTCCTTCTGATTCGATAACCTCGGTCTCTACTGAGGGAAACTTGCTGCTGTGCTCCATCACACCTTGCTCTTGGGGTTCCCAACGAAGCACTCCTACATCAACCTCTACCTCACTATTGAGTGCTGCATCAAACGACATGACCAAAAACTCTCCATTTTCATGTTTTAAGGCCGTTTTCAGGAGATATTGCCCACAATTTGGGGGTTCCAAGGCAATTTACACGTTTGAGAGTCATGACCAAGCACTCATCGTTTTTGTGTTTTATGGCAATTTTCATGAGTTATGGCCTATATTGACTGCAATTTTCATGAGTTCTAGGGCGATTTAAAATGACTGCAAGACACAATACATGTTTGAGGGCATGATCAAACACTCGTCATTTTTGTGTTTTATGGCCGTTTTCATGAGTTATTGCCCATAGTTTTGGGGTTCCAGGGTGATTTTAATTGACTGTAAGACCCGATACAGGTTTGATGGTTGATCAAAAACTCGTCATTTCCGTGTTTTATGGCCGTTTTTATGAGCTATTACCCACATTTTTGGGGTTCTAGGGGATTTGCATGGCCCGTAAGACCCGATACATGTTTGAGAGTTATGACCAAAAACTCGTCGTTTTTGCGTTTTATGGCCGTTTTTATGAGCTATTGCCCATAGTTTTGGGGGTTCCAAGGCGATTTAAATGACTGTAAGACCCGATACAAGTTTGATGGTTGATCAAAAACTCGTCATTTTTGTGTTTTATGGCCGTTTTTATGATCTATTGCCCACATTTTTGGGGTTCTAGGGGGATTCTCAAGGCCCGTAAGACCCGATACATGTTTGAGAGTTATGACCAAAAACTCGTCGTTTTCGCGTTTTACGGCCGTTTTCATGAGCTATTGCCCATAGTTTTGGGTTTCCATGGCGATTTACACGTTTGAGAGTAATGACCAAAAACTCGTCGTTTTTGCGTATTATGGCCATTTTCATGAGTTATTGCCCATAATATTGGGGTTCCAGGGCGATTTAAAATGACCATAAGACCCGATACATGCTTAAGGGCATGACCAAAAACTCTCCATTTTTGTGTTTTATGGCCATTTTCATGAGCAATTACCCACAGTTTTAGGGTTCCAAGGCGATTTACATATTTGAGAGTTACACTACTAGGAAACTAGCTATAGATAGACAAACCATGCGCCACAAAAGTTGTCCAGTGGCGCATTTCAGAAAATGCGCTACAGAAGTCTTCACACTTATGTGGCGCATATGTCCACATGCACCACACAAGTTCCAACTTATGTGGCGCATATGGACATATGCGCCACAAAAAGCTCGGGTGGACCCTACCACGGAATCTCGTTGACTGTACTATGACCAACATTCTATGGCGCATATGACCATATGCGCCACAGAAAGGTTCATCTTCTATGGCGCATACATGTATGCGCCACAGAAGTTGGAGAACGAAAAACAGATTCCACCCCCCATGTGGATCGCCAGCCTTGCAAAAAAAAATGAAAAATACTTCAAAAAATAAAATCTTTCACACAGTGATAGGCAATGTGGTCTAGTCTGTAGGAAAATTAACAAACATGCATTTCGGCTTTTTATGAAAAAAAAGTTTATGCCACGGTAAAACGGCTGTAACTTTTGCATACAATGTCAGAAAAATACGTATAATATACCAAAATGACGAGAACGAGATTTCACATCCGCTCACAAACCATTACCTTCCACACCATACGTTTAATCCTTTGTTACAACAAACCAATGAGCTTGACAAACTCACTGTTTCGTTGGGACAAAGTCTTGAGTTTGTGTTGTGCAGGTCTCCAAATTGCTTCCAACACCTGTATGACGTTTCCTTACTTCTTCTGGTTTAATAACCTCGGTCTCTACTGAGGGAAACTTGCTGCTATGCTCCATCACATCATTCTCTTGAGGTTCCCGACGAAGATCTCCTACATCAACCTCTTCCTCCCTGTTGAGTGCTACATCAGACGACATGACCAAAAACTCTCCATTTTCATGTTTTCAAACCGTTAAGGAGATATTGCCCACAATTTTGGGGTTCCAACGCGATTTACATGTTTGAGAGTCATGACCAAGCACTCGTCGTTTTTGCATTTTATGGCAATTTTCTTTAGTTATGGCCCATATTTTTGGGGCTTCCAGGGCGATTAAAATGACCGCAAGACAAGATACATGTTTGAGGGCATGACCAAACACTTGTCATTTTTGTCTTTTATGGTCGTTTTCATGAGTTATTGCCCATAGTTTTGGGGTTCCAGGGCGATTTAAAATGACTGTAAGACCCAAAACAAGTTTGATGGTTGATCAAAAAAATTGTCATTTTCGTGTTTTATGGTCGATTTTATGAGCTATTGGCCACATTTTTGGGGTTCTAGGGGGATTCGCATGTCCCGTAAGACCCAATACATGTTTGAGAGTTATGACCAAAACTCGTCGTTTTCGCGTTTTATGGCTGTTTTTATGAGCTATTGCCCATAGTTTTCGGGTTCCAAGGCGATTTACAAGTTTGAGAGTTATGACCAAAAAGCCGTCGTTTTTACATATTATGGCCATATTCATGAGTTATTGCCCATAATATTGGGGTTCCAGGGCGATTTAAAATGACCGTAAGACCCGATACCTGTTTAAGGGCATGACCAAAAAACTCTCTGTTTTCGTGTTTTATGGCCATTTTCATGAGCAATAGCCCATAGTTTGGGGGTTCCAAGGCGATTTACATGTTCGAGAGTTATGACCAAACACTCATCGTTTTCGCGTTTTATGGACGTTTTCACAAGTTATTGCCCATAAAATTGGGGTTCCAAGGAGATTTAAAATAACCGTAAAACCCGATAAATGTTTGACGGCCTGACCAAAAACTCTCCATTTTCATGTTTTAAGGCCGTTTTTAGGAGATATTGGCCACAATTTGGGGGTTCCAAGGCGATTTACATGTTTGAGAGTCCTGACCAAGCACTCGTTGTTTTTGTGTTTTATGGCAATTTTCATGAGTTATGGCCTATATTTTTGGGGTTCCAGGGCGATTGAAAATGACCGCAAGACACGATACATGTTTGAGGGCATGACGAAAAACTCTTCATTTTTGTGTTTTATGGCCGTTTTCATGAGTTATTGCCCATTGTCTTGGGGTTCTAGGGTTACTTTAAATGACTGTAAGACCCGATACAAGTTTGATGGTTGATCAAAAACTCGTCATTTTCGTGTTTTATGGCCATTTTTATGAGCTATTTTCCACAGTTTTGGGGTTCTAGGGGGATTCTCAAGGCCCGTAAGACCCGATACATGTTTGAGAGTTATGACGAAAAACTCATCGTTTTCGCATTTTATGGCCGTTTTCACGAGCTATTGCCCATAGTTTTGGGGTTCCAAGGCGATTTACAGGTTTGAGAGTTATGACCAAAAACTCATCAATTTTGCATATTATGGCCATTTTCATGAGTTATTTCCCATAATATTGGGGTTCCAGGGCGATTTAAAATGACCGTAAGACCCGATATATGTTTAAGGGCATGACCAAAACTCTCCATTTTCGTGTTTTATGGCCATTTTTATGAGCAATTGCCCATAGTTTGGGGGTTCCAAGACGTTTTACATGTTTGAGAGTTATGACCAAACACTCGTCGTTTTCGTGTTTTATGGCCGTTTTCACAAGTTATTGCCCATAATATATGGGTTCCAAGGAGATTTAAAGTAACCGCAAAACCCGATACAGGTTTGACAGCGTGACCAAAAACTCTCCATTTTCATGTTTTAAGGCCATTTTCAGGAGATATTACCCACAATTTTGGGGTTCCAACGCGATTTACATGTTTGAGAGTCCTGACCAAGCACTCATCGTTTTTGCATTTCATGGCAATTTTCATGAGTTATGGCCCATATTTTTGGGGCTTCCAGGGCGATTTAAAATGACCGCAAGACACGATACATGTTTGAGGGCATGACCAAACACTCGTCATTTTTGTGTTTTATGGCCGTTTTCATGGGTTATTACCCATAGTTTTGGGGTTCCAAGGCGATTTCAAATGACTGTAAGACCCGATACAAGTTTGGTGGTTGATCAAAAACTCGTCATTTTCGTGTTTTATGGATGATTTTATGAGCTATTGGCCACATTTTTGGGGTTCTAGGGGGATTCGCATGGCCTGTAAGACCCAATACATGTTTAAGAGTTATGAGCAAACACTCGTTGCTTTCGCGTTTTACGGCCGTCATCACAAGTTATTGCCCATAATATTGGGGTTCCAAGGCGATTTAAAATAACCGTAAAACCGGATACATGTTTGATGGCATGACCAAAAACTCTCCATTTTCATGTTTTAAGGCCGTTTTCAGGAGATATTGCCCACAATTTGGGGGTTCCAAGGCGATTTACATGTTTGAGAGTCCTGACCAAGAACTCGTCGTTTTTGTGTTTTATGACAATTTGCATGAGTTATGGCTCATATTTTTGGGGTTCAAGGGCGATTTAAAATGACCGCAAGAAACGATACATGTTTGAGGGCATGACGAAAAACTCGTCATTTCTGTGTTTTATGGCCGTTTTCATGAGTTATTGCCCATTGTTTTGGGGTTCCAGGGCGACTTTAAATGACTGTAAGACCCGATACAAGCTTGATGGTTGATCAAAAACTCGTCATTTTCGTGTTTTATGGCCGTTTTATGAGCTATTGTCCACATTTTTGGGGTTCTAGGGGGATTCTCAAGGCCCGTAAGAACCGATACATGTTTGAGATTAATGACCAAAAACTCGTCGTTTTCGCGTTTTATGGTCGTTTTCATGAGCTATTGCCCATAGTTTTGGTGTTCCAAGGCGATTTACAGGCTTGAGAGTTATGACCAAAAACTCGTCAATTTTGCGTATTATGGCCATTTTCATGAGTTATTGCCCATAATATTAGGGTTCTAGGGCGATTTAAAATGACCATTAGACCCGATACAAGTTTAAGGGCATGACCAAAAACTCTCCATTTTCATGTTTTATGGCCATTTTCATGAGCAATTGCCCACAGTTTTGGGGTTCCAAGGCGATTTACATGTTTGAGAGTTATGACCAAACACTCGTCGTTTTCGCGTTTTATGGCCGTTTTCACAAGTTATTGCCCATAATATTGGGGTTCCAAGGAGATTTAAAATAACGTAAAACCCGATACATGTTTGACGGCATGACCAAAAACTCTCCATTTTCATGTTTTAAGGCCGTTTTCAGGAGATATTTCCCACAATATTGGGATTCCAACGCGATTTACAGGTTTGAGTGTCCTGATCAAGCACTCGTCGTTTTTGTATTTCATGGCAATTTTCATGAGTTATGGCCCATATTTTTGGGGCTTCCAACGCGATTTAAAATGACCGCAAGACACGATACATGTTTGAGGGCATGACAAAAAAACTCGTCATTTTTTTGTTTTATGGTCGTTTTCATGGGTTATTGCCCATAGTTTTGGGGTTCCAGGGCGATTTTAAATGACTGTAAGACCCGATACAAGTTTGATGGTTGATCAAAAACTCGTCATTTTCGTGTTTTATGGCCATTTTTATGAGCTATTGTCCACATTTTTGGGGTTCTAGGGGGATTCTCAAGGTCCGTAAGAGCCGATACATGTTTGAGAGTTATGACCAAAAACTCGGCGTTTTCGCGTTTTATGGCTGTTTTCATGAGCTATTTCCCATAGTTTTGGGGTTCCAAGGCGATTTACAGGTTTGAGAGTTATGACCAAAAACTCGTCAATTTTGCATTTTATGGCCATTTTCATGAGTCATTGCCCATTATATTGGGATTCTAGGGCGATTTAAAATGACCGTAAGACTCGATATATGTTTAAGGGCATGACCAAAAACTCTCCATTTTTGTGTTTTATGGCCATTTTTATGAGCAATTGCCCATAGTTTGGGGGTTGCAAGGCGATTTACATGTTTGAGAGTTATGACCAAACACTCGTCGCTTTCGCGTTTTATAACCGTTTTCACAAGTTATTGCCCATAATATTGGGGTTCCAAGGAGATTTAAAATAACCGTAAAACCCGATACATGTTTGACGGCATGACCAAAAACTCTCCATTTTCATGTTTTAAGGCCGTTTTCAGGAGATATTTCCCACAATTTTGGGGTTCCAACGCGATTTACATGTTTGAGTGTCCTGACCAAGCACTCGTCGTTTTTGCATTTCATGGAAATTTTCATGAGTTATGGCCCATATTTTTGGGGCTTCCAGGGCGATTTAAAATGACCGCAAGACACGATACATGTTTGAGGGCATGACGAAAAACTCGTCATTTTTTTGTTTTATGATCGTTTTCATGGGTTATTGCCCATAGTTTTGGGGTTCGAGGGCGATTTTAAATGACTGTAACACCCGATACAAGTTTGATGGTTGATCAAAAACTTGTCATTTTCGTGTTTTATGGCCATTTTTATGAGCTATTGTCCACATTTTTGGGGTTCTAGGGGGATTCTCAAGGTCCGTAAGACCCGATACATGTTTGAGAGTTATGACCAAAAACTCGTCATTTTCGCGTTTTATGGCCGTTTTCATGAGCTATTGCCCATAGTTTTGGGTTTCCAAGGCGATTTACAGGTTTGAGAGTTATGACCAAAAACTCGTCAATTTTGCATTTTCTGGCCATTTTCATGAGTCATTGCCCATAATTTGGGGGTTCCAGGGCGATTTAAAATGACCGTAAGACCCGATATATGTTTAAGGGCATGACCAAAAACTCTCCATTTTCGTGTTTTATGGCCATTTTTATGAGCAATTGCCCATAGTTTGGGGGTTCCAAGGCGATTTAAATGTTTGAGAGTTATGACCAAACGCTCGTCGTTTTCGCGTTTTATGGCCGTTTTCACAAGTTATTGCCCATAATATTGGGGTTCCAAGGAGATTAAAATAACCGTAAAACCCGATACATGTTTGACGGCATGACCAAAAACTCTCCATTTTCATGTTTTAAGGCCGTTTTCAGGAGATATTTCCCACAATTTTTGGGGTTCCAACGCGATTTACATGTTTGAGTGTCCTGACCAAGCACTCGTCGTTTTTTCATTTCATGGCAATTTTCATGAGTTATGGCCCATATTTTTGGGGATTCCAGGGCGATTTAAAATGACCGCAAGACACGATACATGTTTGAGGGCATGACCAAATACTCGTCATTTTTGTGTTTTATGGCCGTTTTCATGGGTTATTGCCTATAGTTTTGGGGTTCCAAGGCGATTTTAAATGACTGTAAGACCCGATACAAGTTTGATGGTTGATCAAAAACTCGTCATTTTCGGGTTTTATGGATGATTTTATCAGCTATTGGCCACATTTTTGGGGTTCTAGGGGGATTCTCAAGGCCCGTAAGACCCGATACATGTTTGAGAGTAATGACCAAAAACTCGTCGTTTTCGCGTTTTATGCCCGTTTTCATGAGCTATTGCCCATAGTTTTGGGGTTCCAAGGCGATTTACAGGTTTGAGAGTTATGACCAAAAACTCGTCAATTTTGCGTATTATGGCCATTTTCATGAGTCATTGCCCATTATATTGGGATTCTAGGGCGATTTAAAATGACCGTAAGACTCGATATATGTTTAAGGGCATGACCAAAAACTCTCCATTTTCATGTTTTATGGCCATAATATTGGGGTTCCAGGGCGATTTAAAATGACCGTAAGAGCCGATACATGTTTAAGGGCATGACCAAAAACTCTCCATTTTCATGTTTTATGGCAATTTTCATGAGCAATTGCCCACAGTTTTGGGGTTCCAAGGCGATTTACATGTTTGAGAGTTACAGTACTAGGAGACTAGCTATAGATAGACAGACCTTCTGTGCCACATTGTTCTGACCATGCGCCACAAAAGTTGTCTAGTGGCACATTTTCTGAAATGCGCCACTGAAGTCTTCAGACTTCTGTGGCGCATATACGAAAAATGCGCCATAGAAGTTCCAACTTATGTGGTGCATATGTCCACATGCGCCATGTAAGTTCCAACTTCTGTGGCGCATATGGACATATGCGCCCTAAAAAGCTCGGGTGGACCCTACCACGAAATCTCGTTGACTGTACTATGACCAACATTCTATGGCGCATGTGACCATATGCGCCACAGGAAGGTTCATCTTCTATGGCTCATATAGAGGTATGCGCCACCGAAGTTGTAGTAGGAAAAACAGATCCCCCCCCCCCCCCGTGGATCGCCTTTTTAGCCTTGCAAAAAATAATAGAAAATGGAAAATACTTCAAAAAATAAAATCTTTCACATAGTGACAGGTAATATGGTCTAGTTTGTAGGGAAATTAACAAACATGCATTTCGACTTTTTATGAAAAAAGAGTTTATGCCACGGTAAAACGGCCGTAACTTTTGCATACGATGTCAGAAAAATACGTATAATATATCAAAATGACGAGAACAAGATTTTGCATCCGCTCGCAAACCATTCCCTTCCACACCATACGTTTAATCCTTTGTTACAGCAAACCGGTGAGCTTGACAACCTCACTGTTTCGTTGGGACAAAGTCTTGAGTTTGTGTTGTGCAGGTATCCACGTTGCTTCCAACACCCGTATGACATTTCCTTACTCCTTCTGGTTCAATAACCTCGGTCTCTACTGCGGGAAACTTGATGTTGTGCTCCATCACATCTTCCTCTTGAGGTTCCCAACGAATATCTCCTACATCAACCTCTTCCTCCCTGTTGAGTGCTGCATCAGACGACATGACCAAAAACTCTCCATTTTCATGTTTTCAGGCCGTTAAGGAGATATTCCCACAATTTTGGGGTTCCAACGCGATTTACATGTTTGAGAGTCATGACCAAGCACTTGTCGTTTTTGCATTTTATGGCAATTTTCTTTAGTTATGGCCCATATTTTTGGGGCTTCCAGGGCGATTTAAAATGACCGCAATACACGATACATGTTTGAGGGCATGACCAAACACTCATCATTTTTGTGTTTTATGGCCGTTTTCATGAGTTATTGCCCATAGTTTTGGGGTTCCAGGGCGATTTAAAATGACTGTAAGACCCAATACAAGTTTGATGGTTGATCAAAAAATCGTCATTTTCGTGTTTTATGGTCGATTTTATGAGCTATTGGCCACATTTTTGGGTTTCTAGGGGGATTCGCATGTCCCGTAAGACCCAATACATGTTTGAGAGTTATGACCAAAACTCGTCGTTTTCGCGTTTTATGGCCGTTTTTATGAGCTATTGCCCATAGTTTTGGGTTTCCAAGGCGATTTACAGGTTTGAGAGTTATGACCAAAAACTCGTCAATTTTGCGTAATATGGCCATATTCATGAGTTATTGCCCATAATATTGGGGTTCTAAGGCGATTTAAAATGACCGTCAGACCCGATACATGTTTAAGGGCATGACCAAAAAACTCTCCATTTTCGTGTTTTATGGCCATTTTCATGAGCAATTGCCCATAGTTTGGGGGTTCCAAGGCGATTTACATGTTTGAGTTATGACCAAACACTCGTCGTTTTCGTGTTTTATGGACGTTTTCACAAGTTGTTGCCCATAATATTGGGGTTCCAAGGCAATTTAAAATAACCGTAAAACCCGATACATGTTTGACGACATGACCAAAAACTCTCCATTTTCATGTTTTAAGGCCTCTTTTAGGAGATATTGCCCACAATTTGGGGGTTCCAAGGCGATTTATATGTTTTAGAGTCCTGACCAAGCACTCGTTGTTTTTGTGTTTTATGGCAATTTTCATGAGTTATGGCCCATATTTTTGGGGTTCGAGGGAGATTTAAAATGACCGCAAGACACGATACATGTTTGAAGGCATGACGACAAACTCGTCATTTTTCTGTTTTATGGCCGTTTCCATGAGTTATTGCCCATAGTTTTGTGGTTCCAGGGCGACTTTAAATGACTGTAAGACCCGATACAATTTTGATGGTTGATAAAAAAACTCGTCATTTTCGTGTTTTATGGCCGTTTGATGAGCTATTGCCCACATTTTTTGGATTCTAGGGGGATTCTCAAGGCCCGAAAGACCCGATACATGTTTTAGAGTTATGACCAAAAACTCGTCGTTTTCGCGTTTTATGGCCGTTTTCATTAGCTATTGCCCATAGTTTTGGGGTTCCAAGGCGATTTACAGGTTTGAGAGTTATGACCAAAAACTCGTCAATTTTGCATTTTCTGGCCATTTTCATGTGTCATTGCCCATAATATTGGGGTTCCAGGGCGATTTAAAATGACCGTAAGACCCGATATATGTTTAAGGGCATGACCAAAAACTCTCCATTTTCGTGTTTTATGGCCATTTTTATGAGCAATTGCCCATAGTTTGGGGGTTCCAAGGCGATTTACATGTTTGAGAGTTATGACCAAACACTCGTCGTTTTCGTGTTTTATGGCCGTTTTCACAAGTTATTGCCCATAATATTGGGGTTCCAAGGAGATTTAAAATAACCGTAAAATCCGATACATGTTTGACGGCATGCCAAAAACTCTCCATTTTCATGTTTTAAGGCCATTTTCAGGAGATATTTCCCACAATTTTTGGGGTTCCAACGCGATTTACATGTTTGAGTGTCCTGACCAAGCACTCGTCGTTTTTGCATTTCATGGCAATTTTCATGAGTTATGGCCCATATTTTTGGGGCTTCCAGGGCGATTTAAAATGACCACAAGACACGATACATGTTTGAGGGCATGACGAAAAACTCGTCATTTTTTTGTTTTATGGTCGTTTTCATGGGTTATTGCCCATAGTTTTGGGGTTCCAGGGCGATTTTAAATGATTGTAAGACCCGATACAAGTTTGATGGTTGATCAAAAACTCGTCATTTTCGTGTTTTATGGCCATTTTTATGAGCTATTGTCCACATTTTTGGGGTTCTAGGGGGATTTTCAAGGTCCGTAAGACCCGATACATGTTTGAGAGTTATGACCAAAAACTCGTCGTTTTCGCGTTTTATGGCCGTTTTCATGAGCTAATGCCCATAGTTTTGGGGTTCCAAGGCGATTTACAGGTTTGAGAGTTATGACCAAAAACTCGTCAATTTTGCATATTATGGCCATTTTCATGAGTCATTGCCCATAATATTGGGGTTCCAGGGCGATTTAAAATGACCGTAAGACCCGATACATGTTTAAGGGCATGACCACAAACTCTCCATTTTCGTGTTTTATGGCCATTTTCATGAGAAATTGCCCATAGTTTGGGGGTTCCAAGGCGATTTACATGTTTGAGAGTTATGACCAAACACCCGTCGTTTTCGCGTTTTATGGCCGTTTTCACAAATTATTGCCCATAATATTGGGGTTCCAAGGAGATTTAAAATAACAGTAAAACCCGATACATGTTTGACGGCATGACCAAAAACTCTCCATTTTCATGTTTTAAGGCCGTTTTCAGGAGATATTGCCCACAATTTTGGGGTTCCAACGCGATTTACATGTTTGAGTGTCCTAACCAAGCACTCGTCGTTTTTGCATTTCATGGCAATTTTTATGAGTTTTGGCCCATAATTTTGGGGCTTCCAGGGCGATTTAAAATGACCGCAAGACACGATACATGTTTGAGGGCATGACGAAATACTCGTCATTTTTGTGTTTTATGACCGTTTTCATGGGTTATTGCCCATAGTTTTAGGGTTCCAAGGCGATTTTAAATGACTGTAAGACCCAATACAGGTTTGATGGTTGATCAAAAACTCGTCATTTTTGGGTTTTATGGATGATTTTATGAGCTATTGGCCACATTTTTGGGGTTCTAGGGGGATTCTCAAGGCCCTTAAGACCCGATACATGTTTGAGAGTAATGACCAAAAACTTGTCGTTTTCGCGTTTTATGCCCGTTTTCATGAGCTATTGCCCATAGTTTTGGGGTTCCAAGCGATTTACAGGTCAGAGAGTTATGACCAAAAACTCGTCAATTTTGTGTATTATGGCCATTTTCATGAGTTATTGCCCATAATATTGGGGTTCCAGGGCGATTTAAAATGACCGTGAGAGCCAATACATGTTTAAGGGCATGACCAAAAACTCTCCATTTTCATGTTTTATGGCAATTTTCATGAGCAATTGCCCACAGTTTTGGGGTTCCAAGGCGATTTACATGTTTGAGAGTTACAGTACTAGGAGACTAGCTATAGATAGACAGACCTTCTGTGCCACATGGTTCTGACCATGCGCCACAAATGTTGTCCAGTGGCGCATTTCAAAAAATGCGCCACAGAAGTCTTCACACTTCGGTGGCGCATATAGGAAAAATGCGCCATAGAAGTTCCAACTTCTTTGGCGCATATGTTCACATGCGCCACATAAGTTCCAAATTCTGTGGTGCATATGGACATATGCGCCACAAAAATTTCGGGTGGACCCTACCACGGAATCTCGTTGACTGTATTATGACCAACATTCTTTGGCGCATATGACCATATGCGCCATAGGAAGGTTCATCTTCTGTGGCGCATATAGAGGTATGCGCCACAGAAGTTGTAGTAGGAAAAACAGATCCCTTCCCCCCCCCCTAATAGAAAATGCAAAATACTTCAAAAATAAAATCTTTCACGTAGTGATAGGCAATGTGGTCTAGTTTGTAGGAAAACAAACAAACATGCATTTCGAATTTTTATGAAAAAAAAGTTTATGCCACGGTAAAACGGCCGTAACTTTTACATACGATGTTGGAAAAATACGTATAATATACCAAAATGACGAGAACGAGATTTCGCGTCTGCTCGCAAACCATTACCTTTCACACTATACGTTTAATCCTTTGTTACAGCAAACCGGTGAGCTTGAAAACCTCACTGTTTCGTTGGGACAAAGTCTTGAGTTTGTGTTGTGCAGGTCTCCACGTTTCTTCCAACACATGTATGACGTTTCCTTACTCCTTCTGGTTCGATAACCTCGGTCTCTACTGAGAGAAACTTGCTTCTGTGCTCCATCACACTTTGCTCTTGGGGTTCCCAACAAAGCACTCCTACATCAACCTATTCCTCCCTGTTGAGTGCTGCATCAGACGGCATGACCAAAAACTCAACATTTTCATGTTTTAAGGCCGTTTTAAGGAGATATTGCCCACAATTTTGGGGTTCCAATGCGATTTACATGTTTGAGAGTCATGACCAAGCACTCATCGTTTTTGCATTTTTACGGCAATTTTCATGAGTTATGGCCCATATTTTTGGGGCTTCTAGGGCGATTTAAAATGACCACAAGACACGATACATGTTTGAGGGCATGACCAAACACTCGTCATTTTTGTGTTTCATGGCCGTTTTCATGAGTTATTACCCATAGTTTTGGGGTTCCAGCGCGATTTATAATGACTGTAAGATCCAATACAAGTTTGATGGTTGATCAAAAACTCGTCATTTTCGTGTTTTATGGACGATTTTATGAGCTATTGGCCACATTTTTGGGATTCTAGGGGGATTCGCATGGCCCGTAAGACCCAATATATTGTAACATCCCAGCATTAGAGCTTAGAAATAAGCTGAAAACAAATGTGTGCATTGCATTCATGCATAGAAAATCTGAATAATTTTCACGCTTCTAAATAAAAACTTGTCAAAGTGATTGAAGCTTCTCTCAACTTGATGGAATTGAAGTAGATCATCAAGTTGACTGCGATAAGTTTCTCTATGACCTTTGTTAAAACCTTATTTTGGGTAAAGGAGATTTGATCTGAGGGTAGATCAAATGTAATTAAGGTTAAAACCTAATACATTATTTAATAGTTAATATTTGATCCTTAAGTAATCATATCCTTGTATTCATTACACATTTATGAATACCAAGTTATAAACATAACTTAAGTAATAGGAATGGAACAACTAAATCTTGACCTATCTTAATCTCATCTACTTATACCATGAGTATCATGGTAATACCTATCCTTAATTCTTTAGTTAGATTAAGTAGGAAAGAAACCAACTCAAGATCATTCACCATATATATTTCTTCCCATATCAATCTTTATGGAACCCTATCTCAATAATTGTTGTTCATCAATGTTGAGTAATCAACTATTGATTCACCAATTCTTCACCTATCAATTCTTGACTTATCAACTCTTGTTCTTATTATAGCATTCGCTTAATGGTTGACATAGTTAACCAGATCATCTTAATGGTTGCATAAAGAGCATAAAACTTGGCCTAAGCTAAGTAACACTTAAAGGAGTATAAAATATTAAGCGATAGTTTTATAAGACGCTTCGCGAAGTCAGACATATCAAAGCAAAAATATCCAAATAGTAAGTAAGACAAAAAATGCTGAAAAATTCACTTTGGAGATCCACAATTGTGTGGATACACTGTATAATCTTTCATAAGAACCCAAATAGGTAGAGTATAAGATGGATAGAGACCAATACTCTAATTATTAAGCCAATAAATACTAAATAGATAGTTTGAAGACTATTAGTAAACCCTAAGGGGAGAGTAAACAATAAACAAAAGTACTGTTATCCAAATTCCAAGTAAAGGTTGAAGTAGAAGTACTAACTTATGATAACATTAAGCTTATTTTCATAAGGTTAAAAGAAGCCACTAATATAAGTGTATTTTCAGAAGTATGTCTGGATTAAAGATCGGAGTTTATTTCAAGGTAGTAGTACTCAAACCTTGAGGTAAATAATAAATGGAAGTGGAAGAAGTATTTAAGGTAATAATGAAAACATTATCTAAAGCTTGCTAAGACAAAATCTCAGGGGTGATAAAATAGATTAATCTTAATAGAATAAGTCTAGAGGAAACAACTCTTAAGTGACCCCTTTAAAAGGGAATAAAACATATCCAATTGGACATGTGTAGAGGAACAAGAAATTCCAATGGGTATGGACTAAATGTGTTCAAAACCAATATTTGGAAGAACTACCAGTACAACTCATACAATGACAAATCAAAGATTAGTCTTTTGAACACACTATTGGTTAATAAAAATTTAAAACTTGTTTTAGTGAGACTTCCTAGATTTTTCATAGTATAGTAAGAAAGTTCGATGATTAAATAAAAGAAGTTGGATTAGGATACCTAATCAGGATAAGGAACTAAGAAGAGACCCCAAATTAAGGAGTTTATAATAAGGACATATCCCTAAAGAAGGATAATAAAAGAAACTTTGGAGTATTGGAGACAACCAGTTGGAGATTGCCAAGTACGGTCAGAATTCAAGGAAAATATCTGGATATGGGATATTACAATTATTCCCATTGAGGTTACCATGGAGTTGAGACATATCATAATCATTGCAAGACAATTCCCTACTCTGAAACGTGAGAGTACGCGAACTTCGAGAACGAAGTTTATTTTAAGGGGGAGAGTCTGTAACATCCCAGCATTAGAGCTTAGAAATAAGCTGAACACAGATGTGTGCATTGCATTCATGCATAGAAAATCTGAATAATTTTCACGTTTTTAAATAAAAACTTGTCAAAGTGATTAAAGCTTCTCTCAACTTGATGGAATTGAAGTAGATCATCAAGTTGACTGTGATAAGTTTCTATATGACCTTTGTTAAAACCTTATTTTGGGTAAAGGAGATTTGATCTGAGGGTAGATCAAATGTAATTAAGGTTAAAACCTAATACATTATTTAATAGTTAATATTTGATCCTTAAGTAATCATATCCTATTATTCATTACACATTTATGAATACCAAGTTATAAACATAACTTAAGTAATAGGAATGGAACAACTAAATCTTGACCTATCTTAATATCATCTACTTATACCATTAGTATCATGGTAATACCTATCCTTAATTCTTTAGTTAGATTGAGTAGGAAAGAAACCAACTCAAGATCATTCACCATATATCTTTTTTCCCATATCAATCCTTATGGAACCCTATCTCAATAATTGTTGTTCATCAATGTTGAGTAATCAACTATTGATTCACCAATTCTTCACCTATCAATTCTTGACTTATCAACTCTTGTTCTTATTATAGCATTCACTTAAGACTTATAAAGAAAGAAGTAAGAATAGGTAAATAGTAATTCTAGTTTTAGGTATCATCTATAGGATGGGAGTGATTAAAGAGAAACAAATCAATGTGATAATTGATGGAGTTAACTCACTCCTCAAATTATAGAAGAGTTATTGGAACATATAATTATATGGTAATAAAGAAGATTACAAGGATGAATTCTAAAGATAGTTACCAGGAGTAGTCCTATTGGATCAAGTAGATATAGTCAATGAATTATATCTCTTAATCCAATAGAGCTAAATAGAAGATAATTATAATACAACTGTAATGTTGTATGGATGGAAGCCTTTATTAGCCAAATGGAAACCTAAACCATAAAAGATCAAAAGATTATAATGATCATGACTTATACATCAATATTGAAGGCTTATATCCTGTATAAGTGACATTGGTGGGTAGAACATGATTAAACCCTAGTCTAGATATATTATCCTAGGTTAGCCATTACAAGTCACATTAATATAATGTGAGGTTGGAGTATGAGATACTGAAGATGAGTAGAGACAAGATAGTATGATCAAGATGATGCTAGAGTAGCATGGAGTTATTAAAGAAGTGTTATTCTTCTTAAGGAATACTAAATAATAGTGGTGAGTGATTAAGAAAGTGTATGAATGGGGTAGAGAAACTATTTGTTAGATTGGAAGTCATCAGTAGTAAAGTAGTTGATGTAACCAAGTATGGATATGAGGAGATTATGAAAGTTTTAGTGTCAAGCTCATTGAATTTATAAATGGATTTAGAATAATAAAAGGTGGATACGAATATCTTGTGAAGTAAAGCTCATCATGTTAACACATGATGATGGATATGGAGTAGTAGTACATCTAGGAAAGGAATTCCTTAATTAGAAGTCCAGGATTGTGAATTATGGAAGATAGGAATTCTTAGTAAACACTAGAACCTAATTCTATAACCAAACTTAATATCCATATCAAATGATTGATTTATTATCGTATGCCCACAATGGTTAATAGGAATATTTCCTATATCAACTCACCTAAGCACATCTTTGTTGTTTTCAACCATCATTATCATAGGTGCTTAAGAACTATCTTTATCAATTCCTTCTCATAAGTTAGCCTAGAAAACAATCCCACTATTTAACTCTAAATGGTGATATCATTCAAGATCTTTAACAGAAAGATAATATATTTTAACCATTCATCTTTATTCACAATTATCAAGGGATATAAAGATATTAAAACTCCCATAATTCATGGTAGACATTTATAATCTCAAATCTTTAACTCTTAAGTTAGTAATAATGAAATCTTTATATTGCTATTTCCTAAATTCATAGGAATGATATTAACCCCATTAGTACTTAGATCTTTATGTATCAAATACTTATGAAGGATCACTAAATATAAAAGTTGCCTTCATATTATGGATTAATGAGAATAAAATCTCATTAGTTAGTAGTAATGCATTCTATAAAAAGTTTAAATTTTTTTGCCCAATTAAATTCATATTAAAGGCCCTCACAAATAATAATAGAAAAAGTATATATATATAAAGGAAATAAAGAAAATATCACAATATTTAATAAAGGTTCACAAATTGATTCTTAATAACTTTATTGTTGCTGCAAGTATTCAGCAAACAAAATTCCATAAATAAAAGTTCAAACCAAATATAAAAAATATAAACGTGAAAATAAAACAGAAAACGGGAAAGATAAAAAAAAAGAAGAACCCAGACCAGAAACTGGCCCACGGCCCACATCCTCGCTACTTTATCCATAGCTCACACGCAACACCCTACAGCCCAAACGGCCCAACACCAGTCCACCACAAGCCTGCATACCCCTTCGATTTTTTTCCCTTTATTCTTCCTCGTGACAGTGGGCAACGCCGGGGAAGCAGCTCGGTGGAGCTCCGGAGAACCGCCCGATCGTCCGCCTCCGTCCAGATTCGTGTCGCCGCTGATCAACGCCTATAAAAGCTTCAGCGCCGCCGTCGAGAACAACCCTAGGCCCCAATTCCCCTTCTCCCTCTCAAAATTCCTCTCTGGATCGAAACCCTGGCTTCAGGTGGCCACCGTTCTACGCTCCGCCGTGCTCCGTTGATCAAGCGCACGGCTTCTCCGTGCTCCCCTGAGCCTCCTTGCTGAAGGAATTGAAGTAGGACGCCTCGAGTCAACGCGGCGACCTCGTCATCCCAAAGTCCGGTTGTCGTCGTCCACATCGAATCCGGCTACCCCGAGTCTTCTAAAGCCCATCAACAGCATGCTGGTGAGCTCTGGGTGCTCTGTCACCCCTCAGTTGCCTTCCTCTCTTCCTCCATCGCGCCTGCATCGTGCACCTCTGTCCACCGCCGCAGATGCTCGTCGGAGCTAGTGCTCCGATGACCAAATACGGGCGGTGCGGCCACCCATCGGATCGCCTTATTCTCCTGCGTCCGAATCTCCTAACCCCGCAAGCGCGCTTGCGTCCTGTCGCTGGAATCGAGCATCACCTGTGAGCATTGCCATTGTTGATGTCACGATGACGTCAGGGTGAGGCCACCTTTGACCTGGTCAGCCTTTTGACTGGTCTTTGCCGATGTGGCGTATGACGTGGCCTTGGGCCCAGTAGTCAGTGACCGTGGGTAGATCTAGCTTAGGTGCACAATGTCTTTTCTGTTTAGGAATTAAATAAAACCATATTAATTCCAATATAAATAAAATAATTAAATTTTGTTTAATTAATAACTTTTGTTTTATAATTTAGAAACATATGTTTAATATATGAAAATTTTCAGAAAAATAAAATCTACAACTTAAACTATTATGAAATATTATTATTATGATTATTTAAATAAATATAATTTAATAAAAAAATTATAAGTAATAAAACTTTGATAATTCATAATTTAATAATGGTAAATGTTAAAATTATAAATAAAATACCAAAAATCTTAGAAAAATAAGAATTATAATTTAAAACTATAATCATTAATTATTATTCTGCTTAATTAAATATTTACTATTTATTAAGTATTTATAAAGTAATAAACCTTATTAAAATCATATCTTATTATTTTTAAATCACAAAAAATAAGTGTAATATACCAAAATGATCACAAAGATAATACCTATATGTTAAAAATATAATATTCTACTTTTGAGTTAAATAAAAAGTTAAACACTTTAATAACTTGAATTTAAACCTATTTCTTTAGTTAATAATTCATATAAGAGTAAATAAAAATTTATAATATTCTAAAAATTAGCCAACTAGGTCTAATAAATAGTATTGGTCTTCAATATTGATAATATGAAATCAAAATGGTTCAACACATTTTAAATGCAATTTATTTAAATTATCCTTCAACCATAAGTGCAGTTTATTTTATAAAGGAATCCTTATCCAATCTAGAATCTCCAAGATTAATTATAATGAAATAAAAACCATTCCTTTATTTTAATCACAAGTTTATAAACAAATCAAAACACTATAGTGAATTCATAAGTAGTGAATAATATTGTTTACTTATTCATAAACCTTAACCACACCCTTATAAGGAGATAAATCCCTTTATACAATTATAATGTTAAGAAACCATTACCAACTAAAAATAATGCCATTCTTAAGTAACTTTAAAGAAACATTATAAGGTGAACAAGACATAAGTATAACAAACATTACACCTAAATTCCATCTATGTTTTAAAGTTAACTTTAGTCTACCAAACTTTAAATAATACTAAAGACTTTATTATATGTTTTATAGTTAATTTTGGTCTGTTATAATTAAGTTATAAGGTATCTTAATACCAAACCAATAAAGTTAAAAACCAAGATAGATAATTCTCAAATACTAATGCTGTCATTATTCAAATGGAGTAATTCTTTCTTACTTAAAGACTATAACTAGAAAGAACACCTCATAAGATTAACTTAAAAGCTTAAATGCTTCTGCTTAGTTGAATAAGATTTTCTTCAAATGTTATTCTTTTTGCCACTTCAGAAAACGGATGACAACTAATCACAATCACATTACTTTATACTTTACTTGTATAATAAGATTGTTAATACTTAAACTCTTTATAAGTGACATTACTTGTAAATTAAAACTTGAAGATAAATAATTAAGATGTAAGCAACCTTGAGTAGCATTCCATATGTTTGTATTTTATTGTTGTATAAATACATGTTGTTTCAAACACACTCACAAGCCTTAATAAGAAGCACGTGTATGAAACTTAATCTAAAAGGGCAACACATTCCAAGGAAACCAATTCCAGTATCCAAACCCTAAAACAACGTTATTCACGGGATTCAAGTTTATCAACTTGCATTACATTACTTATGCATAAAAGCATCTTGCTTCTTTAAACATTAGTCCTTACCGGACCAATGATGCAGATTTCAGCTATTGGATCTTATATTGTCTTGAAGATCGTGACTGCATAATCTTGCAATCACAAAAGGCAAGTTCACACTTGCTCATGTCCTTTGATTATTTTCTGTAAAGTATTTTACAAATCCAGTGTTGTCATCACCTGCATTTGAAAAAGGTCATAAAACACTATTTTCATAATAATGTGATTATAGGTTATTTACCATGAGGTAATAACCTACTATAAGAGTTCCGGTGGTAAAGGAACATATTATCTAGGAATTAACAACCAATGTCGCCAGTGATTCTTGCGCGGTATATTACGCGTTGACCATGAGATTTGGAATGGGACAGAGAAGTCAGTTGTACCTTTTCCCTCTCGCATGGAGCTGGATGTGCGGGTCGTGGCTGTTATCACTCGTAGCGTGCATATTAATTGGTAATTCATAGAATATATGAAGCATATGGGTGGGAGCCCTCAACGTCCCATGATAGTTCCTGCATTTGAACGGTCTGTACAAACCATTGCCGTAATTCAATAAGTGGGCATGGTGTACACCAAGGAGACATGCGGGGTCGCGGAGATGGCAGTGATTGGCTTGGATCTTAGGTTGGGCCTCAAACCAAGGAAGTTTGAACGAGGACATACTCCCGGCCATGCAACAAAACCTAAGGTCTCTCATGAGTAAAGTGATGCACCTCTGCAGAGTGTAAGAACTGTAACTTGTTACTCCCTATTCCGGGAAGGAGCTGCGAACGCGGCAGGAAAGGAACTCCATGAAAGTTCTGGTAAACCCGTGAAGGCTGATGGACATAGTTTTTCAGAACAAAAGCAACCTTTGAAGAAATGTTTACGAAAACTTGCATTGCCTATGACCTATGGTCTGTGGCCGTAGATATAGTGCATCAAACACTCCTTTTCTAGTGAACTTGCTGAGTACGCTCGTACTCAAAGTATCTTCTTAACCCTTGCTAGATTCTGAAGCCATTAAGACGACGTCTATATGAAGCATGCTCTAGAAATCATCATCAAAAGCTCAAGCTCTTAAATGAAGTAAAGGAAGTCAACATATACATCAACTCAAGTGAAGACGAAGTTGCTGATTAGATAAGAATAGAATTTCTAACCATAGAACCTACTTCTGTACAGTATTGCAATAACAGCAATGCAAGCCCAGTAGTTCAGTTACTAGTTTAATAAGTATGGTAGTTATGAGTTATTTATTCCTGATTCTTCTTTGTAAGAAGTTTATTTCTCTCTCTTTAACCTAGAATGTTCTCTGGATCTTGTGTAAAGAGTTGAGTTGTAACCTATAGTCATGTCTTGGACCTGCTGTGTTTCTGTTGTACTACTCTGAGGGATGTAATACTAGTAAACGGTGTTTCATTGGTGTTATGTCAACGACTATAGTGTACTACATCATGCAGTGGTATACTAGGTCACCGCATATATGTTTGAGAGTTATGACCAAAAACTCGTCGTTTTCACGTTTTATGGACGTTTTTATGAGCTATTGCCCTTAGTTTTGGGGTTCTAAGGCAATTTACAGGTTTGAGAGTTATGACCAAAAACTCGTCATTTTTGCGTATTATGGCCATATTCATGAGTTATTGCCCATAATATTGGGGTTCCAGGGCGATTTAAAATGACCGTAAGACCCGATACATGTTTAAGGGCATGACCAAAAACTCTCCATTTTCGTGTTTTATGGCCATTTTCATGAGCAATTGCCCATAGTTTGGGGGTTCCAAGGCGATTTACATGTTTGAGAGTTATGACCAAACACTTGTCGTTTTCGCGTTTTATGGCCGTTTTCACAAGTTATTGCCCATAAAATTGGGGTTCTTAGGCGATTTAAAATAACCGTAAAACCCGATACATGTTTGACGACATGACCAAAAACTCTCCATTTTCATGTTTTAAGGCCGTTTTCAGGAGATATTGCCCACAATTTGGGGGTTCCAAGCCGATTTACATGTTTGAGAGTCCTGACCAAGCACTCGTCGTTTTTGTGTTCTATGGCAATTTTCATTAGTTATGGCCCATATTTTTGGGGTTCCAGGGCGATTTAAAATGATCGCAAGACACGATACATGTTTTAGGGCATGACGAAAAACTCGTCATTTTTGTGTTTTATGGCCGTTTTCATGGGTTATTGCCCATAGTTTTGGGGTTCCACGGCAATTTTAAATGACTGTAACACCCGATACAAGTTTGATGGTTGATCAAAAACTCGTCATTTTTGTGTTTTATGGCCATTTTTATGAGCTATTGCCCACATTTTTGGGGTTCTAGGGGGATTCTCAAGGCCCGTAAGACCCGATACATGTTTGAGAGTTATGACCAAAAACTCGTCGTTTTTTGCGTTTTATGGCCGTTTTTATGAGCCATTGCCCATAGTTTTGGGGTTCCAAGGCGATTTACATGTTTGAGAGTTATGACCAAAAACTCATCAATTTTGCGTATTATGGTCATTTTCATGAGTTATTGCACATAATATTGGGGTTCCAGGGCGATTTAAAATGACCGTAAAACCCGATACATGTTTAAGGGCATAACCAAAAACTCTACATTTTCGTGTTTTATGGCCATTGTCATGAGCAATTGCCCACAGTTTTGGGGTTCCAAGGCGATTTACATGTTTGAGAGTTATGACCAAACACTCGTCGTTTTCGCGTTTTATGGCCGTTTCATAAGTTATTGCCCATAATATTGGGGTTCCAAGGAGATTTAAAATAACAGTAAAACCCGATACATGTTTGACGGCATGACCAAAAACTCTCCATTTTCAAGTTTTAAGGCCGTTTTCAGGAGATATTGCCCACAATTTTGGGGTTCCAACGCGATTTACATGTTTGAGTGTCCTAACCAAGCACTCGTCGTTTTTGCATTTCATGGCAATTTTTATGAGTTTTGGCCCATAATTTTGGGGCTTCCAGGGCGATTTAAAATGACCGCAAGACACGATACATGTTTTAGGGCATGACGAAAAACTCATCATTTTTCTGTTTTATGGCCGTTTTCATGGGTTATTGCCCATAGTTTTGGGGTTCCATGGCAATTTTAAATGACTGTAACACCCGATACAAGTTTGATGGTTGATCAAAAACTCGTCATTTTTGTGTTTTATGGCCATTTTTATGAGCTATTGCCCACATTTTTGGGGTTCTAGGGGGATTCTCAAGGCCCGTAAGACCCGATACATGTTTGAGAGTTATGACCAAAAACTTGTCGTTTTCGCGTTTTATGCCCATAGTTTTGGGGTTCCAAGGCGATTTATAGGTTTGAGAGTTATGACCAAAAAGTCGTCAATTTTGCGTATTATGGTCATTTTCATGAGTTATTGCCCATAATATTGGGGTTCTAGGGCGATTTAAAATGACCGTAAGACCCGATACATGTTTAAGGGCATGACCAAAAACTCTCCATTTTCATGTTTTATGGCTATTTTCATGAGCAATTTCCCACGGTTTTGGGTTTCCATGGCGATTTACATGTTTGAGAGTTACACTACTAGGAAACTAGCTATATATAGACAGACCTGCTGTGGCGCATGGTTCTAACCATGCGCCACAAAAGTTGTCCAATGGCGCATTTCAGTAAATGCGCCACAGAAGTCTTCAGACTTTTGTGGCGCATATAGGAAAAATGAGCCACAGAAGTTCCAACTTCTGTGGCTCATATGTACATATGCGCCATAAAACGCTCGGGTGGACCCTACCACGGAATCTCGTTGACTGTACTATGACCAACATTCTATGGCGCATATGACCATAACTCCCTTTCAAGGATATGGAGAGTAATTTCTTCTTGACCTATTCATTTGTAATACCTGCACACTTAAACAACCCACATAATTCATGGATAAAAAGCAAGTGATCACCAGGATGGATAGTTCCACCCCCTAAATAATAATTATCCATAACATTATTAACAATACTTGTAGGTATCTTAAAAGGATCTATCTCAACAGGTGGTGGTTCATCTACTACCATAGAAGTGGTAGTAGTTTTCCCAAACAGAAAACCAAGTGGGTTATCCATATTGGAAACAAAGAAACAAGCAGTAACAAAAGCAATACTCACATTAGAAGTTTTCCTTACCTGTTCCACTCTTCAATAGCGCTTCACTCCCCGGTAACAGCGCCAGAAAATAGTCTTGATGACCCACAAGTATAGGGGGTGTATCATAGTACTTTCGATAAATAGGAGTGTCGATCCCAACGAGGAGCAGAAGGTGTTGACTAGTGGTATGGAGCAGGAACTCTCTACAAATACTTAGCAACCGGATTTTTAGTGGTTTTCTGATGAGGCAACAAAACAAAGAGCAAGTAATAAAGAGAACGAACAAATGGGTCAAGTGGCCCAATCCTTTCTTAGAAAAGGACAAGCCGGTGGAAATACTTATAAGGACCAAACGTTCTCGAGGATACATGGGAATTCTGTCAAGTGCTTTCGCTTCAAATAGCTGAGTACTCTTCTCTGGTGTTGTAAGTGTTGTGTGGGTGAACCTGTGCTAACATACCAACCTTACTTGGACTAATACATACTTGTGATTAAACCCCCTGCAAACATCCGTAACTACAGGAAAGTAATTAAGATATAAATCTAACCACAACCTTAAACTCGGAGATCCTACGCTCCCTTGTGCAAAGGTGTCCTAATGGGGGTTCAGTGTAAGACCCCACCTTTGTAAAGGTAAAGGTCCCTATGATTGCAATGCTAGTCCTTGGATCAAATGCTAGCATCCACGGTTTAAGATGAAGTACACAGAAACAAAGGCCATTATTACATCGTCATTCCAGAGATAACATAGTCTTTTACAACTAAATAGCCATAGGCTAGTACAAGATTTCAACTTAACAAAATAAAGTAAAGTCTTCATCCTCATGTGCCACAGGCAAACATGTTGAGTGTAGACTCATAACCCTAATCCTCATCAGATTAACCTGCAACATCACAAGTTACAGCCATAGTGGGTCAATACATTGGAATAGTATTGGCGAGTGATACCTTAGTAGAATAATAGTTTCTAGCTTCTACATGAATTTGGATAAGTGTAGCTTAGTCTTGCTTTGCTCAAAATAGGTTTTGCCTATTACTTGAAAACACTAAGTTTTTGTTTGACAGAAACTCCCAAGGAACCACCAACAGACATTGGTGAACCTTTACCCTTGTTCAACCACAAGTTTTAACTTAGAAATTGGGATGAGGAGATTCTTGATAGCTTCCATGTCTTGATGCTCAAATTTTCCATTGTCGGGGACACGGCTAATTACGTAGATTCTTCCTTCTCGAGAGGTGGTGCACTTTCCCCACAAGACTCGACATGCATCGAGACAAGACCTTTTAGAAGCCTTCCCTTAGACCAAAATGGACGTGTTCCCAAACCTATCACCCCCTACCACCAACTGTCCATTTGGCTAAGTTATTGCGACCTATATGATCCAGGCAGAGCCCATATTGCCATGTGGCTACACTAGAATCTTCTTAACATTTGGCATCTCAAATCCCTTTGTTCCTGGGTGGGTTTCCACAAGTGTGATACACAAGGTAGAGCATAGATATGGGCCTTGTGTAACCACTCAACATAACCCAAACACACCATTCCACCCAGGTGATTCATTCACTTAGTTGTTTTGTTAAGCAAAACACAAGTCAAAGACTTAGCAACATTTTCCATAGCATGTATATAATCCACCCTTGTTTGATACTAGCTAGGCTAAGCATGGCAATATAGTAAGTATCTTAACATAGAGGAAATTCTAACAAGTCTACAACTACTAGGATTTCCCAAGCATAGCATATAGATACTTAGCAAAAAAACATCATGCAAGCCCTATACAAAATATCACTAATGACAACCTGAGGGAATGGCTATGATCTGAGGATCACATATGTTTAGGGAGTGTTAATGCTTTGCTCTTGTGCTCTGTTATAAGGAGCACCTTAATTGATAGTAGTTCCCTTGAGGCCCTGCTGCAACGGGCTGGAAGGACAAAAGATGTTGTGCAAGTTCTCATTGCGAGCACACATGACTATATATGGAGCACATGCCTATGATTGTTTAGTATTTGGATGCTTATTCTTATTTATCTGCAATTGCCCTAGATCTTGAAGTTACATGTTTAGACGCGTCCATGCAACGCCCGTCCATCCATCCCTATGCCTAACGCGCTCATATCCTACTGTTTGCTACTACTGTTACTATTGCTCTTGTTTTACTACTGCTGTTGCTACTATCAAACTGTTGCTACTGATAAACTTCTGTGAGCAAGAACTATTTCCAGGTGCAGCTGAATTGACAACTCAGCTGTTAAGGCATGAAGTATTCTTTGGCTCCCCTTGTGTTGAATCAATACATTGGGTAATACTACCCTCGAATAATGTTGCGATCAACTATACTTGTGGGTCATCAAGACTATTTTCTAGCGCCGTTGCCAGGGATCATATCTTTATTTGTAAGTTCACTTGGATTTATTATTATTCACTGCTACTCCTTTGATCATAGGTAAGTCTCGTGATGGAAAGTTTCCTATTTTACCATTCACTACAAGAAGAGGTACAGTCCTAAACACCTCCGCTGCTCTTGATTCACCGTATGTTATAAGTAAGCTTGTTACTCCACCACCACATACTCATGCTACACAAACTGCTACTACTGCTGAATTTGAAACTGCTTCTGATACTTATGATGTTACTTCTACTGTGCTTGATGCGAGTGGTTCATTAGGTCCTTTCCTAGATGCTACTATGGCTAGTCTAGGAAATACTGAAACTCCTAGTGAATACACTGTTACACCTGTTACCTCACCTGAGTCTAGAGAGAGATATCATATTAATGATGGTTACATTGAGTTTACTGATGAATTTATTAAGGAGTGCCAAAACACACATGGTGCTAGTGCTATTAAGAGTCTCCTTGAGAGACGTACCATTATTCCTAAACTTTCCTCTGATCCTAAGTTTGCCACCTCTCCCATAGATATTAAAGACAACGATTATGATTTCTCTCTTGATATATCCTATTTGGACATTGTTGAGAAAGAACCTTTTTGTGGGACTGAAAATTAGAGTGTTGTATCTCATATGAATGAGCTTTCTACTATGAGTGCTTTATTCTCTGATGATTTTAAGATGCGCAAGTACTTTGTTACTAAGATCTTCCCTTTTTCACTAAAAGGAGAATCTAGGGCTTAGTTTAATACATTACCTCCTAGATCCATTGATAGTCCTGATTGTTTGACTGCTTCTTTCTTCCAGAAATATTTTCCTCCTAGTGCTAGACATGCTTCTTTGTAGAAACTTTTTGATTTTAAACAGGGAGAAGAACAGAAATTTCCTGAGTCATGGACAAGGTTGTGTGCCTTGATCCATGCACATCCTGGATATCCATTACCTAAAAATGAGCTTCTTGATATTTACTATAATGGGCTAACTGATGATTCTAGGACATACTGAAACAACCCTAGTATCATTAAATATTAATTAGGATTTGAATGTGCATTCATGAGCATCATGATTTTACAATGCATGGAAGAAATAATCATCAAAACCCTAAACCCTAATAGTTTACCTCTCTAATTGAAATGTATTCAAAAGGGTTTTACTATATTTGAAAAGTACAAAAATATTTGGAACCCAAATTGATTACAAGGGTCTCTGATATATTTTGAATGTTTATAAAAGTTTCTGCATTTTGAAAATATTCACAACAGATTATAAAATGAAATACAAAAGAGAAAGTATAAAAACAGAAAAAGAAAAATTGTTTCAGAAATAAAAAACTGCTTCCTAAACCTAACTGGGCCAAGCCCATCTCCTCTCCCCTTCTTTCTTTGCCGCCCACGCGCAGACGCCAGCAGCCGCTGCCCCTCGCTTTGCCGCGGCCCATCTCGCCCGTCTGCAACCCAAGCCAGCCCAACTCTGGCCCAATACTGGTTCAACCTTTTGTCTGTGCCATCGTCTTCCTCCGTTCCGGGAAGCTGCTCATTGTCGAGCGCTCGTCGCCGGCGTGCGCTGAGATTCGTGCCGCCGCCCGCCGTCGCCTACAAGATCCCTGGCCGCTGCGAGGAACCCTAGTCGTGGCCCATTTCGCCCTTCTTCTTCCTCTCCTTCTCTCCCGCACCATGGCCGAGACCCTAGCTCCGGCCGCCGTGTTGCCTCGCCATCCCTGACCACCCCATGTCGTGCTGAGGTTACTGCTGGAAGCGCCTCACCGCCCTTGTTCTTCTCCTCAAAACACACACGACGGGACGAACTCCTCTGGCCGGAATCGAGCAAGAAGCATCGTCGGCCGCCGCCGTTGTCACCATCGATCCGGCGCCGTCTAGCCTCCTCGAGCCTTGCCGATCCCTCCCTCGCGCTCGTGGTGAGCCTGCGGTGCTAAGGCACCCCTCCACTCACTCTCTCCCTCTCTGTATCGCTGCCGCAACACCCACCTGCAAGCTTCGTCGCCGCTCGCCATCGGAGAGGTCACTCCGGTGACCAATCCAAGGCGGCGCCACCACTTTCTGGCTCCCCTTGCTCTCCTCTTTCCAGCGCACCCCACCACGACGCCCCGCGAGCTCCAGATCGATCGATCGATCAAGGATCTACAAGGGTTGCTCCTGGCTGACGTCAGCCTGAGGTCATGCTGATGTCATAAAGCCTTTTTCTTTTTCCTTTATCAATTTTAGTAAATCATTTCTGTAATTATTAAATCCCTGACATGTGGGCCCTGTTTTAAGTGTAATAAGTATTTTCAGAAATGTTTCTGATTAATAAAAATGTTTAAGTAATTCTAAAATGTAAATTATTTATAATATTCCAAAAATGATTTAAAATGAATTAAAATTGGGAAATATCATAACTAATTCATTTTAAATCAGAAAAATACAAATAATATATCAAAATGTTCAGAAAAATGAATTCTATCTAATTAAATTATAATCATGCATTGATAACCAACTTCAATTGCAAGTTTAATTAGAACAACAAAACAACCCCTCTCATATGCCTCCGGGGTTTCTCCGAATTAGGGTTTGGACCCCTCGGACCCCGATTAAAATGATCAAGCATGCCTTAGGGGTTTATTTCAATACAACTCAACTTGTCATATCATCATCCTTGCTTGAGCATTTCATCAATGCCATGTGTTGATTGTTTCCCCTTCTTTCCGATATTTGGTTCTTCTTCGGTAGAATGCGAGATCAAGATCGAATCCCGAGATCAACACCATCGAAGCTCGAAGACAAACACTTGACCAACTGTAATCAATTCATGTACCAGATGTACGAAGCTCTGCTTTCTGGATATCAACTAGCAAAGGCAAGCGAAGCCCCACACATACATATGAATCCTATGCTTTCAAAGCATTTACATTCTTGCCATGTGCATATGATTCCAAAGTCTTTTATCGATAGATAGAGTAATCCTATCTTATGCATGTTACCTTTGAAGACTATATTCCCTGATCGAATGCTCCTAGCATAACTAAGGTTTGAGCTTGTGAAGCGTTACTAGAGATATTACACTTGTTGTGCTTAGCCATGCTTAAATGTTACCCCTGGTCCATCCGGTTGATGAATCAGAGCTGCGAATGAACCTAGTATGACAGGATGATGTGGTATGATCAAAGATCGATAATAAACATGTTAAGTCTTGTATGGGAGGCCACGTGGGTTGTGGTTTTTGCAGTCCCATACTTGCCACTACTAGGACCTGAGTTCTTGCCTATGGTCCAAGACGAGCGTACAACCACACGGGGGCCTGGAAACCCCCTCGACCAACTAACTTGCCGAGTAGATTCCATGAGTCACATAGTTTGGGCTTTCCATTCGACATACGCATCTTGGATATTTTTGAATGGAGGTGAAGGAGGTGCATTCATAACAGGTAGGTAAGCGTTGCCGGGAACAAGAGATGCCCGGCGTCCATAATCTTGAACCCCGCACACATCATTAGGGACCGGCTTCGGGACTCAACCCGTTACGGCGGCATCTCCCTAGTGCGTGACTCATGGTCTCGATGAAAGCAAGGTAAAGGTCGTGGTCAACCACTCTATGCCGTCCTTCCTAGGAAGAGGGTTAATGTTAACTGGCATTAAGAATCGGTTAGTACATGTGGGTAAAGTTGTACACCCCTGCAGGGTTAAATCTTTTCGAAAAGCCGTGTCCACGGTTATGGACGAACTTGGAGACCAGATTCAAAGATCATAGAGAACTTTAACCTAATCGTAAAATTTGGTAAGTTGATCAATGTGTGCTTAAGGATGCTTCCTCATGGGTACGAGGGGGTGATCCTAGATAGGTTCAGTTGATGATGATTCGGTGGATATCAAAAGATGCAAGCTAGTGTTACCGCTCTCTTATCCCATTTTAAAATATTCTGATTAGTCGAGATTCTTATCCCTCTTGTTTTACAAAACAAAGATGGATTTATGGAAAACAACTCCACCAGCCATAAGTCTTGCGGAGTACACCCTGTACTCACCCTTGCTTTGTTGATTCTTTTGCAGCGGTGTACGTGTTACCAAATAAGATGAGTTCTTCACGACATCGACATCGACGAGTAGTTTGGAGTTCCCAGTCGGCAGTCTGGGATCTATGGATTGGACGTCATCGTTATGCTTCAGGCCTCTTAGGACATTTGTTAAGTTTGCTATACTTAATAGCATAATTTGCCTTCCGTTGTTTGATGTTTGTGGTCAGTGACCTATGCTTGTATATTTTGGTTCTTCGCTCAGTTATGAGCGTGCTGTAATAATATTTTTGTCGTAGGGTCACTGTTGTGTTACCGATTTTCACTCTGTACGCTTTCGAGATTAGGTTAGGCTTATGTTCAGACGAAGGTTTGGGATTTGTCTAACCCTAACCCCGGGGGTGTCACAGGTTTTGGTATCAGAGCAGTACCGACTGTAGTAAACCTTTCTATTGGTCGATGTTGAGTCTAGTGTTTGTGAAAACTATTTTCAAAGATGAAAATTATGTGCGAAAACTCTGGTATGCTTCTTTTTCTCCTTATCCAGTTTTGCTCTAACTCTGGGTCACCTTATCTTGTGTTGATTTGGAAAAGTTTTGCTATCTCGTCCAGTCTTTCAACACTTAGGTGCCTTTCCAGGCAGGCCGGTTCTCAACCATTTGACCTAGTGTTGAGTTCTCTAGAGTCAGTTGTGTGTGTTTCTTGTTTCCCTTTGATCCTATTCTTTTGAGAGATTTCTGTCTATCATAATCTCTCTATTTTATGGGTACACAACCTCATGTTGATGGTTCATCAATGCTCTGTTCTAGGCTTCGAGGTTTCCTTTCGCCTCGTGTGCCTCCTTTTTATTTGTTTGGGTACTTCAGAAGTTGTATCTTCTTTTGGAAGATACCTCGTGATTACTATCTTGTAGTGTACGCTCTGTCACTCAAGTAGTAGTTATTCCTTTCTTTGGGTTTTAACCCTCGGACTTGAAGATCCCCGATTGTGCTGGATTCTAGTTTTGCGAATCTTGTACATGACGCTGACCTTTAACCCAAGATTCATTTTGTTGACCCCTGTCGTTAATGTTCACACATTACCTCAGGATGGCTAGTACCTTCTAGTATAGCCTTCGAGCTTGTGGATATTGTTGTCGTTGAACAGTGACGATAAAGGACTTCCCCTACCACATGCTATGGCAGATGTTCTATAATGGAACTAAATAGATCACGACAAGGGTACTCCTCGAGAGTCTCACATCTGTGCCTGTGACTCTGCCACGCCTTTCCCATCCCTGCATTGGTCTTCGGAAGATTGATGACTTATGCATCCACATCTCGGGATTCTATTCTGAGCATGTTCTTCCTTCTTTGTTGTTTTCCGACCTATGACTACCAGTTGGTAGCCAAGTAGTAATGTGCATTGGAATCTTCCAATGCAAGATACTCTTGTGGTTCGTTATGACAAACCAGTTCAGGATGTCAGGAGAAACAAACTCCAGTACCGCGTCATCTCTGAGACCAGGTCAAAGTGTTGTAATCCGCATATAAATAAGCATTGCTTAGTTTATGTTCTGTTCTACCTTAAAGTGTCACATTCTTTTATACTAAGAGGTCGTGCTGAGTTTCATGACCCTCTTAGTGGAGTGATGCTCTTACACATATTACCCACCCTTCCTCTGAGCTTTTGTGTTCAGGAATGTTGCGTGTGCGTAATGATGTGGGCATCTAAGATTCTTAGCAATTCTTATTGCTTTGAACTTTAAGGACATTCGTATCATTCTTAGCGTGATGGTTAACTCTATCACTAAGAGAAGCATGATTTTGCTACCAAGTCCGTTATTCTAGTGCACTCTCTTCAGTCAAAGAGTTAGGCTCATGCCGAAGCTTTAAGACTATGTCATCTTGCCCTACCAAGCAAGTTTCTTCTCGAACTAAGTGACATATCGGTGGCCCGTGATATTCTAGATGTCTTCTAGAAGTATCGCCATGTTGCCACATGACCATGTTGTCAAGTTCTTGAGCAAGCAAGTTCTCTGAACTGCTCCTTTCTCCAAGGATCCGTACTGGATACCCCTGAACTAGTTGGTTGATCTTAAACAACAACTTGGAGAGTTGTAAAGCAAAAGTTTCATCCAACTCAAGTTCCTTCTCAAAAGGGATATCTAGTTTTGCTCGTGTCAAAGCGATAGTATGTCCTTTGTGGATATGTTATCTTCCCCTCCTTTGATTTGGTTTGGGCAATTGTCAAATCAAACACAGTTCCAAGGACTACCTGATGGTGTATCTACGTGTGACGTTTCACTCAATTACATCTTCATGTTCTTTGATCTGACCAATGTTTATGCCCTGTTCATACAACATTTGAGTCCGTCTTCTTGGAGTGTATAGATAAGTTTGTTATTGAGCCCATCAATGACATTCTTAACTTCTCCATGTTATATCAGATTCGATGGAACAGTTGGCATTAATGTTGGAAACTTTTGAGAACCATATTCGTGTTATCTCGAAGTATGTGGTCTGGATGTTAGAAGTAACCTCCTCTGGTTCACATGCAAATGTTGAAAGAAGTCGTCGTGGATTCGAGTAGCGTTATCTTTGTATCCTCCAGAATCATTCCAAGTTAGTCAAGCATGTGTGAGGTATTCTTGATATGGTAGGTTGATACCTTCACATCTCGAGAAGATCCTCCAAGCACACCAAGCCACTGATTGATTTGTTCACGGAAGATAGGAAGTCTAACAAAACTTCGATATCCTCCTAAATGTTTCCTAAAAAGGATTCAGTTGTGTTTCCTTGCAAACAATTCATGTGGATGCAATTATCTTTTGATAACTTGCTATCGCATGGGTTCTTCAATCTAGCTCATCTTTTGGAGCTTGACATTGAAGTCCGTGTCTTGAGAATCTAGTGACTTTACCTTTGCGTAAATGCTGCACCCTTTCTATTCGGACATGCTGAGTCTGAAGTATCTCTACACTTAATCAAAGCTGAATCTCAAGCAGCAATAATGATTGGTGTTCCTCAAGGTTATGACGTAGGTCTGTTGTAATTCTGGCAAGGTTGATATAATGGTTGGCATAATCAGTCGGAAGACCTATTGCCATACTTCCCGGAATCAGCAATAACAACCACTCTTCATGAGGCCTCCTCTATATTTTATTATAGGACTTGATCTTATGGTTTCCATCGGATCCGAAGTCCGACCTTTACTTGATGACTGTTTAAAGGTTTGTCAATGGCTTGATACCGGTGTTCCAAAAATCAAGGAGAACATTTAAAGTAGAGTCGCTAAACGTCTCTCGGTCAATCCTCCAGACCCTTTTATGATGGCAAGCATGTGTTATGCCAAGTACTTGGAGTCTAAGAATGAAGTTTCTTTCTTCTCGTGTCATCAGGAATCTTCTCAACTATTCATCTTGGTGGTGTAAAGTGATATCAAAATCGCTGGCAAAGACTTTGATAGCTTTGGATGAATAAAGAATTCCTTCTCATTTCCTTAAACATGTTCGAAGAGTGACCATGATTTTGGTAATCAATAGTTTATCTTGTTACATGTTCCTTGTGATTGTTATGAGTCCTCTCTACCAAAACACCTTTCTGTCTTGGCCTTATGTTGAACGAAGGAGTTACCCTTTTGTGTTAAAAGTAGTTCAACATCTTGGTTTTGTTGGTATCTATCTTTTCCACCCATAAGGCTCTACTTAAGCTGTTTAGTAGAGGTTTATCTCTCGAAGTTTGTGTTCCTTTTCCATTTGTTGGAAGTCTCCTTCCCTCAGAAGTTAAAACTCTTCTGCAAGCTCCATGGTCTCAATCCTTATGAAGACCAATTATCTGTCACCTTGAAAACCATCTCCTCTTGTTTCCTCGTTACCTTGACGTGTCTCATGCTTGTTGGCTTTAGAGATGTTCGTGAAGCATCTATCCATGGGTTGACCATGAGATACTCAGTATGTGGTTCTGTGTCATTCCCTCTCTTCTTTAGTGTGGACAGCCCTCTTGAAGATTATGAAGCACTTCATCCATTCTTCATGGTGGCATGGAGCTTCATCCATTAGTCATGGTGGCATGGATCAACCTCTTCGAGAAGATCGTCGAAGTTTAGTGTAACCCTGTTCCTTCTATCTTCCTACCTAGGAATCTTGGCTCGAGATTCTTTTCAGGGGGATAGAATTGTAAAAACCCTAGTTTTATTAAAGATTAATTAGGATTTGAATGTGCATTCATGAGCATCATCATTTTACAATGCATGGAAGAAATAATCATCAAAACCCTAAACCCTAATAGTTTCCCTCTCCAATTGAAATGTATTCAAAAGGGTTTTACTATATTTGAAAAGTACAAAAATATTTGGAACCCAAATTGATTACAAGGGTCTCCGATATATTTTGAATGTTTATAAAAGTTTTTGCATTTTGAAAATATTCAAAATATATTATAAAATGAAATACAAAAGAGAAAGTATAAAAATAGAAAAAGAAAAACTGTTTCAGAAATAAAAAAATTGCTTCCTAAACCTAACTGGGCCGAGCCCATCTCCTCTCCCCTTCTTTCTCTGCCGCCCACACGCAGACGCCAGCAGCCGCTGCCCTCGCTTTGCCGCAGCCCATCTGGCCCATCTGCAGCCCAAGCTAGCCCGATACCGGTTCAACCTTTTGTTCGTGCCATCGTCTTCCTCCGTTCTGGGAAGCTGCTCGCTGTCGAGCGCTCGTCGCCGGCGTACGCTGAGATTCGTGCCACCGGCCGCCGTCGCCTACAAGATCCCTGGCCGCTGCGAGGAACCCTAGCAGTGGCCCATTTCGCCCTTCTTCTTCCTCTCCTTCTCTCCCGCACTGTCACATCCCAAGATTTTCCAAATCTTGTAATGTGAAAAATAAAATAAAAAATAATAATTTTTTGTTGAAAATCAGGGTGAAAGAAACTTTTGTTTCTAAATAGGAACTTAAAATCCCATCTTGAACAAACTTTAATTAAAGTTTGAATCCAACAAAATCCAAATCAATAGAAATGCATTCCTCAATGAATGTATCTGGAAATTTAAACACTTGGAAAACAAATCCAAATCCTAAATGATCTAATGGAATAAAAATCATTTCCAAAGTTAACTCCAAGCCTATGGATTTGATCCATATAAAAAAAATTGTCAACAAACATTCACAAATGATCAATAAAGACAAATAGAAATATTATAAGACCATAGAAATTGGTTTCACTTAAATTGGAACCATGGATAAAATCTTATGAATATGATAAGATAAGGAATTAAATTCCCAAATCTAATAAAGCACCTATCTGGAAACCCATACCAAATGGTGAGCAAATAATCCTAAAAGTATTTGAAAAGATAAATAAATATTAAACAAGATTTTAAAAATTGGAATCACCAAGTTTGGATCCCTAAATAAAAAGATATGGAGTTTATAAGATGAAGAAAGAAATATTAAAAATAAAGAATATTTGAAAGACCAAATAAATCTTGTCCTAAACCAATAAGCAAATGGAATGAATTTAATCCAAATCCAAATAAAATATTGGATAAAGAATTTCCAAAGTAAAATAAAATGGCTTAAACCAAATCCTATTGGATTAAAGACAAATCCAAATTTTAAATGATTAATAAATCATATTAAAAACCTTTCCAAATAATTCAAGATGAATTATTTGAACCCAAATAAACAAATAAAAACCTATTGAAAGGATTTGGAAAGTTTTAAGAATTTAAATGAAGATTTAAAATATTAAATCTTGTTTAATTAAAAACTAGAGCCTATTTTGAATAAATAAAAGACCCCAAAATGAATAAGGTTTTATTCAAAAAATTGACACTAGATTACAATACTAATCAATACTTAAACGTGCACAAAATTTGGCAAAAGTTTGAATTCGAATAAGTGTTTGAATTGGTTGTCCAAAATCCAAACAGAATAAGGGAAAAGGAAAAAAAGAAAAACAAACAGAACAGGAAAAAAATATAAAAGGAGCCAGCCCAGCTAGGCCCAGCAAGCCCACCTGCAACCCCTCTGCCGAAACGTTTTCCTCACTCGCAAAATAACCCGCGAAGACGCTTACCGGTGGACTCCGTTCCCTTTCCTTCTCTCTCGCTGCCAGACGACCCCACCGCCAGCTCACCTTCTTCCTCCCCGCGGTGACCGCGCCCCTCTTTCCTCGCTGCCGTTGCCAGACGTAAATTCCTCGCGTTAATCCGCTTCAATGCGGGAATAAACCTCGCCCTCGACTGTGCCCTCATAGTCGCTTGTCCCTCCTCTCCATTTCGCCTCTCTCGCTCGCATCAGATCGCCCACAGGATGCCCCAATTCTTCTCAGCACCGCCACTGCCTCTGACGCACTCCAGCGACAATTCCAGCCATTCCCCGTCGCCCCTTGCTCCTTGGCGCATACCAGCAGACTCCCTGGCCTCTGGCGCACCTCCTAGTACCGCACGTTCATCCGCGCGTGCTCTGCTTCATTGACAACGTCATCACTGAGCAAGCGCCGCCGTCTGCTTCAACTCCGGCGACGCCTCCCTGTAAGCCACGACTTCCCCTCCATCTCGGGATGACCCTCCTACACTCTCCTCTCTCTCGCGCTTCTAACAGATTCATTGCTTCACTTTTTCGTGTCCTGTAGGGAGGTCCCCGACGACGCCAGAGCGTGTCATCGCCAGTAGAAACTCCGGTGAGCAATTCCCCAGGAACCCATGCGCCCCTTGGCCAACAAAGACCACGTTGAGCATCAGCAGTGTGCTGCGAACTCGGTGAGCTCCCTCTCTCTCTTTCTCGCATCCTGCATCATCGGCAACCTCGCCGCCAGAGCGCCGCCGCCGCACAGCCGCCGTCAGCGCCGCTCATTCTAGGTCAAACGCGCAGCAACCGTTAGATGCAGATCCATTGGCTAGGATAGAGTCACTTATCGAAGGGGTATGAGAGCATCTGCGCCGTAAGATTTGCTTTAGATCCAGCGGCCCACGTTAGTCGATCCACGCGAACCGTTTTCGGCCAATCAAAACATTCCACGTGGCCCAGAGTTTGTTTTAAAAACAGGATTTGATCTATTAGATGATCAAATTTGTAAACTCCATAACTTTTAAACCACACGTCCAAATTATGCAAACTTTATATCATTGGATTCAGCAGGACAAGCCCTAGCCAACCATGCACTTTGTTTAGTAAAAAGCTTCTGGTAAAATGTTTGTTTTTGCAGAAACTTATGTATGCTTGTTTAGGATATAAAAATTATTCTAAAATGATTTTGGGGATAAAATCTTTCGTAAATGGTTTGTTTTGAACCTACTGACCCTAGGAAACAAATTGTGGTTTCAAAAATGTATTTGGTGAAACAAAAGAATGAATCTTGGATTTAAACCAATTCTAGTCAAATAAAAATATGGTTTAATTATTAAAAAAATGGTTTTGGAAGAAAACCTTTGAGGAATGTTTTGGAAATAAACTCTCTGACCCTAAACACAAGATTTTATGGTTTGAAAACATATTTTGTGGACCCTATAGACTAATGCCTTATTGAAAACATTTTTACACCACATAAAATGATACCTTGTTTTAAAAAGGGTTTATAAAGTGAAACCTATTGCAAATGACTTTGCCACTTTATAAAATGACCAATAGGTGTTTCCAAATGTATACAACCTACTAGAAACCACTTTTAAAAATAAAACAACCTATTGCATGCTTGCATGCATTACTTTGATTGTATCATTTTATGTGATGAATTGCTTGAATGGTAGAGTGAAATATTGTTTGCTTGATTGAATTGTAGTGATTTGAAGTGAGTGAACATTGCAAATAACAAGGAAGTGAACTTATACTCTCTACCAAAAAGGCAAGTGATGCTTCATACCTTTGTCCCATTAATTTCACTATGCATTAGTGATATTTCTAAGTAAGACTTGCATGGAATTTTTGCTAAGTATAAACCATGCTATGGGAAATCCTAGTAGATGAAACCTTAGTAGAAATTTCCTAAGTTAAGATTCCTACTACTATCATGCTTAGCTTAGCTAGTAGAAAACAAGGGTGGAATATATATTCATGCTATGGAAAATTTCTAAGTCTGAGGACTTATGTTTTGTTTAATAAAACAACTAAATGAATGAATCACCTGGGTGGAATGGAAGGAATGGTTTGTGTTGAGTGGTTCACAAGGCCCATTTCTATGGTTTACCTTGTGTATCTCACTTGTGGATGGCCACCCAGGAACAAAGAGATTTGAGATGTCAAATGTTAAGCTTCAAGTGCAGCCACTTGGCATTATGGGCCCTGCCTGGATCATATAGGTTGCAAGAACTTAGCCAAATGGATAGTTGGTGGTAGGGGAATGATAGGTTGGAACGCGTCCATTCTGGTCTAAGGGAAGGCTTCTGAAAGATCTTGTCTTGGTGAAACCAAGTCTTGTGGGGAAAGTGCACCACCTCTGCAGAGTGTAAAAAATCTAAGTACTTAGCCATGTCCCTGGCAAAGGACAATTTGAGCATCAAGACATGGAAGCTATCAAGAATATCATCATCCAAATTTCTAAGTTAAAATGTAGAGGTCCCAACCTTTAATAAGGTAGACATCCCTGTGTTTACAATGCTAGTCCCTGGATCAATAGCTAGCATCCACAGTTAAGATGTAATATCAAGAAACAAAGGTCATAATACAACTTTATAACCAGGAATAAAATAATTTATTACATCTTACATAGCTCATTTGGCTATGACATTACATTGCAGCAGAATATCTATAAGCATGGAGTCCTTCATCTTCAAAGTGCCACAGGCAAACATGTTGGTTGTAGACTTGTAATCCTAATCATTAAACTTCACTAACACCAAACCAACCTGCAACATTACAAGTTACAGCCACAAGGGTCAATACATTTGAATTGTATTGGCAAGTTTCACTACTATGTAGAATATAGGTGGATCCTATCAATACATGCATATTTGGCTAAGTAGGGTTTAAGGCTCATTTGCAGAAAGCAGCATAATTTATCCTATCTTTCAAAATAGTTTTGATCTTTTGTAAAATATTTCTGAACTCCTTGGAATCCACCAAGTGCTTCAAGTCTCTTGTTGTCACTTTCAAGTTTTTCTTTTAGAAATTGGAATGTCGAGATTTCCCATAGCTTCAGGCCTTAGTTGCTCAGTATTGTCCATAACCGGGGACACGGCTAAGTACTTATATTTTTATCTTCTGCAGAAGTTGTACACTTTACCCACATGACACATTCTCATCTTGATGCCACCAGTGGCCGCTGGATAAGTACTCACCAAGATGGAGTACTGGCAGATTGAGAATGTGACGAAGTCTTTCCATAGGAGTCCTCCCAATACACAATGCTAGCTTGTCTACAGGCACCAATGTAGGGTTCCAAGTTCCCTCATTCTAGTAACCTGTAGAGGCCAATTCATGGGTCTTCCACTATGTAGTTGACTAAGCCAGTGCCCATTTAGCATGTGGCTGTACACGGAAGCCACTATACGAGAAACATGTTCAATCTCTAAGTCCCTGGGTGGTTTTCTTCTAGTGCACAACAAAAGGAGATTGCCATATAAACATGGTTCCTCTTGTTGCCACCTTGTCCAAAACTTGAGTATCCTTGTCCACCCAGGTGGTTCATTGAGTACTTGTTTTATTATATAAAAACACAAGTCTTTTCAATACTTCTCATAATCTCAACATGTATCTCATCTTAAGATATATATAGCAGGGCTAAGCTTATTACAACTACATTGTTTTCACTAAGGAATGTATAAGGGTATCCTATTAGGATTTAGCATAGCAAAATATAGTAGTCCTCATCATGCATGTTTCAAAATCCACTAAGTGTAATGAAAATAGTAGGACTTGGATGATAGTGTCACTTGCCTTTTTGGTAGAGGATGTTGGTTCACTTCTTGATCTTGCTAATATCACACTCTTCTAACTTCACTACAAATCAATCAAGCAAACATAGATTCAACTAGCATTCCAACCAATATTCAAACAATTCATCACACATAAAATAATAGAAACTAAGTCATGCATGCAAGCATGCAAAAGATAGTTTTATTTGCAAAGGTGGTTTCTACTAGGCTCTATACATTGTAAGGTTCAAAGTGGTCATTTTCTAAAGTGTCAAACACATTTGCAAAAGGGTTTTATCTATAAACCATTTTTTAAATCAAATCATTATTTCATGTGGTGGAAAATGTTTTTAGCAAAGCAATAATTTTATATTGTTCAACAAATAAGTTGTTAATTCACAAAACTTGGTGTTTAGGGTCAGTAGGTTTGAATCAAAACATTTTCCAAAGGTTTTTCTCAAAAATCATTTCCATATCAAAATCAATATTTTTATTTGACTAGAAATGAGCTAGTTCAATTATTCAATCCTAATCTTCAGAAAATACGTTTTTAAATCCATAAGTTGGTTCCTAGGGTCATTAGGTTTATAACAAACCATTATGCAAATATTTCAATCCAAAAATCATTTTGGAATAAATTTTATATCCTAAACAAGCACACAAAAGTTTCTACAAAAACAAACATTTTACCAGAAGCTTTTTACTAAACAAAGTGCATGGTTGGCTAGGGCTTGTTTTTCTGAATCCAATGATATAAAGTTTGCAAAATTTGGACGTGTAGATTTAAAGTTATGCAATTTACAAGTTTGTATCTAAATCAGATTCAGAGTTTTGTTTTAAATCAAAACCAATCCACGTGGCTCAATATCATTGGCCGATACCGCTTCGGGTGGATCGACTGATGCCGTACGTTAGATCTCACTTAAATCGTACGGCGTAGATCGTTTTGTACCCCTTCGTTATAATCTAATCTTAACCAGACGATTTTGATCTAACGGCTACAGCGAGGCTACCAGGAACTGGCGGCGCTGCGCGGCGGCTGGCGACGGCGCGCGGTCAGATGGGGGCGTCACGGTGACTACAGGAAGCAAGGGAAGAAACGGGGGTGCTCACTGTGTTCGCGAGGTCGAGGTGAACCTCAAGGTGGTCGCGAGGAGGCAAGGGGTGCTCAGGGACAGCGGCAATTCCTCGCCGGAGTGGGTGGCGGCGTCAGGCGGCTCTGGAGGTCGTCGAGGGCGACGCTGCGGTTCACTCCGATCAAAACAAGGATAAAGTTAGACACGGGTTGAACTGTTGATGATGTGAGCATCAATAGGAGGTGCCGGGGCGGTCGGGACTTACCAAGGGAGGTCGCCGGAAAAAGAAACAGACGCGGCGGCGCTCAGTAGATGACAAAGTCGATGTTGCGGAGCGCCCGCGAGCGAATGAGTGGCACGGGGAGATGCGCCAGGAGGTGGGAAGCAAGCTCGCGTGCAGAGAAAGGAGAGGGGCATCAAGGTGTTGCCGGTATCGGTGGAAAACCTCGTCGGAGCAGTGGGGGCGCGGGCTCGAATTGGGGCAGCCTAGAGGCAGAGAGGAGGAGCTGTCTGGGGGAAATGAGAGAGGGGAGGGAGGCGTTTATGCATGCGTGGTCGCCGGGGGAGTTAAAGCAGGCAATAACGCGAATTGATCGCCAGCAGTAACGCGGCAGCAACGGCAGGGCGTGGTTTGGGGGTTGAAGACGATGGTGAGGTGGCAGTGGGGCATGCCTGTCAGCGAGGAAGAGAGAGAGGGAGAGGGGCCACCTGTCTGCGACTTTGCGGGTGCGAGACTGAATGTAGGAAAACGTTTCGCTGGGGAGAGTTGGTGGGCTGGACTGGGTCTTGCTGGGCCTGTTGGGTTGGGTCGCTTTGTTTTTTTTTGTACTGAATCTTTTTCTTTTTCTATTTGATTTTCTGTTTTGAAATTCAATCAAACAATTCAAACAACAAATCAAATCAAACTTCCACCAAACTTTATATTGAGTTTAGTTCTGTTTAACAACATAATTCCAAAGTCCAAACTAAAATATTATTTTTATTCTTTTTAGGATCTATCTAATAATTAAATAAAATAGTTCTTAGTTATTAATTCAAATAGGTTTTGATTTATCAAAAATCTCCATTTGAAATCTAAATATTAGCAAAACCAAAATAGTAGGTTTTATTGAAAATATAAAATACTTGGAAAACTTGTTTAAAATACTTTAACAAGTTTTGATGTTTAATTAAAATGGCAAAGCCTTTATTTATTTATTTTATAAAATTGGATATTAATAAATCCTCATTATTTTGTTTAAATAACCCTTTACTCCTTTAATCAAAACAAAATATTTTATTTCAAAAACTTGGCCAAGGTTTAATTTGGCTCTATAAAATAGTCCTTATTTATATTTCTACCTTTTCATTTGAAAACCAAATCTTTTTATTAAAAGATCCAAAAATAGTAATTTCACATATTTAATATTTTCTTTATTAATTGTTTAACTTTTCAAATCCCTTTAGGATTTGTTTGATCAAAAATAGGTCTGAAGGTTTCCAATTGGAATCAAAAGTTTCTTCTCACCCTGCAAATCAACAAAGTTTTATTTTATTCATTTATTTTTCACATAACAAGATTTGGAAAATCTTTGGATGTGACATAAAAACTTGTGGGTGAACAAGGGATTGAAAGGATCACCAATTTCTATTGGGAGATGCCTTGGGAAAGATTTTGTCAAGCAAAAACTTAGTGTTTTCAAATTATAAGCAAAATCTATTTTGAGCAAAGCAAGCCTAAGCTCCACTTAGCCAAATGCATAAAGATGATAGACTCCACTATACTACCATAGTATCACTTGCCAATACAATTCAAATGTATTGACCCTTGTGGCTGTAACTTGTTATGTTGCAGGTTTGTTTGATATTAGTGAAGTTTAATGATTAGGATTACAAGTCTACAACAAACATGTCTTCCTGTGGCACTTTGAAGATGAAGGACCCCATGCTTATAGATATTCTGCTACAATGTAATGTAATAGCCAAATGAGCTATGTAAGATGTAATAAAATTATGTTATTCCTCGTTATAAAGTTGTATTATGACCTTTGTTTCTTGATATTACATCTTAACTGTGGATGCTAGCTATTGATCCAGGGACTAGCATTGTAAACACAGGGATCTCTACCTTATTAAAGGTTGGGAACCTTACATTCTGCTTGTCGACGGGGACGGTGTTGCGGTCCACCAGAAGGCAAGAGAAAGGTACGGTTAGATGCGGGCGAGTGCGTAGATCATAGGAGCTTCAACGGAAGAGCTCGGGGCGATTTTTTCTCACCGGCAAAACTCACCGGAGGAAAAGGCAGACGACGGTGGTGCTTAGTGGCGAGGTTGCCGGCATTCTAGAGCGGGCGCGGCCAAGCAGTTGGCACTGGGAGATGTGCCAGGCGATGGGGAACAGGCTCGCGTGCAGTAGAAGGCGAGGCGCGGCGAGGTGTGGCCGGAATCGGTTGGGGAAGCTCGTCGGAGCAGTGGTGTTCGAGCTCAAAATTGGAGCAGCCCTGTGGCAGAGAGGGGCTGCCGTTTGGGAGGAAAGAGAGAGGGGAGATGGGCATTTAATCGAGCGTGGTTGCTGGCGAGATTAATGCAGACATCGACGCGAATTGATCGCCGTAATCAATGGCAGAAACGGCGAGGGGGACGTGGTTGCGGTGGAGATGATGATGAGGTGGCCAGTGGGTCCCGTTGACAGTGAGAGAGAGGGAGAGGGCGTGGGGTCCACTGATCAGCGACTCAGCGCGTGCGCGCGTGGGTGAAAAACGTTTCGCGAGTGGAGAGAGCTGGTGGGCTGCGAGTGGGCTTGCTAGGCTGGCCAGATGGGTTGGGTTTGATTCGGGTTTTTTTTTGTACTGAACATTTTTCTTTTTCCAATTTGAATTTTTGTTTTGATTTTATTTCAAACAATTCAAACACCATTTGAATTCAAACCACCACCAAACTTTAGGTATAGCTTAATTCTGTTTATCAACATATTCCAAAGTCCAAAATAGAACAAATATTTTTAGGGTTTATTATTTATTAAAAATAAATAATTAGGCTTTAGTCTTTATTTCAAATAGGATTCAAATATGTTTAAAAACTCTATTTGACTTTATAAATTCCTACAAAAATCTTTTCAGTAGGTTTTACTTGAAAACTAAAACACCTTGAAATATAATTTAAAATACTTTAATAAGTTTTTAATGATCATTGAAAATAGGAAAATGTCTATATTTGTATGAAATTGTATATAAATAAATCCTCATGGTTTTATTTAAATAAACCTTTACTATTTTAATCAAACAAAATATTTTATTTTAAAAGCTTGGCCAAGATTTAATTTGGCTCTTTTAAACATAGTCCTTATTCATTATTTCTACCTTTGCTTATAAAAACCATATCTTTTTATTAAAAGATCCAAAAATGGTAATTCCAACTATTATAACTTTATTTATTGTTTGTTTATCTTTGTAAATCCCTTTAGGATTCTATTGATCAAAATAGGTTTTGATGTTTCCATTTGGAATCAAAAGTTTCTTCTCACCCTAAATTTCAACAAAATTTTATTTTGTTTATTTATTTTTCACATTTCAAAATTTGGAAAATTTTGGGATGTGACATATGAGTGCTTAGTAGTTCTTGATTGTCTATGATTAGCTCCAGCTTGTTAATAATTTGTAGCATGTCATATGAAGTTTTATTCATATTTTGGTATGGTATTGTGGTATCCTCCTCTGAATGTTTCATGTGAATCGACTTGGCACATGCTCACGCATGCATATGACTAAACAATAGTCAGCAAGCCTTGATGATTTATTTTGTCTCAGAGTGCTTGTATCACTTTCATGCCATAATTAGTCTTGTTTTGTTGCAAGCATGATTGTGACAGTTATTGCTCTCTCGTTTGTCACTCCCTCTCTATTGCTAGCCTTCACTTGCACTGAGTATGAGCTCTACCTGTGCTTCCAACTCCCCAAAGCCAACTTTGTCCACCATACCTACCTATTAGCATCATTTTCTACTTCAGTGCATATTCTTTATGCCATGTTTTCTGCCAAATAAAATTTTGTCTGTTTTGATAAAGTTAGTTAGTAAAGCTCTGACGAACTTGATGGCACACTTTATTCCTTGCGCTTAATATTCCTGAACCATTGTGACTTGTCCATGAAAGATATATGCTTGCAAATTATATGATGGGAGTCAGTAGAACTGTGTTGTCACGGGGAACGCTTTCAACACTTTTTGGATACATATCCCGTTGATACCTTGCTCTTTTGTTTGCGGATGTCGTCAGTGTAAAATAAAAGGGGAGCTTGTGAGTTCATGGAGTCTATACATTGTGTTAGAGAAAAGCCTGGGCCGCTAGCCTAAGCCATGCCTAATCATTGTGGAAACTTGCAGCATCACCATAATGAGCATTTATGAAGCATCCTCAATAAAAAAGCTATGCACATAGCAAATAAAAATATTGATGAGATGCTCATTGTCTGCTTGCCTTGTCATTTTGATCACGGGATAGCTCATGTATCATGTGTAAGGGGTACCCCGTTGGCGGTTCTCTATGATATGCATGTATTTACAATGACAAGAACTTACAGGTAACCAAAGTTGAGTATCATGCGGAGCGGCCCTCGTACTCAAGGGACTTGGGATTTCCAGTTTATGGTCTGTCAAGCATATAACTTAGATTGGACCTCACTTTCACCTTAACCACATAAAGATGTCTATGATAGTGGCAATGAGAGTTCAAAGCTAATGAGTACCTTCCTTTCAGCATTTGGAATCCTTTCAAACTTTTCAAAACCTTTTCAAAACCTTATTGAGTCACCACTTATTCTTTGAGCACCTTCTTGATAGCATAGTTGTCATTCTTGTGTTTGTCTCAAACTTGGTTAATTATGTCATGACTTTGATTCTTGAATCTCTGATATCTTTACTTCTAGTCTTCACTTGAACTTCAGAGGTGCCTTGGCATATATTGTGCTCTTCAAACAAAGGCAAGCAAGATACCACTCTATCATACCTTATTATGAGCATTACAATGTTGCTTATGTTTATGTTTCATGCTACTTATTATTATTGAGTTAGTTTCTCTTCATAGCTTGCAATTACTATTGAGTAGACTTAGTTGCATACTCTTTATTATTAATGGTTTAAGCATCTACTCCTGTGCTAAGAATATATACATCATGTGAAGCAAATGTGTCCGTGAAAGTTCTTTTATCGCACTCAGTTTTCAACTGAATTGCTTGAGGACAAGCAATAAGCTAAGCTTGGGGGGAGTTGATACGCCCAAAATGTATCTACTTTCCCGAACACTTTTGCTATTGTTTCTCCTCTAAACTTGTGTGATTTGGATACAACTAACACTGACTGACGCTGTTTTCAACAGAATTACCTTGGTGTCTAGTTTTTGTGCAGAAAATCAACTATCAGGAAAAATCCCGGAAAATATGCAAAAAATTATATTTCACCAGAAGATCCACAGAGCCAGAAGACGAAACGGAGTGGATGCCTGGGGGCCCACACCCCTACCATGCGTGGGTGGGCCCTACCCACGCCTAGGGAGGTGCGGCCACCCTAGGCACCCCCTCGGTCTCCCTCTGTGACTATAAGTTACCCCTTGACCTAAAGACCGAGGGGGGTTCGACGTTTTCCAGAGAAGAGTTCCGCTGCGCCGCCACCACCAGAGACAAGATTCGGAACCAGAAACTCCGTTCTGGCACCCTGCCGGGACGGGGAATTTGGGGAGGATCATCTCCATCGTCATCACCAACGCCTCTCCATCAACCATCAATGTTTCTCTCATCCATGAGTGAGTAATCCCCCGCTGTAGGCTATGGGGATGGTAGGGATTGGATGAGTTCCATCATGTAATCAAATAAGATTGTTAGGGCATAATGCATAGTATCTCTATTAGTGCTATTTTACTTTGTTGCAACTTGTTGTGCTTAATGCTTGTGACTAGGGCCCGAGTGCCATGATCTCAGATCTGAACTTATTATTGAATCATTATGATAGTATTGTTTGTGATCTTATTTGCAAGTTGTGTACACATATCATTGTTCGGATCCAAAGGCCCCGAAGTGACAATAATTGGGACAACCAGAGGGGATGGCTGTTGTGTGAGGATCACATGTGTTCATGGAGTGTTAATGCTTTGCTCCGGTGCTCTATTAAAAGGAGCGCCTTAATTGCCAGTAGTTCCCTAGAGGCCCCGCTGCCACGAGCTGGCTGGACAGAAGATGTTGTGCAAATTCTCATTGCGAGCATGTATGACTATATATGGAGCACATGCCTAGGATTGTTTAGTACTTGGATGCTTGTTATTATTTATCTGCAATGCCCTAGATCTTGAAGTTACATGTTTATACTTGTCCATGCAACGCCCGTCCATCCATCCTTATGCCTACCGCACTCAAATCCCACTGTTTACCATTACTGTTACTATTGCTCTTGTTCGACTATTGTTGTTGCTGCTACAAATTGTTGCTACTGATAAACTTATGTGAGCAAGAACTATTTCCAGGTGTAGCTGAATTGACAACTCAGTTGTTAAGGCTTGCAAGTATTCTTTGGCTCCCCTTGTGTCGAATCAATAAATTGGGTAATACTACCCACGACGACTATTGCGATCCCCTACACTTGTGGGTCATCATCGCTCTGCATGATTATGGCCATTATTGCTCTCTTAGTTGGTCGCTCCCAGTCTTTTGCTAGCCTCCACTTGTATGAGTAAGCTCTACTCATGTTTCCAACTCCCAAGAAACCAAGTTATTCCAAAGTGTCCACTATAAATTCCTATGCATGGTGTGTTACACCATTCCAAGTATATTCTTGTTTTCAGCTATCTTCCAATTAAAAAGTATTTTGTTATGTGAAAACTTAGTGATTAAAGCTCTCACGAACTTGATGGCACACTTTATATTCCTTGCCCCTAATAAACTTGAACCACTGTGTCATATATGTTGTATATGCTTGCACTTATATGTTGGAATTAGCAGAACCATGTTTTCATGGGGAAAGCTTTCAACATTGCACTTGTACTTTGTACACAGTTGATATCATGCTCTTTTGTATATGGATGTCGTCGGTGTGAAATTAAAGGGGAGCTTGTAAGTCCATGGAGTTATGTATTTTGTGTTAGATAAACACCTGGGCCGCTAGCCTAAGCCATGCCTAATCATGGTGGAAACTTGCAACATCACCATAGTGACATCTATGAAGCATTCTTCTTATAAAAAAGATATTGAGGGAAAAAAGAGACATATTGAGAAAAGAGGAAAGAGGAAAGAGAGAAAAAAGCACCATATCCCATGGTAAATAAGAAGAATGTTGAGATGCTCATTGTCTGCTTGCCTTGTCATTTTGTTATGGGATAGCTCCTGTAACATTGGGCAAGGGGTACCCCGTTGGCGGTTCTCTATGATACACATGTACTTACTATGACAAGAACTTGCAAGTAACTAAACTTGAGTAGCGTGAGGAGCGGCCCTTGTATTCAAGGGACATGAGATTGCCAACTTATACTTTGTCAAGCATATACTCCATAGTTTGTTCACTTTAACCTTAATCACTTCAAGATGCTTATGATAGGGGCAATGAGGGTTGAAAGCTAACAAGTACCATGTAACATCCCAGCATTTAGGAACTAATAAAGGGTAGATTTAGGAATCTGGAATGTTGCATGCATTCATCTGTGAAAATGTGGGTAAAATTTTTGCCAAATAAAAACCTTAAGTTAACAAGGTTTCTTTCTTACTTTGAGATTAGGTTTACTCTTAAAGGAGGAGTGCTATAGACTTTGATATGATCTTTAAGGAATTATGTGTTTTAAAATGAATTGGAATTTTAAACTTGAGAGTTTGAATTATAATTCAAAGGAATTAGGGATAAGTTTTGAATCTTAATTTAATTAAGAAATGAATATTACAACTTAAATTCTATCCAAAGAAAAACAATAATGAATATGAAACTTATTTCATATCATCAATATATAATCAAGTTACAAAATTATAACTTATTAAAATCATCCACACGATTCACAAAAATAAATATATAAAGAATAAGAATATTCTTTATTTATAATAAGGTAATCTTTATTATAGAAGAATAAAATGAAGATTACAAAGTAATAAAAATAGAATTACAAAAATGTGAAGATTACATTGGACTATTTACTAAATATTTTATAACTACACCTAAACTAAATCTTCACTTTATATCTGTACCTGCAAAACAAACAGAATATATATAGAGAAATAAAAGGTTAGAGTTAGTATTATTTTCTCTCAGACATGTCAGTGAAGTGCATTAGACAAATTCATCATTGAGAAATTTATAAAAAGGGGCAAGTTTCACCAATATGAAAGAATCCATCTTTCATAAGTTTAAAGCCAGAAGTCAAATGACAGCCAAAAGGGGAAAATCCACCAGCCAAGTGAAAGTAACCAGATAATAGTAAGTTTCAAAATTCTGAACCTATCCACAAGTGCACAGAAGGCACACAGGCAGGACACACACCAACATGCATGTGGTGTGTTGTCAACCTCACAGCACAGCCCCAATCTCACAAAACCACAAGCACAGCCGTGGAGAGGCACTAGTGCATCTCTCCACTGCTTGCACACAAGAACAGCCAACTTAGACAGCAGCTTACCAAGCACAATAGCCAAACCAAACCACCAAAGATCAACCAAACATCACCAGGATGGTGACATAAGGAGGGGGAAGGATCAGGTGGACAGCAAGGCCAAGTCCAGGAGCTAGGAGGAGCAGGCTAGCTCAAGGTCAAGCATAGAAGCTCAGCAAAACAAGATCATCATCACCACCTTACTCCACAAACATCAGAGTCTGTGGTGAGTTTCATAAAACCTTCACAAGATCTAATCATATCATCCAGAGATAAGTATGTGTTGTTTTATAAAACAAACCCTCAGAAATCACCCAAGTGGGGTCAATCCATCATAGGGATTTTAAACTCTAAAAGCAAACAGCAAAGTACTAGGATTCAGCCAGAGCTCAAAGCAACATCCTTGCTCTGGTTGTAGAGCTATATATTACAGTTCAAGCATAAATATAGCTATGATATAATTTCTAGGCACATCCCTAAAGGAAGGGTATCACCTTAGAAACAAATCTTTGAGATCCATAGAATGATCAAGCCTACTATCATTTTTTACCAAGCTTTATAAAGGTAAGGATCCCTGTGATTGCAATGCTAGTCCCTGGATCAATGCTAGCATCCACAGTTTAAGATGAAGTACACAGAAACAAAGGTCATTATTACATATCATTCCAGAGACAAACATAGTCTTTTACAACTCCATGGCCATAGGCCTAATACAAGAGTTCATTATATAATAAGATAAATAAGTCTTCATCTTCATGTGCCACAGGCAAGCATGTTGAGTGTAGACTCATAACCCCTAATCATCATCAGAATAACCTACAACATCACAAGTTACAGCCACAGTGGGTCAATACATTGGAATAGTATTGGCAAGTGATACCTTAGTAGAATATTAGTAGTCTAGATACTATATGCATTTTGGCTAAGTGTAGCTTAGGCTTGCTTGGCTCAAAATGGGTTTTACCTATTAGTTGAAAACTCACAGTTTTTCTTTGACAAATCTTTTCCCAAGGAACACCAATGGAAATTGGTGAACCTTCACCCTTTTTCACCCACAAGTTTTTAACTTAGAAATTGGGATGAGGAGATTCTTGATAGCTTCCATGTCTTGATGCTCAAGTTGTCCAATACCAGGAACTTGGCTAAGTACTTAGATTCTTCCATCTGCAGAGGTTGTGCACTTTCCCCACAAGACTTGATTTTCACCAAGACAGGACCTTTCAGAAGCCTTCCCTTAGACCAAATGGCCGCGCTCCAACCTATCATCCCACTACCACCAACTGTCCAAATGGCTAAGTTATTGCAACCTATATGATCCAGGCAGAGCCCATAATGCCATGTGGCTGCACTAGAAGCTTCTTAACATATGGCATCTCAAATCCCTTTGTTCCTGGGTGGCTTTCCACAAGTGAGATACACAAGGTAAACCATAGACATGGGCCTTGTGTAACCACTCAACACAAACCATTCTTTCCATTCCACCCAGGTGTTTCATTCACTTAGTTGTTTTATTAAGCAAAAACACAAGTCCAAAGACTTAGAAATATTTTCTCATAGCATGAATATATATAACCACCCTTGGTTGCTACTAGCTAGGCTAAGCATGGCATTGATAAGCATCTTAACTTAGAAATTTCTAGCAATTCTACAACTACTAGGATTTCCCAAGCATAGCATATAGATCAAAATATTCATGCAAGTCTAGCAAAATATTTCTAGTGCATAGTTTAAAAACATAGGAATAAAATCATGAAGCACCACTTGCCTTGGTATTTTGGAGAGTAGCAACAATCCTCACAATCACAATCACTATTTGCACCAAAATCTACACATGAATTAATAGCACCAAAATCACATACAAGATATATTCAAACAAAAATATATGGATGCATGCAAAATGCCATGTGATGATTTTCTACACCAAACAAGACAAGTGCACAGTACTTAATCTCTAACAAGTTCAAAACTTGCCAATTAAACTTTATTTGAACAATAGAACATTTTTCAAATAATTGCTATACACAAATTATGACTACAAATGTTTCTGTAAAAACAATCATTTTAACAGAGGCAAAACATTAAACACATTGCATAAATGGAAAGGATTTTCTCTCCTGATTCCAATGATATAAAATTTTCAAAATTTGAACGTGTGGATCAAAAGTTATGAATTTTGCAAGTTTGAATCACTAATAGATCTAATTCAGATTTTTAAAACGAAGAACATGCCACGCGGTAGCATCTGATTGGATGATACCGCTTCGCACCGGATCACGCTCGTGCACCATTGGATCTAATTAACTGCGTACGGTCCAGATCAAAACGTACCCCTTCGCTACAGATCTAATCCTAAGCGCTGGATTCAGATCTGATGGACCACGTTGCTTTGACCAACAACGGGTAGAGCAAATGGTTGCCGCGGCGGCTGCGCGTCTGCCGGCGATGTTCCGGCGAAACCAGAGGGGCGGGGGGTCGGGCGTGTGCTTACCGAGACCGCGGGAACGTGGGGATGCTCAACGTGTGGACGGGCAGGGTCGGGGCGCACGGACACAGCAGCAGGACCTCGTCGGAGTTGCTGGCAGCGTCGGGTGCTCACTGTCGGAGTCGAAGACGACGTTCTGGGGCGCAAGGATCCAAACAGAAAATGTTAGAAGGTGCGTTAGACATTGGCGAACACGACCGTGTGATTCAGAAACAGAGGGGAACGCGGGGCTCACCGAAATTAGTCGCCGGAGTCGAGTTGAGCTTCGGTCGTTTCCAGAGGTGGACGATGACGACGACCTAGGGCGGTTCAGAACAAAATAAAGGCATGAGAATATGCGCAAGATGATTGCGAAGCAGCTCGCGTGGACCAGAAGGCAAGGGGCGCTCGTTACTCACCATGATGGCTCGCCAGAGTCTCTCGGTACAGCGGCGGTGCAACTCGAATTGCCGACAGCCTGGTGGCGAGGAGAGTGTGCAGTGTGGGGGGAAATGACCGCGGCGGGGTGGGGTTTAAGTAGCAGGTGAAGGCTGGGCGAATTACTGCCGGAATCAAGGGAATTGATTCGATTTAATCCGCGAGGTAACGGCGGCGATGGCGTGTTCATTGCGCGGAATTTTGGGGAGGACGATGATGACGTGGCAATGGGGCCACTGGTCAGTCTCTGGTGGGTTGATTTGGCACGGGTGAGAGAGATGGGGAGGGAATGGCCCGGGTGGGCTTAGTGGGCTGGGTCTGGCGCCGGCCCTTTTCCCTTTCTTATCTCTTTTTCTTTTTCTAATTCGATTTTCTGGAATCAAATTCAAACAAATTTAAAAGCACTTGAATTTCAAATCTTTCTGGCCTTTTGTAATAAGAATCCTGTCTAAATTTGAGTATTAAATCATGATGCCTTGCTGGACTTGCATGGTCCTTTGAAGATTTTTAAAATAACAGTGCCTTAGCACATGGTTTGATGAAGATTTAAAAATGGTTTTTAAAACCATATTTGTTTTGAAAAAAAATCCAAGCTTGGAACTCATCCAACAAATCCTATGAATTCAAACAATGGTTTTTAAAACAATTATTCTCTCTCTTGAGAGTGGCATTTGATTAGTGTTTGCTCACATAAAATAATAGCACTTAAGTGCTTCTGTTTCTTGAAATGAGTTTGGAAAATGATCCCTAAATGATATGCATGCATGAATGATATGCAATCTTTGAAAACATGATTTTAGGGATGTTACAAATCTAACCCCCATAAGGTGAATCTCGCCCTCGAGATTCGGGTTGGCTAGCAAATAGGTGAGGGTGGTCTTTCCGAAGATCATCTTCTCTTTCCCATGTTGCTTCTTCTTCGGAATGATGGTTCCATTGAACTTTGCAGAATTTGATGGTCTTAGTCCGAGTAACTCTTTCTATAGTCTCAAGAATCTTGATAGGTTTTTCCTCATAAGTGAGATCACTTTCCAATTGGACTTCCTCCAATGGTATAGTATCTTTCAAAGGAGTCTCTTCCATCTCTGGATGGCATTTCTTAAGCTGACTCACATGAAACACATTGTGAACGGCAGACAAAGATTCTGGCAGTTCAATCTCAAAAGCTACATCTCCTTTACGACTCAGAATCTTGAATGGTCCAACATATCTTGGGGCCAATTTTACTTTGACTCCAAATCTCTTCACTCCACGAAGTGGTGACACTCTAAGATAAGCTCTATCACCCACCTCATAGACGACTTCTCTACGCTTAGGATCTGCGTAGCTCTTTTGTCGGGACTTTGCTATCTTCAATTTGTCCTTAACTAGCTTGACTTTCTCTTCAGCCTCTTTGATTAGTTCTGGTCCGAACAAACTTCTTTCTCCTACACCATTCCATAGCAATGGGGTGGTACACTTTATCCCATAGATAAACTCAAATGGTGCCATCTCAATACCGGCTTGATAGCTGTTATTGTAAGAGAATTCTGCGTAGGGTAGACTTTCATCCCAACTGGCTCCATAGTCTAGGGCACATGCCCTCAACATATCTTCAAGAATCTGGTTGGTCCTTTCTGTTTGTCCATCAGTCTGAGGATGAAAAGCAGTGCTGAATTCCAACCTTGTTCCCAATGACTCATGTAGTTGTCACCAAAAATGAGAAGTGAATTGAGTTCCCCTATCGGACACAATACTCTTGGGTACTCCATGTAGACATACAATTCTACTCATATAGATCTTGGCTAACTTAGCACTTCTGTAGGTTGTCTTCACGGGTATAAAATGAGCCACTTTAGTTAAACGATCCACTACTACCCAAATAGAATCATATCCTGACCGGGTCCTTGGCAATCTGGTGATGAAATCCATGCCAATCTTGTCCCACTTCCAATCAGGAATAGGTAGTGGTTGTAGTAATCCTGCTGGTTTCTGATGTTCCGCTTTCACTCTACTACATACATCACACAAAGCAATATGTTCGGCGATGTCCTTCTTGAGATTATTCCACCAAAATCTTCCTTTCATATCCATGTACATAACCTGGTAAGCATATCAAAACCCGGTGGGTTGTTGTTGTTGTTGTTATTGTTGTTGTTTTGGTTCTGGATGAACGTCGTCATCATCTGCATCAGCTGAGTTTGAGCGGTCATCATTTGCTGCATTTATGGAGTGATGTTGTTGTTGTTGTTGGGGTTGGGGTTTGCACGACGGGGAGGCATCTGTGGTTTGTTCAATAAATATAAGAATGAGATACCCATAGATGCTTTCATGCACATTACATCACATAAGCAAACACAAGGCATGCAACACAATGATAAAAGTTCAACAACAAGATAACAAGTTCGCAAAGTAAAACACACAAGTAGCAAGCCATCCACATGTCGGATGGTCAAAAAACAAGTTCTCAAATAACAAGTACGATAATAAATGATAAATGAGTAGTCAAGTCTACTCCTCGGCATCAACCTCCTCCTCGACAAAGGTAAGACCTGTGTTCTCCATCGCGGTCTTGTATTCCTCGACACTAGTGGTCAAGGTCTCTATCTTGGCTTTGAGAGCCCTCTTCTAGGAACGAAGCCTCTCAATCACCGTCTTCTTGTTTCTATCCTGGACACGCTTCTCCTGACTCTTGAACTTCCTGTCCTGGCTCTCGAACTTCGCCTCCATTTCCTTGACTATCTCGTCTTGCTCCGCAAAGAGCTTGTCCTTCTCACGAAGCTGCACCTGGAGTTCGTCATTGTTGAGCATGACGTTGGTCCTGTCAGTGTCCACGTGCCTAATGAGAGACTCTAAGTCCTAGAGGTACAGGCGAATCGGCTCTGCTGTGTCCCTCGAATCGTCCTCGAAGTCGATGGACTCTCCATCCTCATCACTTCTACCGAAGACGTGGAAGTGAGTACCTCTAACCTGTCGGGAATGTCTCCCTAGCAGACGTCCTATCAGATCCTGCATAACTACCTCAAGGTCTCTCTCCTTGTCATCATGCATGAGCTTGAAGACGATGGCCTCTGTGGTAGGCTCTGTCTGGCGTCCGGGCTGGTTGACCTTGAAGCCCCAAAGGTCCTTCCTCTCAAACTTGGTGAGGGGAAGCACCATGATGGTAGGAAGAGGAAGATTGAGAAAAGTAGTAAGCTCAACAATACGAGGACCAATGCGAGTAACCTGGAACTCCTCAACAGTGTTGATGGTAACAGTAGGCATCTATTTATAAGATAGATGTCACATCCCAAGATTTTCCAAATCTAGTAATGTGAAAAATAATTGAATAAAATAAAACTTTGTTGATTTTCAGAGTGAGAAGAAACTTTTTGAATCCAATTGAGAACTTTCAAAACCTATTTGGATCAAATAAAATCCTAAAGGGATTTAAAAAGTTAAATAAACAAGAAACTTCAAAATATTTAAAATTACTATTTTGGATCTTTTAATAAAAGATTTGGTTTTCAAAAGATAGATTTAAAAATAAAGGATTATTTATAAAGCCAAATTAAACTTTGGCCAATATTTTGAAATAAAATGTTTTGTTTTGATAAAAACAGTAAAGGTTTATTTAAATAAAATAATAATGATTTAATATCCAATTTTATTTAAGTAAAGGTTTTTCCCATTTTAAATAAACACAAAAAAAACTTATTTATTTATTTAAAATAAGTTTTCCAAGTATTTTATATTCTCAAATAAAAACCTACTGAAGTGTTTTGGTTTTATTTAGATTTCAAAATAAAGTATTTTTAATAAAACAAATCCTATTTGATTTAATAACTAAGGTCCATTCTATTTAGTTATTAATGGACCCTAAAAATAAAAATGTTATTTTGTTTTAAACAAGTTTTCCAAGTATTCTTTATTTTCAAATAAAACCTACTGATTTGGTTTTGAAAATACTTGGATTTCAAATGGAGATTTTATTAAATAAATCAAACCCTATTTGATTAAATAACTAAAGGTCCATTTTATTTAATTAATGAATGGATCCTAAAAAAAATAAAAATATTATTTTATTTTGGGATTTGGTTTATGTTGATAAACAGAACCAAAAACTCATTACAAGTGTGGTGATTGTTTGAATTGTTTGAATGTTTGAATAGTTGATTGAAATTCAAAATAGAAATTTGAATTAGAAAAAGAAAAGGCAAACAGGAAGAAAAAATAGAAACTGGCCGACCCAACCCAGCAGCCCAACTAAGCCCAGTACCAGCCCAGTCTTTCTCCCCCTCGACGAAACGTTTTTCTCACTCAGTCTCGCACCCGCGGAGCAACTAACATGTGGACCCTTCCCCCTCACTTCCTTTCTCGCTGACAAGTATGCCCCACCCTCCTGTTCATCGTCCTCACCGCAGCGACCAGTTCATCCCCGTTTCTGCTTTGATTTCGCGGCTTGAATTCGTCATAACGCGGCCACCATTACTCGCAGTGACCATGCCCCTTTAAACGCCAACGACTCTCTTCCGTTTCCCCTCTGTCTCCTCCCCCAAATGCGCCCCCAGGCTGCCTGAATCGAGCTTGCACACCCTCTGCTCCGACCATCGTCTCCGGACAATTCCGGCTAACCTCTGCCACTCCTTACCTCCCCGACCAAGCTGACACCTTCTCCACCTCCTGACGCATCTGTCCGTGCCCCTTGTTCGACCGCGGGCGTCCCCGAGCGTCGACTCCGACAAAGCTCTGAGCGCCGCCGTCTGTCTCCAACTGTGACGACGTCTCCCAGGTAAACCAGACCGCCCCACGTCGTTTCATTCACGCTCCCTCACTCGCCTCGACCATGCGCAGCTAACCATGTCCTCTGTTTGTCTTCTTGTGGCCGTAGCATCGTCCTCAACCTCGACCGCGTGCAACCGTCGCCAGACCTAACTCCGGCGAGGAATTACGATGGCCCCTAAGCGCCCCTTGTCAAGCCAGCAGTACCTTGAGCATCACCCCAGCCCTGCGATTCTGGTGAGCACTTTCCCATCCTCCCTCGCTTCTTCTAATCGCTGTAGCGCCACCGCCTGGCCGTGCGCCGCCGCTAGCCACCATCGGCGCCGCCCGCATTTGGTCAAGCAAGCCAGCGCCGTAGGATCTAGATCGGGCGAGCAAGATTAGATCACTTAACCACGAAGAGGTACACGTCCTATGCCGCACGATCTGATTAGATCCAATGGCTGCAACTACGCGATCCGGCCGAACCGGTACCGTCCAATTAGAAAGCGACGCGTGGCCAGCTCTAGTTTAAAACAGAAATTTGAAAACAAATTTGTTTGTGATTTTCAAACCTTTGTAACTTTTGATCCACACGTCCAAATTTTACAAACTTGATATCATTGGAATCAGTGGAACAAGCCCTAGCCAACCATGCCTTTTGTTTAGCAAAAAGCTTCTGTTAAAATGTTTGTTTTTGCAGAAACATTTGTATGCTTGTTAAGGATGTAAAAATTGTTCAAAAATGATTTTGGGGATAAAATCTTTGGCAAATGGTGTGATTTGAACCTACTGACCATAGGAAACACTTTGTGGTTTCAAAAATGTATTTGGTGAAACAAAAGAATGATTCTTTGATTTAAAACCATTTCTAGTCAAATAGAAATGTGGTTTATTTATTAAAAATGGTTTTGGAAGAAAACCTTTGGGAAATGTTTTGTTTTAAACTCTCTGACCCTAAACACAAAGTTTTGTGGTTTGAAAACATATTTTGGTGAACCCTATAGACTAAAGCCTTAGTAAAAATATTTTCTACACCACATAAAATGATACTTTGTTTTGAAAATGGTTTATGAGGTGAAACCTTTGCAAATGACTTTGCCACTTTACAAAATGCCCAATAGGTGTTTTCAAATGTCTATGACCCATTAGGAACCACTTTTTCAAACAAAACAAAGTTTGGCATGCTTGCATGCATTATCTTAGTTCTATGATTTTATGTGATGTTTTGCTTGATTGGTAGATTGAGTTTGTGCCTTGTTTGATTGAATTGTAGTGACTTGAAGAGTGTGATTGTTGCAAGGACAAGGAGTGAACCCATACCCTACCAAAAAGGCAAGTGATGCTTCATACTTTCCGTCCCATTACTTTCACTATGCATTAGTGATTTTCTCTAAGTAAAACTTGCATGGATTTTTGCTAAGTATAAACCTTGCTATAGGAAAACTAGTAGATGAAACCCTAGTGGAAATCTTCCTAAGTTAAGATTCCTATTACTATCAAGCTTAGCCTAGCTAATAGAAAACAAGGGTGGAATATATATTCACACTATGGAAAATTTCTAAGTCTGAGGACTTGTGTTTTGTTTAATAAAACAACTAAGTTAATGAATCACCTGGGTGGAATGGTAATTGCTTGGTGGATTTTGGTTGAGTGGTTCACAAGGCCCATGTGTATGGTTTACCTTGTGTATCTCACTTGTGGATGGCCACCCAGGAACAAAGAGATTTGAGATGTCAAATGTTGAGAAGCTTCAAGTGCAACCACTTGGCAATATGGGCTCTGCCATGATCATATAGGTTGCAAGAACTTAGCCATATGGACAGTGGGTGGTAGTGTTTGATAGGTTGGAGCGCGTCCATTTTTGTCTAAGGGAAGGCTTCTGAAAGATCTTGTCTTGGGAAACCAAGTCTTGTGGGGAAAGTGCACCACCTCTACAAAGTGTAAAACCTAAGTACTTAGCCATGTCCCTGGTAAAGGACAATTTGAGCATCAAGACATGGAAGCAATCAAGAATCTCATCATTCAAATTTCTAAGTTAAAATCTTGTGGTTTGAACAAGGGTTATTTGAAATCTTCAATCTTTGATTGAGAGAAGCCTTGGAAAAGATTTTGTCAAACAAAATTTAGTGTTTTCAAAAATGTTAAGGAAAATCTATTTTGAGCAATGCAAGCCTCAACTCCACTTAGCCAAATGATATAGATGATAGACTCCACTATACTACCTTAGTATCACTTGCCAATACAATTCAAATGTATTGACCCTTGTGGCTGTAACTTGTAATGTTGCAGGTATGTTTGATTTTAGTGAAGATTGTTTGATTAGGATTACAAAGTCTACAACCAACATGTCTGCCTGTGGCACTTTGAAGATGAAGGACCCCATGCTTATAGATATTCTGCTGCAATCTATTGTAATAGCCAATGAGCTATGTAAGATGTAATAAAATTATGTTATTCCTGGTTATAAAGTTATATTATGACCTTTGTTTCTTGATATTACATCTTAACTGTGGATGCTAGCTATTGATCCAGGGACTAGCATTGTAAACACAGGGGACACCACCTTATGTTAATAAAGGTTGGGTCACTCCCTCTACAGATGGTATCAGAGCATTGTGTTGCCTGTAGGATTTGTAACCCTAGGATTGGACAAACCCCTCAGAAAAATAGGAGTTGTATTTGTTCCAACACTTATTTATAAACAATCTTGTAAACTCTTTCCTCAACTATTTTGGTTTCAACTCTACATCTCTTCTACTTCAACTTGATGGAAAAACCTACCCCATGGCCAAGGACTACACTATGTGCAAAGGACTTATTCAACACTTTTCAACTCTAATGACTTCAACTTCTTCAACTCTAATGACTTCAACATCTTCAGCATATTCACCAAGGACTTCTAACTTGGAGACCACTGAGCACTACAAGTGAAACAAGGAAACCTTGCTCAACATTTAGAGACTGAGGGAATGCAAAAGTTAGAAGGAACCCACATCATTTGAAGTCTTTTGACCAAGAATTTCTCAAGGAAACCATGATCTCATGCAAGAAGAAGCAACCAAGAATGATGAAAAGATCACAAGTGAACCATATAGATGGACCACCATATTTTAGTTAAGTCAAACTCACCAACCTATGTGGTGTAACAAAAATATTTTGTTGCCTAAGTATGTGCTTGAACTTGTTGTTTGAGTGGAATGTTTGTTTGTGATTGCTTGCACATTGCTTGTGTGAATTGTGATGTGTGTGATTAGAATTATTCCCTTAGAAATATTTTGCCTATTCTAATCCCTACCCCAACCCAAACAGATGACTACTCCAAGAGACTCCAACATCAAGGATGGTGACACTAACAACAACCAAGAGGACAACATGAGAGAACTCATAGCAACCCAAAACCAGTTGAGCCAAGAGACAACTCAGCTTTTAGCCAACAACAATGGACTAGACCCGGCCATACAAAGGATTTTGAAACTTCAATCCCAATTATTGCAAGGATTGGTTACTCAAATGATCAACATGGGAGAAAATTTTTCCCAAAGAGCTAATGACAACAAGGATGACAAAGATGTTAATCTAGAAGGAACCCAAGCTAGCAATATTTGTGGAGACAAGGATCATGCATCCAAGGAGCATGAAGATCAATGCCCCAAGAAGAGAGAAAGATCTCCCACCTATGAAGAACATGAACTAGAAGAACTCCTAGCTTTGGAGAGACCCAAAAAGAAGAAGAAGAAGAAATGCCGCAACCCTAACAAGGAAGATATTACTCAAGTGCAATGTTACAATTGCAAAGAGATGGGACACTATTCCAATGAATGCCCAGAAAAGAAGAAGAACCAAAGAAACAAACAAGAGGCAATGATACCAAAGGAAAAGAAAGATATCAGCCAAGTGATGTGTTTCAAATGCAAGGAACTAGGCCACTATGTAAACAATTGTCCAGAAAAGATGAAGAACAAGTTAAACAAGTCTATGAAGGATCTCAACCTTGGCCCATGAGTCAAGTGTGGAAACAAAGGACACTATGCAGAAGGTTGCCCAGAGAAGTTTCCCCAGGATCCCAAGCAAGCCAAGATGTAATTTAGTTTCAAATTTTTTAAGGGTGGTAGTACCCTAGTTGTTTTGAGCCTACTTGTAACCCCTAGCCTCCCGAAATCTCGGGACGAGATTTATTTTAAGGGTGGTAGCCTGTCACATCCCAAGATTTTCCAAATCTTGTAATGTGAAAAATAATTGAATAAAATAAAACTTTGTTGATTTTCAGAGTGAGAAGAAACTTTTTGAATCCAGTTGAGAACTTTCAAAACCTATTTGGATCAAATAAAATCCTAAAGGGATTTAAAAAGTTAAATAAACAAGAAACTTCAAAATATTTAAAATTACTATTTTGGATCTTTTAATAAAAGATTTGGTTTTCAAAAGATAGATTTAAAAATAAAGGATTATTTATAAAGCCAAATTAAACTTTGGCCAATATTTTGAAATAAAATGTTTTGTTTTGATAAAAATAGTAAAGGTTTATTTAAATAAAATAATAAGGATTTAATATCCAATTTTATTTAAGTAAAGGTTTTTCCCATTTTAAATAAACACAAAAAAAACTTATTTATTTATTTAAAATAAGTTTTCCAAGTATTTTATATTCTCAAATAAAAACCTACTGAAGTGTTTTGGTTTTATTTAGATTTCAAAATAAAGTATTTTTAATAAAACAAATCCTATTTGATTTAATAACTAAGGTCCATTCTATTTAGTTATTAATGGACCCTAAAAATAAAAATGTTATTTTGTTTTAAACAAGTTTTCCAAGTATTCTTTATTTTCAAATAAAACCTACTGATTTGGTTTTGAAAATACTTGGATTTCAAATGGAGATTTTATTAAATAAATCAAACCCTATTTGATTAAATAACGAAAGGTCCATTTTATTTAATTAATGAATGGATCCTAAAAAAATAAAAATATTATTTTATTTTGGGATTTGGTTTATGTTGATAAACAGAACCAAAAACTCATTACCAGTGTGGTGATTGTTTGAATTGTTTGAATGTTTGAATAGTTCATTGAAATTCAAAACAGAAATTTGAATTAGAAAAAGAAAAAGCAAACAGGAAGAAAAAATAGAAACTGGCCGACCCAACCCAGCAGCCCAACTAAGCCCAGTACCAGCCCAGTCTTTCTCCCCCTCCACGAAACGTTTTTCTCACTCAGTCTCGCACCCGCGGAGCAACTGACATGTGGACCCTTCCCCCTCACTTCCTTTCTCGCTGACAAGTATGCCCCACCCTCCTATTCATCGTCCTCACCGCAGCGACCAGTTCATCCCCGTTTATGCTTTGATTTCGCGGCTTGAATTCGTCATAACGCGGCCACCATTACTCGCAGTGACCATGCCCCTTTAAACGCCAATGACTCTCCTCCGTTTCCCCTCTGTCTCCTCCCCCAAATGCGCCCCCAGGCTGCCTGAATCGAGCTTGCACACCCTCTGCTCCGACCACCGTCTCCCGACAATTCCGGCTAACCTCTGCCACTCCTTACCTCCCCGACCAAGCTCACACCTTCTCCACCTCCTGACGCATCTGTCCGTGCCCCTCGTTCGACCGCGGGCGTCCCCGAGCGTCGACTCCGACAAAGCTCTGAGCGCCGCCGTCTGTCTCCAACTGCGGCGACGTCTCCCAGGTAAACCAGACCGCCCCACGCTGTTTCATTCACGCTCCCTCACTCGCCTCGACCATGCGCAGCTAACCATGTCCTCTGTTTGTCTTCTTGTGGCCGTAGCATCGTCCTCAACCTCGACCGCGTGCAACCGTCGCCAGACCTAACTCCGGCGAGGAATTACGACTACCCCTGAGCGCCCCTTGTCAAACCAGCAGTACCTTGAGCGTCACCATAGCCCTGCGATTCTGGTGAGCACTTTCCCATCCTCCCTCGCTTCTTGTAATCGCCGTAGCGCCACCGCCTGGCCGTGCGCCGCCGCTAGCCACCATCGGTGCCGCCCGCATTTGGTCAAGCAAGCCAGCGCCGTAGGATCTAGATCGGGCGAGCAAGATTAGATCACTTAACCACGAAGAGGTACACGTCCTATGCCGCACGATCTGATTAGATCCAATGGCTGCAACTACACGATCCGGCCGAACCGGTACCGTCCAATTAGAAAGCGACGCGTGGCCAGCTCTAGTTTAAAACAGATATTTGAAAACAGATTTGTTTGTGATTTTCAAACCTTTGTAACTTTTGATCCACACGTCCAAATTTTACAAACTTGATATCATTGGAATCAGTGGAACAAGCCCTAGCCAAACATGCCTTTTGTTTAGCAAAAAGCTTCTGTTAAAATGTTTGTTTTTGCAGAAACATTTGTATGCTTGTTAAGGATGTAAAATTGTTCAAAAATGATTTTGGGGATAAAATCTTTGGAAAATGGTGTGATTTGAACCTACTGACCATAGGAAACACTCTGTGGTTTCAAAAATGTATTTGGTGAAACAAAAGAATGATTCTTTGATTTAAAACCATTTCTAGTCAAATAGAAATGTGGTTTATTTATTAAAAATGGTTTTGGAAGAAAACCTTTGGGAAATGTTTTGTTTTAAACTCTCTGACCCTAAACACAAAGTTTTGTGGTTTGAAAACATATTTTGGTGAACCCTATAGACTAAAGCCTTAGTAAAAATATTTTCTACACCACATAAAATGATACTTTGTTTTGAAAATGGTTTATGAGGTGAAACCTTTGCAAATGACTTTGCCACTTTACAAAATGCCCAATAGGTGTTTTCAAATGTCTATGACCCATTAGGAACCACTTTTTCAAACAAAACAAAGTTTGGCATGCTTGCATGCATTATCTTAGTTCTATGATTTTATGTGATGTTTTGCTTGATTGGTAGATTGAGTTTGTGCCTTGTTTGATTGAATTGTAGTGACTTGAAGAGTGTGATTGTTGCAAGGACAAGGAGTGAACCCATACCCTACCAAAAAGGCAAGAGATGCTTCATACTTTCTGTCCCATTACTTTCACTATGCATTAGTGATTTTCTCTAAGTAAAACTTGCATGGATTTTTGCTAAGTATAAACCTTGCTATAGGAAAACTAGTAGATGAAACCCTAGTGGAAATCTTCCTAAGTTAAGATTCCTATTACTATCAAGCTTAGCCTAGCTAATAGAAAACAAGGGTGGAATATATATTCACACTATGGAAAATTTCTAAGTCTGAGGACTTGTGTTTTGTTTAATAAAACAACTAAGTAAATGAATCACCTAGGTGGAATGGTAATTGCTTGGTGGATTTTGGTTGAGTGGTTCACAAGGCCCATGTGTATGGTTTACCTTGTGTATCTCACTTGTGGATGGCCACCCAGGAACAAAGAGATTTGAGATGTCAAATGTTGAGAAGCTTCAAGTGCAACCACTTGGCAATATGGGCTCTGCCATGATCATATAGGTTGCAAGAACTTAGCCATATGGACAGTGGGTGGTAGTGTTTGATAGGTTGGAGCGCGTCCATTTTGGTCTAAGGGAAGGCTTCTGAAAGATCTTGTCTTGGGAAACCAAGTCTTGTGGGGAAAGTGCACCACCTCTACAGAGTGTAAAACCTAAGTACTTAGCCATGTCCCTGGTAAAGGACAATTTGAGCATCAAGACATGGAAGCAATCAAGAATCTCATCATTCAAATTTCTAAGTTAAAATCTTGTGGTTTGAACAAGGGTTATTTGAAATCTTCAATCTTTGATTGAGAGAAGCCTTGGAAAAGATTTTGTCAAACAAAATTTAGTGTTTTCAAAATGTTAAGGAAAATCTATTTTGAGCAATGCAAGCCTCAACTCCACTTAGCCAAATGTATATAGATGATAGACTCCACTATACTACCTTAGTATCACTTGCCAATACAATTCAAATGTATTGACCCTTGTGGCTGTAACTTGTAATGTTGCAGGTTTGATTGATTTTAGTGAAGATTGGTTTATTAGGATTACAAAGTCTACAACCAACATGTCTGCCTGTGGCACTTTGAAGATGAAGGACCCCATGCTTATAGATATTTTGCTGCAATCTATTGTAATAGCCAATGAGCTATGTAAGATGTAATAAAATTATGTTATTCCTGGTTATAAAGTTATATTATGACCTTTGTTTCTTGATATTACATCTTAACTGTGGATGCTAGCTATTGATCCAGGGACTAGCATTGTAAACACAGGGGACACCACCTTATGTTAATAAAGGCTGGGTCACTCCCTCTACAATAGAAAAGTTAGAACAACACAATTCAAGATAAAACAAAAGACAAAACATCACATACATATCCTTGGAAATCAAAACACACAAGTCATGGCATACATGGATCCATTACAACAACCAAGGTTCAACCTTATTTTAAAGCAACATTTGGAAAATAAGGTGATAAGTGGTGGTCCAAAAAACGAAGTACGTTTACAATCCTATCTCACTGGATCTGTTGGCTAACACAATGTTTCTAGAAGCAATCAGCCTATCTTGCTCACATGACTCCATCACTAATTCTATAATGTCTCCTCTTAAGGTTTGGTTGGTAGCTTCCAACTCTTGGGTGTGTTCCTTCTCTTTCTTTAGATCATTTTGGAGGTTGATCATTCTGCACTTGACTCTATCACCAAGTTCTTTGATGGTCTTCCAAGCTACATCCCTTGCTGATTCAAAGAATGTAGTGTGCACCACTGAATTGGTGAACATGCAGAATCCTTTTTCCTGGTGGTTGTCTTCCTTGTTTTTATACAAGTGAAGTTGCACCCACCAGTATTCCACTCCTTCATCCATCACAGGAAAACCTTTGTACACAGCTGCACCTTGTATCTCTAATGCAACCATGAGGTCCTTGAGAGCCTTGGGGAATTTTGTCTCACACTCCAAAGTCATTGTCATGAGTGTTCCTTTCCTTACGGCTTCGTTGATGGAGTTCATCTACAAATAGAGATGAGAGAGAAGATTAGAAAAGTTTACGAGAAGAATAGACAAGTGTAGAAGTTGCTGAAAAAAATGTCCTTAGTGGTTTCCAATCCTAGGGTCATAATCCTACAGGCAACACGGTGCTTTGATACCATCTGTAAGATCCCTCCTTTATAAAGGAAAAGGATCCCTGTGATTGCAATGCTAGTCCCTGGATCAATGCTAGCATCCACAGTTTAAGATGAAGTACACAGATACAAAGGTCATTTATTACAGCCATTCCAGAGATAAACATAGTCTTTACAACTCCAAGGCCACAGGCCTAATACAAGAGTTTGAATAAGTAAATAAATAATAGTCTTCATCTTCATGTGCCACAGGCAAACATGTTGAGTGTAGACTCATGACACCTAATCCTCATCAGAGTAACCTGCAACATCACAAGTTACAGCCATAGTGGGTCAATACTTTGGAATAGTATTGGCAAGTGATACCTTAGTAAAATTTTAAGTGGACTAGATACTATATGCAATTTGGCTAAGTGTATATTGGCTTGCTTTGCTCAAAAATAGATTTTTCCTATTAGTTGAAATCACTAAGTTTTTCTTTGTCAAAACTTTTCCCAAGGAACCACCAATAGACATTGAGGTCCTTCACCCTTGTTCACCCACAAATTTTTACTTAGAAATTGGGATGAGGAGATTCTTGATAGCTTCCATGTCTTGATGCTCAAGTTGTCCATTGCCATGGACTTGGCTAAGTACTTAGGTTTTTCCATCTGCAGAGGCTGTGCACTTTCCCCACCAGACTTGGTTTCACCAAGACAGGACCTTTCAGAAGCCTTCCCTTAGACCAAATGGACGCGTTCCAACCTATCATCCCACTACCACCAACTGTCCAAATGGCTAAGTTCTAGAAACTTATGTGATCCAGGCAGAGCCCATATTGCCAAGTGGCTGCACTAGAAGCTTCTTAACACTTGGCCTCTAAAATCTCTTTGTTCCTGGGTGGCTTACCACAAGTGAGATACACAAGGTAAACCATAGAAATGGGCCTTGTGTAACCACTCAACATAAACCTTTCCTTCCATTCCACCCAGGTGTTTCATTAACTTAGTTGTTTTATTAGACAAAACACAAGTCCAAAGGACTTAGGAATATTTTCATCATAGCATGTATATATTTCACCAGCCCTTGGTTGCAACTAGCTAGGCTAAGCATGGCATAGATAGTAACTTAACTTAGAAATTCCCTAGCATTTCTACAACTACTAGGATTTCCCAACATGGCATATAAGCAAAATATAGCATGCAAGTCTAACAAAATATTTCTAATGCTTAGTAGAAAACATAGGAATAATAATATTCATGAAGTACCACTTGCCTTGGTAGTTGGGAGAGTAGCACTCCTCACAATCACAATCACTAGCACCAAAATCTACACAAAGATTGGTAGCAACAAATTACACACAAAACATATACAATCAAAAATATATGCATGCATGCAAGATGGTATATGATGTTTTTTTTTAAAATTCAACCAAGCAAGTAAACAGTACTGATTCACTAACAAGTTAAAAACCTGCCAAACAATATTGATTTAACCCCTAAAACAATTCCTAAATATTTCATATAATCAAAATAGCCCTACACAAGTTTCTATAAAAGAAACCATTTTAACAGATGCAAAACATTAAACACATTGCATATTCTGAAAGATCTTGCTCTCCTGATTCCAATGGTATAAAATTTATCAAAATCTAACATGGGAATCAAAAGTTCCAGTCAGAACAAATTTGAACATCTAATAGATCTAATTCAAATTTTAAAACGAACTCTGTGCCACGCGGCGTGTTTCTACTGGCCGATACCGCTTCGCGTCGGATCGTGCTTCCGCGCCGTAGGATCAACTTAGATCCAACGCGCTAGATCTAAAGAAAACGGTTCGTCCCTGTTCTAATCTAATCCCTACGATGCATATCTAACGGCGGCTATTGCTTTGACCAAAGTCGAGCGGCGCTAGCAGCGGTGACTGGCGGCGGCGCCTCTGTTAGAACTGCCACCGGCGTTATAGGTCGCACGGGAGAGGGGGAAGGGGCTTACCGAGCTCGTCGTGCGATGCTGATGCTCAAGGTGGCGATGGTTGGTCAAGGGGCGCGCTGTAGTGGCTGAGGGAGCTCGTCGGAGTTGCGGGCGGCGTCGGGTTTGAGTGGACGGCGACGTTGGCGATGTTGCAGGTCTCCCTAGCACAAACCAATGGCTTCAGATGATGCACAAGATAGTGGCGAACAACCTCGTGTGAGTCAGAGGTGAAGGGGAACAAGGGACTCACCGAATTTGGTCGCCGGAGTTGAGGGTGTCGTCAGGAGCTTGCAGCGTTGGATGAATTCGACGACCTGGGCCAGTACAGGACGAACTAGAGGTGTCAGTAGGAGCGCAAGGAGGTTGCGAAGCTGTTCGTATGAACCAGAGAGGAAGGGGCGCACGAAGTTTACCAGGATTGGTCGCCGGAGTAGGTTCTGTCTGCGGCGGTGCAAGGGCGAATACTGGCAGCCTGGTGGCGCTTCTGTCTGGCTTTATTGGGGGAAATGGCCGCGAGGGGGAGAGGTTTATGTAGCCGGAGCTGGGCGTGGAGTTACTCTCGGAATCAATGGGAATCAACGCGGCAGTGACTGCGGCGAGTAACGGCGGAGTGAGCGTCGCAGGCGCGCGTGATTGACGAAGACGACGACGTGGTCACGGGTCCACTTGTCAGCGAATAAAACAGAGAGGGGGGTGGGGTCCTGGCGTCAGCGACTCTGTGGGTGCGTCTGCGAGTGAAAGAGAGATAGAGGACACGGGTGGGCTAAATGGGCTGGTTTCTTTGTAGCGCCGGCCCTTTTCCTTTTCTTTATTCCTTTTCTATTTCTGTTTTCATTTTCTGGAATGATTTTCAAATGATTTCAAACTCTATTTGAATTCAAATCTTTTCAGGATTTTTGCAGTGTGTAACATTCATAATTCTGGGCATAAAATCATGTGGTCTCTTTGTATTAGCTTGGTCCCTTTGTTCAAACAAAATAAGCAGTGCTATAGCACATGATTTGATTAAGTTTTGGAAATGATTTCTATATCATATTTGTTTTGTAAAATTTCACCAAACTTCAACAATCAAACACAATAACAAGAGAGCAAGCAAGGCTTGGTTTAAAACAAATAACTCTTCAATTGAGAGTGGCATTAGACTAATAGCTGTTCACATAAAATAATGAGCTCATATGCTCCTGTTTTTGAAGTGTTTTGTTTGAAATGAAAAACTTATGATCATGGATGCATGGATGATATGCATAAGTTTGAAACATGATTTTAGGGATGTTACAAATCTAACCCCCTTAAGGTGAATCTCGCCCTCGAGATTCGGATTGGCTAGCAAATAGGTGAGGGTGGTCTTTCCGAAGATCATCTTCTCTTTCCCATGTTGCTTCCTCTTCGGAATGATGATTCCACTGCACTTTGCAGAACTTGATAGTCTTAGTCCGTGTTACTCCTTCTGCAGTCTCAAGAATCTTGATAGGTTTCTCTTCATAAGTGAGATCACTTTCCAGTTGAACCTCCTCCAAAGGTATAGTATCCTTCAAAGAAGTTTCTTCCATTTCTGGATGACATTTCTTAAGTTGACTCACATGAAACACATTATGGACAGCTGACAGAGATTCTAGCAGTTCTATTTCATAGGCAACTTCTCCTTTACGACTCAGAATCTTGAATGGTCCAACATATCTTGGTGCCAATTTTCCTTTGACTCCGAATCTCTTCACTCCACGAAGTGGTGACACTCTAAGATAAGCTCTATCACCGACTTCGTAGGTGACTTCTCTACGCTTAGGATCTGCGTAGCTTTTCTGTCGGGACTGTGCTATCTTCAATCTGTCCTTAACCAACTTGACCTTCTCTTCGGCTTCTTTAATAAGATCTGGTCCGAATAAACTTCTTTCTCCCACACCATTCCATAACAATGGGGTGGTACACTTTCTTCCATAGAGAAACTCAAATGGTGCCATCTCAATACTGGCTTGATAGCTGTTGTTATAAGAAAATTCTGCGTAAGGCAGACTTTCATCCCAACTGGCTCCATAGTCTAGGGCACATGCCCTCAACATGTCTTCGAGAATCTGATTAGTCCTTTCCGTTTGTCCATCGGTTTGAGGATGAAAAGCGGTACTGAATTCCAACCTCGTTCCCAATGACTCATGTAACTGTCTCCAAAAATGGGAAGTGAATTGAGTTCCCCTATCAGACACAATACTCTTGGGCACTCCATGTAGACATACAATTCTACTCATGTAGATTTTGGCTAACTTAGCACTTGTATAGGTTGTCTTCACGGGTATGAAATGAGCCACTTTAGTTAGGCGATCCACTACTACCCAAATAGAATCGTATCCTGACCGGGTCCTTGGTAATCCGGTAATGAAATCCATACCAATCTTGTCCCACTTCCAATCAGGAATAGGTAGTGGTTGAAGCAAACCTGCTGGTTTCTGATGTTCCGCTTTCACTCTACTACACACATCACACAAAGCAATATGTTCGGCGATGTCCTTCTTGAGATTATTCCACCAAAATCTTTCTTTCATGTCCATGTACATTTTGGTGTTACCCGGATGAATGGAATACGGAGAGTTGTGTGCTTCTTGCAAAATCAGTTTCCGCAGCTCCGGGTCTTGTGGAACACAGATACGTTTCCCATGCCATAAAGTACCTTGTTCGTCTTCATGGAACCCTTTGGCTTTTCCTTTGCCAATCTTTTCTTTAATCTCTTCGATTTCTTTATCAATCTTCTGAGCTTCTTTGATCTTGTCCAACAAAGTGGGTTGAACATCCAAAGACATGAGATGTCCTTCAGGCACAATCTCCAATCTGAGTTTTCTAAATTGGGTACACAGATCATCTGGAAATTCTCCTTTGGTAAGGCCATTCACAAAAACCTTACGACTTTCAGCATCTGCTACAACATTTGCTTTACCGGGGTGGTATTGCAAACTTAAGTCATAGTCCTTGATAAGTTCTAGCCATCTTCTTTGTCTCATATTAATTTCCTTCTGGGTGAAGATATACTTCAAACTCTTGTGATCTGTGAACACTTCACAACGTTTTCCCAAAAGATAATGTCTCCATGTTTTGAGTGCATGGACAACAGAGGCTAACTCTAAATCATGAGTAGGCTAGTTCACTTCATGAGTTTTGAGTTGTCACGAGGCATAAGCCACAACTTTACCGTCTTGCATAAGTACTGCACCCAAACCCTGATGAGATGCATTACAATATACTTGGAAATCTTTTTCCAAATCTGGCAGACACAAAACTGGTGCTGTCACTAGTCTCTTCTTCAATTCCTGAAAGCTGAGTTCACAACCTTCAGACCAAGCAAACTTCTTGTCTTTCTTTAGCAATTCCGTCATGGGCTTAGCTACCTTTGAGAAATTTTCAATGAACCTTCTGTAGTAACCTGCTAAGCCAAGGAAAATACGAACTTATTTCACGGACTTGGGAGATTCCCATTCAGTTACAGCTGAAACTTTAGCAGGATCAACTGCTACACCATCTTTTGTCATAACATGTCCAAGAAATCCAACTTCATTCAACCAGAATTCACACTTGCTGAATTTGGCATAAAGTTTATGTTCTCTTAATTCTCAAGTATCAAACGCAAATGTCCTTCATGCTCTTCTTTGCTCTTGGAGTAGACTAAGATGTCATCGATGAAAACGACAACAAACTTGTCAAGTAATTCCATGAACACCTTGTTCATCATATTCATGAAGTATGCTGGAGCATTGGTCAAACCAAAAGGCATTACGGTATACTCATACAATCCATACCTTGTAGTGAACGCTGTCTTAGGTATGTCTTGTTCTCTTATCTTGAGTTGAAAATAGCCTGACCGGAGATCAATCTTTGAGAACACACAAGCTCCTTCTAGCTGATCAAACAAGTCATTGATTCTAGGCAAAGGGTATTTGTTCTTGATAGTTACCTCGTTGAGTGAACGGTAATCTATGCATAACCTTTGACTTCTATCTTTCTTCTCCACGAACAAAACTGGGGCTCCCCAAGATGAAGAACTTGGTTGAATAAATCCTTTCTGCAACTGTTCTCCAAGTTGTTTGTTGAGTTCTTTCAGTTCATCAACTGACATTTTATAAGGTCTCTTTGCTATTGGTCCAGATCCTGGTACCAAATCTATCAGAAACTCCACATCTCTATCTGGTGGCATTCCCGGCAATTCTTCCAGAAACACATCCGGATACTCACTCACAATTGGCACACTGTCCATGCTAACCCCCTTAAGAGAATTTAGCATACTCCTTCTTGCTTCAAAGTTGGTCTTGAATCTGATCCTTTTATTTTCTGGAGTTGTGAGTGAGACAGTATGGTTGGCACAATCTATTACTCCCTTGTGCTTAGTCATCCAGTCCATTCCCAAAATGACATCCAATCCTTGGGAGTTCAGAATTATCAGGTTAACGGGAAACTTATACTTCCCAAACTCTATGACTAGATCGTGACATCCTGAATTCACTAACATTTCTCCACTAGGAGAACTTACTTTTATAGGACACCCAATAGTTTCTACCGGTAGTTCATTTCTTTCAACAAATGCTCTTGATATGAATGAATGAGATGCACCAGTATCAAAGAGAACAAATGCTGGAACAGAATTGAGTTTGAACTTACCAGCAACAGCATCAGGCTCCTCATAGATGTCTTCCACATTGATGTGGTTAACCTGTCCCTTCTGAAAAGGGTTGGGCTTGTTGGGTCCTTCAACTTTATTTTCTGGGCATTCATTTGCATAATGCCCCATCTTCTTGCACTTGAAGCATTCAACCTGACTTATGTCTTTCTTGATAGGCTGGCTTCCACTTCCACTTCCATTACCACTGTGGTGGCTCTTGTATCCACCCTTGTGGTTCTTGTACTTGTCATTGTCATGACTACGGTGATGCTTGTTGTCATGACGGTTGTGGTTGTGGTGCTTGTTGAATTTCCCATGCTTGTGGGATCCTGAGCTTCCACTGTCATCATAATGGGAACGTTTGTGAGACGATCCCGAGTTGTGCTTGTCTGAATGCTTTCTCTTCCTGCTTTCAACTTGCTTCATTTTGTTCTCCAGAATAGCAGCCTTGTCACAGAGAGACTGATAAGTGGGAACATATGCTACAGCCAACTGCAGGTTCAGCTCATCATTCAAGCCTTCAAGAAATTTTTCCTTTCTCTTAGCATCGGTGTCAACTTCATCCGGTGCATAACGCGCCAGATTGTTGAACTCCTCAATATATTCAGCCACGCTGTGGTGGCGCTGCTTCCGATTATGGAACTCTTTCTTTTTCAGACTCATCACTCCAGATGAGATATGAGCAGTGCGAAAGCCATCCTCAAAGATAGCCCATGTCACATCTTCTATGGGAGTGGTGATTTTGAAGTTATCCCACCAAGTGGCGGCTGGTCCTTCCAGCAAATGTGCTGCAAATCTGACCTTTTCAGCATCCGTACAGCCCACGGTTACCAAGTCCTTGTTCACAGAACATAGCCAATCATTGGCCACCATGGGGTCAGTCGTCCCTGAGAACTTTGCTGGCCTCAATCTCAAGAACCTGGTAAGCATATCCAAACCCGGTGGGTTGTTGTTGTTGTTGTTATTGTTATTGTTGTTGTTGTTATTGTTGTTGTTTTGGTTCTGGATGAACATCGTCATCATATGCATCAGCTGAGTTTGAGCGGTCATCATTTGCTGCATTTCTGGAGTGATGTTGTTGTTGTTGGGGTTGGGGTTTGCACGACGGGGAGGCATCTGTGGTTTGTTTAATAAAGATAAGAATGAGATACCCGTAGATGATTTCATGCACATTACATCACATAAGCAAACACAAGGCATGCAACACAATGATAAAAGTTCAACAACAAGATAACAAGTTCGCAAAGTAAAACACATAAGTAGCAAGCCATCCACATGTCGGATGGTCAAAAAACAAGTTCTCAAATAACAAGTACGATAATAAATGATAAATGAGTAGTCAAGTCTACTCCTCGGCATCAACCTCCTCCTCGACAAAGGTAAGACCTGCGTTCTCCATCGCGGTCTTGTATTCCTCGACACTAGTGGTCAAGGTCTCTATCTTGGCTTTGAGAGCCCTCTTCTGGGAATGAAGCCTCTCAATCACCGCCTGCTGATGCTCGAGCTCGAAGTCCTTGGCCTGCATCTCTTCAGTCATGTCCCGGATCTTCTTGTTTCTATCCTGGACACGCTTCTCCTGACTCTTGAACTTCATGTCCTGGCTCTCGAACTTCGCCTCCATTTCCTTGACTATCTCGTCTTGCTCCGCGAAGAGCTTGTCCTTCTCGCGAAGCTGCACCTGGAGTTCGTCATTGTTGAGCATGATGTTGGTCCTGTTAGTGTCCACGTGCCTAATGAGAGACTCTAAGTCCTGGAGGTACAGACGAATCGGCTCTGCTGTCCCTCGAATCGTCCTCGAAGTCGATGGACTCTCCATCCTCATCACGTCTATCGAAGACGTGGAAGTGAGTACCTCTAACCTGTCGGGAATGTCTCCCTAGAAGACGTCCTATCAGATCCTGCATAACTACCTCAAGGCCTCTCTCCTTGTCATCATGCATGAGCTTGAAGACGATGGCCTCTGTGGTAGGCTCTGTCTGGCGTCCGGGCTGGTTGACCTTGAAGCCCCAAAGGTCCTTCCTCTCAAACTTGGTGAGGGGAAGCACCATGATGGTAGGAAGAGGAAGATTGAGCAAAGTAGTAAGCTCAACAATACGAGGACCAAAGCGAGTAACCTGGAACTCCTCAACAGTGCTGATGGTAACAGTAGGCATCTATTTATAAGATAGAAAAGTTAGAACAACACAATTCAAGATAAAACAAAAGACAAAACATCACATACATATCCTTGGAAATCAAAACACACAAGTCATGGCATACATGGATCCATTACAACAACCAAGGTTCAACCTTATTTTAAAGCAACATTTGGAAAATAAGGTGATAAGTGGTGGTCCAAAAAACGAAGTACGTTTACAATCCTATCTCACTGGATCTGTTGGCTAACACAATGTTTCTAGAAGCAATCAGCCTATCTTGCTCACATGACTCCATCACTAATTCTATAATGTCTCCTCTTAAGGTTTGGTTGGTAGCTTCCAACTCTTGGGTGTGTTCCTTCTCTTTCTTTAGATCATTTTGGAGGTTGATCATTCTGCACTTGACTCTATCACCAAGTTCTTTGATGGTCTTCCAAGCTACATCCCTTGCTGATTCAAAGAATGTAGTGTGCACCACTGAATTGGTGAACACGCAGAATCCTTTTTCCTGGTGGTTGTCTTCCTTGTTTTTATACAAGTGAAGTTGCACCCACCAGTATTCCACTCCTTCATCCATCACAGGAAAACCTTTGTACACAGCTGCACCTTGTATCTCTAATGCAACCATGAGGTCCTTGAGAGCCTTGGGGAATTCTGTCTCACACTCCAAAGTCATTGTCATGAGTGTTCCTTTCCTTACGGCTTTGTTGATGGAGTTCATCTACAAATAGAGATGAGAGAGAAGATTAGAAAAGTTTACGAGAAGAATAGACAAGTGTAGAAGTTGCTGAAAAAATGTCCTTAGTGGTTTCCAATCCTAGGGTCATAATCCTACAGGCAACACGGTGCTTTGATACCATCTGTAAGATCCCTCCTTTATAAAGGAAAAGGATCCCTGTGATTGCAATGCTAGTCCCTTGATCAATGCTAGCATCCACAGTTTAAGATGAAGTACACAGATACAAAGGTCATTTATTACAGCCATTCCAGAGATAAACATAGTCTTTACAACTCCAAGGCCACAGGCCTAATACAAGAGTTTGAATAAGTAAATAAATAATAGTCTTCATCTTCATGTGCCACAGGAAAACATGTTGAGTGTAGACTCATGACACCTAATCCTCATCAGAGTAACCTGCAACATCACAAGTTACAGCCACAGTGGGTCAATACTTTGGAATAGTATTGGCAAGTGATACCTTAGTAAAATTTTAAGTGGACTAGATACTATATGCAATTTGGCTAAGTGTATATTGGCTTGCTTTGCTCAAAAATAGATTTTTCCTATTAGTTGAAATCACTAAGTTTTTCTTTGTCAAAACTTTTCCCAAGGAACCACCAATAGACATTGAGGTCCTTCACCCTTGTTCACCCACAAATTTTTACTTAGAAATTGGGATGAGGAGATTCTTGATAGCTTCCATGTCTTGATGCTCAAGTTGTCCATTGCCATGGACTTGGCTAAGTACTTAGGTTTTTCCATCTGCAGAGGCTGTGCACTTTCCCCACCAGACTTGGTTTCACCAAGACAGGACCTTTCAGAAGCCTTCCCTTAGACCAAATGGACGCGTTCCAACCTATCATCCCACTACCACCAACTGTCCAAATGGCTAAGTTCTAGCAACTTATGTGATCCAGGCAGAGCCCATATTGCCAAGTGGCTGCACTAGAAGCTTCTTAACACTTGGCCTCTAAAATCTCTTTGTTCCTGGGTGGCTTACCACAAGTGAGATACACAAGGTAAACCATAGAAATGGGCCTTGTGTAACCACTCAACATAAACCTTTCCTTCCATTCCACCCAGGTGTTTCATTAACTTAGTTGTTTTATTAGACAAAACACAAGTCCAAAGGACTTAGGAATATTTTCATCATAGCATGTATATATTTCACCAACCCTTGGTTTCTACTTGCTAGGCTAAGCATGGCATAGATAGTAACTTAACTTAGAAATTCCCTAGCATTTCTACAACTACTAGGATTTCCCAACATGGCATATAAGCAAAATATAGCATGCAAGTCTAACAAAATATTTCTAATGCTTAGTAGAAAACATAGGAATGATAATATTCATGAAGTACCACTTGCCTTGGTAGTTGGGAGAGTAGCACTCCTCACAATCACAATCACTAGCACCAAAATCTACACAAAGATTGGTAGCAACAAATTACACACAAAACATATACAATCAAAAATATATGCATGCATGCAAGATGGTATATGATGTTTTTTTTTAAAATTCAACCAAGCAAGTAAACAGTACTGATTCACTAACAAGTTAAAAACCTGCCAAACAATATTGATTTAACCCCTAAAACAATTCCTAAATATTTCATATAATCAAAATAGCCCTACACAAGTTTCTATAAAAGAAACCATTTTAACAGATGCAAAACATTAAACACATTGCATATTCTGAAAGATCTTGCTCTCCTGATTCCAATGGTATAAAATTTATCAAAATCTAACATGGGAATCAAAAGTTCCAGTCAGAACAAATTTGAACATCTAATAGATCTAATTCAAATTTTAAAACGAACTCTGTGCCACGCGGCGTGTTTCTACTGGCCGATACCGCTTCGCGTCGGATCGTGCTTCCGCGCCGTAGGATCAACTTAGATCCAACGCGCCAGATCTAAAGAAAATGGTTCGTCCCTGTTCTAATCTAATCCCTACGATGCAGATCTAACGGGGGATATTGCTTTGACCAAAGTCGAGCGGCGCTAGCGGCGGCGACTGGCGGCGGCGCCTCTATCAGAACTGCCACCGGCGTTCTAGGTCGCGCGGGACAGGAGGAAGGGGCTTACCGAGCTCGCCGTGCGATGCTGATGCTCAAGGTGGCGATGGCTGGTCAAGGGGCGCGCTGTAGTGGCTGAGGGAGCTCGTCGGAGTTGCGGGCGGCGTCGGGTTTGAGTGGATGGCGATGTTGGCGACGTTCCAGGTCTCCCTAGCACAAACCAATGGCTTCAGATGATGCACAAGATAGTGGCGAACAACCTCGTGTGAGTCAGAGGTGAAGGGGAACAAGGGACTCACCAAATTTGGTCGCCGGAGTTGAGGGTGTCGTCAGGAGCTTGTAGCGTTGGATGAAGTCGACGACCTGGGCCAGTACAGGACGAACTAGAGGTGTCAGTAGGAGCGCAAGGAGGTTGCGAAGCTGTTCGTATGAACCAGAGAGGAAGGGGCGCACGAAGTTTACCAGGATTGGTCGCCGGAGTAGGTTCTGTCTGCGGCGGTGCAAGGGCGAATACTGGCAGCCTGGTGGCGCTTCTGTCTGGCTTTGTTGGGGGAAATGGCCGCGAGGGGGAGAGGTTTATGTAGCCGGAGATGGGCGTGGAGTTACTTGCGGAATCAATGGGAATCAACGCGGCAGTGACTGCGGCGAGTAACGGCGGAGTGAGCATCGCAGGCGCGCGTGATTGATGAAGACGACGACGTGGTCACGGGTCCACTTGTCAGCGAATAAAACAGAGAGGGGGGTGGGGTCCTGGCGTCAGCGACTCTGTGGGTGCGTCTGCGAGTGATAGAGAGAGAGCGAGAGAGGACCCAGGTGGGCTAAATGGGCTGGTTTCTTTGTAGCGCCGGCCCTTTTCCTTTTCTTTATTCCTTTTCTATTTCTGTTTTGATTTTCTGGAATGATTTTCAAATGATTTCAAACTATATTTGAATTCAAATCTTTTCAGGATTTTTGCAGTGTGTAACATTCATAATTCTGGGCATAAAATCATGTGGTCTCTTTGTATTAGCTTGGTCCCTTTGTTCAAACAAAATAAGCAGTGCTATAGCACTTGATTTGATTAAGTTTTGGAAATGGTTTCTATATCATATTTGTTTTGTAAAATTTCACCAAACTTCAACAATCAAACACAATAACAAGAGAGCAAGCAAGGCTTGGTTTAAAACAAATAACTCTTCAATTGAGAGTGGCATTAGACTAATAGTTGTTCACATAAAATAATGAGCTCATATGCTCCTGTTTTTGAAGTGTTTTGTTTGAAATGAAAAACTTATGATCATGGATGCATGGATGATATGCATAAGTTTGAAACATGATTTTATGGATGTTACAATTTCCTTATTTGTCCTTTGGGCTTCTTTGATTTTGTCCAACAAAGTGGGTTAAACATCCAATGACATGAGATGTCCTTCAGGCACAATCTCCAATTTGAGATCTCTAAATTGGGCACACAGATCATCTGGCAATTCTCCCTTAGTAAGGTCATTCACAAAAACCTTACGGCTTAGAGCATCCGCTACAACATTTGCTTTACCGGGGTGGTATTGAAAACTCAAGTCATAGTCCTTGATGAGATCTAGCCATCTTCTTTGCCTCATGTTGATTTCTTTCTGGGTGAAGATATACTTCAAACTTTTGTGATCTGTGAACACTTCACATCGTTTTCCCAAAAGGTAGTGTCTCCATGTTTTGAGTGCATAGACAACAGAGGATAACTCTAAATCATGAGTTGGGTAGTTTACCTCATGGGTTTTGAGTTGTCTCGAGGCATAAGCCACAACTTTCCCTTCTTGCATTAGAACTGCACCTAATCCATGATGAGATGCATCGCAATACACTTGGAAATCCTTCTCCAAATCTGGCAGACACAAGACTGGTGATGTCACTAGTCTCTTCTTCAATTCTTGAAAACTGATTTCACATCCCTCAGACCAAGCAAATTTCTTGTCTTTCTTTAGTAACTCCGTCATCGGCTTGGCTATCTTGGAAAAATTCTCAATGAACCTTCTGTAGTATCCTGCCAAGCCAAGGAAACTACGAACCTCTTTCACTGACTTAGGAGATTCCCTATAGCGGGAGTGTCCCAACCTTTATACAACATAAGGTGGAGTCCCCTGTGTTTACAATGCTAGTCCCTGGATCAATAGCTAGCATCCACAGTTTAGATGTAATATCAAGAAACAGAGGTCATAATATAACTTTATAACCAGGAAGAACATAATTTTATTACATCATACGTAGCTCATTTAGCTATTACATTACATTGCAGCGGAATAACTATAGTCATGGGGTCCTTCATCTTCAAAGTGCCACAGGCAGATATTGGTTGTAGACTTTGTAATCCTAATCAATCAATCTTCACTAAAATCAATCAAACCTGCAACATACAAGTTACAGCCACAAAGGGTCAATACATTTGAATTGTATTGGCAAGTGATACTATGATAGTATAGTGGAGTCTATCATCTATATGCATTTGGCCAAGTGGGTTTGAGGCTTGCATTGCTCAAAATAGATTTTCCTTATCATTTGAAAATACTAAGTTTTGTTTGGCAAAAACATTTTTCTCAATCAAAGATTTGAAGATCCTTTAACCAAGGCATCTCTCAATCAAAGATTAAAGATTTCAAAGAACCCTTGTTCAAACCACAAGTTTTTAACTTAGAAATTTGAATGATGAGATTCTTGATTGCTTCCATGTCTTGATGCTCAAATTGTCCTTTACCAGGGACATGGCTAAGTACTTAGATTTTACACTCTGCAGAGGTGGTGCACTTTCCCCACAAGACTTGGTTTCCCAAGACAAGATCTTTCAGAAGCCTTCCCTTAGACCAAAATGGACGCGCTCCAACCTATCAAACACTACCACCCACTGTCCATATGGCTAAGTTCTTGCAACCTATATGATCATGGCAGAGCCCATATTGCCAAGTGGTTGCACTTGAAGCTTCTCAACATTTGACTTCTCAAATCTCTTTGTTCCTAGGTGGCCATCCACAAGTGAGATACACAAGGTAAACCATAAACATGGGCCTTGTGAACCACTCAACCAAAATCCACCAAGCAAAACCCATTCCACCCAGGTGATTCATTAACTTAGTTGTTTTATTAAACAAAAACACAAGTCCTCGGACTTAGAAATTTTCCATAGTGTGAATATATATTCCACCCATGTTTTCTATTAGCTAGGCTAAGCATGATAGTAGTAGGTATCTTGACTTAGGAATTTCTACTAAGGTTTCATCTACTAGGATTTCCTATAGCAAGGTTTATACTTAGCAAAATTTCCATGCAAGTTTTACTTAGAGAAAATCACTAATGCATAGTGAAAGTAATGGGACAAAAAGTATGAAGCATCACTTGCCTTTTTGGTAGAGGGTATAGGTTCACTCCTTGTCCTTGCAACAATCACACTCTTCAAGTCACTACAATTCAATCAAGCAAGGTACAAACTCAATCTACCAATCAAGCAAAACAACACACATAAAATCATAGAATCAAAGTAATGCATGCAAGCATGCCAAGCTTTGTTTAATTTGAAAAAGTGGTTCCTAATGGGTCATAAACATTGGAATACACCTAATGGTCATTTTGTAAAGTGGCAAAGTCATTTTACAAAAAGTTTCACTTCAAAAACCATTTTCAAAACAAAGTATCATTTTATGTGGTGTAGAAATATTTTTACTAAGGCATTAATCTATAGGGTTCACAAAATATGTTTTTAAACCATAAAACTTGGTGTTTGGGGTCAGAGAGTTTAAAACAAAACATTTCCCAAAGGTTTTCCTTCAAAATCATTTTTAATAAATAAACCACATTTCTATTTGACTAGAAATGGTTTTAAATCAAAGAATCATTATTTTGTTTCACCAAATTCATTTTTGGATCCACAAAGTGTTTCCTAATGTTAGTAGGTTCAAATCATACCATTTTCCAAAGATTTTATCCCCAAAATCATTTTTAAACAATTTTTACATCCTTAACAAGCATACAAATGTTTCTGCAAAAACGACCATTTTTCCAGAAGATTTTTACTAAAAAAAGGCATGGTTGGCTAGGGCTTGCTCCACTGATTCCATTGATATAAAATTTGTAAAATTTGGACGTGTGGTTTAAAAGTTGTGCAATTTACAAAATTGGAAACCTAATAGATCAATTCTGTCTTTTAATTCAACTACAGGCCACGTGTCTATCTCTGATTGGACGAAAACGGTTCGTGTGGATTGAGCGATACAGACCACAGGATTAAAAGGGGCATGTGCGGATCAGATCAACGCTTACCCTTTTGTTTAAGTGAACTATCCTATCGCTCCGATCTAGATCTAACGGCTCTCAGTGCCCTGACCATAAGCTGGCGGCGCTGGACTCTGACGCGCGGCGGCGGCGGCTTGTCAGTGGCGTCGTCGGCGTTACAGGAAGCGAGAAGGAGGGAGAGGATGCTCACATGGTTCGCTGAATGTTGCTGATGCTCAATGTGCTCTCGGGGAAGCAGGGGGCGTACGAGGGTGGCGTTAATTTCTCGCCGGAGTTGCTGTCTGGCACGGGTACGCACGGGCGTCGTTGGAGGCGAGGCTATGGTCCTCGAGGAGACAAACGGAAAGCACTGTAAGACGCGCAAAGTTACAGCGGTGATGCGAGCGTGAAGGAGGAGGAGAGGCGCGGTCGGAATCTACCTATGGGGCTCGTCGGAGAACGGCAGAAGACGGCGGCGCTCTGTCGTGTTTGTTGTCGGCGTTCTAGAGCACGCGCGGACGAGTGGTTGGTTCTGGGAGATGCGTAGGGAGATGGGGGTCACGCTCGGGTGGTCGAGGGGCAGTGGGGCGATTCGTGCTCGCCGGAATCGGTCGAGAACTTCATCGGAGTCGGCGAGACGTTGAGCTTGAATTCGAGGTGCTCAGTAGCTCATTAGCGGTGGTTGTTGAGGGGAAATGAGAAGGAGTCAGAGGGGATTAAGATGGTCTTGATGGTTTTGGTGATTAAGATCGCATTAGAGCGAATTTAAGCCGAGAATCAATCTCTGGCAACGGGCGCGCGAGCTTGATGACGACGTGGTGGCTAGGTGGGTCCTGGCTGTCTGTGAGAGAGAGTGCGTGAGTGTGGGGTCCAGTTGTCACTCTCTGTGCGGGTAAGTTTTTGAGTGAGAAAAGAATGCTTTGGGGGGGGAGAGAGGTGGGCTGTTGCTGGGTTAGTTGGGCCGGCTGGGCTGGGTCGCCTTGTGCAATTTTTTTCTATTCAGAAAGATTTTCTCTTTTTCCAAATCAATTTCTGTTTTGAATTTCAATCAACTATTCAAACATTCAAACAATTTCAAACAAACACCAGACTTTGCAACTTTGGATTTGGTTCTGTTTATCAACATAAACCAAATCCCAATAATATATTTTTTATTCTTTTTAGGATCTATTTAATAATTAAATAAAATAGACCTTTAGTTATTTAATCAAATAGGGTTTGATTTATTTAATAAAATCTTCATTTGAAATCCAAATACTTTCAAAACCAAATCAGTAGGTTTTATTTGAAGGTAAAGAATACTTGGAAAGCTTGTTTTAAAATAAAATAACATTTTTTTGTTATAAGGTCCATTAATAATTAAATAAAATGGGCCTTAGTTATCAAATAGGATTTGTTTCATTAAATCTTTATTTTTTGAAAACTAAAATAGTACCAAACCATTCAGTAGGTTTTATATGAAAATATAAAATACTTGGAAAACTTATTTTAAACAAATAAACAAGTTTTGATGGTTTAGAATAATAAAACCTTTATTATTAAAAACTTGGATATTAAATCCTTATTACTTTATTTAAACAAACCTTTAATATTTTTATCCAAACGAAAATGTTTTATTTTCAAAAGCTTGGCCAAGGTTTAATTTGGCTCTATAAAATAATCTTTATTTAAATATTTCTTTTCCCTTTGGAAACCAAAGCCTTTATAAAAGATTTCAAAGTAGTAGTAAAATATTTTTATTTTTCCTTTACTAAATATTTATCTTTTTTTAATCCCTTTAGGATTTCTTTGTTCAAAATAGGTTTGAAGATTTCCAATTGGATTCAAAAGTTTCTTCTGGCCCTGAAAATCAAACAAAGTTTTATTTTATTCATTTATTTTTCACATTACAAGATTTGGAAAATCTTGGGATGTGACAGGCTACCACCCTTAAAATAAATCTCGTCCCGAGATTTGGGGAGGCTAGGGTTACAAGTAGACTCAAAACAACTAGGGTACTACCACCCTTAAAAATTTTCTAACTAAATTACATATTGGCCTTCTTGGGGTCCTGGGGAAACTTCTCTGGGCAAACATCTGCATAGTGTCCTTTGTTTTCACACTTGAAACATGTGACAAGGCTGAGGTCTTTTATAGGTTGGTTTATCATGGGCTTCCTCTTTCCTGGACAGAAATTTACATAGTGGCCTAGTTCCTTGCATTTGAAACACATCACTTGGCTGATATCTTTCTTTTCCTTTGGTATCATTGCCTCTTGTTTGTTTCTTTGATTCTTCTTCTTTTTTAGGCATTCATTGGCAGAGTGTCCCATCTCTTTGCAATTGTAACATTGCACTTGAGTAATATCCTCCTTGTTAGGATTGGGGCATTTCTTATTCTTCTTCTTTTTGGGTCTCTCCAAATCTAGGAGTTCTTCTAGTTCATGTTCTTCATAGGTGGGAGATCTTTCTCTCTTCTTGGGGCATTGATCTTCATGCTCCTTGGATGCATGATCCTTGTCCCTACAAATATTGCTAGCTTGAGTTCCTTCTAGAATAACATCTTTGTCATCCTTGTTGTCATTAGCTCCTTGGGAAAAGTTTTCTCTCATGTTGATCATTTGAGTAACCAATCCTTGCAACAATTGAGATTGAAGTTTCAAAATCCTTTGTATGGCTGGGTCTAGTCCATTGTTGTTGGCTAAAAGCTGAGTTGTCTCTTGGCTCAACTAGTTTTGGGTTGCTATAAGTTCTCTCATGTTGTCCTCTTGGTTGTTGTTGTTGTCATCAACCTTGATGTTGGAGTCTCTTGGAGTAGTCATCTGTTTGGGTTGATTTGGGATTAGAATAGGCAAGATATTTTCTAAGGGAATAATTCTAATCACACATCACAATTCACACAAGCAATGTGCAAGCAATCACAAACAAACATTTCACTCAATCAAAAAGGTTCAAGCACATTTTTAGGCAACAAAATATTTTTGTTACACCACATAAGTTGGTGTGTTTGACTTAACTAAATTATGGTGGTCCATCTATATGGTTCACTTGTGATCTTTCCTTCCTTCATGATTGATTCTTCTTGTATGAGATCATGGTTTCCTTGGGAAAATTCTTGGTCACAAAAACTTCAAAGGTGAAGATGGTTCCTTCCAACTTGTGTTTCCTTAGTCTCCAAATCTTGTGTAAGATTTCTTGTCTCACTTGTCCTTAGTGGTATCTAAGGTTGAAGTCCTTGGTGAATATGCTGAAGATGTTGAAGTCATTAGAGTTTAAGAAGTTGAAGTCATTAGAGTTGAAGAGGTTGAAGTCATTAGAGTTGATGAAGTCCTTTGCACATGGTGTTGTCATTGGCCATGGGTAGGTTTTTCCATCAAGTTGAAGTAGAAGAGATGTAGAGTTGAAACCAAAATGGTTGAGGAAAGAGTTTACAAGATTGTTTGTAAATAAGTTTTGGAACAATTACAACTCCTATTTTTCTAAGGGTTTTTGTCCAATCCTAGGGTTACAAATCCTACAGGCAACACAATGCTCTGATACCATCTGTAGCGGGAGTGTCCCAACATTTATACAACATAAGGTGGAGTCCCCTGTGTTTACAATGCTAGTACCTGGATCAATAGCTAGCATCCACAGTTTAGATGTAATATCAAGAAACAGAGGTCATAATATAACTTTATAACCAGGAAGAACATAATTTTATTACATCATACATAGCTCATTTAGCTATTACATTACATTGCAGCGGAATAACTATAGTCATGGGGTCCTTCATCTTCAAAGTGCCACAGGCAAATGTTGGTTGTAGACTTTGTAATCCTAATCAATCAATCTTCACTAAAATCAATCAAACCTGCAACATACAAGTTACAGCCACAAAGGGTCAATACATTTGAATTGTATTGGCAAGTGATACTATGATAGTATAGTGGAGTCTATCATCTATATGCATTTGGCCAAGTGGGGTTGAGGCTTGCATTGCTCAAAATTGATTTTCCTTATCATTTGAAAATACTAAGTTTTGTTTGGCAAAAACATTTTTCTCAATCAAAGATTTGAAGATCCTTTAACCAAGGCATCTCTCAATCAAAGATTGAAGATTTCAAAAAACCCTTGTTCAAACCACAAGTTTTTAACTTAGAAATTTGAATGATGAGATTCTTGATTGCTTCCATGTCTTGATGCTCAAATTGTCCTTTACCAGGGACATGGCTAAGTACTTAGATTTTACACTCTGCAGAGGTGGTGCACTTTCCCCACAAGACTTGGTTTCCCAAGACAAGATCTTTCAGAAGCCTTCCCTTAGACCAAAATGGACGTGCTCCAACCTATCAAACACTACCACCCACTGTCCATATGGCTAAGTTCTTGCAACCTATATGATCATGGCAGAGCCCATATTGCCAAGTGGTTGCACTTGAAGCTTCTCAACATTTGACTTCTCAAATCTCTTTGTTCCTGGGTGGCCATCCACAAGTGAGATACACAAGGTAAACCATAAACATGGGCCTTGTGAACCACTCAACCAAAATCCACCAAGCAAGACCTATTCCACCCAGGTGATTCATTAACTTAGTTGTTTTATTAAACAAAAACACAAGTCCTCAGACTTAGAAATTTTCCATAGTGTGAATATATATTCCACCCATGTTTTCTATTAGCTAGGCTAAGCATGATAGTAGTAGGTATCTTGACTTAGGAATTTCTACTAAGGTTTCATCTACTAGGATTTCCTATAGCAAGGTTTATACTTAGCAAAATTTCCATGCAAGTTTTACTTAGAGAAAATCACTAATGTATAGTTGAAGTAATGGGACAAAAAGTATGAAGCATCACTTGCCTTTTTGGTAGAGGGTATAGGTTCACTCCTTGTCCTTGCAACAATGACACTCTTCAAGTCACTACAATTCAATCAAGCAAGGTACAAACTCAATCTACCAATCAAGCAAAACAACACACATAAAATCATAGAATCAAAGTAATGCATGCAAGCATGCCAAGCTTTGTTTAATTTGAAAAAGTGGTTCCTAATGGGTCATAAACATTGGAATACACCTAATGGTCATTTTGTAAAGTGGCAAAGTCATTTTACAAAAGGTTTCACTTCAAAAACCATTTTCAAAACAAAGTATCATTTTATGTGGTGTAGAAATATTTTTACTAAGGCATTAATCTATAGGGTTCACAAAATATGTTTTTAAACCATAAAACTTAGTGTTTGGGGTCAGAGAGTTTAAAACAAAACATTTCCCAAAGGTTTTCCTTCAAAATCATTTTTAATAAATAAACCACATTTCTATTTGACTAAAAATGGTTTTAAATCAAAGAATCATTATTTTGTTTCACCAAATTCATTTTTGGATCCACAAAATGTTTCCTAATGTTAGTAGGTTCAAATCATACCATTTGCCAAAGATTTTATCCCCAAAATAATTTTTAAACAATTTTTACATCCTTAACAAGCATACAAATGTTTCTGCAAAAACAACCATTTTTCCAGAAGCTTTTTACTAAACAAAAGGCATGGTTGGCTAGGGCTTGCTCCACTGATTCCATTGATATAAAATTTGTAAAATTTGGACGTGTGGTTTAAAATTTGTGCAATTTACAAAATTGGAAACCTAATAGATCAATTCTGTCTTTTAATTCAACTACAGGCCACGTGTCTGTCTCTGATTGGACGAAAACGGTTCATGTGGATCGAGCGATACAGACCACAGGATTAAAAGGGGCATGTGCGGCTCAGGTCAACGCTTACCCTTTCGTTTAAGTGAACTATCCTATCGCTCCGATCTAGATCTAACGGCTCTCAGTGCCCCGACCATAAGTTGGCGGCGCTGGACTCTGACGCGCGGCGGCGGCGGCTTGTCAGTGGCGTCGCCGGCGTTACAGGAAGCGAGAAGGAGGGAGAGGATGCTCACATGGTTCGTTGAACGTTGCTGATGCTCAACGTGCTCTCGGGGAAGCAGGGGGCGTACGAGGGGTGGCGTTAATTTCTCGCCAGAGTTGCTGTCTGGCACGGGTACGCACGGGCGTCGTTGGAGGCGAGGCTGTGGTCCTCGAGGAGACAAACGGAAAGCACTGTAAGACGCGCAAAGTTACAGTGGTGATGCGAGCGTGAAGGAGGAGGAGAGGCGCGGTCGGAATCTACCTGTGGGGCTCGTCGGAGAACGGCAGAAGACGGCGGCGCTCTGTCGTGTTTGTTGTCGGCGTTCTAGAGCACGCGCGGACGAGTGGTTGGTTCTGGGAGATGCGTAGGGAGATGGGGGTCACGCTCGGGTGGTCGAGGGGCAGTGGGGCGATTCGTGCTCGCCGGAATCGGTCAAGAACTTCATCGGAGTCGGCGAGACGTTGAGCTTGAATTCGAGGTGCTCAGTAGCTCATTAGCGGTGGTTGTTGAGGGGAAATGAGAAGGAGTCAGAGGGGATTAAGAGGGTCTTGATGGTTTTGGTGATTAAGATCGCATTAGAGCGAATTTAAGCCGAGAATCAATCTCTGACAACGGCCGCGCGAGCTTGATGACGACGTGGTGGCTAGGTGGGTCCTGGCTGTCTGTGAGAGAGAGTGCGTGAGTGTGGGGTCCAGTTGTCACTCTCTGTGCGGGTAAGTTTTTGAGTGAGAAAAGAATGCTTCGGGGTGGGAGAGAGGTGGGCTGTTGCTGGGTTAGTTGGGCCGGCTGGGCTGGGTCGACCTTGTGCAATTTTTTTTTATTCAGAAAGATTTTCTCTTTTTCCAAATCAATTTCTGTTTTGAATTTCAATCAACTATTCAAACATTCAAACAATTTCAAACAAACACCAGACTTTGCGACTTTGGATTTGGTTCTGTTTATCAACATAAACCAAATCCCAATAATATAATTTTTATTCTTTTTAGGATCTATTTAATAATTAAATAAAATAGACCTTTAGTTATTTAATCAAATAGGGTTTGATTTATTTAATAAAATCTTCATTTGAAATCCAAATACTTTCAAAACCAAATCAGTAGGTTTTATTTGAAGGTAAAGAATACTTGGAAAGCTTGTTTTAAAATAAAATAACATTTTTTTGTTATAAGGTCCATTAATAATTAAATAAAATGGGCCTTAGTTATCAAATAGGATTTGTTTCATTAAATCTTTATTTTTTGAAAACTAAAATAGTACCAAACCATTCAGTAGGTTTTATATGAAAATATAAAATACTTGGAAAACTTATTTTAAACAAATAAACAAGTTTTGATGGTTTAGAATAATAAAACCTTTATTATTAAAAACTTGGATATTAAATCCTTATTACTTTATTTAAACAAACCTTTAATATTTTTATCCAAACAAAAATGTTTTATTTTCAAAAGCTTGGCCAAGGTTTAATTTGGCTCTATAAAATAATCTTTATTTAAATATTTCTTTTCCCTTTGAAAAACAAAGCCTTTATAAAAGATTTCAAAGTAGTAGTAAAATATTTTTATTTTTCCTTTACTAAATATTTATCTTTTTTTAATCCCTTTAGGATTTCTTTGTTCAAAATAGGTTTGAAGATTTCCAATTGGATTCAAAAGTTTCTTCTGGCCCTGAAAATCAAACAAAGTTTTATTTTATTCATTTATTTTTCACATTACAAGATTTGGAAAATCTTGGGATGTGACATTCCCATTCAGTTACAGCTGAAACTTTAGCAGGATCAACTGCTACACCATCTCCTGACACGACGTGTCCAAGAAATCCAACTTTATTCAACCAAAACGCACACTTGCTGAATTTGTCATATAGCTTATGCTCTCTAAGCTTCTCAAGTATCAAACGCAAATGTCCTTCATGCTCTTCTTTGCTCTTGGAGTAGATTAAAATGTCTTCGATGAATACGACAACAAACTTGTCAAGGAACTCCATGAACACCTTGTTCATCATATTCATAAAGTATGTTGGTGCATTGGTCAAACCGAATGGCATCACGGTATACTCATACAATCCATACCTAGTGGTGAAAGTTGTCTTAGGTATGTCTTGTTCTCTTATCTTGAGCTGAAAGTAACCTGATCGGAGATCAATCTTTGAGAACACACAAGCTCCTTCTAGCTGATCAAACAAGTCATTTATTCTAGGCAAAGGGTATTTGTTCTTGATTGTCACCTCATTGAGTGGGCGGTAATCTATGCATAACCTTTGACTCTTATCCTTCTTTTCCACAAACAAAACTGGTGCTCCCGAAGATGAAGAACTTGGTTGAATAAATCCTTTCTGCAACTGTTCTCCAAGTTGTTTCTTGAGTTCTTTCAACTCATCAACCGACATCTTGCACGGTCTCTTTGCTATTGGTCCAGATCCTGGTAGCAAGTCAATAAGAAACTCCACATCTCTATTTGGTGGCATTCCCGGCTATTCTTCTGGAAACACATCCGGATATTCACTCACAATTGGCACACTGTCTATGCTAACCCCCTTAAGAGAATTAAGCTTACTCCCTTTCGATTCAAAATTAGACTTGAATCTTATCCGTTTCTTTTCCGGGGTTGTGAGTGCAACTGTTCGATTGGCACAATCTAGTACTCCTTTATACTTGGTCATCCAATCCATTCCCAAAATTACATCCAGTCCTTGGGAATCTAGGATTATCAAACTCACTGGAAACTTATGCTTTCCAAATTCTATTACTAGATCCCGGCATCCAAGACTTACTATCATATCTCCACCTGGAGAACTTACTTTTATTGGACACCCAATGTTTTCAGTTGAAAACCCATTTCTATCAACAAATGCTTTTGATATGAATGAATGTGATGCACCAGTATCAAAAATAACAAGTGCTAGAATAGAATTGAGTTTGAACTTACCATCCACAGCATCTGGCTCTTCATAGATTTTTTCCACATTGATGTGGTTCACTTGCCCCTTCTAGAAAGGGTTGGGCTTGTTGGGTCCTTCAACTTTCTTTTCTGGGCATTCATTTGCATAATGCCCCATCTTCTTGCACTTGAAACATTCAACCTGACTAAGATCCTTCTTGACAGGCTGGCTTCCACTACCACTTGCACTTCCATTGTGGTGGCTCTTATATCCACTCTTGTGATTCTTGTACTTATCATTGTCATGACTACGGTGGTGCTTATTGTCATGATGACGGTTGTGGTTGTGGTGCTTGTTGTACTTCCCATGCTTGTGGGATCTAGAATTCCCACTATCATCATAATGGGAACGCTTGTGAGACGATCCCGAACTGTGCTTGTCGGAGTGCTTTCTCTTCCTTCTTTCAACTTGTTTCATCTTGCTCTCCAAGATGGCGGCCTTGTCACAAAGTGACTGATAAGTGGGGACATAGGCCACAGCTAATTGCAGGTTCAATTCATCATTCAATCCTTCGAGGAACTTTTCTTTCCTCTTAGCATCAGTGTCAACTTCATCCGGTGCATAACGCGCCAGATTGTTGAACTCCTCAATATATTCAGCCACACTGCGGTGGCGTTGCTTCAAGTTATGAAATTCCCTCTTCTACAAACTCATCACTCCGGATGAGATGTGAGCAGTACGAAAACCATCTTTAAAGATAGCCCATGTCACGTCCTCAATGGGAGTGGTGATCTGGAAGTTATCCCACCAAGTGTGTCACATCCCAAGATTTTCCAAATCTTGTAATGTGAAAAATAAATAAATAATTGCTGAAATTTAGGGTGAAAATAAACTGTTGTTTCTAATTGGAAACTTAAAATCCCATCTTGAACAAACTTTGGTAATTATTTGAATCCAACTAAAATTCAAATCAAGTGGAATGCATTCCTCATAAAGTGCATATTGAAATTAAACACTTGGAGAATAAACCAAAACCCTAAAACCCTAATGGAAGAAAAACATTTCCAAGTTATCTCCAAGCCTATGGATTTGATCCATATAAAAATTTGTCAACAAACATTTATAAATGAACAAGAATGACAAATAGAAATATTATAAAACCATAGAAATTGGTTTCACTTAAATTGGAGCCATAGATAAAATCTTATAAATTTAATAAGATAAGGAAATTGAATTTCTAAAGCTAATAAGGCATCTATCTAGAAATCCATACCAAATGGTGAGCAAATAATCCTAAAAACATTTAAAAAGGTTAAACAAATATTAAATAAGATTTTACAAATTGGAATCACCAAGTTTGGATCTATAAATAAAAAGATATGGATTTTATAAGATAAAGAAAGAAATTATTAAATGAGAAATATTTAAAGACCAAATTAAAACTTGGCCAAGACCATAAGTAAATGGCATGGTTATAATCCAAATGAAATAAATAGATAAAGAATTTTCCAAATAAAATAAAGTGGCATTAACCAAATTCTATTTCTATTTTTGAATAAAGATAAAATCCCTATTAGAAATGATTAAATAAATCATGGGAAAATAATATTTGGAATTTACCCAAGTGGAATAAATGTTATTTAAATAACTTAAATGGGATCAAAGGAATCAACTAATTAAATTTATGAAAAGTAAACCATATCTTCTTTGGAATAAAGATAAGTACCCAAGTTAAAATGATTAATAAATCATATTAAAAATATTCCAATCAATTTAAAGTGAATTATTTTGACACCCTAATTAAATAAATAAACCTACTGAATAGGTTTGGTAAAAATATGGATTTCAAATAAAGTTTTAAAACACATTTAAAACTATTGAAATAAAGACCAATGTCCATTTATAAAACAAATAAAAGATCCTAAAAAGAATAAATGAATTATTCTAAATTTGACTCTAAAATGAACTATTAAACAGTATTTGAATATACATAAAGTCTGGTTGAAGTTTGAATTCAAATGAGTGTTTGAATTGATTAGATAAAATCAAAACAGAAAATGAAATCAGAAAAGAGAAAAAGTTTCAGAATGAAAAAAAATAAGAAAATAAACAGCCCAACTAAACCTACCCCAGACCCCAGCCCAGCAGGCCCAAATCCCCAGCCCACCCGCCTCCTCTCTTTCCCCTGCTCGTTCTTTTCTCACCGCAGGCCGCACCCCCTCACTCGCTGATAGCCTGGACCCACTCTCCCTCTCTCTCTCTCTCTCTCTCTCTCTCTCTCTCTCTCTCTCTCTCTCTCTGTCAAAGAGGACCCACCGCCATGATGGCATCGTCTTCAAACCGCGTGACCAATTCTTTCCCCTCACTCCGGACGTTTCCAGCGTCGATTACTCGTGTTCAATTCGCCTAAATGACGCACTAATCCCGCCTAGTGATGATGCTCTTGAAATCGCCTCCCTCCTCTCTCTCCCTTTCCTCCCAGTCATCACACCACCGGAGCCCCAGGCTGTCCATAATTTTGGTCGAAACCCCACTACCACCGACGAGTTCCCTGTCAAATTCCGGCGAGCCTAGACCCTCTCCTACCTCTTAGCTCACACCAGCTTGATACCCATCATCTCACGCACCTGCCCGTGGTCTCCGGTCGCCCACGCATGCCCCACAACCTCGCCTCCGTCTTCGTCTGAGCGCCACCGACGGCTAGATCAACTGCGATGAGCTCCCCTGGTAATCCCTGACCGTCCCCTCCTCTCTGGTTGACACTAGCATACTCTCCTCTCTTGCGCGTGTCTAACACACCCTCTATTTTACACTGGTGTGCCTTGTAGCCTCGTCCCCGACAACGGCTGAGCGTGCCCGACGGAAGCAGGGACTCCGGCGAGCAATTGTCGTCAACCCCGTGCGCACCCTGCCCTGCGAGAACCATGTTGAGCATCAGTATGTCGCTGCGAACCTGGTGAGCCCCTCCTCCTTCTCCCTCTCTTCCTAGAATAGCTGGAACGCCTCTGCCCGAGCGTCGTCGTCGCGCACCACCGTCGAGCGCCGCCAGCCCTTGGTCAAATCAGTTTCAGCCGTTGGATCTTGATCGTATGTACGCGATAGAATCTAGACGAAGGGGTACGCTTGCTCCTGAGCCGCACGATCTGTTTAAAATCTAACGCCCCTCGTTGCACGATCCGCACGAAGCGGTACAGACGAATAGCAACACGCCACGTGGCCCTGTCTGTTTTAATAAAAATAGATTTGATCTTTTTGTGGTTCAATTTTGTAAAATCCATAACTTTCAAACCACACATCCAAATTTTGCAAATTTTATATCAATGGAATCAGCAAGACAAATCCTACCCAACTATGCCCTTTTTTTAGTAATTTGTTTCTGATAAAATGGTTGTTTTTGTAGAAACCTGTGTAGGTATATTTTGGATATAAAATTTGTTCTAAAATGATTTTTGAGATAAAACCTTTGGAAAATGGTTTGTTTTGAACCTACTGACCATAGAAATTAATTTGTGGTTTAAAAAACATATTTTGTGAAACAAAAGAATAAATCTTTGACTTAGACCATTTCTAGTCAAATAAAAATGTTGTTATATGTTAAAAATACTTTTTGGAGGAAAATCTTTGGGAAATGTTTTGATTTAAACTCTCTGACCCCAAGCACCAAGTTTTAGAATTAAAAATGTATTTGGTGAACCCTATAAAGATTATTACTTTGCTAAAGGCATTTTCAACCACATAAAATATTGATTTGGTTTAAAAATGGTTTATAAGTAAAATCTTTTGCAAATGATTTTGCCACTTGAATAAAATGACCAATAGGTGTTTTAGAGGTTTATAACATGCTAGAAACCACTTTTCCAAATAAAACAATCTTTAGCATGCTTGCATGCATTGCTTTGATTCTAATATTTTATGTGATGTTGCTTGAATGGTAGAATGAATTCTTGCTTGCTTGATTGAATTGTAGTGATTTGAAGAGTGTGAGTATTGCAAGATCAAGTAGTGAACTTATATTCCCTACCAAAAAGGCAAGTGATGCTTCATACTTTTGTCCCATTATTTTCACTATGCATTAGTGATATTTCTAAGTAGGACTTGCATGGAATTTTTGCTAAGTATAAACTATGCCATGGGAAATCCTAGTAGATGAAACCTTAGTAGAAATTTCCTAAGTTAAGATTCCTACTACTATCATGCTTAGCTTAGCTAGTAGAAAACAAGGGTGGAATATATTCATACTATGGAATATTTCTAAGTCAAGGACTTATGTTTTGTTTAATAAAACAACTAAGTGAATGAATCACCTGGGTGGAATGGAAGGAATGGTTTGTGTTGAATGGTTACACAAGGCCCATTTCTATGGTTTACCTTGTGTATCTCACTTGTGGATGGCCACCCAGGAACAAAGAGATTTGAGATGTCAAATGTTGAGAAGCTTCAAGTGCAGCCACTTGGCATTATGGGCTCTGGCTGGATCATATAGGTTGCAATAACTTAGCCAAATGGACAGTTGGTGGTAGGGGATGATAGGTTGGAACGCGTCCATTCTGGTCTAAGGGAAGGCTTCTGAAAGATCTTGTCTTGGTGAAACCAAGTCTTGTGGGGAAAGTGCACCACCTCTGCAGAGTGTAAAATCTAAGTACTTAGCCATGTCCCTGGTAAAGGACAATTTGAGCATCAAGACATGGAAGCTATCAAGAATCTCCTCATCCCAATTTCTAAGTAAAATCTTGTGGTCGAACAAGGGTTGAAGGATCACCAATTTCTATTGGGAGATGCCTTGGGTGATTTTGTCAAGCAAAAACTTAGTGTTTTCAAATGATAAGGAAAATCTATTTTGAGCAAAGCAAGCCTAAGCTCCACTTAGCCAAATGCATATAGATGATAGACTCCACTATACTACCATAGTATCACTTGCCAATACAATTCAAATGTATTGACCCTTGTGGCTGTAACTTATTATGTTGCAGGTTTGTTTGATGTTAGTGAAGTTTATTGATTAGGATTACAAGTCTACAACCAACATGTCTGCCTGTGGCACTTTGAAGATGAAGGACCCCATGCTATTGTTATATTCTGCTGCATTGTAATGAGATAGCCAAATGAGCTATGTAAGATGTAATAAATAATGTTATTCCTGGTTATAAAGTTGTACTATGACCTTTGTTTCTTGATATTACATCTTAACTGTGGATGCTAGCTATTGATCCAGGGACTAGCATTATAAACACAGAGATCTCTACCTTAATAAAGGTTGGGGACCTTACAGATGGTATCAGAGCATTGTGTTGCCTGTAGGATTGTAACCCTAGGATTGGACAAAACCCCTTAGAAAAATAGGAGTTGTATTTGTTCCAAAACTTATTTGCAAACAATCTTGTAAATTCTTTCCTCAACCTTTTTTGGTTTTGATTCTACATCTCTTATATTTCAAACTTGATGGACAAAGCCTACCCCATGTCCAAAGACTTCACCATGTGCAAAAGACTTCATCAACTCAAATGACTTCAACATCTTCAAGTGATTTCAACTTTATTTTCACCAAGGACTTCAACTTGGATATCACTAAGGACTACAAGTGAGACAAGAAATATTGCTCAAGACTTGAAGACTAAGGAAACACAACTTAGAAGGAATCAGCATCACCTTTGGAATTTTGTGACCAAGACACAAGAATTTTTCCAAAGAAACCATGATCTCATGAGGAGAATCAACCAAGAAGGAGGGAAAGATATCAAGTGAACCATATAGTTGGACCACCATATTTATATTAAATCAAACACACCAACTTATGTGGTGTAGAAAAAATATTTTATTGCCTAAAAATGTGTTTGTAACTTGTAGTTTGAGTGGAATGTTTGTTTGTGATTGCTTGCACATTGCTTGAGTGAATTGTGATGTGTGTGATTAGAATTGATTCCTTAGAAATAGTTTGCCTATTCTAATCCCAATCCAACCCAAACAGATGACTACTCCAAGAAACTCCAACATCAAGGATGGTGACAACAACAACAACAACAACAACAACAACAACAACAACAACAACAACAACAACAACAACAACAACAACAACAACAACAACAACAACAACAACAACAACAACAACAACAACAACAACAACAACAACAACAACAACAACAACAACAACAACAACAACAACAACAACAACAACAACAACAACAACAACAACAACAACAACAACAACAACAACAACAACAACAACAACAACAACAACAACAACAACAACAACAACAACAACAACAACAACAACAACAACAACAACAACAACAACAACAACAACAACAACAACAACCAAGAGGACAACATGAGAGAACTCATAGTAACCCAAACCCAGTTGAACCAAGTGACAACTCAGTTTTTAGCCAACACCAGTGAGTTAGATCCAACCATTCAAAGGTTTTTGGAAACCCAAACCCAATTGTTGCATAAGGTGACAGATCAAATGATCAACATGGGAAACAACTCTTCCCAAGGAGTTTGTGACAAAAAGGATGTCAAGGATGATATTCTAGAAGGAACCCAAGCTTGCAATATTTGTGGAGACAAGGATCACACTTCTAAGGAGCATGAAGATCAATGCTCCAATTGTGAGGAGAAACATCCAACTAATCAATGCCCCACATCTCAAGCTACTTGTTTCCTATGTGAAGGAAATAATCATGTCCCTATCCAATGCCCCATCTATACCATAGTTCAACAAAGGAAACAAGGTGGAGTGCAACAACAGTTTGTAAACCCTCATGAAGGAACAACTTCTACCAAGAAGGATGAAGGCAAAGTCAAAACTATGCATCATAAGACCAAAACTAAAGTGACCACAAAGTGTTGCTACTCTTGTGGAGAAGAAGGTCATATCTCTAGTAACTGCCCCAAGAAGAGAGAAAGATTTCCCACCTTTGTGGTGAAGTATGAAGAGCATGAACTAGAAGAACTCCTAGCTTTGGAGAGACCCAAAAATAAGAAGAAGGACATAAGCCAGTTGCAATGTTATAATTGCAAAGAAATGGGACACTATGTCAGTGATTGCCCAGAAAAGAAGAAGAACCAAGGAAACAAACAAGAGGCAATGATACCAAAGGAAAAGAAAGATATCAGCCAAGTGATGTGTTTCAAATGCAAAGAGCTAGGCCATTATGCAGACAAGTGTCCAGAGAAGCTTCATCAAAATCCCAAGCAAGCCAAGATGTAATCTAGTTGGAAAAATTTTAAGGGTGGTAGTACCCTAGTTGCTTTGAGCCAACTTGTAACTATAACCTTCCCAAATCTCGGGACGAGATTTATTTTAAGGGTGGTAGCCTGTCACATCCCAAGATTTTCCAAATCTTGTAATGTGAAAAATAAATAAACAAAATAAATAATTGCTGAAATTTAGGGTGAAAAGAAACTTTTGTTTCTAATTGGAAACTTAAAATACCATCTTGAACAAACTTTGGTAATTATTTGAATCCAACTAAAATTCAAATCAAGTGGAATGCATTCCTCATAAAGTGCATCTTGAAATTAAACACTTGGAGAATAAACCAAAACCCTAAAACCCTAATGGAAGAAAATCATTTCCAAGTTATCTCCAAGCCTATGGATTTGATCCATATAAAAATTTGTCAACAAACATTTATAAATGAACAAGAATGACAAATATAAATATTATAAAACCATATAAATTGGTTTCACTTAAATTGGAGTCATAGATAAAATCTTATAAATTTAATAAGATAAGGAAATTGAATTTCCAAAGCTAATAAGGCATCTATCTGGAAATACATACCAAATGGTGAGCAAATAATCCTAAAAACATTTAAAAAGTTTAAACAAATATTAAATAAGATTTTACAAATTGGAATCACCAAGTTTGGATCTATAAATAAAAAGATATGGATTTTATAAGATAAAGAAAGAAATTATTAAATGAGGAATATTTAAAGACCAAATTAAAACTTGGCCAAGACCATAAGCAAATGGCATGATTATAATCCAAATCCAAATGAAATAAATAGATAAATAATTTTCCAAATAAAATAAAGTGGGATTAACCAAATTCTATTCCTATTTTTGAATAAAGATAAAATCCCTATTAGAAATGATTAAATAAATCATGGGAAAATAATATTTGGAATTTACCCAAGTGGAATAAATGTTATTTAAATAACTTAAATGGGATCAAAGGAATCAATTAAAGAAATTTATGAAAAGTAAACCATATCTTCTTTGGAATAAAGATAAGTACCCAAGTTAAAATGATTAATAAATCATATTAAAAATATTCCAATCAATTCAAAGTGAATTATTTTGACACCCTAATTAAATAAATAAACCTACTGAATAGGTTTGGTAAAAATATGGATTTCAAATAAAGTTTTAAAACACATTTAAAACTATTGAAATAAAGACCAATGTCCATTTATAAAACAAATAAAAGATCCTAAAAAGAATAATTGAATTATTCTAAATTTGACTCTAAAATGAACTATTAAACAGTATTTGAATATACATAAAGTCTGGTTGAAGTTTGAATTCAAATGAGTTTTTGAATTGATTAGATAAAATCAAAACAGAAAATGAAATCAGAAAAGAGAAAAAGTTTCAGAAAGAAAAAAATAAGAAAAGAAACAGCCCAGCTAAACCTACCCCAGACCCCAGCCCAGCAGGCCCAAATCCCCAGCCCACCCGGCTCCTCTCTTTCCCCTGCTCGTTCTTTTCTCACCGCAGGCTGCACCCCCTCACTCGCTGATAGCCTGGACCCACTCTCCCTCTCTCTCTCTCGTTGTCAAAGAGGACCCACCGCCACGATGGCATCGTCTTCAAACCGCGCGACCAATTCTTTCCCCTCACTCCGGCCATTTCCAACGTCGATTACTCGTGTTCAATTCGCCTAAATGACGCACTAATCCCGCCTAGTGATGATGCTCGTGAAATCGCCTCCCTCCTCTCTCCCTTTCCTCCCAGTCATCACACCACCGGAGCCCCAGGCTGTCCATAATTTTGCTCAAAACCTCACTACCACCGACGAGTTCCCTGTCAAATTCTGGCGAGACCCGACCCTCTCCTACCTCCTGTTGGAGATATGCCCAAGAGGCAATAATAAAGTGGTTATTATCATATCTTCACACTTATGATAAATGTTTACATACCATGCTAAAATTGTATTAACCGGAAACATTAATACTTGTGTGATTTGTAAACTAAAATAAGAGTCCCTAGTAAAGCCTCTTGTTAAACTAGCTTGTTGGTTAATATATGATCATGGTTTCCTGATCATGAACATAGAGATGTTATTAACAACAGGATCATATCATTAGGAGAATGATGTGATGGACATACTCCTATAGATAAGCGTAGCATAAAGATCAAGTCATTTCAATAGTTCAATTGCTATATGCTTTCTGATACATAGTAACCTAATTCCTTCGACCATGAGATCATGCATATCACCTTTAACGGATGGATGCTTTGATGACATCAAACACCACACCGTAACTGGGTGGCTATAAAGGTGGCATTGAGTGTTCGGAAAGTATTGGTTGAAACACATGGATCAAGAGTGGGATTTGTCCATCCATATGACGGATAGATATACTCTGGGTCCTCTCGGTGGAATGTCATCCAATTAGCTTGCAAGCATGTGACTGGCTCACAAGGGATCACATATCACGGGAACGAGAAAAGAGTACTTATCGGTAACGAGGTTGAACTAGGTATGCAGAGATACTGACGATCATAACCTCGGATAAGTAAACTATCGTGAGACAAAGGGAAATTGGTATCGTATGTAAGTGGTTCATTCGATCGCAAAGTAATCGTAGAAATATGTGGGAGCCATATGAATTTCCAGATTCCTCTATTGGTTATTGTTCGGAGAAGTGTCTCGATCATGTCCGCATAATTCACGAACCGTAGGGAGACACACTTAAGGATTCGACGTTGTTTGAGTAGTTATGGTATTATGAGAAAGAGACCGAATGTTGTTCGGAGTCTCGGATGGGATCCGGGATATCACGAGGTGATCCGGAATGGTCCGGAGAATAAGATTCATATAAGGAAAGTCCCGTTTCGGAGTTCGGGAATGATTCCGGTGTTTTCATCGGGAATGTTCTAGAAGGGTCCGGATTGTCCGGCACTCCGGGGGGGGAGGGTACATGAGTGTGTCATTGAATGATTGCATCATGTACTAAGTGTTCTTGCTGTTCCAAAAACATGAAAGTCAAATTGCCAGTTTGAAAGTCAAACGGCTAAAACAGGAAACTGTGGGAAACAAGCAAGAGGAGGTTGAAACCAACTTGGAGGAGGAGTTCCTATCCTCCTTGGCCGGCGCCCAGCCCTAGGCCGAGTTGGGGAGGGACTCCCTCCCTCCCTGGTGCGCCTAGCCCCTCCACCTATAAAAGGAGGGGCAGGGCTCCTCCTTGAGACACACAAGTTTCTACCTCTAATCTCCGGTTTAGAGCCGTTCTGGTTTAGAGCTTCTAATTGCTTTAGCCTGCGGTTTAGAGCCTTCTAATTGGTGTGTCTAATCTCTAGACCACTAATAGCCCTCTCTCATAATCCACCATACTCGCTCCGGCTTAAGGCGAAGCCCTGTGGGATTTCCCCTCTACTTCCGGTACCACGCCGTTGTGCTGCCGGAATCGCGAGGAGAGTGCTACAACCTCCGCTGCCTGCTGGAACAAGGGAGAGGAAGGTCTTCGTCGAGTACCGAACGTGTGACCGACTGCGGAAGCGCTGCCGGAACGCAGCGCCGGAAGGATCGTCTACGCGATCTTGAGATCGGAAAGAGTAGACTACATCACCCACGAGAATCTGCTCTCGTTAACCGCTTTGGAATCTTCGAGGGTAAGTTATTCCATCGACTCATTGCTACAATCTAGTATATAGATCTTGGCTTGTTTGTTTGTATGCGATAGAAAATTTTTGTTTTCCATGCTACGAACCCCTACAGTGGTATCAGAGCCGTGTCTATATGTAGATCTGTTGCACGAGTAGAACACAATGGTCATTGTGGGCGTTGATGCTTTTATTGTCGATTGCTTCTTGTGTACTTTGCATCTTGCGGTATGTTGGGATGAAGCGGCCCGGGCTAACCTTACATGACATCGTTCATGAGACTTGCTCCACGCTTGACATGCAACTTGTATTGCATAAGTGGCTTTGCGGGTGCCTGTTTCTCCTAGCATAGTTAAGATCCAATTTACAACGGGTGATTAACAATACTAGTATCAATGTTGTGGTTCTTGTTCGTAAGTTAGAACGACACTTATTGAAAGCCCCAAACCATGTAAAATATGCAAAGAAAGTAGAGGCGTCTAACTTTGTTTTGCAGGGGTGTGCAGTGATGTGATATGGCCATGATTGTGATTATATATGATGTATGCAATGTTCCTTATTGTAAGTTGGCAACCGGCAGGAGCCATATGGTTGTCTTTAAATTCTGTTAAGACCCGCGTGTCTATTCAAAGTAGTTGTAATAGTTGAAGCCGGTGGACGACAACCATGGAGAAGCGTCATTGACCTTGATGCAATGTCGGTGATGATGGAGATCATGTTCGTGCTAGAAGATGGAGATCGGAAGCACAAAGAAGAAAGGCCATATCATATCACATATTATGAATTGCATGTGATGTTAATCCTTTATGCATCTTGTATTGCTTAGTAGACGACGGTAGCATTATAAGATGATCCCTCATGCACATGAATTTCAAGTCATAAAGTGCTCACCCTTAGTTAGCACTGTTGCTAAAGCTTGTTGTTTCGAAGCACCACGTGATGATCGGGTGTGTTAGATTCTGCAAGTGTATACAACGTGAGCAAGCCAGATTTGCTCATGCAGAAACTAAGGTTTGATCTTGACGAGCCTAGCATGTACAGACATGGCCTCAGGAACACGGATTACCGAAAGGTAGAGCATGAGTCATATAGTAGATATGATGAACATGTTGATTGTTCGCCATTGAAGCTATATCAACTCTCGTGATGATCGGTTTTGATGTGGTGGATTTGGTTCGTGTGATCACTAAAACAATGTGAGGGATATTGTTTTGAGTGCGAGTTCACCTAGATTAATTTAATTATTAATTAGAACTCAATTTATCATAAACTAAATCAAAGTGAAATTGCATAGTTGTTGTAGTCATTGGCATCCGTTTACCACCTTGCGCTTAGTTATAATTGAGATAATAGAACTATAGAATTCTGGTTAGTTACTTTACGAACTGGTATCGTATTGTTTTGAAGTGTTAATCTAAAGTTTAAAAGTCCTATTGCAAACTTTCAGTAAGTTCCGGTTACTCCATGAAGTTTAATAATTAGTATTAAATCAAGAGTAACAATTCCAAGTGTTAGTATATAAGTATCATGTTTGTCTCCATGATTCTTGATATTCAAAGGATTCTCTTAATATCAAGGTTATCTAGGATCTGAAAGAGTTGTTTCAGAAACCATGATGTGTGGAAGATATTGTGATATCTGAAACGAAGTTTTGGTTGCAACATGATAGAGTATAATATGGCAAAGTTCATGTTCTCATATTTTGATGAGAATTTGCAAAGGGTTGTAGACACTTGTTGTCCTAATCCTCCAAAAGGTTTTTGGATAGCAACATTATACTCATAATTCATCATTATAAGCTAACAGTAGCTTGATCATGGACGATTCCATGATAAGGGTGAATATTTGATGTAGGTAAAATGTTTACTACACCAAGAGATTACTAAAGAAAGGAATTTGAAAGAACACCAAAAATTTGATGATGGTGATCTACTTCAAAGTGCAAGTCCAAAGACATTAGTATTTAATTATACACGCTTTGGACTATATGTCATATGTATGACTCCACTATTGATGTTGATAGATTCTTTCAAACAGAAAAGGAAATACTGAAAGAAAATCTCATAAGTATATGGCAGAAAAGAAAAGACTAGAATTGTTCAGCTTGAGTATATAGATGATGTACGGGTTATGGCTATATTCTTTGCTTATTAAACAATGTGGTTCTCAAGTATTTGATACTGAATTTGTTGGTGTGAATCGTCATACGAAACAACACAATTCATGAACTACAATGGCCTAAGTAACTAGCAAAAGAATATGTGATGATGTTCATCGAGAACAAATAAAGGGTTATTGTGTTGCTCGTTAAACATCAAAGCTTGCCTTCAAAGATTTGTTTTATCAGGTATTATGAGAACAAAAGGGTTGTTCAAATAATTTCCGTAATCCATAAAAGATGGATGATTCACAAATCTCGTTGGAGAAATCACATCCATAAAACTAGTGCTAAAAATGTCGAAAGACAAATTGATTGAAAGATCACTTAGGAAGTGACATCGCCGTTTAAATTATATTGGAAAGATAACATGAAAGAAACTCCATGTGGATGGAATTTTGGAGTCTTTTGATTTTTGATCACATGACGCTTGTGAAACTTTCCTAGAGATAATTAAAACTTCGTTCATAGGCCAAAAAGGGAACGAAAGACTAGCTTATTGGAATTTGTACATATTGTTGTACGAAGTCCATTATGTGTAGTCAAGAGCGGTGGATTTCAACTTCATATGCCTTCTCCAAAAATTTGAGTGAATATATGAATATTTACTTAATAAGGATGAAGTGTGAAATATTTGAAAAGTTCAAAGATTTTAAGATGAAGTGCAAAATCATTGTAACAAGAATATAAATAGTTTATGATAAGATCATAGAGGAAGATATTTGAGTTACAAGTTTAGCATAATGCCTAAGATTTAAGGAATCATTCCGTGGATTTGCATTTTCCCGAAACACCATAAGAGTATGGAGCGTTCGAGATATGTAATTAAACCTTGTTTGACATGGTAAGATCGAAGGTGTAATTCATAAAACTGCCATTATATTTTAAAGATTAAAAGCTTTAGAGATTACCGTTTTTCCACTGAAAAGAGCTCCATCATAGTCCGTTGAAATGACACCATATAAAGTTATGGTTTGGGATAAAACCCAAGTAGTCCTTTCTTAAAAACATTGGTATGCTATGCATAAGAAAGATGTGTGCAACCAAAGTCGGATGAACCTGTCTTTGTATAACTGTTGAGTATTCCTCCATAACACCAGAGACAAAAGTGTTTGTCGCTTAGAACGTCAAGTTTCTTTGAGAAGGAATTTTTCGTGAAAAGTTAAGTGGGAGGACAATAGAACTTTGATAAGGTTAAAAGAACCTTAGCTGTATGTGCAAAGTTGCGCAGCGCCGAAAAGTGTTCCGGAGGCAGCAACAATGCTCATGGCTCACGTGCCTCAAAGGTTGTGGTCACGGAGATCTAAGTTCCTATTGAAACAAGTAGATCGGGTAAACAATCAAATACCAAGATTTGAGGGTTGAATCATTATTTGAGAATAATGAACCGACTACATACAAAGAAGCGATGATGGGCCCTGACTCCGTCAAATGGCTTGAAGCCATAAAATCCGTGATAGTTCCATACACGAGAAATCAAGTTTTGAACTTGAAGGACCCTCGAGAAAGGTGTAAGACCTTACAGTTGTGTTTGGATCTATAAAGAAATAGACATGGATGTTTTACATCTATGAAATAGTCGACATGTTGGGAAAGAGTTCACAACAATGTTCAAAGGTTGACTATGACAAGATCTGATCTTTCATAGCGATATTTAGTCTAGACGGATTAATGTAGCAACCACTACATATAATTTGTTATATGGTAGTTGAATAAACAAAACAAGTTCTTCTAATGGAATCGTTACCTAGGACATGTGCATAACACGGTCCATAGGGTTTTGTTAATTCAAAGGATGCTAAAAGCATATGCAAACTTCAATGGTTGAAGTGAGCATAGCGGAGTTGGAATCTTCACTATGATGAAATTGTTAAAAGAGTTTTAATTCATCAGAGACAATGAAGATGCTTGCGTTTGCAAGAAATTAAGTGGGAGCGCTAAGACATATTTTCTAATACATTATGTGGAGGACATATTGTTGATTGGAAATAATGTATCTTTTATTAACACATATTAAGAATTTCATCCCGATGAAAGACTTAGGCAAAACCCAAATATTTGGCATCAATAGACGCTAATATGGTTGTGCCAGAAGTGCATAGACAAGATATTGAATGAGTTCAATATGGAAACTACAAGAGAGGTTCTTGTCACACAGAAAGGATTGAATGAGTTCAATGTTGATGATATATTCAAGTGTATAGACATTTGGTAAAGTGAAACAAATAATCAAGTATAGATTGATACTTGATGTATGAAATCACAAAGAGTATTTATATCAATGATACTGTGATATGTACAAATCCAGATATGTCCTATGCTCTAAATGTTGTGAGCATATACCAGAATGATTCGTAAGATAATCATTGGACAATAGTAAGGATATTCTTGTGATATTTTGGAAGAACTAAGAGTATAATATTTGTAGAAGTGACAAATAGATGGTTAGTTCATTGTAAAAGTACTACATTGATACTAGTTTTGTCACAAAGTACAAATTAAGTTTATCTCAATCTAAACTAAGGGTGGCACAATATAATGGAAAGTGAGTTCCATAATGGATTTGGATGAGTTCCAAAGTTAAGACATTGTGACAGATACTACAACAAAAGGCTAAGTATATGACTGCTATTATAGCAGCAAAAAGAGGGCATTTGTGTCAAGTAGTTTGTTATCAAACTAGGTGTAGTTCACAGTGGGATAATACTATGAAAGATATATTGTGCGACAATATTATCAACATGTTTTAACCCCAAAGAACTAAAGGTCACACCAAAGGACCAAATTTGTACGAAGCCATCTCATTAGAGAATGAGTGATGCGTAGAGACGCAAAGACATGCAATTACACACGGACCTGGAAGTGTCAGATCCGGAGATCAGTTGACCACTAGCAATCGTGTACATACAACACCGGAAAGCCATAGGTGTTGAATACACAAAGGTTCGAAACTAGATTATTGACTCTAGTGCAAGTGGGAGACTGTTGGAGATATGCCCAAGAGGCAATAATAAAGTGGTTATTATCATATCTTCACACTTATGATAAATGTTTACATACCATGCTAAAATTGTATTAACCGGAAACATTAATACTTGTGTGATTTGTAAACTAAAATAAGAGTCCCTAGTAAAGCCTCTTGTTAAACTAGCTTGTTGGTTAATATATGATCATGGTTTCCTGATCATGAACATAGAGATGTTATTAACAACAGGATCATATCATTAGGAGAATGATGTGATGGACATACTCCTATAGATAAGCGTAGCATAAAGATCAAGTCATTTCAATAGTTCAATTGCTATATGCTTTCTGATACATAGTAACCTAATTCCTTCGACCATGAGATCATGCATATCACCTTTACCGGATGGATGCTTTGATGACATCAAACACCACACCGTAACTGGGTGGCTATAAAGGTGGCATTGAGTGTTCGGAAAGTATTGGTTGAAACACATGGATCAAGAGTGGGATTTGTCCATCCATATGACGGATAGATATACTCTGGGTCCTCTCGGTGGAATGTCATCCAATTAGCTTGCAAGCATGTGACTGGCTCATAAGGGATCACATATCACGGGAACGAGAAAAGAGTACTTATCGGTAACGAGGTTGAACTAGGTATGCAGAGATACCGACGATCATAACCTCGGATAAGTAAACTATCGTGAGACAAAGGGAAATTGGTATCGTATGTAAGTGGTTCATTCGATCGCAAAGTAATCGTAGAAATATGTGGGAGCCATATGAATTTCCAGATTCCTCTATTGGTTATTGTTCGGAGAAGTGTCTCGATCATGTCCGCATAATTCACGAACCGTAGGGAGACACACTTAAGGATTCGACGTTGTTTGAGTAGTTATGGTATTATGAGAAAGAGACCGAATGTTGTTCAGAGTCTCGGATGGGATCCGGGATATCACGAGGTGATCCGGAATGGTCCGGAGAATAAGATTCATATAAGGAAAGTCCCGTTTCGGAGTTCGGGAATGATTCTGGTGTTTTCATCGGGAATGTTCTAGAAGGGTCCGGATTGTCCGGCACTCCGGGGGGGGAGGGTACATGAGTGTGTCATTGAATGATTGCATCATGTACTAAGTGTTCTTGCTGTTCCAAAAACATGAAAGTCAAATTGCCAGTTTGAAAGTCAAACGGCTAAAACAGGAAACTGTGGAAAACAGGAAACTGTGGGAAACAAGCAAGAGGAGGTTGAAACCAACTTGGAGGAGCAGTTCCTCTCCTCCTTGGCCGGCGCCCAGCCCTAGGCCGAGTTGGGGTGGGACTCCCTCCCTCCCTGGCATGCCTAGCCCCTCCACCTATAAAAGGAGGGGCAGGGCTCCTCCTTGAGACACACAAGTTTCTACCTCTAATCTCCGGTTTAGAGCCGTTCTGGTTTAGAGCTTCTAATTGCTTTAGCCTACGGTTTAGAGCCTTCTAATTGGTGTGTCTAATCTCTAGACCACTAATAGCCCTCTCTCATAATCCACCATACTCGCTCCGGCTTAAGGCGAAGCCCTGCGGGATTTCCCCTCTACTTCCGGTACCACGCCGTTGTGCTGCCGGAATCGCGAGGAGAGTGCTACAACCTCCGCTGCCTGCTGGAACAAGGGAGAGGAAGGTCTTCGTCGAGTACCGAACGTGTGACCGACTGCGGAAGTGCTGCCGGAACGCAGCGCCGGAAGGATCGTCTACGCGATCTTGAGATCGGAAAGAGTACGACTACATCACCCACGAGAATCTGCTCTCGTTAACCGCTTTGGAATCTTCGAGGGTAAGTTATTCCATCGACTCGTTGCTACAATCTAGTAGATAGATCTTGGCTTGTTTGTTTGTATGCGATAGAAAATTTTTGTTTTCCATGCTACGAACCCCTACACCTCCTAGATCACACCAGCTTGATCCCCATCATCTCACGCACCTGCTCGTGGTCTCCTTTCGCCCACGCATGCCCCACAGCCTCGCCTCCGTCTTCGTCTGAGCGCCACCGACGGCTAGATTAACTCCGATGAGCTCCCCTGGTAATCCCTGACCGCCCCCTCCTCTCTGGTTGACACTAGCATACTCTCCTCTCTCGCGCGTGTCTAACGCACCCTCTGTTTTACACTGGCGTGCCTTGTAGCCTCGTCCCCGACAACGGCCGAGCGTGCCCGACGGAAGCACGGACTCCGGCGAGCAATTATCGTCAACCCCGTGCGCCCCCTGCCCTGCGACAACCACGTTGAGCATCAGTACGTCGTTGCGAACCTGGTGAGCCCCTCCTCCTTCTCCCTCTCTTCCTAGAATAGCTGGAACGCCTCTGCCCGAGCGTCGCCGCCGCGCACCAGCGTCGAGCGCCGCCAGCCCTTGGTCAAATCAGTTTGAGCCGTTGGATCTTGATCGTATGTACGCGATAGAATCTATACGAAGGGGTACGCTTGCTCCTGAGCCACACGATCTGTTTAAAATCTAACGCCCCTCGTTGCACGATCCACACGAAGCGGTACAGACGAATAGCAACACGCCACGTGGCCCTGTCTGTTTTAATAAAAACAGATTTGATCTATTTGTGGTTCAATTTTGTAAAATCCATAACTTTCAAACCACACGTCCAAATTTTGCAAATTTTATATCAATGGAATCAGAAAGACAAATCCTACCCAACCATGCCCTTTGTTTAGTAATTTGTTTCTGATAAAATGGTTGTTTTTGCAGAAACTTGTGTAGGTATATTTTGGATATAAAATTTGTTCTAAAATGATTTTTGAGATAAAACCTTTGGCAAATGGTTTGTTTTGAACCTACTGACCATAGAAATCAATTTGTGATTTCAAAAATATATTTTGTGAAACAAAAGAATAAATCTTTGACTTAGACCATTTCTAGTCAAATAAAAATGTTGTTATATGTTAAAAATACTTTTTGGAGGAAAATATTTTGGAAATGTTTTGATTTAAACTCTATGACCCCAAGCACCAAGTTTTAGAATTAAAAATGTATTTGTTGAACCCTATAAAGATTATTACTTTGCTAAAGGCATTTTCAACCACATAAAATATTGATTTGGTTTAAAAATGGTTTATATGTAAAATCTTTTGCAAATGATTTTGCCACTTATATAAAATGACCAATAGGTGTTTTAGAGGTTTATAACATGCTAGAAACCACTTTTCCAAATAAAACAATCTTTAGCATGCTTGCATGCATTGCTTTGATTCTAATATTTTATGTGATGTTGCTTGAATGGTAGAATGAATTCTTGCTTGCTTGATTGAATTGTAGTGATTTGAAGAGTGTGAGTATTGCAATATAAAGGAGTGAACTTATATTCCCTACAAAAAGGCAAGTTATGCTTCATACTTTTGTCCCATTATTTTCACTATGCATTAGTGATATTTCTAAGTAGGACTTGCATGGAATTTTTGCTAAGTATAAACTATGCCATGGGAAATCCTAGTAGATGAAACCTTAGTAGAAATTTCCTAAGTTAAGATTCCTACTACTATCATGCTTAGCTTAGCTAGTAGAAAACAAGGGTGGAATATATTCATACTATGGAATATTTCTAAGTCAAGGACTTGTGTTTTGTTTAATAAAACAACTAAGTGAATGAATCACCTGGGTGGAACGGAAGGAATGGTTTGTGTTGAATGGTTACACAAGGCCCATTTCTATGGTTTACCTTGTGTATCTCACTTGTGGATGGCCACCCAGGAACAAAGAGATTTGAGGTGTCAAATGTTGAGAAGCTTCAAGTGCAGCCACTTGGCATTATGGGCTCTGGCTGGATCATATAGGTTGCAATAACTTAGCCAAATGGACAGTTGGTGGTAGGGGATGATAGGTTGGAACGCGTCCATTCTGGTCTAAGGGAAGGCTTCTGAAAGATCTTGTCTTGGTGAAACCAAGTCTTGTGGGGAAAGTGCACCACCTCTGCAGAGTGTAAAATCTAAGTACTTAGCCATGTCCCTGGTAAAGGACAATTTGAGCATCAAGACATGGAAGCTATCAAGAATCTCCTCATCCCAATTTCTAAGTAAAATCTTGTGGTAGAACAAGGGTTGAAGGATCACCAATTTCTATTGGGAGATGCCTTGGGTGATTTTGTCAAGCAAAAACTTAGTGTTTTCAAATGATAAGGAAAATCTATTTTGAGCAAAGCAAGCCTAAGCTCCACTTAGCCAAATGCATATAGATGATAGACTCCACTATACTACCATAGTATCACTTGCCAATACAATTCAAATGTATTCACCCTTGTGGTTGTATCTTATTATGTTGCAGGTTTGTTTGATGTTAGTGAAGTTTATTGATTAGGATTACAAGTCTACAACCAACATGTCTGCATGTGGCACTTTGAAGATGAAGGACCCCATGCTATTGTTATATTCTGTTGCATTGTAATGAGATAGGCAAATGAGCTATGTAAGATGTAATAAATTATGTTATTCCTGGTTATAAATTTGTACAATGACCTTTGTTTCTTGATATTACATCTTAACTGTGGATGCTAGCTATTAATCCAGGAACTAGCATTATAAAGACACGGATCTCTACCTTAATAAAGGTTGGGGACCTTACAAAGTGGCTGCTGGTCCTTCCAACAAGTGTGCTGCAAATCTGACCTTCTCTTCATCAGTACAGCCAACAGTTACCAAGTCCTTGTTCACAGAGCGTAGCCAATCATTGGCCACCATAGGATCAGTAGTTCCTGAGAACTTTGCTGGCCTCAGTCTTAAGAATCTGGTAAGCATGTCAAAACCTGGTGGGTTATTCTGATTGTTGTTGTTGTTGTTGTTATTGTTGTTGTTGTTGTTGTTCTGATTCTGTATGAACGTGGTCATCATCTGCATCAGCTGCGTCTGAGCTATCATCATCTGCTGCATTTCGGGGGTGATATTGTTGTTGTTGTTAGGGTTGGGATTGGCACGTCGGGGAGGCATCTGTGGTTGTTCAATAGAGATAATAATGATATATCCATAGATGCTAACATGCACAATACATCACATGAACAATTACCAAACATGCATCATAATAGTAAAAGTTCAACAACATAGACAACAAGTTCTGAAAAGTAAACACACCAATAGCAAGCCATCCACATGTTGGATGGTCATTGCGACTCAATAATCAAAAGCATAATAAATAACGGTAAGTGAGTAGTCATCACTACTCCTCTGCATCAACCTCCTCATCAACAAGTGTAAGACCTGCATTCTCCATAGCGGTCTTGTACTCCTCGACATTGGTGGTCAAGGTCTCTATTTTGGCTTTGAGAGCCCTCTTCTGTGAACGAAGTCTCCCAATCACACCTTGCTGATGCTCGAGCTCGAAGTCCTTGGCCTCTAGTTCTGCAGTCATGTCTCGAATCCTCTTGTTCCTATCTTGGACTCTCTTCTCTTGACTCTTGAACTTTTTATCCTGACTCTCAAACTTGGCCTCCATTTCTTTGACTATCTCATCTTTCTCCGCGAAGAGCTTGTCCTTCCCATGAAGCTGCACCTGGAGTTCGTCATTGCTAAGCATGACGTTGGTCCTATCAGTATCTAGGTGCCTAAGAAGAACCTCTAAGTCCAGGAGGTATAGACGAATCGGCTCTGCCGTCTCTCTCGAAGTATCCTCGAAGTCAATGGCCTCACCATCCTCATCACGTCTACCAAAGGCGTGGAAGTGAGTACCTCTAATCTCTCGAGAGTGTCTCCCTAGTAAACGTCCAAGCAAATCCTGCATGACTACCTCTAGGCCTCTCTCCTTGTCATCATGCATGAGCTTGAAGGTGATGGCCTCCGTGGCTGGCTCAGTCTGGCGTCCTGGCTGAGTAACCTTGAAGCCCCAAAGGTCCTTCCTCTCGAACTTGGTGAGGGGAAGCATCATGATGGTAGGTAGTGGGAGATTGATCAAACTAGTGAGCTCAATAATACGAGTGCCAAAACGAGTTCCCTTGAACTCCTCTGTCGTGCTGATAGTAACATTAGGCATCTATTTTATAAGATAGAAAAAGTTAGAATCAACACAATTAAATGATAAATCACAAGACAAGGCATCACATGCATATCTTTGGAAATCAAAACACACAAGTCATGGCATACATAAAACCATTACAAACATCCAAGGTTCAACTTATTTTAAACAACATTTGGGAAATAAAATGATAAGTGTGGTGGTCCAACTAACGAAGTACGTTACAATCCCATCTCACTTGCCAAGTTGCTAATAGGGTATCCCTAGAGGCAATCTGTCGATCTTGATCACATGACTCAATGGCTAAGTCTATGATGTCCTCTCTTAAACGTTGGTTGGTAGCCTCTAACTCTTGGGTATGCTTCTTTTCTTCCCTAAGGTCATTCTTGGTGTTTAGCATTCTGCACTTGATTCTATCACCAAGCTCTTTGATGGCCTTCCAAGCTGCATCCCTTGCTGAATCAAAGAATGTGGTGTGCATCACTGAGTTGGTGACCATGCAGAATCCTGAGTCCTTGTGGTTGTCTTCCTTGTTTTTATACAAGTGAAGTTGCACCCACCAATACTCAACTCCTTCATCCATCACAGGAAAACCTTTGTACACAGCTGCACCATGTATTCCCATGGCAACCATGAGGTCCTTGAGAGCCTTGGAGAATTCTATCTCACATTCCAAAGTCATAGTCATGAGTGGTCCCTTCCTCACGGCTTCGTTGATGGAGTTCATCTACAAATAGAGATGAGAAAGAAGATTAGAAGAGTTTACGAGAAGAAAAGACAAGTGAGGAAGTTGTTGAAAATTTTCCTTAGTGGTTTCCAATCCTAGTGTCATAATCCTACAGGCAACATAGTGCTCTGATACCATCTGTAAGATCCCTCCCTTTATAAAGGTAAGGATCCCTGTGATTGCAATGCTAGTCCCTGGATCAATGCTAGCATCCACAGTTTAAGATGAAGTACACAGAAACAAAGGTCATTATTACATATCATTCCAGAGACAAACATAGTCTTTTACAACTCCATGGCCACAGGCCTAATACAAGAGTTCATTATATAATAAGATAAATAAGTCTTCATCTTCATGTGCCACAGGCAAGCATATTGAGTGTAGACTCATAACCCCTAATCGTCATCAGAATAACCTGCAACATCACAAGTTACAGCCACAGTGGGTCAATACATTGGAATAGTATTGGCAAGTGATACCTTAGTAGAATATTAGTAGTCTAGATACTATATGCATTTTGGCTAAGTGTAGCTTAGGCTTGCTTGGCTCAAAATAGGTTTTACCTATTAGTTGAAAACTCTCAGTTTTTCTTTGACAAATCTTTTCCCAAGGAACACCAATGGAAATTGGTGAACCTTCACCCTTGTTCACCCACAAGTTTTTAACTTAGAAATTGGGATGAGGAGATTCTTGATAGCTTCCATGTCTTGATGCTCAAGTTGTCCAATACCAAGGACTTGGCTAAGTACTTAGATTCTTCCATCTGCAGAGGTTGTGCACTTTCCCCACAAGACTTGATTTTCACCAAGACAGGACCTTTCAGAAGCCTTCCCTTAGACCAAATGGCCGCGCTCCAACCTATCATCCCACTACCACCAACTGTCCAAATGGCTAAGTTATTGCAACCTATATGATCCAGGCAGAGCCCATAATGCCATGTGGCTGCACTAGAAGCTTCTTAACATATGGCATCTCAAATTCCTTTGTTCCTGGGTGGCTTTCCACAAGTGAGATACACAAGGTAAACCATAGACATGGGCCTTGTGTAACCACTCAACACAAACCATTCTTTCCATTCCACCCAGGTGTTTCATTCACTTAGTTGTTTTATTAAGCAAAAACACAAGTCCAAAGACTTAGAAATATTTTCTCATAGCATGAATATATATAACCACCCTTGGTTGCTACTAGCTAGGCTAACCATGGCATTGATAAGCATCTTAACTTAGAAATTTCTAGCAATTCTACAACTACTAGGATTTCCCAAGCATAGCATATAGATCAAAATATTCATGCAAGTCTAGCAAAATATTTCTAGTGCATAGTTTAAAAACATAGGAATAAAATCATGAAGCACCACTTGCCTTGGTATTTTGGAGAGTAGCAACAATCCTCACAATCACAATCACTATTTGCACCAAAATCTACACATGAATTAATAGCACCAAAATCACATACAAGATATATTCAAACAAAATAATATGGATGCATGCAAAATGTCATGTGATGATTTTCTACACCAAACAAGACAAGTGCACAGTACTGAATCTCTAACAAGTTCAAAACTTTCCAATTAAACTTTATTTGAACAATAGAACATTTTTCAAATAATTGCTATACACAAATTATGCCTACAAATGTTTCTGTAAAAACAATCATTTTAACAGAGGCAAAACATTAAACACATTGCATAAATGGAAAGGATTTTCTCTCCTGATTCCAATGATATAAAATTTGCAAAATTTGAACGTGTGGATCAAAAGTTATGAATTTTGCAAGTTTGAATCACTAATAGATCTAATTCAGATTTTTAAAACGAAGAACATGCCACGCGGCAGCATCTGATTGGATGATACCGCTTCGCACCGGATCACGCACCGTTGGATCTAATTAACTGCGTATGGTCCAGATCAAAACGTACCCCTGCGCTACAGATCTAATCCTAAGCGCTGGATTCAGATCTGACGGACCATGTTGCGTTGACCAACAACGGGCGGCGCAAATGGTTGCCGCGGCGGCTGCGCGTCTGCCGTCGATGTTCCGGCGAAACCAGAGGGTCAGGGGGGTCGGGCGTGTGCTTACCGAGACCGCGGGAATGTGGGGATGCTCAACGTGTGGACGGGCAGGGTCGGGGCGCACGGACACAGCAGCAGGACCTCGTCGAAGTTGCTGGCGGCGTCGGGTGCTCACTGTCGGAGTCGTAGACGACGTTCTAGGGCGCAAGGATCCAAACAGAAAATTTTAGAAGGTGCGTTAGACATTGGCGAACACGACCGCGTGATTCAAAAACAGAGGGGAACGCAGGGCTCACCGGAATTAGTCGCCGGAGTCGAGATGAGCTTCGGTCATTTCCAGAGGTGGACGATGACGACGGCCTAGGGCGGTTCAGAACAAAATAAAGGCATGAGAAGATGCGCAAGATGATTGCGAAGCAGCTCGCGTGGACCAGAAGGCAAGGGGCGCTCGGTACTCACCGTGATGGCTCGCCGGAGTCTCTCGGTACAGCGGCGGTGCAACTCGAATTGTCGGCAGCCTAGTGGCGAGGAGAGTGTGTAGTGTGGGGGGAAATGACTGTGGCGCGGTGGGGTTTAAGTAGCAGGTGAAGGCTGGGCAAATTACTGCCGGAATCAAGGGAATTGATTCGATTTAATCCGCGAGGTAACGGCGGCGACGACGTGTTCATCGCGCGGAATTTTGGGGAGGACGATGACGACGTGGCAATGGGGCCATTGGTCAATCTTTGGTGGGTTGATTCGGTGCGGGTGAGAGAGATAGGGAGGGAATGGCCCGGGTGGGCTTAGTGGGTTGGGTTCTGTGCTAGGCTGAAAGTCTGGCGCCGGCCCTTTTCCCTTTCTTATCTCTTTTTCTTTTTCTAATTCGATTTTCCGGCGACAAATTCAAACAAATTTAAAAGCACTTGAATTTCAAATCTTTTTGGCCTTTTGTAATAAGAATCCTGTGTAAATTTGAGTATTAAATCATGCTGCCTTGCTGGCCTTGCATGGTCCTTTGAAGATTTTTAAAATAACAGTGCCTTAGCACATGGTTTGATGAAGATTTAAAAATGGTTTTTAAAACCATATTTGTTTTGAAAATTTTTGTCCAAGCTTGGAATTCATCCAACAAATCCTATGAATTCAAACAATGGTTTTTAAAACAATTATTCTCTCTCTTGAGAGTGGCATTTGATTAGTGTTTGCTCACATAAAATAATAGCACTTAAGTGCTTCTGTTTTCTTGAAATGAGTTTGGAAAATGATCCCTAAATGATATGCATGCATGAATGATATGCAATCTTTGAAAACATGATTTTAGGGATGTTACATTGGCTCTACCAAGCATGTTTCCCAAGCAACTATATCATCTGAATCAGATGCAATCCAAGCATAAAACCATCTAATAAGCCAGAAGAAACATTATAGATCATCTTAAGCAACAAGCCTCAGGCCAATAACCACTTAGCATGTTTAAAATTCATCCAAACATGATCCAATTCATCCAGTATATGGTCAAGCATAGGATAGAAACCCTAAATGGATAACTCATCCTAATCAGAATCAGATAGTAATCAGAGAGGTCACTGCCAGCATCTAGAATCAAATCAGCAAGCACAGAGAGCACCAGGGGAGAGGAATCGAACTCACTGTAGGTCCTCGCTGAAGACTGGAAGAGGAAGTAGAAGGGCCGACGACCAAGGCGGCACGGGGAGCACCCTAGAGGGGACGCTGCAACCCGCACGACGCCACGGTAGCGACCCTAATCACGCCTAGAGGTGCATAGCACCACCTCGACACACGATGACCACGGCAGCACCTGGATCCATGCCAACCCCCAAACCCTAGGGTTCGGAACTGCATCGATCCATCGCAGGAGAGCCCCAGGCTCGAATCCAATTGGATGGAATGAACTGGCATCATCGACAACCCCCTATTGCACCACGGCGGCGACCAGAACGACCGACAGCGGCGGGAATCGCCGGTGGCGACATCGCGGACCACAGGGTCGGGGTCAGAGGAGGAGAGGATGAACTCGAGGGAGAGAGAGGCAATGAGGAGTGGGCCGAGTTGGGCAAAAACCCGTCGGGGTGGTTCTTTTGTCCATAACTAATGGGCTACTAGGGCCCAATAAGTATAACTAGCCCGGAAATCTTTTCAGGCCTGTTTTAATAAAAAGGAAAAGACCAAAATACCCTTGGACTTAATAAAATTCTAGAAAATAAAAATAAAAGTCCAAAAATTATAAATAAAATATTTTTGGATTCACAAAAATCCAAAATACCCAAATAAATTAAGATATAAAATTTTAGACATTTAAGTTTTATTAGGAATTTTGTAAATTATATATTCCTTATGGAATTTTACAAAATTATTGAAAGGTGATAAAATTAATTAAAATTCACTTTCAATATGTATTAATATTGTAGTATTTTGAAAAATACTAAATAAATATTTAATTACAGTTTTTAATGTTTAATTAATAATTCCTAAAAGAATTATTAAATCAATAAAAGTCAAATAAAAGGGAAAAAATAAAATAATTCAATATATGTTATAAATATTAAAAGATAATATTTATAAATCCTTTATTACTAAAAAGGAACTTTTTGGGGTAAATGCATATAAAATTAAATAATGCATTACATTACTTGCATAATCATTTTGCTTCTTTAAATATTGTCCTTACTGGGCAATAATGATGTTTTTGTAGAACTAGAAGCTCAAGGTCCAGTGCAAGCATCAGACTTCACTACCTTGCCATCACAAGGCAAGTTCATCACTTGCTCATGTCCTTTGAAGAGTCTTTATCAAAGTAATTGCAAATTGTGTGTTATCATATATGCTATACAAGAAAGAAACTATTATTTTCACAAATAAAGAAATTATAGATATCATCCTAAGTGGTGATATAATGGAGCAATAGAACTTAGTGTTCTAATTGCAACAATGATGATAAAGTAGGGACTTAATAACCCTGACATCAGTGATTCTAGTGCCGTATATTACGCGTTAGCCATGAGATTTGGAATGGGATAGAGAAGTCAGCTATATCTTCTTCCTCTCGCATGAAGCCGGATGTGCAGGCCATGGCTGTTATCCTCGTAGCGTGCATATTAATTGGTAATTCATAGAGGATATGCAGCATATGGGTGGGAACCCTCATCGTCCCACGATAGTTTTGGCATCTAACGGTTTGTACAGACCATTGCCGTAATTCATTATGTGGGCATGGTGTACACCAAGGAGGCATGCGGGGTCGCGAAGGGGGCAGTGATTGGCTTGGACCAACTACTGGGCCCCACATCATGGAATTGTGGACGTGAAAGTATGCCCGGTTGTGCAACAAGGAGTTGATCTCTCATGGGTAAAGTAACGCACCTCTGCAGAGTGTAAGAACTGTAACTTGTTACTCCCTGTTCCGGGAAGGATCTACGAACACGACAGGAAAGGAACTCCATGAAAGTTCTGGTCAACCTGTGAAGGCTGATTGTCATATTTTTTCAGAATAAAATCAATCTTTGAAGAAAGATTTACAAAAACTGCATAGTGCCAAGGATTTATAATCCGAGGTGGTAATTAGAGCATCAAACTTCCCACCTTGCATATAATGAACTTGTTGGGTAACGCTGCTACTCATTCTTTCCTTTGATCCCTTTCTTAGACTCTGAGGATCCCAAAGACGTGCCAATGTATGCAGCCGAATGCCAAGAAGATGTGTTCTACGAGGAACCCGATCTGTCCGGAGGAGTTGAAGGAGTGGATTACGAAATTCGCTATGGTGTCGAGGATAACGAGTCCAACTAAGTATTCCTAGTTAGTAGTAACCAACGGAGCCGAGCAGCATGAACTCTATAGAATAAGTTGCTAAGCTCAACTCCTAGTCGGAGTTGCTACTTTTAAATTCCGTTAAAACACTTTATATTTTGGTTTGTAAGTTGAATCTTTTGAAGTCTTGAACTTCTGGTATTGTAATAATAATAATGTGTGAATGTTTGTAATATGGACCCGCAATGTTTCTGTTGTACCACTCTGAGGGATGTGATATTCACGGAACGGTGTTCTGTGAGTGTCATGTCAACGACTATAGTGTACTACACATGCAATGGTATGCTGGGTCACCGCAGTTGGTATCAGAGAAAATTGCTTTGACCTTAGGTTGGAAACCTAGTAAAGGGTATTACTTGTAGGAAAGTTAGCAACGATAAAAAATTCTCTAAAAGTAATGTAATGGGTATTCAAATGAGAATATTCCGTTATATATTTTAGTGCGATAATTCTTTGTTATGATGCAATATATCATTTGATACTAATCAAAATTATTTTCTGACATACAGAGATATGGCACTAAAGTTTCCAAAATAGACTTTGGTAAGGAAAGAGGAGAATCTTGATGATTATCAAGGATCATTCACAGACCAACTTCGCCAACTTTTAAAGCTTTTTAGTTGCCCAACTAGAATTCCAATGAACACTATCACTTACCTTGATGGCCGAATGTTATCCAAGTATCGTGTGAGTATCCAACTTCCAGAGAAGCTTGGATTATATCACGATCTACCTATAGGAGAAGGTAGGAGTCATTTAGCAGCATATCATGTTGCTGTTGTGGAGGCGATAGCTAATATCCGGGAGCAGAAAACCAAGGAGCTAGAAGGTAGCACATTCTCTGTGATACCTCATGATTCTATAGACTCGGAGCCTATATCGGATCATCTTACTTTGGTTAAGAAGCATCCTAAGCTAGCTTCCAAGTTTATGGATAGATACTGAACACTCGTTGCGTCTTTTTATAAGACCCATCAAGTGATTGTTGAAGACAAAAATGACATGTTGGAGGATCTAACTGATCCAGAAAGGAGGAAGCAGTTAGCATTCTAGTTAGAGAAAGAAGCAAGTAGTAGTGCAACACCTATCTTGATATACATATAGATCCTGAATCTTTTATACCATATCCTTATTCACCAAGACCTGAACCTATACATGATCCTATTATGGATATGAGGTATGCAGTACCACAGGGCTCAGAGGATGGTTCTGACTCCGAACTTCCTATTAAGAATTCGGATGGTTGGAGAATGGGATCATATAATGGATCTCATGAACACCAGATGTCCACAGATGGTTCTGACAGAAATGTTGGACAATCTAGTTGGATGGGTGCAAGAATGAACCCTAATAATAGTAGTAGAAATACCATGTAAATAGATGATCAGGAAGAAGAAGAAGATCCTGAAGAGAGAGTGTTTGAATCATCAACATCTTCTCAAAACCTAGGGAATATACATTATCCAGTGTTTAATTATCTTGCCCAAGAGAGCACCTGGGAAGCAGCATGATCTGCATATCCTGTTGACAACTTAAGAAATGAAGCTCGGGAGATGCAGACTGGAGTTGAATATGTTTCTGAAGACTTTTCAGCTGAGCTGGAGGGAGTCAATGCGCTCAGGTTGAGTAATGACTCAAGTCCTAACACTTCAGACACAGAGTATGTTCCTTCTGGAAGGCCATATGTTCCACAAATTGTGCGACGAACAACATGTCATCACGGTTGGACATCAGGCATGTACGACGAGCGTAGTTATTACTAGAAGGAAGCAATTAGTTAGTGATATCAAGAACCGTGTATTGTACTCCAAGAAATAAAATAGTTAGATGAGTAAAGTAGTTATGTGATTATATCTATATGATATATGTTGTAATGACTTTGTATTATTATGATAGTATGTACAATATGTGAAATGCATATTTGGATTTTCTTTGGATCTTCATTGTGTGACTAGTTCTATGCGTAAAGTCGAGCTCAGAACACATGTGCATGATGTAATTATGAGTATTCACTTTATGTTGCAGGACTAGAGGGTCATGGATACGGGTGTAGAAATGGAAACTGAGCAGCAGCGGATAGAGCGAGAGGCCAAAGAGAAGGCTGATGCAGATGTAGAAAATCAAGGAGCATTACCACCACCACCACCAATGAGGTCGTTAATGTAGCAGAATTTTATGCAATGCATGCAAATGATGCAAGAGACCCAGAACAAGTTTATGGAAGAGTTGCTAGGGCGAGCAAATACTGAAGGTGGAGGAGTGAGTCTATCTGATTTTCAGAATGCAAGACCGTTAAATTTTGCATCAGCTCTTGAACCAATGGATGCAGAAGACTGGCTAGCAGATACTGAAAGGAATCTGAAAACTGTAGGTTGCATTGATGAGGAGAAATTGAGGTATGCAACTCATCTTCTAACTGGACCTGCAGCATCATGGTGGGAGAATCAGTTAGCCATGCAACCACCAGGAAGAGAGTTTATCTGGGAAGAGTTCAAGCAGAGATTTCGTGAATATCATGTTCCAGAAAGTGTTATGGAGTTGAAGCGGAGATAATTTGAGGAGATTCAGCAAGGATATACTAGTGTCATGAAATACATCCGGGAGTTTAGCCAACAGTCTCGTTATGCTGAGGAGGATGTCAACACTAAAGAGAAGCGGAAGAAGCGTTTCATGCGTGGATTAAATCCATTTGTGAAGATGCAACTAAGGTTAGCCAATAAGCAACTTATCAGCAGTTGTTGGATGCATCCATTACTTTTGAAGATGATTATAAGAATGTCCAAGAGGACCGGAGGAAGAGAGCCAAGAAGGAAACCAAGAGAATTCAGGCAAGCAAACCTAAACCTAACCTGGAGTTCAAACCTTGGAATAGGAATTATGGTAACAATAACAATAACAAGGGCAGTGGTGGAAATCAATCCAATCCGAGAAGGAATGTTATTTGTAACAGTTGTGGAATTCCAGGGCATTTCCAGAGGGAATGCAAAAAGCCTATAGTGATCTGTTACGGTTGTGGTCAGAAGGGGCATATCAAGCCAGATTGTCCGAACAAACCACCTGGAGGATGGCCTACCAAGGGAGGAGGACAAACCAGTGGAGGAAATGGACAACCCAATAAAGGAGGAAATAATGGCAAGAACAACAATGGCAAGAGGAACCGACCTACTGGGAAACTGAACTGTGCAACCCTCGAGGAGGTGGATAATTCAGAGCATGCAGTGATAGGTACACTCAATATCCTTACCAATCCCGGCAAAGTTCTATTTGATACTAGTGCAACTACTTCATTCATTTCTGAAGAATTTTGTGATAAGTTCGGGATTAGAAGGGCAACGTTAGAAAGTCCTATGACAGTAGTTACGGCAGGAGGAAATGTGATTGTGCGCCACATAAAACAAGATTAGGTTATCTCGATCTGTGGTTGTACATATTTCGCAGACCTTTATGTGATTCCTTTGAAGGGAATTGCAGTAGTGCTGGGAATGGATTGGATGATGGAACATGGAGCTCAGATAAATTGTGAGGAGAAAACTGTCTCAATCAAAACTCCAAGTGGAGCAAGGATAGTTTACCAAGAAGATAAGCACAATCATATCATGGTGGATCTACAATTGAACTCAATGAAAGAGGTCGGAGGAGATTCTTGTAGTAAATGAATTTCAAGATGTTTTTCCAGCAGAGCTACCAGGAATGCCACCAGACCGGGAGATAGAGTTTACTATTGACCTGATTCCTGGCACAGCACCAATATCTCAAGCACCATATAAGATGGGACCCAAAGAGTTGAAAGAACTCAAAGAGAAAATTGATGAGTTAGCCAGAAAAGGATTTATCCAGGAAAGTGTATCTCCGTGGGGAACACCAGTAATCTTTGTGGATAAGAGAGATGGTGGAAGAAGAATGTGTGGTGATTATAGAAACCTAAACAATGTGACTATCAAGAATAAGTATCCTTTACCAAGAATTCAAGACTTGTTTGATCAAGTAAAAGGAGCTGGAGTATTTTCAAAGATCGATTTAAGATATGGATACCATCAAATAAAAATCAAACCAGAAGATGTCCCAAAAATAGCATTTGTCTCAAGATATGGACACCATGAGTATTTGGTAGTACCATTTGGTTTGACTAATGCACCGGCAATATTCATGAATCTAATGAACAAGATCTTCATGCCATATTTGGACAAGTTCGTCATAGTCTTTATTGATGATATTCTGATATATTCCAAGGATAAGGAAGAGCATGCTAATCATTTGAGAATAGCATTGCAGACTCTAAGAGAACACAAACTTTATGCTAAGTTTAGTAAGTGTGAATTTTGGCATGATGAGGTAGAATTCCTCGGTCATGTGATCAGTAAGGATGGAATTGCTGTGAATCCATCTAAAGTTCAGTCAGTACTAGAGTGGACTGCACCGACCAATGTGAAGCAAATTCGAGGTTTCTTAGGAATGGCTGGTTATTATCGGAGATTCATGAAGGTTTCTCCAAAATCGTCGGACCAATGACCAAATTATTAAGGAAGAATACACCATTCAAGTGGGATGAGAAATGTGAAGCAAGTTTTCAAGAGTTGAAGGCTAGACTAACCATAGCTCCAATCTTAGCAGTTCCTGAAATAGGGAAGGACTTCATAGTATACTGTGATGCGTCTAAATAAGGTTTGGGTTGTGTATTAATGCAAGATCTGAAAGTGATTGCTTATGGTTCAAGACAACTGAAACCACATGAAGTCAACTATCCAACTCATGATTTAGAGTTAGCATCAGTAGTTTTTGCACTGAAAGGATGGAGGCATTTTCTTTATGGAGCCAGATGTGAGTTATACACTGACCATAAAAGTCTCAAATATTTCTTCACTCAATAGGAATTGAATATGAGACAGAAGTGTTGGTTGGAACTAATCAAGGATTATGATTTAACAATCAACTACACCCCAGGGAAAGCAAATGTTCTAGCAGATGCTTTAAGCAGAAAGAGTGTAGATATTCAGCCTAGCAATAGGGAGCTACCAAAAGAGTTACAAATGGACTTGGAAAGATTAGATCTTCAATTTATCAGAACAAAGGTTCTTGGAGGATTAGTACTATGCAGGTAGTTGCAGAGCAGGACAGTGATCTTAAGCAAGAAATTTTTAGACATCAAGAAAAATATCCTTTTATTGGTGAGGAAATTCGGAGGATATCACAAGGGCAAAAATCAGTTTTTTGCCTTGGAGATTATGGGTCTTTATGGTTTCAAGACCGTCTTTGTGTTCCAGATGTGACTGAGATTAGAGATGTTATACTCAAAGAAGCACATGATACACCATATTCTATACATCCAGGGAGTACTAAGATGTATATGGATTTGAAAGAACTATTCTGGTGGAATAACATGAAAAGAGATATTGCTAAATATGTATCGGAATGCCATACTTGTCAAAGGGTGAAGGCTGAACATCAAAGTCCAGCAGGACCATTACAACCCTTGGAAATTCCTGAATGGAAGTGGGAGGAAATAGGTATGGACTTCATCACGGGATTGCCCATGACACCAAAAAGGAAGGATATGATATGGGTAATTGTTGACAGACTCACTAAGAGTGCACACTTTATTCCGGTGAATCAAAAGGATAATGTCGAGAAGTTAGTTGAAGTATATGTCAAAGAGATAGTAAGTAAGCATGGAGTACCCAAAAAGATTGTAACTGATAGGGGATCAGTGTTTACTTCAGCATTCTGGAAGCAATTGCATGAAGCACTTGGTTCAAAGTTAGATTTCAGCCCAGCATATCATTCGGAGATAGGAGGTCAAACTGAAAGAACAAATCAAATACTAGAAGACATGCTAAGAGCTTGTGCACTAGATTTCGGGGGAACATGGGAAGATCATCTACCATTGGCAGTATTTTCTTATAACAATAGCTATCAGAGTAGTCTGAAGGCAGCTCCATACCAAGTTTTGTATGGAAGGAAGTGTAGATCACCAATATGTTGGTATGAACCTGGAAGCAGCAAAGAATTTGCGCCAGATTATATCAAGGAAAGACAAGATATCACTGATAAGATCAGGGATAGACTGAAAATAGCCCAGAGCAGGCAGAAAAGTTATGCGGATCAAAGTCGAAGATCATGGCATCCAGAAGTAGGAGATATGGTCAATCTGAAAGTAAGTCCAATGAAAGGAGTGAAAAGGTTTGGAGTTAAAGGAAAATTAAGTCCAAGATACATCGGACCATTCAAGATACTGAGTCAAAACAGAACTATAGCTTATGCTTTAGAGTTACCATCAAGATTAGCTCAAGTGCATAATGTTTTCCATGTGTCACAACTTCGTAAATGTTTGAAAGTTCCAGAGGATGCAATTACACACCAAGAGATAGAACTACAAGCAGACCTGACCTATATTGAAAAACCCTGTAAGATTCTGGAAGAAAACTGAAAAAGATTAAGGAACAGAGCAATCAAATACTGCAAGGTATAGTGGGAACATCACCCTGAAAGGGAAGCCACATGGGATAAAGAAGAGGATTTAAGAAAAGCATATCCAGAACTATTCAGGTACATCTCCACAAACTTCGGGACGAAGTTTAATTTAAGGGGGCGAAGCTGTAACATCCCAGCATTTAGGAACTAACGAAGGGTAGATTTAGGAATTTGGAATGTTGCATGCATTCATCTGTGAAAATGTGGGTAAAATTTTCGCCAAATAAAAACCTTAAGTGATCAAGGTTTCTTTCTTACTTTGAGATTAGGTTTAGTCTTAAAGGAGGAGTGCTATAGACTTTGATATGATCTTTAAGGAATTATGTGTTTTAAAATGAATTGGAATTTTAAACTTGAGAGTTTGAATTATAATTCAAAGGGATAAGTTTTGAATCTTAATTTAATTAAGAAATGAATATTACTACTTAAATTCTATCCAAAGAAAAACAATAATGAATATGAAACTTATTTCATATCATCAATATATAATCAAGTTACAAAATTATAACTTATTAAAATCATCCACACAATTCACAAAAATAAATATATAAAGAATAAGAATATTCTTTATTTATAATAAGGTAATCTTTATTACATAAGAATAAAATGAAGATTACAAAGTAATAAAAAGAAAATTACAAAAATGTGAAGAAGATTACATTGGACTATTTACTAACTATTCTATAACTACACCTAAACTAAATCTTCACTTTATATCTGTACCTGCAAAACAAACAGAATATATATAGAGAAATAAAAGGTTAGAGTTAGTACTATTTCCCTTAGACATGTCAGTGAAGTGCACTAGACAAATTCATCATTGAGAAATTTATAAAAAGGGGCAAGTTTCACCAATATGAAAGAATCCATCTTTCATAAGTTTAAAGCTAGAAGTCAAATGACAGCCAAAAGGGGCAAATCCACCAGCCAGGTAAAAGTAACCAGATAATAGTAAGTTTCAAAATTCTGAATCTATCCACAAGTGCACAGCAGGCACACAGGCAGGACACACACCAACATGCATGTGGTGTGTTGTCAACCTCACATCACAGCCCCAATCTCACAAAACCACAAGCACAGCCGTGGAGAGGCACTAGTGCATCTCTCCACTGCTTGCACGCAAGAACATCCAACTTAGACAGCAGCTTACCAAGCACAACAGCCAAACCAAACCACCAAAGATCAACCAAACATCACCAGGATGGTGACATAAGGAGGGGGAAGGATCAGGTGGACAGCAAGGCCAAGTCCAGGAGCTGGGAGGAGTAGGCTAGCTCAAGGTCAAGCACAGAAGATCAGCAAAACAAGATCATCATCACCACCTTACTCCACAAACATCAGAGTCTGTGGTGAGTTTCATAAAACCTTCACATGATCTAATCATATCATCTAGAGAGAAGCATGTGTTGTTTTATAAAACAAACCCTCAGAAATCACCCAAGTGGGGTGAATCCATCATAGGGATTTTAAACTCTAAAAGCAAACAGCAAAGTACCAAAATTCAGCCAGAGCTCAAAGCAACATCCTTGCTCTGGTTGTATAGCTATATATTACAGTTCAAGCATAAATATAGCTATGATCTAATTTCTAGGCACATTCCTAAAGTAAGGGTAGCACCTTAGAAACAAATCTTTGAGATCCATAGAATGATCAAGCCTACTATCATTTTTCTCCAAGCTTTGATTCAAAGACAATAGCTGCTACCACCACCAGGACTATCTATATGAATCAATTAGATAAGATCTGAATCCCTAAGCCTCAGACCAACATCATTGGTCTTAGGGAATTCAGAAAATAACATTTCCATTTATCTTTCAAAGCCAAGTTTGTCTTAAGTACAAACTGACCAAATCAATGGATTATAACCAAACTTGTGTGCCATACCATGATGGTGTCACAAGAACAATTCTATATGAGACAGGATAGACATTTAGTCATCACAAATTCAGACAATCAACTTACTAATCATTTCCCTGTTAATACAGGAATCATAACTAGGATATCCCTATGTTAAACTTCACTGTTTGAGATCATGATCTCAAACCACATGTTAATTCCCAAGCCAACAACACTAAGACAGTGGTTTCATCCTATCATAATCATGTCCATAAATCAAATAACAGTGGAAAGTTATCAAGTCATTGGCTCTACCAAGCATGTTTCCCAAGCAACTATATCATCTGAATCAGATGCAATCCAAGCATAAAACCATCTAATAAGCCACCAGAAACATTATAGATCATCTTAAGCAACAAGCCTCAGGACAATAACCACTTAGCATGTTTACAATTCATCCAAACATGATCCAATTCATCCAGTATATGGTCAAGCACAGGATAGAAACCCTAAATGGATAACTCATCCTAATCAGAATCAGATAGTAATCAGAGAGGTCACTGCCAGCATCTAGAATTGAATCAGCAAGCATAGAGAGCACCAGGGGAGAGGAATCGAACTCACTATAGGTCCTCGCTGAAGACTGGAAGAGGAAGCAGAAGGGTCGACGACCATGGCGGCACGGGGAGCACCCCAGAGGGGACGCTGCAACCCGCACGACGCCACGGCAGCGGCCCTAATCACGCCTGGAGGTGCATAGCATCACCTCGACACACGATGACCACGGCAACACCTGGATCCATGCCAACCCCCAAACCCTAGGGTTCGGGACGGCATCGATCCATCGCAGGAGAGCCCTAGGCTCGAATCCAATTGGATGGAACGAACTGGCATCGTCGATAACCTCCTATTGCACCACGGAGGCGACCAGAACGGCCGACGGCGGCGGGAATCGCCGGTGGCGACATCGCCAGCCATAGGGTCGGGGTCAGAGGAGGAGAGGATGAACTCGAGGGAGAGAGAGAGGCAGTGAGGAGTGGGCCGAGTTGGGACAAAACCCTTCGGAGTGGTTCTTTTGTCCATAACTAATGGGCTACTAGGGCCCAATAAGTATAACTAGCCCAGAAATCTTTTCAGGCCTGTTTTAATAAAAAGGAAAAGACCAAAATACCCCTGGAATTAATAAAATTCTAGAAAATAAAAATAAAAGTCCAAAAATTATAAATAAAATATTTTTGGATTCACAAAAATCCAAACTACCCAAATAATTAAGATATAAAATTTTAGACATTTAAGTTTTATTAGGAATTTAGTAAATTATATATTCCTTATGGAATTTTACAAAATTATTGAAAGGTGATAAAATTAATTAAAATTCAGTTTCATTATGTATTAATATTGTAGTATTTTTGAAAAATACTAAATAAATATTTAATCACAATTTTTAATGTTTAATTAATAATTCCTAAAAGAATTATTAAATCAATAAAAGTCAAATAAAAGGGAAAAAATAAAATAATTCAATATATGTTATAAATATTAAAAGATAATATTTATAAATCCTTTATTACTAAAAAGGAACTTTTTAGGATAAATGCATATAAAATTAAATAATGCATTACATTACTTGCATAATCATTTTGCTTCTTTAAATATTGTCCTTACCGGGCAATAATGATGTTTTTGTAGAACTAGAAGCTCAAGGTCCAGTGCAAGCATCAGACTTCACTACCTTTCCATCACAAGGCAAGTTCATCACTTGCTCATGTCCTTTGAAGAGTCTTTATCAAAGTAATTGCAAATTGTGTGTTATCATATATGCTATAAAAGAAAGAAACTATTATTTTCACAAATAAAGAAATTATAGATATCATCCTAAGTGGTGATATAATGGAGCAATAGAACTTAGTGTTCTAATTGCAACAATGATGATAAAGTAGGGACTTAATAACCCTGACATCAGTGATTCTAGCGCCGTATATTACGCGTTAGCCATGAGATTTGGAATGAGACAGAGAAGTCAGCTGTATCTTCTTCCTCTCGCATGAAGCCGGATGTGCAGGTCGTGGCCGTTATCCTCGTAGCGTGCATATTAATTGGTAATTCGTAGAGGATATGCAGCATATGGGTGGAAACCCTCATCGTCCCACGATATTCCTGGCATCTAACGGTTTGTACAGACCATTGCCGTAATTCATATGTGGGCATGGTGTACACCAAGGAGGCATGCGGGGTCGCGAAGGGGGCAGTGATTGGCTTGGACCAACTACTGGGCCCCACATCATGGAATTGTGGACGGGAAAGTACGCCCGGTTGTGCAACAAGGAGTTGATCTCTCATGGGTAAAGTAACGCACCTCTGCAGAGTGTAAGAACTATAACTTGTTACTCCCTGTTCCGGGAAGGAGCTACGAACGCGGCAGGAAAGGAACTCCATAAAAGTTCTGGTCAACCTGTGAAGGTTGATTGTCATAGTTTTTCGGAATAAAATCAACCTTTGAAGAAAGATTTACAAAACTGCATAGTGCCAAGGAATTATAATCTGAGGTGGTAGTTAGAGCATCAAACTTCCCACCTTGCATATAATGAACTTGTTGGGTAATGCTGTTACTCATCCTTTCCTTTGATCCCTTGCTTAGACTCTAAGGATCCCGAAGACGTGCCAATGTATGCAGCCGAATGCCAAGAAGACGTGTTCTACGAGGAACCTGATCTATCCGGAGGAGTTGAAGGCGTGGACTACGAGAACCGCTATGGTTTCGATGAGAACGAGTCCACTTAAGGGTCTAGTTAGTAGTAACTAACAGAGCCGAGCAACATGAACTCTATAAAATAAGCTGTTGAGCCCCACTCCTAGTCGGAGTTGTTACTTTTAAATTTCCGCTGAACATCTTATATTTTCGTTTGTAATTTGGATCTTTTGGAAGTATTGAACTTCCGTTATTGTAATAGTAGTAATGTGTGTAATTTTGTAATATGGACTCGCAATATTTCTGTTGTACCACTCTGAGGGATGTGATATTTACGGAACGGTGTTCTGTGAATGTCATGTCAACGACTATAGTGTACTACACATGCAGTGGTATGCTGGGTCACCGCAGCGGGTATGTGGCGGCGGCTGTTGGCAGGGGAACGACCGGCGGGAGGAGAGGGGTGGTTGTAGTGGCGATCTGGAGCGGAGGTGGCCGTCACACAGTGGAATAGTGAGATGGAGGCGGAATTTGTATTTCACTCGCCGACAAGGCTAGCCCATGGCATTTTTTCATCCATCTAGCTTTTCTAATAGACACCCCCGGTTATGTTCGGTCTGGAGATGCCGGATAACTAGTTGGATCACGCCGGCGCCAAAACCAAATTGAAGAACCAGCTGTGCTTCCATTTGGCGCCGGTACTCCACATAGCCCGAGTGGAGATGGTCTTACCCTGTAAAAACAATTAACCTACGATCTTGTAGTTTATGTTCGGTGTCGTGACACGGCTATGTGTACGTCATTTTGTATGTTGGGACAGGACAGCCGCTGGCGTGCCAGATCATATGTGGAGAGGAAATTATGGCATCGATTGAGACATCCAACGCGGCAGAACAACATCAAGATGTACCCGATGAAGATGTACCCGATCAAGAACCCGATCTGTCCAGAGGAGTTGAAGGAGTGGATTACGAAATACGCTATGGTGTCGAGGATAACGAGTCCAACTAAGTATTCCTAGTTAGTAGTAACTAACGGAGCCGAGCAGCATGAACTCTATAGAATAAGTTGTTGAGCTCAACTCCTAGTCGGAGTTGCTACTTTTAAATTCCGATGAAACACTTTATATTTTGGTTTGTAAGTTGAATCTTTGGAAGTCTTGAACTTCTGGTATTGTAATAATAATAATGTGTGAATGTTTGTAATATGGACCCGCAATGTTTCTGTTGTACCACTCTGAGGGATGTGATATTTACGGAACGGTGTTCTTTGAGTGTCATGTCAACGACTATAGTGTACTACACATGCAGTGGTATGCTGGGTCACCGCATAACATAATTTTTGGAAGCTCTTTTTGAAACTTGAAATTCCTGCTTCCCTTTAGAAAGGGCCTTTCTTCCACTATTTTATTGAGTCTGTACCTTCTATTCTTAGGCACCAGTTAAGAGAGCATAGTTGCCATTCTTAGTTCTATGTGCATTGTCCCAAAACTTATTGATTGAAGCATATTTTTGTATTACTCGTTCTTGTGCTATTTGTATCTAGTCACTCTTATGAACTTTGAAGGTGTCCTATGCATCTATTTGCTACTCTATGAGGGACAAGCTGAATGCCACTATGCCATGTTTTCTGTATGTGAAACAAACAAACTTTTTCAATGCATGTTATTCATGATCTCTGTTTGTAGCCTTTCATGTTGCATGCATAGTTACTTTGTTTTATTGTTAGAACTCCATCTTTCATGCACATGTTTAGAGTTCTTTGATCCCAGCTTTCAATGCTTGCAGATGGTTTGATCTTGGTTTTGATGGTGCATGTCACCTCAAAAATTATTCATTTTATCACTTACCTACTCGAGGACGAGCAGGAGTTAAGCTTGAGGATGCTTGATACGTCGAAAACGTATCTATAATTTTTGATGTTCCATGCTTGTTTAGTATCTACTTTGCTTTGTCCACACTTTAAGGTGCTTTTTATATGTTTTATGGTACTAACCTATTAACAAGTTTCCACAATGCCAGTTGCCTATTTTTCTGCTGTTTTTGGTTCCAGAAAAGCTAGTAAGTAAATATTCTCGGAATTGGACGGGACAAAAGCCAAAGTCAATATTTCACGGAGGAGAACACGGAGACCAGAGGAGAGATGGAGGGGCGCTACAGGGTGGCCACACCCCCCAGGTGTGGCCTAGGGTGGGCCCGCACCTAGGCGGGGTGTGGGCCCCCTGGCCGCCTCCTAGCCACGCCTCTTTTTCTATAAGAAGCCCCTGATGCCTAAACCCTAAGTAACCCGATCAATATTCCACGAAACTGTCTGTAGCCGCCGCCACCATCGTCCCTATATCGGGGGGATCTGAAGATCTTCCCGGCACCCTATCGGAGGGGAGATCATCTTAGAGGCATTCTTCTTCATCATGCCAGCCTTCGGTATGAAGCGTGAGTAGTTCCACCTTGGACTACGGGTCCATGTAGTAGCTAGATGGTTGTATCTCCTCCTCGTGCTTTCAGGTCTAGATCTTGTGAGCTCTGTTCATGATCAAGATCTAATCTATTTGTAATCATGCATGTTGTGTTTGCGGGGATCCGATGGATATTGAGATTACTATGTCAGATTGATTAATGGTTTTGTCTTATTGATTCTATCATGTCTGTGTTGTTCGTGATCTTGCATGCTCTCCGTTGTTAGTAGCTATCTTGGCCAAGTAGTTGCTAGTGACTCCAAGAGGGGGTATTTATGCTCGATAGTGCGTTCATGCCTCTACTTAATCAACGGAAGTGACATAAATCTCTACGGTTATAGATGTGTTGTTGCCACTAGGGAGAAAACAACGGTATCTTTTTCATGGAACAAGTGGATTGTTTACCTTACACACTTTGCTTAAAGCAGTTGCCTGTTGCTTGCAACTTAATACTGGAGGGGGTTCGGATGATAACCTGAAGGTGGACTTCTAGTCATAGATGCAATTGGATGGCGGTTTATGTATATTTTTGTATTGCCCAATCGAATCTCATAGGTTCTTTATATCTAGTATTGCATTGTTATGCCTTGCTAAGTCCTGTCAATTGCCCTGCTGTAATTTGTTTACCCTGCAGGCCATGTTTGTTTATCTAACGAGAACACCTCTAGTGAACTATGGAACCCGGTCCAATCTTTATCATTGATACATCTTCCACTGTTACTGTTTACTTGCTGCAAACCACTTTCACCTTCCACACCATACAGTTAATCCTTTGTTACAGCAACCTGTGAGATTGACAACCTCACTGTTAGTTGGGGCAAAGTCTTGAGTTTGTGGTGTGCATGTTTCCATGTTGCTTGCAACACCTTTGAGACGTTTCATTCTTCCTACTGGTTCGATAACCTTGGTTTATTACCGAGGGAAGACTTGCTGCTGTGCTGCATCATACCTTGCTCTTGGGGTTTCCCAACGAAGCGCTCCACGTTGACGCAGCGCCAACATCGAGGTGCTCAATGTGTGGGTAATCTTTTGTACCCAATCCTTGTTGTATCATGTGCAAGGCGGTGGCATTGAGTTTACTATTGACAACTTCTCTTCTTGTCAAGTTGTTTGGATCCCTAATATAGAGTCCTTGTTCAATGATGTTCCATAACTTAATACAAGAGCTGCGCACATGAGATTTCATTAGAGATTGCCATTGAGCAAAAGTAGATGCATCTAGCTTTGGTGGGTCTCCTCTATTGTTTATATGAGGGTGAGGAATTGGAGGGTCGGGAGTGTACCATCCATGAGAGTCATGGTGCTCTCCCTTCCCACCATCCCTTTTTGTGGTGGAATTAGTGTTGTCTTGATTACCCCCCATCACCATACCCGTAGGTGGAACTTAGCAAGGCATGGTGGAAGTTCCTCTTGAGGAGAAGGGGATGATGAGCCACCTTTATCTTTAACAACTTGCTCAAGTAGCTTGTGCAATTGTTTGATCTCGTTGGCCAAGGTGGAGCTCAATCTTGTTTCCAAGTCATTGAGATCATCCATGGTCACCGAGGTAGGATCACCACCACCTTCCCCATCGTGGCTACCCATGTAATCTTAGGCGGTAAAGCCCGAATAAAGAGCCGAGGCTCTGATACCAATTGAAAGGATCGTATGGGCACCTAGAGGGGGGTGAATAGGTGCTACTTCAAATTTTCTTCCTTTTCAAATTAGGGTTTGACAAGAAAGGTAAATTCTCTAGATTATGCAACTAAGGTGAATTTACCTATATGTCAAACTAGCACCAACTAGCACAACACTAAGCAAGAACAAGTAAAGTAAAGTGCGGTAAAGGATAGAAGTAACCAAATTGGTGGACGCGGAGACACAAGGATTTGTTTCCCGTAGTTCATTCATTTTGAGGGGAAGTACGTCTACGTTTGGAGAGGGGGTGGTTTAAAACCACCAACGCTACGAGAGGCCTCCCTTGTTCTCCGATGAACCTCACCCCAAAGGGTTCGATTCACCTCTTCCACTATATCGGCAACCTTCGAGGTGGAAGCCGACACCTTTACAACGAGTTTGGGGCACACGTCCACAACTTAATTGGAGGCTCCCTAATATAAGCAAGTTGTCAACCAATCAAAGACAAGATTGTAAGAACCAAATCAAAGCTAGGGTTTCCAAAGAAACACTAGAGCAAGGGGCCCTCAAATGAATGAGGGAGAAATGAAGATCTCTCTTGGTGAAGCTATAGATCAAGGTCTCCTCCTTTGATTCTCCAAAGATCAAAGACTTTGGATGGGAGAGTGAAGAGATCTTGTGGATTTGGTGGCTCAAAATGTGTTGCTGTTCTTGAACCGGACGAGCAGGTTCCAAGGTAGTAGAAGGGATCCTTTTATAGGGCCCCAAAAATTAGAGGCGTTGGAGCCACTTAACCTGGACATACCGGCCTGTATGAGCCGGACAGTCCGGTCCAGCCGGACAGTCTGGTGTGTGTCAGTCGGACACTCCGTCCTGGCCAAGTTTCTAGCCAGAGTCCGGGTAGTGTCCGAGGGGCCTCTCTGAGTGTCCACACCCAGGGAGAAAATCTGGCGAATTTCCACGGCCGGACACTCTGGCGGCTTTGGGTCGAAAACTCCGGATGGGCCGGACAGTCCGGCCAGATATTGATTTTCCCCCCTGTTTTTGTTCGTGTCAAGCCCTTTTTCCATGTGTATAAACTAGCAATAATGAACCTGATATTTCCTGAAACATTCAGCAATGCATTAAACCTATCCAAGTGTTGTCAACAAACATCAAAACAATATGAAAGACATAAATGTCCTTTCACCAACAAAGCTCTACAGTGATCTGAGCTCATCATTTACTTAAATAATTGTATGGAATGTAAAAAAAAGACGTCTAACATTATAGTCCAACGGTTTATATGATTGATATGATAGTATTCACAACAAGTTCTAATTTCTTTGTTGGAAGCTCAGGTGGAAAGAATGGAGAAGTTAAGCGTGCTGGGGCTGAAGTAGTGTTAGGATGGGTGACCGATCGGAAAGTTTGGCTACTAGTGCAATTTGACTTGAGATTAAATGTACTTAGATTTAAAAATATTCATGTGAGATTAATGTTAAAAAAATTGAAAAAAAAAGATTTTTTTTTTGGAAAAATCTAAGCCAACGTCAAAATATAGCCAAACGGCCGTTAGTCATCTAGATGGAACTCACATGATCTACACCAACGTTAATATGTACACCGACGGCTTTTCTACGCCGATGAGTAGAGGTGCTATGTCTACGGACTAGTACGCCAACGGCTATACGCGATAGCAGCTGTTGACGCAGTCTATGCTGACAGCATTTTGGGGCTCCACCTACGGGCCCGGCCATCAAAGTATTAGTTTTCTCCCGTAGTGTCCCCCAACTATTAGCATGATCGAGCAACCCCACAACCTGAGTCTAAATCTAAATCTGACATCGCATGTTGATTCGAATCTAGACAAATTCAAGTCAATTAATTTGGATTGAAGGGAGTAAAAAAAATCATTCAAAATGTTTAAAATGTTGATTCGAATCTAGACAAATTCAAGTCAATTAATTTGAACTGAAGGGAGTAAAAAAATCATTCAAAAATCTGAACAATTAATTTGAACCGAAGAATATTTAAAATGTTTTTTCGGTGGCAGGAGCATATGCTCCCATGATCAAAAGTGGATTTGCGAGATTGGCCCCGCATCTCAGCCGTCCGATCCAAATCCGGAGACCCTCCTAAATCCTAATATATTGGAACCAGAAAAAGTCCACCCAATTCTGTTCCCCTCTCTCGGTCTCTCCCACCTGACCCACCCCAGGCCGGTCCACCGCCGCAGCCTCGCCGCAATCAGATGGCATACAACACTTCGCGCGCACGCTTTTCGCCGCCGGCTCCCGCGGCCCCCCGCCCCAGGAAGCGCGGACGATCTCCCCCTGCGGCGGTGTGGTGCGCGTCCGCGTACGTCCCTCCGTTCGACCACCGTCGCCGCTGGCAGAACCACGCAGGCGCGCCCCGCCGCGTCTGGCAGGGGCTCCCCGCCTCGGTGCCCTCTCGGCGGTGGATCGTGGCGGACGAGGCCTCGACCTCGACCTCGAGCAGAGGTATCCTGTTAGCTGCATAGCTATCGGGGAGATTGGCTACTTTGCTAACCACTTGTCGTGTATAGGTTGAGTACAATTGGCCAGTTTGCATTAGTTAGTGCTAGTGCTGTTAGCCTGGAAAGCAGTAAATTAGGTTAGTGAGTTAGTTAGTTGAACTACTTTGCAAAAATAGAAGTTAGTGAAAGTAAAAAACTTGTACCCAACTATTGCAATTTCCTCCCAAAATCGCGGTCTTTGTGTGTTTTTTAGTTACAATTGTGTATCGGTCTAGGTTATTGGCTTGGAAGTGTGTTGCTTATTACAAAGTTGTACCAGATTGAGTGAAATTGTGTTGCTGAGATTGTTGGTATTGTTGCAAGCTTAGTTTTTGTACTTATGCTTTGTTTTGGTAGATTCATGCACAATCATGTCATACAACATCTTGGCGGATACTCATGCACAGAACCATCCCGCCCTTTACTGGGACGTCCCTTGGGATGCAATGAGGTGGGATTCGAGGAGAAGACTTATTCTCAATGAAATTAGACTCTGGGACTCTGATTTAGTTTGTCTCCAGGCAAGAACTCAACCTGCATATTGGTGATGCCATCCTTTCACTATACTCTATAACACTCTGTGATTTGGCCAATAGGAGGTGGATAGGTTCCGGGGAATTGCTGCAGAAATGCAGCAAAGAGGGTATGGATGTAGCTTCAAGGTATAGCTCTATAACACTTCTCTTTAAAAGTGCCATGTTTCAATCCTTAGGCAAGTCTCGTGCCATCCTTAGGGGCGCACTTGGGATGCGGAAGATGGATGTGCTACTTTTTGGAAGTCAGAACGGTATGACTAAGGTTCCACCTTCTGGCTCCTTGTTATCTCCATTCATTTGAACAAAGCATCATTTTCATCATTTTCTTTGTTTTGAAATGTAGGTTACGGCTGCTTGAGGAAGATAGTATTGACTTTAGTGAATTCAATCTGTGGAATAATGTTGCTCAAATATTAGTTTTCGAGGTACTTGGATTTACATCAAAGCACTAGTTAGTTCAGTCAATTAACTAAGTAAGGAGTAATTTCACATTCATCCTGGTAAGACTTGGCAGATAATCGTTAGGGTTCTTCTGCTAGTAATGCTTGCCCTATTTGATATGGTCCTGAGACCCAAAGGATGGATAGAACTAGCAGGAAGTAGAGGAGAGGAGACTATCTTTTTTTGTTCTTTTTTTGATTTACTCTTTTCTTCTCAACCCTTGATGCAACTTCCCTATATACATTAGCTCTCAACTTTTCTTTATCAGTCAAATAGCTCTGTCTAGCAACATGTCTCTATCTAGCAACATGTACCTTGTATTTTTATAAGTCCAGCATTAACTCGTGAGTTGCTTTGCATTTTTTAAATATAAGTGGGTGCCGAACAACATGATGTACCGAATCGTGTATTTCCGAAACAGTTTCCCAGTTTACATCCTTTGTATAATCTTTTCTTTTTATTCAGGTCTATGTTGATTTACAATCAAGCGATCAATGTCAGAATTAGCTCTCATCTTTTCTTTATGAGTCAAATAGCTCTGTCTAGCAACATGTCTCTATCTAGCAACATGTACCTTGTATTTTTATGAGTCCAGCATTAACTCGTGAGTTGCTTTGCATTTTTTAAATATAAGTGCGTGCCGAACAACATGATGTACCGAATCGTGTATTTCTGAAACAGTTTCCCAGTTTACATCCTTTGTATAATCTTTTCTTCTTATTCAGGTCTATGTTGATTTACAGTCAAGCGATCAATGTCAGAATGGCTCTATTAATTTTTGTTTTTTCTTACCTGTGTCCTTTTCAGCTTAACGGAACCCAAAAGTTTGTGCTCGGGAATATCCATGTTTTGTTTAATCCAAAGCGCGGAGATATAAAACTGGGTCAGGTATATCTGTTCAGTTAAAGTCAATATCGTTTGCTTCCTGCGTATGTAATATCATTTATAGTTCTCTAGTCTTGATAAGATGTTCTGCATAATCCTCATTAGCTGATATGAACCACACTGTTTGACATGACTATCTATTACTTCAAATTTGGCAGATGTTTTTTTACTCCTTCCAACTTTACCCAGTTGTGTCCACTCATAATTCTCCTTCCTCCAGATTCGCATGCTACTGGAGAAGGCAAAGGCTCTTGCTGAAAAATGGGATGGAATTCCTATTGTGCTTGCTGGGGATTTCAACTGCACACCTGATGTATGTTTTAATTTCTCCCACGCATATCTCGACTTAAATTTCTCACATGAAGATGATAACTTCCAGCAAGTGTTTGTTTCCTGGAACCGAGATGTACAAAGAACTGCTCATTAGTGATAGTGCTTTAGATTGGCTGCAAAAGTAGTGTTGTACAATTAGGCCATATTAACTTGTTAATATACATTTTTCTTTCATTGATTCTACATTTTCTTGTTTTTCTTCCCTCGGATCAGAGTGCCATCTACAAGTTCTTGTCGACAATGAAGGTGAAAGAGTGCATTTGATACTTCTTAGATACCCCCAATGTTATAGTGACCTGTGGTTATTATAGAATTGACTACAATGTGTAAATTTTTGTGTCACCAGCTGAACATTTCTTTGCATGATAGAAGGCAGTTGTCTGGACTTGAAGATTCTGAAGATTTATACGAGCTTTATAGGTCAGAAGTCTTTCTTGTCAGATCTTATTTCACCTTGCACATCTCTTAGTTTTCAGACTTCTAAGTAGCTTCCTTGTACTTCGCTGAAGTACAGATGGAGTGCCGAACAAGTGAGAAACGCGACAGGATTCTCAAATGTCATGGTCGCTAGACACCCGTTGAAGCTCTGTAGTTCTTATGCTATGTTAAAGGTAGTATTTATTAGTGAAATGGAAGCACTCTTTGACTGTACTTAACATATAGCTGAAGCAGCATGCTGATTATTTTAGGGAAATTCAAGCAATAGGGGTGATCATGGTGAACCTCTAGCAACTTCATATCACAAGAAGTTTCTTGGCACTGTTGATTATTTGTGGTATGCTTCTCAATATGAGTCTGTATCTTACTGTACACATATAAAATGTGGCTGAGTTTATTTGTTGAAGGTATACTCGTGGGCTTGAATGCTCCAGAGTTTTGGACACACCACCATTGAGTGCTTTGAGGAAAACAAGGGGTCTTCCAACCAGGGTATTTCCTCTTCAAATATGCATCATACTACTTGGACCAATTTTTATGTGAAATGAGGTTTAAACTCTGGTGGTAGTATCATGATTCGAGTTGTGGATACAAAATTCCTATTTATACATATTGTTCATATTTAACTGCTAACAACATGTTATGCTGAAAATTTATCAGGAAATAGGCAGTGATCATCTGCCCATCGTTGCTGAATTCGTCTTCACGGGGCCAACCCCAGATGATTCCGAGCAAGAAGATGATTCCGAGCAAGAAGATGAATCCGAGCAACAAGATGAATCTGAACAAGATGATGCGTCTGCACAAGAAACTACCAGAGCAAAACACATATATTTCGCAGATAGCGACAGTTAGGTTGACGCAGTGTTAGTTATTGGGTTGGTAGAAAGTTTTGAGGTAAATTGCTGAGGAAAGATGGCCATACCTATCATGATCCAGAAGAAGAAATTATCCAGCCATCCATATCCTTGATGAATGTAGAAGGTGTTGTGCCCAAGCAGGTGGTGTTATTCCTACAGCGGAGTACAAACCATGCTGTGACAGGCTGCTAATACGAAGCAGAATCAGGTGTGAAGCTGGTGATTGTCTCAGATGCCAAGATCGCGAGGTATACAAACGATTAGATCCAGGAGAAGAACTGGTTAGCATTCAGTGTACTTTTATTTATTCACACTGGTTAGCATTCAGTGTACTTTTATTCACACTAGTTAGCATTCAGTGTACTTTTATTTATTCAGTGTACAAACAAGTAGATCCAGGAGAAGAACTGGTCAACTAGAATATTTTAGCGTGTAGTCTGACTGTATTATACCCGTTCGTTACAATGTTTATTACTCTCATTTTATTTGACACCTACTTGAGCTCCAAACATTGTGTGAAAGAAGGGTGGTGACTATGGCCTTAAAGGAAATATTATTCGCTCTGTCAGAAAAAGGATGTCGCAAATTGTCCAAATCTAACATGTTTTAGTGTGTAGATATATCTAAATTTTGGTAAATCTAAAACGTCCTTTTTAGGATGGACGGAGTATATCGTACTAGAATAAACTAGCAACCCTTCAACAGAAAAATTTAGAGAGGACAGATCGACCCTGCGCACTCTCCCAGCACCAACCAAACAAATGCCTGGTATGCGAGGCAATATTATGGATTTGAAGATAGGGAGGCAGCCAATGAGAGCCGGGCATCCTGCCACGTCGCCGCTCCGAGGGGCCAAAAACACGCACGAGCGACACGGCCACAAGACCAGTGCCCCCGCCTACACAACAACCGTTCCAGCTTTTGTTCCGCCACGTAGCTAACACAGAGGAAATCAGAGCGAGAGGCCGAGAAGGGACACACAGAGCTCTAGCGATAAGGCAATGGCTGCCACGGCGTACTCCGTGGCGCTCCTCGGCGGAGCACGCCTCCCGGCCGCCACCGGCGCTCCCCGCTCCGCCTCCGCCCTTCTCCCCCGGCGCAACCTCCACCCGCTCCGCCTCCAAGGTAAGCTGATATATCTGCTAGTACGTAACAGAGCGACAGAGCTCGTCCACCAAATCACTGACTGGCTCACTGGATTCCCAGATGCGCCGAGGCCGTCGCTGCTCCGCGTGAAGGCCGCCTCCGACGACACGTCGGCCAGCGGCGACGAGATCATCGAGGACCTCAAGGGAAAGGTTCGTACCAACTAACCTACCGGCCCGCCTAAACAAACCTACTACTACGAGCGTCGTATGCATTTAGTGCAATGTGCTTATCGTCATCACCCGTTCCCTTCTCGTCCAGTGGGAGGCGATTGAGGACAAGCCCACCTTCCTCCTCTACAGCGGCGGCGCCGTCGTCGCGCTCTGGCTCACCACCGTCGTCGTCGGCGCCATCAACTCCGTGCCGCTGGTACGTTGCCCCCTTCTTTGCTTCCTTGCGCAATTATAATCCTTCCCTGAAACCGTGATGTGGAAGACGATCGAGTGATGACGACGACGATGTGTTCCGTGCAGCTCCCCAAGCTCCTGGAGCTCGTCGGGCTCGGCTACACCGGCTGGTTCGTCTACCGCTACCTCCTCTTCAAGGTAACAATGCTACTCGTAGAACACACATCGTAACTTGAGTTGGCGGTAATTTATTCACATGGAAGCCACTGTTTCCGTACTGATTACAGGAGAGTAGGAAGGAGCTGGCCACCGACATCGAGGGCTTGAAGAAAAAGATCGCTGGAACAGAATAATCTTACTGAGTCCTCTCGAACGTTTTGGATGGTTCTTTGGTGTATCTCCATGTAATGGAACAACACCTGCTTGCTTAGAGTACTTACTACCCACTGCCTTTATGTGTTACAAATATATATCTCTATGCAAGAAATGCTTTGGTACTGTGTGCGGCGGTGACAATAGTTTAAATCCGTTGGTTTTGTATGCCCTGTATCTGTTGATATATAAAATTGTTTTGTGTTCATGTGAAAAAACATGATTCAGATTAACTTTACGGAGGTATACTACGAAGTCTATATTATATCATGGAGGATAAGCAACTTAGTAATAATCTCCAAGTCAATGCTAAGAACATCGTGTCTAATCAAACGTTTAGATTTGTGCAACCATAAATAATGAAAACATATGGCCCCATTGACGATTATCAATGTCGGTTGCAAAATAAATATTTCTAAATTGACCGAAACCATTATCACTCTAGCATTTTAGTACATAATTATGTTATTTATAAAACTATTCAAATACTTAAGCCGATATCTATTGTGAATTACATAATATTGTAAAGTTGAATCTAATGAATTAGCATAGATTAGTTCAGAGAAAACATAACGACCATCCAATCAAACTGAAAAATTGAACACATGAATTATAAATGTGAGTAGTTGAGACTAAAAATTGAACACATGAATTATAAATGTGAGTAGTTGAGACAAACTAATGTTAACCAACCAATGTTTTATGGTTATCATAAAATAGATACAATTAACTTGCTCTTTATCGATATGTAACTGTCAGTCAGTTTGGCCAAACTACTTCATTACCATCGTCTTCGATGTTCATGACCGTGGTTGCTGGAGGTCACGTCGGTGATCATCTTCTCGAAAGAGGCCTCAAGCGATGTCCTGACTCGGCGCCATTCCTTTCGGCTTTGGTCTTCTTGTTGCCGATGAGACGGCCGGCCGAGGCAGAGTCGGTGCGTCCACTTCGAAGAGCTTCCCATTGGTGAGCTCAAAGCGGACTTTCTTCCATTTCTTGCAAGTCTTAATTTTGATAAAGACATGCATAAAAGGGAAGTCGTTCTCTCCATTTACAAAACCATGATGGCCTTTAGCTACCAAACACACAAACATCAAAGAAATGAACATTGCAAAACAAAGGAAAAAGGATCTTGCGTAGGTTTAGATTTCTCACTTCATCGGCTTGATTTTGGCCGGGCGTTTTTCTATTGTGGACGGTCTCCACGGTGGCGTGGAAGAAGTTGCAAGCCTTTTAATCGCCGCCCACCTATGAGACAAGGATTTTTGGTTGCAGTGCATGTGGATCTTCGTGTACTCACTAAAGAGTTTTGCTCTTTGAATTAGATGTATATCCTCCTCCAATATGTCGCGCTGGTCTGGTTTGTGTCGGTGATAGGATCATGGCTCACGGACTTCCAAGCGTCGGATAAGCATTGGTCCTCGGCCAACCACCGATTACCCTTGCCGTCGGCACACTTCTTCTTGGCTTGCCCTTGTCATCAAGCTCGACCACTTCTTCTTTCCCATCTACCTCTTCCTCCCCATCTTCATCATCATACGCATACTTGTACTCATCTTCCTCAGCATTCTTGCTTGCGGCGTAGTAACCACCCTCGCCATGGATCAGGGCATTCATGGCGCTCACACACTGGCTCTCATCCATTCTGTCGATCACCTCATGGAAGAACGACCATGCCCGCCGAACATATTTTGGCCGGACTAGGAGGTCCCTGCACTGGATGTGTCGAACGACAGCGGCCCCCTTCGCATGGCCAACGAACTGTCGTGGGAATCTTGGTTGAGGTCGATTTGGGTGCGGGCAGCATCGTCGGCGATGATGGGCGAGAACACTCCTGTGCCGTCGCCGGGTGGACGAGCTCCTTCTCGCCGATCTCGGGAGAAGAGAACCGAGAGTAGGGATGCGGCGGTAATCCAAGGCTACCGCTTTCCTCGAAGTAGACCGGCGATGATGACGAGGTACCGCGATGGGCGTTGTTGCTCCCCTGCGTCCCACCAACTTGGCTTTGGATGTACGCTGTCACTGAATCCTCCTTGTCCACCTCCTTCCTCTCCTGGGCGCGGTCGCAGCAACCGTTATGGTCGGCGATGACTACCTATCTCAACTCCAAGATCTTCTTCCACTCGGCCGCTGACATTTCGTCTGGCTTCATGGTCAGGCGCTTCTTGTGCGGCTTCTAGAGCTGCGGCATCACACCGACGATGGGGCGGCAAAATGCACTGCATCGACAACAAGAGGCTGAAATGGGTGGGACCAAGGAGCGGCTGTGTGATGCAGCGCTGAGTTGATGTAGGAGCGCTTCGTTGGGAACCCCAAGAGCAAGGTGTGAAGCAGCACAGCAGCAAGTTTTCCCTCAGTAAGAAACCGAGGTTATTGAACCAGTAGGAGGAAGGAAACGTCACACAGGTGTTTCAAGCAATGCGGAGACCTGCACAACACAAACTTAAGACTTTGCCACAACGAACCAGTGAGGTTGTCAAGCTCACCGATTTGCTGTAACAAAGGATTAAACGTATGGGGTGGAAGGTAATGGTTTGCAGCAAGTAAACAGGTAACAGTGGAAGATGTATCAATGGTAAAGATTGGACCAGGGTCCATAGTTCACAAGAGGTGCGCTCCTTAGATAAACAACATGGAATGAAGGGTAAACAAATTACAGCAGGGCAATTGACAGGAACTGAGCAAGGCATAACAATACAATACCAGACAAAAAGATCCTATGAGATTCGATTGGGCAATACAACAATATACATAGACCACCATCTAACTGCATCTATGACTAGAAGTCCACCTTCAGGTTATCATCCGAACCCCTTCAGTATTAAGTTGCAAGCAACTGACAACTGCTTTAAGCAAACTATGTAAGGTAAACAATCCACTTGTTCCATGAACAAGAGATCGTTGTTTTCTCCCTAGTGTCAACAACACATCTACAACCGAAGAGATTTCGGTAACTTCCCTTGGATACTAGAGGCATGAACCCACTATCGAGCATAAATACCCCCTCTTGGAGTCACTAGCAACTACTTGGCCAAGATAGCTACTAACAACGAAGAGTATGCAAGATCACAAACAACACAGACATGATATAATCATAAAGACAAAACCATTAATCAATCTGACATAGTAATATCAATGTCCATCGGATCCCCGCAAACACAACATGCATGATTACAAATAGATTAGATTTTGATCATGAACGAAGCTCACAAGATCTATACATAAAAGCACAAGGAGGAGATACAACCATCTAGCTACTACATGGACCCATAGTCCGAGGTGGAACTACTCACGCATCATACCGGAGAAGAAGGCCTCCGGGATGATCTCCCCTCTAGCAGGGTGCCAGGAAGAACTTCAGATCCCCCCGATCCAGGGACGACGGTGGAGGCTACAGAAGGTTTCATGGAGTTTTGATCGGGTGCCTAGGGTTTCTGCATCAAGGGTTTCTTATAGGCGAAAAGGCGAGGCTAGGAGGCGGACAGGGGGCCCACACCCTACCCAGGCGCGGGGTGGACCCACCCTCGCCTAGGGGGGTGTGGCGGCCCTGGTTCACCTCTCCGTCTCTCCTCTGGACTACGTGTCGCCCACGGTAAAATATTGACTTTGGCTTTTGTCCCGTCCAATTCCGAGAATATTGATTTTCTGCCTTTCTGGAACCAAAAACAGAAGAAAACAGGTAACTGGCACTGTGGCAACTTGTTAATAGGTTAGTTCTAGAAAAGATATAAAAACACCGCAAAGTGTAGACAAAGCAAAGCAAAGTAGATACTAAACAAGCATGGAGCATCAAAAATTATAGATACGTTTCCGACGTATCAAGCATCCCCAAACTTAACTCATGCTCGTCCTCGAGTAGGTAAGTGATAAAAGAATAATTTTTGAGGTGACATGCACCATCAAAACCAAGATCAAACCATTTGCAAGCATTGAAAGTTGGGATCAAAGAACTCTAAACATGTGCGTGGAAGATGGAGTTCTAACAATAGAACATAGTAACTATGTATGCAACATGAAAGGCTACAAACAAAAATCATGAATAACATGCATTGAAAAACGTTTATTTGTTTCACATACAGAAAACATGGCATAGTGGCAATCAGCTTGTCCCTCATAGAGTAGCAAATAGGTGCATATGACACCTTCAAAGTTCACAAGGGTGACTAGATACAAGTAGCACAAGAACAAGTAATATCACAATATGCATCAATCACTAAGTTTTGGGACACTGCACACAGAATGGCAACTATGCTCTCTTAATGGTGCCTAAGGGTAGAAGGTGGAGAATCAAATAATGGTGGAAGAAAGGCCCTTTATAGGGAAGCAGGGATTTCAAGTTTAAAAAAGAGCTTCCAAAAATTATGGTACTTGTTAGCTTTCAGCCCTCATTGCCCCTATCATAAGCATCTTGAAGTGGTTAAGGTTAAAGTGAACAAACTATGGAGTATATACTTGACAAAGTATAAGTTGGCAATATCAAGTCCCTTGAATACGAGGGCCACACCTCATGCTACTCAACTTCAGTCACCTGTAAGTTCTTGTCATTGTAAGTACATGTATATCATAGAGAACCGCCAACGGGGTACCCCTTGCACATGGTACAAGAGCTATCCCATAACACAATTGATAAGGCAAGAAGACAATGAGCATCTCAGCGATCTTTTTATTTACTATATGCATAGATTTTTATTGAGGATGCTTCATAGATAGCTCACTATGGTGATGCTGCAAGTTTCCACCATGATTAGGCATAGCTTAGGCTAGCAGCCCAGGCGTTTCTCTAACACAAAATACATACTCCATGGACTTACAAGTTCCCTCTTTATTTTACACCGGTGACATCTATATACAAAAGAGCATGATATCAACTGAGTACAAAGTACAAGTGCAATGTTGAAAACGTTCCCCATGACAGCATGGTTCTGCTAATTCCAACGTATAAGTGCAAGCATATACAACATAGATGACACAATGGTTCAAGTTTATTAGGGGCAAAGAATATAAAGTGTGCCATCAAGTTCGTGAGAGCTTTAATCACTAAGTTTTCACATAACAAAATACTTTTTAACCGGAAGATAGCTGAAAACAAGAATATACTTGGAATGGTGTAACACACCATGCATAGGAATTTATAGTGGACACTTTGGAATAACTTGGTTTCTTGGGAGTTGTAAGCATGAGTAGAACTTACTCATACAAGTGGAGGCTAGCAAAAGACTGGGATCAACCAACTAAGAGAGCAATAATGGCCATAATCATGCAGAGCAACAAAATATTACTAATCAAAGCATAGAGTGGTACTACAAGTAAAGGACTACATGATCATAGAGGCTATGGTGACTTGTTAATACTCACAACATGGTGTAAGCATGTGCCAAGTCAACCCAAACAAAGCATCAAAAGAGAATACCATAATACTATGCTTTTGTATGCTAAAACAACGCATAATTTCTTCAAGGCACACTAAGTAATCCCAATTGTTTGGAACAAGACATGCTACAACAATAGTCACTAAGCATAAGGTCAAAACAACACCTAGCATGTCATGCTAAAGTCTAAGTCACAGTCAATGCAAGCTCCTCTTGCACTTTCAAGCAGGAACTTCCTACTCCTTTTCAACACCAAGCAACTTATTTGAAACAACACGGCGAGAACGGGGGTTCAAACTACTTTATTCAAGAAAACTAAACAACTAAGTAAACCAAACGAAAACTAAGACGCTCCAAGAACAACACAACTTATGCATGAAACAATAAAAACGAAGTGTCTAGACAGACCTGAGCTTTTTATTGATGAATAAGGGGATGCCTTGGGCATACCCAAGCTTTGACGCTTGTACCTCTTGGATATTTCTTGGGGTGACACCGTGGTGGCATCCCCAAGCTTTAGCTTTTATCCATTCTTCATCTCATTACATCATTCTCTCTCTACACCTAAAATTTTTCCTTCGTATAAAACTTTACACAATCTTTATTAGCAACATTAGTGTATTCAAAAGATAATAGACTTTTGGGTTTAGCTTTGGAACAAAAAAACTTTTCACTAAAAACACATGCTACTGTAGTAACTCTTTCAAAAAGCTCAATTCCCCAAAAGAGAACTCAAAAAAGAATCAATAAGAAGCAAATGCAAATAATGGCAGAAATCTGTCAAAACGGACCAGCAGGTAGAAACCGATTTTTTCAAAAATATTTTGTTGCTCAAATCAAAAAGTGTTGAAATAACGAAAGTTAGCTAACATACTGGGGAATTTATTCATACATTTTCAGCTCAATCCGACTTACAGAGACTCCTCACGAATTTTTATGGTGGAGGACAGAAATCTGTTTCGAGGCAGCAACTCCCCAAATCTTACTTCCCTCTCATTAGAGGTCATTCTTGGCAGAAAAAGCAAACAAAAAGGATAAGGAGATGTCATTACTGAAGTAATAACTTCCAAGACTCAAGAAAACTCTTGGGTTATCTCCCAACAAGTACTTTTCTTTAACGCCTTTAAGTTAGGTACTAGAAGCCAAAAGAATCAAGTATTTTGAAATGAAGAAGTGAGATCAATACTTGCGAAGTCTTCAACTATGAGAGGTATCTCATCCAAATGAGTCTTGGAGGATCCCATCTCATCTCTCTTTGGTTTACTACTTTCAACAAAAGGATTTTTAGGAACAATCCAATCAAAATTCTTTTCAAAGGCTTCATGCATTCCAACAAGCTTAAAGGGTATGGGTATCTTAAATTCCTCTATAGGATTGGTTTTATCTGAAGTACCCACAACATCTAGGCATGAGCCTAGCATGTTAAAATGCTCAAATACCTTTTTGGCTTCCTTAGCAACATCATGGAACTCTTTTAGCAAAGTTTCAAGAATAAATTCTCTCTTTTTAGCATTCTTTTCTGAACAAAATTTGCATCATGGGGTTAAGGCTAACAAACCTAGCCTCCAACATATGAACTAAAGAAGCTGCAGCAATCTCATAATTAGGAGCAATCTCATATTGATCCTCAATATCCTCATGTTTGCTAACATGATTAAACAATTCTTCAATATTATCTTTCCCAATTATGGAGCCACTACCTATTGAAAGTTTTTTTAGGGTGAACTTGGGGAACAACAAGGTGTTCTCAGCAGAGTCCATTTTGGCAAAGGTGGGTAAGCCAAAAATAGCAGCAGCTAGAGCATGAACTAATTTTTTGTGTTTTTGAATAGAGAAAGCAAACCAAAGTAGACTAATTTTTTTGGAGTTTTCGAAAAGAGGCAAACAAAACCAAGCAAACAAAACTAAGCAAACTAAAAACAAAGTAAATAGAAAGGAAGTGGAGGAGTCCCCTTGTGAAGACGTCCTTAACCTCCCCGGTAACGGCGCCAGAAAGACTTGATGCAGCGCTGAGTTGATGTAGGAGCGCTTCATTGGGAACCCCAAGAGCAAGGTGTGAAGCAGCACAACAACAAGTTTTCCTTTAGTAAGAAATCGAGGTTATTGAACCAGTAGGAGGAAGGAAACGTCACACAGGTGTTGCAAGCAGAGCGGAGACCTGCACAACACAAACTCAAGACTTTGTCCCAACGAATCAGTGAGGTTGTCAAGCTCACCGGTTTGCTGTAACAAATGATTAAACGTATGATGTGGAAGGTAACGGTTTGCAGCAAGTAAACAGGTAATAGTGGAAGATGTATCAATGGTAAATATTGAACCGGGGTCCATAGTTCAATAGAGGTGCTCTCCTTAGATAAACAACATGGCATGAAGGGTAAACAAATTACAGCAGGGCAATTGACAGGAACTGAGCAAGGCATAACAATGCAATACCAGACAAAAAGATCCTATGAGATTCGATTGTGCAATACAATAATATACATAGACCGCCATCCAACTGCATCTATGACTAGAAGTCCATCTTCAGGTCATCATCCGAACCCCCTCCAGTATTAAGTTGCAAGCAACAGACAACTGCTTTAAGCAAAGTGTGTAAGGTAAACAATCCACTTGTTCCATCAACAAGAGACCGTTGTTTTCTCCCTAGTGGCAACAGCACATCTACAACCGAAGAGATTTCTATCACTTCCCTTAGAAACTAGAGGCATGAACCCACTATCGAGCATAAATACCCCCTCTTGGAGTCACTAGTAACTACTTGGCCAAGTGTCGTGGTATTGCCGACGAGTACGCCATGGAGGGGTCCTCACAGTGCGTGTTTAGAGACGTGGGGTAAGGCGGACGGTTGACGGGTACGAGGTAACACAGCTTACCCAGGTTCAGATCCCACAACGGTGGCGGAATCTACTCCTGCTATAAATCACTATAAGGGCAATACGCCGAGTTACAGAGAAAAGTCACTATAAGGCAGACGGTTGACGGGTACGTGAGATTGTCTGAAGTTGTGCCCTAAAGGCTCCCATAGGCCCGACTTATATAGTCGCCAGGTCCTAGGGTTACAGGGAAAAGTCCTAGCCGGACAGGTCACAGAGTCCTACACCGTCTATTACTAGTCTTGTGTATCTTGCACTCCAAGGCTCCGGGTACGCTGGTAACTCCATCGTAGCCTTCCTTTATCCGGCATGGGCCTCCCTTCTGGATCCACCTAACTGGGCCGCCCAGCAGGCCATAGGCCATGCTACCGACTATGGGCCACCCGGGTTAGCCGGATAAGAGACATGCTATAAGGATACCCATATAGCATATCCCCAACAGTAGCCCCGGAGAACTCCGAGATCTTGCGCCGTATTGCCTCTTCACGTGGAATGCTCCATCTAGATGGATGTCGGCAAATCATCAAGCAACATCTTGTAGTCCTCCCAAAGAACCCTGCAAGGTTTTCTCCGTCTTCGATTTGTAAGCCGGAGAAATGCTGAATCTTACATCGTACTCTTCTGTAGTCGGATTAAATCCGTCCATGCCGGAATCTTCGATGTGACTGCTCATCTACCCATGTCAGCTAGGACGACGTAGGCTTAGGTCAGCGACGCCTCTTAACTCACACATGCAGAGAACGCAATCATATCCGATTTTCCCGCGCGAGCAATACGAACCGTTGGCGGCGGCGGTTGGAGATGTGGCAAAATTTCCGCGCACGTTCGTGAACACATCGTCCACGCGGCAACAGTCCGATTAGCTGCACGAATCTTGACGCCGAGGATGATAAATAGTAACCGTGGGGAATTTTCCACTTTTTACCCCATTCTTATCGCGTTGTCTTCTTCCTCCAGCCGCACGTCTCCTCGAGCTCTCCGCGAGAAACCTCGAAAACCCTAGCTTCCATCTGTGTCAGTCGCACCCGTCCATCACTCCATGGCCAGCGGCAGCACCTCCCCGTCGATGGAGGCGTCGAGCGAAGCCGCGGCGAAGCCGGCGAGCTCCGTCGTCGTGCCCCCAGAGGGCTTGGTCATCCCCGCATCGGCGGTGATCGAGTCCACCGGCGGCGACCACAATTTGGCGGCCCTGGAACCACTGGAGGAGGAGCCAGACTCGCATAAGGGCGACTAGCGTGGCTCGGACATCACCGACCATGACATCCAAGAGATGGTTGCCGAAGGCTACCTCCCCGCGACGGAGGGGCTCGCCTGGCGGGCGGCGCCGGCCGGCGAGGTGACACCTTCTCCCCAAGCCAGAGAAAAGGTGTACCTCAAGGCTCAGCTGGTACACGGTGTTTCCCTGCCCATCTCCCACTTCTTCCTCTCCGTCTTGAACCACTACAAGGTCCAACCCCATAACCTCTCCCCCAATATCATCTTAGTGCTTAGCAACTTTGCAACACTTTGCGAGGGTTACTTAGGGATTAGGCCTAGGTTATACTTGTTCGTGTACTTCTTCACCATCAAACGTGAAGCCGGACATAGTAAGGAGGAGCTTAGGAACTGCGACACCATAAGCTTCAAGATTCGACCTGGCCGGCAGTTCCCCGACATCGTCGGCCACGAGTCCTGCAAGAACTGGCAGCGGACGTACTTTTACGGCCCCGACATTCCTTTGGCAGGCCAAGAAGTGACGTACCCGGACTTCGTGGATGGAGCCGCCGCTGAAGTTTCTACATGGAGATCCCATGCCTCCCTTCCCTCCGACCTCGATGCTTCTCGCGCAATAAGGCGGATTGAATGGTTCATAGAGACGGGTTTGACCGGCTTGGACCTAGCCATGTGCTGGTTCATCAGGCGAATCCAACTTATGCAGCACCGCGCGAAGTTCATGCACGAGTATACCAGTGATCGAAGGGATACCCTCTGGATCTCCATGGATAACTTCTAGAGCGACTCCGTCAAGCTCCGCCTAAAGGACATCGTCAAGGTGAAGGATAAGAAGCGTGGCTTCACCATCACCTACGACATGTTCATAGACGGCAAGTGCCCAAAGGTAGGTATTTATTTTCCGTGTACGGCATATGCTCCAGTTTTTCCGTCTTGCCAATACCATCTCATCTAACACGGTGATTTCTCACTTAACAGCTTAGCGATCTTGATGAGGGCAACCTGGCTGCCCAAATCTACGATCCAAAGATGAAGGAAGTCATGGTCGTGTCCGACGATGATGTTCTGTTGGCACGAAAGCGGAAGAGCTCCACCTCTGACGCTGCCGACGGAGGCAAGAACAAGAAGACGGAGGGTGGAGCCTCCAAAAAGACTACCGCCGCCCTGGAGGTGGAAAAGAGAAAAGCCACCGGGATTTTTGCCAAAGCGCCCCCCCTAGTGTAAGCTTCTCATTCTTCGACATTGTCTTATTTATCTGTCTTGTTCCTGTACTTATGCATTTTGCACGTCTCAGGAAGAAAGCCACGACCAGCCTCAAGAAGACCTCCAAGACTTTGGGGGCTTCTCGAAATATCAAAGACATGCTGCATCGCGACGCCTCCCCCGCCATCGCCCCTGCTACTCCTGCCGTCAAGCCCTCGTCCGCCCCAACAAGCTCACAAGCTAAGGAGGCACCAGGCCCTTCCGCCATGGAAGTGGACTCTGGCCCCTCTACCGAACTCGCTGTTGTCAGCGAGCAGGCAACGCAGGAGAGCACCACTCAACAAATGGCTGAAGCTCCGGCTAAGGATGCCATCGGTGGCGTCAAGGCGGTGGTGGAAGCTGGTACTTCTGCCGAAGGCGGTGCCCCTGCTCCCCAGAAACCCTTTGAGTTTCCAAAGATAGTTTACCCGGTGCTCACGCCGAGTAACACAACTCTAGTTCCTGGAGGAGTACCATCATCTCCGACGTGTGGTCTTGAGGAGCCCCTCCGACAAGCGGACATCTTGCAAGGAAATAGCATCTCCTTTGGCAAGCTGCTAGCCGAGAGCGCTACAAATCTCAAGATCATTGCACTTGTAAGTTTTACTTTACCTTTTGCATTTCATATGAGTATCCCACTGTAGCCCCAAGGATGTAGATGGAAAACCATAGGTTTTGCATCTACATGCTCTAAGAGTGACTAAGTTAGAAAAAACTCTCACTGTAGCCCCCAAGCATTTAGATGGAACAAACTATTCCGACTAGATGCTTTAAGAGTAGCATACGCAGTGTTTATAATTTTCAATACTATAGCCCCCAAACCTCTAGTTGCAACTGAATTAGTTCCGACTAGATGCTTAAAGAAAAGCTAAGCAGATTCCGAGTTAAAAACTTTATATGCCCCCAAGCTTCTAATCGAGAACTGAATTAGCTCCGACTAGATGCTTAAAGAAAAGCTAAGTATATTGCTAAGTAAAAAACTCTTGCTATAGCCCCCGAGCGCCTAAGTGGAAAATTTCTGACTAGGTGCTCCAAGCAGACTAAACAACAGTTTAATTTTTTCCTTTTTTCCAAAGAACGAGAATGCTCGGAGGGGCATGGCCAACGACAAGTACCAGAAGATGCGCGCAGATCTTGAAGCCGAAAAGGGTAAAACTGCCATCTTGAAGGAACAGATCATCAAAAACAAGAGTCTGTTTTCTTTTTGCGCATTTCCGTCTTGTTTCTGTACCTTCATTCTCCGAGTACTCACTGTGTACTTTGTTTTCTCTGACTTGCAGAACATGTCGCCAAGGCCAAGGACATTGTCGAGAAGTCCAAGCACATCCAGCAACTGGACAGCGAGAACAAGATCCTTAAGGAGGAGAGGAAGGAGATACTGAAAATGCATGAGGATTCCATGAAGGCCCTGCAGGACTCCGCCTCCACGGAGATCAATCGCTTGAAGGAGGAGCTTGCGATCTTAAAAGATCAGAAGCAAGCTGCTGATGAGCAAAACCAACGCCACAGCGAGGCATTTAAGCTCATCCAACAAGAGAAAGAATCCTTGGCGGACACCCTCTGGCAGGCTAAGGCCAGCATCTTCAGTAAGTTTCCTCCGCCTTGTACTTCTGCAGTCTGGAAACTTTGAATTTACTGAACTCATGCGCTCCTTGTCGGAATTTGCAGCTCCTATGGGTTTAACCCGCTCGCCTCCTTCGGACAAGGAATGCATGGTTCTTGCCGGCAACTTTATCAACACTGCCATCACCCAAGCCAAAGAGATTGCCAAGTCCCTCCAGATATACATCAAGGCCTCAGACTCCATGACAAAGTACTCGGAGATTCTGCGCCGAGCCCCTGAGCGTGTCACAAGCTGGAAAGCTTCATGTGCACGGGCTGGTGCAACACTAGAGGAAAAAGGGCTATCCGTTCGCGACCCCTCGGAGCATTAGTCCCGGTTGCGCCACCAACCGGGACTAATGCTGGCACGCGTCCCGGTTGGAGCGGGCACGGGGCTAGGGGGCATGCGTCCCGGTTGGTAAGGGGGCATGCGTCCCGGTTGGAGCCACCAACCGGGACTAAAGGTTTGGCCACAGCCACGTGGCGTGGCACGCACCTTTAGTCCCGGTTGCTGGCTCGAACCGGGACTAAAGACCCCTGCCCTCTATAAATGCAACGCCCCAGCCCCCTCTGCCTCCACTCTGTTTTTTCGAATGGTGGAAGGTGTGAGGGGGTGTGCTAGTTTTTTCTCATGCATGCATTGAAGGTGTTTGTTGAAATGTTTGAGTGAATAATCCCGTTGAATTTCTCATAGAACAAAAATATAGAAGGTGTCCGAGACGCACTTGAGCTTTCTCCTCTTTATTTCCCTCGATCGAGGTTAGCAATCTTATCTTTTCTAGGTCATTGATACAATTCATGTGTCGGTGTGAATTGGTTATTTCACTATTTATGATGTCCTGTTTTTTGATAAACTTACTTATATGATGCAGATGAACGGTCGGGAATGGATGTACGGTGACCGGCGGGTAGCCGGGTATATTAAAGGCGTGGATAAATTTATCGATGTGGCTACGGCAAACAAAGAGAATGGATTTATACGTTGTCCATGTGTTCAATGTCGGAACAACAAGGAGTACTCTTCCTCGAAAATCATTCGCGGCCACCTGATTATGAAAGGTTTCATGCCCAACTATAATTGCTGGACCAAGCACGGGGAAAGAGGGGTTATGATGGAAGATGGTGAAGAAGAAGATGATGATAACAACTATCATCATATGTTTCCTGAATACAGTGATACTGCAATGGAAGACAATGGAGAGGAAAGAGGTGAAGACTGCGGCGATCGTTGATGCGGAAACGACAGCGTTTTTCGCTAAGCTGAGGCGGCCGAAAGAGCCAGAGTTCCCCAGCACCAAAGAAGAAAAAGCCAAAGTGTTTAAAATGCTAAAGAATCTTCATCAACCCGAGCCAAAGTTGTCATCAGACTATGACCGTTCTATTCTCAAGTCACATGCGGCACAAAAAGCCTCGAAGAGCAGTACTGATGCAAGCGGGAAATCTGTTGCCTAGCTCGGAGAACAAGCAAAACAGACTTGCGCCCCTCTCAAGGTGATTTCTCAAACCAATGTGGGGTCGAGCAAATATGGGGCCGAAGAGCAGTATGATCCAGAGGTAGTTGCACAATACGGAGAAGCTGCCGCTGCTCAAGGTATGAGTATTGCCAGTACTTATCCCAGTTAGAGTTCTTCCCCGTGAGTGAAGTAGCATACAAATACCAGTACGGCAAACCTCTCGTCAAACCTAAGGAGGTAAACAATCTTTCAACAAAAATGCGACGATTGCATAACTGGTACATGCATGCCACGTCCGCCGGGGCTAACTGGATAGTGCTGAGGGTTATAAAAAAGCATCATGGGAAAGAAAGGGATGACATGATATACATTGAATTTGATGAACTATTTAAATTATTAAATCAAGACGCCTTGGACAAATCGATCATCAGTGCCTATTGTCTGTAAGTACTAATTCTGTAATTAATTTAGTCTCCAGCTATATTATTTTGTTTATTGCATGTATATAATCATACTGTAATATGCAGAATGAAGATTCTCGAATGCAGTAGAGGACAAATCTATGACATTGGCTTCATTGACCCATATTGGGTTCATGAAGCTAATCTCAAAATAAGCCCCCAGGATACGGAGGATAATATAGTACACGCGTTAAGGTTTCAAGAAACCAAAAGGGAAATACTATTTCCTTACAACTTCCAGTGAGTGTTATTGTCTTGTATACACTTTCTATTTCGCTTACTCGATGTTAAGTATATAATTGATTAGTTCTGCATTCGCAGGTAACACTATATTCTGTTAATCATTCAACTTGACAAAGGGCGTGTACTAGTCATGGACTCGAAACATAAACCCCTTGAGACGTGGAAGGACATGCAGATACTTCTCCAGCGTTAATTCTAATCATTACGACACTATATCGGCAACGTTCGTGAATTTTATGATATCAAGTACTTAATAACTTATTTTATTCGTTTTCTTCGCCGGGCAGCGCTTGGAAAAGGTTCACCAAAAAGGCTAGGGGTTTTTGGAAAGAGGAGCTTACATTTGAAGCACTAGATGTAAGCACCACTAGCTATATCCGCGCATCTCTTTGATTCTAGTTTTGATACAGTTATTATCATGCTTGATTATTATTTTGATTGAACTCTGTTCTCGTAAAGTTCCTGACGCAGGGACCAGGTAACAATCTCTGTGGATACTATGTTTGCGAGTTCATCCGGCAGACGTGCGATGAGAAGGGCAGAAATTTAGAGCAACTCCACGTACGTAAACAATTTCTATAGTTTCTAATTTCAAACAAATTGTGTTTAGTTTCATTCATATAGGCTGACTCCTTTTTTAAATCAGATCGAACGTCTACGGGACGGTCTTCTGCCAACGGATCGCGTACGAGCAATTCAGGAGGAATTGGCGGGATTTTTGGATGCACAAGTCCTAGACCCGAAAGGGGAATACTATTCTGCTGTGTATAGACAATAGAGATTGTAAAAATAGCAACTTTGAAGGAATTGGCCAGTAGCATCGAATAGCAACTTTTGTATGTATTGCATGAACTCGATCCGTGTATTGAATGTAATATTGTCATGATGATCTTGTGTAATATAAGGTTCCTTCGTTGATAAGTGCAAAACACTAAATAAACAATAAAACAACCTAAATGAATTCTCTGCCGCGGCACAAAAAGTGGCGAAAATGCTGCCGCGGCAACAAAATGTGCCAAAATGAATTCTCTGCCGCGGCAGAGAAATGGGCCAAATCTCTGCCGCGGCAGCAGGTTATTAGTCCCGGTTCGTGTTACGAACCGGGACTAATGCTCCACCCCCCCTCGCGCTCTGATGCCGCCACGTGTGCCCCCATTTGTCCCGGTTGGTGGGGCAACCGGGACTAAAGGTTAGAGCTTTTAGTCCCGATTGCCCCGTCCCGGTTGGGCAACCGGGACTAATGGCCCTTACCAACCGGGACGCATGGGGCGTTTTCTACCAGTGCAAGGATGGCGCTGTCAATGGTGAAGGAACACTACGAAGGTGCCGATATCGACACAGTGACCTCTGGTATCCCCGACGTTGATGATGACGGCAAAGAGATTGATCATGAAGCCATCTTGTCATCACTCGCGGGTTATGACACCAGAGTTGCCGAGTTGGTGGACATCGACATCTTCGTGCCCATGAACACTATCGACAGCGTCAACCAAGATTCCTCCGAGTCTCATCATAGCGCCTACGTTGAGGGTGATTCTCCGGCTAGGGACGATGCTGCTTCCAAGTCTCCTGTGCCCAAAGAATGAAAAACACTATGTAATATTTGTTTCATCTTTGGTGTATGCGCGAAAAAACTTGGTGATGTAACTTAAGGCGGAAAACAATGGTTGTTATGTCCAGCTACTTAAGAACTAATTTCCAGCATGTATATATTTTTTAAGCAAGTGCTGGCTTATCCATTACTTTGGTTCTTATGCTTGACTTTTTGTGAGTCGGAAGACTTGTTGTCGGAACCATGCGCTTAGGTGATGATGCCCAATGGCACTGTCAATAACCCGAGAACAAAATCGCCGACAACAAGTGCCGAAAGTCACTACTCCAGAATCCACATAAAAACGACAAAGAACGTGTAGACCAGAAAACTTAAGCTAACGCCCGTAGGCGGAATTTTCACAAGTGCAAACGCAATAATTGTGCATAAAGGTTTTACATGATCCAAAAATGAACACTAAAGGAGGTAAAAGACTCAGAAATATGAGTGAACCAAAGAGCTTTATTTCATTGATCATATAAGAGGTACACAATTAGAAAAAAAATGCTAAGTGTAAAAATGACGTAGTTGTGCTATGTTCCATGGCCGATCAAGCTCCGGGTAGTCATCATCCGGGTCACGTCGCTTACGCTTATGATCCTCATTGGGTCTATCCTTTAGTTCACGATTGTCAACAAGGTAGTAAGACCCATTGAGAAGCGCCTTGCTTATGATGAACGGTCCTTCCCATGACGGGGATAATTTGTGTGACTTCTTCTGCTTAAGTCGGAGCACCAAATCCCCCTCTTTAAACGAGCGATGTCGAACGCGGCGACTATGGTAGCTACGTAGCTTCTGCTGGTAGATGGCGAATCTTTGGCATGCCAAAACGCGCTCCTCCTCGAGAAGGTCCACATCTAGGCGTCTAGATTCTTCAGCGTCATCCTCGTCGTAGGCGGCAACTCTTGGTGCATCGTGGAGGATGTCGGAGGGCAGGATGGCTTCTGCTCCATATACCATGAAGTAAGGGGTGTAGCTGGTAGATCTGTTGGGTGTAGTTTGTAAACTCCACAGCACAGATGGCAATTCTTCCGCCCAGGCTCCAGCTGCTCTATGTAGCGGTGCCTCAATACGTGGCTTGATTCCCTGCAGAATTAATCCATTGGCTCGCTCGACCTGACCATTGGATTGTGGGTGTGCCGCAGATGCAAGGTCAAGTCGGATGCCTTTCTCCCAGCAATATGCCTCCACTTCTCCGAGTGATAAATTGCTGCCGTTGTCGGTGATAATGCTATGTGGGAGACCAAATCTCACCACTAGATCTCGGACGAACCTGAGGGCAGTTGCCCCATCAAGCTTTATAATGGGTTTAGCTTCTATCCATTTGGTGAATTTATCAACTGCTACAAGAAGATGCGTAAACCCACAAGGATTCGTCTGTAATGGGCCCACCATGTCTAGCCCCCAGACCGCAAACGGCCAAGTTATTGGTATTGTTCGCAATTCTTCAGCAGGAACATGTGGTTGTCGGGCATAATACTAGCATCCAGTGCATGTCTCAACCAGCTTGTCGGCGTCCGCCTTCGCGGTCAGCCAGTATAATCCATGCCGGAAGGCTTTTGCGACCAACGATCGGGGAGCGGCGTGATGCTCGCAATCTCCGAGATGGATTTCACGCAGGATTTCCATACCTTCTAGCTAGGAAACACACTTTAGGTATACACCAGTAGTGCTCCTTTTATAGAGTTGCCCATTGATTATGGTATAACCCTTTTCTCGTCGTACTATTTGCCGTCTTTCGACTCCGTCGTCGGGCAAAGTTCTGTGTTCGAGATATTCCATGAACGGTTTTGTCCAAGCCGACAGGACCTTAGTCACCATGTTGACGAAAGAGTCAGATCTATCCGGGTTGTCTATGCCGGCTCCCTTCACGGATGGTGTGCGCAGATGCTCTAGGAAAACTCCTGGCAGAATTCGCTTGCGCCCTGACCCAAGCTTGGACAGCAGATCAGCCGCCTCGTTTTGCTCCCTAGGCACATACTTGACTTTGTAGCCCAAGAAGCTCTTGGCTATCTCGTCCACTTCGTATCGATATGCCGCCATCATAGGGTTCCACGCATTCCAGGTGCTAGCCACCTGCTAGGCAACCAAGTCAGAATCTCCACAGCAAACTATGCGCTTGATGCTAATATCCTTGGCTACACGTAGTCCGTGAATGAGGGATTCATACTCCGCCATGTTGTTTGTAGCCTCGAAGTGGATCTGCAGAACGTAGTGTAGCTTGTTTCCTGTTGGTGACTGTAGCAATACACCAGCTCCCGAGCCGTTGAGCATCTTTGATCCGTCAAAGTGCATCACCTAGTACTCTGGTTCTGGCAACGGAGTAGCGTCTGGCATCTCCGTCCAATCTGCAACAAAATCCGCCATGGCTTGTGACTTGATAGCGTCCCGTCTCTTGTAGGCGGCAAGTTCAATGCCCCACTTCGTGACCCTTCCTGTAGCATCGCTATTATTGATAATGTTGGACAATGGAGTCTTGCTCGCCACTGTGATTGGGTGCTCCTGAAAGTAATGCCTCAGCTTCCGAGAAGCGAGGAATACTCCATAAGCTATCTTTTGGTAGTGCGGGTAACGCTACTTGGACTCCGTCAAGACTTTGCTCACATAGTAAACTGGTCGTTGAACTCCGTGCTCATAGCCTGGTTCCTTCCGCTCTACCACGACGACGATGCTGATTACCCGGTTGGTTGCCGCCATGTAAATTAACAGGGGCTCTCCAGGCTCGGGTGCTTCAAGGATGGGCGCTGAGGAAAGAATCTCCTTGAGCTGCTTCAATGCTGCATCTGCTTCGTTCGTCCACGTGAATTTGTCCGCCTTCTTCAGAACCTTGTACAGCAGCAGAGCCTTCTCTCCAAGTTGGCTGACGAACTGACTAACTGCTGCAACACAACCTGTTAGTCGTTGAATGTCTTTTAGGCATGTCGGACAGTTTATGTTTAGGATGGCCTTGATTTTCTCCGGGTTGACCTGGATTCCACGCTGGGAAACGATGAAGCGCAACAATTTGCCGGCTGGAACCCCGAAGACGCACTTCTTAGGGTTAAGCATCATGTTGTATTTCCGGGGATTATCAAAGGTTTCTTTTAAGTCGGAGATTAAGTCGTTTGACTTTTTAGACATCACCGCAATATCGTCCACATAGGCGTGAATGTTCCGACCAATTTGGTCGTGGAGGCAACATTGCATTGTCCGCTGGTAAGTAGCACCTGCGTTTTTCAGCCCAAAGGGCATCGTGACATAGCAAAACGTGCCGTACGGGGTAGTGAACGAAGTGGCCAATTGGTCCGACTTCCTCATCTTGATCTGGTGGTATCCTGAGTATGCATCGAGAAAACACAAAAGTTCCGAGCCAGCCGTCGAGTCAATGACTTGGTCAATGCGAGGCAAAGCAAACGGATCTTTGGGACATGCTTTGTTCAAGCCGGTGTAATCAACGCACATTCTTAATTCATTGGTTCCCTTTTTGGGGACAAGTACAGGATTGGCCACCCATTGGGTGTGAAGGACTTCTCGGATAAATCTAGCTTTAAGTAGCCTAGCTATCTCTTTGCCAATGGTGCGTCTCTTCTCATCTCCAAAGCGCCGTAGAGGTTGTTTCACTGGTTTGCATTTTGGATCAATGTTTAGGCTGTGCTCGGCAAGTTCCCTAGGTACACCTTTCATGTTGGCAGGTTGCCAGGCAAAGATGTCTCTGTTCTCACGGAGGAACTCGACGAGCGCACTTTCCTATTTGGGATACAGGTTCGTCCCAATGGCGGTGACCTTGGAGGCATCGCCTACCACAAGTTCCACCGGCTTGGTCTCGATGGCGGCCTTGAACGCATGAGCGGAGTCGGAGATCTGCTTCTTTGACGCGTGCATCTCTGAGTCATAGACCTTGCTCTGGATCTCTTTGAATTATTCGCTGTAGAGGACAGCTTCTGCAACGGCTGCTTCATTGATCTCGCAGTCCCTTGCCTTGGTAAAGCTTCCGGACACGATGATGATGATGCCGTTTGGTCCGGGTATCTTGAGTTTGTTGTAGACGAAGCATGGCTTGGCCATGAACGTGTGGAATATGTCACGACCGAATATGACGTGGTACACGCTCTTGAAGGGGACCACCTCGAAGGTCATGCGCTCTTGACGGTAATTATTAACATCGCCAAATGCAACCTGAAGTGTAATGCACCCAAGGGACCGAGCCTCCCGATCAGGAACTACGCCATGGAAGATGGTGTTGGTCCGCCTTAGGTTTGCCTCCGTCAAGTTCATCTTCTGCAGTGTATCCAGGTACTTGATGTTGATGCTGCTTCCACTATCCACCATACACTTGGTGAACTCCACGCCGTCAATCAAGGGGTTGATGACCATGGCGTATTGGCTCTCTGTGGGTATAAGGTCTGGGTGGTCCGTCCTGTCCCAAGTTATTGTAACCTCCGACCAGCACATGTACTGGGGAACTGGGGGAGAGTAGCCATCAGGATCCTCAGAGAGGTCTTCTGTTGTCGGACGGTGGGGGTGCCAAGGAAAGTGTGGTAGACTGGGGCCTTCTTTGCGAAGGGGTTCTTGCCCTTGTCATCGCTCTTGGCGGCGTGCTTGGGGTCAACGTCCTCGTCCATGTCACTTGAATCCTTGGACTCCTCCTCCTTCTTCTTCCCCTTGCCCTTGCCTCACGGTCTGTTCTTCCGACTTTGCTTGTAGCCGGACTCCGGGTCTTCCTTGAGGTCGTTGATGAACTTGCAGTGTCGATTGGTATGGGTGTCCTTGCCATTGGCGTCGAGGTGTACGAGGCACGGCATATCGCGGTACTCTTCGTAGGTTTGGGGAACACGGAGCGGCACCGAGGTGGTTTCACTTCCTCGTTGCTGCCGACGACCATCTCCCCTTCCTTGGCCACGTTGTCCGCCTTCTCCTCGTCCTGCAAAAGTCATAGCGACCATGTCGGTAGATTGCTTTTCTTCTGGAGCGGTCTTCCGCTTTGTACTGCTGTTCCTCCGAGCTTGATTTGGAACGGACGTTGCCGGCAAGGAGCCACGAGCATCGTCGTCGGCAGCTGCAAACTCACTAGCCAACTGAATCATCTGGTTCAAGTCAAGCTGGTGATGGTCCTGCAAGCGCTTCAGCTTATGTCGGAGCAACGTGCCTCTTTCCAACCCATCGATGAAGGCGGCCATGGCGGTCTGAGTGTGCACTCTTGCGCATGAATTCTTCTTATCCAGCCAGCGGGAGAGGTAGGCACGAGATGTCTCGTCTTTCTCTTGCACGCACCGCTGTAGATCGCCCACAGTGCAGGGACGCTTGTATGTACCCTCAAAGTTCTTGGTGAACGCTTCTTGCATGTCCAGCCAGTTGTAGATAGATTTCTCCGGCAAGTCGTCGATCCATTGACGGGACGTGCCCGCCAACATTAACGGCAGGTACTTGACAGCGATGTTGGCGTTGCCTCCGGCAATCTCCACCGCGTTGCCGTAGTCCTGCAACAACTGGCTGGCTTGGCAGTGCTGTCATAGGGCTTAATGGTCTTGTCAATCCGGAAACCTTTGGGGTAAGTTGCGGACCGTATTGCAGGTCCAAAGAAACGTGGTCCCAGGTATGGTCCTTCCCGGGCCTCGTGGATCTTGTCGATCCGCGAACGTGCATCGTACGGCTCCGGGTTCTTCCTGAAGGGAATATGCCCTGAGAGGCAATAATAAAGTGTTTATTATGTGTATTCCAAGTATATGATATTTGCATGCTATAATAGTATTAATACGGAAAAATTAATACATGTGTGTTTAATAAACAAATAGAAAGTTCCTAGTTATGCCTCTCTCATAAACTAGCTCGTTGATTAACAAGATGATCAAGGTTTCCTGATCATGGACATTGGATGTTGTTAATAACGGGATCACAACATTAGTGTAATGGTGTGATGAACATTCATCCGAAGTATAGCATTACGATCAAAGTCATTGAGTTTATATTGCTATAACAACTTACGAAGTGATCCTAATCCTTAGACCATGAGATCATGTCAATCACTAACACCGGAAGAGTTTCTTGATAACATCAAACGTCACACCGTAACAGGGTGATTATAAAGATGGATTCAGAACTAATAAAGTGTTATGTTGAGGCTCATGGATCGAGAGTGGAATTTGTTCATCCCGATGACGGATAGATATACTCTGGGCCCTCTCGGTGATATCACATTGATTAGCTTGCAAGCAAGTGATTTGATCACTAGAATGTTATATCACGGGAACGAGAAAAGAGTGCATGTCAGTAACGAGATCAAACTAGGTATGGAGATACCGATGATAGAATATCGGACATGTAATATATCGTGAAACAAAGGGATTAAGATACTAGCATAAAAGGTTCCGACGATCACAAGAAAGTCATCGTTGAATGTGTGGGAGTCAGTATGGGTCTCCAGATCCCGCTTCTGATTATTGATCCGAGAGGGGTCTCGATCATGTCCGCATTATTCACGAACCGTAGGGTGACACACTTAAGAGAAACCGACATCCAATTGGAGCAAAAGTTTCATGCCGAAAGAATGAACAAGCGCAGGAATTTATTTCACTAGATACCGAAACACGTTTTCGGGTGAAATTGCATAAAGTGGTTATGAATGTGAAATAGAATTCTAGCAAGGGGTTATTTGTGAATGTTTGTCACTAAAGTAATTGACAAAATTATGAATAAAATAAAAGGTTTTTATTTAATTAGAGTTTGCATTAAATTTGGTGGAAATTTAATGGCATGTTTGAGTGGGATTTTGAGTGGAGGGAATTTAAAGGAATTTTGTGAGTGGAGTGTCCACCCACATGAAGAGGGGAGGGAAAGGGGGCAGCCCCCATGCGCCGGCCACCCCCTCCTCCTATAAAAGGCACCCATCTCCTCACTTCTCACTCACACCTCCTCGTGAAGGATCTCTCTCCCCCTCTAGAATTTATCCCCCATGGTCTTGGACTAGCGAGATACATGTTCTCGGTGGCTATTCGGCAAGAAAGAGTTGTGCTTCCGCTGCATCGCTGGAGCGAGGAGGCGGAGTTTTCTCGGTGCCTCGAACGTGTGTGCGAGCACGGATGCGCTGCTGATTTGCGGCGCTAGGACTTCCTCTCGATCTTGAGATCGGCAAGAGATCGTCTACTTCAACCACGAGTTGAACTCGTTAATCTTTTTCGGTCTTCAAGGGTATGTTCTCTACGGATATACATCCGCCCGTTGTTTGTATCTAATAGATAGATCTTGGTACATAGTTCACATCGTAGGAATTTTTTTGTTTTCTATGCTGCGAACCCTACAGTGGTATTAGAGCCGGATCTATGTGTAGATGCTTTATACGGATAGTACACATATGAGTATGTGGGCGATGATGATCATGTTGTTGCTCCTTTGTTGTAATTTTGGATATTGGTGGCATAGTGGGATGAAGCGGCCCGGACAAACTTTACATGTCCTCGCACATGAGACCTGTTCCACGCTTGACATGCAACTAGTTTGCATAAGTGGCTAGCAGGTGTCTGTCTCTCCTACTATAGTCAATATCTATTTTGCAAACAAGTTATCAACAATTTGGTTATCCTCCTTGTGGTTCATGTTCGTAGGTAAGAACGGTTCTATCTCAAAAGCCCTAAGCCACGTAAAACTTGCAATGGATAAATTAGAGGCGTCTAGTTTAGATTGTTGCTGGGCTAGTGTTATGATATGGTAGTGTTGTAAGTAGAAGTATGAGATGATACTCTTACAACACACATAGCGTGTAGACTCCATAGACCTTGGATTTACACATATAGGTATGATAGTGATCATACCACGATGCACATGATAGAGATCATCTGCGGGAACCATAACATTTCACTAATAAACATGTGATGTTTGATAGCATCTTATATTGCTTGTTTAGCGCTTTGTTAGCATAATAAGATGATCCCTCATTTAAATATCAAGATAAGAATGTGTTCTTCCTTTAGTATGCACCGATTATGTTTCGTCGCTCCAAGACATCACGTGATGATCGGGTGTTCTTGGATCCACGACCATATTTCGGGTGTAAAACAGTTACACACGCGAATACTAAGGTTCTAACTTGTCGAGCCTAGCATGTACAGACATGGCCTCGGAACACGGACCGAAAGGTTAAGCATGAGTCATATAGTTGATATGATGCCCATTTGATGCTCGCCTTTGAAGCTATACCGACTCACGTGATGATCGGACTTGGTATAGTGGATTTGGTTCATGTAATCACCAAAAAGGCACGAGGGATGTCGTTTTTGAGTGGGATTTCATTCGTAATATGGATTAGTTGAACTCAATCTATCATACACTTAGTCTAAACTTTACAAATTCTGTTGTAGATGGCACCACCTGCTTTTAATTTCAATGTGTTCATGGAGAAAGAGAAACTAGCAACGAACGGTAGCAACTTTACCGAATGGGCCATGAATTTTAGGATTCTCCTCTCTGCTGCACAAAAGCAATACATGCTAGAAGAGCCACTAGGCCCCCCACCTTTTGATGATGCCCCTGACGAGGAGAAGAATGTCTATCAGACTCGTCAGGAGGACCACAACTTAGTTCATTGCGGCATATTGTATGGGCTAGAGCCGGAACTTCGAAAGCGTTTCGAAAACCGCAATGCATTTGATACAATGAGTGAGTTGAAAATGATTTTTGACACACATGCTGTTGTAGAGAGCTACAACGCTTTAGAAAAGTTCTTTAGCTGCATGATGGAAGAGCACAGCTCCGTTAGTGAGCATGTACTCAAGATGTCGGGTTACATCGATAAGCTTGTGTCCTTGGGAATAACGATTCCCATTGACTTAGGCATCCATCCTGTTCTGCAGTCTCTGCCACCTAGCTATAAGAGCTTTGTGATGAACTATAATATGCAAGGCATGAAGAAGTCTCTCCCCGAGCTTCTGTCAATGCTTAAAACTGCAGAAGTGGAGATCAAAAAGGAACATCAAGTGTCGATGATCAATAGGAACACTGGTTTCAAGAAAGACAAGAAGGGAAAACGGAAGGGTAGTAAGGGCGGCAAGCCTGTTGCCGTGCCTGGAAAGAAACCCCGAGTTGGACCTAAGTCTGATATCGAGTGCTACTATTGTAAGGGGACTGGCCACTGGAAGCGCAACTGCCCTAAGTATTTGGCAGACAAGAAGGCCGGCAAGGCAAACAAAGGTATATATGATATACATGTTATTGATGTGTACTTGACTAGTGCTCGCAGTAGCACCTGGGTATTTGATACCGGTTCAGTTGCTAATATTTGTAACTCGAATCAGGGGCTGCGGAACAAAGCGACCGCTAGCAAGGGGTGAGGTCAAGATGCGTGTCGGCAATGGATCAAGCGTTGATGTGATCGCCGTCGGAACGCTGCCTCTCCATTTGCCGTCGGGATTAGTTATAAACTTGAATAATTGTTATCTGGTGCCTGCACTGAGCATGAACATTGTATATGGATCGTGTTTGATGCGAAGTGGTTATTCATTTAAATCCGAGAACAATGGTTGTTCCATTTATATGAATGAAATCTTTTATGGTCATGCATCGATGATGAATGGTTTATTTCTATTAGATCTTAGTGATAATGTTACACATATTCATAATGTTGATGCTAAAAGGATTAAACTTAATGATGATATATCCACATATATGTGGCACTGCCGTCTAGGTCATATTGGCGTTAAACGCATGAAGAAGCTCCATTGGGATGGACTTTTGGAATCACTTGATTTTGAATAATTTGATACATGTGAGCCATGCCTTATGGGCAAAATGACTAGAACGCTGTTTTCCGGTTCAATGGAACGGGCGACAGATTTATTGGAAATCATACATTCTGATGTATGTGGTCCAATGAGTGTGTCGGCGCGAGGTGGATATCGTTATTTTGTTACTTTCACGGATGATTTGAGTAGGTATGGTTATATCTACTTGATGAAACACAAGTCTGAAACCTTTGAAAAGTTCAAGGAATTTCAGAATGAAGTGGAAAATCATCGTAATAGAAAGATCAAATTTCTACGGTCCGACCGTGGAGGTGAGTATCTAAGTTATGAGTTTAGCACTCACATGAAAGAGTGTGGAATTGTTTCACAACTCACGCCTGCCGGAACACCACAGCGAAATGGTGTGTCGGAACGTCGTAATCGTACTTTATTAGATATGGTTCGATCTATGATGTCTCTGACGGACTTGCCGTTGTCATTTTGGGGTTATGCACTAGAAACTGCTGCATTCACTTTAAATCGGGCACCATCTAAATCCGTTGAAAAGACACCGTATGAATTGTGGTTTGGAAACAAACCTAAGCTGTCATTTCTTAAAGTTTGGGGATGCGATGTTTATGTGAAGAAACTTCAACCAGATAAACTCGAACCCAAAGCGGAAAAATGCGTCTTCATAGGATACCCTAAGGAAACTATTGGGTATTCCTTCTATCACAGATCCGAGGGCAAGGTTTTTGTTGCCAAGAATGGATCCTTTCTAGAGAAAGAGTTTCTCGCGAAAGGTGTGAGTAGTCGGAAGGTAGAACTCGAAGAGGTTATTGAACCTTCTCTTCAAAGTATGGCGAGTAGCGCAGCGCGGAAGTTGTTCCGGAGTTGGCTCCACCTGTTGAAGAGGAAACTAATGATAATGATCATGAAACTCCAAAAGAGAGTACTACCGAACCTCGCAGGTCAAGCAGGACGCGTGCAGCTCTCGAGCTATACGGAAATCCTGTCATGAATTTCATGGTTGATGAAAATGATGACCCTGCGACGTATGAAGAAGCGATGATGAGCCCGGATTCCAACAAATGGTTAGAAGCCATGAAATCCGAGATGGAATCCATGTATGAAAATCAAGTTTGGAACTTGGTGGAATTACCTCACGACTGAAAGACCGTGGAGAACAAATGGATTTTCAAAAGGAAAACTGATGTGATGGTAATGTGACCGTCTATAAAGCTCGACTTGTCGCAAAGGGGTTTCGACAAATTCAAGGAGTTGACTACGATGAGACATTCTCTCCCGTAGCGATGCTAAAGTCAGTTAGGATTATGTTAGCAATTGCTGCATATTTCGATTATGAGATATGGCAGATGGATATCAAAACCGCGTTTCTCAATGGTAATATTGAAGAAGAGTTGTATATGATACAACCAAAGGGTTTTGTCGATCCTAAGGATGCTAACAAGGTGTGCAAGCTTCAGCGATCCATCTATGGATTGAAGCAAGCATCACGAAGTTGGAATCTCCGCTTTGATGAGGTGATCAAAGAGTTTGGATTTGTCCAAACTTATGGAGAAGCTTGTATTTACAAGAAAGTGAGTGGGAGCAATGTGGCATTTCTGATATTATATGTGGATGACATATTATTGATCGGAAAAGATATAGATCTTTTAAACAGTGTTAAAAGTTACCTAAACAGTAAATTTTCAATGAAGGACCTAGGTGAAGCGTCATACATATTAGGCATAAAGATCTATAGAGAAAGATCTAGGCGCCTAATAGGGCTATCGCAAAGTACATACCTTGATAAGATTTTAAAGAAGTTTAAAATGGACGGAAGTAAGAAGGGGTTCTTACCTATGTTGCAAGGCAATACATTGAGTAAGACTCAAAGTCCGGCTTTGGCGGAAGAAAGAGAGATAATGGACAAAGTCCCCTATTCTTCAGCCATAGGCTCTATAATGTACGCCATGCTATGTACAAGACCGGATGTGGCACATGCTATTAGTTTGACTAGTAGGTACCAATCGGATCCAGGTTCGGAACACTGGATAGCGGTCAAGAATATCCTTAAGTACTTACGAAGAACTAAGGATATGTTTCTTGTATACGGAGGTGAAGAAGAGCTCGTCGCTAAGTGTTATGTTGACGCTAGCTCTGACACCGATCCGGATGACTCTAAGTCTCAATCCGGATACGTATTTCTCATGAATGGTGGAGCGGTTAGTTGGAGGAGCTCCAAACAACCTGTGGTAGAGGGATCAACAACGGAGGCCGAATATGTTGTTGCTTCAGAAGCGGCTCAGGAAGCATTTTGGATGAAGGAGTTCATATCCGAACTAGGAGTGGTTGCAAACGCGTTGGACCCAATGGTGATCTATTGTGACAACAATGGTGCCATTGCCAATGCCAAAGAGCCAAGGTCTCACAAGCATTCCAAGCATATTAAGCGCCGGTTTCACTCCATCCGCGAGCATGTCAAGGATGGATATATAAAGATTTGTAAAGTACATACGGATCTCAATGTAGCAGATCCGTTGACTAAAACTCTCCCTAAAGCAAAACATGATCAACACCAGAACTCAATGGGTGTTAGATTTATCATTATGTAACTAGATTATTGTCTCTAGTGCAAGTGGGAGACTGAAGGGAATATACCCTGAGAGGCAATAATAAAGTGTTTATTATGTGTATTCCAAGTATATGATAGATGTTTATTTTGCATGCTATAATTGTATTAATACGGAAACATTAATACATGTGTGTTTAATAAACAAACAGAAAGTTCCTAGTTATGCCTCTCTCATAAACTAGCTCGTTGATTAACAAGATGATCAAGGTTTCCTGATCATGGACATTGGATGTTGTTAATAATAGGATCACAACATTAGTGTAATGGTGTGATGAACATTCATCCGAAGTATAGCATTACGATCAAAGTCATTGAGTTTATATTGCTATAACAACTTACGAAGTGATCCTAATCCTTAGACCATGAGATCATGTCAATCACTAACACCGGAAGAGTTTCTTGATAACATCAAACGTCACACCGTAACAGGGTGATTATAAAGATGGATTCAGAACTAATAAAGTGTTATGTTGAGGCTCATGGATCGAGAGTGGAATTTGTTCATCCCGATGACGGATAGATATACTCTGGGCCCTCTCGGTGATATCACATTGATTAGCTTGCAAGCAAGTGATTTGATCACTAGAATGTTATATCACGGGAACGATAAAAGAGTGCATGTCAGTAACGAGATCAAACTAGGTATGGAGATACCGATGATCGAATCTCAGACATGTAATATATCGTGAAACAAAGGGATTAAGATACTAGCGTAAAAGGTTCCGACGATCACAAGAAAGTCATCGTTGAATGTGTGGGAGTCAGTATGGGTCTCCAGATCCCGCTTCTGATTATTGATCCGAGAGGGGTCTCGATCATGTCCGCATTATTCACGAACCGTAGGGTGACACACTTAAGAGACACCGACATCCAATTGGAGCAAAAGTTTCATGCCGAAAGAATGAACAAGCGCAGGAATTTATTTCACTAGATACCGAAACAGGTTTTCGGGTGAAATTGCATAAAGTGGTTATGCATGTGAAATAGAATTCTAGCAAGGGGTTATTTGTGAATGTTTGTCATTAAAGTAATTGACAAAATTCTGAATAAAATAAAAGGTTTTTATTTAATGAGAGTTTGCATTAAATTTGGTGGAAATTTAATGGCATGTTTGAGTGGGATTTTGAGTGGAGGGAATTTAAAGGAATTTTGTGAGTGGAGTGTCCACCCACATGAAGAGGGGAGGGCAAGGGGCAGCCCCCATGAGCCGGCCACCCCCCTCCTCCTATAAAAGGCACCCCTCTCCTCACTTCTCACTCACACCTCCTCGTGAAGGATCTCTCTCCCCCTCTAGAATTTATCCCCCATGGTCTCGGACTAGCAAGATACATGTTCCCAGTGGCTATTCGGCAAGAAAGAGTTGTGCTTCCGCTGCATCGCTGGAGCGAGGAGGCGGAGGTTGCTCGGTGCCTCGAACATGTGTGCGAGCACGGATGCGCTGCTGATTTGCGGCGCTAGGACTTCCTCTCGATCTTGAGATCGGCAAGAGATCGTCTACATCAACCACGAGTTGAACTTGTTAAGCTTTGTCGGTCTTCATGGGTATGTTCTCTATGGATATACATCCGCCCGTTGTTTGTATCTAATAGATAGATCTTGGTACATAGTTCACATCGTAGGAAATTTTTTGTTTTCTATGCTGCGAACCCTACACTTCCTTTTGTCAACAGGGGATGGGATGCGTGAACGACGTGGGCCTCTTCCGCCATGGTGACTGCTTGGAGGTGACGGAGGCGGAGGTGGCGGTGGGTTAGCCTTCTTGGTGTTACCCTCCTGCGACACCTCACGTCTGTCACGGTTGCTTGTCGGACGCGGAGGGTCATGGCGTGACCTGCTCTTGCGTCCTTGGTTGCGCTCTCCGTCATGACGGGTCTGCTCCGCGTTGTCGCGGATGACGATGTTGCACTGCTTTGGTGGGGGAATATCCGTACGATGGTGAGCCTTGTAATCTTCGTGACGTCGGGGGGATCGGGGCAGTGGCGAAGGGCGACGAGGTCGGGCCTTTTCTCCATGATCGGAGGATATGGGGATGGCGTCCTTCCTGTTGCACGCATCCCTCCGTCTTTGTTCTGATGAACCCGTCTGGGACCCGACATCAAGAGGAGATATGTCCCTTGGCGGCTTGTACTGGCTAGATTGGCAGAGCGCTGGGTTAGACTCAAGCCTCTGAGAGGTGGCCTTTTCCTGCTGCTTCACCGCCTTGGCCACAAGGTCATAGACCTGTTCCACTGCCTCAGGCGATCTATCCTGCTCCAGAAGGGTCTTGGCGACGGCGAGGTTAAGGAGTGGGGTGGGCATCACCTACTTGCCTTGACTGTCAATGTATGGCTTGGCCTGTGCCGGCTTCGAGGGAGCCCATCCTAGGTTGCTCCGTACACCAGGATCGTTGATGACGTCAGCTGGAGCTTTCTTAGCCTTCTGCTGCTGTAGCAGAGTCTTGTACTCGGCCTCCATTGCTCTAGCTTTTTCTATGGACTTCTGCGCGTTGACCAGATCTCGATCTAGTTTAGCGCTTTGCTCCGCGATGGCTTGCACTTCCTCCAGCAGCTGCTAGCGCTTCTCGTCAAGCTGGGTCACGTTCCGGATATGAGCAACGGTTAGTAGCTCGACGAAGAGATTGCCGTACATCACTCTACCAGCTGGAGTAACTTGGGCTGCTGCAGACGTAGATGCTGGAGGTGGCAAGTTTGCGGTGTTGTTGTTGCTCGGGCCGGTGCCGAGTTCCTGCGGCTGCTGCACTGGGTTAGGCGGAGGAGGCATGACCTTTGCGTGATCATCATCAGCAGCAATAAGTGGCCCCTTCCCCTTTTCCAGCACCGTAGGCGGAGCTCGTCCGGGTTGATCTTCATCCAGCGTCGTCCCAATGGTGACGAACACCCCTCGGGACGTGACGGCATTGTTGGCTTGCTCGTCGCGCGAGTACTCCTCCTCCATCTCCTACATAGCGGAGTCTAGCTCTTCTGGACTGAAGTCTATCTCCTCTGAATCTGCACTGAAATCAGCATAAAGCGCGTCAATGACAGAGGCGGAGGGTGCCAGGACTTCCTCGATGACGGGCGGTGGAGTTGCAACGGGCTCGACGATGCTGGAGGTGGTGGTGCTGCTGCGAAGATGGCGGCGGGAGGCGATGGCAGTGGCTGCTGAATCGTAGGTTCTCCGTCTCTGAGCGCAAGCTCCATCTGGGCTGCCGCGTCAGCTGCCGCGTAGCTGTTGACGGTGCTCACCATCTCTTCGAGGGTAAGGCGTCCTGTTGCCTGCTGCCGTCTTAAAGAATGTCGGAGAAGCCAGTCCTTCCACGAAGTGATACAAAGCGTTATCATCGGGGTAGTGGGCTAGATCGGCTCGTATACGGAGCCACCTGGCCAGGTAATCGCGGGGGTTTTCGCCCTCTCTCTGAACGCAGCGCGCCAGATCGAAGATGGTAACCACGCCGACGAACTTGGATCTCTGCTGTCCAGACGCACGGACGAAGCCGACAGATTTGCAGTGATCTTCCACCTTTATATCCTGCACAGGGGCGGTTTGGGTGGGCCTTGAATTTTTCCGATCTTTGTCGGCAAACTCCAAAGAGAGATCCGACATCGATCCTTCCGCGAATGTGTCCTGCCCGTAGGCGGTCCGTGCGGTCCTTGAATTTTTCCGATCTTTGCCGGTAAACTCCGAAGAGAGATCCGACATCGATCATTCCGTGAACGTGTCCTGCCCGTAGGCGGTCCGTGCGGGCCTTGATGCTCCTCTGACTCCCAGGGAACTAGTGCCCGGGTCGGTTTCGCCGATGAAGAGGTGGATGTCTCCGATAGGGACGATCGAACACCGCGTAGGGTTCGTCTTCGCCGGAATCCAGAACTCGTCAGGAGGGACGATCGGAACGTTGCCGGAGAAGAGAACACGGCCGATGGCCACGGTTTCGCCGATTCCCGCGAAGACCTTGGTCCTCGCCCGCTGAAGAGCCTGAAGCGCCTCTTGCCCCACGGTGGGCGCCAACTATCGTGGTATTGCCGACGAGTACGCCATGGAGGGGTCCTCACAGTGCGTGTTTAGAGACGTGGGGTAAGGCGGACGGTTGACGGGTACGAGGTAACACAGCTTACCCAGATTCAGATCCCACAACGGTGGCGGAATCCTACTCCTGCTATAAATCGGGAAATACGCCGAGTTACAGAGATAGGTTCGCTGTGCGAGGTTGTGTGTATCGATCTAAGATCGTATGAGATTGTCTGAAGTTGTGCCCTAAAGGCTCCCATAGGCCCGACTTATATAGTCGCCAGGTCCTAGGGTTACAGGGAAAGTCCTAGCCGGACTGGTCACAGAGTCCTACACCGTCTATTACTAGTCTTGTGTATCTTGCACTCCAAGGCTCCGAGTACGCTGGTAACTCCACCGTAGCATTCCTTTATCCGGCATGGGCCTCCCTTCTGGATCCACCTAACTGGGCCGCCCAGCAGGCCATAGGCCATGCTACCGACTATGGGCCACCCGGGTTAGCCGGATAAGAGACATGCTATAAGGATACCCATATAGCATATCCCCAACACCAAGATAGCTACTAACAACGGAGAGCATGCAAGATCACAAACAACACAGACATGATAGAATCATAAAGACAAAATCATTAATCAATCTGACATAATAATCTCAATATTCATCGAATCCCCGCAAACACAACATGCATGATTACAAATAGATTAGATCTTGATCATGAACGGAGCTCACAAAATCTATACATGAAAGCACAAGGAGGAGATACAACCATCTAGCTACTACATAGACTCATAGTCCAAGGTGGAATTACTCACGCATCATACCAGAGAAGAAGGCCTCCGGGATGATCTCCCCTCCGACAGGGTGCCGGAAAGAACTTCAGATCCCCCCGATCTAGGGACGACGGTGGCGGTGACTACAGAAGGTTTCGTGGAGTTTTGATCGGATGCCTAGGATTTCTGCATCAGGGGCTTCTTATAGGCAAAGAGGCGAGGCTGGGAGGCGGCCAGGGGCGCACACCCTACCCAGGCACGGGGTGGGCCCACCCCGCGCCTAGGGGGGTGTGGCAGCCATGGTTCGCCTCTCCGTCTCCCCTCTGGACTTCGTGTCCCCCACGATAAAATATTAACTTTGGCTTTTGTCCCGTCCAATTCCGAGAATATTGATCTTCTGTCTTTCTGTAACCAAAAACAGAAAAAAACAGGCAACTTGTTAATAGGTTAGTTCCAGAAAAAATATAAAAACACCTTAAAGTGTAGACAAAGCAAAGTAAAGTAGATATTAAACAAACATGGAGTATCAAAAATTATAGATACGTTTCCCACGTATCACTGTGCGGGAGCAAGCTGAGAAAATTGACGAGAAGAACATAAAATTAGGTTATAGTGGATGCTTGTGTGGCTCGCAAGGGGGCCGCCACTGTCTTTCCTGCGTGACGTGGCGTGCGTTGCCGACAGCCCTAGCCCAGCCCCTGGTTGCCAGGGCGGCAAGTGGGTGCCGGACATATTAATGAGCGGCCCAATCTATCGGCAGAGGTTTGGGGCCATCTGTAGAGGCCGAATTTTGGCCTCCACGCCAACTCGAGAAAAACCCGACTTTCCAAACCTTCTCTTTTGTTTTCTAAACCGGATTGGCATCCCAAAATATAGGATAACTCTTGGTTGCAGAACTTGTGTTACTATGTGTTGTGACATTTGAAACCGGATAAAAATACACTTTGGCTAAAAAACGAAGATTTAAATTAGTTTCTTTATGATATTCGATTTGTCTTTTTAGTCCATAAAATATTTCTTTCTATATGAAAATTCAAATGCATGCTAAAAATTCAACAAATAGATTCTTCTTTTCCAAGATCGCTTTTGGAGTATTTTCTTCTTTTCGTCCTTCTCCGGTTGATCGGGTCTTGTTCGAACCCGATGACAGCCACCTCCGAAATCTGAACGCCGACTCCTCCTCCAGAATGTTCCCTTCCACCTCCGCAACGGCCCCTCGCGTCCTCCTCCCCGTCGCCACCGCCGCCGCCTCTCGCCGCGCCATGGCCGCTGCCGCTGCTTCCTCCGCGAACCCGCCGCCCCCGCAGCAACCAGCCCCCAAGGCGGTCCGAGTGGTGGTGAAGGGCCGCGTGCAGGGCGTCTTCTTCCGCGACTGGACCGTGGAGACGGCGCGCGCGCTCGGCCTCTCTGGCTGGGTCCGCAACCGCCGCGACGGCACCGTCGAGGCCCTCCTCTCCGGCGACCCCGCCAGGGTCGACGAGATGCTCTCCCGCCGCCTCCCCGTCGGGCCTCCCGCCGCCGCCGTCACCGCCGTGCTCCCATCCCCCGCCGACCCGATCGACCCCTCCGAGGGCTTCCAGCGCAAGCCCACCGCCTGATGACTCCGGTGATGTGCAATCTTACCTCTGAGTGTTTCGCCCTTTTTCATGATTTTTAGCATGTTATGATCATTGAGCGAGATGCCAGCGTACTGAATCCAACTAGTATTGAAATTTTTAACAGTTAGTGCGGTGAATTAACCTGACAATGGCTTGATTCGATCATTCCACGTGCTGGCAATTCCCTATGATCTATTACCATGTCAAGACTGTATATCGTTGGCTTGTGTTCCTCTGTATCAATTGTGTCACTATACTTCTTGAATAATACAACACTGCTGTGTTATGATTTAATAACGATGCTGCCAAGAATAGATGGTTTCTGACATTGACAAATTCGCCAGATAAGTTTGCAAATTTGCAATCAAACACTTCCAAATAACCTGAGCAATCCTCATCACGACCGACCAGCTATAAGCATAGCGAGCAGAACTACAAATTTATAGAAAAGTGATATTAGCTCAACTAGCTAGTGAATCGGCACATTTTTCTCTGTTCCTGATATCCATACAAGTCCTGAATTACATATAAATTCACCTCAATCTCCACAGATCTATATACCTTGTTCTAGCTAGCTAGACCTGTACCTGCATGGCTGCATATACATCATAAGGAGTACTAGGTTGCATAGTGTTTATTCACTCAAACATTCTCTTTCAGCTCCACCATGGACTTGCCCTCCCCCTCCTCTGTCTTGTGGTGTTGCACCGGCTTGAATTTGTATTGCCTGGCGCATATCAGGTAGTACACGAGGTTCATGACCTGTAGCACTGTCACGACCCAGTAGAAGTAGTCCAGCTTGCCATGGTTGATGTTGTCTGGCAACCAGTTGGACCCGTCGGGGCCGGCGCTCCACTGGTGTACCACCGTGATGAGCAGCGTGCTCACGTAGCTCCCCAGCGAGATGGACAGCCAGAAGAGCGCCGTCGCCATGCTGCGCATGCTCTCTGGCGCCTGGTCGTACATGAACTCAAGGTGCCCCACCGATGTGAATGCCTCTGCTATCCCGTGCAGGGCGTACTGTGGCACCAGCCAGTACGCTGACAACGGGGCCGTCCCTGCGTCCGTGGTTCCCCCAGCCGCCGCAGCCTCCCTGCGGTGACGCTCGACGAAGCCAGCGACCAGAGAGGCCGCCACAGATATGGTGAACCCAACTCCCATGCGGTGGAGAAAGGAGATTCCACGGTCTAGCCCCGTGTAGCGGCGGGCCAGCGGGACGAGCGCACGGTCGTAGATGAAGAGGGTAACGAGCATGGGCAGCAAGGTGAAGACAGTCATCGACCCCGCAGGGATCTGGAAGGATGACAGGTGCGGCGCGATATGGCGGTCCATGGTGCTGGCTTGCTGCAAGGAGAAGGTGCCCTGTTGCGATGATGCAGTGATCACCAGGATGCCCGCTGCCCAGATCGGTCCCATCCGGACTACCGATTTGAGCTCTTCCACTCGGTGCACCGTGCTCAGCCGCCACAGGTTAGGGACGGAGGTCGGTGGTTGCTTGCCGGAAGAGCCGTCCGTCGTGAGCAGATCGCCGTCGGTGACGATGGCAGCATGGTCGAAGAAGCTGGCAGACAGAGTCAAGAAACAGATTGATTAGTCTCAAGAATTCCATTGTGACCAAGGAGCCTGCGTTTCATGAGAGGAAAAGCCAAAAGAGAAGCATTGGCAGGAAAGCTGCCAAGGTTGCCTCCTGTCTACCGGCCATTGCTGCTCTCTGATCAATGGCGGTTGAAGGTTAGAGACACCGCTACCGACCACCTTCTGCTAGAAGGAGAAATCGAACTGTTGTATGGAAAGGTTGTGTTGAGAATTAGCACACTTCTGGTGATAGAAGTTTCACTTGAAACCCGAACAGGCTGGAAGCCTGAAATCGTAGTTGAATTTTTTTTTCCAACCAGGCTTTCACCCCTTTCCATTTATATAAATGGAAATAACCAAGTTCATTGTCAGTTATTACAAGCTAAGAAAGAAAGGGGGGCTCACATGAAACCTCCCAGTTTGGATGTTCCAAAGTCGCTGTGGAAGTTCCATTCTGAAGATATGCTCAAATTGCAATTTCAGATTTTTCCAAATTGCAGGTAGGAAGTTTGAAGCCTGATTTAGAAGTATTCACATGTCTGGATATAAAGAGAGGACGACTTCCTTTTTATCCGAACTGAAAGTGTTCCAAATGCAAATTAGAAGTTGCAGGCATGATTTGAACTAAAAAAACGTTGATTTAATATTTGACCGCCCAGCTTGGGAATTGCCAGTCAAAAGAAGTTTGCTAATTCTGGCCTGGAGCGGCTCCTTCATCTCCTGATCATGAGAAGAACGGTGCCCTATCTCACTTGCTGTTCATCTTTTTTTTGCGGCTTCGCATCATTGGAAATGAATCTATTTCTGGGGACGGCAAAGCTTCGAATTTTTACAGCCTTTGTTCGGATTTTTGGTATCTATAGGTGAACTGTTTTTTTTTTGGGTGATCCTGGATATTTTGTCCTACTAATCAGCTGAAAGAAAAGCAAAGACGTGTACCCTTGTTAGTAGTGAGGTCTATGTGTTGGAGTATTTCATTGCAATTATTATGTAAAAAAGGAGAAGTTTATTGACAGGGAACATTCACATAGGGTGGACAAGGAGTCATTAGTTATCTGCTTATCCTGATAACTTGTTAGGACGCAAAAAATGGCAAACGTCGTAAAAGTCACCAAAAAGCTTTCTGATCAGGTGTGTGTGATGACTAAGCTGCGATGCCGACCCAAAGTAGTAATTGTGGATTTTGGAACAAACGTAGAGTAACAGGAATCGATCACGGCTTGTTTTAAGCTGGAAGTAGAAGCTGAACTCAAAACTGGAACTGCGCCAGAATATCCAGCTGCAGCTCAGCTCACCACCAAGCGGTGCAGCTCGGGAGCAGTTCCATTTTTGGCATCATTTTGCTGAGATCGCCTTCTGATCTCCTACGTCCACTTGTTCATAAATGACCTTTTGGCCCCTCTCAATCCGCAACCACAGATATGCTTCCACTAAACAATTTTTTTGTGGATTCAAGAACTCCTAGAAAAGAAATGAAAAAAAAAGAAGAAAGAGAAAGATGGCACCTTTATACATACCTGAGCTGGTTGGTGTGCACGAGCTTGCCGTACATGGAGATGGGCGCGTCCAGCTCGTCGTTCTCATACAGCTCGCCCGCCCTGCAGTCCACCCGCCGCTTCCTGACGGCGGCCACGACCACCTGCGCGAGCCGCGTGAACGGGGACCCCACGGGCTGCAGCCGGCGGTACATGGGGTACCCGCCGACGAACGCGGCGAGGGAGACGCCCATGCACGCCGCCGGCACGCCGAGGCCCCAGCCCCAGCCCACGTTGTCCTGCACGTACACCACCGCCGTCACCGCCACCAGCATGGACGCGCCGTTGCAGAAGTAGTACCAGTTGAAGAACCCCCAGGTGCGCGCCCGCTCCGCCGCCTGCGCCTCGTCGAACTGGTCCGCCCCGAACGCCACGATGCAGGGCCGGTACCCGCCGGCGCCCAGCGCGTTCAGGAACAGCGACACGTACAGCACCGCCAGCTGCCACGGCAGCGCCTGCTCGCATGTGCCGCCGCCGGCGACGGCGGTGTCGCACGGCGCCGGTCGGAACTGCGGGAGCGCCGCCGACACCGTCAGCAGCGCCATCCCCTGCCGCACGCGTCACACAGTTCGACGATCAGCTCTCTCTCTATAATATGGTCCAAAGAAGTGTATGCGTGTCAGTGTCTACGTACGACTTGGTAGACGAGCGACGCGCCGGCGATGGTCCAGAAGCGGCCGACGACGGCGTCGGCAAGGTAGGCGCCGATGAGCGGGGTCATGGCGGAGGTCCCGCCGAAGTTAGTGAGGGTGGTGGCGGCCTTGGTGAGTGGCATGTGCATCTGCTGGGTCAGGTAGATCAGCATGTTCGTCGAGAACCCCACCACGGCGAGCTTCTCCGCCACCTCGTTGGCTGCCGCACGCGCGAGAGATTGAGATCATTGCATGGTTAAGCTTATTATGCGACTCGGATCTGTAATTTGCAGGAGATTCATTAGCTTACCAAAGATGAAAGGCATTGTTCTTAGGCCGCCCTTCTTCTTGCTCATTGTCCCATCCATGGCCGCCGCCTCAGCCTCCATTCTCGATCTGCTCTCGTGGTGGCGATGGACTGATGGTGACGACGCACGTGCTGTCGCTGCTTGCTGCTCCCTGTATCGTGAGTTCGTGATAGGAGCGGTAGGCTTCACATATTTATAGATAAGCTAGCTGCCACTGCCACTGCCAGCGCGCTCGTCGACAATGCAGAAAAGCTTCAAGGCTAATTTACAAGGAAAAGGAATAGTCCGAGGTCGATTGCATTATTTTTGTGATATTTTGCTCCACGAGAATAAACGTACGGGTACTTCTGACCCTGGCCAAAATGCCGTTCCGAATCTCCTTTCCGCCTGTTCCCTTTTCACATTTCCGGAAGAGGAACACGGATAGTTCCCGTGTCTGTCACAAACTCACTCTGAGACCTTAGCAATTTCCCATGCAAGATGGTTATTGCAAGGAGACCAGAACACTTCTTATTTCCACAAAATTTCTAATGGTTGTAGAAGGAAAAAACAATGTACAATCCCTAGATAATGGTGAAGAAGTTTTACTGTTGAAGAAGTGAAAAATCCTTCCTGATCAAATTCCTACATAATTCTATCAAGTGTGCTTGGACATTGTGAAAGATGACATTATGGAACTTTCCTATAAATATCATGAGGGAAATTTGGATGTTCAACGTTTGAATTATGGCACTATTACTATCTTGCCTAAAATGTCTGATGCTAACAAAATTCAACAGTTCAGACCCCATATGTTTGTTGAGATGCATCTACAAGTTGTAACTGAAACCTTTACTTTAAGGTTGGAGCCTTATGGAGATTAGTTGATTAGTATCTAGCAGAATGCCTTTATTAAGAATAGAAATATCATGGATGGTGTTTTATCATGCATGAGATTATGCATCATGCGACATGTTAAGAAACAAGTAGGCATTATTTTGAAACTTGATTTCAAGAAGGCATACAATAAACTAAACTCAGATGTTCCATTGAATTGTTTTCATATTAGAGATTTTGATGAAAGTTGTTATTCTTGGATTAAACAAATCTTGCACAAGGGACTGTGAGTGTGAAATTGAATGATGTGATTGGTCCTTATTTTCAAAGTGCAAAAGGTGTTCGACAAGGTGATCCCTTATCTCCTTTTTGTTTAACATGGAGGCATAAGTACTTGCTAAAAATGGTGCTGCAAGCTTAGTGTAATGGATTCTTAACTGGGTTAGCACCAGATCTTATTGACAACAGGGTGGTAATATTGCAGTATGTTGATGATATCGTGTTGTGCAATTCACATGGCCCTGATAAGTTGTTAACCTAGAGATGTTGCTTTATATGTTTGAGATGATGTCTAGACTAAATATTAATTTTCTGAAAAGTGAGTTCTTTGTGATTGTTGGGGATAATAATGTGGTTGATTTCTATCCTGATTTATTTAATTGTGAAGTTAGAATATTTCCTATGAAGTATTTGGGTGTGCCAGTAACCTTTTCAAATCTCAAGAATATTGGTTGCGATTTTTTGGAAGCAAAGTTCCTGAAAAAATTAGATGCATGGATCTATGATTATGCCACTTCTTGTGGTAGATTAAATTTATTCGATTCTTATCTTTCTGGTATTCCTTATCATTACATGTGCATGCTTCTCTTGAGTTTGAACTTCATTGAGAAATTGAATAAACATAGAAGGAGATTTTTCTAGGCTGGTAAAAGAAGAAAAAGAAATACTATATGGTTAAGTGGTCTAGGGTGTGTAGGTCTAAGAGTGAATGGGGCCTTGGAGTAAAATATTTGAGGGAGCAAACTATGGACTTTACTTTGTAAGTGGTGGTGCAAATTGGAAACTCAAAAGAGTATGTGGCAATACGTTTTAAAAGCAAAATATTTGAGGAATAAGTCTGTGGCCTCGGTAAAAGCCAAAGTTTATAACTCTCCTAGCTGGAAAGCTTTATTACAAGTGAATGACTCATTTCCAAGGTAGGTCTCTTGTGTTGAATAAAGGAAATCTTGTGAGGTTTTGGCTTGATCCTTGGATGGACAATATTTCTCTATGTAATATATATCCCTTGTTATTTGACATTTGTCAGGCACAAGATTGGATGTTTGACAAATGAAAGCTATGTGGTTTGAATATACCTTTTCGTAGGAGAATAATGCCGGCTGGCTTGGCGACTCAACGAAAAAATATTAAAATGGCATTTTTTCTACTAAATCCCTTTATGAGTTCTAGTATAACTGATGGTGTGGTTTCGAAGCTAAATGCCAACAAGTTTTTTCTAGTAAATCCCTTTATGAGCTTTTGGAAAGAAACCTTTCTGGATCGAACAACAAGTGGATTTGGAACTCTAAAATTCCTCTAAAAATCAAGATCTTCTTATGGAAGTTGTTCCAATACAGGTAAAATCCATTTTGGCCGATCCACATCACACAACTTACTTCTTATGTAACACCCCGGGCAGCTTAATAGGATCTCTAGACTGGCCCCATAGACCAACACTTGTTTTTTCAACGCACTTTGTCTTCACTCGTGCGCAATCGGGAACAACTTTTTCTGGTTGGTCATCCATCCTCAAATTGCTCCATGCCAAGCAGGCTTAACCTGGAGGTTCTTTTTGGGTGAGCTTCCAAAAAATAAGTTGCAACTTGTTGATATGAGTATATTTTCAATCCTATTAAGCCATATGCCTGGATCTCATATACACCCACCCTTAGAAGATCGATGGCCTCATTGATCAAGCACAAGCCAGGAACGTCCCCTCTTGGCACACATCTGTGTGTTAGTGTCGGCACATGTGCCACGCAGCGTCCACTCTGGGCCACACACGCCATGCTCCACATGTCCTCCCACTGACTCACACACGCCCGTGTAACCGCGAGGATCGGATCTGTTCAAGGGCAAGAGTGTGGTTTGCAAGAACATGTGATGGTGTATACGATGGTTTAGGTGCATTTTCAATAATGCCCATGGATTAATATAGATAGAGACTCAAAGATGGGATCCTGACTCAAAGATCAAATGGAATTGATGCGTGATGAGTGCAAATATTATGCATATTTAAGCATACAAATTATTCATATTGTCACACATCACATGCTATATCTAGCTACAATTATGCCCATTATGGATGATTACTAGTTCTCATTTATTTTCATATGGACTTTGCACAACTAGTAGTTTTAGTAGGATTTTATTACTTTTTCCTTACCTTTGAATTGTGTGTAGGTGCTATGGACAATCATGGATAAAAGGAGCCAAGAGGATTTAATATGGAGAAGTTACATGTGTCAAACTTAGCCATATGAGATGTGGAAAACTCAAATTTTTACATCATCTCATATTGTTGATCCAAGACCATGGTGTTATATCCCTCGTCCATACAAATCCAACGATCCATAGAACACCTCAATCGGAGTTCGTATGAAGAAATGACGACTAAAACACCGTAGAGTACAGATGGTTTAACGACCTATCGTACGGATAGAGCCCGCCCGTACCGTACGTTCATACTGACCTCTGTCGACTTTGTTTTGTCAAACGGAACAATATTTGTGAAGGCCCGATGGGAATATTCGGCCCATATCTCTGTCGATTCACAAACCCGACTTCCAGAATGTCTATTTAAAGAGGGGAACCCTAGCCGCCAGCAGATCAATCCATCCACGACTTTGGGGCGGAGCCCTGCTGCTCCGCCACCTCCATAGCCACCACCGTGCATGACCATCAAGTAATCAAGCAATCCAAGCAAGAAGAGGAGGAGAAACATGACATCACCATCAAGGCATCCACATATCTCCTCCAACACCATCACCATCAAGACATCCAAGCAAGAAGAGGAGGAAAAAAGAGGAAATCACCATCACCACCACCACGCATCAGGAGCCGTCTTCATCACTATCTCCATCTCCATCAACGAATCCATATCCCTCTCTTGTGTTTAGTAATTGTAAGATTATACATGGTTGTGACTTCATTAATATATTCATATATGTTTTGTTGTTCATCCATGTGTTAGTGATTGATTAGGTTCTAGGTTGAGTTTCATCTAGTGCACTAATTTAGAATGTGTTTGTCATCCAGGCATTCAAGTACATGAGTTACGAAGATGAGATCACGAGATCCCTTGGTCCGGAAGTGTATGTTTGCCTTGCGAGTGACACACGATAATTATGCATAGTACACATAGTGTGACAGCCCGGTAATCAAGTGGGGAATGTTTATTTGTCCAAGGAATCTCTTATAGACAATGGATTGCACATATATTCTCTCATCTAGTACTAGTGAGAACGAAACCTAGAAACCATCTCTCATTCCATTCAATCCTACAACTACAACCCCTTTAGTTTAGTTCTTGTTCTAGTTTACTTTTGGTACTTTATTTACTTTGTTGTTCTTATTCACAACTGCTTTATTAAACTCTCTGTTGATTGCTATAGTTCTGTAGTAACCGATAGAGTAGGCTATTTTCAAACCACGGTTTGGGTGTGAACGTGGTTGCATTGACAACACAGTTGCGGGGTTATGTGGTTTCCATCCTGAAAACTCCTTTGGGATCTATATTATAATATTTTTTTTTGCTACAAGTACTTCAATAACCCTATTATTGGACGAAAGAACCTAGTCATCGATGGGTTCTAGGCTTTTAAACACACGTTTTTGAGTTGATGAGTAGATTGGGTAGAGAGGTACCATGACTTGAGTTGGTCTCTAATGATTTGGAAATTATAAGAAGGTAGTGGCTCAGAAATGATCTTGATAAGCAGATATATGGTCAAGTTAAAGGCTAGAGGTTAATATTTTCTTGGGAAATAAGGTAGATGGGTTTCTTGATCAAAGGCTGATATAAGTGATGTAAGCGTACATCACAAAGAAGGGGATGAGATAGGTACATTGCTTTAGGATCAAGAGTAAGGGTCTTAGATAGAGTTCCAAAAGGTGAAATTGATAACAAGGAGGAATATTTTCTCCTTACTATGGTTTTGATGTTTTTCTCCCAAGAATTAGTGAGAGGTAGCATGAAGATCCACTATTATTATCTTGCTTGACAAGGGTTTTGAAAAGGGGGATTTGTTGAGAGATAGATACTAGGATCCATCCATCTTAAAGGGTTGAGAAGAGAGTGGTTTACATTTATCATCTAGAGATTTAGAGGGTGTGTTGTTGGTTTGATTTTGTTACTAGGGTTTGAGTTTCTAGGGTAGCTCGCACAAACATCCAACTAACAAATCCAGACAGATCCTTCTTAGAATAGCATATCGAAGCAATTCATCTTAATCAGCAGATTGAGGCAATTCATACACAAAACCTCTCAAGGGGACTACAAACATACTTAAGCATTACTTAGGGTCAAAGGAAGAGAAGTTTTAAAGGGTTTGGGTTTTGAAGAATATAAGGGCCCTTGGCACTTCTACCAAGAGTGAGAAGTAAGTAGCTTTACAAAAGACTTTAGAAAGACTAGAGCTAAGGATATTTGGAAGTTCTGTCTTGAAAACTTATGGAGATGGTATCATATAGATCTCCTTAGTTTTCTCAATACAGAGAAGGGAAAATGTTTTACTTTTACAAAGTCATCTTGGCTCATGTTTTGAAAAGTCAGAACACTTGAAAATATGTAAAATAAGCCAAGACATTTTATTTTTGATAAATAGCTTTGGTGAACCTTTTTATAAGATAGAGAACTATCTTGATCACCACAAAATCTCAAACAAATGCAAAGAAATCAACAAATAACCACTACACACTAGGTGATACATCGGAAACGTATCTATAATTTTTGATGCTCCATGCTTGTTTAGTATCTACTTTGATTTGCTTTGTCTACACTTTGAGGTGTTTTTATATCTTTTCTGGAACTAACATATTAACAAGTTGTCACAGTGCCAGTTGCATGTTTTCTTCTATTTTTGGTTCCAGAAAGGCAGAAAATCAATATTCTCGGAATTGGACGGGACAAAAGCCAAAGTCAATAACTTTCTGTGGGGAACAAGAATCCAGAAGACGAGACAAAGACGCAAGCCAGGGCGGCCAGACCCCCCTAGGGGTGGGTGGGCCCTGCCCCGTGCCTCGGTAGGGTGTGACCCCCCTGGCCGCCTCCTAGCCTCGCCTCTTCGCCTATAAGAAGCCCCCGACGCAGAAACCCTAAGTATCCGACCAATATTCCACGAAACCTTCTTTAGCCACCGCCACCGTCGTCCCTAGATCGGCGGGATCTGAAGTTCTTGACGGCACCCTGCCCGAGGGGAGATCATCCCGGAGGCCTTCTCTCCGGTATGATGCGTGAGTAGTTCCACCTTGGACTATGGGTCCATGTAGTAGCTAGATTGTTGTATCTCCTCCTTTTTTCTTTCATGTATAGATCTTGTGAGCTTCGTTCATGATCAAGATCTAATCTATTTGAAATCATGCATGTTGTGTTTGCGGGGATCCGATGGATATTGAGATTATTATGTTGGTTTGATTAATGGTTTTGTCTTTATGATTCTATCATGTCTATGTTGTTTGTGATCTTGCATGCTCTCCGTTGTTAGTAGCTATCTTAGCCTAGTAGTTGCTAGTGACTCCAAGAGGGGGTATTTATGCTCGATAGTGAGTTCATGCCTCTAGTTTCCAAGGGGAGTGACAGAAATCTCTTCGGTTGTAGATGTGTTGTTGCTACTAGGGAGAAAACAATGGTCTCTTGTTCATAGAACATGTGGACTGTTTACCTTACACACTTTGCTTAAAGCAGTTGTCTGTTGCTTGCAACTTAATACTGGAGGGGGTTCGTATGATAACCTAAAGGTGGACTTCTAGTCATAGATGCAGTTGGCTGACGGTCTATGTATATTGTTGTATTGTCCAATAAACCTCATAGGATCTTTCTGACTAGTAATTGCATTGTTATGCCTTGCTCAGTTCTTGTCAATTGCCATGCTGTAATGAGTTTATCCTTCATGCCATGTTGTTTATCTAAGGAGAGCACCTCTAGTGAACTATGGACCCCGGTCCAATATTTACCATTGATACATCTTCCACCATTACTTGTTTACTTGCTGCAAACCACTATTACCTTCCACACCGTATGTTTAATCCTTTGTTACAGCAAACCGGTGAGCTTGACAACCTCACTGTCTAGTTGGGGCAAAGTCTTGAGTTTGTGTTGTGCAGGTCTCCGCGTTGATTGCAACACCTGTGTGACGTTTCCTTCCTCCTACTGGTTTGATAACCTTGGTTTCTTAATGAGGGAAAACTGCTGCTGTGCTGCTTCACACCTTCCTCTTGGGGTTCCCAACGAAGTGCTAACCAGCACCATCAAGCTATTTTCTGGCGCCATTGTCGGGGAGGCTAAGGACGTCTTAACTAGGGGAGTCTTTCACTTCCTTTCTCTTTACTTTGTTTTTAGTTTGCTTTGTTTCTTTTGCTTGGTTGTGTTTGCCTCTTTTCAAAAAACCCGAAAAATTAGTCTAGTTTGGTTTGCTTGCTTTATTCAAAAACACAAAAAAAATTAGTTCCTACTCTAGTTGGTGGTCTATTGTTGCCTTGATTGGTCATGCTTTCTATCAATGGATGGTTTCTTTGAAACTAGTTCTTATTGGCAAGGTGGGTTCACGGAAGAACAAAAGTATTATTATAAGGAACACCGTTTGTCACAAAAAGGGAAACACTTATGGGAACAAATTGGTAAGTTGAATACTATTGCTAGAGACATGTGCTCTACTTATAATGTTACTAAATGCTTTGATAAGTCCTGCTGTTGTAGGAGGTATAAACACATGCCTTTTCAATGTGAGTATAATGATAATGTTACCATATCTTCTTATGTTAAGGGAAATTATGACTTTGATGATGTGGCAAATTGAGGAATTTATTGCCTTTAAGGGTGCATTTGAACTTGTCAGTTTGCTTGAAAATACTAATGATGCACCTATTGAATCTGAGGTTTTTGAGATACGTCAATTTTTCTTTGATAATTACAAGGAAGAAAATAGATATATTCTTGAATATTTTAATAGGCCTTTTCTACAAATGGAAGAGACTAATGCCTTGCAGGAGCCTATGGAAGAAGAAATTGTTGAAACTTGAAGCTCATTAGATGAAAAGGAGGGGGAGAGTGATGAACAAAAGGAGGAAGAATGGATTATTTACCCATGCCTACCTTCTAATGAGACTAACTCTTTATCCCTTACATTATTTGATTGTACCCATGCTTACTAAAGGAGGATGAATGTTATGTTCCTGTGGATCCTTTTGAAATATCTACTTTGGATAAAACCTGTGGAGGTTTTAATCCCACTGTTTTTGAGCTTGATAGAAATTATGTGTTTGTAGATCATGAAAAGCATGCTTTATGTGATATCTATATTGTTGATTTTATTCATGATTCTACTGAAAATTATTATGAGAGAGGAAAGTATGGTTGTAGAAGTTTTCATGGTACTGAAACACCTCTCTATGTGCTGAAAGTTTTGAAGTTGCTCTTGTTTCATCTTCCTATGACTGTCACCTTGTTATTTGTGAATTTATTTCATACAAGATTCCTATGCATAGGAAGTGGGTTAGACTTAAATGTGTTTTGAATTTGCTTCTTGATGCTCCTTTGACTTTAATTTATAATTCTTATGTGAGCATCTTCTCAAGCTATCAAGCCTAACTTAAAGGCGTTAAAGAAAAGTACTTGTTGGGAGATAACCCAAGAGTTTCCTTGAGTCTTGGAAGTTATTACTTCAGTAATGACCTCTCCTTATTCTTTTTGTTTGCTTTTTGTGCCAAGAATGACCTCTAATGAGAGGGAAGTAAGATTTGGGGAGTTGCTGTCCCGAAACAGATTTCTTTCCTCCACAAAAAAAATTCTTGAGGAGTCTCTATAACTCGGATTGAGCAGAAAATTTACGAATAAATCCCCCAGTATGTTATATAACATTCATTAGTTCAAAACTTTTTTATTTGAGCAACATAAGATGTTCGAAAAAATCGGTTTGTACCTGCTGGTCTATTTTGACAGATTTCTGCCATTATTTGCATTTGCTTCTTATTGATTCCTTTTTGAGTTCTCTTTAGGTGAATTGAGCTTTTTGAAGGATTTTCTACAGTAGCTTGTGTTTTCAGTGAAAATCCTTGCTGTTCCAAAGCTTTGACAGAGGTCTAATATCTTTTGAATAAACTAATGTTGCTAATGAAGATTGTGTGAAGTTTTGTAAGGAAAATTTCAGGTGTAGAGAGAGAGAATGATACAATGAGATGAAGAATGGACAAAAGCTCAAGCTTGGGGATGCCACCCCGGTGTCACCCAAAGAAATATCCAAGAGGTACAAGCGTCAAAGCTTGGGGATGCCCAAGTCATCCCCTTCTTCATCAATAAAAAGCTCAGGTATGTCTAGACACTTCGTTTTTATTGTTTCATGCATAGTTGTGTTGTTCTTGGAGCGTCTTAGTTTTAGTTTGTTTTGCTTAGTTTGATTGAATAAAGTAGTTTGGATCCCCGTTCTCGCTGTGTTGTTTGAAATAAGTCAATTGGTGTTGGAAAGGAGTAGGAAGTTCCTGCTTGAAAGTGCAAGTGGGGCTTGCATTGGCTGTGACTTAGACTTCAGCATGACATGCTAGGTGTTGTTTTGACCATATGCTTAGTGATTATTGCTGTAGCATGTTTTTTTCCAAATAATTGGTATTGCTTAGTGTGCCTTGAATAAATTATGCGTTGTTTTAGCATACAAAAGCATAGTATTGTGGTATTCTCCTTTGATGCTTTGTTTGGGTTGATTTGGCACATGCTCACACCTTGTTATGACTATAACAAGTCACCATAGCCTCTATGATCATTTAGTCCTTGACTTGTAGTACTACTCTTTGCTTTGATTAGTAATGCTTTGTTGCACTGCATGATTATGGCCATTATTGCTCTCTTAGTTGGTTGCTCCTAGTCTTTTGCTAGCCTACACTTGTATGAGTAAGCTCTACTCATGCTTCTAACTCCCAAGAAACCAAGTTTTTCCAAAGTGTCCACTATAAACTCCTATGCATGGTGTGTTACACCATTCCAAGTATATTCTTGTTTTCAGCTATCTTCCAATTAAAAACTATTTTGTTATGTGAAAACTTAGTTATTAAAGCCCTCACAAACTTGATGGCACACTTTATATTCTTTGCCCCTAATAAATTGAACCATTGTGTCTTCTATGTTGTATATGCTTGCACTTATACGTTGGAATTAGCAGAACCGTGCTGTGACGGGGAACGTTTTCAACATTGCACTTGTACTTTGTACTCAGTTGATATCATGCTCTTTTGTCTATGGATATCACCGGTGTGAAATAAAGAGGGAACTTGTAAGTCCATGGAGTTTGTATTTTGTGTTAGATAAACGCCTGGGACGCTAGCCTAAGCCATGCCTAATTATGGTGGAAACTTGCAGCATCACCATAGTGAGCTATCTATGAAGCATCCTCAATAAAAAGCTATGCATATGGTAAATAAAAAGATAGTTGAGATGCTCATTGTCTGCTTGCCTTGTCATTTTGGTTATGGGATAGCTCCTGTACCATGTGCAAGGGGTACCTTATTGGCGGTTCTCTATGATATACAAATACTTACAATGACAAGAACTTGCAGGTGACTGAAGTTGAGTAGCATGAGGTGTGGCCCTCGTATTCAAGGGACTTGAGATTGCCAACTTATACTTTGTCAAGCATATACTCCATCTTTGTTCACTTTAACCTTAATCACTTCAATATGCTTATGATAGGGGCAATGAGGGCTGAAAGCTAACAAGTACCATAATTTTTGGAAGCTCTTTTTGAAACTTGAAATCCCTGATTCCTTTAAAAAAGGCCTTTCTTCCACCTTTATTTGAGTCGCCACCTTCTACCTTTAGGCAACATTAAGAGAGCATAGTTGTCATTCTATGTGCAGTGTTCCAAAGCTTATTGATTGATGCATATTGTGATATTACTTGTTCTTGTGCTACTTGTTTCTAGTCACCCTTGTGAACTTTGAAGGTGTCCTATGCATCTATTTGCTACTCTATGATGGACAAGCTGATTGCCACTATGCCATGTTTTCTGTATGTGAAACAAACAAACATTCTTCAATGCATGTTATTCATGATCTTTGTTTGTAGCCTTTCATGTTGCATGCATAGTTACTATGTCCTATTGTTAGAACTCTATCTTTCATGCACATGTTTAGAGTTTTTTGATCCCAGCTTTCAATGCTTGCAAATGGTTTGATCTTGGTTTTGATGGTGCATGTCACCTTAAAAATTATTCTTTTTATCACTTACCTACTCGAGGACAAGCAAGAGTTAAGCTTGGGGATGCTTGATATGTTAGAAACTTATCTATAATTTTTTATACTCCATGCTTGTTTAGTATCTACTTTGCTTTCCTTTGTCTACACTTTGAGGTGTTTTTATATCTTTTCAGGAACTAACCTATTAATAAGTTGCCACAGTGCTAGTTGCCTATTTTCTTCTGTTTTTGGTTCCAAAAAGGCAGAAAATCAATATTCTCGGAATTGTACCGGACAAAAGCTAAAGTCAATAACTTTCCGTGGGAAACAAGAATCCAGAAGACAAGACGAAGACGCAAGCCAGGGCGGCCCGACCCCCCCCCCCCCCCCTAGGCACGGGTGGGCCCTGACCCACGCCTGGGTAGGGTGTGCCCCCCCTGGCCACCTCCCAGCCTCGCATCTTTTCCTATAAGAAGCCCCCGATGCAGAAACCCTAAGTACCCGATCAATAATCCACGAAACCTTTTGTAGTCGCCGCCACCGTTTTCCCTACATCGGGGGGATCTGAAGTCATTCCCGGCACCCTGCCGGAGGGGATATCATCCCGTAGGCCTTCTCTCCGGTATGATGCGTGAGTAGTTCCACCTTGGACTATGGGTCCATGTAGTAGCTAGATGGTTGTATCTCCTCCTTTGTGCTTTCATGTATAGATCTTGTGAGATCCGTTCATGATCAAGATCTAATCTATTTGCAATCATGCATGTTGTGTTTGCGGGGATCCGATGGATATTAAGATTATTATGTTGGTTTGATTAACGGTTTTGTCTTTATGATTCTATCATGTCTATATTGTTTGTGATCTTGCATGCTCTCCGTTGTTAGTAGCTATCTTGGCCAAGTAGTTGCTAGTGACTCCAAGAGGGGGTATTTATGCTTGATAGTGGGTTCATGCCTCTAGTTTCCAAGGGAAGTGAAACAAATCTCTTCGGTTATAGATGTGTTGTTACTACTAGGGAGAAAACAACGGTCTCTTATTCATGGAACATGTGGACTGTTTACCTTACACACTTTGCTTAAAGCAGTTGTCTGTTGCTTGCAACTTAATACTGGAGGGGGTTCAGATGATAACCTGAAGGTGGACTACTAGTCATAGATGCAGTTGGATGACGGTCTATGTATCTTGTTGTATTTCCCAATCGAATAGCATAGGATCTTTCTGACTAGTATTGCATTGTTATGCTTTGCTCAGTTCCTGTCAATTGCCCTGCTGTAATTTGTTTACCCTTTATGCCATGTTGTTTATCTAAGGAGAGCACCTCTAGTGAACTATGGACCCCGGTCCAATCTTTACCATTGATACATCTTCCACCGTTACTTGTTTACTTACTACAAACCAACATTACCTTTCACACCGTACGTTTAATCCTTTGTTACAGCAAACCGGTGAGCTTGACAACCTCACTGTTAGTTGGGGCAAAGTCTTGAGTTTGTGTTGTGCAGGTCTCCGCGTTGCTTGCAACACCTGTGTGATGTTTCCTTCCTCCTACTGGTTCGATAACCTTGGTTTCTTACTGAGAGAAAACTGTTGTTGTTCTGCTTCACACCTTCCTCTTGGGGTTCCCAACGAAGTGCTAACCAGCACCATCACTAGGCAAGAAAAATATTGTGTTCCCCCTAATTTTTTGTACTTTGGACACATAACCAGGGTTACTGAAAGTGGGGTGCTACGTCTTAGTCGACCCAAACATTGCTCTTATTGCTACCAATTACAGACATCATTAGGAAGACTCAAAGTCAGCTAATCTATAACTTAGATCATGCAATCACCTTGTCTAATGAGTTTGTTGTTCTAGCCGAGTATGACATCCTACTCTTGCCGACTAGACCTTGGATCAATCCGAAAAGCACAGTTCTTTAATGTAACCAATGCAAGCCGACTAGCACCTCATGTACATGCACATGCCATCATTCGCCATACATATTAGTCTCGGCGGTGTGTGCATAACACAACCTCAAACGAATAGGACTGGAACTTGCATGAACTAAGTCAAGTACAAGGTTCTGCAGTCAAATCTATTCGATGACAAGTACATTACAATTCATACAAAGACACATCATGAATACAAGTCGGCTAGTGATGCCTCTAGGACACCTACCCTAACATCATATGTTCTATTTTTCGAGAACCCAAGTTATCATACTCTATTAAGTGCCTCATAGAAATATTTTTCTAAAATACTCCAAATTTTCACACATGGAACAAACTACATTATATTGGTAATGTCAGGTTTTGGATTTTTAAACCATTTTGTATTATATATGACTTAAATGAACTTCTATTTGTTCATCAGATATAATTTGATTCTAGACTTCATGTATCTAAATTATCTGTAAATTACTCCAATAAGTTTTCATATTCTATCCAAAAATGTATATGGAAATTCCAAAATTTTCTTGGGAAAAACTCTGTGTTATAATGCACCCCGTTGTTGTTATTTTAGTCTAAATGTGATCTGAAAATATTTAGATTGGCATGGCTTCATTTATGATCTCAAAAGAATGTGTTTAAAATTTATACAGTTCAAAAAATAGTTGGTTTTATATTGCTTTGTATCAAGTGCATCATCACTAGGAAACATCATTCTGTGCCTGCTAAACTAATAAGTTTGTACTACACAAAATATTTTATTCACACAATGTACTTGATATTTTGACTATAACTCTTTTACACTGTAATGCATAAATACACATTTATTTTCCATCTTTTTTGTGAAATAATTTGTATTTTGTATTTTCTGAAGTAAAATGTCATGGTGCCTTGCGTATTACCTTCAAGAAATATTTATCCAAAATGCTTCAAAAAAAATCGCTAGAACATACTACACTAGAATGTTGATATCAAATTTTGGCGGTCCTAAAACTGTTTTTATTATATCAGAATTAAAATGGATTTCTAGTTATTTAATTATTAAATGTAATTCAATTTTGAAATACATGTACTAAAAAGGGGGTACAGATGTAAAAAATAATAATATTTAATTAAGTACTTCTATAATGTTTTAGTTCCTATCTAGAAAATAAAGTGAAAAGTCAAAAGCTTGCTTGGAAAAATTCCAAGTTATATACATGCTCCCTACTGGCCTTTGTTTTTCCCCGAGTGTCCATTTTTTTCACATACATATTTTTCTCAAGAAAAAAGTATACAAATCGCCCTCAAATCTACCTCATTTGACATATTTCACCCTGAACTTTAAATTTGCATTTGGTTCACCCTCAAATACACAAAACCGGTTTAACCACCCCCTGAGTGTTTTTTAGACAGATTTGAGGTGGTTTTGTCCCCACTGATGCGCTAACTGAATTATTCTTTTTTTTCTTAATGTTGAGTAGGCAAAATACATGGGACCCACTTGTCATTGTTGTCTCTATTTAAAATCCCCAATTCCTCCGTCTGAAGCCACACGACGGCTGGAACCACAAATAGGTCGATTCATCCTCACCCCGTTCCACCGCGTCGCTCCACCCTAGCCCGCTCCTCCTCATGAAGATGATGTCAAACCCTTCCATTCTCTGCGGGGGCAATGACCGAACTCCAAGAAGATGAGACGATGGCGAACCCTTCCCTGCTCCATGGCGAGACGACGGTGAACACTTTCCTATTGATGATGAGTCGCCCGGTGGAGATGACGGCGAACCCTACCTAGCTCCGTGGTGGGCGGTGGCAGCGACCGGTCTCTAGGAAGATAAGGCGGCCAAGGGATCGGGGACGGACAAAATAGATGCATCTCTCATTCATCTCTTGGACCCACCTAGCTCACGTGCTCGGAACGGTTCTGGAACATGATTGGTCCATGTCAACCGCCTCGTCATTAGCATCTACGTGACAAAACTGCCACAAATCTGTCTGAAAACCACTTAAGCCCCGCTTATTTCAGCGTTTCACTTACTGGAAGATCCGTAATTTACGGAGGGTACAAACGATTTAGCCGGACCTTAGAACGTCCGTAAAACTTACGGACTAAAATACAACGAACCAATCAGAGCCTTAGGGGGTTAATAACCCGTTTTTGTGAATTTGAGGGTGACTTCCTCCGTCCTAAAATAAGTGGCTTCGATTTGTTTAACATGTCTAGGTGCATGCGAATTTAGAAAAATCTAAGTCGCTTGTTTTGGACGGAGTACTTTTTTTTTCTCAATGTCGTCTCTGCTTCCATTAAAGAAGTAGAAGCAAACTTCATTGGCGATTGAAGCAGCATACGTGTGTGCTCTTTATTTTAGTTTGGCCCGAAAGGATGTGAGCTCGAGACTTTCGGTGGAAGAAAGTGCCCGTCCATTGCAATCCGAAAGCTGTAGCCAGTCCACGGTCAATCACCGGTGAAAGAAAGCTGTAGCATCAGTCCGCATACTAGCTAGCTTGAGATATACTAGTATGGCGCAGAAACGGGAGGCCGTCCTGTGCGCCTTTTGTGTTGTCGCGACACGCGCGTCGGGCGGTGCCGCGCGAGAATCATGTCGAGTCCGACAGGCAGATCTTGCTAGCTAGGTAGGCGAGTCCGACCGGAGGAGGAGGAAGCGATCGATCGCACGTGTTCTCGGTTTCGGACGGATGCGTTTCGGAAGCTTGCTCTGCTGTACGTATTCTGCTCTCTGCTACACGGAAGGCGGGCGAGCGATCCGGCCGTATCGAGGTGTAAAATGACTGCAAAATCAGATCCTTCGAAGATAGTAGTACAACAAGCCAGTCAGACCAATCTTCTTCTGGCTGTACTGGACAGCTCGTGGTGCGTCCTTGTCTGAGTCATTTTAGTATGACCGGTCGGGTAAAAGAGTCGATCTCATAGAGATCAGGACAGCAGTGTGTAGACGGTAAGGTTGCTCCAGTGCGTTGAGGAGGGGACAATCGAGATGCAACACGTGAACACCAACAATCAGTTTGCCTATCGACATTCTTACCAAAGTTACTCGGAAGACATAAGTTTATCAAGACGAGGGAGAAAACTGGAGCGCAAAAAAGTGAAACAAGGCAACGAGATTAAGGAGGTGAATATAGAAGGTAACCTTTGTTGTAGTTCGTGTAGTAGTAGGTTTAGGATCAAGTACGAGGCTTAGATTTCTAGTTCTAGTCTAATTTCTTATTTTCTCTGTGAACGTGTATAAATGCACTCATAGGGCTACATCTTATAATAACGAAAATCATCAAAAACAATAGAGAGGCAAAACGTACACAGAGACGTGCATGTGACAATCCAAATTGTTTTATTCTGTCGCCGAATTTCAAAGTTTGTCGTTCGAGAGTATCCGTTACATAGTACTTCTTCCGTTTCAAAATATAAGATGTTTTAGGTTTGTGAAAAAAATGAATCTAGACTTGTTTTAATGTATAGATTCATCTCAAAGTCGAATGAATCTACATATTAAAACAAGTTTAGATTTATTTCCTTCACAAATTTAAAACATCTTATATTTTAAAGCGGAGGGAGTACAATCCAATAGGCAGCAGAATCGATGATCCTTCACCAACCATTGCACTGCCGGCCACGGATCATATCATTGAGCGAGCGAGCGAGCTACGACTGCACTAACGTACCTCTCGTGAATGATCGGCTGCTGATGCGTGCTTGGACCAACCAGCCAGCCAGCCATATGCATCCGTAGGTCTCGTGGACTAGCTTCTCCCTTCTCCAGTCGATCCCGTTCTTATCGGTAGGAAAACTGTAGACTGGTAGAGCACGAGCATGCGCAGTGGACAGCAAAGTGAGCAAATGGTAGGTCTGCATCGGCATCCTCCCACGAGACCGACCTACCTACCTAGCTAGCTAGGTACCGCTGGGAAGGGACCAAGCTAGGCAACAGTGTCCGAGAAACGGACATGAGCTAATCAGTTAACCTAGCTTTGGCCATCTCTCCTTTTCGTTTGCATTATTGCAGCTTTACGTACGTACATCTTTTCTTTACTACAGTTGTTTAGGGGACTTGGGGGGCAGGAATTTCGTCATGTCCTATTTCCATGTGGCGATGTTTCGGGCACCGTAGAGTGATAGAGTTTGTGAGTCACCACCCCCGCATCGCCCTCTTCCTGACACGGGAGGAGGGGGGGGGGGGGGGGGGGGGGAGGGCCTTGCTCGGAGCTAGGTCTTGGGGCGTCGGCGCCAGTGGCTGCTCGGACGACGCCACGGCTAGGCCTAGAGGAGATCTACTCCAGCAGGCGGTGCGCATGTTGTACCTGTGGCTGGAGGCGTGAGCTACAAGGCCTACATATAATAAGGTGGCGGCGGCCCCTCTCCCAAAGGGGATGGGGGAACTCTAGTCGGCCTTGCTCGGAGCTAGGTCTTGGGGCGTCGGCGCCAGTGGCTGCTCGGACGACGTCACGGCTAGGCCTAGAGGAGATCTACTCCAGCAGACGGTACGCATGTTGTACCTGTGGCTGGAGGCGTGAGCTACAAGGCCTACATATAATAAGGTGGCGGACTTGATGCTCTTCTTCTTCCATAGCATCTGTTGTTCATGTTGGTCCTCCTTGATTTGGTCCCGGACGAGTTCTGGACATCTCCCAGGGAGATCTTCTTGGATTGGCTCTTGGCGCCCCTTGATCTTTAGATCGGAGGGGTTCCAGTCATACGCATCCATATCATCAGCCCATTCGGCTTTAAAAGTGTGTGGCACAAAACTCTGCTTGAGGTCGACACTATGGGACATGTCTACGTCTAGGTTTCCATGATGTTGACTAAGGTGGAGAATGTTATGTTGGTTGCGATTGGAGTGCGCTAGAAGATTTTGTGGCTCATGTTGAGTTCGAGACTGGTAATGGCGGTGGGTGGTCTTGGTTGTGATGAAGGGAGCCTAGTGTTCAATGACTTGTAGTAACGGCATCAGCAAGTAGGGGCAGAAGCATTGGAGGATTTATTTTCTGGTGGTGCTCATGCAGTACCGAGTCTCGATTTTCAGGGTGAAAACCCAATGTATGACCTTTATTGGTTATACTTGGCAATGGCCTTGTTTAATACATTGTTTTGGGACCTCAGACTTTCTCCAGGGTAAAGACCTACGATCTATAAATCAAGCGACGACGATGTTTGTACATTGTTTCGTTCTTAGCGGCGTGGCTTTTGGAGAACCTCTTTTGCGGTCTGGATGCTTGATACGTCCAATTTGCATCACCATTATATATCATAATTTGCCCCTATTTGTTGATATATTTCTTATTAAGAGGTGATACTTATGTATTTTCATTTGTTTTTGCATGTTGGATGATTCTTGGAGGATGAACTGCCGGAGTCAGAATTCTGATGGAAAGAGCGGTGTTTTGATGCAATTTCGCGAAGGTCATAAAAATACCAGAAAAACTACAGAAAATTACATTTTTCCAGAAGACGAAGGATGCCAGAAGGGGAGGCGGAGTTGGGCCACAGCCCCCCCCCCCCCCCCGAGCGCGGGCCACCCTAGGCCGCGCCTACAGGGGTGTGACCACCCTGGCCCACCTCTGGCTCCGCCCTCTCGCCTATATCTTCTCCTCGAAACCCTAAAGTCGGGGGAGCGACCAAAGAAAGACTCCCCGCCTTTGCGGGGCGGAAAACACCGAGAGAGAAAGAGCTCACCGGCAGACAGATTTCTGCCGGGGAAATTCCTTCCGGAGAGGGGAGATCGTCGCCATCAACACCATCATCAAGCTAGACTTCATTGGGGTCATCATCATCATCATCATCTCCACCATCACCATCATCACCACTCCATCCTGCGGTAACAATTGTGTTGAATCTTGCATAGTTCTTAGGGGGAACTTTTCCGGTGTTGATTACTATTGTAGTTGATGCTTGTGAGTGGAATCATTGAATTATTGTTTACGTTCAGATTGTTATCCATCATCATATCACATCTGATCTTGATCCATATGATGTCTCGTGAGTAGTTCGTTTAGTTCTTGAGGACATGGGAGAATTCATGTTGTTAGTAGTGGAATTGTGTTGAGGTATTATTCAATGATTTAATATTTAAGTTGTGGTGCTATTCTTCTAGTGGTGTCATGTGAACATCGACTACATGATACTTCACTATTTATGGGCCTAGGGAAATACATTGTGTATTTGGCTACTAATTATGGGGTTGCCGGAGTGACAGAAACCGGAACCCCCGTTAGGAAACCTTTGCACAAGGGAGTGTAGGATCTCAGAGTTTAAGGCCGTGGTTAGGTTTTTATCTTAATTGCTTTCTTGTAGTTGCGAATGCTTGCAAGGGTTTAATCACAAGTATGTATTAGTCCAAGTAAGGTCAGTACATTAGCACAAGTTCACCCACACAACACTTATAAAACCAAATAAGATTAATCAGCTATATGAAACGGAAGCACTTGACAGTATTCCCAAGTGTCCTCGAGAACGTTTGGTCCTTATTAGTATTACCACTGGCTTGTCCTTTGCTAAGAAAGGATTGAGCCACTTGCTGCAATTATTTGTCGTCTTTATTACTTACACTTTATATCCTTGCTTTATAAAAAAACTAAAAATCCGTTTGCTAAGTATTTACAGAAAACTCTTGAGCCAGTACCACTAGTCAGCACCTTCTGCTCCTCGTTGGGATCGACACTCCTATTTATCGAAAGTACTACGATATACCCCCTATACTTGTGGGTCATCAAGACTATTTTCTGGCGCCGTTGCCGGGGAGTGAAGCACTATTGAAGAGTGGAACTGGTAAAGGAAACTTCTACTGTGAGTATTGCCTTTTATTTTTGTTTGTTACTTTATTTCCAATATGGATAATCCACTTGGTTTCCTATTTGGGAAAATTACTACCACTGTTAGGGTAGTAGATGAACTACCACCTGTTGAAATAGATCCTTTTAAGATACCTACAAGAATTGTTGATCGTGTTATGGATAATTATTATCTTGGGGATGGAACTGTCCATCCTGGTGATCACTTGTTTTTTATCCATGAATTATGTGGGTTGTTTAAGTGTGCAGGTATCACAACTGAACAGGTGAATAAGAAGTTGCTCTCTATCTCGATTAAAGGAAGAGCTGAAGAATGATATAAGCTGCTGAAAAATGGACAATCCATGGAATGGGAGGAAATAGTACCTCTCTTTTACTCCAAATTCTATCCTCCTAGTGAGACTCATAAGGATAGGAATCAAATATATAACTTTTGACCTCGTGATGGAGAAAGTACAGCCCAAGCTTGGGGGAGATTGGAGTTACTAATGCTTAAATGTCCTATTCATGAACTCCCTAACAATATTATTATCAATAACTTTTATGCAAGACTTTCTCTTCATGATAAAGATTTATTAGATGCTTCTTGTGCTGGATCATTCACACGCATGAAGGAAGAAGCTAAATGGGATCTCCTAGACCGTATTCAAGAGAACACTGAAGCATGGGAGAATGATAAAGGAAGAAAGTCAGGTATAAATTATGATTATGAATGCATTAAATCTTTTATGAGAACTAATGACTTTTATGATATTAGTATTGAGTATGGTCTTGATTCTCAAAGTATTGCCAATTGTTTTAAGGCCTTTGCCTATTATATTGAGATTCTTAAAAAGAAGTGGGACAAGTAACATGCACCTTATAAAGATGTTGTTAATCATGTTCCTGCTAGAAGCACTAAAGTTTGTACTATTGATCATATTTTTCCTAAACCTTATGTTGAGAAAACACCTTTCCCAGCTAAGGTAAAGGAGCATTCCATGATAATTAGTGCGGTTAGCAAAAGTACAAATAAAACTGTGGAACCTGATGAGCAAGTAAACATTGAACCTGTGGTGGCCATTATGAAAGATCTTGGCACTAAAAATATAGAGGATGAGCACATTGTGTTCTGTGAAGACGCTTCTAATATTGTCTCGCATCCTAGAAAAGCTAGAAAAAACTAGTGTTCATGTGCTTTCTGTACGAATTGGTGATCATTGCTATTATGGTTTATGCGATATTGGTGCTAGTTCTAGTTTTATTCCTTTTGATCTTTATAGGGAAATTATGCATGAAATTGGTCTTTGTGAATTAGAGGACATTGATGTGGTTATTCACCTTGTTAATAAGGAAACCATTTCTTAGTGGTAAGGTTTGTAAAAGTCTGTGAAAATTGTATGGAGCTAACGTCTGCGCGTGTGCGCCTCCGTGCAACGGTGAGACAGTTATAGGATGGCAACTTTCTCATCTTTTTTTGGAAGAAAAATTTCTGCCAGAGCCCACCACAGAATCTCCCAACTTTCACCTTGACCCGCATTGCCGCGCGAGTGAGTTCAAAACGAAAACCATCTAATGCCGTAAGCTGCTGAGCTTGCTAATTTAGGGCATCTCTAACCGATCCCCAATCGGTTAGATGGGTAAACGGAGAATTAAACTTTAGAGGAGTAAATATACTCCTCTAAAGGAGGTCGGCGCCAAACCGAACCCCTAAACTTTAGAGGAGTAAAACTTTTTTTTGTAGAAATCAAACTATTAATAGCCAAACATTCGGCATAGTTTACATACAATCAAATAAAATGTTTACAAATGAATAAATATTAAGTTTATAAACCAAATAAATTCAAAGCTAAACACATGCAGGATTCAGATTCAACAAATCATCAGAATAGTTCAAACTCAACTAGATAGCATCATGGAGAGCCCAGTGATGCTCAACAAGGTCCTGATGCAGCTGTTTATGCACCTCCTTGTTCTCAATGCGCACATGGGCTTGAAGGACTCTAACAGCTGCAAGACACTTCATCAACGGTCTTGTGCTAAACTCACCGGATGCACTCCTCCGAAGCTTGAACCAATCATCATACTTCTCCACCGCTTTGGCAGTGGTGAGAAAGAGGCTCTCGTGCATACGGAAACTTCGGCGAAATTACTTCTCCGGATAGGTGGCATTGGGGTTGAAATAGTCGCGCATGATCTTGGCATGGCCCTCGGCTCTCTCCCGGTTGATGTATGCGTGGCCGAACTATGATTCTAGCCTCGGCCACCGAACTTCATCGTTCAAAATGATGGCCATGGCCATCTTGACGTCGTCGTCCTCCTCCTCCTCCTCTTCCTCCGACGATGAGTCGTCCAAGATGTACTCCCTCAACCTCTTCATCTACACGACGACGGTGCCGATCAAATTTGGAAACCAAAACAAACAAATTCGGTTAAAAACCTCACATTGCTATTCGGTCGAACACCTCACGGGCGGAGGAGGTGACGAGATTGGCCATACGGTCGTTGGGTAGTCGTCGGATAGGGCAGAGGAGGCATCGAGGGCGACAATGCCTTCCTTCTGTAGTCTTTGTCACGTCCTAACTAAGAAAAGGGACTAAATATGAAAGTTTGTCGTATATTTATGACATGAAAATATCATAAGCATACAAGGCATAAGTAGTAATCATAAAACATACGAGCACAAGGACATGAAGGCTCCATTTATTCATTATTTAGAAGTACAACACACAGATACAAATGCAGCACATAGTCTTATTAGCAGCCTGACCAAAGGTACTATGCATGCATCGACAACACCTTTCTCACTTTATTCATGACCACATTTATTTAGAATAAAGGTAAAACTATTAGACCAACATTGTGGTTTAGGTGCCTAACTATTTTCTACACATCTGTTGCATCCCCATCCAGCTCATGTTGATCACCCTCTGCGCATACCAGAGAAAAGAAGTAGGCAGTGAGTATGTTGACACATACTCAGCAAGGATAAAAGAGTGATTAACATTATAAATAGCAGTCGATGAACTTAAAGTAAATTAGGTGATGAAAAACATATCTCCATGCATATGCCAAAATATTAGTTGACTGGTTAGCGCAAACCTAACATAGTGACCTCTGCAGAGACACGCTAATACCCGCCGTAATCTCTACCAATGTTATACCCCTCTCTGAGAATCATGACATCGAGTCCCCTACTTGTGCGAGGTAAATCCATCTCACACTGATACCGACGTGACCGCGTACCGTTATTTCAGGTATCGACCGTCTCGGGCTAGATATACCATACATCCCATGATTACGGCGGACGATCGAAAATAGTTCACGTATACTCGTCTCGGCCGTTTTATTCATTCATGTATGATATTCATGTTTCATCCAACGTTCATCAACAAACCACCTTTTTTATCACATGTAACGGTTCAAGCACTTAAGAATATTCAAGCATCAAGATTAAATATATTTAGTAATTTATTTAGTTCAGAGAACTGGTATGCACAGCCTTGCCTTTGATTGTTTTGTTCTCCGATCAACTTGACTTTAACCTAATCAGGTTGCACAAATTACATCAGTCTATTTTACTAAAAACAAATCCAATCATTATTGAATACATAGTACCAATAACAGGTGAGACATGACATGATGTGTGAATAGCTAGCTATACTAGTACTACTCTGCCAAGATATATTCATGGGTTGACTACTCATACATGCATGCAAGCAAAAATTGATTTTCTCTGTACACAATCTATGCACACCAAGTGCTACTAGCTGTACTAGTTCACTGTTGCAAGAAAGCATGTACCATTACCAATTAACACCAAGTAGTACTAGTTGCATCGGATGGTTTTTAGCAAGATTTTGTAGTATATATTTGCACCGATTTAATAAATATAATATACGTCATCTCATAGAAATTTCTCTACTCCACATACAAGTTTGTCTAGATAAATAATAAGGATTCTACTCAAATCCATCAGGAACCATCAAATCTATGAGAGAGAACTAGAGCAGCTAGGGAGAAGAACTAGAGTAAGATTATAGCACACATATGAACAAGGCCAAGGCTAGGGCTCTAGAGCGTGGGCATACATGTCCCTGTCTCCAACTTTTCAGGTCTACTAGCTCTAGAAAAGATTTGGGATCGATTTGCACTGTGGAATGATGTAACACCCTCAGAATCGGCCATATGCAAGTTTCAGCGCTTCCCGCCAAACCCACATAGAAACGATTCAAAGGTGCCCACCAAGCACTTGCGTGCGGGTGGAAAACGAAGTAATAACATTACATAACAGTTCTCGATGGGGCCCACAGAACAGATATATCTACAACACGATTCCATGAGTCAAGAATACATATATAATATACAAAGATCCAAATCACCTTGAAAATGATAGAGCGTCCGACTACGGACAAGATGCAAATGGGGCTAAGAGCCCTGAAGAATAACCAATGGCGTCCATAACCCTGCCCAGGCCAAGCCGGAAGGGTAACCCTGCTAACGACGTCGATCTCAAAACCTGCTTAAACAAAAGGGGTGCCGACAAAGGGCAAAGGAAAAAGAGAGAGCGGTCAGTACTGAGGCCAGTACAAGGCGAGGCTAGAATTCGGCGGTCCTCGCCTACATAGGTATGGTGGACTGAAGCGGCAGCGCAGCATGCACTAAACAACCCATAGAGACTCGAGATAACTGTCGGCTATCAGAAAGGGATAAGAAAGACCTATTCGGAACCAACCTGATGCTACCATCAAACAAACCCATCCTGGTGTTTCCCCCTCGAGACCAAACGAGGAAGTCAACCGAGGAACTCACACAGTTGGCAGTTTTATTTATTCAGTTATCGTTGCAGCAATTACTAGTCAGATATAGATAGTCATCCTGATAAAATAAGCAGTGGGCTCTTTTATTTAACCATTCCGTTGTAGTTGCAACACTTACTAGTCAAATACAATTAGCATGAGATATCCCAAACCCAGCAGTTGTTGGTACTTTTATTTAGCCATTCCGTTGTAGTTGCAATACTTACTAGTCAGATACAATGGTCGCAAGCGACAACCCAAACAAGCAATTGTTGGCAGTTTTATTTAGCCATTCCATTATAGTGAAGCTGATTACTAGTCATTATAAAGTCAAATTTATAGCACTACTTTAGTTATAGTTGTCTATGATCGAGATACTGTGCTCCAAGTCGTCCATAACCGCGGACACGGCTTTCAGAAAGTTTTACCCTGCAGGGGTGCACAAATAGCAACACACACTCGATCAACCTCGGAAAAACCAAATCAAAACCCAACGAGGCCTTCACGACAAAGCAATCACAAGATTCAGAAATATTTCAGGGGGCCACCCCATTAAGTATACCCGCAACAAAGTTAGCTGACTTCGAGACGGACTCAAGGTTTGTGGGGCCGGCTGTAAACGACTGGGAACCCGAAAGTGTGACTGGGCTTGCCGATACCGCGAAAACGGGTCACGATCCTAAACAGTACAGGTGCTCCTCGCACAATCGTAAATAAAGCAGTAAAGCATGGCATAAGTACAGGATAGTAAATAAAACCTCAAACTAGTTTGTGGCCCCGAGAAATAAGAATGAATCAAGCTCTGGCTCAGGGGGGTCCCATAATCCTCCCGGATGTGGATAGCGCGAATATTCAAGGAACAGGTATCAAGTACTCGTGGTCCTACGGGACACAAGTGGACGGTTAAAAACCAAATAACATCTATTGCCCACCTGTGCCTCTGCATTTACCTACTTCAATTTTAGTTATTAAACAATAATTAAAGTTATGATCATCTCCAACATAAACATGCGGCAAGACTCCAACAACTGTGGTACTGGACGACACGCCACAGCACTTGAGCAAGCGACTACGACGTGCGGTCCAACTATCTACCAAACAACAGGTAATAGGATGTGTCCAAGGCAATATAAGGCTGCAAGGGATATCACAGGTACGAAAACTAGAGCATCGCAACACAGATAGAAATAGATCAACAGGAGGGAATAAATACTATAAAAGTAAGATAGGTAGAAAGGGGGAGATGCTCGCCTGAAAACATTGCCGAAGGTTCATCCGAAGATCGGGTCGACACTCGCATCAACTCAACGGCCTTATCCGCGAAGAAGCAAAACGCTAGAATAAACACCGGATGCGCTATTTAATACTACGGCAAAAGATCGGGCATGATGCATGTATGATGTATGACATGGCAAAGATGCGATGCAATTAGGCAATATTAAGTGGAACCGAAGTCCCGACAATTAATTAGGTGGTTTATGTTGTTTAGATACCCTGCAATTTAAGTGTTGTATTAACATGGCAAAAGATAGCACCGGTTCGCTACACAAATTTAAATGGGACCAATATACGACTAGATTTGCCCGCATATGGATCCCATATTTAATTATATGGTGAATCGACGTAAGGTCCCCAAACACCCACAAATATGTATGCAAACATGAACAAGTTGATATGCAACAATTCATATCGGTATTAATTTATAAAAAATAGGGCTCGGGAGAAAGGGTCACACATTAGAGGGTCTCGACGATCTTGGGCTCCGAGGGGTTCGGGGTTGGTCTCAGGGTTCAGGGTTCGACGGGATCGGTCTTCGAAGGCCGGATACAAGATGAAGAGCTTGGCGTTCCGGGAAGAAGGACTTGGTGTGGCGTCGGGGGCGCATCGGACTCGCCCTGGTCGGTGTCGATCTTGTCGGGCCCGCGTATCAGGTCGGTCTTGGCGTTCGGGGTGAACAACTTGGCATCCTCGAGGAAGTACTTGTCGTATCCGTGAAGAAGATCATGTCGGTCCACGGGGTTCGGTCTTCAGGGAGGAAGGAGAATGCGCCGGGTTCGATCTTCGGGCCCACATCCATGAAGAAGACCTTGGTGTTCCGGATCAGTCTTCGGGTACAGTGAAGGAGATCTAGGGTTTCGAGGCTTCAGGGTATGATCTTTGGATCCATGTCGGCGCACTCGGGGTCTCGGCGTCTTCGGATCTGAGGTCTTGATGTCCATGTAGAAGTACTTGATGCTCCGTGACGGAGTTCTCGGAGTACAACCATCGGATTTCGGGTGGGAGAACTCGGGTGTCGCGACGAAGATCTTGTCCTTGTCCAGGAGGAACTAGGGACACAGCTCTCGGTCTCGGTCTTAACAGAGGCATCACCATCGAAACACTATACCCATCTGAAGATCATGGCCAACATCAAAACACAAGACAAACAAAGGGACACATGCACATCTACACACGAGGACAGCCACAAACAGGGAAGCACTGGCGCGGCAGTGGGTGGAGTCAACCTAGGATGGCGTCGGTGGTCGCGGGACGCGCAGATCGTGGAGGAGGGGCCCGTGGACGCTGGGCGTGGAGCTTGCAGGCGGCGGCGCGTGCTCGCTGGGGAGGCGTCGTGAGGGGCAGAGCACCAGGGGAGCGGCAGGGTGAGGCCGAGGAGGCGCGGCCGCTGCCGGGCCGGGGAGGACGACGGTGGAACGGGAGGAAGCGGCAGGCACGGAGAGGCGGGGGGGCTTGATGCGAAGAGGCAGAGAGGAGGCCGGGTAGAGGAGCTTGCGGGGAGGCGCATGGTGGAGCCAGAGGAGGGCCTCACGCGGGACGCCAACAAGCCCACGGGTGCGGCCGCGCACGAGGCAGAGGGAAGGTGGCTTGGTGCAGAGGCGGCCAGACGCGGCGCCGGGGGAGGTTCGGCGGCGTCCTGGGGCCACGACGCGGGAGAGGGAGGTCGGCGGCGGAAGGAGCTCTGCGGGGAGGGAGATCTTGGCGACGGCGGCGCTCTGGGGGTTGCTGTCGAGGGAGAGGGGAACGAACGGGGGTGGGGGTGGTTCGCGTGGGGGAGACGCGGAGGAGTGGGACCTGCAGGGTGGGGCCGGGAGCGAGAGAGGAGTGGCGGTCGCGGGGTGGTGTGCGCGCTCTGTGTGTGTGGTGTGCGCTGGTACCAGGGGAGTGTGGGGTGGGTCGCCGACGCGCGCGCCAGGTGAGTGGCGGCGGGGTGAGGGAGTTGGTGGTTTGGGGATTAGGGTTTAGAAAGGGTAGGTCTAGGTTTAGGTTTTATATGGGGTAGTAGGTGGACTCTGGTTGGGCCGATTGGGCCTGACCGGTGTCTGCCTTCCCCGGGGAAAAATATGTCTTTATTATACTATATTTATTTTATTTTGTTTAACAAAACAGTTGCAAATATGTTTAGACAAATAAAGATCCGAACGGACCGGGGTTTGACTTTTGAAATAGAAAGGGGAATATTTAGAAAACAAAACTAGGCGTTTCGAAAATAGTTTAGACAAAAACCATGCAGGATGATGACGATGCCCAAATGCAATGTGGCATGATGACATGAGCATGCGGTCATGATGATGCAATGCACAAAAACATCGCGATTTTCTAGTAGTGGTTTTTGCGGGGCGCCACAAATGAGGTGGGCGTGTGCGGTGGTAGAAAGCTATATATAGTTAGGAAAGGTAGGAGAGCATAGGACATCTGTCTAGGTTAGGGTGAGCGGTGGATCAGACCAAAAATCTAGTTACCTTCTGTGAGGTTATCGCTAGATATTTTCAGGTAGCTTCTAGTCTCTAGATATTTTTTAGCTTACTTGGCTGCTACTCTTCATTTTTCTTCTGTATTTATTTTCAAGCAGATAATTATGATTAGATTAATAAAGCAAGCTAGAATAAATAAACCAAAAATTTATTTTGTTCTTGAAGATATTATTATTATTGGTATATTATTCGTGGGAAACGACGGCGAGGACATCATGCACGACTTGATCAACGAGGGTGGCCACGGCTATGCCGACGACGGCGAGGCCGAGACGGAGACGCAGCAAGAGACCCAACAAGATGCATGCAACATTGCAGACGAGGCATTGTTTGTGAACGATGGCAGTTCCAGGGGTGAGGGCGTCACGGCCACGTCGTTGGCCGCTTCACTTGTGGCCTCAATTGTCGACGGCAAGAAGATGAGCCAACGAACCGGGGGCTACACCCCCGCCGAGGACAAGCTCCTATGCAAGGCATGGATGGATATTTCACATCCACTATGCGGCGTCGAGCAAAAGGGCTTTGCATATTGGAAGAAGGTGGGCAGGTTATTCCATGAGCATAGAAAATTTGGGAAGGACGCATTTCTTAGCGATTGAAATGATCTCTCCCTCTCCAAGCGTTGGGGCACCATCCATGCCGAGTGTAGCAAGTTCCAAGGCTCTTACGAGATGGTGACGAAAAGGAAAATAAGTGGCATGCAGCCATTTGACATGGTAAAACCTCTTCCTCTCTTTGTCGATGTCTTGCATTTGCGTTGAGCCATTGTTGGCATCCATGTGTGCAGATCATGAAAGCAATGGATCATTTCAAGACGGTGAACAATGACAAGGCCTTCTCGTTGGGCCATTGTTGGACGTTGTTCAAGGACACCAAAAAATAGGAGATTAGCTTTACCCTTTGGAGAGAAACAAACAACAAAAAGAGGGGCAAGGCCAGTGCTTCGACGGCGATGTCATTAACCTAGACGCCGACAATGACGAAGGCTTTGTTACCTTTGCAAGCGACGGGACTGCCGGCCGTTCCCACCGCCCTAGTGGCCACAGGGCCACGAAGGCCGACCTTGCTCTCCAGGCTGGTTCCTTGGCGTTCCAAGAGACCTTGAAGCAGATCCTGGAGAAGAAGGAAGAGGCCATCTGTTGGAATTATGCCCTAGAGGCAATAATAAAGATGTTATTATTATAATTCTTGTTCATGATAAAGTTTATATTCCATGCTAGAATTGTATTAAGCGGAAACTTTGATACTTGTGTGGTTTATGAACAACACCGTGTCCCTAGTACGCCTCTATGGACTAGCTCATTGATTAATGATGGTTAAGGTTTCCGAACCATAGATATGAGTTGTCGATTAATAATGAGATCGTATCATTAGGAGAATGATATGATGGACAGACCCAAATTAAGCAGAGCAATTAGATCGTGTCATCGTGTTCATCTTTGCGAAGCTTTTTCTTATGTCAAATATTGTATTCCTTAGACCATGAGATAATACAACTCCCTGGTATAGGAAGAAAGCTTTGAGGTCATCAAACGTCATCCTATGTGAGGGTGATCATAAAGGTGTCTCTCAGGTGATTGGAAAGTACTTGTTGGGTTGTATGTATCGAGATGGAATTTGTCCCTCCCGAGTTGGAGAGATATACTTCGGGCCCACTCGGTAATCGATATCAACACCGCTTGCAAGCACGTGGTTAAGGAGTTAATCACAAAGTAATATCGGATTACGGAACAAGTAAAGTACTTGTTGTGAACGAGATTGAACTAGGTATGCCGATACCAACGATCGAATCTCGGGCAAGTAAAATATCGCGTGACGAAGGGAATACATATATGGGATTAATTGAATCCTGGCATCGTGGTTCATCTGATATGATCATCGATGAATGTGTGGGAGTCAATATGGGTTTCCAGATCCCGCTGTTGATTATTGATAGAAGATCATGTCTGCATATTCTCGAACCCGTAGGGTCACACACTTAACGTGCATCGATGCTAGGATGGAATGGATAATTGGTTTATGAGTTTTGTTCGGAGTCTCGGATGAGATCCAGGACATCACGAGAGGTTTCGGAATGGTCCGGAGAATAAGATTCATATAAAGGAAAGCAGTTTTTGGATTTCGGAATAGTTTTGGAGTTTATCGCTATTGTACCGGAAGGTTCTAGAAGCTTCCGGAGTGGGACCAACGTGGGCCCACTTGTCGGAGGCCTGCGTGGGACTAAGGGGGAGTGCCCTGGCCGCTTTGGTCCAGGGGCACAAGGCCCCATAGGCCCAGCCGGCCAGCCCTAGGGGAAACCCTAGGGGAGATCTTCTAGAAGGAGGGGGGAAACTTGCCCCCCACTCCACCCTTGGGGCCGCCGCCCTAGGGCTTGGAGGAGGGGCCAAGGGGGGCCGGCCATCCCCCTATATAAGGAGGGAATGGCGCAGCCTCCCCCCTACACCTCCTCAACCCTAGCCGCCAACTGCTGCCCTCCTCCTCTCTCTCTCCCGACTGCGCGTAGGCGAAGCCCTGCTGCAGAAATTCTCCACCATAAGCACAACGCCGTCGTGCTACAGATCCAATCTATCTCTCCACCCCACTTGCTGGACCAAGGAAGGAGGATACGTCGCGGCACCGTACGTGTGCATCTCTCGGAGGCGCCGCCACTTGCGGCGTAGGATCGGATCGGATCGGATCGCGAGGAGGAGACGGCTAGTACGACTACATCAACCACGTTCTATTGAACGTTTTCGCTGTGCGATTTCTTCAAGGGTATGAAGATCTTATCTATCTCTCTCGTTGATTGCATCTCCTAGATTAGATCTTGGCTTTCTTGTTCGCATCCGTAGAATTTTTTTGATTTACTATGCTGCGAAACCCTTCAGTGGTATCAGAGCTAGATCTATGCGTAGATGTGTTTCACGAGTAGAACGCAACATGCTTGTTGCGGGCGTTGATGTTTTCTGTTGCAAGCCTCTTGTTGTGTATTTCTTATGGCGCGGCATAGTAAGATCGAAGCGGTCCAGGCCAACTTTACGCGACCTCGTTCGCGAGACCGGCTCCGCACTTTACGTGTGGCTTGTTCCACACATGCGGCTGGTGGATGCCAGTTTCTCTCACTATAGTAGTCATGGGATTTACACCGGATGTTAGCAACCATAATATCACAGTTGTGGCTTTCCGTAGGTAAGAATCGTTCTTAGCTTGTTACTCCCATAAGCCACGTAAAACATGCAACAACAAAGTAGAGGCGTCTAACTTGTTTTTGCAGGGGGTGTTTTGTGATATGGTATTGGCCCAAGACATGATGTGTATGTTGTATGCAATGATCATGTTTTGTAATAATTCACGACTTGCATGTCGATGAGTACACAACCGGAAGGAGCCATATGGTTGTCTTTATAATTATGTATGACATGTGTGTCAACTTCTTATACGCCATGTAATAGCTTTACTTTATCGCTAAGTAGTTAGCAATAGTTGTAGTTGCTATTCGTGGTGGAGGCAATCATGGTGGAGTGATGGAGATCATGCTGGCGCGCACAAGACGGAGATCATTGCGCGGAGATTGGCTATACCATGTCACATAAAATTATATACATGTCATGTTTATCCTTTTATGTATCTTATTATGCTTAGATCGCGACGGTAGCATTATAAGATGATTCCTCACTTAAAGATCAAGATAAAATTGTGTTCTCCCCATGTATGCACCGTTGCGAAAGTTCGTCGTGTTTAAGCACCTCGTGATGATCGGGTGCTATAAACTCTACGTTCACATACAACGGTTGCAAGCCAGTTTTGCACACGCGGAAATACTTGGGTTTGACTTGGCGAGCCTAGCATGTACAGACATGGCCTCGGAACACACGAACCAAAACGTTAAGCATGAGTCATATGAATGATATGATCGACACTTTGTTGTCCACCGTTGAAACCACATCTCTTCTCGTGAAGATCGGATTAGGTGTGGTGAATTTGGATCGTGTTCACTAAACAACTTGAGGGATGTTGAATTTAGTGGGAGTTCATCTAGTAATTTGATTAAGTTGAACTAGTTATCATGAACATAGTCTAAATTGTATTTGCAAATTTTGTAGATCAAATGGCTAAGTCCAACTTCAACTTCAACGTTTTTGCTGAGAAAGAAAAGCTTAAGAACAATGGGTCTAACTTCACCAACTGGTTTCGCAATCTGAGAATCATTCTCGCTGGCGGACAAAAGGACTATGTACTAGAGAAAGCGCTAGGTGACGCCCCTGCTACTGATGCGCCGGCTGAAGAAAAGGCCGCGTATCAGTCACTTAAAGATAATTATGGAGTGATTAAGAGTACCATGTTGTTTGCTATGGAACCGGACCTTCAAAATCGTTTTGAGGAGTTCGCCTGGCCCTTTGAGATACTTGAGGAACTGAAAACCATGTTTCAGACTCAGGCCCGTTCTGAGAGATATGAGATTTCTAAGAAGTTCTTTAACTGCAAGATGGAGGAAGGGAGTTCCGTTAGTGAGCACGCCATTAAGATGTCGGGCTACACTCAACGTCTTGAGAAACTGGACTGCAAGATTCCAGAAGAGCTCAATATTGACAGAGTTCTGCAATCACTCCCTCCTAGCTACAAAGGTTTTGTAGTCACTCATAATCAGATTGGTTTCACTGATACGATCACTGAGCTTTTCGCTAAGCTGAAAGCTGCGAAGGTGGACATCAAGAAAGATAATCATGTGTTGATGGTCAACAAGACCCATAGCTTTAAGAAAGGTAAGGGTGCAAAGAAATCCTTTAAGGAAGGCAGCGGCAAGCGTGTTGCCCCTGCTGAGAAGAATCTCAAGTCTGGACCTAAGCCGGACACTGAGTGCTTCTATTGCAAGGACAAGGGTCACTGGAAGCGCAACTGTCCGAAGTACTTAGCGGACAAGAAGGCTGGCACCATTAAAGGTATATTTGATATACATGTTATTGGTGTTTACCTTACTAGCGCTCGTTGTAGTGCCTGGGTATTTGATACTGGTTCAGTTGCTAATATTTGTAACTCGAAACAGGAGCTACGGAATAGACGGCGGCTAGCAAGGGATGAGGTGACGATGCGTGTTGGCAATGGATCAAAAGTTGATGTGATGGCCATCGGCACGCTCTCCTTAGTTTTACCTTCGGGATTAGTTTTAAACCTTAATAAGTGTTATTATGTGCCTGCGTTGAGCATGAACATTATATCTGGATCGTGTTTATTGCAAGACGGTTATTCATTTAAATTGGAGAATAATGGTTGTTCTATTTATATGAATAACATCTTTTATGGTCATGCACCTGTTGTGAATGGTTTATTTCTTCTGAATCTCGAAAGCAATGAAACACACATCCATAACATTGAGGCTAAGAGATGCAAAGTAGAAAGTGATAATCTAACTTATTTGTGGCACTGCCGTCTAGGTCATATTGGTGTAAAACGCATGAATAAACTCCATTCTGATGGACTTTTGGAGTCTCTTGATTTTGAATCATTTGACAAGTGCGAGCCGTGTCTCATGGGCAAGATGATTAAAACCCCGTTCTCCGGAATAATGGAGCGAGCAACGGACTTATTGGAAATCATACATACCGATGTATGCAGACCAATGAGTGTTTCGACGCGCGGTGGATATCGCTATTTTATCACTTTTACTGATGACTTGAGTAGATATGGGTATATCTATTTAATGAAACATAAATCTGAAACATTTGAAAAGTTCAAAGAATTTCAGAACGAAGTGGAAAACCATCGTAACAGGAAAATTAAATTTCTACGATCCGATCATGGAGGTGAATATTTGAGTTATGATGTTCTCACGCATCTTAAAGCAGGCGGAATCGTTTCGCAACTCACGCCACCCGGAACACCACAGCGCAATGGTGTGTCTAAACGCCGGAATCGAACTCTATTAGATATGGTGCGATCAATGATGTCTCTTACAGATTTGCCGTTATCATTTTGGGGTTATGCATTAGAAACCGCTGCATTCACTTTAAATAGGGCACCATCTAAATCCGTTGAGACGACACCGTATGAACTATGGTTTGGTGCTAAACCTAAGTTGTTGTTTCTTAAAGTTTGGGGATGCGAAGCATACGTCAAGAAGTTGATGCCGGACAAGCTCGAACCCAAAGCGGAGAAATGCGTCTTCATAGGATACCCTAAGGAAACGATTGGGTATACCTTCTACCATAGATCCGAAGGCAAAGTGTTTGTTGCAAAGAACGAATCCTTTCTTGAGAAGGAGTTTCTCTCGAAAGAAGTGAGTGGGAGGAAGGTAGAGCTAGACGAGGTTATTGAACCTTCTCTCGAGTTGGAGAGTAGCACAGCACCTGAAATTGTTCCAGTGCCGTCTGCACCAACAAGAAGGAAGCTAATGACGAGGATCATGAAACTTCGAACAATGCTACTACTAAACTTCGCAGGTCGACAAGGTCACGTGCCACTCCTGAATGGTACGGCAACCCTGTCTTAACCGTCTTGTTGGTAGACAACAGTGAACCTGCGAACTATGAGGAAGCAATGATGAGCCCAGACTCTGAGAAATGGCTAGAGGCCATGAAATCTGAATTGGGATCCATGAGCGAAAACCAAGTATGGACTTTGGTGGACCCTCCTAGCGACCGTAAGGCCGTTGAGTGCAAATGGATTTTCAAGAAGAAAACGGACACGGATGGTAATGTTACTGTCTATAAAGCACGGCTTGTCGCAAAAGGGTTTCGGCAAGTTCAAGGTGTTGACTACGATGAGACTTTCTCTCTCGTAGCGATGTTTATTAGCAATTGCTGCATTTCATGATTATGAAATATGGCAGATGGATGTCAAGACTGTGTTCCTCAATGGCAACATTGATGAAGAGTTGTATATGATGCAGCCCGAAGATTTTACCGATCCTAAGGATGCTAATAAGGTGTGCAAACTTCAGTGTTCCATTTATGGACTAAAGCAAGCATCTCGGAGTTGGAACCTTCATTTTGATCAAGTGATCAAGAGTTTTGGATTTGTTCCAAATTGCTACGAAGCTTGTATCTACAAGAAAGTGAGTGGGAGATCAGTGACATTTTTAGTACTATATGTGGATGACATATTGATTATTGGAAATGACATTGGTATGCTTAACGATGTGAAGAGTTATTTGAACAAATGTTTTTCAATGAAAGACCTAGGAGAAGCTGCTTATATATTAGGCATCAAAATCTATAGAGATAGACAAAAACGCCTAATAGCTTTAAGCCAAAGTACATATCTAGACAAAGTTCTGAAAAGGTTCAGAATGGATAAAGCAAAGAAAGGTGCATTGCCCATGTTGTCAGGTAAGATATTGAGCAAGGCTTAGTGTCCAGCTACGGTAAATGATAGAGACACTATGAGCAAAGTGCCATATGCCTCGGCCATAGGTTTTATCATGTATGCCATGCTATGTACTAGACCGGATATGTCCAATGCTCTTAGTTTGACGAGCAGATACCAAAGTGATCCAGGAGTGGAATACTCGACAGCCATAAAGAACATCCTAAAGTATTTAAATAGGACTAAAGAAATGTTCTTGGTCTATGGAGGTGATGAACAACTCGTCGTAAAAGGTTACGTCGACGCTAGTTTCGACACCGACCCGGATGATTCTAAGTCTCAGACAGGATACATTTATATTTTGAATGGAGGAGCTATGAGCTAGAGAAGCTGCAAGCAAAGCGTGATCGCGGGATCTACAACAGAAGCGGAATACATGGCTGCTTCAGAAGCGTCAAGTGAAGGAGTTTGGATCAGGAACTTCATCACTGAGCTTGGTGTGGTTCCAAGTGCCTTGGACCCACTGGAGATATTCTGCGATAACACTGGCGCCATAGCACTGGCTAAGGAACCAAGATATCATCCAAAGACCAAGCACATCAATCGCCATTTTCATATAATTCAAGATTATATAGCAGATGGAGATCTGAAGATTAGCAAAGTATATACGGATCTAAATGTCGTAGATCCGTTGACTAAACCTCTTCCATGATCAAAACATGATCAACACCTTAATGCCTTGGGTGTTAATTGTTGCCAGATGTAAACTAGATTATTGACTCTAGTGCAAGTGGGAGACTGTTGGAATTATGCCCTAGAGGCAATAATAAAAATGTTATTATTATAATTCTTGTTCATGATAAATTTTATATTCCATGCTAGAATTGTATTAAGCGGAAACTTTGATACTTGTGTGGTTTATGAACAACACCGTGTCCCTAGTACGCCTCTATGGACTAGCTCATTGATTAATGATGGTTAAGGTTTCCTAACCATAGACATGAGTTGTCGATTAATAATGAGATCGTATCATTAGGAGAATGATATGATGGACAGACCCGAATTAAGCAGAGCAATTAGATCGTGTCATCGTGTTCATCTTTGCGAAGCTTTTTCTTATGTCAAATATTGTATTCCTTAGACCATGAGATAATACAACTCCCTGGTATCGGAAGAAAGCTTTGAGGTCATCAAACATCATCCTATGTGAGGGTGATCATAAAGGTGTCTCTCAGGTGATCGGAAAGTACTTGTTGGGTTGTATGTTTCGAGATGGAATTTGTCCCTCCCGAGTCGGAGAGATATACTTCGGGCCCACTCGGTAATCGATATCAACACCGCTTGCAAGCACGTGGTTAAGAGTTAATCACAAAGTAATATCGGATTATGGAACGAGTAAAGTACTTGCTGTGAACGAGATTGAACTAGGTATGCTGATACCAACGATCGAATCTCGGGCAAGTAAAATATCGCGTGACGAAGGGAATCCATATATGGGATTAATTGAATCATGGCATCGTGGTTCATCCGATATGATCATCGATGAATGTGTGGGAGTCAATATGGGTTTCTAGGTCACGTTGTTGATTATTGATAGAAGATCATGTCTGCATATTCTCGAACCCGTAGGGTCACACACTTAACGTGCATCGATGCTAGGATAGAATGGATAATTGGTTTATGAGTTTTGTTAGGAGTCTCGGATGAGATCCAGGACGTCACGAGAGGTTCCGGAATGGTCCGGAGAATAATATTCATATAAAGGAAAGCAGTTTTTGGATTTCGGAATAGTTTCGGAGTTTATCGCTATTGTACCAGAAGGTTCTAGAAGCTTCCGGAGTGGGACCAACGTGGGCCCACTTGTCGGAGGCTTGCGTGGGACTAAGGGGGAGTGCCCTGGCCGCTTTGGGCCAGGGGCACAAGGCCCCATAGGCCCAGCCGGCCAGCCCTAGGGGAAACCCTAGGGGAGATCTTCTAGAAGGAGGGGGAAACTTGCCCCCCACTCCACCCTTGGGGCCGCCGCCCTAGGGCTTGGAGGAGGGGCCAAGGGGGGCCGGCCAGCCCCCTATATAAGGAGGGCAGGGCGCAGCCTCCCCCCTACACCTCCTCAACCCTAGCTGCCAACTGCTGCCCTCCTCCTCTCTCTCCCGACTGCGCGTAGGCGAAGCCCTGCTGCAGAAATTCTCCACCATAAGCACCACGCCGTCGTGCTGCAGATCCAATCTATCTCTCCACCCCACTTGCTGGACCAAGGAAGGAGGAGATGTCGCGGCACCGTACGTGTGTATCTCTCGGAGGCGCCGCTACTTGCGGCGTAGGATCGGATCGGGTCGCGAGGAGGAGACGGCTAGTACGACTACATCAACCACGTTCTGTTGAACGTTTCCGCTGTGCGATTTCTTCAAGGGTATGAAGATCTCATCTATCTATCTCGTTGATTGCATCTCCTCGATTAGATCTTGGATTTCTTGTTCGTATTCGTAGAATTTTTTTGATTTACTATGCTGCAAAACCCTTCACCATCGCCGAGAGGGGGAGAGGTGGCGCAAAGATAAAGAGGCAGTCGCCAAGACCTTTGTCGAGCTGTGGACAAGGTCCATCGAGTTGGAGGAAGCCAATGCCAAGGCCAGGCTAATGGAGATCGGGACCAAGGCGAAGTCGACGGAGCGAAGCCAATGCCAAGGAGGCCGAGACCAGATCTAGGGTGCTGGAGGCCGGAGCGAAGGCCAAGGAGGCCGAAGCCAAGATCATGGCCGAGGAGAACACCATCATACTCACCGACCTGGATAGCATCGCCGACCCCGATCGCAGGGCTTGGTTGCGAAGAGTCAGCAGGCCATCAGGGCTCACGATGCCTAAAGGGCAATGGCGACGGTAGTTGCTACTTTCTAGGCAGAGAAGCTGCCATCTTTTGGACATTGTGTATGACCACTAGCCACTTGTTGGCGATGCCCAAATTGCGATGGCGCACGTATGCCATGTTATTTGCCAATTAATTTGTATGTCTTTGGCCAGCGATGGCGTATTTTCAACTAATTGCATCCCTGTTCAGCGATGACGTCAACGCCCGCCTGCACAAACAAATAGGTCACTCTGCTGGACGCGGTCAGCCGGACCCCTACTCAAATCGATCGCATCCAACCAAACAAACATAAATAAACCGCTTGGGGTGATCGGATGGGTTGGCCCGGTGATAGACCATGCATCCGACTGTTGTCTGTTGAAGAAGAGGAGAGGACGTGCACGTATATGTATCTTTCCCACTGTTGCTCACTCGATCGTTCACATCCACGTATCTCGCCTTTGGGTTGTTTTGCTTTCGCAGAACGGAAAGGACGAACGAGAGTGTGAGTTCTGCGGCGAGAGGCAGGCAATGTTCAGCTCCAAGGAGGAGATGCCAAATGGGTGGCGGCAGCAGCTGACTAGGCTCACATTTTTTTTGAACGGGACTAGGCTCACATGCATTGGTTTGTACGACCGGTGAGTCAAGATTTCCGTGGAAGGAAGGGCGAGTCCGATTGACGGTGAGAAAGGATCCTTGTTTCTTTTCTCGCACAAGTCTCATCTTAGACTCAGCTGGTGTTTTCGTTTTAGTTCATAGAGAGAACGCTACTGCATTTAGAGCTTCCTGTATTCTTGGATTAGCGCGAGCGACTGCGGGCGAGCCGGTACAGTCGTGATCTCGCGCAAAATTGTAAGTACAATGTGCAACACGGCCTACCGGGTTCGATTGCTCTTAACAAAAAAAAATGTGTGTTGTGTAAACTCTAGCCCACCAGAGTTTAAACTCTGTGTTGCATAAAGTCAAAATATTCTTTCAGCGAGAGGTGACGTTTTCGTCGACAGCGAGACGTCTATAATGACTTCGTCCATCTTAAGATCCTTTTCGCCGGTCCAGTCTTTAAAAAGTGCTCATATGGGGTAAGGTGTGCGTGCTGTGAGTGTCTACAATTGTATTCTCTTTTAAAAAAATATGTGTGTTGTTGTAAATTAAAAACTGTTTTACGGGTTTATTGCAGTAGTAACCCTAGCCTAAACAGAATGGACAATGTGAGCTATCATTTGGACTCTGCCTGCTACTAGTATAGTGTTACTTTCACATTCTCTTTGTTTCTCTGCATACGACAGCCGTGTCGTGTCAATTGAAAGCTGGCAGCCTTGTCCTGTTTAGTACTCATATAGTGTGACGTCTTGTCGAGCACAGGACGAAAAGATGCCAAAATGGACAATTTAACCTTGCAGCTATTACATAAATCTCAAGGTTTTTCGCACTAGGAACGCGAGCCTAGAGCAGGAGAATGACCATGCTTTCCAGGAGTACTCAAAATATGTGGTCACAGATAGTGGAGCGGAATTGGATAAACTGTTTAGTGTGGAACGGTACAGTTGTGGATATAGGCCCAGTTTTTTTTAGCTTTAGCTTGTGCATAAGCTACTCTGGCTTGAGCTGTCCAGAAAAACAGTGGTGCAAATAAGCTAATGAGAAACCATAGCCCAGTTCTTTTCGGCTTTTATTGTCCTAGCTTATTGTCTAGGCTATATGATAAAAAGTCTGTAATGCCCCTAGAATGATTTTGAGTTTTATACCTAATATTGAGTTGTTATTTTTATTTTTTTTCATATTAATTTTATAAAGAAAAACAATTCCAGAGCATCAACCACTTGATATTGACTTTGTTTTGAATTTGTTTTCATGCTAATTTCTCCGTTGAAAATTAACAGAATACATTCTATGCAAATCACAGTAGCATCAGTTGAGAATTACAATCGTTCAAAACTGCACTACCACTAATGAAATTACAACCTGTACTACTGCCGAAATTACAAGCTATACTCAATAAGAAAATTATGCCACATGTATCTCTGAACTAGCTCTGTCTGAACGTCTCCGTTGGTGCAGCAGGGAGCAGCACAGGAAATAGTGGTACAGAGGAGGCAGGAGCTGGCGCACATCACAGGAAGAGCTCGGGGCAGCAGGATTCCTTAGCCAGTAGAGGCCCTGTCGGTGGAGGAGGCAGCATCGTCGGTCGGCCGCAGCAGATTTTACCCCTGCAGGCGAACTGGAGCTCCGCTCGATCTTGGCCGACGAGGTAGCTGCGAGTTCCCCTACACCATGGAAACGAACCGGGATAAGAGGGTCAATGTTTTGGCAGAGAAAGGGTAGGTTGGGTGGCGGCCGGAGGTGTGGGGTGAGGAACCCTAGGCTGCTGTTTGTTTAAAGAGATAGGGGAGAGGAGGTGTCGATGGGGTGGGTTCAGAAAACGTTTTGGTAAAAACCACCTGCACGAGCGCGGTGGCATTTTGAGGTAAATAGCCTACAAATTAGGGGTACCATCATATAGCGCTTCGTTTGTTCTGCGGGAAGCTGCAGGAAGCTGGGTATGGCGGCTTTTTCCAATCGTGAAGAAACTGTTGAAGCCGGCTGTGGACAAAAACGGCTTAAAATCGAGTTTTTTTGGGCTTATGCTTATTTTTACAGTTAAGCTGTCTAGAAGCCCCAAAAGAACTGGACCATAGATCGGCATGGGCCAGAAGCTACGACAAAATAGGTTTGTATGACAAAACATCGAGTCCCGGATAGCAATTGTGTATCTGTATCCAACCGGGTGTCCCGTCCGGGTGCAAGGGAATCATGATGGGAACACGGGTCACACATACTAATCCATGAGCACGAGCTGATGACTTATGTAAGAAAATCTAGCACCAATAACAATGAACTCTAACTCGAGTTCATATATCAAATAATGGAGGTCACGTGATTACATAACTTAAATAGTGCATATCCTCGAAACAAAAATATCCGACCAGAAAAGAAAGACCATTCCACGATGGGAAAAGAAAAGGAACTTACTTGATACCAGGAGGCCATGCGCTTAAAAAAATGTACTCCACCCTGTTCAAGGAAGCTGAGCAAAGTACCAGTTCTTGGTATAATCAGAGCAAAAACACAATTTCGGATTAAAGAACAGAAACAGAGAGACCACCAACACAGAAAGTACAAGGTCTGAATATGATATTAATATGTACTTCGAAAGCATCTCCAGATACAAGAAACTGAAACAGTGAGCAGCATTGCACTAACAGCACGTAGCGGTGGTAGTGTTACTCAGCAGCAAAAGATATTAATAAAATCGACAATGAACTGTACTGCTGATGTCTCTGTCTTTCCTTGGGGTCACCAATCTAACATCTATTGTTGATCCTCGAACTCGTGGCCATGATCCAAAAGATAGTTGGCAGCCAGTTCTTCATCCCTGTTGCATGCAAAGAAGACCTCCAACACAAGCTCACGGTTGAAACCCATCCCCTCGAGCTGCCAAATATGTACAAATGAGATCAGATACTGTATTAAAGCTCGTAGCTGACATTCTTGTGAAGTTGTAAAAAAAGCTTAACTAATGATTTAAATTTGACAAGGCTTCCAGACAGGGTCAACAGTGGTAAGCATGCAACCTTCCTGATCTACCAAGCTTGTAAAGTCTTACGATAAACTGTGATGCAAATAAGTAATAGGTAGCAATACTATGTGTAGTCGCGCAAATTTTCATGACCATATGTGCATTTTGCAGCTATGAAAGAAAAATGGCGCACAAAAAGTATCAAGTCTGTTTTGGACTTCTAATATTTTAAAGACACGTCTTTCTAGTATAGTGTGGGCTGGTGCCTGGGAGCCAGTTTAAACACACATGATGCAACTACCACTAATGAAACAAAACAAGTCACACCACACAGCTGTATTGGTATCTTATTCTAGCAATGACGCTATTTCGATACTTTATGATCCAAGGGTTTCACTAGAAACACTTCCAATAGCAAGAGCCTAGGCAAATAGTACAAATTAGAACAGTCTGCATTTTCTTCACGTACAAAATACCTAGCTCTTTTAACTAGCAAATGCAACAACGATATTGATGCAATCCAATATTAATGGTTATTCAAACTAGCTGCAGAATACAAATACGAGTATTTAAATTAAGAGATAAGAAAGGTTTAACAAAGACCACAAATAATAAAAATGTATTGTACCCGCTGGATGGCATCCCGTTCTTCTGGAGTAACTGTAACAGGCTGTGGCAATTGAGCTGCTAACGCGCCTAATATATTTGTGGACCTGTTTGAACATAGTGGAGAGAAAAATTTAAATGGATTGTATGCCTGCCATAACAACTGCATATGATTGTGAAATGTTTCTTAATTCTTACGCGCCGGCACCACTCTCAGGAGTTTCGTTAACCAGGCGGAGAAACTCAGCCTGATTTTCCTGAATCAACCGCAGGATCTGTGGGTTTTGTTTCCCTAGCTCTTGAAGCATTGGCTGTGAATAAAACAGGATCATTTACCAACTGATTTATCAAGTATAAAGAGAATAAATTAAATTAATAAACAAATAGGTTACTTTGTACCTGCAAGATTTGAGGATTAGACTGGACCAATGTAAGCAGTGCTTGGAACTGCGAGGAAAAATAACATCGACGTTAGGACAACATAACACTTCAGTGGACAACCTGCATATAAAAGATTGCAATGCTAGTACCTGTGGAAGCTGTCGCAGTGCATCAAGAGCACCGGCACCCACACCAGCACCAGGATTGGACCCAGCACCTGGAAGACCCTATTAAGGTATTTGAAAGGTAGTTTAAGGACTCGTCATCATCAAGCTTTTTTTCCAGAATAAACATGTACAACAGGGAGGTAGCTGTAAATGCAGTACAGAAGGAAGTTGCAGAATGCTTTATGAAGAAGAGACACGAGCATATCACTGCTTGTATTCGTATTCTCCACGTCAGGAGACTCCAGAACAGACAGTTGAAGAGCATATCTAATCCAAATTTCACGAGATCTTGCGAATTTCCAACTATTTCTTTAAGGGCAGGGCGTGTGGCCACACTAATGTAAATTTTAACTTTTCTTCAAGCAGTAGTAACCTCCTGCTGTGAACTTCCTAAAAGAACGTTACCGGTGCTTTTATGAAATATAATCATGCTTATGATGATGTCCTAAAGGCATTTCAACTCAGCATGTAAAAACAATTATGTTGTGAAGATGACTGAATGTCTAACACAGCGTTCACTAGTTCAATTGGGTCCAGAACTCAACTTTTTTTTAGATGATCCAGAACTCTACTTTGTAGAGCTTGACCTATCCTTTCCATAGACTATCCTGAAAATACAGCGGTTGAAGAGGTATATTTAGAGCACATACCTGGGGGAAAAGGTTTAGAGGATTTGCGTTAGGCCCTGCAGAGGCGCCACCAGATGGCTGAATTGGTGGTAGAGGTGCAGCCTGAGCCTGAGATGGAGCTTGCAGGCTTGCTGCCTGTTGAACTGTAGCAGGTCCTCGGGCCACAGGTGGGGCCTCTACGGTCTCAGGTATTCCCTAGCAGCCAAACCAAAATTAAAATAAAACTGTTATTTTATATGCAAATTCATTGTAAAAGCATATCACATGTTTTCTCTTCATCACGCAAATATATCACATTTACATGCAAAACCTTGTGTATTCAGAAATGAAAAACACATAAAATATAACAGGTCTTTTTAGGGCTCTGGATTTTGTACATAAATAAGTGAGCACATGAAAAGCAGGACATGGAAATAAGGACTTTAAAAGGAAAAAAGAGACAAAATTAAGCATGGAACTCACAGAGTACAGATAGTCAATAGCCCTCTCAGGATTGTTATATGCAGCACGTAGAGCACGGACAACCATATCACGTTCCCAGGTGCCTCCACCCATGTCAAGAATTTGTTGGACTGTCTGTTCTAGACCGCCACCAGAGACAAGGTTTGATGCAGCCTGACTGTATACATCAGCATCGCTTCTATACAGCACAAGCAGAATAGAGCAATATTATTAATTCATAGTAGAAACGAATTTATACACAATAAAAAGAGAATGAGGAAGATCCTTTCTAGCTTATTTCAAGAGAACAAATCCAGTAACCAGATATATAACATAACATAACATATAGAAGCAGCAGTTGCACAGACATGTACTGTTGCCAAACACATGCCTACACATAGGCTCTGTTTGGAACCTCAGTTTTTTCAAAACCAAAGTATACCAATACTACAGTATTTCAGTGCCCGTCAAGCCATACTTCAGTTTTTCTCTTTTCTCAGTTTCGAAAAAAAAGGCCAAGCCATCTATTCCAATACTGTAAAAAATTGAGGATATCAGGGTTTAAAAAAATGCAGTATTTGTTCAAGCCAAAAACCTCAAATTATGTTAAATTATACTCCCTCCGTCTCGAATTAGATGCCAGAGATTCGTCTAGATTCGCATGTATCTATACACTAAAACATGTCTAGATACATGCGATTTTAGACAGATCTGATACATCTAATTCAAGACTGAGTAGTATTTTTAGAAATTATAGTCTGAGAAAACTACAAAAAGTACCGTGCTGCCAAATACACCCAGAACTGCTAGTTTTTGAAATCCATAACACGTTCAGACAGTGTAGGACAAAACTGAAAAACGGAGAATTTTAGCCTAAGTATACCGCTTAAGCAGAGCATGAAATTTTGAAACTTATGCATTTCCCAGGTTTCATTACTCTTTCTACAAACTTCTCTACAGTATATCTTCTAGTACAGTACACCTTGCCTTAGTATACTAAATAAAATATATTATGTCAATGCCAAAATATGCCAGCAAACATGTTACACGACTTATCAGCTGCTACTATGACTACTTCATTCCTCCATCTATACATTCTATGCAATTATTCAGAAATTCATTTCTTCTCACACATTCAAGAATTGTTCAGAGCAGGGTTCATCAATCAATTGATATAATTGTGTGAACTGTCGAACAGGAACACTGACGAAAAACATGTCGGGTCAACAATGTGCAAAATATATAAGAGTTTACATAAAGAACCCACATTTGACAGGAGACCCTATGGATAAAGCTAGCAAGAAATTTGTAGCTGGAAATCACAAAGACAAAGCTCAAAAAATACGATTAACAAACCGACTACATTCATTACACAAAAACATAGCATCTAACAGAATGAAATAAAGGCTCTGAAGTGGACTCACGATGCAGTTACAGCAGCAGCTGGATCAACTGAAGGTTGTGCACTGGGAGGAACCCTACAAATGAACAGAAATTATTAAGATAAATAGAAGTTCCCAATACAAAATTTGGAGAAATGGCTAACTCACGGTTCAGATGCAGCAACAGGTGCTTGAGAAGGTGGTGATCTTGCAGCAGAGGCAACAGGGACAGATGGAGTAGAAGCAGCAACAGGAGTGGCGGGTTGAGACTAGCAAAATGGAACAAATTAAACATTACCAGTAATAAGGTATTAATAAAAACAAGGGTTACCCAAAAAAAAGGAGGGGTGATCTTACACAACAGAGTTATATGATAAAAAATTCTAGTACTACTTAGTCTTACATGATATCAGCTAAGTAAACAAACTTCATAGATGTCGAGAAGGTTATGATCACAGATCTCTCACCTTCTTACTCTATAGCAACACAAACATCTTTCAGGTTTACTAACCTAACTTTATTCAATCAAACAACCCTAACAACAGAGACAGCTATGACATGGCAAAACACTGTTGATGTGGCTAGCACGTTGTTTGCCTGTATGTTGATAGAAGATAAAAGGATTGAATGGAGATGCAACAGACAACAAACTGGGACAAGGGTGGAAACTACACAAGAAATGACAAGCTATTAATAGAAAGTAGAAGGTATGTTACACTGCAAGGCAGACAATATATTTGGTACCAACTACTGCAGCGCGGACCAAAAAAGAGATAAATATCTCATATCTAGCTTTTTAAACACATATAAAGTAACAAAAACCCAGAACAAAATGTTGCCCCAATTACAATACTTAAATCTGATAAAGATATCTGCCAAAAAAATACCTGACTAACAGGTGCCTTTGAAGCAGTAGAAGCACCACTAGCCGACGGCTTAGCCTAAAACATTTATGCAGATAAGTTACTAGTATCAAGACCATAAATATTAGAGCCAAGAAGAAATCTTCAAAATATACTTCCGCCACAAACTTTACAAACGCTAAAAGTGCTTCACAAAAGAAAATTCGAAGTGCAGAACATCTAAATGTGGATCCACGTCAACAAAATAACGAAGTCCAATATTTAATGCTTCCTCCAATTAGTGGGCTAAAAACTGAAACGGTTCAAAGTATCCTTGCTTAATTAAACGTGTATGCTCATGAATGAACACAAGGAAGGGTGGAATACTTATTGGTTTGGACACTGAACTCATACTGATCATAAGACGCCAGTATTACTTTGGTCACACAAAAGGGTGTCTAAGAAGATCAAATATACCCTCATCCATTTTCCAGCAATACAGATAAGTTTACAAATTATACTAATCAATATCCTATGTATGCATGACAGTGACTACAGTAGGCTATATAAATATCGGCAATAATTTTCATTCAAACCACTGAAGGATCTGGCACAAATTCTTCAACAGCCCGACAACTTAGAATTGAAACCAATGAGAGAAGATCATCAGATACCTTAGACAGCATTATAACAAGGAAGCTGTTGTCCACAACATTGTTGGCTGCCAGAGTGGTATCATCCTTGAGAATTTTTCCCTGGTATATGAGCATCTGCTGATCCGCAGGGTACACACTCTGCCCCTGAGAACTCTCGATGATCATCTTGACCTCGCCCACCTGCAAAACAGAGCCAAGCCCTAAGCACAGGGACCACTGGTGCCGAAGCAAAACAACAAGCATTGCAGCATCAGTCGATCACATTGACTACAGAAGACTTCCCGGAAAAACAAACCCCCGCAGATGGCGACTGCTACCCAACAGTACTCGACCAGTTCAATTCAGAGCGCCGAGCCGATGGAAAACCGCACACATCAGCGCCCTAACACGCTGGACCCCCAGGTCTCCACCGATCCACGCCACGCACCAGAACAGCAGAGCAACTAAACCCTAGATTCAGATTTCCGAAACCATGACGTCGCCGCACGAGCACCGACCCACAGAGACGCCCGAATCGCGGGAGGATGGCCCCAATCGAGCGAATTGCCGACGAATCGCGCGCGATTGGGAACGGACAGGGTGTTGGGAAGGAGGGAGGTTGGGGATCGTACCGAGGCCTCTGGGGTCGCCTCGATCTCGAAGTTCGTGCCCTTGAGGGTCTTCACGTTGACCTTCATCTCGCCGCCCTCTCCGGCACCACTGCCCTCGCACTCTCGGATTCTCTCTCGCGCTATCCCTATCTGACTCTCGCTTGGGCTCGAGGGTTTTCGCCTTGACTTCGGGAGTCGTGAGGGGAGGGAGGAGGACGAGGCCGCACGGGGGAAGTCAGTTTATAGGGTAGGAAAATAATCTGGGAGCCGTGCCGAAAAGGATATCCGGGAGAGGAGCTGCGGTCTCTGACGCATGGGTCCGGGCCAGGTCGGCCCGGCTACCAGTGGGTGCTGGTCTGCTGGATGAGGTGACGAGCGCTGTGGGGCGAGACGGTGGGCGGTTCGGCTGCTCCGTCGCGTTGTGTGGGTAGATCTGCGTGCCGTGACGTGGCTGATAGCCATTGGATGGGCCCTGGGAGCTCGCGTGTATTTGGAGCGGTTTCGTGCGGACTAAGCGCTGACGTGAGGTGGGGTATGGAGAGTACAATGTTAGTTGGGCGTACGGGATCCGGGCAGTCGGGCAGATATACTCCTTTTCTTCGAAACGAGGATAACTGCGAGTAGGAAAAAGTAGGAGGAGTTGTTGTTGGTGCTGGGTTGGAGAACAAGAAAGAAAGTGCCACGTTTCTCTTCTTCGCCAGAGAGCAGAGCTAGCCAACGGGTCTGCTTTCGCTAAACGGGCTGTGCCAAGCCCGTGGCCCGACCTTGACTGTGACTGGGCCATCATCTGGAGATTGCGTGCCGGCACGGCTGTATAGTTTTTAAAATATTCCTGATTTTTATTATTCTTTAATAATTTTTATCTATACCTATGTACTTCTATATCTATATCTATATCTATATCTATATCTATATCTATATCTATATATATATATATATATATTATAATAATAAAGGAAGGAGTCCTACACTTTTTTGGACGGCTTTACCCTTTGAGAAATAAATAAATTACCCACCAATACCATCGATAAGTGAAAAAAAAGTGAAAAAGAAAAATTACCCATGCCACCGATAAGTGAAATACAATTTGCTAATCGCACGCGCTGGAGACCGAGCTGCATCTATTCCGGTCCGGTCAAGCTGCGACTTGACTCTTGACAGTGGACATCGTGGCCGAGCTAAGCTGCCTGGTAAGAGTTGTAGACGAGTCAGAGGCAGTGAGCCGCATCCTAACGATCTGGTTGCATGCATGCGCATCTAAAGACGATGGGACTATGGAGAGAGACAGAGCTAGGCTGGGTACCCATGGCGTGAAGAAAAGGGGAGGCGAGGGCCAGATCGATATCTGCCATTGTAAATACAACGCCATAAGGATCTTATTATCAATCGATAGACTAGATAGCTGCTATAAGAGAGCTTATAGGTTGGTAAAAAAAGTCGGTCTCTTTCAAAACAGGGTCTAGGATTTTAGTTATGCCGTCGCAAAAGAAAAAAGGAACTCTTCAAAGAAAATTGAAAATAAGAATAGCCTCAATTCCTTCAAAAATAGTATTCCCTCCGATCCATAATAAGTGTCTTTAAATTGGATATATCTAGCACTAAAACATATTTAGATACGTCCGTTTGAGCGACACTTAATATGGATCGGAGGGAGTAATATCTTTGTCAAAAGGAAAGGTCTGGTCATTTAAAAAAAAGGTATGCTTTTCTCTGATATGGACATAAACGAATACATTTGTCCTTTTACATGAAATCTGTATGACTGTTAGAGGATACTATATTTTGAAGTATGCTTTATCTAAAAATTAAAAAACCATCTAGGTATAGGTAGTGGAAATAATTTCTAAGTTCTGGCATAACTCTGTGAATAGGTTCGTCCAAGATAAAAAAAACTTTCAACTCAATCGAGACCGGTGTCATGAGGCAACACAAAAGTTTTTTTTCATGCGAATTAGATTGGTCTTCCCGGTGCAACGCACGGGCACTTTTGCTAGTCTAATAATAAAGCACGAAGTGTTTCTCCCGGTCCAACACTTTTTTAGACCGTTTTACCCTTTATCAGACAAAAATTACCCACCAATGCCACGGTTAAGTGAAAAAACGTTTTGAAAAAAAATCAAACCAGAATAGAGCGGAAAGGTGGATGTTGGTAGTCGTCGAATCAGGACATAGATCACGAAGGGAAGAAAACATCACATTGCTTAATTACCTGAGATATCAGTGGAACTTGTTTCAGAGCATATTACGGACAACTATATGGAAGATAGCTGCCAAATCTGACGTGAAGGAACAAACTTCGTTTCTTGCTGCCATGGAGCCGCAAAACCTCGCCAAACCTAGGGGAAGACGACGCCTAGAATCCTTTCGCTTGATAGTTGCAAACGGGGAGGGGAGAGAGACCAAGTAGCGGACGACTTGTGGGTTCGCGCTTAATGCTTCATCCAAGCTCTTAGTCGGTTGGTAATTAAAGGGTGTTGTTGATTGATCACTGAGAGGAAGGAATTAAGAGATCGCGCAAAGAGGGTTAGAAGAGACCGAGGCGGGCACCATTAATTGCCAAGAGTTGCCGCTGGACGAGGAGCAAGCGAGGCTCTTGGGGGCGTGAGATGGGGGTGGGATTGGGAAGCGAGCGGAGAATTAAAAAGCTGCACAAAGAAGAGTGTTACTACTTCCTTCGTCTCGGTTTAAAGAACATAATTTGCAATTCTCTGAGGCTGGTCCTAGTACTAGTATCATAAGGTGTATCATGCATGCCAACTTGGCAAAAATCTGACGTGGCGCCATAGTTAATGAAGAGAGAGGTGGTTAGTGTATCATAGGTAGATACCGTATCATAGCACGTAAAACTAGAAATCATAATGACAAGTAAATCTTGTACACACATTTTATATAGAGATTCTCAAATCAATAAATATACTACTACTATGATACTATTATATGATACAATGCACTAGAGACATGGTATCATGTACTAGTATCATATGCATGATACTAGTAGTATGATACTACCACTAGGACCAGCATGAGCCCTAGGTGTCATTTAATTGGTTCATTTAATAGTGTGGAGTGGAACATGCATGAGAAGAAAAGGAGTTAGAAAAGCGTTCACATTTGTTCACATATGTGCATGCAAGAATTTTGTTCTTTTCACACAGGAGTAATTACGTAGATTAAATGCTTTTGTGTCTATTTTGGGATTGCATGGTTTGCAAATTGTGTCCTTTAAACCAGGACGGAGGGAGTATTTTTCTTGGTTGTTTGAGAGGGATGGAGGAAAGTTTAATAAAATAAGTATTGATAAAATTTGGAGAGCAAGATTTATAGAGGCCATTGAAGTCCAGCGGAAAAATAACGGAGGAATCTTTTAGAGGGAAAGAAGAGTGCTTTTATTGTATGGAGTAATCGATACATAGCAACCCAGAGACATGTTTTATATAAATGGTAAAATAGATTAAGTTTAAACGATTAAAGGTATAAAAGAGCAAAATGAGGCCTAAGATATGCGGGTAATCAATATTAGGGCAAAATTTAAAGTATTTGGATAAAAAATATTTTTTTAAACGACATATATTCGCCCAGAAAAAAGGTATATAAGCATATTATTTCTTCTTCCGTCGCGGGCATTTTGCTAGTTAAGAAAAACTGTCTAACTGTCTTAAACCGGTTGGATTGTTTACTTGAGGTGTCATGCCTAGTCCCCAGGGCGCGTGCTGCCACGGGTCACGGCACAACGTGTTTAAAAACAGGCCTTTAAAGGTCTTGCTAGGCCATGGGTCAGCCTGTTAGCCGACTCTGCTAGAGAGGAAGAATAGGATAGTTGGGTCAGCTACTCATTATTTATCGGTGGTTCCATCAACTCATTATCGATCGACTGGTCACGGGCAATTACATCTTCGTCCCCTGGCGATTATGGTTTTGACGACTCAGAGGCGATCTTGATCGCCAGCGGGATCTTGTCCTTGCCTCGCCAGATCTCCCTCCTGGGCGAGCACTCGGGCTGATTAAGGGGTTGGCTTGCCTAACTGCCCGGCCTTGGTGTTTGTCTAGCGGGGGTGAGAAAGGGCAAAGGGATCAAGGAGATGGCGGCGCCCGGGAATAGCTATCCAGAAGAAGGAGGAGGAGCGGCAGATCAGAACTGGCAGGAGATCCTGAAGAGGCTGAATCTGCAGGGATCAAAACGGGAGGAGGTCCGTGTTGGCGGCGAGAATCTAGAGAAGACGAAGGAGGCGGCGACGTGGATGGCGCTGGCGAGGTTACACTCGGATAAGCCGTTCAGCGCCAACTCTTTGTTCAAGACACTGATGCCCGCGTGGAGTCCGGCGAGAAGGGTGACATGGAGGCCGATGGAGGGCGGAAAATTCGTCATACAGGCATCGTTTCTGGGGGATTGGACACGGATCATGGAGGAAGGACCATGGATATTCAGGGACTTTGGTCTATGTTTGAAGAAATATGATGGTCTCTCACAGTACGATACAATCAAGTTGGATGATCTACCCCCTCCTTATGTCACCATCTTAGTGAGATGATCAAGGGTTTGGTTGGTGTGATCTTGTTTGGCTTGGTTTGGTTGTTGTGTTTGGTGTGTATGAAGCAGGGAAATGTGTTGGGTTTGCTTCCCACGGGCTGTGCTGAGCAGTTTTGTGTGTTGGAGCTGCTGCTGCTGTGCTGACAGCACACACCATGCAGTTTGGTGTGTGTGCTACTTGTGTGTCTGCTGCACCTTGTGGATAGGCTCTGGATATGAAAGTTACTTTTATCTGGTTACTCTTACTTGTCTGGTGAAACTTGTCCCTCCTTGCTGTTGGAGTTATTTGACTTCTGGCTTAAATTATGAAAGATTCAGTTCTTTCATTTTGGTGAAACTTGCCCCTTTAAAGATTACTCAATGATGAAATTTTGAATAGTGCAACTCACTGTCAATTCTGAGAGTAAAACATTTTTAATCCTTCACTTTCTTTCTTTTAGTTTGTGTTTGTTTTATAGGTACCAGACTTGAAGATCAAGACTTTAGTTTAGGTTTTCTTTTTCTTTATAGAATAGTTACTTGTAATATTCTTCTATTCTTTTGTAATTTTTTATTTTATTCTTTTGTAATAAAGATTGTACTATTACTCAATATATAAAGATTCTTTTTTTATTTCATTACTATTGTAAAGATTCTTGATCAATTCCATAAGTTACACTTTGTAACTTATTTATTAAATAAAATTATAGAATAAATATTCATTTTATTGATTAATTTATCTTATTTAAAGTTTGAGTTATTAATTGTTAACTCTTGATTAAATCAAATCACTCAAACCTAATTCTAAATCCTTTTGAATTATAAATCTAACACTCAAGTTTAAAGTCCAATTTCATTTTCCAAAACACACTAATCCACAAAGATCATATCAAAGTTTATAACAATCATCCTCCAAGACTATACCTAATCGCAAAGCATGAAAGAAACTTTGATCACTTTAGGTTTTTATTTGGCGAAAAATAAACCCACATTTTTACGGATGAATGCATGCAATACCACAGATTCCAAAATATATCCTTCGTTGGTTCCTAAATGTTGGGATGTTACAACCCGTGTTAACAAATCCTTGTTGATTTGGTTATACAGATCGACTTGTAGACAATGGCGATTGGACGTTGATCCAAAGGCTTTTGATATGCAGTTGGATTTTGAAAGAAATCCATGATAGTAAGGATTAGACAACTTTGTAGTTAACTTAAATTCATTAATATTTAAGATATCTCACTCTCTTAACAATTCAAATAAACCTTATGGTTCCATGTAAGAAAAATCTCACGAAGTTCTGAAGCAAAATCATGGATTTAGCTGCTTCAAAAAGTCCGATGAGTTGGAGAATTGATTTTGAAGTGTAATTTCTATTTATTTGAATTCTAACGTTCTCATGCTAGGCAATCATAGTGACCAATCATAGTTTTAAAATATATTTCTACAAAATTAAATAAATATTATTGTATTTTCAATTTTTCATATGCTTTAATATTGTATGCATTTAATATTATATATATGTTAGTATTCTATTAAACATTATATATTTTAACTTTAATCAAACTTAATATGCGGAATACTAATATGGAATGGAGGGAGTAACACCCCGAACTTGTGGAACCCCGGCCATGCAGAAGTATATACTCAACATTCTCGAAATAGGCTTTTTCCCCGCTTTATAAATAAAGCCACAACGGCCGAACCGATACAAGGTGATGGGGCGCCCCCTTACAAAGCATATCAAGATAAAACAAGAAAAACATGAGATACCAAAACTTACCACCAAAGACACCGAACCGCCGACGAGAACCGGGGCTGCACGACGACGCCCCCAAGAGGGTAACGATGCTACGCGCCGCCATCGTCGAGACCGGCGGTCAAGAGTTTTCACCCGGAGCGTTATAGCGAAGAAGGTAACCACAACGACGCCCCCAGGAGGGTAATGACACCCGCGGGCATCGCCGCCGTTGGTGCTGAAGCACTGAGTTTTCACCCAAAAAAACCTTCTCCACATTTCGGTCTCAGGGCGTCCTTTGTCCTCAAGTTAGGCCTCTGACACACGATCTGGGAGTTGTCGAAACCGAAGCTCCTTCAACACCAAGGTTCCCCAGAGACCGCTCCTCGCCAACCACATCAACCTAGGGGAGAGGAACTTCTCTCCATCACCCGGAATAATCGTTGTCTTGACGCAGCAGCAGTGTCGATTAGTCCCAGATCATTCCCGGTCGGGCCCGGATCAGGCCTTATCAGTTTCGCTGCCATGCTGCTGCGACCAGGTCACCGTCGCCGTCCATCTACACTTCTGTGTTGCCCCTCCACCCGTCACTATCGCACCAAACCAGCAGTCATTGTAGGGATTCGTAGCATGGAAAACAAAAAATTTCTACCGCATACAAACAAACAAGCCAAGATCTATCTACTAGATTGTAGCAACGAGTCGATAGAATAACTCACCCTCGAAGATTCCAAAGTGTTTAACGAGAGCGGATTCTCGTGGGTGATGTAGTCGTACTCTTGCCGATCTCAAGATCGCGTAGAAGATCCTTCCGGCGCTGCGTTCCGGCAGCGCTCCCGCAGTCGGTCACACGTTCGGTACTCGACGAAGACCTTCCTCTCCCTTGTTCCAGCAGGCAGCGGAGGTTGTAGCACTCTCCTCGCGATTTCGGCAGCACAACGGCGTGGTACCGGAAGTAGAGGGGAGATCTCGCAGGGCTTCGCCTTAAGCCGGAGCGAGTATGGTGGAGTATGAGAGAGTCCCTCGACGATCTAGGGTTTAGACACGCCGAGGAAGAGGTGCTAGAGCCGGCGGCTAGGGCTTGGAGGTGCCCAAGTCGGCGGCTAGGGGAGAAACCCTAGGGGGCGGCGGCGGCTATGGTGGGCAGCAGCTGCTAGGGTTTGAGGCGTGGAAGTTGTGTATCAAGGAGGGGAGCCCTGCCCCTCCTTATATAGGTGGAGGGGGCCGGTCGGCCAAGGGAAGGGAGAGGAGTCCCTCCCCAACTCGGCTTGGGTGGTGCGCCGAGGGAACTCCTCCCCAACTCGGTTTCCCACTCCTCCTCCTCTTTCCAAAAACTGTCGTTTGACTTTCAAACTAGCCGTTTGACTTTTCAAACTAGGATTTGAATAAACCCTCTATTTTGATCAGCGAAGACACCGAGTACATGATGCAACCATACCAACTTGATATAACACATTCATGTACCCTTCCCCCCGGAGTGCCGGACATTCCGGAACCTTCTAGAACATTCCCGATGAAAACACCGGAACCATTCTCCAACTCCGAAACGGGACTTTCCTTATATGAATCTTATTCTCCGGACCATTCCGGATCTCCTCGTGATATCCCGAATCCCATTCGAGACTCCGAACAACATTCGGTCTCTTTCTCATCATTCCATAACTACTCAAACAACGTCGAATCCTTAAGTGTGTCTCCCTACGGTTCGTGAATTATGCGGACATGATCGAGACACTTCTCCGAACAATAACCAATAGAGGAATCTGGAAATTCATATGGCTCCCACATATTTCTACGATTACTTTGCGATCGAATGAACCACTTACATACGATATCAATTTCCCTTTGTCTCACGATAGTTTACTTATCTGAGGTTATGATCGTCGGTATCTCTGCATACCTAGTTCAACCTCGTTACCGATAAGTACTCTTTTCTCGTTACCGTGATATGTGATCCCTTGTGAGCCAGTCACATGCTTGCAAGCTAATTGGATGACATTTCACCGAGAGGGCCCAGAGTATATCTATCCGTCATATGGATGGACAAATCCCACTCTTGATCCATGTGTTTCAACTAATACTTTCCGAACACTCAATGCCACCTTTATAGCCACCCAGTTACGGTGTGGTGTTTGATGTCATCAAAGCATCCATCCGGTAAAGGTGATATGCATGATCTCATGGTCGAAGGAATTAGATTACTATGTATCAGAAAGCATATAGCAATTGAACTATTAAAATGACTTGATCTTTATGCTACGCTTATCTATAGGAGTATGTCCACCATATCATTCTCCTAACGATATGATCTTGTTGTTAATAACATCTCAGTGTTCATGATAGGGAAACCACAATCATCTATTAACCAACAAGCTAGTATTATATAGAGGCTTTACTAGGGACTTCAAATTAAGTTTACAAATCACACAAGTATTAATGTTTCCTTGTTAATACTATTATAGCATGAATGTAAACATTTATCATAAACACAAAGATTTATTATTGCCTCTAGGGCATATCTCCAACAGTCTCCCACTTGCACTAGAGTCATCTAATCTAGATTACATGGTAATATACCGAACACCCATGGCAGTTTGGTGCTGGTCATGTTTTGCCCTCGGGAGAGGTTTTGTCAACGGATCCGCCACATTCAGATCTGTGTGTACTTTGCAAATCTTTATATCCCCATCTTGGATATGTTCTCGAATAGCGTGAAAACGTAGCTTGATGTGCTTCAGCTTCTTGTGTGACCTTGGTTCTTGCGCATTGGCTATGGCGCCCATGTTATCACAGTAGATAGACATTGGGTCCAGCGCACTAGGAACCACACCCAGCTCTGTAATGAACTCTTTCATCCATATCGCTTCTTGTGAAGCCTCCGAAGCAGCCATGTATTCCGATTCAGTTGAAGATCTCGCCACAACGCTTTGCTTTGCACTCCTCCAGCTAACTGCTGCACCATTCAAAATAAATACGTATCCAGATTGTGATTTAGAATCATCCGGATCGGTGTTCCAACTAGCATCGGTGTAACCATTAACAACGAGCTGTTCATCACCTCCATAAGAAAGAACCATATCCTTAGTTCTTCTCAAGTACTTAAGGATGTTTTTGACCGCTGTCCAATGATCCACTCCTGGATCACTTTGATATCTGCTAGTTAAACTAACAGCATATGCAATGTTGGGTCTAGTACTGTTGCCTGTCAAAACCCACCGGCGAGCAGCAACGAGCAACACGAAGAGCCGGGAGGCTCCCAGAACTGCTGGTGGGCCCTGGTCCCTCGGGCAACGGCACGCAAAACTCCGGCACACGTCCTGGCTGATGCAAGGGCGTGCCACCTGACCTATACCTGGTCAGGAAGGTGATGGATTGCTTCGATTAGTTTCCTGCATGGCAAACAAGCATACGTAAAATTCGAGCCACGACCGGCTCCCAGGTTTCCCTATGGATCGGCTCCTGGAGCCGATTATCCCATGGTTCTGCATTAGATCTACGATGACATAGGGTTTTGCTTCATCAATACAAGTTAAATCGACCTACGACAGTTTAACGTTTTCACCACATAACTGGAACATCCTACACGTAATTGAGCCTGGTAGATACAAAATATGATAGAAAACTAACCCTAGAGAAGGCCTAACAACCGACGTAAAGTCAATTCCCGGAACAACTCCTCTCGAATTGGCAAACCATATCCTCACATACTACTGGATCGTTCAACCCGTTTGCAAGGCCTGACCATGTGGATATCAAACTAAACCTTGGAAAACAAGGCATAACTATAACAGATCAAATCGACTGAATAAAGATCAAGCAAGATACTGCCCTTACAGCCGAAAAAGGTGCAAAGGCAGCGAGATAACTAAAGGCAGCATAACTAAGCAATCATAACAAAAATGTACCGATGCTAGCCCAAAACAAATATATGATAACAGTATTACTCGCCATCAACAAGGCTTCAGTACGAGTAACACTAAATAACGCATAAGCAGATACTGCCTAGACCGCAAGATGCGATCTAGGCAGCATGACACTTACCCGAGAAAAACCCTAGAAACAAGGGGTGGTGATGCGCCGAGATTGTGTTTGTTGTGAACGTGATCGTCGTCCTCTTTTCTCAATAACCTTAGGTACATATTTATAGTCCGGAGACTTTCTATCTTTGGAATAACCCTAACAACTCTATCTCTTACTTAAACCGAAACGTAACCTACCATAATATACAGATACACGGGCAATTTAGCCCAAACCCACGCACAAGGCTGATCCAGCAATACGTTGCATATATGTATCCTCCAAGCCCATCTTGATTACAGCCCATCTCCTCCTTTGGCCAAAATGTGGCGATAACACATGCCCCCTGGTTTTGGCAATAATAATTCCAAAACCACTCTGTTTTTTTTTATCATCGGGTTACGCGTTGCAGAGCAGAATCGTCACGCCGCCCCCTCATCATGACGCCTTGTCTTCTCAACTTCTCCGCAGTGCATGATTTGACAGTTTTGGCACCACATTCTGGAAAACCGCTATAGCATTGAACCACCTCCCACTATTCCCCTTATTTAAATTCATCTGAGCAGTTTGCATCCCCATCCTCTTCCATTAGCCAAAAAACCCTCTTCCTCCGCCATGGCCTCCTCTTCTTCCTCCAGATCATCCGGCCTTTCCTTCCAATCCTCCAACACAATGAGCGACCGGGAGCCGATGCCGGAGCACCCGCCAATAGCGGCGTACGAGGCTCTCGCCCCACAATGGTGGGACGAGAAGGACTGGGACTTCGCCGCCTGGTCAGAGGACGACGAGTCCCTGACCGATGGCGAGGAGGGCCTCCAGTTCCTTGTCGACGGGGAACTGGAGGCGGAGAGCGCCGACGACGCCGTGTCCTGGGGCGAGGACGTCGAATCCTCCGACGAGGAGGAGGAAGCGGAGGAGGACACCTCCTCCGACGAATACCCGCCGGTGAAGCGCTTCCGCGCCGGGTCCAGCGAGGACACTGACAACGACGACGAGGACGAGGAGGCCCCCGCTGACAACTTCAGCAGCAGCGGCGAAGACCACGCCGGCAGCAGCGCTGATGACAGCGAATACGACGACGGCGAAGACAGCGGCGACGACACCGGCTTCTAGATTAGGAACTAGTAGTAGTAGTACTAGTAGTAGATTTCCATTTGTAAGCAATCGGCTTCATTGTAAACAACCGTCTTTTGAATCAACAAAGATTGCTTTCCCAATTCGATTTTGCCGATAGTCAAAATAGGTCAATGTTCCAGAAGCCGATAGTAATGTATCGGCTTTCACCATACTACGCTCATATGGTCAACCAAGTCAAAGCCCAAAGAGCCGATGGTAACACATCGTCTTTCCCCCCAAACGTTGACAAGGTCAAATTTGGTCGCATATTTAGATAAATCTGAGCGGCCACTTTCCAATTGCAAACGGTAGCCTGCGACCCTCTCCAAAAAGGCTAACCCAGATCTCCCATTGCCTCACCGAATAGATCGAGCTTACAGCGACAAGAACCCTCGATCCCCAACCGCATAGATCCATCTCCACCGGCAAACTAGATGGCGGAATCGTCCAACACCAACACAGCGGTCTCTGGTCTGAAGGTACGCCTGCTCCTCGCAGTCTGAACACGGTGCTAGAATTAATAGCAAATACCTGAATTAATGCTTTATTCCACTGTTAAATTTTTAGGTTTCAGACATTCTGCTGCCGCATCCTTCTCTCCCAAATTCTCTCTGTCTTGGCCCCCGTACAGACTCTAGTCCTGCCCATTTGATCTCTTGCGAGGCAAACAGAATCCCCTTCGTAAGCCAAAACCTAGATTTGAATTCTTGGGCCGACTGCTTGCGAGCCTGGCCTAATCCTCCTGAACATTGGGTCTCTTGGTACAGCAGGGTAGCCAAAACTTACCAATCCCAATGGGAAACCACGGGAATATCCGATGCCTTGTATTTGTCATTGTGTCCCCTTGAGAAACATGAAAATCTTCTAAAAACCATCGGCTATTTCTGGTCCGATGCTCTGAACTGCTTCATGTTTGGTCATGGCCCCATGACACCAACTCTGCTAGACGTGGTGATGATTACTGGTCTGGACGTTACATCACCCAGCCCTTCTGCTTTTAAGCTGACAAAGGTCCCCTACAAGCTTTCTTCCAAAACAGATTGCACGAACTGGGGTGCCTATCTTCAAAGCCACATGAAAACTAAAGGCCCTGTCACAGAGAAAGAACACACGGCTTTCCTCAACTTTTGGCTGGAACATTTCATATTCTGTGGCTCTTCCCTTGCTCCAACCAAGAATTATCTCTCCTTGGCCTACGAACTTGCCAGAGGCACTCAACTTGGCATCGGCAAACTGTTCCTTGGAGAAGTCTATCAATATCTCCAGTTGATGTCTGTCAAACTATTCTCCGGCATAGCAGTCAAAACAGGAGGTCCTTGGTGGTTCATTCAGCTATGGTCTCAGCTGTATTTTCAAAACCATGTCCCCAACTTCCCCCTTTTGGCGAGTTGCACCTTTCCAGATGCCAAAGGGAAGCAGATCCGATGCACCAGCTACGGCCAAGCTCTGTATAGACTGCCAGGTAGTAAACTGATCCCTCAGGAAGCATCCAAGTGGTTCAGCATTTTCTTCCAAGGCCTGGACAATCCTATCTTCTTTCCTTACACGGAAGAATCGGAACATTTTGAAAATCCAATCTCCTTCAGGCTAGACAACTTTGCCGATGACACCAGCACTCGGCAGCTATTTTCCACTGTGATCCGTCCCTGCTTCCTTCCAGTTGGCATGAGCACATCCAACAGAATAATCAAGCCTGGATACGAACTCTACTAGCCGGTCGTAGTGGCTCGGCAATTTGGCCTTGGACAAGTACCTCCCCATTTCTTTCTCCACCATCTTACAGAGAGCAGAGCTGACCTGCCCGATCCTCTCACCAATCAAAGGTGTTATTCCTTCTTCGATGCTCTGACCATCCCAATTCCTAACAACCTCACCTTCGCTTCATCAACCGATGGTTTTGAGAACTGGTGGTCGATGTGGAAGACCCATGCCTTCAGGAGAGCTCTGGGACCGTTGCTGGAACAGCTCGATGCTGAATATGATATCCCCGTAGAACAGGTACCACTACTTGTAAATTTTCTTGATTCAGCTCATAAATAATTCTTCTAATAACCCGCTCTGTCTTCTTGCAGCAACAAGATGGTCCTGAACCTACACATGGTGATGGCTCCCGCTTCGAATTCTTCCCACCAGCTCTTGTGGTCCTTTTTTGCAAAAACTCGCCACCTTTGAAAAAGGTCGTGATGCAGAACCAGCCGATATCACCACAGTCGGCTTCCAAGAGCCAAGCAACTTCTGGGTCAGCCGCCTCTCGAGTTCCAATTAAAACAAGAACGTCGGTGAGGAAGGTAGCTGCCAGGAAGACTTTGAGGCGCCGGAGCCCTTCTCCAGAAAGTTCGCATGTACGCTGATCCATGCCTTGGTTGATCTCTTTCATCCTTGCAAACATGCTTGTGCTTAATAGCTCTCCTTTTCTTACAGGTTTCCATCGAAGACACCTCCAGCGGGGACACACAATCCGATCGAGGAGAATCGGGCTCAACAGACTCTGAGAGGACCACCACACCGAGCCAGCCAGATTTGCCACCATCGGCTCCCAGGAAAAGGCCGGTTCCTGAACCTACTGCCCCCCGAGCATCAGTCGAGGCGGGGCCAGCTGTGAGCCCCAAGAGGGCTCGCAAGGGACTGCAAACTTCTTCGTCGAGCCAAGAGGTTTCGAAAGTCATCACCCTCCATGCTCTTACCAATTGTTTTTTTTTATCTGCCGATTCATCACCATTTACATCGGCTAAGCACCTTCCATGCAGACGACTGACACTTCTAGTGGGAAAGCCGGGGAAGTGCCGATGCCTTTCGCAAGGCTGGATCTAGTAATCCCTGAAGGTGTAGATGAAACGGTTACCGCTTTGGCCAAGCCCCCAGTAACAACACACAAGTCGATTGTCTCGTCATCTGCTATCCCCTTGATCTTAGGAGAGGTACGTTCGCTTCGTTCGGCTCATCCTTCCATGTTGGACGCATATTGACGCCATTTCGGCCTGCCAGGGTTGTGATATCTCAGGGCTGCTGACGTTCGACCCTGAATCCATCGAACCAACTCTCTCTGTTGCCAACGATGAACCACGAGCAAGGGCTGTTCTACCTCAATTCCAGTGTCTCAAAGCCTTGCTGTCCTCCCCGATCGAGAAGTTGATCGAGGGTTCTGAAGAGGTGAAGAGTGTTCTTGCCGAAATCAAGGACCAACTCCCAGTAGCATTGCAGGTGAAGCTTTGGCCAGTTGTAACTCTGTCTTTCTACGGGTCAAGGGTGAAGTTGGCTCGTGAGAGGATTAATCTGCGCCGCGCCCAACTCCCGCTGAAGGCCAATATTGCAGACAAATGTCAGTGGCTCAATGAGAAAAAGGCGTCTCTGGATGCCAAAACTGACACCTCTGTCAGCACCGCCGAGCTTGCATCCTTGAAAAAGGAATTGGGAGATCTTGAAGAGAAGGTCCGGGCGACTAAACAGCTCATTCGTGACAAGGAAGCCTTCATCGCCCGCTCCCAAGACGAAGCAGAAGGCCTCAAAGCTCAACTGAAGACTGATCTGGCGGAAATACGTGCCCTGAACAAGCAGCTAGTGATGGGCAAGGACGAAGATGACGAAGCCGAGATCGCCGAGGTGGATCGTGTCCGCGCTAACGCCCTCCACGCCTTCGAGGCATTCCTTCAGTAGCTTATTCATGTAAACTGACACCTGGTCGTAACACTTTGAACCTGTAGAGTCGATGGCTGTGCATCGGCTATATTTTTTTTATTGGCCGATTTCATGTATCGGCCCCCATATTTCACTGTCCATCATCCCACATGCTTGGGAAATATTTCTTGAGATGCTGACCGTTGACAGCCAATGGGAATTTCACGCCGTCCAGCTCCTCAAGCATGTACGCGTTCCCCCTTAAAACTTGATCGACCCTGTATGGCCCGTGCCAATTTGGAGACCATTTACCATATGCTGCATCCTTAGTCCCCAATAGCAATACAGCTTCCCATACCAGATCGCCAACGTGGAACTCCTTTGGTCTCACCTTCTTATTATATGCACGAGCTACCTTGGCCTTGTTCTCTTTGATTTTCTCAAGCGATCACAGTCTAAGCTCAGTTAAATCCTCAACACTGTCACTCATCAGGGCCGCATATTCTTCAGTTGTTAGATCGTTCTGAAAAGTGACATGTCTCGATCCAGCCGTAATCTCCCAGGGCAATACGGCTTCTTGTCCATAGACTAGATGGTATGGCGAGGTTTTTATCGCTCCATGACATGACATGCGATAAGCCCATAAAGCCTCTGACAAAACCTCGTGCCAACGCCTAGGGTGCTCGTCGATTTTCCTCTTGATCAGCTTGATAAGGCTCTGGTTGGACGCTTCAGCTTGCCCATTTGCTTGAGCATAGTATGGAGACGATCGGATCAGCTTAATTCCCGTGTCCTCACAGAACTCTCTAAACTCGTGAGAAGTGAAGACCGAACCTCCATCGGTCGTGATAGTTTGGGGAATCCCGAATCTATGAATGACATGTTCTTTCACAAAATCGATAACATCCTTCGAGATTACTGACTTCATAGGGACGGCTTCCACCCATTTAGTGAAATAATCCGTAATGGCCAAAATCCACATGTGGCCTTTGCTTGATGGAGGATTGATCTTGCCAATCATATCCATGCCCCAACCTCGGAATGGCCAAGGCTTGATGATGGGGTTCATTGCTGACGCGGGTACCGTCTGAATTTTTCCAAATTTCTGACATGCTTGACACCCTTTGTAGTACTTAAAACAGTCCTCAAGCATGGTGGGCCAATAAAACCCTGATCGCCTGATCAACCATTTCATCTTGTGAGCCGATTGGTGAGTTCCACAGGCGCCTTCGTGTACCTCGTGTAGGATCCGATTGGCCTCGGTTGGCCCCAGACATTTGAGCAGTAACCCTTTCAGAGTCCTGTAGAACATGTCGTCCCCAATAAGCACATACTTCATGGCCTTGTACCTTATCCGTTTAGGTGCCCCCCGAGCCGAATCTTTCAAGTAATTGAAGATATCGGCTCTCCAGTCGTCCGCCTCCAGGAACTGTACCTGAACATCAGCTCCCTCTGCTACGTCCTTGTAGCCTGAAGCCATTTGTGCGAGATCATTCGCCTCGGTATTCTGTGATCGCGGGATCCAGTTAAAGTTTATGTACCGGAACTGTGCCATCAGCTCACGGCATTGCAACCATAATGGGAAGAGCGACTCGCTCTCACACTTGTATTCCTCCGTGAGTTGGGAAATCACCAATTTGGAGTCTCCAAAAATTTCCACTGCTTCTGCTCTAGCTTCGATGAGCAACTCCATTCCCTTGCGTATCGCCTCATACTCGGCGACGTTGTTGGTGCAAGGGGTAGACAGCCTGATGGAGAAGGAATATGTTGCCCCCCGGGGCGACACGAGTAGAATGCCGATGCCGCAACCATCATCACAAACCGATCCATCGAAAAACATAGCCCACGCTTGTATAGACAGCGCTGCTATATCAGTGTTGATTCTTTCAGCAATAAGGTCGGCCAATGCCTGACCCTTAACCGCTTTCGCGGGTTGATACCGGATATCAAATTCCAATAATGCAAACATCCATTTGCCGAGTCGGCCTTTCAATATAGGAGCCGACAGCATATGTTTTATGACATCTGATTTGCATATAATGATAATCTCCGCTGAGAGCAAGATGTGGCGCAGCTTGGTGCAGGTGAAAAACAGGCAGAGGCACAACTTATCGATCTCAGGATACCTTGTCTCTGCATCCAGCATCCTTCTGGTGATGTAAAACACAACTCGCTCCAGACCATCATAAACTTGCACCACCACCGAGGCGATGGACGTGTCAGCTACTGACAAGTAAATGTAGAACGGCCTATCCGGCTGGGGCGGAACCAACACTGGCGGCTTTGTTAGATATTCTTTGATCTCGTCGAAGGCTCGTTGTTGTTCTGTCCCCCATCGGAACTCCTCATCAGATTTAATTTTCACCAGTCCCATGAACGGCTCTATTCTTCCTGACAGATTGGAGATGAATCATTTGACGAAGTTGATCTTGCCGATGAGAGACTGCAGTTCTTTCTTCGTGGTAGGTGGCTTCATTGTTCGCACTGCCTCCTGACTTTTCAGGCCGATCTCAATTCCGCGTTCATGGACCAAGAAACCCAAGAACTGACCGGCCGTCACACCGAAGGCACACTTCTTTGGATTCATCCGTAGCCCGAATTTTCTTGTTCGGTCCAGGACGCGTTGCAGATCGTCCAAGTGTCCTTGTACTGAAGCAGACTTGACCACCACGTCATCGATATAAATTTCCACCAGCTTGCCGATCAGATCATGGAAAATGTAATTCATGGCTCTTTTGTATGTGGCGCCGGCATTCTTTAGTCCAAACGTCATGACTACATATTCAAACAACCCCACCGAACCTGGGACTCTGAATGCAGTCTTGTGTATATCTTCCGGAGCCATAAAAATTTGGTTGTAACCGGCATTGCCATCCATGAAGCTCAAAACCTTATGACCAGCAGCTGCGTTGATTAGTGTCTCTGCTACCGGCATCGGATACTCATCCTTTGGAGTGGCTCTATTGAGATCCCGAAAATCTATGGCAACACGCCAGCGGCCATCCTTTTTCTCTACAGGTACGATACTAGAAATCCACTCAGCATACCTGCATGGCCTGATTAACCTAGCTGTCAACATTTTCTCGATCTCTTTCTTGACTTCTTCCAAAATTTCGGCCTTCATCTGTCGTGCTCGCTGCTGGAACGGCCGAAACCCTTTTTTAAGCGGGAGTCGATGCTCAATGATGCTCCTGTCTAACCCGGGCATCTCTGTATAGTCCCAGGCAAAGCAATCTGGATATTCTTTCAACAAAGCTATCATCGGACCCCGCAGATTCGGATCTAACTTCTTGCTGATAAATGTCGGTCGCGGCTTATCCCCAGGACCGATGTCAATCTCCTCTAGCTCATCAGCGGAGGTAAACCCATACCCTAGCTTTCCGTCACCTGCTAAATCGATGCTAAACACGGGGCAAACAGTTGGTGAGGATAACAAAGATAATTTGGGCCGATTGCCGGAATCGGCCCCCTTTTTGATGGCATTAGTCAAGGAAGGTTTACAACTTATTTGTGCTCTACAATGGCAGGGAATCTCCCTACTACGACTGCATGACCTGTTTGTCGTAAGATTACTGCTTTTTATTTTTTGTGGCCGATCGCAGGGATCGGCCATACCACGTACGATCGTGGACTTTGCTACTCTGTCAGGCCAGTGGATAAGACCAGCCTCACCCCGTTTTTTGTAGCTTCAATGCGCTCACAGCCGTCTAGACTGATTCCAGAGATCGGCTCTTGGTCTTCTGCCTCCCAGATGTTCGTGCCCGCTATGGAGATCTTGATCGAATCATCTGCATGAATGACCTCCACTTCATCTCCATCCCACTGTATTAGGCACTGGTGCATCGTGGATGGAATGCAGCAGTTAGCGTGAATCCAATCCCTCCCCAGCAAGACAGCGTAGGTGCTTTTGCTGTCAACGATGAAGAATGACGTGGGGATGGTTTTTCTGCCCACGGTCAGATCCACGTTCAGAACGCCTTGCGTTTCTGAAGTTTGGCCGTTTAAGTCACTTAACGTGACGTTGGTTTTGATCAGATCTGCAGTGGAGCGTCCCAAACGTCGTAGCATGGAGTATGGCATTATATTGACTGCCGCTCCGGTGTCAACCAACATCTTGCGGACAGGCTGCCCATTGATATAACCTCGCAGGTACAGGGCTTTCAGATGTTTGTAGCCCTTTTCTCGTGGCTTTTCAAAGATAACCGGCCGTGGGCCGCAGTCAAACTGTGCCACTGGTAGTTCTTTGGTTCTTGGAGTGCAAAACTCTGACGGGAGTATGAACACCATGTTTGTGCCAGCCGATGTCTTCGCATCGGCTTTTACTGGTTTGGGGCGCCACTCTTTCCTTTTCGGACGAGCCTCCGTTTCCAAGTTTTGCCGAATTTTCACGGCCAGATCAGGCCGTGCTTTCCTTAAAGCGTGGAGGTACTGCGCTTCGGCTTCCTCCAAGCTACGCAGTCGCTGAACTCTACGCTTTTGGGTGTGTCTGAGTCCATCGGGACACCACCTTGGTCGGTGATATCTGTCTTCTTCTTCTTCACCCTTTGGCTCCTCGAGATCTTTTGCTCGAGATGACTCCTCTTGTCTGTTCTGAGGCGGGAGAGGCCCTAGACGCTTGAACACTGAAACTGGACCTGTGTCGTCCTTCTGCTGTCCACATTCCGGGCAGTTGTCGATTGTAGGCAATCGGCTCATTCCCGCATCCCAGCAATACTTGAAGAAAGGGCAATACCAATGTTTATCCACGCCTTCCTTTTCCTTTGACTTTCCCCTAGCGAGGTGCTCATATCCTTCATCATCTCTATCGTGCCGGCGACGTCGGTCGTACTGACGCTCATACTTGTTAAGGAGATGCGTGGAGTGTGGCTTCTGATATCGCACGCTTCTCACTTGCTCCTCGGTTAAATACCGCCTGTCATCATAACGGGGCCGGTCACGTGGACCAGCCTCCTCTCTTTCTTTGCCCCGAGAGCGACCGCCTTCCTCCTTATATGTGCCATGGTGGTACACAGGCCCTGCCATATTAACATCGAACGAGAAATCTAACGGGCGCCTCGTGGAGTGGCTGTGTTCTACCATGTTGACGCCGGGAAACGGGTTTGTGTCTACTTTCATGGCGAATTGCCCCAGGATCAGACGGCCCTGTTCTATCGCCGTTTGGATCTGGCGACGTAGCTCTTTGCAATCATTGGCGGTGTGGGTGAACGAGTGATGCCACTTGCAGTATGGTCTCCCGTTCATCTCTTGAGCCGTAGGGATTTTATGGCCTTCGGGTAACTTCAGCTGCTTTTCTTTCAGCAGTAAATCGAATATCTGCTCAGCTTTGCTCACATCGAAGTCGAACCCTTTCGCAGGCCCTTGCTGTTTCACCCATTTGCAGGGCACAGGATCTGCCCCCCGAGCCCATTCAGCCACTGCCACCTCCTGGTCTTGTACGGGATCCTCTTCTTCTGTATCGACCAGGCCTATCGGACGTTTGAACTTGTCTTGGTACAACTCAGGGTGGCGCTGTTCATACATTGTCAGTTTCTGGGCCATGTGTGCCAATGAATTGTATTCTACTTGGAAAGCCAGATCCTTGATAGGTGCTGAGAGACCCAACACTGCCAGCTCGACTGCTTCTTTCTCAGTTAAACGAGCCGAATAACATCGGTTCTTGACAGTCCTGAAACGCTGAATGTACTCGGCTACCGTTTCTCCACGCTTTTGCCGCACCTGCGCCAGATCTGCAATGCCAGCCTCGGTAGCTTCTGAATGATACTGAACGTGGAACTGCTCTTCCAGTTGCTTCTAGGTCTGGATCGAATCCGGTGGCAACGAGGTGTACCACCCAAAAGCTGGTCCTGTCAGAGATTGCGCAAAGAACCTTACGCGTAACTGATCCGATGCTGAAATCATGCCTAACTGTGCCAGGTATCGGCTCACATGCTCGATCGAGCTCGACCCTTCTGATCCGCTAAACCTTGAGAACTCAGGGAGCCGATACTTGGGTGGCAGCGGAATCAGATCAAACTCGTTGGGGTACGGCTTGAAATAGCCGATTGTCCTTCTCTTCGGCACGAAGCCGAACTGGTCTCTCAAGATGGTACGGATTTGCTCCACCGTTTGAGCTGCAGGGGCTAAATTCTCATGACTCGTTCCGGTGGCATACTTGGCTAGCCATGCCTGTTTATCAGCGTCCATCCCAGACATCCCTGCTCCAGAAATACCTGCTCCAGAAATACCTGCTCCCGAAGCCCCTGCTCCAGAAACTCCTGCTCCAGAAATCCCTGCGGTTGCAATCTGGTTCGTGCGCGTCAGGCTATTGCAGTCCGGCACATAGGTGCACACATATCCATGTGGGATTTCTTTAGGTGGTTCACACAGGAATTGGCAATCGCCAGGGTCACCTCCAACCTTATAGACGACGTACGCCGGTGCCCCTGGTGGCTCCGGAGCTGCAAGCGTGAATGGCAGCTGTGGCCTGGTCTGGAGCAGTCTTTCTCCCTGGTGAGTCCCTAGAGTAGGCCCCGACGGAGAGTACTGATGTTTCATGATCTTCTGAACTACGCGAACCGCGACGCGCTCGAAAGCGTTCACTAGGCTCTCAGAATGGCGGTGAAGAGAATGAGCCACCATGTAATTGACTTCCTGTCGCAGAGCTCTGGTGCGCTCCTCTGAAGGAACAGACAGATCCACCTCATCAAGAGCACCTTCGGGTGAGAACCCTTTCCACCTGATGCCATGCTTACGGGTCCTCCCAAAAGAGCCGATGAGATCGGCTTCGAAGAGAGCTTTGATATCATCATACTTCGCCTTGTGCTCATCAGGCAGATCGTCGTACGTGACCGGTCTGTCCCCCATCGCAGCGTCGGATGTTGATGCAGATGTTGTTGAAGGTCCCACCGGGCGTGCCAGAATGTGTTGCCTGTCAAAACCCACCGGCGAGCAGCAACGAGCAACACGAAGAGCCGGGAGGCTCCCAGAACTGCTGGTGGGCCCTGGTCCCTCGGGCAACGGCCCGCAAAACTCCGGCACACGTCCTGGCTGATGCAAGGGCGTGCCACCTGACCTATACCTGGTCAGGAAGGTGATGGATTGCTTCGATTAGTTTCCTGCATGGCAAACAAGCATACGTAAAATTCGAGCCGCGACCGGCTCCCAGGTTTCCCTGTGGATCGGCTCCTGGAGCCGATTATCCCATGGTTCTGCATTAGATCTACGATGACATGGGGTTTTGCTTCATCAATACAAGTTAAATCGACCTACGACAGTTTAATGTTTTCACCACATAACTGGAACATCCTACACGTAATTGAGCCTGGTAGATACAAAAGATGATAGAAAACTAACCCTAGAGAAGGCCTAACAACCGACGTAAAGTCAATTCCCGGAACAACTCCTCTCGAATTGGCAAACCATATCCTCACATACTACTGGATCGTTCAACCCGTTTGCAAGGCCTGACCATGTGGATATCAAACTAAACCTTGGAAAACAAGGCATAACTATAACAGATCAAATCGACTGAATAAAGACCAAGCAAGATACTGCCCTTACAGCCGAAAAAGGTGCAAAGGCAGCGAGATAACTAAAGGCAGCATAACTAAGCAATCATAACAAAAAGGTACCGATGCTAGCCCAAAACAAATCTATGATAACAGTATTACTCGCCATCAACAAGGCTTCAGTACGAGTAACACTAAATAACGCATAAGCAGATACTGCCTAGACCGCAAGATGCGATCTAGGCAGCATGACACTTACCCGAGAAAAACCCTAGAAACAAGGGGTGGCGATGCGCCGAGACTGTGTTTGTTGTGAACGTGATCGTCGTCCTCTTTTCTCAATAACCTTAGGTACATATTTATAGTCCGGAGACTTTCTATCTTTGGAATAACCCTAACAACTCTATCTCTTACTTAAACCGAAACGTAACCTACCATAATATACAGATACACGGGCAATTTAGCCCAAACCCACGCACAAGGCTGATCCAGCAATATGTTGCATATATGTATCCTCCAAGCCCATCTTGATTACGGCCCATCTCCTCCTTTGGCCAAAATGTGGCGATAACAAGTACATAGCATGGCATACATTAGAGATCCTATGGCTGAGGCATAGGGAGTCTTACTCATCCTTTCTCTATCTTCTGCCAATGTCGGACTTTGAGTTTTACTCAAGGTCGTATTGGGCAACATGGGCAAGAACCCTTTCTTGCTATCTTCCATTCCAAACCTCTTTAGAACTTTGTCCAAATATGTACTTTGTGACAATGATATTTGGCGTTTTGATCTATCTCTATAAATCTTTATGCCTAATATGTAAGCTGCTTCGCCAAGATCCTTCATTGAAAAACTATTATTCAAATATTCCTTGACACTATTAAGAAGGTCTACATCATTCCCAATCAACAATATGTCATCCACATATAGTATTAAGAATGCTACAGAGCTCCCACTTACTTTCTTGTAAATACAAGCTTCTCCATAAGTTTGTATAAAACCAAAACTTTTGATCACCTTATCAAAACGTTGATTCCAACTTCGGGATGCTTGCTTCAATCCATAGATGGACCGTTGAAGTTTACATACCTTGTTAGCATCTTTAGGATCGACAAAACCTTTGGGTTGCATCATATACAACTCTTCATCAATGTCTCCATTGAGGAATGCTGTTTTGACATCCATCTGCCATATCTCATAATCATAATATGCAGCGATTGCTAACATAATCCTCACAGACTTTAGCTTCGCTACTGGTGAGAAAGTCTCATCGTAGTTAATTCCTTGAATTTGTCGAAACCCTTTTGCGACAAGTCGAGCTTTATAGACAGTAACATTACCATCAGCATCTGTTTTCTTCTTGAAAATCCATTTGTTCTCGACAGCCTTCCGGCCATCCGGTAAGTCCACCAAAGTCCATACTTGGTTTTCGTACATGGATCCAATCTCGGATTTCATGGCTTCTTGCCATTTATTGGAATCTGGGCTCATCATCGCTTCCTCATATGTCTCAGGGTCATCGGTGTTGTCCACCAACATGACACTCATAACGGGATCATACCAATCTGGAGTGGTACGAGTTCTCGTTGACCTGCGAGGCTCTGTAGCAACTTCAACCGAAGTTTCATGATCATCATCATTAGCTTCCTCTCTTATTAGTGCAGGCACCACAGGAACTTCTTCCGGTGCTGCGCTACTCGCAATTTCAAGAGAAGGTTCGACAACCTCGTCAAGTTCTACTTTCCTTCCAGTCACTTCTTTCGAGAGAAATTCCTTCTCCAGAAAGGATCCATTCTTGGCAACGAAGATTTTGCCTTCGGATCTATGATAGAAGGTATACCCAATAGTTTCCTTCGGGTATCCTATGAAGACGCATTTTTCCGCTTTGGGTTCAAGCTTGTCCGGCTGTAACTTCTTTACATAGGCTTCGCATCCCCAAACTTTAAGAAACGACAATCTAGGTTTCTTCCCAAACCATAATTCATACGGTGTCATTTCAACGGATTTAGACGGTGTCCTATTTAAAGTGAATGCGGCTGTTTCTAATGCATAACCCCAAAATGATAGCGGTAAATCTGTAAGTGACATCATAGAACGAACCATATCTACGAGAGTTCGATTACGACGTTCGGACACACCATTACGCTGTGGTGTTCCCGGCAGTGTCAACTGCGAAAGTATTCCGCATTTCTTCAAATGCTCGCCAAACTCGTAACTTAGATATTCACCTCCACGATCAGAACGTAGAAATTTAATCTTCTTGTTACGTTGATTCTCTACCTCACTTTGAAATTCCTTAAACTTCTCGAAAGTTTCGGACTTATGTTTCATGAAATAGATATACCCATATCTACTCAAGTCATCCGTGAAGGTAAGAACATAACGATAACCACCGCGCGATGCTACACTCATTGGACCACACACATCGGTATGTATGATTTCCAATAAGTCTATAGCTCGCTCCATCATACCAGAAAATGGAGTCTTAGTCATTTTACCCATCAGACATGCTTCGCATCTTTCAAGTGATTCGAAATCAAGTGATTCAAGAAGTCCATCGGAATGGAGTTTCTTCATACGCTTCACTCCAATGTGACCAAGACGACAGTGCCACATATAGGTCGAGTTATCGCTCGATTTCAAACGTTTAGCCTCAATGTTATTAATATGTGTATTTCCACTATCGAGATTCAACAAGAATAAACCATCTATCAAAGGTGCATGTGCATAAAACATATTACTCATATAAATCGAACAACCATTATTCTCAGACTTAAACAAGTAACCGTCTCGCAATAAACAAGATCCCGATATAATGTTCATGCTTAACGCAGGCACCAAATAACAATTATTTAAGTATAAAACTAATCCCGATGGTAGATGAAGGGGTAGCGTGCCGACCGCGATCACATCAACCTTTGATCCGTTTCCCACGCGCATCGTCACCTCGTTCTTCGCTAGCTTCCGTTTATTCTGCAGCACCTGTTTCGAGTTACAAATATGAGCAACCGAACCAGTATCAAATACCCAGGGACTACTACGAGTACTAGTGAGATACACATCAATAACATGTATATCAGATATACCTTTCTTCTTGATGTTGCCGTTCTTCAAATCCGCCAAGTACTTTGGGCAATTCCGCTTCCAGTGACCTTCTCCCTTGCAGTAAAAGCACTCAGTATCAGGCTTAGGTCCAGCCTTGGTCTTCTTCGTCGGCGTGGTAACTTTCTTACCGCCCTTCTTGAAGTGTCCCTTCTGCTTAGACTTGCCTTTCTTGAATTTGGTGGTCTTATTGACCAACAACACTTGGTGCTCTTTCTTGATCTCCACTTCTGCAGATTTCAACATGGCAAAGAGTTCTGGCAACGTCTTGTTCATGTTTTGCATGTTGTAGTTCATCACAAAGTTCTTGTAACTTGGTGGTAGTGATTGGAGGACACGGTAAATCCCCAAAGCATTAGGAATCACAATACCCAAGCTTTGAAGTTTGTTTGCGTGCCCAGACATCTTAAGCACATGCTCACTGACGGAGCTGCCCTCTTCCATCTTGCAGTTAAAGAACTTTTCAGAAGCCTCATAGCTTTCAATTGCCGCATGAGTCTCAAAGATCAATTTGAGATCCTCGACAATATCATATGGGTCTGAATTCTCAAACCTTTTCTGAAGCTCCGATTCTAAACCATACAAGATAGCACACTGAACTGTGGAGTACTGAGTCTTCCGAGTGAGGTAAACATTCTTTACTTCATCGGCAGCTTCAGCTGCAGGTGGGTCACCCAGCGGTGCATCCAGCACATAGGTCAAATTACCAGCTGTGAGGACAATCCTCAAATTGCGGAACCAATCCGCGAAGTTGCTTCCATTGTTTTTCAACTTTTGTTTCTCTAGGAACGCATTAAATTGATGGTAGGGGCTGCCATTGATCTACAACATATTTGCAATAGTTTAGACTAAGTTTATGACAAATTGAGTTCAAATTAATAATAAAATTAATCTAGGTGAACTCCCACTCAAAACAATATCCCTCACATTGTTTTAGTGATCACACGAACCAAATCCACCACAACAACACCGATCATCACGAGAGTTGATATACTTTCAATGGCGAACAATCGACATGTTCATCATATCTACTATATGATTCATGCTTTACCTTTCGGTGATCCGTGTTCCGAGACCATGTCTGTACATGCTAGGCTCGTCAAGATCAAACCTTAGCTTCCGCATGAGCAAATCTGGCTTGCTCATGTTGTATACACTTGCGGAATCTAACACACCCGATCATCACGTGGTGCTTCGAAACAACAAGCTTTAGCAACGGTGCTAACTAAGGGTGAACACTTTATGACTTGAAATTTATGTGCATGAGTGATCATCTTATAATGCTACCGTCGTCTACTAAGCAATACAAGATGCATAAAGGATTAACATCACATGCAATTCATAATATGTGATATGATATGGCCTTTCTTCTTTGTGCTTCCGATCTCCATCTTCTAGCACGAACATGATCTCCATCATCACCGGCATTGCATCAAGGTCAATGATGCTTCTCCATGGTTGTCGTCCACCGGCTTCAACTATTACAACTACTTTGAATAGACACGCGGGTCTTAACATAAATTAAAGACAACCATATGGCTCCTGCCGGTTGCCAACTTACAATAAGGAACATTGCATACATCAAATATAATCACAATCATGGCCATATCACATCGCTGCACACCCCTGCAAAACAAAGTTAGACGCCTCTACTTTCTTTGCATATTTTACGTGGTTTGGGGCTTTCAATAAGTGTCGTTCTAACTTACGAACAAGAACCACAACATTGATACTAGTATTGTTAATCACCTGTTGTAAATTGGATCTTAACTATGCTAGGAGAAACAGGCACCCGCAAAGCCACTTATGCAATACAAGTTGCATGTCAAGCGTGGAGCAAGTCTCATGAACGATGTCATGTAAGGTTAGCCCGGGCCGCTTCATCCCAACATACCGCAAGATGCAAAGTACACAAGAAGCAATCGACAATAAAAGCATCAACGCCCACAATGATCATTGTGTTCTACTCGTGCAACAGATCTACATATAGACACGGCTCTGATACCACTATAGGGATTCGTAGCATGGAAAACAAAAAATTTCTACCGCATACAAACAAACAAGCCAAGATCTATCTACTAGATTGTAGCAACGAGTCGATAGAATAACTCACCCTCGAAGATTCCAAAGTGTTTAACGAGAGCGGATTCTCGTGGGTGATGTAGTCGTACTCTTGCCGATCTCAAGATCGCGTAGACGATCCTTCCGGCGCTGCGTTTCGGCAGCGCTCCCGCAGTCGGTCACACGTTCGGTACTCGACGAAGACCTTCCTCTCCCTTGTTCCAGCAGGCAGCGGAGGTTGTAGCACTCTCCTCGCGATTTCGGCAGCACAACGGCGTGGTACCGGAAGTAGAGGGGAGATCTCGCAGGGCTTCGCCTTAAGCCGGAGCGAGTATGGTGGAGTATGAGAGAGTCCCTCGACGATCTAGGGTTTAGACACGCCGAGGAAGAGGTGCTAGAGCCTATGGCTAGGGCTTGGAGGTGCCCAAGTCGGCGGCTAGGGGAGAAACCCTAGGGGGCGGCGGCGGCTATGGTGGGCAGCAGCTGCTAGGGTTTGAGGCGTGGAAGTTGTGTATCAAGGAGGGGAGCCCTGCCCCTCCTTATATAGGTGGAGGGGGCCGGCCGGCCAAGGGGAGGGAGAGGAGTCCCTCCCCAACTCGGCTTGGGTGGTGCGCCGCCGGTTGGAGGAGGGAACTCCTCCCCAACTCGGTTTCCCACTCCTCCTCCTCTTTCCAAAAACTGCCGTTTGACTTTCAAACTAGCCGTTTGACTTTTCAAACTAGGATTTGAATAAACCCTCTATTTTGATCAGCGATGACACCGAGTACATGATGCAACCATACCAACTTGATATAACACATTCATGTACCCTTCCCCCCGGAGTGCCGGACATTCCGGAACCTTCTAGAACATTCCCGATGAAAACACCGGAACCATTCTCCAACTCCGAAACGGGACTTTCCTTATATGAATCTTATTCTCCGGACCATTCCGGATCTCCTCGTGATACCCCGAATCCCATTCGAGACTCCGAACAACATTCGGTCTCTTTCTCATCATTCCATAACTACTCAAACAACGTCGAATCCTTAAGTGTGTCTCCCTACGGTTCGTGAATTATGCGGACATGATCGAGACACTTCTCCGAACAATAACCAATAGAGGAATCTGGAAATTCATATGTCTCCCACATATTTCTACGATTACTTTGCAATCGAATGAACCACTTACATACGATATCAATTTTCCTTTGTCTCACGATAGTTTACTTATCCGAGGTTATGATCGTCGGTATCTCTGCATACCTAGTTCAACCTCGTTACCGATAAGTACTCTTTTCTCTTTACCGTGATATGTGATCCCTTGTGAGCCAGTCACATGCTTGAAAGCTAATTGGATGATATTTCACCGAGAGGGCCCAGAGTATATCTATCCGTCATATGGATGGACAAATCCCACTCTTGATCCATGTGTTTCAACCAATACTTTCCGAACACTCAATGCCACCTTTATAGCCACCCAGTTACGGTGTGGTGTTTGATGTCATCAAAGCATCCATCCGGTAAAGGTGATATGCATGATCTCATGGTCGAAGGAATTAGATTACTATGTATCAGAAAGCATATAGCAATTGAACTATTAAAATGACTTGATCTTTATGCTACGCTTATCTATAGGAGTATGTCCACCATATCATTCTTCTAACGATATGATCTTGTTGTTAATAACATCTCAATGTTCATGATAGGGAAACCACAATCATCTATTAACCAACAAGCTAGTATTATATAGAGGCTTTACTAGGGACTTCAAATTAAGTTTACAAATCACACAAGTATTAATGTTTCCTTATTAATACTATTATAGCATGAATGTAAACATTTATCATAAACACAAAGATATAATAGTAACTACATTTATTATTGCCTCTAGGGCATATCTCCAACAGTCATGTCCCGCCGCCAGAAGCCATCAGCAGCGACTCCATGAGCAGGGAGATCGGAGAGGAGCTGCAGCGGCGAGGACGGCAGACACTCCGCGTCATCCCCATGCCACCCCACAGGACCGGGCCCGTTGTGGCCTAGACGTAGGCCCAGAAGACCCAGATCCGGCCGCCGCCAACCCTCCATGGCTTCTACAACACCAGATTCGCCGGCCAGCGCAGGCCACCGCCGTCGACCTGCCATTCCCGCCACCCGCCTCGAGCTCTGCCTTCTATGAGCACCGCCGCCTGATGGAGCCGCCCCGCGAGGTCCAGTACGCGCCAGGTAGAGGCTGACCTGACACCACTAGCACTGCGCGCTGCGCCACTAGCACTGCCGCCACTAACTCTGTAAGGTCCGTGCCACAATCAAAATTTTAGATTCATTATGGTTTCATCCCCAGGAATTTCTAGATTCATTATGGTTTCATTGTGAGCACGAATCTTAGGACATGAATCAACGGTGAATCTCGTACCGGTAGGTAACGGCTCCGGTAAAATTTCCTGTTGTATACTCAACATTGTCCAGCCCAACGTTACACTTCTTATTTGTCATACTGTACTAAGTATTTAACAAAATAAAACTCGGTATTACTGTATTCATTTTCACACTCTAGCTCGTGAGCGCGAACTAGCTGATCAGAGATAACCTAAAACTAGGCGAGGCGGCGGCTGGGAGCTGGGCGGGGTGGGACGGGGCGGCGGCCGGGAGCTAGGCGGGACGGGGCGGCGACCTGAAACCCTAGCACGCAGGTGAGGAAGAGACGGGAAACAAATGAGAGGAAAGAGACGGGGGTGAGGGCGTGTGAGCACGAACCGTTCATCTAGATCGAATGGCAAACAATGTTTGCAGGCGGCAGATGGCCTCATCGCTCAGGCTTTTGCTCACGCTTAAGATCTAGATTAATTCCTTGGATCCTCAGCATTCAGCAAGATACACAGCAACCATCAATGGCAATCGACCGGGACTGAGAAAGAAAAACAAACTAATTTAAGCAGTTTGGACGAGTTGTTTTGTGTTGGGTGTCATTTCTGACAGTTCACACGCAGCTAGCAGAGCTATGCATGCATGCATGCACACCGACAGCACTGCACGACCGGCACAGCTAACTAAACTAGCCGACGCATGCCGTGGCGACGGCGGCGCCGTTGGCCATCCGCTTGACGAAGCGGCCCTTCATCCGCGGCCGCTTCTCGGCGTTGAGCTTGCGCACCTCATACCGGATCTTCTTGGAGAAGAGGCGCGTCCGCCGTTTCTCCCGGTACCGCGACACCCGGGCCTCCCGGCCGCCGTCGCCCATCCTCAGCCTCGGCGTCGTACCGGCGTCCTCCCCGCCATAGCCAACCACTCCTCCCATCATCCAGGCGCCCGCCTGTAACGAGTAGTCGTCGTGTGGCCAGCAGTCCTCGAGCTTGACGTCAGGCCTCTCGCCGTCGGCAAATGGTGAGCTCTCCCACTTCTCGATGATAGCCTCGTAGTTCAGATTGAGCGCGAGGCTCTTCGGAAACAACTGGCCATCGCTGCTTCCCGCGTTCTCGTCCGGTGTCGCCTGTGGCGAGCCATAGTCGGAGTCGATGTCGAACATATCGCCGGAGACGTCCAGCTCCTGCTCGAGGTCGCACGCCAGCATACATCTGGCCTCGCCGCCGGTCTCCAGCTTGACGCTTGCGTCCGTAGGGTCGATGAGCCCCAATGCCTCCATGCAGAACGGATCTTCCTCGCTGCCGTCGTCCATGCCCGGCCGGCCGAGCAGGGCTTCCATGTCGGCGGCGAACTCCATGAGCTCGGCGTCCGTCGGGCCGAAGTTGACGAGGCTGTCGACCGGCATGAACTCAGCCGGCACAGGAGACAACGGCGCCGCGGCCGGCGTCGTCGGGTTCTCGACGATGGCGCCGTCCTCGCCGCAGCACGACGCGACGGCCGCCTTCTCTTCTTCGACGTACGGAGACGAGCAGAGCTCCGCGAGAGCGTGATCAAACACGGGCACGCGGTGGTACAGAAGCTCTTCCTCGTCGGTCTCTCCGTCACACTTCTGCTCCTCCGGCGAGGACGACGCATCGGGCACGACGAGCCGCCTCGAGAGGAGCTGCCCAACGCTCTTGGACTGGGAGCGCGGGGTCCGCGGCTTGCGCTTGATCCACGCCGGCACGACCTCCTCGCCGCGGCGCCTCTCCCGCGGGGCCGACGCTCCGGCGGCATCCTGCTGAGGGAGCAGCGGGGACGTGGGCCGCAGACGCACCCGCTCGTGCCTCCTCGCTAAGGGGTTCGCGGAGTGCACCGACGCGTCGCACCCCTGGCACAGGAACGCGTCGTCCGCCGCGCAGTACCACCTCGCCCGCCGACGCATGCAGCCGTCGCACGCCCGCGCCGCCTTGCTCCCCATCGCGCCGTCCGCCGCCTTCGCCGCGCCGCTCATCAAATTAAAATCTGAGCAGCTACCACGCGCGCCACTAGTACCCGCCTACGCCTTGTTCTGTGCAGTGTGCACTCGCTCGATGTTTGCACTGTTGAGGCCAAAAATATATTTGCGTCGAAAATATCGCGGGCTTACGTTTATAGCAGCAGCGGTAGGGGTGGAGGTGGGCCCGGCTCGTACGCTTTTTTCCGTGGGCCCTCGCGGGGTGTACTTTGCACTTTTGGAGCGTCCGTTGGGCACACCCTCAGGCCTTATCTGCGACGTGATTGGCTGCTGCGTAATATTCATCCAAGGAGGATGCCTGGGATTGGCTGCTGCTGGATTTTTGGTGGGGCCGTTTCCGTTTGGCTACGTGACTGCACCGGCTACGCTAGGGCCGAGACTGAAAAAGTCATTCTGGGACAGTGCGACTGAATAGTTTTCCTTCTATTCTACCCTGGGGAAAAAGTTTTTCTTCCATTAGTAGTTCACTAGAATCAATCTACCGAACACGTGAACAAAAAGTTCCAAAATTTCATTATACTCCTGGATACTATTATCTTTCTTACTCCCGTGCTAACCTACCAGGAGTTTTAGTACTAGACACATTCAAATTCCAGTCACTAATATGGGTCGAAGGGAGTATGTTCTATTCATCCCAAGACGGCGGATAGAAACCACACCAATTTGAGCTGTGTGAATTCTCTCCTTGGATGCATGTTCCGGGCCATGATGGTTTTCCTTTTTCCTAAATATATATAAGTACACCTCAATTTGATAAATAAAAGTATGGGTTAGATGCCACATAATTCTATTACTAGAAATTTGTTAAAATGTGAATCTAACAACATACTATTTGTGGTGTATCCCTCATAAATTGTTGATAGAGTTGATAGTCAAAGCTTTTTTTACAATGCATGCATGCCTTAGAAAATTGTCTCATAATTTGTTATATGCTCTATGTCATAGTTTGTTTTATTACATATCATATCATTGCTTATAGTAACGTTTGGGTCTTCTAAAATAAGTGCACATGGGTGTGTGCACCTTTTTATTTTATTTTGTTTTTCAAAGTGGTACATATAGGGAAACATGCATCTTAGCCATCTCTACTTTGATTCACCTTAAAGTAATTTATGCATTTTCCCCTATCTACTAGTTGAACAATCAATAAGAAAAGAGTAGGCCGGAGATAAGTGAAATGAAATTGCGCACAGCTCACACCGCGTCATATTATGTGGTCCTTGTAGAAAGAAGGATCTGTCTTAGCTATGTATGAACATGCAAGCAACCAAAAAATGTCCATGTCCAAATCCCTAGAAAATATATTGCTCGGAGTCCAGGGATCCCTCTCTGGGTGTTTGTATCATGTTGGCAAAGTTGACGGTGTGGAATTTGGCGATTGATTTGTACTTTGGAATGTAGCAACGAGGTCAGGATACACCCACAAAACACTCAGACTCACATTGATGTAGTGACGACGACATGATATGCAAATTGTACTGGTCTTATCCAGTTAACATATGCTATGTAAATGCACCTAGAAGGAAAATACATATTGATGTCTTGCAACTGTTGTTTGCAGGGAATGTCTTGCAATAATTTTGTAAAGATATAGCAGTATTCCTTTCTGCGGGAATCAATATGTACAATTATAACCCACACAAGCATGCTATATGTACACATACACAATCCAAACATGAGCACCTATGGGAGATAAAAAGAGGAGGCGTAACTATTTTTATGAAACCACCACACACGCACCACACAAGCAACATGTACATTGCGGACAATCTATTTGAACAAGATTATATTTCACTTCCATGAGACTCATTATAGAGTCGGACATTTGGAGGCTACACTCATGGTGCACAAGTGTACACAGACTTGAATGGCCATACAAACCCAACCTTGTCCTACTACGTTTTAAATTATAAGACGTCTTGGTGCATTTTAGCCTAGCAAAATGACTTATAATTTGGGGCTGAGGTAGTAGTATAGTAGGGGTAGTAATTAGCACCTGGGAAGAAACCTTAACAAAAATACGAAATGTCATATTTTGTGCAAGGACCAAGAGAACTTTATTGATAAAAAGACAACATGCTTACAATCTCTCCACGCAAGTTGACAGCATATATAGACGCCGACAGCAACCCCCATGCCAATATATTGATACCTATATGGAGTATATGCTTTTTCGGTGTATGTATATCTAAGTTTGCAGAGATGCATGCAGATTGTGTAGATGCTAGGAGCACGTGGGCTTTGATTGTTCAGAAAATATCGTTCTGCTAGTGTCCAAGATCTAGAAATAACAAAATAAACATCATTGTATAAGGTACATGCGCATTTGGACCTTACGCAGCACCTATGCATATGTGCGTGTCCATAATTGGATCACGCAAAGAAAAACATCTTCCAACTAATTTGGGCATTATTGTACCAGACAATATGCAGAAAATCGTTGCAATGCTAGATAGACACCAACCACCGTAGCAAATATTTTATTTCTAATGATACTACCTTAGCAATTTTTTGTTGCGAAAACGTAAAAGCCTTGCGTTTAGATTTATTGATAGAAAGTAGCTATTTTTAGCCTAATTTACTGCATATGTATCGCTTTTGTAGTGGCACAAGTCTCCAGCAAAGTCTTCACCGAGTACAAACGTAGATTCTGGGGATAATCATGCCATCGCGTCTACCTGGCAAAAGGATTGACAGTCGCGTCGTACTATACTGACGCCCCTTTCAACACTTAGCCGTATCTACAACCGGTCACTTTTGTACGCTCCCGACCTAGAAAAAGAGCATAGGCAGTCGAACCTCCACGTCACTCCAAACCCAGATGATTGCAGACCAAGTATGTTGATTTCTCCGACTTACAAAGCTACAAATGACAATATACTATGACAGCAATATTGACAGTTGCCTACCTCATTTTATTTGCCTAAGAAAACAGTCCCAACAGTTAATTCGCCGTGAAAGCAGAAAATCATTATGTCTGTGCAAACTGATAAAGGTTCTACATTAAATATTATCATGAACTTTTTACTCCATGAGCTGCACCCAAGCAAACTCATTATTTAGTACTCCCTTCGTTTCAAAATATAAGATGTTTTAGCTTTATAAAAAAAAGTATATCTAGACCTCTTTTAGTTTATATGTTCGTTTAGATTCGGAGTGAACTTACATACTTAAAAGGGTCTAGATACACTCTTTTCACAAAAGCTAAAACATTTTATATTTTAAAACGGAAGGAGTAGTAGCATGAAAGGATTCTCACTTTATCAACATCATGAGATGCACACAATCAAACTCATTATTTAGTCTTTCCACACAAAAAAACTCATTATTTAGTAAGTATGCAATGTAGTACTAGCAGGTTAGTGCATCTGTACCAAGATATAGCTACAGGATCCTATGCATGCCCACAAGTATCTCCAGTGTTGCACGAAGCGTTAGTTGTCCAGCAAGTATGTGTGGCTAAACTTTGGTTTACTAAAAATATCATGAAGGCTCATCCGAGTTTCACCGATAAGGCATATTCTTTGTGAAACCGATGAAGGTGCTGGATCCTCCTCCAAAACGGGACAGCCAAGTGAGATTTGGAGGGGAGTGAGCTTATTATTAGCCTGGGCATCGACGTCAAGCCCATCCCTGCGGTCCAGTGGGAGAAAGATGGGTGCGCCCTTCACGATCCAAGGCATGTCAAGTGCCAATTGCACATCCAGATCTTTGTCCTATGCGACCAACCTACATGCTTGTCAAGTGGCATGTCCTTATTTTGTGAAATTTTACCGGGAGTACATTTAGTATTACCTCTGGTGTGTTCTCAACTTTGTCTAAACTAGCAAGGTGGCCCTCGCAAATGCAAGGGCAATGTCTTAGCACATTGAATGTCTAGGAGAACTAAATTTATAGTTATATCAATGTTGAAAAAATTATTACTCCTTGGACGTGTTGTGTCAAGCAAATATCACGGGTGTGTAATTATTATGAACCATTTGTACCGATGTCACCATATTGTAGAACAATGATTTAGTTACACTCTTCTTAAATGTCCCCCACTCCTCAATCCTTCCTACTACCTCCATCCCGGTTTAAAGGGCACATATAGCAAATCTCTAGGCGGAGGAAGTACCATGTATTGGTTGTGTCCAATAACATGACTTTGCGAACTTGTCATAGAGTTTAACCACTTTAATATGTTACATTTACTGCATGTTCCTCAGTAAATAATATTTTCAAATCTCATGGCACCCTAAAAGTTTGTACATTCCGTTATAAACATCCTCAATAGCATCTCATAGTACACTAATAATGTACATAAAATATTTGATTTGATTCCAAATATTGTACAAAAATTATCACATGATTAAACATCGCATAAATTATAAAACTATATTTGCAGTGACATGTTAAGTAAAATCTTAAAAAAATATAAACTATAATAGATAAAAAAAGTGTATTTAATTTCATCATGCATCATGTATGCAAAACATAAATCATAGTTAAATAAACCTAATTGGGCCACGATGTTGTATGAGAATATAAGAACCATTATCAATTTGAAAATTTCATTCAAACAAACGATGGAAAGCATGCAAAACAAAATTTGATAACTGAATACCCCAATTATACTTTCTACCTGCTACGTTATTAAAATATGACCTAGCAAAAAACATCGGTTGTTTGAAATAAATCTAGATAATTTTACCTAAAATTTTATCTCGCGAAAATACCAAAGGACCAATGTAAGGATCAAGCGATTGTACCCTTGCCATCGACTTTTGATCAATAGAAGGAAATTTTGGATGCTTATACAACTGCACTTTACACGGAATACTACAATGTCTATGTTATTTCTAGTAAACACAAACCGTAAATAATAGGCTTTACCTTGTTGTCACTCCTCATGAGAATAAAAGATAGGGATTACATCAGGGGTGATTGGATGGGATTCTTTTATTGTCAACTTACAAATAGAGTACAAAAATCCATGGGAAGCATGGTGAAAACTATTTTTTTTTTGTTTTTTTTTGGAAATGGGCGCATTTATTAACCAAATATTTGATTCTTACACCCGGCCTCTGCATAACTAAGATGCACACAGTCACACGAATGACAGACTAAGACAAAAATGAAAAAAGCATTACAAAAAGGCACTAAATTAAAGTCTGGAAACTAAGATAGCTCAATCCTCAGATCATGCGGCCATCCATGTCGTGAGAAAATATTCCTCGCCGTGTCCTCCAATCGCGTACATCCGTCCAGAAATACCTCCCGAAACTCTATGCGTTGGAGAATATTCCATGATCGAAGGATAGCCGTTGCCCGATAAATAACCTGCAGAGGGGAAGACACAATGTTATTAAAAATCTTGTCATTTCTACAAAGCCATAGCGACCATATAATGGCAAGCGCTCCCACCCTAAACAAGGTTCTGTACTTATCAACAATTCCATGTAACCAATTACCAAAAACATTGGTTACTGAACGTGGGGGAGATAAGCCAGAAGATATTTGGATGAATGACCATATAGAACGAGCAAATTTGCAGTGAAAGAATAAGTGTCGAATTGTCTCATCTTGATGACAAAAAACACATTGTGTACTTCCATGCCAATTCCTTTTTACAAGATTATCCTTTGTTAGAATTACCCCTTTCCGTAGATACCATGCAAATATCTTCGTCTTAAGGGGTATTTTCATTTTCCATATTTTACTATTATCATCGACTAGGAAATCAGGTTGGACCAAAGCTTTATATAGTGAGCCAACAGAAAATTTACCACTTTCCAGTAATTTCCATTTGAACACATCAACACCGTCCGACAATTGTATCCTAGATAACCGTAATAGGAGATTGTTCCAAGATAATAGTCTAGGACCGATGAGACTTCTTCTGAAAGACACATTAGGAGGATAGTCCTCCATCACTGTGGAGATTGTATCCCCTTTATGTCTAACAATTGAATATAGAGCTGGGTACTGTTCGCGAAGAGTAGATTGGCCTAGCCATTTATCTTCCCAAAACCTAATTTGTGATCCATCCTTAATCTCAAAAGCACCAAAATGAAAGAAATGTTCCTTGGTGGCCATAAGACCTGCCCAAAAATGTGAATCTCCGGGTTTCCATACCACTTGAGACACAGCTTTGGAGCCCACATATTTCCTCCATAACATGGTTTGCCAAACGCCTTCCTCAGTAAGTAGTTTAAAAAGCCATTTGCCCAGAAGCGCGGTGTTTTTGACTTGCAAATCGTGTATGCCTAGTCCACCAAACTCCTTCGGCCGGCAAACCACATTCCATCTGGCCAGACGATATTTCTTTTTCTCACTATCCCCTTGCCAAAAGAATCTTGAACGGAGATAATCCACTTTGTTCAAAACCCCTTTTGGCATTTGGAAAAAGGAGATCATATACAGTACCATATTAGTAAGAACTGAATTTAAAAGTACTAGTCTTCCCCCAAGAGATAACAATTTTCCTTTCCAACTATTAAGACGTTTTTGTATCCTTTCCTCAACAAGCTTCCATTCAGCAATTGTGAGACGCCGATAATGAATCGGTATTCCCAAATAATTGATTGGAAACTGACCCAGACCACAGCCGAAAAGTTCAGCATATATGTGGGCCTCGTTTTGGGCCTCGCCAAAACAATACAAATCACTTTTATGGAAATTTATTTTAAGCCCAGATAAGAGCTCGAATGCTGATAATATTAATTTCAGATTCTTAGCTTTCTCCAGATCATGTTCCATAAAAAGGATTATATCGTCAGCGTATTAAAGAATAGAAAGTCCACCATCAACGAGGTGTGGAACTACACCTTCAATTTGGCCGTCAGCCTTTGCTCTCTCAATAAGGATAGCCAACATATCAGCGACTATGTTAAATAGTAAAGGCGATAGTGGATCCCCTTGTCTCAGTCCTTTCTTGGTCTGAAAGTATTTGCCAGTATCATCATTTACTTTAATGGCAACACTAACCCCAGACACAAAAGACTGAATCAAAGCATGCCACTCCTCAGAAAAACCTTTCATACGGAGTGTTTGCTGGAGGAAAGACCAGTTAACTTTGTCATAAGCCTTCTCAAAGTCAATCTTGAACAGTACACCATTTAATTTTTTTGAGTGTAGTTCATGAATTGTTTCATGCAGAATCACAACCCCATCTAGGATATTTCTTCCTTGCATGAACGCAGTTTGAGACGGGCTAACAACATTGTCAGCAACCGAATTTAGTCTAATTGTAGCAACTTTAGTGAAAATTTTAAAGCTAACGTTAAGCAAGCATATTGGACGGTACTGTTGTATCCGTTCTGCATTATTAACCTTAGGCAGTAAAATTATGTTACCAAAGTTGAGTCTAAAGAGATCCAATTGTCCAACCTGTAAAAACCCAAACAAATTCATCAGGTCCTCCTTGATAACGTCCCAGAATTTTTGGTAAAATTCCGCTGGGAATCCATCAGGACCTGGTGCTTTGTTATGTTCCATTTGGAAAACCGCTTTCTTGACCTCTTCCTCGGAATATGAGGCAGATAGAAAACTATTTTCTTCATCCGAAACCTGGGGAATATCGGACGTTTGGGACTCATCCAGAGAGAAAGAATTCTCCACTGGGGCCCCAAACAAGGATTTATAATACGTAGTAATATATGACTTCAGATGTTCTTGTCCCTCAATCATACCTTCGTCCTGAATCAGAGAGTGAATAAGTTTCTTCTTATGCCTGCCATTGGCAACTGCATGGAAGTATCTAGTATTCGTGTTGGAGATATGCCCAAGAGGCAATAATAAAGTGGTTATTATCATATCTTCACACTTATGATAAATGTTTACATACCATGCTATAATTGTATTAACCGGAAACATTAATACTTGTGTGATTTGTAAACTAAAATAAGAGTCCCTAGTAAAGCCTCTTGTTAAACTAGCTTGTTGGTTAATATATGATCATGGTTTCCTGATCATGAACATAGAGATGTTATTAACAACAGGATCATATCATTAGGAGAATGATGTGATGGACATACTCCTATAGATAAGCGTAGCATAAAGATCAAGTCATTTCAATAGTTCAATTGCTATATGCTTTCTGATACATAGTAACCTAATTCCTTCGACCATGAGATCATGCATATTGCCTTTACTGGATGGATGCTTTGATGTCATCAAACACCACACCGTAACAGGGTGGCTATAAAAGTGGCATTGGGTGTTCAGAAAGTATTGGTTGAAACACATGGATCAAGAGTGGGATTTGTCCATCCACATGACGGATAGATATTCTCTGGGCCCTCTCGGTGAAATGTCATCCAATTAGCTTGCAAGCATGTGACTTGGTCACAAGGGATCACATATCACGGGAACGAGAAAAGAGTACTTATCAGTAACGAGGTTGAACTAGGTATGCAGAGATACCGACGATCATAACCTCGGATAAGTAACATATCGTGAGACAAAGGGAAATTGGTATCGTATGTAAGTGGTTCATTCGATCGCAAAGTAATCGTAGAAATATGTGGGAGCCATATGAATTTCCAGATTCCTCTATTGGTTATTGTTCGGAGAAGTGTCTCGATCATGTCCGCATAATTCACGAACCGTAGGGAGACACACTTAAGGATTCGACATTGTTTGAGTAGTTATGGTATTATGAGAAAGAGACCGAATGTTGTTCGGAGTCTCGGATGGGATCCGGGATATCACGAGGTGATCCGGAATGGTCCGGAGAATAAGATTCATATAAGGAAAGTCCCATTTCGGAGTTGGGGAATGGTTCCGGTGTTTTCATCGGGAACATTCTAGAAGTTCCCGGAATGTCCGGCACTCCGGAGGGGAAGGGGTACATGAATGTGTCATTGCATGTTGGAATGATTGCATCATGTACTAAGTGTTCTTGCTGTCCCAAATAAAGGATTAAATTGAATCCTAAATTGAAAAAGTCAAACGGCTAGTTTGAAAGTCAAACGGCAGTTTTTGGGAAGTGGGAGGAGAGGAGGAAACCGAATTGGGGGAGGAGTCCTCCTCCCCAAGCCGGCGGCCAGCCCTAGGCCGAGTTGGGGAGGGACTCCCTCCCTCCCCTAGCGCGCCAGCCCTCCCACCTATAAAGGGAGGGGCAGGGCTCCCCTCCCAAAACAACACAAGACACACAAGTTTCCTATCCTCTAAACTAAACCCTAGATCTAGACCCCGGTTTAGAGCTATTCGGTTTAGAGCCTTCTAATTGGTTTAGAGCCCTCTAATTGGTGTGTCTAATTACTAGACCACTAATAGCCTCTCTCATAAGCTCCACCATACTCGCACCGGCTTAAGGCGAAGCCCTGCGGGATCTCCCCTCTACTTCCGGTACCACGCCGTTGTGCTGCCGGAATCGCGAGGAGAGTGCTACAACCTCCGCTGCCTGCTGGAACAAGGGAGAGGAAGGTCTTCGTCGAGTACCGAACGTGTGACCGACTGCGGGAGCGCTGCTGGAACGTGGCGCTGGAAGGATCGTCTACGCGATCTTGAGATCGGAAAGAGTACGACTACATCACCCACGAGAATCTGCTCTCGTTAAACACTTTGGAATCTTCGAGGGTGAGTTATTCCATCGACTCGTTGCTACAATCTAGTAGATAGATCTTGGCTTGTTTGTTTGTATGCGATAGAAAATTTTTGTTTTCCATGCTGCGAACCCCTACAGTGGTATCAGAGCCGTGTCTATATGTAGATCTGTTGCACGAGTAGAACACAATGGTCATTGTGGGCGTTGATGCTTTTATTGTCGATTGCTTTTTGTGTACTTTGCATCTTGCGGTATGTTGGGATGAAGCGGCCCGGGCTAACCTTACATGACATCGTTCATGAGACTTGCTCCACGCTTAACATGCAACTTGTATTGCATAAGTGGCTTTGCGGGTGCCTGTTTCTCCTAGCATAGTAAAGATCCAATTTACAACGGGTGATCAACAATGCTAGTATCAATGTTGTGGTTCTTGTTCGTAAGTTAGAACGACACTTATTGAAAGCCCCAAACCACGTAAAATATGCAAAGAAAGTAGAGGCGTCTAACTTTGTTTTGCAGGGGTGTGCAGTGATGTGATATGGCCATGATTGTGATTATATTTGATGTATGCAATGTTCCTTATTGTAAGTTGGCAACCGGCAGGAGCCATATGGTTGTCTTTAATTTCTGTTAAGACCTGCGTGTCTATTCAAAATAGTTGTAATAGTTGAAGCTGGTGGACGACAACCATGAAGAAGCGTCATTGACCTTGATGCTATGCCGGTGATGATGGAGATCATGTTCGTGCTTGAAGATGGAGATCGGAAGCACAAAGAAGAAAGGCCATATCATATCACATATTATGAATTGCATGTGATGTTAATCCTTTATGCATCTTGTATTGCTTAGTAGACAACGGTAGCATTATAAGATGATCCCTCATACACATAAATTTCAAGTTCTAAAGTGTTCACCCTTAGTATGCACCGTTGCCAAAGCTTGCTGCTTCGAAACACCACGTGATGATCGGGTGTCTTTGATTCCGCGGGTGACTACAACGTAAGCAAGCCAGATTTGCTTATGCGGAAGCTAAGGTTTGTCTTGACGAGCCTAGCATGTACAGACATGGCCTCAGGAACACGGATCGCCGAAAGGTAAAGCATGAATCATATAGTAGATATGATGAACATGTCGATTGTTCGCCATTGAAACTATATCAACTCTCGTGATGATCGGTTTTGATGTGGTGGATTTGGTTCGTGTGATCACTAAAACAATGTGAGGGATATTGTTTTGAGTGGGAGTTCACCTAGATTAATTTAATTATTAATTAGAACTCAATTTATCATAAACTAAATCAAAAGTGAATTTGCATAGTTGTTGTAGTCATTGGCATCCGTTTACCACCTTGCGCTTAGTTATAATTGAGATAATAGAACTATAGAATTCTGGTTAGTTACTTTACGAACTGGTATCGTATTGTTTTAAGTGTTAATCTAAAGTTTAAAAGTCCTATTGCAAACTTTCAGTAAGTTCCGGTTACTCCATGAAGTTTAATAATTAGTATTAAATCAAGAGTAACAATTCCAAGTGTTAGTATATAAGTATCATGTTTGTATCCATGATTCTTGATATTCAAAGGATTCCCTTAATATCAAGGTTATCTAGGATCTGAAAGAGTTGTTTCAGAAACCATGATGTGTGGAAGATATTGTGATATCTGAAACGAAGTTTTGGTTACAACATGATAGAGTATAATATGGCAAAAGTCATGTTCTCATATTTGATGAGAATTTGCAAAAAGGTTGGAGACACTTGTTGTCCTAATCCTCCAAAAGGTTTTGGATAGCAACATTATACTCATAATTCATCGTTATAAGCTAAAAGTAGCTTGATCATGGACGATTCCATGATAAGGGTGAATATTTGATGTAGGTAAAATGTTTACTACACCAAGAGATTACTAATGAAAGGAATTTGAAAGAACACCAAACATTTGATGATGGTGATCTACTTCAAAGTGCAAGTCCAAAGACATTGGTATTTAATTATACACGCTTTGGACTATATGTCATATGTATGACTCCACTATTGATGTTAATAGATTCTTTCAAACTGAAAAGGAAATACTGAAAGGGAATCTCATAAATATATGGCAGAAAAGAAAAACTAGAATTGTTCAGTTTAAGTATATAGATGATGTACATGTTGTGGCTATATTCTTTGCTTATTAAAATGTGGTTCTTAAGTATTTGATACTGAATTTGTTGGTATGAATCGTCATACGAAACAACAGAATTCATGAACTACAATGGCCTAAGTAACTAGCAAAAGAATATGTGATGATGTTCATCGAGAACAAATAAAGGGTTATTATGTTGCTCGTTAAAACATCAAAGCTTGCCTTCAAGATTTGTTTTATCAGGTATTATGAGAACAAAAGGGTTGTTCAAATAATTGCCGTAATCCATAAAAGATGGATGATTCGCAAATCTCGTTAGAGAAATCACATCCATAAAACTAGTGCTAAAATGTCAAAAGACAAATTGATTGAAAGATCACTTAGGAAGTGACATCGCTGTTTGAATTATATTGGAAAGAAAACATGAAGAAACTCCATGTTGATGGAATTTTGGAGTCTTCTGATTTTTGATCATATGACGCTTGTGAAACTTTCCTAGAGATAATTAAAACTTCGTTCATAGGCCAAAAGGGAACGAATGACTAGCTAATTGGAACTTGTACATATTGTTGTATGAAGTCCATTATGTGTAGTCAAGAGCGATGGATTTCAACTTCATATGCTTTCTCCAAAAATTTGAGTGAATATATGAATATTTACTTAATAAGGATGAAGTATGAAACATTTGAAAAGTTCAAAGACTTTCAAGATGAAGTGCAAAATCATTGTAACAAGAATATAAACAGTTTATGATAAAGATCATAAAGGAAGATATTTGAGTTACAAGTTTAGCATAATACCTAAGATTTAAAGAATCGTTCCGTGGATTTGCATTTCCCGAAACACCATAAGAGTATGGAGCGTTCGAGATATGTAATTAAACCTTGTTTGACATGGTAAGATCGAAAGGTGTAATTCATAAAACTGCCATTGCATTTTAAAGATTAAAAGCTTTAGAGATTACCGTTTTTCCACTGAAAAGAGCTCCATCATAATCCGTTGAAATGACACCATATAAGGTTATGGTTTGAGATAAAACCCAAGTTGTCCTTTCTTAAACATTGGTATGCTATGCATAAGAAAGATGTTTGCAACCAAAGTCGGATGAACCTGTCTTTGTATGACTATTAAGTATTTCTCCATAAACACCGGAGACAAAAGTGTTTGTTGCTTAGAACGTCAAGTTTCTTTTGGAAGGAATTTTTCGTGAAAAGTTAAGTGGGAGGACAATAGAACTTTGATAAGGTTAAAAGAACCTTAGCTGTATGTGCAAAGTTGCGCAGCGCCGAAAAGTGTTCCGGAGGCGGCAACAATGCTCATGGCTCACGTGCCTCAAAGGTTGTGGTCACGGAGATCTAAGTTCCTATTGAAACAAGTAGATCGGGTAAACAATCAAATACCAAGATTTGAGGGTTGAATCATTATTTGAGAATAATGAACCGACTACATGCAGAGAAGCGATGATGGGCCCTGACTCCGTAAAATGGCTTGAAGCCATAAAATCCGTGATAGTTCCATACACGAGAAATCAAGTTTTGAACTTGAAGGACCCTCGAGAAAGGTGTAAGACCTTATAGTTGTGTCTGGATCTATAAAGAAATAGACATGGATGTTTCACATCTAGTCGACATGTTGGGAAAGAGTTCACAACAATGTTCAAAGGTTGACTATGACAAAGATTTGATCTTTCATAGTGATATTTAGTCTAGACGGATTAATGTAGCAACCACTACATATAATTTGTTATATGGTAGTTGAATAAACAAAACAAGTTCTTCTAATAGAATCGTTACCTAGGACATGTGCATAAACACGGTCCATAGGGTTTTGTCAATTCAAAGGATGCTAAAAGCATATGCAAACTTCAATGGTTAGAGTGAGCATAGCGGAGTTGGAATCTTCACTATGATGAAACTGTTAAGAGAGTTTAATTTCATCAGAGACAATGAAGATGCTTGCGTTTGCAAGAAATTAAGTGGGAGCGCTAAGACATGTTTCTAATACATTATGTGGAAGACATATTGTTGATTGGAAATAATGTATCTTTTATTAACACATATTAAGAATTTCATCCCGATGAAAGACTTAGGCAAAACCCAAATATTTGGCATCAATAGACGCTAATATGGTTGTGCCAGAAGTACATAGATAAGATATTGAATGAGTTCAATATAGAAACTACAAGAGAAGGTTCTTGTTGCACAGAAAGGATTGAATGAGTTCAATGTTGATGATATATTCAAGTGTATTGACATTTGGTAAAGTGAAACAAATAATCAAGTATAGATTGATACTTGATGTATGAAATCACAAAGAGTATTTATATCAATCATACTGTGATATGTACAAATCCAGATATGTCCTATGCTCTAAATGTTGTGAGCATATACCAGAATGATTCGTAAGATGATCATTGGACAATAGTAAGGATATTCTTATGATCTTTTGGAAGAACTAAGAGTATATTATTTGTAGAAGTGACAAATAGATGGTTAGTTCATTGTAAAAGTACTACATTGATACTAGCTTTGTCACAAAGTACAGATTAAGTTTATCTCAATCTAAACTAAGGGTGGCACAATATAATGGAAAGTGAGTTCCATAATGGATTTGGATGATTTCCAAAGTTAAGACATTGTGACAGATACTACAACAAAAGGCTAAGTATATGACTGCTATTATAGCAGCAAAAGAGGGCATTTGTGTCAAGAAGTTTGTTATCAAACTAGGTGTAGTTCTCAGTGGGATAATACTATGAAGATATATTGTGCGACAATATTATCAACATGTTTTAACCCTAAAGAGCTAAAGGTCACACCGAAATACCAAATTTATACAAAGCCATCTCATTAGAGAATGAGTGATGCATAGAGACGCAAAGACATGCAATTACACACGGACCTGGAAGTGTCAGATCCGGAGATCAGTTGACCACTAGCAATCGTGTACATACAACACTGGAAAGCCATAGGTGTTATATACACAAAGGTTCGAAACTAGATTATTGACTCTAGTGCAAGTGGGAGACTGTTGGAGATATGCCCAAGAGGCAATAATAAAGTGGTTATTATCATATCTTCACACTTATGATAAATGTTTACATACCATGCTATAATTGTATTAACCGGAAACATTAATACTTGTGTGATTTGTAAACTAAAATAAGAGTCCCTAGTAAAGCCTCTTGTTAAACTAGCTTGTTGGTTAATATATGATCATGGTTTCCTGATCATGAACATAGAGATGTTATTAACAACAGGATCATATCATTAGGAGAATGATGTGATGGACATACTCCTATAGATAAGCGTAGCATAAAGATCAAGTCATTTCAATAGTTCAATTGCTATATGCTTTCTGATACATAGTAACCTAATTCCTTCGACCATGAGATCATGCATATTGCCTTTACTGGATGGATGCTTTGATGTCATCAAACACCACACCGTAACAGGGTGGCTATAAAAGTGGCATTGGGTGTTCAGAAAGTATTGGTTGAAACACATGGATCAAGAGTGGGATTTGTCCATCCACATGACGGATAGATATTCTCTGGGCCCTCTCGGTGAAATGTCATCCAATTAGCTTGCAAGCATGTGACTTGGTCACAAGGGATCACATATCACGGGAACGAGAAAAGAGTACTTATCAGTAACGAGGTTGAACTAGGTATGCAGAGATACCGACGATCATAACCTCGGATAAGTAACATATCGTGAGACAAAGGGAAATTGGTATCGTATGTAAGTGGTTCATTCGATCGCAAAGTAATCGTAGAAATATGTGGGAGCCATATGAATTTCCAGATTCCTCTATTGGTTATTGTTCGGAGAAGTGTCTCGATCATGTCCGCATAATTCACGAACCGTAGGGAGACACACTTAAGGATTCGACATTGTTTGAGTAGTTATGGTATTATGAGAAAGAGACCGAATGTTGTTCGGAGTCTCGGATGGGATCCGGGATATCACGAGGTGATCCGGAATGGTCCGGAGAATAAGATTCATATAAGGAAAGTCCCATTTCGGAGTTGGGGAATGGTTCCGGTGTTTTCATCGGGAACATTCTAGAAGTTCCCGGAATGTCCGGCACTCCGGAGGGGAAGGGGTACATGAATGTGTCATTGCATGTTGGAATGATTGCATCATGTACTAAGTGTTCTTGCTGTCCCAAATAAAGGATTAAATTGAATCCTAAATTGAAAAAGTCAAACGGCTAGTTTGAAAGTCAAACGGCAGTTTTTGGGAAGTGGGAGGAGAGGAGGAAACCGAATTGGGGGAGGAGTCCTCCTCCCCAAGCCGGCGGCCAGCCCTAGGCCGAGTTGGGGAGGGACTCCCTCCCTCCCCTAGCGCGCCAGCCCTCCCACCTATAAAGGGAGGGGCAGGGCTCCCCTCCCAAAACAACACAAGACACACAAGTTTCCTATCCTCTAAACTAAACCCTAGATCTAGACCCCGGTTTAGAGCTATTCGGTTTAGAGCCTTCTAATTGGTTTAGAGCCCTCTAATTGGTGTGTCTAATTACTAGACCACTAATAGCCTCTCTCATAAGCTCCACCATACTCGCACCGGCTTAAGGCGAAGCCCTGCGGGATCTCCCCTCTACTTCCGGTACCACGCCGTTGTGCTGCCGGAATCGCGAGGAGAGTGCTACAACCTCCGCTGCCTGCTGGAACAAGGGAGAGGAAGGTCTTCGTCGAGTACCGAACGTGTGACCGACTGCGGGAGCGCTGCTGGAACGTGGCGCTGGAAGGATCGTCTACGCGATCTTGAGATCGGAAAGAGTACGACTACATCACCCACGAGAATCTGCTCTCGTTAAACACTTTGGAATCTTCGAGGGTGAGTTATTCCATCGACTCGTTGCTACAATCTAGTAGATAGATCTTGGCTTGTTTGTTTGTATGCGATAGAAAATTTTTGTTTTCCATGCTGCGAACCCCTACAATTCGCATCTCCTTCCAGAATGAATTTAGCTTTAGAGCGTTGGTACCATTTGAGTTCCTCTTCACGAAGAAGTCGGGCTATCTCTGCATTCGATTGGCTTTTAAGCTCAATTTCTTGTGCAGTTAATGGCCTTACCTCCGCGGAAGCCTCTAAGTCATCTATTATAAGTGTTAGGCGTAATTTTTCTTTTTTTAGGATACCCGCTGTATGCCTGGCCCAACCCCGAAGGAACTTGCGTAAAGCACGCATTTTGTTATTCCATCGTAGGATAGGCGTTTGGCCATGTACCGGTTTCTCCCAATTAGCCTTAACCATCTCATAAAAACCATCACGAATCATCCAACCGAGTTCAAATTTAAACTCATTCGTAGACTTCCGTGGCGGTAGTCCAAACGACAGAAGTAAAGGAGCATGATCCGATAAAGCCTCAATACGCTCTAGAGCCCGAACAGTTACCATAGGGAATTTTTGTTCCCAATCAGTATCCATAAGCACTCTATCTAGTTTTTGGTATGTTGGCTCCGGAAGACTATTAGCCCATGTGAATTGCCTTCCTAACATTGTAACCTCTCTCAAGTCCAGACTGTCAATGACAACATTGAACAGAAAAGGCCAATGTTCATCGAACCGGCCCCGACTTTTCTCATGAGGAAATCTGAGCAAATTAAAATCCCCTCCTATAAGAATAGGATAAGGATTGTCCTTTGACAAATTCACAAGCTCACGTAAAAAGTCAGCCTTATAAACATCCTGAGCGGCCCCGTATACGGCGACTAAAGACCATGTGAAGTTGTCAGCCTTGTTACGGATATGGATTTTTGTAAAAAAATCTCCCACCGAACTAGCTAAAACTTTCATAGTCTCATCTCGCACGCCTAACAGGATCCCTCCGGATCGACCACGTGGCGGACGTGATATCCACGTAAAGTCCACTCCATCAGAAAGGCGATTGAGTAGAGTTTGCGAAAAATCCCGTCTACCAGTCTCAGAAATACCCAGAAAATCCAAATTATAATCCCTCACACAGTCAGCAAAGAATAAATGTTTAGCCAAGTCCCGAAGACCTCTGCTGTTTGAAAACATTCCATTCATTGAGAAACTATGGGAGATTTGGATACACGGGATCTCTTACGCAGCTGCTGGCTCTTCGATTTTCGACCAGAAGCTTTCAGCTCATACATAGAAGCAAGCCCAGTCTCATCAAAGTCCACCTCCGACACTTCACCGACTAAGTGAGAGAGGAGTTGACCATCTACTGTGGCATGCAACTCCTCCTCCTCCTCAGTTAGTAAAGCATCAGGAAAAGCACTGACCTTAGGAGTAATCGTTAGACGGTCAACCTCCATATGTCGCAAAACATTAGAAGAAAAAGATACATCCTGTACAGAGCTACCCAAACTAATGCCAACGTTGGCTAGTTTAGAAGAAATAACAGGAGTAGAAAATGACAAAAAAGACTTCGAATTACTCTTTATACCTGGCGAATCCAAGTTCCTCTCCGCCTTACGCCGCATGGCCTTGAGCATGGAGTCCTCATCAGTCACGGACGCCCCAGAGGCATCGACTCCATGACGCATGCTCCGCCTGAATGTAGTACCACTCCCCTGCACAGGCGAAGCGTCCCCTGGAGACCGGGGCACCCCAGACCCCTCCTGCACAGGCGAAGCGTCCCCTGGATACCGGGGCACCCCAGACCCCTCCTGGGTCCGGTCGTCCCCATCGACCACCGAGGTCACCTGCCCCACCAACGTAGGCGAGACGTCCCGAGGGTCCAACCCCACCTGGGTCGGACCAAGCGAAGCCATATCCTGAAGCTGGTGACAAGCGTCGCGGTCAGCCGACCCCTCCTGGGCCAGCTTCCGCAAACACACCGAGGGAACAACCTCCTCAAGTACAGGAGTGGAAACAGGAATAGATCTGTCCATAATATGCGTTCTGGACCTCGCAGGTGCTGAGCAAGCATGCAAGACCGGGGTGGAAGGAGAACGAAGAGCCTCCTGTAACTGAGCCGGTGAAACTCGAGGTGCTGAAGTAGAACCCTTCCCACGAAGAGGGGAATCCAAAGGAAGTGCATCTAGTAGTTGTCGTCCCCACGGAGTCACCGAATTAGCATTAAAGGGGGTGACAGCAAATGCCCTCTGCACCCCCTGACTGGAAGAAGCAGGCCCGGAAGTACCCTGCACATGCGAGGAAGATCCAGTACCTCCCCCCCTCCCTGAGTGGCAGCAGAAGCCTCTGAAGTATCCATAGCATCCTCAAACTGCTTCCCATTGGCATCATCATCCGCATCATCATCTCCTTTTCTCCACAAGAAAGGAACAAACTCTGGTTCCGGAATATAACCCTCAGGTTCAATCCGAAAACGAAACTCAAATACCTTGTGTTTAACCACACCATCTGACACAATAAAGTGACCAAGGGCGTCCTTCTCCTTGAGAAAAATCTTCGTGTCAAACATCTCCACGAGTAAACGGACTACCCCCCGCTTCCGCAGACTGAATAAATCGACATCAAGCGTGTTCCCCATGAGTCCTCCAACTGCCCACAAGCCCTGAAAGGATCGCAGAATATGGGGTACCCCCTCCACATGTGAAAACTATGGATGAGATCTACCTAATAATAATGGACGATGCTTAAATCCTCACAGGTGTGCCCCTCTTCAACCGCCCAAGCACACGTAGAAACAGTGCCTCCCTGCCTCTTCAAGCCTACTCAGCTGCACTCATGGAACAACATTATTTTATTTGACAGAAAAATTAGTAATCAAAGAGTCTGCAATATAATCACATGTGAGGATTAAGAGAATATTGTAACCTGCTTCAGCGAGGACAGGTTGTCGACCTTCAGTAATTATTTGTCCAGAGATATCCTTTGTTTGTCGCCTGGAAGTGTATGAAATCTTAGCTCGGTCCGCAATGGAAGAAGATTTGCTTTTTGGAAGAGAAGAGAGACCATGACCATGAAAAGCAGCAGGATTCGATTCAGGGATGCGAGCTTGAAAAACCCACGGTCCAGCACCCGAGCCCGCGCAAGATGTGTTTCTCTAGAGGGTCCTCGTTATCTAATTAGAAGTGCGGGCCCTCGTGTGTAATTTCTTTCAGTTTTAAGTTAGCTACACCCTTGCGGTCGTGCAAGTCTGGTTGCGCTGCTCTCTTTTGTTACGGAAAACAATTAAATCCTCGCCACAAATTGTAGATCCAACCATTCAAATAATTCAGATGATGTGGATCAACCTGATGCCTCGAAAAACTCTCTTATATTGCTTTTACTATATAATAGATACGAATGTATCTAGTCTAAATGATTAACTAGGTACATACCAATTTAGACAAAGTTAAGAATACAAATCCTTTTGTAAATTTTGACCAATCATGGCGTAAGAGAATGTTAAATTTCATGACTGGCTTGTGGCGTTGTTCTCAGTAATTTGACACGGGTTATAGTACATGGTACAGTGTTTGAATGGGCCGTTAAAATGGACAACATGAAGCCAGGTTCCTCTCAGGCTCAGCTGGCATATATCTGTTGGGTCTTGAACGTGTTTATCCACTTGATTCGTGTCCCTGTCGAGGGTGTACCCATTGGCCATTTGCGTACCTTCTTTTGTCTTCCTACACGATACGTTTGGCTTTCAGAGCGAGAAACTCAGGCAGATGAGAGGATTTCAGGCAGGGACGCGTGTCGACAGGTGAGTGGGTAGACTGTGGACGGTGGAGCGGGCGAAGGGCCTGCCCGGTCGACGGCTCTGATTAGAGACAGTTGATCCGGCTGTCAACCGGTGTTTTGGTATTGTGCAAGGTTTTGGGTCCGAGCACTGGTGTTTCTTCCTCGTAGCCGTCCCGGGCGTGAGGCTCTGAAATACACGGGACTCAGATGTTCGGTGCCTAGCTTCCTCCTTTCCCTTCCGGCTGTGAACTCTTTGCTTCTGAAGAATACTACATTGCTGCTTACTGTTTCACTACAGAACGCGTGCGCTACGCCGAGTGCAAAAAACCGTCGGCGTAGGCAAAAATGTCCTTGGCGTAGCCTCCTCAGCAAAGGTCTCCCTCGACGGAGCACACTCGGGCCGTCGGCGTATCGAAATGCCGTCGGCGTACGTACGCCGACAACTTTGCCTTCGACGTAGCGGCCGTCGGCATAGCCTGTTGGCCGGTTGCAAAAACATTTAAAAAAAAATATTTTTTTCTCAATTTTTTTATTCTTTAAATTGTTTGACTCGTTAATCTCCCACCCTGAACATTTTAACACTAATTACTCTAAATATTTGATTAAATTTCAGTCTTAGTCAAACTTTCCGGTCGGTCACCCATCTTAATACTACTCTAGAGTTAATTGGATAAAACTACCACAATTGGGGCTGTCGGGACGGGTCAGTACCACTTTTGGTAATTTTGTCTTGTCAGTACCAATTTTGGGGTATAAGCGTTGCGAATCGGACTAATTCATGACTAGGAGTACTTTGATATGCTTTCTGACAACTCGGGCCCAACTGTAAGTACTAAGTTGGCGCCACATAGCTAGGCGAAGCTGAGGTGGAAGTGGGGCCCACCGGTTGGACATATCTTATGTTATCTTTTATTATTCTCTCCTATTTTACTATTTACCGACAGTGGGTCCCACCCATCAGCCTCACGAATTTTTCCCCACCCACCTTCTTCTTCCTCCGTCCCCGATCGTTCGCGCGACCTCCTCGCCCCGGACCTGCCACCGACGTTCTCGCCGCTGTCCGTCAAGCAGCCCTCGCGGCTGCCCGTTCGGCGGTGCCAGGAGCGCATCATTCACACTGCAGGCAGTCACCTAAAATATGATGCACTGCTATCAGGAACTTCCAGATCCAACTTGAGATGATAAAAAACAAGCATCCAGGTTATCGCACATCGAAGTATCGAACTGAATTACATGCAGATGCAGATGTTGAAAAATTGCCGTCGAGCCTATCACTGAATCCAACCAAATCACATGTATTTTTCCGACCAAGACGAATATCTAATGAAGCACGAGGAGCTAACAGCTAAGTCAGGCACCTCCATCTCCGTGCTTTTAGAAGCATCCAAGTCCCCAGCTAGATCAGACGCCTCTCCGTTGCCAAAATATCCCTGGATCTCCTATAATTGCAACAAAACATTCAGCAATGTGATGGACATGATACTGAGTAAGATTTCGACAGGGTCAGGCAACAAACATTTACCGGAAAAAGGCGTGGTGCGGACGGCGCCCCAGCCAAACAGGCGGCCGACGGCATCGGCGAACACGCGATGGGCAAGCCTCCTCTTCGTCCGGGCGACAGTGCCGGCGTGCTGCACCAGCGCCGCGCAGCCGGGGAACCTCTTGAGCAGTTCGGGTGGCACGCCCGCGGGGGAGATGGCAGCCCGGCGAGGCGGCGGGCCGAGGGGTTCCCACTGCTCGAGCGCGAAGACGAGGTGCTCCTGCCGCTTGCGCTCCCTTTTTTGCAGTAAATTGTAAAATAGAAGACGGGATGGAGGAAAAAGGTGGGTGGGGAAAATTATGTGAGGCTGACGGGTGGGACCCGCTGGTAGTAAATAGTAAAATAGAAGAGAAAAAATAAAAAACAACATAAGATATGTTCGACAGGTGGCCCCACTTCCACCTCATCTTCTCCTAGCCACGTGGCGCCAACTCAGCACTTACAGCTGGGCCCGAGCCGTCAGAAAGCGTGTCAAAATGCTATTAGTCGTGAATTAGTCCGATTCGCAATGCTTATACCCCAAAATTGGTACTGACATGCCAAAATTACCGAAAGTGGTACTGACCCATCCCGACAGCCCGAATTGTGATAGTGTTATCCAATTAACTCACTACTCGGGCTCCAACACGCTTAACTTCCTCGTTCCTTCATAATCCGTTTCCGCAAAGTAATTCATACATTGTTGTCAATACTATGATATCAATCCTATTAGTTCTTATATTATCATGTCACATGTTTGTATTTTTCAAATTACAAACAATTATTTAAGTAAACATTAATGAATAAGTAAAAATATTATTAAATTCAAATAAAAATATAATAATTTTACTTTTTTGTATTTTTCTATTTAATATGAAATAATTAATATCTTTAAATATGTAAATCGGAATTCGACAAATAATATATCTAAATTGATCATAAAAATGAAAAATGGCCTTTTGGTGCGATGAAAAGGAAAACTTGTATTGGATCTTTGATAAAATAGCTTATTGTGAACCTAAAAATGATTTTTCTAAAAAAACATGAGCATCGGATCATGTACATGTAGTTCATATCTGACCCACTTCCTACCGATTCGGCAGGAATTTGTCTTTTTCACCAGAGGTGGACGGAATGGTTTCGGATCCCCCCGTTGGGACATTTTCCTTATAAGGTGGTATAGTTTTGTAAAATATGGTGGTAGCATTTTGAATTATCCATTTGGTGGTTGCTTCACAAAACCGTCCGTTTTTTGTGCTCAGAAAATGGAAAATGGCTTTTTTGTGCGACAAAAAGGAAAAATTCCTCCTGCAATATTGTTCGCCATCCCATTATGCATGTGTATGCACAATATGTGCATATTATCACAAACTATGCCTTGATTCTAGCCATAACATTGGTCATTTGACTCGAAAGCCAAGAAACCTCGAATGAGATAGGTCATTTTGTGAAGTTTTTTTCGAAACATAATCAATATATCAAGTTTGATATTTTTCCTTATAACTATGTCACATAATATGACACCACGCGAAGGTTTCGCATTGTTTCGATCGTTTTTAATTTTTTTATGCCCATTTTAAACTATCGCCAAACTTTGTCGAACGACGGGCATGAAGATTCTTAGCTCGGGGCCGAGCCTCGCTAAACTTGCATTGGATCTTTGATAAAATAGCATAATGTGAACCTAAAAATGATTTTTGTAAAAAAACATGAGCATCAGATCATGTACTTGTAGTTCATATCTGACCCACTTCCTACCGATTCGGCATGAATTTGTCTTTTTCATCAGAGGTGGACGGAAAGGTTTCGGACCCCCATGTTGGGACATTGTCCATATAAGGTGGTATAGTATTTTTGTAAAATATGATGGTAGCATTTTGAATTAGCCATTTGGTGATTGCTTCACAAAACCGTCCGTTTTGTGTGCTCGGAAAATAAGAAATGGCTTTTTGGTGCGACGAAAAGGAAAACTTCCTCCTGCAACATTGTTCACCATCCCATGATGCATGTGTATGCATAATATGGGCACATTATCACAAACTATGCCTTGATTCTAGCCATAACATTGGTCATTTGACCTGAAAGCCAAGAAACCTCGAATGAGATAGGTCATTTTGTGCAGGTTTTTTGAAACATAATCAATATATCAAGTTTGATATTTTCCCTTATAACTATGTCACATAATATGACACCACGCAAAGGTTTCGCATTGTTTCAATCATTTTTGAATCTTTTATGCCCGTTTTAAACTATCGTCAAACTTTGTCAAACGGCGGGCATGAAGATTCTTAGCTCGGGGCCGAGCCTCGCTAAAATTGCATTGGATCTTTGATAAAATAGCATATTGTGAACCTAAAATTTATTTTTGTTAAAAAACATGAGCATCGAATCATGTACCTGTAGTTCATATCTGACCCACTTCCTACCGATTCGGCAGAAATTTTCTTTTTCACCAAAGGTGGACAGAAAGCTTTCGGATCCCCCTGTTGGGACATTATCCATATAATATGGTCTAGTATTTTTGTAAAATGTGTTGGTAGTATTTTGAATTAGCCATTTGGTGGTTGCTTAACAAAACCGTCCGTTTTATGCTCGGAAAATGGAAAATGGCTTTTTGGTGCGACAAAAATGAAAGCTTCCTCCCGCAACATTGTTCGCCATCCTATGATACACATGTATGCACAATATGGGCATATTATCACAAACTACGCCTTGATTTATGTCCTATCTTTATTAGATTTATTAAGCAAATTACTTTAGGAGGTTCTGTAGGAGTTAAAATCAATGATTTTGAGAGTGACTTTTTCTTATCTGATAAAGGTCTCAGACAGGGGGATCCTACAGCCCCCCTCGTATTTAATCTTATGATTGATGTATTTTCTAGGATGTTAATTAAGGGAACTATCTGTTGAGCCATTAGAGGTCTCTGTCCTAATTTCATTCCAGGAGGGATTGTTTGTCTACAATATGCAGATGACACACTTCTCTTTTTAGAACCTAATGAGTCAATAGTTGTTAATCTGAAGTGGATCCTTACTTGTTTTGAGCAGATTTCTGGGATACGCATTAACTACCATAAAAGTAAGCTTATTCCCATTAATATGACTGAGACAGACACTAGGCACTTCCTAGACATTTTTGAATGTATCATGGGTAGTTTCCCTGTTAAATATATGGGAATTCCCTTTCATTTTGAGAAGCTGAAGAGAGAGGACTTACAATCTCTGATAGAAAATCTGTTGAGTAGGATTACAGGTTGGAGGGGTAAACTCATTTCTTATGCTGCTAAAAGGGTTCTTATTCAAGCCTGCCTTTCTAGTATCCCTATATATCTGTTGTCTTTCTTTAAATTTCCCAAGTGGGCTTTAAAACTTCTAGACTCTCATTTAGCTAACTTTTTTTGGAATGATGAAGAAGGCAATCATAAGTTGCATCTAGCTAATTGGTCTTCAGTATGCATGAAGAAAGATTTTGGGGGTTTGGGAATCCCAAATCTTCATGATTTAAATCTAAGCCTCCTTGGCTCCTGGGTGAAAAGATACATTCAGGGAGAGGGGGCCTTATGGAAAAAAGTGATAGATGCTAAATATAAGACTAACTCTCCTAATATCCTCTGCTGTCGTGATGTTCACCCATCTACTTTTTGGAAAGGGATCATGTGGGCCTCTAGGGTGGTTGAGATAGGATATAAATGGCATGTAGGAAATGCAAATCTATTATATTTTGAGAGGACATTTGGTTTGGTAACTCTACTTTGGCTACTTAATTCTGGGAAATTTATTTGATTTCCAACCAACAGACTAAGACAATAGCTGATTTGTGGGATGGTACACATCTTAGATGTGATTTTAGGAGGACTTTTAATGAGCACTTGATGTTGCAATGGCATGAACTTTTAGGGATTGTTTAGTCAATTAGATTCTCCGAGGAGGAGGATCAATTAATTTGGCGGTATGAAACTAAGGGTAGTTACTCCTCCAGTTCTATGTATTCGCTGGTCAATTTTAGAGGCATTACTCAGGTTTATCTCCCTGCTGTGTGGAAATTACTTATTCCCCCCAGGGTCTAGATCTTTCTTTGGTTATTTTCTCAAAATAAGATTCTGACTAGGGATAATCTTAGAGCCAGAGGGACCCCAAAACCCTTAGAGTGTAATCTCTGCAAGGAAATAGAATCTGTTCATCATTTATTTTTTGAATGTGTAGTCTCTAGTTTACTATGGAAAGATGTTCAAGACATCTTTGATGTTCATGAAGATTATGAATCTCTTGCTTCAAAATGGCTTGCTAATAAGAAACTTCTTCATTTAAATGTTGTTTCTACTGCTGTTCTTTAGAGCATTTGGAACAATAGAAATATCATTGTCTTTAATAAGACATCTTGGATTAATATGAAACAGGTTTGACGTCTGGTCCTCTCCTTCCTCAAAGTATGGCAGAAACCATTCAAGGACCTGGAGGAGGGGGGGGGGGGGGGGAGGGGAGGGGGAAGATCACCCTCTTCATGGAGAAGATGATCGACAGACTGAAAAATCCTCTGACGCTCACGACAAGATGATCTGCGCTGGCTTCGAGTGGATCTCCACCTGGAAGACTACTGCATCATCGAGCTATGGGGGGAGGGCATCGCTGGAATACCTCCAAGATCACCCCGATGACATCGGGGATAATATCCATGTGGTTTATTAGTCTAGTCCTTTGTCTGCTCCAGGTTTATTTAGTCTGTGCTCTCTGGAGTTGTAGTCTGTCAGGTGTGGTTTTGAGCTGGGTTGAAACTTTCTAGTTTAGCTTCTGAGTGGTAGGCTCCTTTACTGTCGTTTTTAAATGCTTTTGCTGTTATTTGGAACTAGCTTGTTTCATTCTTGTTAATGGAACAGGGGACGGAGTCCCTTTCGATCTAAAAAAAAAATTCCCAGCTCGGCAGTGGCCTCCATAGCAGCTATACACGCTTCAGCCTCACCGTGTAAAGCACTCCTTGGGTGATATAATTTGCCTGCTCCCGCAGCAATAAGATCCCACATATCTAAACGGACAATGTATCCGAAAGCTTCTTTCCCAGTCTCAGCAACAAAAGGGGCATCAAAATTCACCTTTGCATATCCTGGCTAAGGCAGCTTTCACTTCTCCAGAGTTTTAAACATCGGCACCCTGTGAGTTGCGCGAGGGCAGAAGTCCTGATGGTGTCTGACGATCGTCTGACACACTTCTTCAGTCGTTCTTCTCGGCTCATCAGCATCACTTTGTTTATGTACGTCCACTGGGACTGATCTCCCTTTTTGTTGCTTGTTTTCCTTACTTTTCTGTGAGAATTCAGGATTTAAAAATCGCTATCGACAATCAATCTCGGCAGGCTCCACTTTTTGCTCGCCCAATCCACTCGGAACGCATGCAAAGCCTGTGTTGATTCTGGCCTTATAGGCCTGATCGATAGTGTGTGGGCTCAGTGGGTCACAGTTTTTTTTCTGGGACATCTAGTTATCCATCTGGCCTGAGTGCAGCTCAATAAATGGCCGAACCAGCATGGCTTGTTGGGCCAGAGCAACTAAATCAGCAAAAACTTACTTACTCTATGGTTTTCTAAAAAAAAAACTCGCACTCTATGGTTAGGAGGTTCGAGCGCATTTAAAAAAAAAATTATGTCAGACTAGGAAGATTTAAGGTTAGGAGGCCAAGCCTAGCTGCACATGAACTTGCGTGGTTTGATATTACTCTATATTTTCTTATGCGTGCGCTTGTACCTTGTTATTATTCAATAAAGTTGTCGAAAGTACAAAAAAGGAAGTGATAAGTGTTAAAGTGTATAAGTGGATTGCACTAGCCTTTTTCATCAGTTCAAACTTTTGGTTGCGTTGGCTAGTGCATGAAGCTTGACATGGTATCAGAGCCTAAGGTTTCGAGTTCGAGTCCTGGCTTTCGCAATTTATCCTAAAATTGTTGTTGACCCCTCTGTCCACGTATAATCCTCTTGAGTCATACGTGAGTTTCGCGCGCCGTCGTTCTTCCGGTTGCACGTGCTGACTTCTCCCCGTCACACGTGAGAGGGGTGTTGAAGTGTATAAGTGGATTGCATTAGCCCTTTTCCATCAGTTCGGACTTTTGGTTGCGTTGGCTAGTGCATGAAGCTTGACAATAAGGACTGTTTGGTCCAATCTTTCAAGAGCGTCTTCTGATCCAATAGATTTGATAAAATCTCCCAATTACGTAATACACGTAACCTAAAAAGGGAAATCAATCTTGCGAGCAACTCGTCGATGATGACGAACCTCATGTCGGAGTAGAAAACCAACACCCAAAGTATTGATGACCACGTCTCACATCATAGTATGATAATCCTTGATAGCATAAAATGAAGGGAATATGCCCTGAGAGGCAATAATAAAGTGTTTATTATGTGTATTCCAAGTATATGATAGATGTTTATTTTGCATGCTATAATTGTATTAATACGGAAACGATAATACATGTGTGTTTAATAAACAAACAGAAAGTTCCTAGTTATGCCTCTCTCATAAACTAGCTCGTTGATTAACAAGATGATCAAGGTTTCCTGATCATGGACATTGGATGTTGTTAATAACGGGATCACAACATTAGTGTAATGGTGTGATGAACATTCATCCGAAGTATAGCATTACGATCAAAGTCATTGAGTTTATATTGCTATAACAACTTACGAAGTGATCCTAATCCTTAGACCATGAGATCATGTCAATCACTAACACCGGAAGAGTTTCTTGATAACATCAAACGTCACACCGTAACAGGGTGATTATAAAGATGGATTCAGAACTAATAAAGTGTTATGTTGAGGCTCATGGATCGAGAGTGGAATTTGTTCATCCCGATGACGGATAGATATACTCTGGGCCCTCTCGGTGATATCACATTGATTAGCTTGCAAGCAAGTGATTTGATCACTAGAATGTTATATCACAGAACGAGAAAAGAGTGCATGTCGGTAACGAGATCAAACTAGGTATGGAGATACCGATGATCGAATCTCGGACATGTAATATATCGTGAAACAAAGGGATTAAGATACTAGCGTAAAAGGTTCCGACGATCACAAGAAAGTCATCGCTGAATGTGTGGGAGTCAGTATGGGTCTCCAGATCCCGCTTCTGATTATTGATCCGAGAGGGGTCTCGATCATGTCCGCATTATTCACGAACCGTAGGGTGACACACTTAAGAGACACCGACATCCAATTGGAGCAAATGTTTCATGCCGAAAGAATGAACAAGCGCAGGAATTTATTTCACTAGATACCGAAATAGGTTTTCGGGTGAAATTGCATAAAGTGGTTATGCATGTGAAATAGAATTCTAGCAAGGGGTTATTTGTGAATGTTTGTCATTAAAGTAATTGACAAAATTCTGAATAAAATAAAAGAGTTTTATTTAATGAGAGTTTGCATTAAATTTGGTGGAAATTTAATGGGAATTTGAGTGGACTTTTGAGTGGAGGAAATTTAAAGGGCATTTTGTGAGTGGAGTGTCCACCCACATGAATGAAGGAGGGGAGGGGGATGCCCCCCATGGCCGGCGGCCACCCCTTGGGTGCTCCCCCTCCTCCTATAAAAGGAGCCCCCCTCCTCACTTGTCTCTCACACCTCCTCGTGAAGGATCTCTCTCCCCCTCTAGAATTTATTCCCCATGGTCTCGGACTAGCGAGATACATGTTCCCGGTGGCTATTCGGCAAGAAAGAGTTGTGCTTCCGCTGCATCGCTGGAGCGAGGAGGCGGAGGTTGCTCGGTGCCTCGAACGTGTGTGCGAGCACGGATGCGCTGCTGATTTGCGGCGCTAGGACTTCCTCTCGATCTTGAGATCGGCAAGAGATCGTCTACATCAACCACGAGTTGAACTCGTTAAGCTTTGTCGGTCTTCAAGGGTATGTTCTCTACGGATATACATCCGCCCGTTGTTTGTATCTAGTTGATAGATCTTGGTATATAGTTCACATCGTAGGAAAATTTTTGTTTTCTATGCTGCGAACCCTACAGTGGTATCAGAGCCGGATCTAATGCGTAGATACTTTACACGGGTAGTACACATATGAGTATGTGGGCGATGATGATCATGTTGTTGCTCCTTTGTTGTAATTTTGGATATTGGTGGCATAGTGGGATGAAGCGGCCCGGACAAACTTTACATGTCCTCGCACATGAGACCTGTTCCACGCTTGACATGCAACTAGTTTGCATAAGTGGCTAGCGGGTGTCTGTCTCTCCTACTATAGTCAATATCTATTTTGCAAGCGAGTTGTCAACAATTTGATTATCCTCGTTGTGGTTCATGTTCGTAGGTAAGAACGGTTCTATCTCGAAAGCCCTAAGCCACGTAAAACTTGCAATGGATAAATTAGAGGCGTCTAGTTTAGATTGTTGCTGAGCTAGTGTTATGATATGGTAGTGTTGTAAGTAGAAGTATGAGATGATACTCTTACAACACACATAGCGTGTAAAATCCATAGACCTTGGATTTACACATATAGGTATGATAGTGATCATACCACGATGCACATGATAGAGATCATCTGCGGGAACCATATAATTTCACTAATAAACATATGATGTTTGATAGCATCTTATATTGCTTGTTTAGCGCTTTGTTAGCATAATAAGATGATCCCTCATTTAAATATCAAGATAAGAATGTGTTCTTCCTTTAGTATGCACCGATTATGTTTTCGTCGCTCCAAGACATCACGTGATGATCGGGTGTTCTTGGATCCACGACCATATTTCGGGTGTAAAACAGTTACACATGCGAATACTAAGGTTCTAACTTGGCGAGCCTAGCATGTACAGACATGACCTCGGAACACGGACCGAAAGGTTAAGCATGAGTCATATAGTTGATATGATGCCCATTTGATGCTCGCCTTTGAAGCTATACCGACTCACGTGATGATCGGACTTGGTGTAGTGGATTTGGTTCATGTAATCACCAAAAAGGCACGAGGGATGTCGTTTTTGAGTGGGAGTTCATTCGTAATAAAGATTAGTTGAACTCAATCTATCATACACTTAGTCTAAACTTTACAAATTCTGTTGTAGATGGCACCACCTGCTTTTAATTTCAATGTGTTCATGGAGAAAGAGAAACTAGCAACGAACGGTAGCAACTTTACCGAATGGGCCATGAATTTGAGGATTCTCCTCTCTGCTGCACAAAAGCAATATGTGCTAGAAGCGCCGTTAGGCCCCCCACCTTTTGATGATGCCCCTGACGAGGAGAAGAATGTCTATCAGACTCGTCAGGAGGACCACAACTTAGTTCATTGCGGCATATTGTATGGGCTAGAGCCGGAACTTCGAAAGCGTTTCGAAAACGGCAATGCATTTGATACAATGGGTGAGTTGAAAATGATTTTCGACACACATGCTGCTGTAGAGAGCTACAACGCTTCAGAAAAGTTCTTTAGCTGCATGATGGAAGAGCACAGCTCCGTTAGTGAGCATGTACTCAAGATGTCGGGTTACGCCGATAAGCTTGTGTCCTTGGGAATATCGATTCCCATTGACTTAGGCATCCATCGTGTTCTGCAGTCTCTGGCACCTAGCTATAAGAGCTTCGTGATGAACTATAATATGCAAGGCATGAAGAAGTCTCTCCCCGAGCTTCTGTCAATGCTTAAAAATGCAGAAGTGGAGATCAAAAAGGAACATCAAGTGTTGATGATCAATAGGAACACTGGTTTCAAGAAAGACAAGAAGGGAAAACGGAAGGGAAGTAAGGGCGGCAAGCCGGTTGCCGCGCCTGAAAAGAAACCCCGAGTTGGACCTAAGTCTGATTCCGAGTGCTACTATTGTAAGGGGACTGGCCACTGGAAGCGCAACTGCCCCAAGTATCTGGCAGACAAGAAGGCCGGCAAGGCAAACAAAGGTATATATGATATACATGTTATTGATGTGTACTTGACTAGTGCTCGCAGTAGCACCTGGGTATTTGATACCGGTTCAGTTGCTAATATTTGTAACTCGAATCAGGGGCTGCGGAACAAGCGACCGCTAGCAAGGGGTGAGGTCAAGATGCGTGTCGGCAATGGATCAAGCGTTGATGTGATCGCCGTCGGAACGCTGCCTCTCCACTTGCCGTCGGGATTAGTTATAAACTTAAATAAATGTTATCTGGTGCCTGCACTGAGCATGAACATTGTATCTGGATCGTGTTTGATGCGAAGTGGTTATTCATTTAAATCCGAGAACAATGGTTGTTCCATTTATATGAATGAAATCTTTTATGGTCATGCACCGATGATGAATGGTTTATTTCTATTAGATCTCGATGATAATGTTACACATATTCATAATGTTGATGCTAAAAGGATTAAACTTAATGATGATATATCCGCATATATGTGGCACTGCCGTCTAGGTCATATTGGCGTTAAACGCATGAAGAAGCTCCATTCGGATGGACTTTTGGAATCACTTGATTATGAATCATTTGATACATGTGAGCCATGCCTTATGGGCAAGATGACTAGAACGCCGTTTTCCGGTTCAATGGAACGGGCGACAGATTTATTGGAAATCATACATTCTGATGTATGTGGTCCAATGAGTGTGTCGGCGCGAGGTGGATATCGTTATTTTGTTACTTTCACGGATGATTTGAGTAGATACGGTTATATCTACTTGATGAAACACAAGTCTGAAACCTTTGAAAAGTTCAAGGAATTTCAAAATGAAGTGGAAAATCATCGTAATAGAAAGATCAAATTTCTACGGTCCGACCGTGGAGGTGAGTATCTAAGTTACGAGTTTAGCACTCACATGAAAGAGTGTGGAATTGTTTCACAACTCACACCTGCCGGAACACCACAGCGAAATGGTGTGTCGGAATGTCGTAATCGTACTTTATTAGATATGGTTCGATCTATGATGTCTCTGACGGACTTGCCGTTGTCATTTTGGGGTTATGCACTAGAAACTGCTGCATTCACTTTAAATCGGGCACCATCTAAATCCGTTGAAAAGACACCGTATGAATTGTGGTTTGGAAACAAACCTAAGCTGTCATTTCTTAAAGTTTGGGGATGCGATGTTTATGTGAAGAAACTTCAACCGGATAAACTCGAACCCAAAGCGGAAAAATGCGTCTTCATAGGATACCCTAAAGAAACTATTGGGTATTCCTTCTATCACAGATCCGAGGGCAAGGTTTTTGTTGCCAAGAATGGATCCTTTCTAGAGAAAGAGTTTCTCGCGAAAGGTGTGAGTAGTCGGAAGGTAGAACTCGAAGAGGTTGTGGAATCTTCTCTTCAAAGTATGGCGAGTAGCGCAGCGCCGGAAGTTGTTCCGGAGTTGGCTCCACCTGTTGAAGAGGGAACTAATGATAATGATCATGAAACTCCGAAAGAGAGTACTACCGAACCTCACAGGTCAAACAGGACGCGTGCAGCTCCCGAGCTGTACGGAAATCCTGTCATGAATTTCATGGTTGATGAAAATGATGACCCTGTGACGTATGAAGAAGCGATGATGAGCCCGGATTCCAACAAATGGTTAGAAGCCATGAAATCCGAGATGGAATCCATGTATGAAAATCTAGTTTGGAACTTGGTGGAACTACCTCACGACCGAAAGGCCGTGGAGAACAAATGGATTTTCAAAAGGAAAATTGATGCTGATGGTAATGTGACCGTCTATAAAGCTCGACTTGTCGCAAAGGGGTTTCGACAAATTCAAGGAGTTGACTACGATGAGACTTTCTCTCCCGTAGCGATGCTAAAGTCAGTTAGGATTATGTTAGCAATTGCTGCATATTTCGATTATGAGATATGGCAGATGGATGTCAAAACCGCGTTTCTCAATGGGAATATTGAAGAAGAGTTGTATATGATACAACCAAAGGGTTTTGTCGATCCTAAGGATGTTAACAAGGTGTGCAAGCTTCAGCGATCCATCTATGGATTGAAGCAAGCATCACGAAGTTGGAATCTCCGCTTTGATGAGGTGATCAAAGAGTTTGGATTTGTCCAAACTTATGGAGAAGCTTGTATTTACAAGAAAGTGAGTGGGAGCAATGTGGCATTTCTGATATTATATGTGGATGACATATTATTGATCGAAAATGATATAGATCTTTTAAACAGTGTTAAAAGTTATCTAAACAGCAAATTTTCAATGAAGGACCTAGGTGAAGCGTCATACATATTAGGCATAAAGATCTATAGAGATAGATCTAGGCGCCTAATAGGGCTATCGCAAAGTACATACCTTGATAAGATTTTAAAGAAGTTTAAAATGGACGGAAGTAAGAAGGGGTTCTTACCTATGTTGCAAGGCAAGACATTGAGTAAGACTCAAAGTCCGGCTTCGGCGGAAGAAAGAGAGATAATGGACAAAGTACCCTATGCTTCAGCCATAGGCTCTATAATGTACGCCATGCTATGTACAAGACCGGATGTGGCACATGCTATTAGTTTGACTAGTAGGTACCAATCGGATCCAGGTTCGGAACACTGGATAGCGGTCAAGAATATCCTTAAGTACTTATGAAGAACTAAGGATATGTTTCTTGTATACGGAGGTGAAGAAGAGCTCGTCGCTAAGTGTTATGTCGACGCTAGCTTTGACACCGATCCGGATGACTCTAAGTCTCAATCCGGATACGTATTTCTCATGAATGGCGGAGCGGTTAGTTGGAGGAGCTCCAAACAACCTATGGTAGCGGGATCAACAACGGAGGCCGAATATGTTGCTGCTTCAGAAGCGGCTCAGGAAGCAGTTTGGATAAAGGAGTTCATATCCGAACTAGGAGTGGTGGCAAACGCGTTGGACCCAATGGTGATCTATTGTGACAACAATGGTGCCATTGCCAATGCCAAAGAGCCAAGGTCTCACAAGCATTCCAAGCCTATTAAGCGCCGGTTTCACTCCATCCGCGAGCATGTCAAGGATGGAGATATAAAGATTTGTAAAGTACATACGGATCTCAATGTAGCAGATCCGTTGACTAAAACTCTTCCTAGAGCAAAACATGATCAACACCAGAACTCAATGGGTGTTAGATTTATCACTATGTAACTAGATTATTGTCTCTAGTGCAAGTGGGAGACTGAAGGGAATATGCCCTGAGAGGCAATAATAAAGTGTTTATTATGTGTATTCCAAGTATATGATAGATGTTTATTTTGCATGCTATAATTGTATTAATACGGAAACGATAATACATGTGTGTTTAATAAACAAACAGAAAGTTCCTAGTTATGCCTCTCTCATAAACTAGCTCGTTGATTAACAAGATGATCAAGGTTTCCTGATCATGGACATTGGATGTTGTTAATAACAGGATCACAACATTAGTGTAATGGTGTGATGAACATTCATCCGAAGTATAGCATTATGATCAAAGTCATTGAGTTTATATTGCTATAACAACTTACGAAGTGATCCTAATCCTTAGACCATGAGATCATGTCAATCACTAACACCGGAAGAGTTTCTTGATAACATCAAACGTCACACCGTAACAGGGTGATTATAAAGATGGATTCAGAACTAATAAAGTGTTATGTTGAGGCTCATGGATCGAGAGTGGAATTTGTTCATCCCGATGACGGATAGATATACTCTGGGCCCTCTCGGTGATATCACATTGATTAGCTTGCAAGCAAGTGATTTGATCACTAGAATGTTATATCACAGGAACGAGAAAAGAGTGCATGTCGGTAACGAGATCAAACTAGGTATGGAGATACCGATGATCGAATCTCGGACATGTAATATATCGTGAAACAAAGGGATTAAGATACTAGCGTAAAAGGTTCCGACGATCACAAGAAAGTCATCGCTGAATGTGTGGGAGTCAGTATGGGTCTCCAGATCCCGCTTCTGATTATTGATCCGAGAGGGGTCTCGATCATGTCCGCATTATTCACGAACCGTAGGGTGACACACTTAAGAGACACCGATATCCAATTGGAGCAAATGTTTCATGCCGAAAGAATGAACAAGCGCAGGAATTTATTTCACTAGATACCGAAACAGGTTTTCGGGTGAAATTGCATAAAGTGGTTATGCATGTGAAATAGAATTCTAGCAAGGGGTTATTTGTGAATGTTTGTCATTAAAGTAATTGACAAAATTCTGAATAAAATAAAAGAGTTTTATTTAATGAGAGTTTGCATTAAATTTGGTGGAAATTTAATGGGAATTTGAGTGGACTTTTGAGTGGAGGAAATTTAAAGGGCATTTTGTGAATGGAGTGTCCACCCACATGAATGAAGGAGGGGAGGGGGCTGCCCCCCATGGCCGGCGGCCACCCCTTGGGTGCTCCCCCCTCCTCCTATAAAAGGAGCCCCCCTCCTCACTTGTCTCTCACACCTCCTCGTGAAGGATCTCTCTCCCCCTCTAGAATTTATTCCCCATGGTCTCGGACTAGCGAGATACATGTTCCCGGTGGCTATTCGGCAAGAAAGAGTTGTGCTTCCGCTGCATCGCTGGAGCGAGGAGGCGGAGGTTGCTCGGTGCCTCGAACGTGTGTGCGAGCACGGATGCGCTGCTGATTTGCGGCGCTAGGACTTCCTCTCGATCTTGAGATCGGCAAGAGATCGTCTACATCAACCACGAGTTGAACTCGTTAAGCTTTGTCGGTCTTCAAGGGTATGTTGTCTACGGATATACATCCGCCCGTTGTTTGTATCTAGTTGATAGATCTTGGTATATAGTTCACATCGTAGGAAATTTTTTGTTTTCTATGCTGCGAACCCTACATAAAAACCCTCACACAATCACTAAATATAATAGATAAACGAGCACCGTCCAAGGAGGGATGATTCACAACCTGTGAAACACAATGTTTAATCCTAAATTTTAACCTAACGTTAATATTAGGGCACCCTCTTTGTTTATATAGGACAAAGGGGTAGGGCAGCTGACTCTACTAGAGCCGGACTCTGACTTGACCCTAACTTGGACTCGGACTCAATAACATAACAACAACATTTGGCACGATCTTAGACTTATCATTGCATATCGTAGGTTGTCCAAGTGTGCCATTCTCCAGTGGGATGCCCTCATCAACCTCTCCCTCTTGGAAATGCGTTGTCATCAATGTTGTAAGGTCTTCTCCAACATGTGGCGTCAGATCAGAAACATCGCCACTCTTCACATTCAATTTCAACTTCAAGTCTTGTTGGCCCGCCACACCACATCCTCCCTCTCGGCTGACTTGATGCTGAACTTGGCGCCTCCTTTCTTCTCCATACAAGTTTGGACTTTGGCGCCACCACCTTCTTCTTGTCAACTCTTGATGGAGCCCTCTGAATCTAAACGTGAACCTTCTTCGTATGACCCAACAGAACAAGTGCAATGCCCGGACCACACAATTGACGAACACGTCCATATTTTCCTTTATGCATATGTACTTCTGCTCCAACTCTCTACACAACCGCTCCAACAAATGTGCGATCTATGACCCTCGCCTCCATATGCACCGATATAGGATCATCACAAATATCATTTGCCTGAATGCCTTTATCGACACAAACTAGAAGTGTGTTGCATCATCCTTCCTTTCATCGCTAAGAGGCTTGACATCAACCGGCTTGTCACTAACATGTATAGCTGAAACAACTGGCTTATCATCAAGATGCATAGATGAAATAGCATGGGTATTGACGCTCTCTGCACCAGAAAGACTAGTAGCATGGAATATACCATGTCCGTAGAGTAATATATTTCTGTAAGAGGCCCTTAAGTAGTAATTTATGAGAGCCATTTCTAAATTTGTCGTAAAATACACAACATAGACAATTTATATGACAATGTAGGAGAATTGCATTTTATTAAATTTTAAGTGCATGACTCTCTTTGAGAATTTTTTGTGTCATATTGTAATTTAAAGTTGAGTGTTTTGCCGAATTCAACCTACATGTATTTATCTCATCAATTGTAAAATTTATTGATACTACATTTTACTACTCAGATGCACTAGTACTGCACTACATAATCCTCACTCTCATGCACCACATGATCACTATTGGGTTAAGCCCAATACAAATACGAAGTATAGAATAATTCATGCTCAGACATGATCATTCATGTGGTTTCGGTAGAGATGCCCCATTCATGAATCTCCTAGTTGGAACCCGGCATGTCGTTGCTGCCCAAATCATGCCGCCATCATGGACAATTTTCACCACCAACCATAGTTCTTTTGTTTGCTTGTCGGGATCTGAAAATTGTTATCATTGATGTCTCGCCTCTCCTTCCCCGCCCATGCCGCCAATGCTAACCCAACTCATAGGAGTGACCCAATAACAGACTCGACAAAGAGAGTAGGGGAACATAAGATGATGGTGGGCCATGCTTAGAACTAATGATCAAAGGAATAAGAAGGTGGTTTTATGGATCTCATGAGTCGATCTACATAAGTTCGGGTCATCTCGTGAGAATGAGGGAGGGTACTGGTGGATTAGTTTGAGCGACAATGGGGACGACCAATAGCATTCTCGGTTGGGAATATGCCCTAGAGGCAAATAATTTTTTATTGTTATTCCCATATTTATAATTGTATTTTATTATTTATGTTATAACTGCTATGCGTCTTGATTGTAAGAATCAAAGGAAAACTCAGTAGCACATGTAAAGGTAAAAGGTATAAACACCAAGTATTCCTGGTCTCATGGGCATAACTAGCTCGTTGTCAAATATGATTAAGTTTCCTATATCATGCTACAGTTATTGTAACGAGGATACCATTTGATAATGAGGGCATATTGTTATGGATTATTAAGGATGTTGAACCGACCCAAGTCAAAACTGTTGGAGATATGCCCAAGAGGCAATAATAAAAGTAGTTATTATTATATCTTTATGTTTATGATAAATGTTTACATTCATACTATAATTGTATTAACCGGAAACATTAATACTTGTGTGATTTGTAAACTTGTAAGAGTCCCTAGTAAAGCCTCTTTATAATACTAGCTTGTTGGTTAATAGATGATCATGGTTTCTTGATCATGAACATTGAGATATTATTAACAGATCATCATTAGGAGAATGATGTGATGGACATACTCCTATAGTTAAGCGTAGCATAAAGATCAAGTCTTTTCAATAGTTTGTTTTCTATAAGCTTTTAGATACATAGTAACCTAAAATCCTTCGACCATGAGATCATGTTAATCACCATCACCGGGTAGATGCTTTGATGATATCAAACACCACTTCATAACTGGGTGGCTATAAAGGTGGCATTGAGTTTTCAGAAAGTATGTGTTGAGGCACATGGATCAAGAGTGGGATTTGTCCATCCATATGACAGATAGATATACTCTGGTCCCTCTCGGTGGAATGTCATCCAATTAGCTTGCAAGCATGTGATTGGATCACAAGGAATCGCATATCAAAGGAACGAGTAAAGAGTACTTATCGGTAACGAGGTTGACCTAGGTATGCAGAGATACCGACGATCAAATCTCGGATAAGTAAAGTATCACGAGACAAAGGGAAATTGGTATCATATGTAAATGGTTCATTCGATCATGAAGTAATCGTAGAAATACGTGGGAGCCATATGTATTTCCAGATTCCTTTATTGGTTATTGATCGGAGAAGGGTCTCGGTCATGTCTGCATAATTCACGAACCGTAGGGAGACACAATTAAGGATTCGATGTTGTTTAGTGGATATGGAATGTGAGTAAGAAGATCGAATGTTGTTTGGAGTCTCAGTTTGGATCCGGGATATCACGAGGAGATCCGGAATGGTCCGGAGAATAATATTTATATAAGGAAAGTCCAATTTCGGAGTTCGGGAATGGTTTTGGTGTTTTCACCAAAATGTTCTAGAAGGTCCACCAATCCGGAGTGGGAAGGGTACATGGATGTGTCATGACAAAGTGGAATGGTTGCATCATCTACTAGGTCACTTGGATGGGCAATGGGAAGAGAGAAATCAAACTCTAGTTTGAAAAGTCAAACGCCAATTTGAAAAAGTCAAATCCCAACATTGGTTGCCTAGTGGAGGAAGGGAAGGAATTCTACCTAACGGAGGACTCCTCCCTCTCCTTGCCGCCAACCAAGCAAGGGGACTTGGGGGAGGACTCCCCTCCCCTTTCCGCCTCTCCCTCTCATAAATAGAGGGGAGGGGGCACCCCCTTGCCCTCCCACACCTTAAACCCTAGATTGGTTGCAGCCTCTAAAGTTGCAGTCGATTTAGAGCCTCTAAAAGTAGCTTCCGTCTAAACCTCTACTAGCCGCCGACCACCTCTAAACCTTGGCCCTCTAAACCCTAGATCCCTGAGGCCCTCTTCTACTCCACCATACCCGCTTAGGCTTCTGCGAAGCCCTGTGATATTTCCCCTCTACTTTTGACACCACGCCGTCGTGGTGCCAGAATCGCGAGGAGAGATCTACAACCTCCGATGCCTGCTGGAACAAGGGAGAGGAAGATCTTCATCGAGTATCGAACGTGTGACCGACTACGGGAGCACTGCCGGAACACGACGCCGGAAGGATCGTCTACACAATCTTGAGATCGGCAAATGAACGACTACATCACCCACGAGAATCCGATCTCGTTAACCGCTTTGGAATCTTCAAGGGTTAGTACTCTATCGACTCGTTGCTACAATCTAGTAGATAGATCTTGGCTTATGTGTGTTCATGCGGTAGATTTTTTTTGTTTTCCATGCTACGAACCCCTACAAAAACGATCTACTAAAAGATAAACAACATCATTCAGTTGTTCGTATATCGTTGTTGTTGTCATATCACTTTGTCCTTTGACCACGAGGATATCAGTTGTCCTTCATAGTGGAAGCATGTCCTGATTGCTTCGAAACATCTCCTTTAATTGGGTGGCAATAAAGGATGCTTTTAGATACGTTGGAAACTTATCACTAGGCATAAGGTAGTACGAGATGGGATTTGCACCTCTGTCGATGGAGAGATACTCTTGGGTCCTTCTCGATATTAAGGTATATCACCATGTCTGGCCAGACACAAGGTGATGAGAATCTCCGGATACCGAAATATACAAACGAGTGAACGAACGACAAACCGATAACGAGGTTAACCTGCTATATTAATCAAGAGTTGTATTACAAGGATAACTGAAAGGACAATGGATGTCGCCTAAAGGAGGGGGCGAATAGTATTTTAAAATAATTACGATTTATGCTCTAATAAATGCATAATAAAACTAATGTTTAATTTATCAAAGCACAATACCTAAAACCACTAGGTTCAACTAAGTGCACCACCAACCTATGCTAAGAAAGACACATAACAAGGTAATAGCAAGATAGATTATTTCAAAGCACGATGACTATAACAATGTAATGTGCATAAGAAAAGGGTTTGGGTATAGGAATGACCGATGGATGCGGAGACAAAGATTTTATCCCAAAGTTCAATGCCAAAGAAGCCACATCTCTGTTGGAGAGGTGCGATGGTGTAATGCTCTCCGAACGCCACAAATGGCTCACCTTAAGGTGTGGTGGCTCGATTCTCACCCAAACACAAGGCCGCATCCTAAGATGGAGAGGCACACTACTCACCGACGCCACAAATGCCTCACCTTATTCTCCTGAGTGCGCAACACAAAAGGTGCGCAATCGATCCACTATGGACACTTGAGAGCGATCACCGAACCCGTACAAGTTGACGACAATATCCACAACTCAATTGGAGGCTCCCTAGAATCACCGCAAAGGCCTCTAGCTTGAGAAAGCTCCACAACTCAATGGGAAGCCCCAAGGGAATCACACCACGACCACACAACTGTCTAGGGTTCCAAGAAACCAAGAGTAACAAGCCCACAAGTTTGAACTCGCCGAATATTCATGGAGAACTCAAACCTATGCACCAAATGCAAGATCAAGTCCTTCACTCTTAAATTCCACCAAAGCTACAAAATATATTGGGGTAATAAGGAAGGAAGAACACAAGAGGAGACCATAAAACTCTCCAAGATCTAGATCCCAAGGATTTCTTCACAAAGAAGGGATTTGATTCGGTGGGGTTGTAAATCTAGATCTCCTCTTTCAAATCCCTCAAAAAGTTGCAAGAATCATGGAAGGGGGAAGAGGAGAGGACAAGCTTTCGAAGGTCAAAATAGGAGAGGGGTGGAAGAACTAGAGAAGATCTAACCGATAAGCTTTCCCCAGGGGGAGAGGGAGGCCTTAAATAGGTCCTCCTAGATCTACTCGTTACGCATAGACCCCCCTGTGCATGGCCGGTAATACCGCTGGGATGACGGTACTACCTCCGGTACCCTACCAACGGTCAAAAATGGCGACATGGAAGTGAGAAAACAGACATGGCCGACACTACCACCGGTGCAACGGTACTTTCGTTGGGTCAGGGCCGCTAGTACTGTCTTACTTCCGGTCAAGTATCGATAATAAAACACGACTCTCAGGAAAAGTTACTGCAAGGTGACACAGGCTGAGCGGAGATAGCCCGATAGTTACACCGGTAGTACCAGCGGCAAAAATGCCCTAGCGGTACTACCGGTGGTGCGCCTGAACTACCATCCATGAAAAACTGCCAAGACCACCGCTAGAAAAGTGCGAGTACCGGCGCCAAAAATGGCCTAGTGTTACTCCTGGTGAATGGGCAATACTACCGGTTTAGGCAACAACTGAAATCAAAACTGCAATAAATTTTGCATTTGAACTCTAAATGAGATGAAACCAATTTTGTTGAAAATATAACGACATGTAGAATCCATCAAGGAAATCCCACAATATCAAAGACACACAAGGAAAATATTGGACGCCACAAGACCAATATTGGATACCACCAAGAAATAAAATATCAAGTATATATATGTGAGATATCTCCCAAGGTGTGGATCCGGAAAACCCGCAAGATAAACAACGCAATAATATATGCAAGGGAGATCCATTTTTGATGAACTAGAGCTTGTTATGAAGATAACCAAAAACTCTAGATCCTCACGCGGACAATATCTAAACAACAACCAAGAAAGATGATGCAAAAATGCAAATGTTTGAGCTCTCTCCGAAAGATGCGATCGAGTCACTCACTCGAGAGCTCCCCTTGATAGTATGGCTATCTATCCTAAACACGGTCTCCCAACTAACAAAATGAGACAAAAAAAGAGATCAAGATCATACCTTTGTCTTGAGCATTCCACTTGAGCTTGATGTAGATGTCTTGTCCTCCTCAAGATGGAACACCTTTCTTAATTACTCTTGCTTGCTCTTGCTTGATGAAGACTTGTGAATTGCTCCCTCATGGATCATAGAGAGACCTCTTTCTTGAACTTGTCTTCATCAATCCATGTTCACCGATGATGGCAGGCTTCAAGCATACCATCTTCTAGAGATGGTGCTTATTGAGCTTGCACTTCATTTCTTCTAACTTCATAATGATGGTGTCTTGAAGATGCACATGAGAAACTTCATCTTCTTCTTCAAGACACTCTTGATTTTTTTTCTTTATTCTTCGTCATCATTTCTTCTACCTTGAAATCAATACATGGTCCAAGCGATGCCAATGGACAAATCCTATAAGTGAAACTCAATTCAAACATTAGTCCATAGAGATTGTCATTTAATTACCAAAATCACACATGGGACATACATGCCCTTTCAATACCGAATTGTCTTACCTTAGTTTTTTCATGTATTTTGATGCAAATGTATAGTAATGACATCAATAGGTTCGTTCGATTACTTCATGATTATGTAGGAATTATTATAGGTGTTCAGATCCCGCAGTTGATTACTACCCGAAAAGAATTATGCACATGACCACATAATGAAGAGCTGCCTTTTGTTACCGCCAAAAATCTAGATAGGACAGCTACCTTTCGCTACTGGGAGCTTAGCCCCTTGTTGTTCGTGCTTGTTGTTTTCTTTTTCCTGAAATGAGGAGCACAACCCTGTTCTCTGCATCAATTGATGCAGCCATCCGCTTTTATTGCATAGTTTCAAAATTCAAATTTTAAAGTTTTACAATCAAGGATCACATCGGAGTGTATATAAAGATCAACCAGCGGATCACAGAGAGGATCACATGCAGGCGAGTTCTAGTCCTCTCAAAAACAAACAGCCTGTTGTCTAGTACTGTTCGAGCCACATGCAGGCAGTTCGCTGCTGCTACGATCGAGGCAAGTCCCTAGGCGTGAGCTGCCCACATGACCATGAAGCGGTGAACTTCAAGAGCATTCAAGCGCTTGGTAATGGCGTAGCATGCATGGTACTATGGTGCCGTTCATGGCGCTCCACCGCGCTCGTCCTGCGTACCTGCACCGACCGTATGCTCCTCACGTTTATGGTCCTCTTATTGTCCATGGCGTCATGTTTGTGCACAAGGGAGGAGCGCGTACGGGAGCATTGATAGGGGGCCTGTTTCGTCAAGATGCATCGCTGCCTGTAGTTAACACTGAGCCAGTACAGAGAAATCGTGAAGAGATCAATCATGCACTACGATCGATCGAGCAAAAGGAAGAAGGAACAATACTGTATTACAGAGAGCGGGTATACGGGGAGAGTAGTATAAATCCCTCATCTCCGGCTAGCCTCCATCCAACAACGAAAGCTCAAACCACAGGATCGACCCAAACCGTCACAATCCCCTCTTCCTAGGACTCCTCGACGATGGGGACTTCGTCACTCCTACTCAGCCTCCTCGCGCGAGCACACCGCTTCGTCGCAAGCCGCCGCCTCACCCTCGCCGCCTTCCCCTTCTCCGCCACAGCAGCGGTGCGCGTCACGGCCTGGCTCTCTTCTTTAGGCCAGCCTCACTCTCACTCTGCTCTACACTACGTCAGTCTCACTCTCACCCTGCTCCCGATCGTCGCGCTAGTCCTCTACATCACAATAACCAGGCTGCGCCAGCGCCCGGTGTACCTCGTGGACTACGCGTGCTTCCGGCCTCCGTCATCCCTCCGCGCGCCGCTTGCCAAGTACGTCGAGCACACCGAGCTCGCGCCGTGCTTCGACGCCAAGAGCGTCGGTTTCCTGTCACGCCTCATCGAGCGCTCGGGCTTCGGCGAGGAGACGTGCCTCCCGCCGGCCCTCCACCTCATCCCTCCGGCGAAGACGCTCAGTGCCGCCCGCGCCGAGGCCGAGCAGGGGATCTTCTCCGCTGTCGACGCCGTCCTCGCCAAGACCGGCGTACGCGCTAGGGACATCGGGGTGGTGGTTGTGAACTGCACCCTGTTCGCCCCGACACCGTCCATGGCCGACATGGTCGTGCGCAGGTACGGGCTCCGCAGCGACGTCCGGTGCTTCAGCCTCTCCGGGATGGGGTGCAGCGCCGGGATCGCGGCCGTCGGGCTCGCGCAGAACATCCTGCAGTGCGACAACGGGCGTGCTTACGCGCTGGTGGTGTCCACGGAGATCCTCACCGCCGACTACTACTCCGGCAACGAGCGCGCGATGCTGCTGCAGAACTGCCTCTTCCGGATGGGCGCGTCCGCCGCTCTGCTGTCCACGTCCCGCGTGCACGCGCGGTACCGCCTAGCCCGGGTGGTTCGCACGCACGCCGGACACGATGACCGCGCCTACGGGTGCGTGCAGCAGGAAGACGACGCGGCGGGAGAGCGCGGCATCGCGCTGTCCAAGGACGTCATGCCCGTGGCCGGCGACACGCTGACGTCCCACATGGCCACGCTCGGCCCCCTCGTGCTCCCGGCGTCGGAGCTCCTCGCGTACGCGCTCTCCTTCATCGCGAGGCGGGTGTTCAAGAAGGATATCAAGCCGTACATTCCCGACTTCCGCACGGCGTTCGAGCACTTCTGCATCCACGCGGGCGGCCGCGCCGTGATCGACGAGCTGCAGCGCGGCCTCGGGCTGTCGGACGAGCTGGTGGAGCCGTCGCGGATGGCGCTGCACCGGTTTGGCAACACGTCGAGCAGCTCCGTGTGGTACGAGCTGGCATACCTCGAGGCCAAAGGACGCGTGCACGAGGGGGACCGCGTGTGGACGATCGGGTTTGGGTCAGGGTTCAAGTGCAACAGCGCGGTGTGGGTCTGCCTCCGGCCGCCGCCTCCTTTGGTCAGTGGGCCGTGGGACGGCTGCATGCATCGTTACCCGGTGCCCGCGGTGTAACGAGGGTGATTTGCGCCGGTGTGTCGTGTGCTCTGCTCCTGATTTTTCCTTGCATCCACGGCATGATTTACGATTGGAGATGGGATTTAAATTGAATCAACTATGTATGTTTTGTCTCTAAAAAAATTATGTACGCTTTGTGAACTTATATTGTATTAATTGGAACACGTGTCACGAGTCACAAGAGAGAGGTGATCTAAAGGTAAACATACATTTTTTCTCTCATGCCTACTCCTCGTGTAAAAAAACGCCTAAAAAATAAACAAAAATAATAAAAACTTCAAATTTCAAAATCGTGACATCCTGAACCTCAGGCAAAGAACTTTTAGGAAAAAATTTAAAATTTGAATTTTGATTCTTTTTTGCAAAAAAAGTTGTTCCGAATTAAAACAGCTATTACTTTTGCGTATGTGTAATATATGAAAAAGTATCTAGAAGAAAAGTTATATCCGATTTCAACTGCCTAAGGTCGTTTGCACAAATGATAGATTTTCAAAATTTCAAAGGAAAATATGAAAGTAGGAAGATTTTAGGTTTTGCCAGAAGAAATGAGAAAAATTGACATTTTTTGAATTTGTTTTATTGTTTTAATTATTTTAAAGTTTTATATTATTTTGGAACTTTAGTTTTTGAGATTTGTTTGAGTTTTTTTAGTTTTTAAATTAATAACTGAATTATGATAAAGATTATTTAGAATTCATTGTTGCTTATTACTTAATAATTGTTGCTTATTTTTAAAATTATATTACTTGGAATTCAAAAAATAAAATCATGTGTTATCAAAGTCTAAGGGTTAATAGAATTGATAGAATACTATTATCAGGAAGTTATGAGTGCAGACTTGGAAGCTAATTTAGAAGGGACTCAAAAGTTAAGCGTGCTGATGGTAGAGCAATATGAGGATTGGTGACCGACTGGAAAATTTGACCACGAGTATGCACTTTGACATGAGAATACGGTTGATTGGATATTAAACTGTCAAACAATTAATTGCATGCGAACCTCATAACAATCTTTAACATTAATCGTTTTGAAACGGTTACAAATTCAGACTTTTGAATAGATGAACCTGACGTTTTAATAGTTCGTAATTCTTTTTGAATAGATGAACCTGACGTATCAATTGGATCAAAAAATTTTGCTTGATGAATTTGAGCTCCAATCCATAAGAAATAGCTTTTAAATGAGTACTAATTTTCAAATAAAGAATTGCAAAAGTCATGGATTCCCACCTAAATGTGTACTTCAAATAAAGAATTACAAAAGAAAATAAACTATACCACCCTCAAGCAACAAAACACTTCAAAACCAGGGTAAAAAAAGATGATGTGAGAGGGAAATGCCAGCAAGTAGAAACAGCGATGTAGTTGTCTTACCGACATGTGGTTGTCTAACATGTTAGCAAAAGTTCAACTAATGTATTTTAAATTGACCCTTTAAACCATACTTTCTCTTTGTATAATGGTTGCATCACTATAAGAGAAGAGGAAGGCGCCGACGGCCAAAGGCTATGCCGACAGCGTAGGCCTTGAGGCGGGCAGTCGGGCAAACCTGCCGTCGGCCCAGACTTGCCATCAACATAGGGCAAGATAGGCAGACGGCAGCCGTCGGCGTAGGGATTGGACGTGATGCCAATGTGACGGCGTCAGGTCTACGCCGATGGCATAGCCGTCGTCCTAGGTTTTACACATACGCCGATGGCAAAGCCGTCGGCATATCTATTTTTCCTTTTTGCCATATTAATCCTATAAAAATCATAACTAAATCATTTTAATTCAGAAAAATACATATAATATATCAAAATTTGAAAACAAGATATATCTATATAAACTAAAATATTACATATTTTCGTTGAATAAAATATAAAAACATTATATCTACTTTCATATAACACATTTTCCATTTTCCAAGTATAAAAAACATGGTGTTTTATGAAGCAACCACAAATGAAAGGTTCAAAATGGTACCATCCTATTTTTCTAAAATACTAGGACACATTTCATTGATAATGTACCAACCGAGGTATCTTAAACCTTTTTCTCCACCCTTGGTAAAAAGACAAATTTCTGCCGAATCGGTAAAAATGGATCAGATTTGAACTACATGTACATGATATGCTGCTCATGATTTTTTGGAAAAATCATTTTAGATTCACAATATGCTATTTTATCAGAGATCCACTATAAATTTAGCGAGGCTCAGCCCCGAGCTAAGAATCTTCATGCCCGCTGTTTTGACCATAGTTTGAAACGGGCATAAAAGTTCAAAAACGATCCAAACAATGTAAAACCTTCGCGTGGTGTCATATTATGTGACATAATTATAAATAAAAATATCAAACATGGTATATTGATTGCATATAAAAAGCCTTCACAGAAATGAGCTATAGTGTTCAAGATTTCATGGTTTTCGGGTCAAAACGACCAATGTTATGCCTATAATCACGGCATAGTTTGTGATAATATGTCCATATTAGGCACACATGTGCACCATGGGATGGCGAACAATGATGCAGGAGGAATTTTTCCTTTTTTCACACAAAAAGCTATTTTATATTTTCGAAGTGTAAAAAATGAGGTGTTTTGTGAAGCAACCACCAAATGAAAGTTTCAAAATGGTACCACCTCATTTAAAAAAAGTACTAGTAAACCTTGCATGGACAATGTCCCAACCGGGATATCTTAAACCTTTTCTTTCATCCCCATGAAAAGGATAAATTTCTGTCGAATCGGTAGGAAGTGGGTCAGATTTGAACTATGGTACATGATCTGATTCATGATTTTTTCGAAAAATTATTTTTAGATTCACAATATTCTATTTCATCAGAGATTCACTACAAGTTTAGCGAGGCTCATCCCCGAGCTAAGGGTTTTTGAGAATCCTCAAATTCAAAAGGGAAATTTTAATATGGTTTTTTGAAGATTTGAACACTATTAAATGAATTTTATTTAAAAAGACATGGTGCATGATTAAAAAGATGATATGTATGTTATGTTTGGATTCTTCCCATTTTTCTGATCGATTTAGACATATTATTTGTCGAATTCCGATTTACATATTTTAAAATATGAATTATTCCATATTAAATAGAAAAGGCAAAACTATTCAGTTTTATTGTTATTTGAATTCAATATTACTATTAATTATTCATTTTTGTTTACTTAAATAATTGTTTCAAATTTTAAAAATAAATGCGTGTGACACCATGATCCAAAGGTTAATTATTATCAATACTGTCAAATTTCCCTATCGGAAGCTCGTCCAGAAAAAACAGAGAAGTTAAGCGTGTTGGGGATGGAGTAGTGCGAGGATGGGTGAACGATCGGTAAGTTTGACTATGAGTGCAATTTGATCAGAAATTAATCGTACTTAGAGTTAAAGAAGACGCTTGTGAGATTAACGAGTCAAAAAATTCAAAAAAGATGCTTATGAGATTAGCGAGTCAAACAATTCATTTTTTTTAAAAAATTTGGCTGACATCAATGCCGTGGCGTAGCTACCGCCATACCAAACGACCGTCAACGACCGATGTGGGCCCCGCAGATGCTATGCCGACGGTGAAACCGTCTATGCCTACAGGGCCAGATGCTGATGGAAGTTGTCGAAGTAGCCTACACCAACGGCAATCACGGGCTACACCGACAGGATCTGGTAGTTGACGCCTCACTTGACGAGGTTTCGACTCGTCAATGCCCATTGTTATGGACTTGGGTTTTGGAGAAGATGGGGATGCTGGAGATCGCGGAACGGTTAGCAAACAAGCAACACGGGGACACGAGGTTTACCCAGGTTCAGGCCCCCGGAGGGAAAACCCTACTCCTGCTTGTCTGCTCTTGATTACGGCGGAACCGGTGATTACAGGGGTGCACAGATGCAATCTGGCGTGGAGGTGTGTATGCGGAAGTATGAGGGAGAGATCTAGGTTGTACCCTCCTGGCCTTCATATACACTTAGGCAGGTCCCGGGCACAGACCTAGTCGGTTACAGGTTCTAGGGTTTACCCCTTTGAATTTCCTATCTACTCTAGTCTTGCTCTCCAAGGATCCGAAGGCGTCATGGGCCTTGGCCACCCAAAAATCTTCATGGGACGGCGTATATTTGTCGTGGGCCTTCCTTGGGCTGGACCAGGTATGCTGAGATCGTGTACCCGCGGGGTATAACCATGTCAGTAGCCCCCGAGTGTTCAGTCGAATCGTAGATTCGGCTGAGGACTCTTCAATCCTTCGGGTGCAACTCTGTCTTTTAAGAGAATGTGTAGGGATTGTTGATGCACGTGCCTGACTCTCCCGACGGATCAGGGTCAGTTAACTGTCTTAGGACAAAACAACCTGATCTTCTTCAGGTTCGAGTCCCTCGACTCGAGTCCGGAACATATGCTGGCGTAATTCGACTCAGGCCGCGGAGGACTTACAGGAGTGGAATTCCAGTGAATTTTAATTGGTGTACCCAACGCGTCCATCGGGATTTTTCGTCGCGCCCGTTGGCACGGGTTCATACTAGCAGAGCGCAGTCATGTGCGTTACCAGGCCATCAGATGATATCTGTAGGTCTTATCTTTGCATCGCAGACAAAACATCCGAATTTTATCACTGCGGAGGTGTTTCGGGTGGACAAGGAGAATGTTACTCACTTAGCATTAATTCGGACAGAGCTGCCGAAAAGTTTTTGCATACTGATCCGAAGGATTGCAGTCGAAATTTTATAGGGTGCGCGACTAGCGCTCCCTATGGGAGTAGCCCCGAGTGTCTGTTCGAGTCGTAGACTCAAGCGAAGACTTTAATTCAGCCGTTGTTCAGTGTCAGGTCCGTAGGACATAAATTTTTTCGGATGCTTAAATCCATCCTCCCTATGGGAGTAGACCCCGAGTCCGTAGTGGAGTCGTAGACTCAACGTGGGACTCGAAGAAACAGTTCAGTGTTGTAATGTGTTGTTCGTTTTTCGGGTGCGCGGACAGCGCTCCTGATAGGAGTAGCCCCCGAGTAATTAGTCGAATCGTAGATTCGAGTGAGTACTCTTAGCTTTAAAGCCGAAGAAATTATGACTGTTGCTAGTATAGCTTTTGATGACGTCAGTGCTGACGATCGATGACCTCAAGCGTCTACTGCGCCAGAGATGACTTGACTGGACGAACATGGATCCCACCGTCTGACCTTGAATTGACCGGTCACGCTCGGCGTGGAGATAATTACGGCGTCGCCTTGATTTCCGCGCGTAGTGGACGGCGTGTTAGCGACGATTCGTTGCGATGCTGACACATGTATGGCCAGATCCTGCCGTTGGCGTTAGGTCTTCTCGATGGACGACTGTCATGCATCGTCTTCGTCTTTATAATCATTGGGGGAAAGCTTTAGTTTGTTTTCACCGCAGCTATTCTCGTTTCACTGCTTCCTTGTTCTCTGAGAGTTCTTGCTGCGCGCTGGAATATCCTTCCACATTTCCTTCTTCCATCTTGCGCTCTCACTGCCGGCGCCGCCGTACCGCAATGGGAAATCCAAAGAAGTCTTCTTCCGCGGTTGGTACCAGCGCTGTTGGAGGGAAGAAGAGTGGCGCCGCTACCCGTGTCACCGACGGTGGCTGGCGGCGATCGGAGACGCGGGAGAGTGATCTCCGCAAGCTTCGTGAGCAGGGCTTGATCCCGCAGGATAGGGAGGCCGTCAGACTCCCAGGCAACGAGGTAATCCCCCGTCCCCCCCCGCTGGGTTTCGGGTTATGTTCCTTGCCTTCATCATTCGCGGATTTTACTTCCCAGTCCACGACTTCCTTTGTGGACTGCTTTTTCTGTACGGTGTCCAATTGCACCATCTTTCCCCCAATTCTCTTCTGCACATTGCTTGTTTTGTCACTTTCTGCGAGTGCTGGCTCGGTATCGAGCCGCACTTTGTCCTCTTCCGAAAACTCTATTCCGTGAAGAGGCAGTCCGGTTCGGATGGTGTTTATCCCATTGGGGGTTGCGTCATCTCCCTCAAACCCAATCTGCTTTTCTTTTCTTTTTCCATGTCCGAATCTGTCCAGTACTGGCGGAGGCGATGGTTTTATATCCGCGACTCCGTAGTACCTGGGCAGGATTTTGGTCTTGTTCCTTTCGACCCCTCCCAAAAGATCGAGCCAAAAAGGTCCTGGAAAAACCAGATCTTGGATGGCGAGGTGGCGGAGATAGAGGCTCTCTATCGTCGAGTGGAGGATCTCCAGTTGATTCCGGAGAAGGAAGTGAACGATGTGGATATCATCCGCACTTTCCTTGAGCGTCGGGTGCAGCCACTCTAGGCTAGGGCGCACCCGATGTTCCTTTATACTGGCCGCCGTGATCCGACGAGGGTTTCGGCTGAGAAATTCTCCTAGGGAGACCTCGACAAGGCCCTTTGTGTGCTGCTGAAGTTCAAAGCTGGAGAGGATATCCCGGGGAATTCGCTGACTCCTCTGTTTTCTTCTTCGCTTCCTGTGCCACAGGTGTAGATCCGTGCGCGTAGCGCTATTTTCGACTGCATTGTTTTTGTGTTTGTTTGCTAACAAAATTTTCTTTTCTTCGTGCAGAGATTCAAAGTGCCGGGCATGTCGCCTCCATTACCCGAAGTATTTCCGGATGCTCCGAATAAGGATGTGGTGGATTCCATGTCCGAGCTACCATCGGCGCGGTCTCCGGTTGAAGAGGCCAACGAGTCGAGTGAGGATCACACTTGCAAACGATCACGGAGCTCCAGCGAGTCTTCGGATGCCTCGACTCCTCCGACTCCTAGGAACCCGCTATGTCTTGAACATCACAGTGGTGGGCATGGGGGCTCTTCTTCTCCGATTCCTGCCCTTCCCATGCGGGCTGTAGCGCCGCACCCGCCGGCGAAGCGGAAGAAGGAAGAAAAGAAGGAAGAGAAGAATGAAGAGAAGAAGGAGGAAAAGAAAATCCGGAGAACCCCTCCTGTCTTCAACCTGAGCGAGCTTGACTCGTAAGTTTCCTTTGTCCTGCATTGCTTTTTCTTGCTTGTTTACTTTGTACTTGTACTAATTTGTCCGTGTGCAGGCACTCTTCCAACGACTCCTCCAGCGATGGTGCTCGTGATATGATGGGGGAGTCGAAAGTCGTGTCTCCTCCTTCTCAAACGGTGGCTACCTCTGAGGGCGCTGCTCCAAACCCTCCTCCGCAAGAGGTTCAGGTGGTTGCGCCTCAGAATTTTGCTAGCGGGCCTTCGGCGTCGCCATCGGATCATGTGAGTGGTTCTATCTCCTGCCACGGGGGGGAGCCCCCGAGCATCTATAAGAGAGTTTTCTTGTTTTGTTCTTCCTTCGAGTATCGGGGGGATCCTCTGAGCGTTTTCGTGTGTGTATTTTGCTTCTGTTCTTTTCTGTTGGGCGTAGCCCCCGAGTCCTTTTTCTGACCAGTAGGTCGTCTTCCTGCAGCCTTTTGTGCAGGATGCCAAGCGACTGGTGCAGGAGCACCTGGTGCTGGAGGCCAGCCTCAAACAGCTTCAAGGTACTGTTATGCCTTGATGTTTGCTTCTTCGTGTACTCGTGTCCTGTTATCTGACGCTTGTATTTTTTGAATGCAGAGGAGCACAACGCCTCCCTTCGTGAGATTGATGCTCTCAAAAAGAGCCTCGGTCAAGCGGAGAAGAAAACCGAGGCCGCCATTGGTGCGAAGGAGCGCCTCGAGCTGGAGCTGGCTACTGCGGCCGAGGCTAAGGAGCGCCTGCAGCGGGAGTCCACGGACCGCAAGGAGCAGCTTGCTACTGCTGCGGCTACGCGTGAAAGAGAAATGGCCGGCAAGCTTATGGCGGATGCCAAGGCTGTTTCGGGTGAGTATCTTCACCTTCGTCTTTTTTGGTTTTCTTGTCTTTTCTTCTGCGGTGCTTTTGTTCATTACTCGTCTTTATTGTCTCAGATGCCGCGGGCATCGAGTTTGACCGCGGTGCTCTGGAGCACGGGAGTGCTCTGGATGATGCTACTGCAGCGGTCGAAGATCGCTGCAACACCGTCGTCAGCTCGCTCGCCAAGTCCAAGGAGTTCCTTGGGCTCTTCTACAAGGAGCTTGTCCCCAAGGGCGTGTCCCTTGATGATGTTGACGCTCTGGCGGAGGCATTGTCAGCCGAAGCACCTGTGGCGTACAAGCGCAAGATGAAGGGTATCGGCGCATCCGTCGGGATGGAAATGGCTTTGGCGGCTGGAGCGGAGCTGGATCTTCCCCAGATCACCTCCCGGATGCCGACGACTGTGGATGGAGCCGAGGTATCCTTCGTTACCTATTCTTCTCGCTGTAAGCGATATGGGCCAAAGATGATTGATCTGCTGGCCGAGTACGCGCTACAGCAGCAGGGGGAAGCCAAAGCGAGGCAATCCGGCTCCGAGGCTACTCAGGGTGCCGCATCTTAGGCGCTGTAGCTGTAGGATAGTTGTAGTATCTTTTGTTGTAATTATGTTGATGAACAAATCCTTGTGCCACGTAGTGGCTTTTGATGCACTTAATGAATTTGTTGGGTTATGTGCTTCTTTGTCTGAGTGTTCATGTCTTTGACTTTCTGCTGATCTAGGGTCCTTTGGGTGCTGATCCCGTTGACACCTCACCTGCCGCGCGGCTGCGGCCCTCCTTGGATGATTCATCATAGCTTGCGTTTCTTCGAGACCGTGTTCGTAGTCTCGAGAAAGAGTTGCTTGGGGTGCGTGGCCATGCCGACGTTTGGAAGTCGAAGGCGGATCACGGTGCTGCCAGAGAGGAGTACTTGATGGCGGAATTGCTTTGGTTATCCGAGCAGCTTCAGTGTAAGTTTTTTCGAGCTGTTGCCGTTTTCTTCGGATGCGCCTGCTGGCGTTGCATCTTACTTTTGTGCAAGTATTGCAGATGCTAACCTTGCTCCAAGGGAGGAGAAGGAGCGTGTTGCTGTTTGGGTCAATTGTTTGACTCAGCAGGACATGGAAGCCGGCGGGTTCTTCTGGATGGATCGTGACCGTGCCTTGGTCCTTGCGACGGTGCAGGATCGCGTTCACCAAGTATTGCGGGTGCTTCGTCAGGTGCAGACTTCCCTCGCATCGGTTATGCATGTGATGTTTTCGTTGGATGCTGCACCAACAACCCTTTCTGGTCTTCTGTCGAAGTTTCGGAACGTGCATCATGTCCAAGAATTGGTGAGGCAGCAACTCGTCGCAGGGGTGAAGACTGCGCTGTCCCTTGTTAGGCTGCACCGTACGGATGTGGATCTGTCTGTTGTAGCGGCTGGGCCACCCCCTCGACCAGGTGGTGGTGTGTGGGATATGCGTGCACATTACACGGCTGTAGGACAGTATGCCGAAGAGATTGTAGATCTATTTGAGCAACGCGCTCAGGTTTATCTTCAGAATAGGTAGTACCTGTAAAAGAGATAGATGTAAAATTTGTATCTTTTTGACTGGGCATGTTGTGCCCTTTGTTATAAAGGTTTGGTTGTTGTTTGAGCACGCAGTGCTTTGTTTGCGTACGTGTCCTTTTCGTTAGCCTGATGTGGTCAACTACTCAGGTGTACACGTGTTATACTCAGTCGATGAAATCGTGAGGTGGGGGGGAGCCCCCGAGTGCGTTTGTAGCATGAAGTAAAAGGTGCGAATTGCGAAACGAAAATTTTGGGGCGAGACACTTAGCTTTATTTATATCGTAATGGAGGAGGTACATTGTTCGGCTTAGTAGCCTTGGCTGAATAGCCTTATTGAAAGTAAAAGGGGTAGGTAGCTAGGGGTAGAATCGTCACAAGTGTGCGATGTTCCATGGGTTGGAGTATGCGACTCCAGACTCCACGTGCTTGAGGCGATAGGCGCCACCTGGGATGACTTCGGTGATGATGTAGGGTCCTTCCCATGGTGACTCCAATTTCTTCGGTCGCTCTTGATTGAGTCGCAAGACGAGGTCTCCTTCGACGAAGGACCTTGGGCGCAGCCGTCGGCTGTGGTAGTTGCGGAGACTCTGCTGGTACACCGCTAATCGAGCTGCTGCTATGTCTCGTGCCTCGTCGAGTGTGTCGACGACGTCTTCGAGTGCAGCCGTGGATTCGGCTTCGCTATAGGCGACGACCCGGGGGGCCTGGTGGGGTACTTCGGCTGGTAGCATGGCTTCGGCTCCGTGCACCATGAAGAACGGCGTGTAGCCGGTGGAGCTGTTTGGCGTGGTACGCAAGCTCCATAGGACAGAGGGTATCTCTTTCGTCCAGGCTCCGGCGAGTCGCTCGAGTGGGCTCATGAGGCGTTTCTTGATGCCAGCGCCGATTAGGCCGTTGGCCTTTTCCACCTGCCCGTTTGTTTGCGGGTGCGCCATAGAGGCATATGTGATGTTGATTCCGAGGCCTTCGCAGAAGTCTTGGAATTCTTTAGAGATGAAGTTTGATCCATTGTCGGTGATGATGCTGTGTGGTACGCCGAACCTGTAGACAATGGATTCAAAGAACTTGACGACAGTCTTGCCTTTTTGGTTAGTGACCGGCATGGCTTCGATCCACTTGGTGAATTTGTCGACTGCGACTAGGAGGTAGACGTGCCCCCTTTCGAGGACCTTGGCAGTTTGTCGATCATGTCGAGGCCCCATTGGGCGAAGGGCCAGGCCAGTGGTATGGGCCTGAGCTCTGACCCGGGTGCATGTGGTTTGTTAGCGAACCTTTGGCACCCTTTGCATCTTCGGACGATGTCCTTTACATCGTTCATGGCCGTTGGCCAGTAGAATCCAGCTCGTAGAGCTTTGGCGACAAGGGAGCGACTGCCCGCGTGATGGCCGCAGATGCCCTCATGGATGTCTTGAAGTATGGTTTTCCCGTCACCGATGGTGACGCACCTTTGTAGTACACCCGAAATGCTGCGCTTGTACAGCTCGCCATTGATGATGGTGAAGGCTTTTGATCGGCGAGATATGCGCCGGGCGTCTGTCGGGCTATCCGGTAGTTCCCCGTGTATCAAGTACTGGAGGTACGGTCGTGTCCAGGTTTCTTCGACTGCCATGACCTGCATCAGGTTGACTGTGGCGACTTTTGTGTCCAGTTTTTCGGGTCCTTCCTGACCTTCGGGTAGCGTAGCCCCCGAGTGTTCTGCTTCTTCGGGTGATCCCTTGGGGAATTTCCGCTTGATGGATGGCACGCAGATCTGTTCGAGGAACACACCTGGTGGCACCCTTGCGCAGGTGGAGCCGATGTTGGCGAGTCTGTCGGCTTCCTCGTTGCTTTCTCTTCCAACGTGCCGAAGCTCGCAGCCGTCGAATTCTCCTTCGAGTGTGTTGTAAAGTGCGCGGTACGCAATCATATTTTCGGCGTGTGCGTCGCACTCATTCATCGTCTGTTGGATGACCAGATTGGAGTCACCGTAGATGACCAGGCGCGTTGCGTCGCAGATCTTTGCCATCCTCATGCCGTGGATGAGGGCTTCGTATTCGGCCTCATTGTTGGAAGCTTGGAATTTCATCCGAAGGACGTATTTCATCTTGTCGCCCTGCGGGGAGGTCAGTATGACCCCGGCTCCTGCTCCAGCTTCACGCTTGGAGCCGTCGAAGTGCATCGTCCATGATTGCGACATGTCCGGGATGTCTGGCAGCTGCAGCTCCATCCAGTGTACCAGGAAGTCCGGGAGGACCTGAGACTTGATTGCGAGTCGCTTCTCGTAGATGATGTCTAGGGGTGACAGCTCGATGCCCCACAGGGCCACACGTCCTGTGGCCTCCGTATTTTTCAAGATGCTGTTCAGGGGTGCTTCGTTGACAACCATCACCTGGTGCTCCTAGAAGTAATGGCTCAACCGTCGAGCCGTCATGAACATGCTGTAGGCGAGTTTCTGGTAGTGAGGGTACCTCTGCTTTGTTGGCGTAAATACCTCGCTGAGGTAGTAAATTGGGCGTTGGACCCCATGGGTCTTGCCTTCTTCGGGTCGCTCAACCACCAGTACGGTGCTTACCACCTGGTGAGTTGCTGCTATGTACAACAGTAGGGGTTCACGCTCCTTTGGCATAACCAAGACGGGCGAGGTGGGGAGCAGCCGCTTCAGGTCTTCGAATGCGTCGTCCGCTTCAGGTGTCCACTCGAATTTATCTGCCTTGCGTAGCAGTTGGTAGAATGGTAGGGCCTTCTCGCCCATGCGGCTGATGAACCTGCTCAATGCCGCTATTCGCCCTACGAGCTGCTGGACACCCTTGAGGTTTTTCGGCTTCTCCATGGCCATGATGGCCTGGATTTTCTTCGGGTTCGCCTCGATCCCCGCGCTGGGAGATGAAGTACCCAAGCAGCTGACCCGATGGGATGCCGAAGGCGCACTTTTCGGGGTTGAGCTTGATCCGGTAGCGGTGGAGGTTGTCGAACGTCTCGCGGAGATCGTCGATGAGTGTTCTTGCCTCTCTGGTTTTGATGACTATGTTGTCGACATAGACTTGGACATTGCGACCGATCTGGTCCTTGAGGCATGCCTGCATGCATCGCTGGTACATAGCACCTGCGTTCTTTAGCCCGAAGGGCATTGTGTTGTAGCAGGACACTACGAACGGTGTAATAAACGCCATTTTCTCTTGATCTTCGACCTTGAGTCAAATCTGGTTGTAGACGGAGTAGGCGTCGAGGAAGGAGAGTTTCTCGCATCCTGTAGTCGAATCGATGATCTGATCGATCCGAGGAAGGGGAAAGTGGTCCTTTGGGCAGTGCTTGTTCAGCGACGTGAAGTCCACGTACATCCACAGGATGTCCGTGTCCTTCTTGGGGACCATCACTGTATTTGTGAGCCACTCGCTTTCTTTGATCTCCCTGATGAAGTCTGCAACGAGTAGTCTGTTAATTTCCATCCCGATGGCTTCGGCCCGTTGCTCGGACAGTCTCCAGTTGGACTGCTTGACGGGCTTGGTGTCTAGAAAGACGTTGAGTGCGTGCTCGGCTAATTCCCTGGGAACTCCTGGCATGTCCGCATGACACCAGGCGAAGATTTCCCAGCGCTCACGGAGGAATTCGACGAGCGCGCTTTCCTATGCGGGGCTGAGGTCTTTGGTGATCAGCGCTGTCTTGGAGGCATCCGTCTGGTGGACCTTCACCTTCTTTGTGTTGACGGTGGAGTCGAAGGACATGTCGGGTGCGTTTTGTCGTGCGACTGGGGGTGCCCCATTGTCCGTCACCTCGCGGAGCCTAACGAGCTCATCCTGCATGTCGAATGACTGGGATATTCTGTTGAAGTCCCTATCGCAGTGGTCCGATCGGGTGAAGCTCCCGTGGACCGTGATGACGCCCCTGGGTCCTGGCATCTTGAGTAGTAGGTATGCGTAATGTGGGACAGCCAAGAACCTTGCGAATGCTACATGCCCGAGGATGGCGTGATATTGTGATGGCCAGTCCACCACTTCGAATTCGAGCCGCTCGCATCGGAAGTTGTCTGGCTTGCCGAAGATGACGTCGAGCCATATTTTGCCTAGGGGGAATATGCCTTTTCCTGGGACGATGCCGTGGAACGTTGTGTCTGACTGTTCCAGGCTGCACAGCGGGATCCACACTGTTGCTAGAGTACTTGTGAACATCAGGTTGATGCCGCTGCCGCCATCCATGAAGACACGTCTCATCTCGAAACCTCCAATCTGCGCCTCTAGCACCAGGGCAGCATGGCCTGGGCGAGGGATCTGGCAAGGGTGATCCGAACGGCTGAACGTGATGCAGGACTCCGATCCGCTGAGGTACTCAGGGATGGCGGGTGGAGTTGTCACGGCCAGGTTGATTTGACGGGTGATTTTCTTATGCACCCTATTCGTCGGGCCCCCTTCTGGATCATCAGTGCTCCTTTCGGCGGGGGATACCCATGCCCAGCGTTGTTCTATGCTAGTGCGACTGGTTGGTTCGGGCCTCCTGCAGGTGGCGGTGAAGGAGCTCCATGCGCTATTTCACCTGGTGCGGGTGCGTTCCCAAATCCAGGTGGTGGAGCTTGTTGCCTCATCTGGGCCATGCTTTCGCTGAGCTTCTGGAACTCGCGGCAGTCCTTGAGCATGTGGCTTGCCTTCTTCTTACCATCCTGCTTGTCGATGTAGAAGTGGATGGTGCATGGACCCGAAAGATTTTCGTATGCTGAGGGCTCGTTATCGCGATCGCGGTGTTGCCATGACTGTGCTGGGCGTCCTCAATCGCAAAGTTGCCTCCGCGGTATCCGCCACTGTTGCGGTTGGCATCGTTGCGGCGATCAGCGTAGCCGGCCGCGACCATGTCGGGTCCATCGCGGTCGTCGTAGACGCGCGGTCTCCTCTTGTTACAGTGTTCCCGTCGTCGGCCGTACTCGTCCTCTTCCTCCGAGTGCGCCCGGTGGATGGAATCTTTGCCGTCGGCCCACCTGTTGGCGATGTCCATGAGGTGGTCCAGTGTCTTGGGCTTGACGCGCCCGAGTTCCTCCTTGAAGTCTTGGCGCTTGACGCCATCCCTGAAGGCGTCGATTGCCCTCTCTTCGGAGATGTGCGCCGTGGAGTTTTTGGTGTTGGACCAGCACAGGATGTACGAGCGAATGGATTCGCCCGTTCGTTGAGTGCAGGCTCGCAACTCCTCGATCGAGGAAGGCCTCTTACTGGTGCCTTTGAAGTTTCGGATGAAACTGTAAGCCAGTTCCTCCCAGCTTCGGATGGAACCTGAGGATAGGCTGCTGAGCCAGATCCGAGCTGCGCCTGTCAGCTACAGCTGAAGGCATTGCATGGCGGTTTCTTTGTTTCCACCATGCAGCTTGACGGATGACAGGTGGTCGCTGAGCAATGCCTTGGGGTCTTGTGTGCCGTCGAACTTCGGAGTATCCGAAGGAAGCTTGAAATTTCACGGCATTCGTGTCCGTCGGACAGATCTACTGAAGCACCGGGCTCCGTAGAGTTCTCCTTTGTCTTCGTCCATCTCGGATTCAGACGAGCATGCACGCTTGGCTTGTGCTTTGTCGATTTTGCGCTATGTTAGCGCGTCTCTGGCGTCGTAATCGCAGCTGCGATGACGCGAGCTCTTGTGCCTTCGAGGAAGGTCATGCTCCTCTTCTTCGGATGAAGGAGTGGGGCTGCGGTTGAACCTGACCGTAGCTTTATTTTTCGGCTCCGTAGGAGCTTCTTGATGGAGCGCAACTCCGACGAGTCCGAGTCCGGTGAGTGCGGACTTGTGCATGGCTCTCTTCGGGTCCCCCTCCGGAGGTGGGTGGGCCGCGAGGTACGCAGTGGCTGCTATGATCGCAGCTTGCGGTGTCTTCGGGATGATGTTGCCGTCGGCATCCATCTCCATGAAGGATGCATTGAGGGTTCGGGTCACCTCACGGCGCTCCTTGGGGTCCATGTTCTCCATTCGAGAGCGATGCTTGTTGCCGTGGTTACCATTCGAGCTGGAGCCCATGTTCATGGCGGAGAGCGCAGCTCGTCGCGCGCTGGACTCCGAGGCTGCTTGCTTGCGTTTGTCGAGAACCTCTTGCATCTTGACCTGCTTCTTGTGCTCCTCGATCAGGAGCAGATGGTAGGCCATCAGCAGATCCCGTGAGGAGTCTGCAGGCAGGACTATGCTGCCCGCCATGGCGGCGCGTGCCTGGGCCCATCCTTCTTTGCTAAGGCGGATGACATGGCCGTTGTTGTCCCCTTCGGGTGGGGGGACTGGCTTATTCTGTTCCCGCCATTTCGATCTGGCGGGTTAGGTGTCGGGTTGGGCGGCGGGTTGGGTGTTTGCTGCTCCACGTCGCTCTGGATGACTACGACGCATTGGTAGCGCTCGTAGATTGGTCCGCTGCTGCCGCAGCTTTCGGATCCAGAACCGTAGGTCCCCTCGTCCGATGGCGGATCGCACAGATCGGAGTTGCAGCTGCTGCTGTCGTAGGAATCATCAGTTGATGATGTTGTGCGTAGCACAGGATGTGGCGCCCACGAAGCAGGCCCTATTGATGGTAGGGGCACCCGCTCAGGGAGGCGGAGGGTGCCAGTTTGCCCCACCTGGAAGCAGAAGCTCCCGAACAGGATCTCGAGTCCGTCGCCTACGGGCTCGACGTCCTTCATGGTGGCCGGAGAGTGGGCGGTGAAGTCGAAAGCGCCGAAGAGGAGGTGACTCTCCATCGCTGCAGAGTTGTAGATCGCTCGGGTTGGGACCATCACGATCGCACAATCAGAGTCCCCAGTTCCCACAGACGGCGCCAATTGACGAGGTTTCGACTCATCAATGCCCATTGTTATGGACTTGGGTTTTGGAGAAGATGGGGATGTTGGAGATCGCGGAACGGTTAGAAAACAAGCAACACGGGGACACGAGGTTTACCCAGGTTCAGGCCCCTAGAAGGAAAACCCTACTCCTGCTTGTCTGCTCTTGATTACGGCGGAACCGGTGATTACAGGGGTTCGCAGATGCAATCTGGCGTGGAGGTGTGTATGCGGAAGTATGAGGGAGAGATCTAGGTCGTACCCTCCTGGCCTTTATATAGATTAGGCAGGTCCCGGGCACATACCTAGTCGGTTACAGGTTCTAGGGTTTACCCCTTTGAATTTCCTATCTACTCTAGTCTTGCTCTCCAAGGATCCGAAGGCGTCATGGGCCTTGGCCACCCAAAAATCTTCATGGGCCGGCGTATATTTGCCGTGGGCCTTCCTTGGGCTGGACCAGATATGCTGAGATCGTGTACCCGCAGGGTATAACCATGTCATCACTCATTTCCAGTAGTGCATCAAATGTTTCAGACCACGTGGTAACTTACTACATGTGTCGTATATATGTATGATTGTGCCCTCGCACTATCGGTGGGAGAAGACATCATTGTCTAGGGGCGGAGGAAAGGCGGGGGGGGGGGGGGGGGGGGGGGAGGGGTGGGTGGGTTGGGTTGGGGAACCCCCCTTTAAAGAATTATGGCAGGACTAGTACTGTTATCTATGTTATCCATTAGTGCCGGTATGCTTAGCAATTTCAATGCCTGAGATAATTTATATTTCTATGGTATTATTGGCTTTTGGCAAACAAATTTGGATATGCTATGGCGGTTTATACTTTGACTATTTCAATTCTCGCCCCCTTATACTTAAATCCTAGCTCCGTCACTATCGTTATCTCATGCCCTTGTCTAACGTGAAAGCATAGATAAGAGGCAATTAGAACAATAGGAACAAAGGGGCACCAAAATATCAATGTAGTTGGTATACATGTCTCGAGAAAGGGCATGCATTTTTTTGTTTGAAAATGAGCATATATCAATATCGCAAAATACCAAATACATCCAGCCTCTGCAATACGCATTATCCTATTGGCATTACGGATACACACAACCAAAAAAAGAAGAAGAAAAAAAAGTCCCGCTAAAGAGATCAGATTCTTAGTAGCAGTGACACTAACATCACCAAAACAACACCAGATTCCAACTCCTCCAAAAGCGACGCCTCCAAGAAGGAAACGGTGCTCAAGCGCCGTTGTCGGCCGATCAAAGATCCTAGGTTTTCACCCTAGAGGAAGTCTTCGCTCGCAAAACAGTGTCTTCTGCAAGGACATTGACAGGCACAACCAATGAAGGCTAGACTAAGGAGAGACTATGAACATCTCCTGTTATGTCACCCCCTCTAAAGGGAATATGTCCTAAGAGGCAATAATAAAGTTGTTATTATATATATTCCAAGTGTATGATAGATGTTTATTTTGCATGCTATAATTTTATTAACATGGAAACGTTAATACATGTGTGTTTAATAAACAAATGGAAAGTTCCTAGTTATGCCTCTCTTATAAAAAAGCTCATTGATTAACAAGATGATCAAGGTTTCCTGATCATGGATATTGGATGTTGTTAATAACGAGGTCACAACATTATTGGAATGGTGTGATAAACATTCATCCGAAGTATAGCATTACGATCAAAGTCATTGTGTTTATATTGCTATAACATCATACGAAGTAATCCTAATCCTTAGACCATGAGATCATGTTAATCACTAACACTATAAGAGTATCTTGATAACATCAAACGTCACACCGTAACAGGGTGACTACGAAGATGGGTCCAGTACTACGAAGGTGTTATGTAGAGGCTCATGGATCAAGAGTGAAATTTGTCCATCCCAATGACACATAGATATACTCTAGGCCCTCTCGGTGATATCACATTAGTTAGCTTGCAAGCAAGTGATGTAATCACTAGAATGTTATATCACGGGAACAAGAAAAGAGTACATGTTGGTAACGAGATCAAACTAGGTATGGAGATACCGATGATAGAATCTCGGACATGTAATATATCGCGAGACAAAGGGATTAAGTTACTAGCGTAAAAGGTTCTCATGATCACAAGAAGTCATCGTTGAATGTGTGGGAGTCAGTATGGATCTCCAGGTCCCACTTCTGATTATTGATCCGAGAGGGGTCTCGATCATGTCCGCATTATTCATGAACCGTAGAGTTACACACTTAAGAGACACCGACACCATTTGGAAAAAATATGTTCTAGACAAAAAGAATTACAAAGCGCAGGAATTATTTCACTAGACACCGGAATTGTTTCGGGTGAAATTACTAGAAGTGGTTTTGCATGTGAAATAGATTACTAGCAAGGGGTTTTATGTGAATGTTTGCTAATTAACGTAATTGATAAAATTCTAAATAAATAAATAAAAGGAGTTTTATTTAAAGAGAGATTACATTAAATTTGGTGGAAATTTAATGAGATTTTTGAGTGGTATTTTGAGTGGAGAAATGAAGAGGTAATTTGTGAGTGGGAGCTCCACTCACATGAATGGAGGAAGGGGTGGGGCAGCCCTCCCATGCGCTGTCCACCCCCTTGGGGTTCCCCCTCCTATAAAAAGGCCCCCTCTCCCTCTCTCACACTCACACCTCCTCGTGAAGGATCTCTCTCCCCCTCCAGTTTATCCCCCATGGTCTCGGACTAGCGAGATACATGTTCCAGGTGGTTTTTCATTTGGGAAGATTTGTTGCTTCTGCTGCATCACTGGAGCAAGGAGGCGGAGGTTGCTTGGTGGCTTGGACATGTGTGCGAGCACGAATGCGCTACTGATTTGCGGCGCTGGACTTCTTATTGATCTTGAGATCGACAAGCGTTCGTCTACATCATCCATGAGTACAACCTTGTTAAACTTTGTCGGTCTACAAGCGTATTGTTTTCTATGGATGTATATCCACCCATTGCTTGTATCTAGTAGATAGATCTTGGTACTTAGTTATTTCCATTGTAGGATTTTTTTTTGTTTTCTATGCTGCGAACCCTACAATGGTATCAGAGACGGATATATGCGTATATGCTTTGCATGGGTAGTACACATATGAGTATATGAACGATGATGATCATGTTATTGCTTCTTGTTTGTACTTTGGATATTGGTGGCATAGTGGGATGAAGCGGCCAGGACAAACTTTACATGTCCTCGCACATGAGACCTGTTTCACGCTTTACATGCAACTAGTTTTGCATAAGTGGATAGCGGGTGTCTGTCTCTCCTACTATAGTCAATATCTAATTTACAACGAGTTGTTAATAATTTGGTTATCCTCATTGTGGTTCCATGTTCGTAGGTAAGAACGGTTCTATCTTCAAAAGCCCTAATCCACGTAAAACTTGCAATAGATAAATTAGAAGCGTCTAGTTTAGATTGTTGCTGGGCTAGTGTCATGATATGGTAATGTTGTAAGTTGATGTATAGTTGATAATCTTATAACACACCTAACGTGTAAGTTCCATAGACCTTGGCCTTACACACAAAGAAATGATAAAGATCATACCACGATGCACATGATAGTGATCAAGTGCAAGAACCATATCGTTTCACTTTTCACATATGATGTTTGTTGCATCTTATATTGCTTGTTTGGAATTTTATTAGCATTATAAGATGATCCCTCATTTAGATATCAAGATAAAAATGTGTTCTCCCTTAAGTATGCACCGATTATATTTCGCCGCTTCAAGACATCACGTGATGATCAGGTGTTCTTGAATCCACGATCATATTTTGGGTGTAAGACAGTTTTACACACGCTAAATACTAAGGTTCTTACTTGGCGAGCCTAGCATGTACAGACATGGCCTCGGAACACAGACCGAAAGGTTAAGCATGAGCCATATGTTTGATATGATGCCCATATAGATGCTCTCCTTTGAAGCTACACCGACTCACGTGATAATCAAACTTGGTGTAGTGGATTTGGTTCATGTAATCACCAAAAAAGACACGAGGGATGTCGTTTTTGAGTGGGAGTTCATTCATAATTTGTATTAGTTGAACTCAATCTATCATAAACTTAGTCTAAACTTTACAAATTCTGTTGTAGATGGCACCACCTGCTTTTAGTTTCAATGTGTTCATGGAGAAAGAGAAAATTGCAGCGAATGGTAGCAACTTTACCGAATGGGCCATGAATTTGAGGATTCTCCTCTCTGTTGCACAAAAGCTGTGCTAGAAGCGCTGCTAGGACCCCCACCACTTGATGATGCCCTGAACAAGGAAAAGAATGTCTATCAGACTCGTCAGGAGGACCACAACTTAGTTGATTGCGGCATACTATATGGGCTAGAGCCATAACTTCGAAAGCGTTTTGAAAACGGAAATGCATTTGATACAATGGGTGAGTTGAAAATGATTTTCGACACCCATGCTGTTGTAGAGAGTTATAATGCTTATGAAAAATTCTTTAGCTGCATGATGGAAGAGAACAGCTCCGTCAGTGAGCACGTACTCAAAATGTATGGGTATGCCGATAAGCTTGTGTCCTTGGGAATAACGATTCCCATTGACTTAGGCATACATCGTGTTCTCCAATCTCTGCCACCTACCTACAAGAGATTCATGATTGATGGGGATATGCCTACTGGGGTATACCCAGCAGGGCGTTTCCGACTGGCCCGTAAGCTGGCGAGTGGGCCTGCAGAACGACGAGTGGATTGAAGCCCAGCAAGGTACTGAGCGACTGGAAGCTGAAGGCCCAGGCGAGTAGATAGGCCCAGTCGGGCTAGGTTAAACGATTACCGAACCTGTAACCGAGTCGGTTGAGATATGTAAACCCTAGGGGAGGTGAGCCTATATAAACCTCCCTATAGGGCGAGTAGGGACACGTTCCCTCATACACCCAAGCGACTCGCCGCCTAGCCGCCGAGTTCGCCCATTATAACACCTCTATAATACAATCTAGCAGGAGTAGGTCTTTACCCTCCGGGGGGCCGAACCTGGGTAAAACCCTGTGTCTTTGCCCTCATATCGCACCGCAGATGGCTGGCCGCCCTTGCCCCTCGTTCTACTACTCGCTGCCGATTGCAGCATCTGCCGTGACTATTCCCACGACAGTGGCGCCCACCGTGGGGCCAGGCCGGTCTGGCCGGTGTTCTGCGGCGAGATCCAATCTGCCCATCAACGAGACGGTCGCCACCGGCCGCATGATAGCGATCGGCGAGATGCTCCAGATCTTGCCAAGCAGCTACGTCCCGGCGGCGCGACCCGTCACGCACAGCGTGATCCTGCCAGTCGGCACGATCAGCCTCTTCGTCGGCCTCACCGACGTCATCGTCTCGGAGGACTCGGCTCGCATCCGCGAGTCGCCGCCACGCGATCGGCTCTCCGAGAGCCAGGTCCGCACGATCCACCGCCTCGCCTCCGAGTACAACTCGACCCACAACAACGTGGCCGGGAATTCAGCGGCCGCAGAAGATGCGGCCCTCACCGACGACGCCGACTCGGCGACCCCGGCGTCACTCGCCGGATCCATCACCGCGGCCTCGTCCACGGGCTCCATCGCCCAGGTCTCCAACGCGGGAGACTTCGAGGACCCCTCCATCCTCGGGATCTTCGAATTTGATTCCGGGTCAGAGAACTCCGCCGACCCCCGCGATGGAACCAGTCGCCACGCCGCGGCTTACATGGCCGCCGACACCGATCCGCCGGAGGATCCTTTCTCCACCCCAATCCCTCCTAACGCCACAGCGACGGAGGTCGAGGAACTCCGCCTGAAACTGGCGGAGGCGGTGCGCAAGGAGCAGGCCGAGCGCGAAAAATTTCGCCTCGAGCAGGTAACGGCGCAGGAGCTGTCGCGCTACCACCAGCAGCGGATCAGGTCACGTTTGAACCCCACCGTTCAAGGGCGTGCCCTGAACTTCGACGACGAAAACGACCCGACCCGCATAGCCGAGCGCGCAATTTGCGAGAACGCGCCCCCAGGAGGAAGCGCCCGGCCCCCGCTAGGATCGACGGCGATGGGTGCCCCACCACCACCCAACCGCACCCCTCCCAGGGACCAGCCGCGGATAGTTGTCTCCTCACGGGAGCGAGACGCAAACGGCCTCCCACTGTTCTCCACCCCGATGGACAACCTCATGGCGGGCCGAGCAGCAGCCAACAGCATCACGGCCACTGGCGACGGCGCCCTACAGATCCAGTACGTCAGGGCCCTGCTCGCGAAGGCCGTGGAGCAGCAAAAAGCGGGCGCCGACTCGCAAGGTCGAGTATACTCGCGTTCCTCGGGAAGCAGAGCGGCCTCCAGCGGCCGACCAGCGGCGGCAAACACCCTCAATTGCCCGCCACCAGAGCCACTGCAGCTCCAACACCGACCCGCGAACGCGGCACTCTCCACCAACGACCCCAGGCCGGCGACCAACTTGGTCGCCGCTAACGGACAACCCATCGACGCCCGCACCCACATCATCAACAACCAAAGCTGGCGCGCACGCCAGCCCGACGACTTGCGGCACACCCTAACTAATCGCCGCGACGGCGAGCCTATGGGGTCGCTCAGTCGACTCGGGCCCAAGTGCTTCGGGCCAATGATCCGAGGCGAGAAGTACCCGCCAAACTTCAAGGCACCAAAAGAGGTAGAAAAGTACGACTCCTCGTACGACCCCGCAGTCTGGCTCGACACATACCTCATGGCAATGGGGATCGCGGGTCACACTGACCTACTCGCCGCCCGTTACCTCCCCCTGATGATGGAGGGGACGTGCAGGCAGTGGATCAACACTCTCCCCCAGGACAGTATCGACTCCTGGGAGGAAATGCGCGACGCCTTCGTCAGGCACTTCGAGTGCTCCTACACCCGCGCCACCACTATTGAGGACCTGGAACGGTGCGTCCAGGGACCCCGTGAGTCGACCCGCAACTGGGTCCAACGATGGCAAGAGCTTTGGTACAACGCGGTCGGCATCCACCCGGACACCGCGATCCATTGCTTCAAGACCTCGTGCCGCTACGAGCCTCTAGTCGCCAAGCTCAAGCGACACTCCCGCACACTCGACAACATCCCCGACCTCCTCGAGATCGCCAAACGGTACGCCGAGGAAGATCCAAACCAGGAAACTGACGACGAGTCAGGAGGGCAACGCCGCACGGGCGGCAACGACAGCGAACGCCGAGCCGACCTACGCTATAGCGGCACTCGCCTCACTGGCAAGCGCCGCAGTGACGCGCGAGTCGACTTCGTCGCCAACACCGGGCACGCACAGCGCGAGCCCAAGAGCTACCGCCGCGACGGAGGGCAACGCCGCGATGGCGGCAACTACAAGAACAAGCCAAGGTTCGATCCCACGGCCCTCCTTAACCAACCGTGTGCGTTCCATAGCAGGGAAGGAAAACCCGCAACGCACACCACCGCCGACTGCCACACCCTCAGGGAAATCGAGAAGGCACGGCAAGCGCGGGAGGACACCGACAACGACCCGCCAAGTGGCGGAAAATTCGGCAAAGTGGCCGGCTCGCTCCACACCTTCACAGGCTTCAACACGAAGCGCGAGAAGAAGGTCATCGCCCGCGCCGTCGCCGTCAATACGGTGGCCCAAACAGACGTCCCCCAGTTCCTGAACTGGTCGGAACAGCCCATCACCTGGAGCCGGCAAGACCACTCGCCGCGCATCGAGTACCCAGGACGAGTCGCCCTGGTGGTCAAACCCAAGGTTGGCGACTACTGGCTCCCCAAGACACTGATGGACGGCGGTAGCTCCATCAACATCCTCTACCTCGACACCTTCAGGCGGCTGCGGCTCCCGCAGTCGATGATCGAGACGACCCACACCACATTCCACGGCATCGTCCCCGGTCGGAAGGCGTATCCGATCGGCAAGGTCACGCTACCAGTCACGTTCGGCACACCGGCAAACTTTCGCACCGAGCGGATCGTCTTCGAGCTGGTGCCCTTCGACAGCCCTTACCACTGCGTCCTGGGGCGCCAGGCGTTCGCTAAATTCATGGCAGCACCCCACTACGCGTACAATGCGATGAAGCTCCCCGGGCCGTGCGGCGTCATCACCATCAACGGTGACCCCGACATGGCCGCCGAGTGTGAGGCCAAAGGAGCCGAGCTCGCCGACGCCGTCATCGCGGCAGAGACTAATTACGCCGACGAGCTCGCCAAATACGCGAGCAGGGTCAACAATGACGACCCCACAATACTCAAGAAGCCCAACTCAGAGGGCGCAAACACCTCAACCTTTGAGGCCACGACGCACACCCGCACCATCGAACTGGTCCCAGGCGACTCCAGCCAGACGGTGACGATTGGGACAGGCATGAGCCCAGCATAGGAATGCGCGCTCATCGAGTTCCTCCGTGAGAACAGGGACATCTTCGCATGGAAACCCTCCGACATGCCCGGTGTCCCTAGGGAGCTCGCTGAGCACAAACTAAACGCCGACCCCAAAGTGCGACCTGTCAAGCAGTCGCTACGGCCCTTCAATGAAGAACGCCGTCGAGCAATCGCCGAGGAAGTGCAGCGTCTACTCGCTGCCGGCTTCATCCGGCCAATCAAGTACTCCAAGTGGCTGGCAAACCCAGTCCTGGTCGAGAAGAAAAACGGGACCTAGAGGATGTGTATCGACTACACAAACCTGAACAGCGCCTGCCCAAAGGAGCAGTTCGTCCTCCCGCGGATCGACCAGATAATCGATTCAACCACGGGCTCGGAGTCGCTATGTTTCCTCGACGCCTACTCTGGGTACAACCAGATCAAAATGGCTGTCGAAGACGAGGAGAAGACGGCGTTCATCACGCCATTTGGAGCCTTCTGCTACACCGCCATGACCTTCGGCCTCAAAAACGCCGGGGCAACCTACCAGCGGTGCATGCAAGAATGCCTCGCGAGCCAAATTGGCCGCAACATCCACGTCTACATCGACGACGTGGTCGTGAAGTCCGCTCGCCAAGGCGACCTACTCGCCGACCTGGCAGAAACCTTCGCCAACCTGCGAAGGTACAAGATAAAGCTCAACCCAGGCAAGTGCACCTTCGGTGTACCCGCCGGACAACTACTGGGGTACGTCGTCTCCAAACGAGGGATCGAGGCGAACCCAACAAAAATCGACACGATCGCCCGGCTCGGCAAACCCGAGTGCCTGCACGACGTCGAGAAGCTGGCCGGGCGAGTAGCGGCTCTCAGTCGCTTCATCCCTCGCCTGGGCGAAAAGGCGATGCCCCTATACCGCCTGATGCGCAAGAACCCCACCTTCCAGTGGGACAAGGAGGCGGACGACGCGCTCTGCGACCTCAAAAAGGTGCTACTCGCCGCCCCCGCCGACAAAGAACCCATGCTGGTTTACGTCGCGGCGTCCGAGCGCGTCGTCAGCGCTGTGATGGTCGTCGAACGACCAGAGGAAGGAAAGGAGCGCCCGGTTCAGCGGCCGGTGTACTACATCAGCGAGGTCCTCACCGAGTCGCGCCAACGGTACCCACAGTACCAAAAGCTAGTATACGCGGTCTTCAGGGCCCAGCGGCGCCTGCCGCACTACTTCCAGGAGCACCCGATCACGGTCGTCTCCTCAGCGCCACTACAAGACATCATCCGCAACCGCGAGGCAACCGGGCGGGTCGCCAAGTGGGCCGTCGAGATCGGCGTCCACAACATCAAATACGAGCCACGAAAGGCGATTAAGTCGCAGGCGCTGGCAGACTTCATCGCCGACTGGGAGGAGGCTCAGCAGCCAGAGAAGCTGCCGTACCTCCATTACTGGAGCCTGCACTTCGACGGCTCCAAGAACACGGACGGTGCAGGAGCAGGGATAGTGTTGACTTCACCAAAGGGTGACAAGCTCCGCTACATCCTCTGCCTCGACTTCACGCCCTGCACCAACAACATGGCTGAGTACGAGGCCCTACTCCACGGCATGCGAGCCGCCAAGGAGATGAACGTCAATCGCCTCCGATGCTACGGATATTCCGACCTCGTCGCGGGGCAAGTCGCCGGCACCTGCGACGCCGTCTCCCCCACCATGGCGGCATACCGCCAAGCGGTGGACAAGTTGGGCGGCCACTTCACCGGCTACTCCGTCGAATGGATCGATAGGCGGAAAAACGAGGAGGCCGACGCCCTCTCTCGCATCGGGTCGGCTCGACTCGCACCACCCGCCGGCGTGTTCCTCGACACAATCTCCAAGCCATCAGTCTCTCCCCCGACGGAGATCGACATCGGAGTCCCACTCCAACCAGAGGCAGCCTTGGTCGCACTCATCACCGAGCCAGACGATTGGACCAAGCCCTACATCGCCTACCTGGAAACCGGCACCCTGCCAGCAGACGAGACAGACGCTCGAATGATCGCTCGCCGATGCAAGTCCTACACCATCATCAACGGCGAGCTACACAAGCGCAGCGTCACCGGCGTGTTCCAACGCTGCGTCCAACCGGCCGAAGGGCGCAAAATCCTCCACGACATTCACTCAGGCGACTGCGGCCACCACGCCGCCGCTCGCTCCCTGGTCGCCAAGGCTATGCGACACGGCTTCTACTGGCCCACCGCACACGCCGACGCCGTCGACATCGTCCAGCGATGCGCCGGGTGCCAGAAGTACGCCAGTCAGACGCACGTACCGAGCTCGGCGCTCAAAACAATCCCTATCACCTGGCCATTCGCCGTATGGGGCATGGACATGGTAGGTCCCTTCAAGAAAGCCCCCTCTGGCTACACCCACCTGCTAGTCGCCGTCGACAAATTCACTAAGTGGGTGGAGGCCAAGCCAGTCCGGAAATGCGACGGGAAGACCGCCACTAAATTCCTACGCGAGCTAATATACCGCTACGGGTTCCCAAACAGTATCATCACGGACAACGGCACCAACTTCGCCAAGGGAGCCATGGCCGAATTCTGCGAAGAGCACCACATCCGGCTCGACCTCGCGTCAGTCGCCCACCCAGAATCCAACGGCCAGGCAGAACGGGCCAACCAAAGCATCCTCCACGGCTTGAAGCCGCGACTCCAAGTACCACTCGAGCGCACCGCTGGGTGCTGGGTCGAAGAGTTGCCCTCCGTCATCTGGGGAATCCGTACCTCGGTTAACAGATCGACGGGATTCACTCCCTTCTTCATGGTCTACGGCGCCGAAGCAGTCATGCCCACCGACCTCGAACACGACTCGCCGCGAGTCGTCCATTATACGGAGGTTGCAAACGAGCTGGCCCGCCAAGATGGGATCGACCAGCTCGACGAAGCACGCGACCTCGCCCGGTCACGCACCGCCATCTACCAGCAAGGACTCCGCCGCTACCACAGCCGACGGGTGAAAGCCCACACCTTCCAGGAAGGCGACCTGGTGCTACGCCTCATCCAGGACAAGAAGGGCATGCACAAGCTCTCTCCTCCGTGGGAAGGTCCATTCGCTATCGGGCGCGTACTTGGCAACGACGCCTACTACCTCATCGACGTCCGCGGGAACGGCGAGCTCGACGTCAAGCGACCATGGAATGTAAACCTCCTCCGGAAGTTCTACTCATAGAACCCCACACATGTGCTCTCTAGTCGCTATGAAATAAAAGAAACGGTTACCGCAAATTGCGCCCACTCTCCATGACTTGTGCCACTCGCACTCGTAATAACAGCGGTACGCTAAAATGCAGAAGTCAACCTTTGGTACAGTGATCGGCACGGCTAAGTAGTGCGGTGCAAGAGCACTGAACCACTTCAGGTCTCGCACCGTCCACGAAAAACGCCAACCTGGAGCACCATTGGAGTCGCCTAGCTCGACTGGTTCTACGAGCCAAGACAACTGCCCTCGCTTCTCACAGCGACCTTGGTCCTCCGCATCCTCGGCATAGCGACTCGAACGGCTAAGTACCACGCTCGGGGACTGAATACCAGTTCGTCAAGAGCGGTCAGGGAAAACGCCAAGTAAGAGAGCACGCCCAGGACTCGCCAAGCGACTGACCTTACGGGCCAGGCAGGAGTGACGCGCTCACACCAACGCGCTAAGTCCTCAACCACCCTCGAGTTGCGCCTAGAACTACCAAGTACCACGCTCGGGGACTCGGCCACCCGACTCCGTTCGCGTACGGGAAAACGGTAAAGTACAGAGCACTCCAGGGAGTCGCCTTGCGACTGGCTCTCCGAGCTCGGGCGAGTCGACCAAAGCAACAACACACATGATAACAACACACATCATATACGAGGTGAACCCCACAAAAGGGCGGACGCGCTCGGGGACTCGTCCAAAATAAACCCAAAGCACACAAACAAATACCAAATAGACACGACATCCCATTCAATCGCATATTGCATTGTCTTATGTTACAAAATATGCCCGCATGGCAGAACTGCTGTTAACGCCTCAAGGCAAACTACCCTATTCTGCAGGCTTTGATGATGACTCGCCAGCATCTCGGCGATTACGGATGAACGCGGTGTACGGGTTTGATGGATACGTCGTCAGTTCACCCGCCATCGCCGCGCGAAAAGGTTGCTCGACCTTGAAGTCACGATGCGGTGGCTCGGGGTCGTTTGGCGCGACGACCGTTTCCTGGTAGGGAAGGAGGTCGCCCATCGCCCAGACACGCTCCGAGTACGTGGCGGCACGCTCTTGCAACTTGAGAACCTCGGACAGATCCACCGCGCCAGTAGACGACGGATACCCACTCGTCACATCGTCGACGTCGAAATCTTCCGGGAAGTGGGCGAGTCCAAGGCTCAGTGCTGTTGACGCTCCACGCCGAAACGCCGACCGCGTCATGAACTCAACGACCGCGGGTGCCTTCTCCAAATATTTCCACACCTCAACGAGGTCGCTGGGAATCACCTCCGTGGGCGATATTTCTTGGAGGTAGGCGCGGATGCACGTCGCCGACAGCGTCGCCGAGTCGACGAGCATGCTTACGCACCGCCTCGCGTCGAGCGAATTCGCTTCTTCTTCGTCATCAATGATGCGACCTGCGAGCAGGAGACAACGATGAATACTACGGACACCACAAAAATCACAACTAATAGAAAGGGAAGATGCACTCACCAAGCAACGGGCGGGCGAGTCCCGTGATGAAGCACTGAAGCGACGTGTGGTCGTCCTGAAGCCCAGCAATAAGGACCTCCGACACCTTGCGATCCTCCTCTACGGCCGCAACGGCGGCCCTCGCTCGCCCGTCCGCCGAGCTTGCTTCTTCTCTCGCCTCCCGCAGTTCGCGCTCAAGGTCGGCATCCGCTGTTCAGCGGTACCCAGAGCAGATCGCGCCGCCACCAGCTCACCAGCGGAGACAAGCCCCTGGCGAGCTTCCTCTGCCTTCGCAGCAACAGCCTGAAGTCCTTTGTTCGCCTCCTGGACGATGACCAACTCCTTCTCAGCACGCTGTTTCGCGGCCAATCGGTCCGCCGACTCAAGCTGCAGACCCTGCACATCATCGAACAAGTTAGTCAAAACGAAATTCCTAGGTGCCCACCCGCTGAAATTCAGCGAGTGCGCACTCGGGGACTGGCGATCAAGAAATTCCTAAGTGCCCACCCGCTGAAATTCAGCGAGTGCGCACTCGGGGACTGGCGATCAAGAAATTCCTAAGTGCCCACCCGCCAAAATTTGGCGCGTGCGCACTCGGGGACTGGATGTACCTGGATGGCTGCGCCAAGCATACCATGGAGTTGTATCGCGTCCACGGACGCGAGTAACGCTGGCGTGTGCCCACGACGCTGGTCGACTTCAGCATCGGCGGTCCCCGGAGCGAGGCTCGAGGGCGCAACCCCGCTCGCCGCGGCCGCCTTGGTCACGAAGCGGGGGAAGGTAGCGATAGAGGCACCCGCTCCAAAGGAAGTCGCCTCCGCCGTTCCAGGCAAGGAAGCGCCCTCCTTCGTAGACGCGGCTGCCTCCACCACGGGCTCGGCCGGCGCGGCCGCCGTATCGTCAGAGATAGTGACGATGGCGTCGCCCTTGGCCTTCTTACTGCCATCCGCTGAGGCGACGATCTCGTCCGCTTTCCTCTTGCGGGAAGGATTTTCCTCGCCAGCGGCGGAGGGTACCTTGGCCACGGTCGGATGGCCCATCCTTTTCACTCCGGTCCTGCGCATTAATCGGATCAACAAAGACAATTGAAATAGTTATGGAAACTAAGGAAGGGTGAGCGCACTCACTTGGCGACTGGGATGAAACATAGCCCTGTACGAAGGCCGGCCGGTTTTTCCAGTTCAGGGCCCAGTCGGCGACTGAGCCCCAGATCCAGGACGTCGCGTGCCCAAGACACGGACGGCTTCTTCGTCGTTGAGGCCGCGGCTGGCGCCTCTGGGACATCCTCGGCGGGAACTTCCTCGCGAGTTGGAGCCGCTACAGCCGGAGCCTCCTTGCGGGGCGAAGCCGCCGCAGCCGGAACCTCCTTGCGAGGCGAAGTCGCCGCAGCCGGAGCCTCCCCCAGCCCAGAGACTGGGGCGAATGGCGGAGGAATCGAGGCCAGCGGCACTTCCACGGTCGCCGTGTCCAGCGCGGCTGTCGCTGGGGGTGCGCCGTCACCAGCTGGGCTGGGAGCATCGGAGCTGCTCGCCGAATGCGGCAGTGAAGCCGTCCTCGACGGTTTCGTTTTCCTCTTCGGGAGGGCCCTCGCCTCCCTTTCCTTCTTCTTCTTCTTCTTCTATGGAGTGGCTTGACGGCGCGAGGTGGTCTCTGGGAGCTCGTCGTCGTCATCATGACGCTCGAGGCTTCTGCTTGCCTCGATCTCGCGCTGACGTTGCCCGCGGGTCTTTCGGACCAGCGGGGCGACTTCCTCTTCGGACTCTTCCTCGTCGTCCTCGTTGCCCCTCGCGGGTGGCGATTCGCCAATGTCCTGGGCGGATGGCCCCGGGCTCTCGTCATCTGAAGATGGGAGCCACCCTTCCACCACTTGGAATAGCTGCGATGAATACAAAACAGAATCAGAATCACCGCGACTGCATACGCTGCGACTGCGAACAAGGTAAAGGAATTACCGTTGGAGCGGGACGCTTCGCGGTGTAGGGGGCGACCCCAGCCTGCGCGTCCAGGTACACCGCCTGGGTGATCTTCTTCAACGCCGAGATATAATCCTCTAGTTTCCACTCGTCGAGGCAGGCCTTCGTCGAGTCTCCCCGGCCCGTGTACTGGTACATATAGTGGTCGCGTTGGGCGAGTGGAACGAGCCGTCGCCCAAGCCAGCAATTGTACAAGTTTATCGTCTGAAGGCCTTTCTTTTTCAGACCACGGATGGTCTGGAGCATCTCGTCAACGACCATCCGCTGGTCGTCGGGGAGCTTGCCGACTTGGAGATGGCGCGGCTCAGACCGATTGGCCGAGTACCGCGGGATCGCCACCTCGTCCTCCGGGGTCGCCTCGGCCACGTAGAACCACGACTTCTTCCAGTCGCTCGCTGCCTTGGCGGGTAGCATCAGATCAAAAAAGGAAGCTTTGGACTTGATCTGGAACGTCAAGCCGCCCGCGGCTAGCATTGGACCGCCTGCCTCCTCGCGGCTGATCCGTCCGTGGAACAGATCTTGCCACAAGGGAAAGTAGGGCCGGTAGCCCAAGTAGCACTCGCAGAACGCCACGAAGATGGCGAGCTGCTCGATGCTGTGGGGTCCCAGATCTGAAGGCTGGATCCCGTAGTAGGCGCAAAAGCGCCGGAAGAACAAAGACGTGGGAAACCCTAGCCCCCGCTCGAGATGACTGGTGAAACAGACGAATTCCCTCTCTCGCGGGTTTGGGGTCGTTTCTCCGGCTGCGGGGATACGCCAACAGCCGGCTCGCAGGATCCCGGCTTCCTCGAAAGAGGCCAGCTGCACCCTCGTACACTTGGACCTGCCCCATGGTTCGGTGGAAAGGGCCATGGCTGAGAGGTTGGTTGGAGATCGGGGGATTTCGAGTCGATTGGATCGCGGAGCAGAGAAAGGAAAATATGCGCACTCGGAAGAAGTGGTGGGCAGTTGGCTTTACGATTGCCTGCCATTCCTCTTATATAGCGGGAGTTGCCCGCCAAATCAGGGGGGCGTTACCGCGCGATGATTACGCCAAAAGTTACCGTTGGATTACCCCCAACGGCTAGTTTGACTATGCCTGACGGTCCAACTTCAGCCACTCGGCTCGCCAGGTCAATCACCATGACCACGTCCCGTCGACTTGACTCGACCAAGCCGCGTCTTGGTTCACCGGATTTTCTCCTTTATACAGGAGCCCGCCGACGATTCGACTGTATGCCTACTTTGAAGCCGCATACTCCGACTGCCAGCAGCCACTTACGCCCAATCGACGATGGCCTCGGGGACTACTGATGGGGATATGCCTACTGGGGTATACCCAGCAGGGTGTTTCCGACTGGCCCGTAAGCTAGCGAGTGGGCCTGCAGAACGGCGAGTGGATTGAAGCCCAGCAAGGTACCGAGCGACTGGAAGCTGAAGGCCCAGGCGAGTAGATAGGCCCAGTCGGGCTAGGTTAAACGATTACCGAACCTGTAACCGAGTCGGTTGAGATATGTAAACCCTAGGGGAGGTGAGCCTATATAAACCTCCCTATAGGGCGAGTAGGGACACGTTCCCTCATACATCCAAGCGACTCGCCGCCTAGCCGCTGAGTTCGCCCATTGTAACACCTCTATAATACAATCTAGCAGGAGTAGGTCTTTACCCTCCGGGGGGCCGAACCTGGGTAAAACCCTGTGTCTTTGCCCTCATCTCGCACCGCAGATGGCTGGCCGCCCTTGCCCCTCGTTCTACTACTCGCTGCCGATTGCAGCATCTGCCGTGACTATTCCCACGACAATGATGAACTATAACATGAAGGGCACGAAGAAGTCTCTCCACGAGCTTCTGTCAATGCTTAAGATGTAGGGGTTCGTAGCATGGAAAACAAAAAATTCTACCGCATGAACACAAACAAGCCAAGAAATATCTACTAGATTGTAGCAACGAGTCGATTACAGTACTCACCCTCGAAGATTCCAAAGCGGTTAACGAGAGCAGATTCCCATGGGTGATGTAGCCGTACACTTACCGATCTCAAGATCACGTAGACGATCCTTCCGGCGCTGCATTCTGGCAATGCTTCCGCAGTCGGTCACACGTTCGGTACTCGATAAATACCTTCCTCTCCCTTGTTCCAGTAGGCAGCGAAGGTTGTAGTTCTCCCCTCACAATTCCGGCAGCACGACGGCGTGGTGTTAGAAGTAGAGGGAAGATCCCGTAGGGCTTTGCCTAACCGGAGTGGGTTATGGTGGAGAATTAGGGTTTTCAGCGATCTAGGGTTTAGAGGGCCGGAGAGGAGGAGGCGTGGCCGGCAGCGACTAGGGCGGTGAGGCAGCGGTGACACACCCTCGGTAAGCAGCGGCGGAGGCTTGGAGGCGGGGTGGTAGTGTTGTGTTTAGAGGGGCAGCCCCTCCCTCTATTTATGAGAGGGAGGGCAGCTTGGGAGAGGGGAGTTTGAATCCTTCCCAAAATCCCTCTCCTAGTTGGCTTGTGGTGGAGGGAAAGAAGGATTCTTTCCTTCCTCTACCAGGATACATTGTCCCAGTTTGACTTTTCAAACTTGCCTTTTGACTTTCAATTTCCGAGTTTGATTTCACTCTCTATTTGCATATACCTTTGACCTAGGTCATGATGCAACCATTCCACTTAGTCATGACACATTCATGCACCCTTACCATTCCGGTCCGGTGAACCTTCTAGACCCTTCTGGAACATTCCGATGAAAACACTAGAATCATTCCCGAACTCTGGATTTGGACTTTCTTTATATGAATATTATTTATGGACCATTACAGATCTCCTCGTGATATCCCGGATCCTATCTGATAATCCGAACAACATTCTGTCTCCCTACTGAAGGGATACGGGTAGGATACACTAGCACAAATCAAAATTTTCTACCGCGTAAACCAGGATTACTGTTGTCATAGATCACAGGATTACCACAAGATGCGCAGTTGCGGAATTGATGAAGCGCTTCGAGGCAGTGCAGACATTCCATGTCTCCTCCTTATCCTCGTCCTACGAGCAGCTCCCCTTGCGCGACTCGTCCAAGTGCTACAAATGCAGCGCCTCCGAGGTATCCACACGTACAGGGTGGAAGCGTCAGACGCCGGACTGCTAGGTCCGCGTGTGCAACACAGGCGTGAGGAGTGGCGGCTGGGTGGAATGGTCTAAGGTCTAACCCGCATCCCTAGTGGGCTTCTACATTAGTAGCCCATTAGTAGCCTAAGCCTGGTCTAATTCGGATCCAATCCTCATTAGGCTTCTAGCCCCTTAAGTGTGTGACCCTATAGGTTCGTATACATATAGACATGTGTAGAGGTCCCAATCTTAGATAAGATAGAGCCTTCTGTGTTTAACAATGCTAGTCCCTGGATCAATAGCTAGCATCCACAGTTAAGATGTAATATCAAGATACAAAGGTCATAATATAAATTTATAACCAGGAATAACATAATTTTATTACATCAAACATAGCTCATTAGGCTATTACATTACATTGCAGCGGAATAACAATAAGCATGGGGTCCTTCATCTTCAAAGTGCCACAGGCAGATGTTGGTTGTAGACTTTGTAATCCTAATCAATCAATCTTCACTAAAACAATCAACCTGCAACATACAAGTTACAGCCACAAAGGGTCAATACATTTTGAATTGTATTGGCAAGTGATACTATGATAATATAGTGGAGTCTATCATCTATATGCATTTGGCTAAGTGGAGTTGAGGCTTGCATTGCTCAAAATAGATTTTTCTTATCATTTTGAAAATACTAAGTTTTTGTTTGACAAAATCATTTTTTTCTCAATCAAAGATTTCAAGATCCTTGTACCAAGCCATCTCTCCATCAATGATTGAAGAATTCAAACAATCCCTTGTTCAAACCACAAGATTTTAATTTAGAAATTTGAATGATGAGATTCTTGATTGCTTCCATGTCTTGATGCTCAAATTGTCCTTTACCAGGGACATGGCTAAGTACTTAGATTTTACACTCTGCAGAGGTGGTGCACTTTACCCACAAGACTTGGTTTCCCAAGACAAAATCTTTCAGAAGCTTTCCCTTAGACCAATATGGACGCGTTCCATCCTATCAAACACTACCACCCACTGTCCATATGGCTAAGTTCTTGCAACCTATATGATCATGGCAGAGCCCATATTGCCAAGTGGTTGCACGTGAAGCTTCTCAACATTTGACATCTCAAATCTCTTTGTTTCCTGGGTGGCATTCCACAAGTGAGATACACAAGCCAAGCCTATGGCATTGTGAACCACTCAACCATTCTCCACCAAGCAAGCCCATTCCACCCAGGTGATTCATTAACTTAGTTGTTTTATTAGACAAAATCACAAGTCCTTAGACTTAGAATATTTTTCCATAGTGTGAATATATATTCCACCCATGTTTTCTGTTAGCTAGGCTAAGCTTGGTAGTAGTAGGAATCTTAACTTAGGAAAATCCTACTAAGGATTCATCTACTAGGTTTTCCTATAGCAAGATCTATACTTAGCAAAATCCATGCAAGTTTACTTAGCAAAAACACTAATGCATAGTGAAAGTAATGGGACAAAAGTATGAAGCATCACTTGCCTTTTTGGTAGAGTATAGGTTCACTTCTTGATCTTTGCAACAATCACACTCTTCAAGTCACTACAAATCAATCAAGCAAGGCACAAACTCAATCTACCAATCAAGCAAAACAACACACATAAATAATAAAGTCAAAGAAATGCATGCAAGCATGCCAAGCTTTGTTTTGTTTGAAAAAGTGATTCCTAATGGGTCATAGACATGTGGGTACATCTAGTGGTCATTTTCTAAAGTGGCCAAGTCATTTGCAAAAGGTTTCACTTTAAAACCATTTTCAAAACAAAGTGTTATTTTATGTGGTGTAGGAATATTTTTTACTAAGGCATTAGCCTATAGGGTTCACCAAATGAGTTGCTATTGCAAAACTTGGTGTTTTTGGGTCAGTAGGTTTGGTCAAAACATTTCCTTGAAGTTTTCTTTTCATAAACATTTTTTATAACAAAACCAATCTTTTTATTTGGCTAGAAAATGACTAAGTCAAGTAATCTAACCTAAATTTTACAAAAATAATTTCTAACACCAAGGGTTGGTTCCTAGGGTCAGTAAGATCACAACAATCCAGTTTGCAAAGGTTTTATCTCTAAATTCAATTTTAAACAATTTTTATACTCTAAATAAGTACACAAATGTTTCTGCAAATTCAAACAAGCTAACAACTACTATTTGCCAAACTAAGGGTAGGGTTGGCTAGGGTTTGTTCTCCTGAATCCATTGATATAAAATTTGTCAAATTTGGACGTGTGGATCAAAAGTTATAAGGTTTTCAAAATGGCATTTCAATCTGATTTCAATTTCTGTTTTTAAACAGACAGGTGACACGCGGCACACTCTGATTGGGCGATACCGGTTCGCTGCGGATCACGCTCTGGTGCGTTGGATTAAGTCTAATCGTGTGGCTCTGAACGCATACCCTTTCGGCGTTAAGTGATTCTATCGTACTCGTTGGATCCAGATCGCACGGCTGCTGCTGCCTGGTCACAGATGGGCGGTGCTGCGCGGCGGCAGACGGCGGCGGCGCTCTGGCGGTGGAGTTCCGGCTAACACAGGAAGCGAGAGAGAGGGAGGAGTGGCTCACAGTGATCGCCGAGGCACGGGGATGCTCAACCTGCTCGCTTCGGTGGAAGGGGCGCACGGGGCTGTCCTAGATTGCTCGCCGGAGTTGCGAACGGCGTCAGGTGGTCCTGGTTGCGGTCGGGGCGACGCTGTCGATCATGAGAAGCCAAACGGAGGGCACAATTAGGTGCGCAAGACCAAGGTGAAGCTGCTAGCATGATCGAGAAGAAAAGGGGCGGCCGGTCTCTACCTGGGGTTGTCGTTGGAGATGAAACAGGCGGCGGCGATGTCAGAGCTAGTCCAAGCCCATGCTCTGGGGCGCCCGCAGTCGAGTGATTGACACAGAAGGATGCGCCAGTGTATGGTGAGCGTGCTCGTGTGCTCAGGGAGGCGGAAGGGAGCGTGTGCTGGCCGGAATTGGCGAGAGAGGTCATCGGAGGCAGAGGCAGTCGAGGAGAGATTGTGGCGGCCTGGAGGCGTGTCGAGGAGGGGCATCTGGGGGAAAAAGGAGAGGAAAGCCTGGCGTTTTACGCTGAGTGGTCACGGTGAGGAGTAATCGCTGCAGTAAAGTGTATTGACCGCGAGAATTTAACGACAGAAACGGTCGCGAGGTGAGGGAAGAAGGAGTCGCGGGGAGGAAGAAGAGCTGTGGGGTGTGGGGTCTGGTGTCAGTGAGAAAATAGACGAGGAAGAGGTCCACTTGTCAGTCTCCTTGCGGGTAAGTTCCTGAGTGTGAGAAAAACGGTTCGGGGGGGGGGGGGGGGGAAATAGGAGCTGGGCTAGGTGGGCTGGAGTTGGGCTGACTTAGTTGGGCTGGGTCTGTTTCCTCTATTTTTTCTGTCTATTTGTTTTATTCTTTTCTAATTCTTTTTCTGTTTTAAAATTCAAACAACCAAACACATTCAAAAGATTCAAACAATCATCAAGCTTTTCAAATATGAATTTGGTTCTGCTTAACATCATAACTCACATAAAATATTATTTTAAATCTTTTTAGGTTCCATTTATTAATTAAATAAATGGATCATTAGTTATTCAATAAAATAGGGTTTGTTTTATTTAATAAAATCTTCATTTAGAATCCAAAATGTTTTCAAAACCCAAACAGTAAGTTTTATTTGGAAATAAAGAATATTTGGAAAACTTGTTTAAAATAAAATAATCCCTTTACTTTAGGGTCCATTAATAATTAAATAAAATGGAACTTAGTTATTAAATAAAATAAAGTTTGATTTTATAAATAAAATCTTTATTTGAAACCCAAATATTTTCAAAACCAAATCAATAGGTTTTATTTGGAAATATTAAATACTTGGAAACTTGTTTTAAAACAAAATAACATTTTATTTTAGAGTCCATTATTAATTAAATATAATAGTCTTTCATTATTTAAATCAACTAAGGTTTGTTTTATTGAGAATGTTTATTTTTAAATCTAAAATAAAGCAAAAACACTTTAGTAGGTTTTATTTGTGATTAACAAACATTTGGAAAACTTATTTTAAATAATTTAATAAGTTTTGATGTTTCAATTAAATTGGTAAAACCTTTTATTAAATAAAGTTGGATATTAAATCCTTATTATTTTACTTATACAATCCTTTATTATTTTTAATTAAACCTTTGCTATTTTATTTAAAATAAAATGTTTTAATTTAAAAGCTTGGCCAACGTTTAATTGGTTTTATAAAATAATCTTTATTTATAAATCCATCTTTTCTTTTGAATACCAAATCTTTTAAAAGATCCAAAATAATAATTCCAAAACATTTTTAATTTCCTTTAGTAAATGTTTATATTTTTAAATCCCTTTAGGATTTTATTTAATTCAATTGGGTTTGAAGTACCATTTAAATTCAAAAGTTTCTTCTGGCCTTGAAAATCAAACAAAGTTTTATTTTATTCAATTTATTTTCACATTACAAGATTTGGAAAATCTTGGGATGTGACAGGCTACCACCCTTAAAATAAATCTCGCCCCGAGATTTGGGGAGGATAGGGTTACAAGCAAGTTCAAAACAACTAGGGTACTACCACCCTTAAAAGAAATTCAAACAAAAATTACATATTGTCCTTCTTGGGATTCTGGGAAAAATCTCTCTAAGCAAACAGTTGCATGTGTCCTTGGTTTCTTTACTTGACTCATGGGCCAAGGTTGAGATCCTTCATAGACTTGTTTAACTTGTTCTCCATCCTTTCTGGACAATTGTTTGCATAGTGGCCTAGTTCCTTGCATTTGAAACATGTGACAAGGCTGAGATCCCTCATCGGCTTGTTTATTTTATGCTTCATCTTTTCTGGACAGTAGTTTGCATAATGTCCTAACTCTTTGCAGTATTTGCACATCACTTGGCTAAAATCCTTCCTTATCTTGGGTTTCACTAGCTTTTGTTTGTCTTCTTGTCTCTTCTTCTTTTCTGGGCATTCATTGTAATAGTGTCCCATCTCTTTGCAAGTGTAACATTGCTCTTGAGTAATATCCTTCTTGTTTGGGTTGGGGCATTTCTTCTTCTTCTTGGGTCTCTCCAAAGCTAGGAGTTCTTCTAGTTCATGTTCTTCATAGGTGGGAGATCTTTCTCTCTTCTTGGGGCATTGATCTTCATGCTCCTTGGATGCATGGTCCTTGTATCCATGAGTATTGCTAGCTTGGGTTCCTTCTAGATTAACATCCTTGTTATCCTTGTTGTCATTGGCTCTTGGGAGAAAGTTTTCTCTCATGTTGATCATTTGAGTAACTAATCCTTGCAACAATTGGGATTGAAGTTTCAAAATCCTTTGTATGGCTGGGTCTAGTCCATTGTTGTTGGCTAAAAACTGAGTTGTCTCTTGGCTCAACTGGTTTTGGGTTGCTATAAGTTCTCTCATGTTGTCCTCTTGGTTGGTGTTGTTGTCATTAACCTTGATGTTGGAGTCTCTTGGAGTATTCATCTGTTTGGGTTGAAGGGAGATTAGAATAGGCAAGATATTTCTAAGGACTTAATTCAAATCACACACATCACAATTCACACAAGCAATGTGCATGCAATCACAAGTCAAACATTTCACTCAAACAACAAAGTTCAAGCACATACTTAGGCAACAAAATATTTTTGTTACACCACTTAAGTTGGTGTGTTTTGACTTAACTAAAATATGGTGGTCCATCTATATGGTTCACTTGTGATCTTTCCTTCCTTCATGATTCTTCTTGTATGAGATCATGGTTTCCTTGAGAAAAACTCTTGGTTGCAATACTTCAAAGTTGTTGATGGCTCCTTCTTATTTTGCATTCCCTTAGTCTCTAAATCTTGAGCAAGATTTCCTTGTTTCACTTGTAGTCCTTAGGGGTTTCCAAGTTGGATGTCCTTGGGGAATATGCTGAAGATGTTGAAGTCATTAGAGTTGAAGATGTTGAAGTCATTAGAGTTGAAGATGTTGAAGTCATTAGAGTTGAAGTAGTCCTTTGCACATGGTGTAGTCTTTGGCCATGGGGTAGGTTCTTTTCCATCAAGTTGAAGTAGAAAAGGTGTAGAGTTAAACCAAAATGGTTGAGGAAAGAGTTTACAAGTATTTTGTAAATAAGTTTTTGGAACAAATACAACTCCTATTTTTCTAAGGGGTTTTGTCCAATCCTAGGGTTACAAAACCTACAGGCAACACAATGCTCTGATACCATCTGTAGAGGTCCCAATCTTAGATAAGATAGAGCCTCCTGTGTTTAACAATGCTAGTCCCTGGATCAATAGCTAGCATCCACAGTTAAGATGTAATATCAAGATACAAAGGTCATAATATAAATTTATAACCAGGAATAACATAATTTTATTACATCAAACATAGCTCATTAGGCTATTACATTACATTGCAGCGGAATAACAATAAGCATGGGGTCCTTCATCTTCAAAGTGCCACAGGCAGATGTTGGTTGTAGACTTTGTAATCCTAATCAATCAATCTTCACTAAAACAATCAACCTGCAACATACAAGTTACAGCCACAAAGGGTCAATACATTTTGAATTGTATTGGCAAGTGATACTATGATAATATAGTGGAGTCTATCATCTATATGCATTTGGCTAAGTGGAGTTGAGGCTTGCATTGCTCAAAATAGATTTTTCTTATCATTTTGAAAATACTAAGTTTTTGTTTGACAAAATCATTTTTTCCTCAATCAAAGATTTCAAGATCCTTGTACCAAGCCATCTCTCCATCAATGATTGAAGAATTCAAACAATCCCTTGTTCAAACCACAAGATTTTAATTTAGAAATTTGAATGATGAGATTCTTGATTGCTTCCATGTCTTGATGCTCAAATTGTCCTTTACCAGGGACATGGCTAAGTACTTAGATTTTACACTCTGCAGAGGTGGTGCACTTTACCCACAAGACTTGGTTTCCCAAGACAAAATCTTTCAGAAGCTTTCCCTTAGACCAATATGGACGCGTTCCATCCTATCAAACACTACCACCCACTGTCCATATGGCTAAGTTCTTGCAACCTATATGATCATGGCAGAGCCCATATTGCCAAGTGGTTGCACTTGAAGCTTCTCAACATTTGACATCTCAAATCTCTTTGTTTCCTGGGTGGCATTCCACAAGTGAGATACACAAGCCAAGCCTATGGCATTGTGAACCACTCAACCATTCTCCACCAAGCAAGCCCATTCCACCCAGGTGATTCATTAACTTAGTTGTTTTATTAGACAAAATCACAAGTCCTTAGACTTAGAATATTTTTCCATAGTGTGAATATATATTCCACCCATGTTTTCTGTTAGCTAGGCTAAGCTTGGTAGTAGTAGGAATCTTAACTTAGGAAAATCCTACTAAGGATTCATCTACTAGGTTTTCCTATAGCAAGATCTATACTTAGCAAAATCCATGCAAGTTTACTTAGCAAAAACACTAATGCATAGTGAAAGTAATGGGACAAAAGTATGAAGCATCACTTGCCTTTTTGGTAGAGTATAGGTTCACTTCTTGATCTTTGCAACAATCACACTCTTCAAGTCACTACAAATCAATCAAGCAAGGCACAAACTCAATCTACCAATCAAGCAAAACAACACACATAAATAATAAAGTCAAAGAAATGCATGCAAGCATGCCAAGCTTTGTTTTGTTTGAAAAAGTGATTCCTAATGGGTCATAGACATTTGGGTACATCTAATGGTCATTTTCTAAAGTGGCCAAGTCATTTGCAAAAGGTTTCACTTTAAAACCATTTTCAAAACAAAGTGTTATTTTATGTGGTGTAGGAATATTTTTTACTAAGGCATTAGCCTATAGGGTTCACCAAATGAGTTGCTATTGCAAAACTTGGTGTTTTTGGGTCAGTAGGTTTAGTCAAAACATTTCCTTGAAGTTTTCTTTTCATAAACATTTTTTTATAACAAAACCAATCTTTTTATTTGGCTAGAAAATGACTAAGTCAAGTAATCTAACCTAAATTTTACAAAAATAATTTCTAACACCAAGGGTTGGTTCCTAGGGTCAGTAAGATCACAACAATCTAATTTGCAAAGGTTTTATCTCTAAATTCAATTTTAAACAATTTTTATACTCTAAATAAGTACACAAATGTTTCTGCAAATTCAAACAAGCTAACAACTACTATTTGCCAAACTAAGGGTAGGGTTGGCTAGGGTTTGTTCTCCTGAATCCATTGATATAAAATTTGTCAAATTTGGACGTGTGGATCAAAAGTTATAAGGTTTTCAAAATGACATTTCAATCTGATTTCAATTTCTGTTTTTAAACAGACAGGTGACACGCGGCACACTCTGATTGGGCGATACCGGTTCGCTGCGGATCACGCTCTGGTGCGTTGGATTAAGTCTAATCGTGCGGCTCTGAACGCATACCCTTTCGGCGTTAAGTGATTCTATCGTACTCGTTGGATCCAGATCGCACGGCTGCTGCTGCCTGGTCACAGATGGGCGGCGCTACGCGGCGGCAGACGGCGGCGGCACTCTGGCGGTGGAGTTCCGGCTAACACAGGAAGCGAGAGAGAGGGAGGAGTGGCTCACAGTGATCGCCGAGGCACGGGGATGCTCAACCTGCTCGCTTCGGTCGAAGGGGCGCACGGGGCTGTCCTAGATTGCTCGCCGGAGTTGCGAACGGCGTCAGGTGGTCCTGGTTGCGGTCGGGGCGACGCTGTCGATCATGAGAAGCCAAACGGAGGGCACGATTAGGTGCGCAAGACCAAGGTGAAGCTGCTAGCATGATCGAGAAGAAAAGGGGCGGCCGGTCTCTACCTGGGGTTGTCGTCGGAGATGAAACAGGCGGCGGCGATGTCAGAGCTAGTCCAAGCCCATGCTCTGGGGCGCCCGCGGTCGAGTGATTGACACAGAAGGATGCGCCAGTGTATGGTGAGCGTTCTCGTGTGCTCAGGGAGGCGGAAGGGAGCGTGTGCTGGCCGGAATTGGCGAGAGAGCTCGTCGGAGGCAGAGGGAGTCGAGGAGAGATTGTGGCGGCCTGGAGGCGTGTCGAGGAGGGGCGTCTAGGGGAAAAAGGAGAGGAAAGCCTGGCGTTTTACGCTGAGTGGTCACGGTGAGGAGTAATCGCTGCAGTAAAGTGTATTGACCGCGAGAATTTAACGATAGAAACGGTCGCGAGGTGAGGGAAGGAGTCGCGGGGAGGAAGAAGAGCAGTGGGGTGTGGGGTCTGGTGTCAGTGAGAAAATAGACGAGGAAGAGGTCCACTTGTCAGTCTCCTTGCGGGTAAGTTCCTGAGTGTGAGAAAAACGGTTCGGGGGGGAAAAATAGGAGCTGGGCTAGGTAGGCTGGAGTTGGGCTGACTTAGTTGGGCTGGGTCTGTTTCCTCTATTTTTTTTCTGTCTATTTGTTTTATTCTTTTCTAATTCTTTTTCTGTTTTAAAATTCAAACAACCAAACACATTCAAAAGATTCAAACAATCATCAAGATTTTCAAATATGAATTTGGTTCTGCTTAACATCATAACTCACATAAAATATTATTTTAAATCTTTTTAGGTTCCATTTATTAATTAAATAAATGGATCATTAGTTATTCAATAAAATAGGGTTTGTTTTATTTAATAAAATCTTCATTTAGAATCCAAAATGTTTTCAAAACCAAAACAGTAAGTTTTATTTGGAAATAAAGAATATTTGGAAAACTTGTTTAAAATAAAATAATCCCTTTACTTTAGGGTCCATTAATAATTAAATAAAATGGAACTTAGTTATTAAATAAAATAAAGTTTGATTTTATAAATAAAATCTTTATTTGAAACCCAAATATTTTCAAAACCAAATCAATAGGTTTTATTTGGAAATATTAAATACTTGGAAACTTGTTTTAAAACAAAATAACATTTTATTTTAGAGTCCATTATTAATTAAATATAATAGTCTTTCATTATTTAAATCAACTAAGGTTTGTTTTATTGAGAATGTTTATTTTTAAATCTAAAATAAAGCAAAAACACTTTAGTAGGTTTTATTTGTGATTAACAAACATTTGGAAAACTTATTTTAAATAATTTAATAAGTTTTGATGTTTCAATTAAATTGGTAAAACCTTTTATTAAATAAAGTTGGATATTAAATCCTTATTATTTTACTTATACAATCCTTTATTATTTTTAATTAAACCTTTGCTATTTTATTTAAAATAAAATGTTTTAATTTAAAAGCTTGGCCAACGTTTAATTGGTTTTATAAAATAATCTTTATTTATAAATCCATCTTTTCTTTTGAATACCAAATCTTTTAAAAGATCCAAAATAATAATTCCAAAACATTTTTAATTTCCTTTAGTAAATGTTTATATTTTTAAATCCCTTTAGGATTTTATTTAATTCAATTGGGTTTGAAGTACCATTTAAATTCAAAAGTTTCTTCTGGCCTTGAAAATCAAACAAAGTTTTATTTTATTCAATTTATTTTCACATTACAAGATTTGGAAAATCTTGGGATGTGACAACATGACACGAATACACCTATTCTGTCAATAGTTGGTAGCAGCCTCTAGCAAGACGTGCCAACTCCTAAACGTATACAAAGATCATATCGGACGAACCATCACAAGGTTTAGTACATGTCTTTCCCTTTGCCTCATGATATTTGGTCTAGCTCCAAGATGACCTCTCTTTCTCCATACAGTAACTCGGAATCCCTTTACTAGGTTAACTCTTAACCTTATGTAGCATGGCCATGCATTTCTGGATCCGATCACTCGAGGGCCCCAGAGATATCTCTCTCAAGTAGAGATGGGCAAATCCCATCTTGATTGACCATGCCTTGCAACATGTTTCAGGACAAACCCGAAAGCTACCTTTATAACTACCCAGTTACGGAGTAGCGTCTGATAGCCCCAAAGTAGGTCGATCCACATCTCAAGTACATGCGACAATCTTAGGTCTAAGGACAAAACATACACGATGTGTAGAGAGAGAGCTGCAACTAATTGCCAGTCTCAAGTTGGGTCAGTCCAACCCCATGTTCATAACATGTGTCCACATCATTGGTTTGACATCTCCATGTCTATGACTTGAAAAACATAGTCATCGACCAATCGATGTGCTAGTCTAATATTCACATGTGTCCTCACATGAACTCCGACCAGAGACAACTAATAAATAACCATACAAGTAAAGAGTTTCACAAACAATTCACATAATTGCCAATCAATACAAGTTGCCTGATATGGATATTCAAGGAACATTACAATAACTCATGGATACATAAGACATATAATCATCTCTATGATTGCCTCTAGGGCATATTTCCTTCAGTCTCCCACTTGCACTAGAGTCAATCTAGATTGTATCTAATACCTATTGCTCTTGCGTGCGCCTCATGCGCATGCTGCGGGAGTGGCTTTGTAAAAGGATCAGCAACATTTGAGTCTGTATGTATTTTGCATATCATGACACTACCATCCTCAACGAACTCTCGAATCTGATGGTAACGCATGCGAATATGTTTGTTCTTCTGGTGCTGTCTAGGTTCCTTGGCTTGTGCAATAGCACCATTGTTTTCACAATAAACGTCCAAGGGATTGGACGCTCCCTGAACTACACCGAGAGCGATCAGGAAATTCCTAATCCAAACAGCTTCCTTTACATCCTCCGAGGCTGCAATATATTCAGCTTCTGTTGAAGAGGAGGTCACCGTACCTTGCTTGGAACGTTTCCAGCTCACAACACCACCATTCATGACAAACACATAACCTGATTGCGATTTCGAATCATCTGAGTCGTTAAGGTAACTCACATATGTGTAACCCTTTACACTGAGTTCATCCTCACCTCGATAAACTAGGAACACATCCTTAGTACTTTTGAAGTACTTAAGGATGTTCTTTACCGCTGTCCAGTGACCTTCACCTGGATCAGCCTGGTATCTGCTCGTAACACTTAGAGCATAGGAAACATCTAGGCGAGTACATATCATTGCATACATGATAGATCCAATAGCCGAAGCATATGGAACCCTACTCATGCGCTCACGCTCATCAGTAGTCGAAGGACACTGAGTCTTGCTGAGTTTTATGCCATGAGACATGGGAAAGAACCCCTTCTTAGCCTCTTCCATGCTGAACCGTTTCAACACTTTGTCAATGTATGTACTCTGGCTTAATCCAATTAGCCTTCTTGATTTATCTCTATAGATCTTGATGCCCAGAATATATGCCGCTTCTCCCAAGTCCTTCATCGAAAAACTATTTTTCAATGAGGTCTTAACAGACTCGAGCATAGGAATGCCATTACCAATCAGAAATATGTCATCTACATATAAGATTAGAAATACCAGCGCTCTCCCACTTTCCTTCTTGTAAACACAAGGTTCTTGTTCAATTTTGATGAAGCCAAACTCCTTTACAACTTCATCAAATCGAATGTTCCAACTCCGAGATGCTTGCTTCAACCCATAAATGGACTTTAGAAGTTTGCATACCTTTCCAGCATTGTTTGGATCGACAAAACCTTCGGGCTGCATCATATACACATCCTCAGTTAGGATTCCATTTAGGAAAGCCGCCTTGACATCCATCTGCCATATTTCATAGTCGAAATGTGCAGCAATGGCTAGAATTATCCGTATAGATTTAAGCATCGCTACGGGCGAGAAAGTCTCGTCGTAGTCAACTCCTTGAACTTGTTAAAAACCTTTCGCAACAAGTAGAGCTTTATGGATGTGAACATTTCCATCCATATCAATCTTCTTGTTATAGATCCATTTGCACTCGATGGCTTTAAAACCATCAGGCAGGTCAACCAAGTTCCAAACTTGATTGTCTCCCATGGACTCTATCTTGGATCTCATGGCGATCAGCCATTTCTCAGAGTCTGGGTCCACCATCGCTTCTACATAGGTTGCAGGCTCATCATTGTCTAACAATAATAATTCTCGCGCTTCGCGGAGCCTCGCCGACCTTCGTGGTTGTGGTGCTTCTATTGCCACGAGTTCCTTAACTTGTTCTACTACAATAGCATCACTTGTAGAAGCATCCCCAACTGGCTCATCTCGAACTTCTTCAAGTCGCACCGACCTTCCACTTGTTCCCTCTGTGAGAAACTCTTTCTCTAGGAAAACACCGCTACGAGCGACAAACATTTTGCCCTCCTCTCGGTTGTATAAGTAATACCCTAAGGTTTCCCTCGGATATCCCACAAAAATGCACTTATCCGATTTGGGTGTTAACTTGTTCGACTGAAGTCGCTTGACAAATGCATCACAACCCCAAATCTTTAGAAAAGACAAACTGGGATTCTTTCCAGTCCACATCTCATATGGTGTCTTAACTACGGATTTAGATGGTACCCTATTAAGTGTGAAAGCTGCCGTTTCTAGAGCATAACCCCAAAATGACAATGGCAAATCCGACTGGCTCATCGTCGACCTAACCATGTCCAACAAAGTTCGATTACGCCGTTCGGAGACCCCGTTCCTTTGAGGCATTCCGGGCGGCATAAGTTGTGGAACAATTCCACAACTCTTAAGATGATCGCTAAATTCATGACTCAAATATTCACCTCCACGATCAGATCGCAAGGCCTTTATTTTCTTGCCACGTTGATTCTCTACTTCACTCTGAAACTCCTTGAACTTTTCAAAAGTTTCAGACTTATGCCTCATCAAGTAGACATAACCATATCTACTGAAATCAACAGTAAAAGTAATGAAGTAGTGATATCCTCCTCTAGCTGTCGTGCTCATTGGTCCACATACATCAGTATGTATGAGTTCCAACAAGTCTATCGCTCTCTCGGGTAAACCCGAAAAAGGCGTTTTGGTCATCTTTCCAAGTAAACAAGCCTGACTTGTCTCGTATGATTCAAAATCAAACGAAGTTAGAAGACCATCACCATGGATCTTCTTCATGTGCTTTTCACTTATATGCCCCAAACGACTGTAACATCCCTAAAAACATGTTTTCAAAGCTTTGCATATCATCCATGCATCCATGATCATTTAGGGTTCCATTTCGAAAACCATTTCAAAACAGGAGCATCTGATGCTCATTATTTTATGTGATCAAGCATTAAACAAATACTACTCTCAAATGGAGATGATTTGTTTCAAAACCAAACCTTGTTGCTCTCAAATTGTTTTGCTTGATTGCTAGTGCTCAAACCAAAAATTTCAAAACAAATATGGATTAAAAACCATTTTCAAAATTTGTTCAAATCAAGTGCTATGTCACTAGTTATTTTGTTTGAACAAAAGGACCAAGCTAATACAGAGAGACCACATGTTTTTATACCCAGAAATATGAATGTTATACTCTGTAAAAATCTAGAACAAATTTGAATTCAAATGGCTTTTGAACTTATTTGAAAATGGATCCAGAAAATCAAAACAAAAATAGAAAAGGAGAAAAGAAAAAGAAAAGGGCCGGCGCCAGGCTTTTGGCCCAACAGCGAAACCAGCCCACCCGGGATTTCCCTCTCTTCCTATTTTTCTCACCGCACTCGCGCTACCCGATGAGTCACTAACTGGTGGACCCTCGCCAGCTCACCACCGTCTTCCCCAAATCACGCCCACGACCGCGTCGCCGGCTGTTTCCTCCCCCATCACTGCCGCGTTTTAAAACCGAGTTATTGCCGGCGTTTCCTCGCGTGATCCTCGCCCCTGCTCCGGCTATAAGATCCTCTCCCCACTCCGCTCCTTTCCCCTCACTCGGCACACCGTTTCCGCCACCAGGCTGTCCACGATTCCACTTGCACCGCCGCGGTACCGAGCGTCTCCGGCGTGCAATTCAGGTGAGCTCTCTGCGCCCCTTGACTCCTAGCTTCTCTAGTACAAACACTGCATCTTTGCGCATCGTTTGACATCACTGCTGTGTGCCAGGACAACTCCGAGCGTCGACAACGTCATCGACCGAGCGAACTCATCAAAGCACTGAACTCCGGCGAGTAAATCTGGTTAGTATCGAGCGCCCCTTGCCCTCTCCTTGATACTCTCATGACCAGTGTCACTCCCCGCATCTAACGCACCTCTCACTTCTCTCTGGCGTGACCTACAACGCCGACAACGTCGATGAACAGCCGTGCCCGACGTCTGCCTCTACTCCGACGAGGAATCCCCACCGTGTCCGTGCGCCCCTTGACAAGCCGCTGCCACGTTGAGCTCCAGCACGCCTCTGCGAGTCTGGTAAGCCCTTCCACTGACCCCAGCCCCCTCTATAGCCACCGCGACGCCGTAGACCGAGCGCGCCGCCGCTCGACGTCGCCGCGCGCTGCCAGACTTTGGTCGTTTGATCGAGAGACGTTAGATCTAGATCTAACGCGTGAGACATAATCACTTAAAGAAACGCTATGTTTAGATCTGGACCGTGCGCAATCACTTTAATCTAACGGCCTGCATCGACCGATCCGTGCGAAGCGGTATCAACCAATCAGAACACGCCGCGTGGCTAGGGTTTAGATTTAAAATCAGAATTTTGATTTTTTTGATATTTAAACTTGTTTAATTCATAACTTTTGATTCCCACATCCAAATTTGAGAAATTTTATATCAATGGAATCAGGAGAGAAAGCCCTTTCCATTTATGCAATGTGTTTAATGTTTTGCTTTTGTTAAAATGGTTATTTTTACAGAAACATGTGTAGGCATAATTTAGATATAATAATTATTTGAGAAATGTTTTAATGTTCAAATAAAGTTTGTTTGGAAAGTTTTGAACTTGTTTATGAATCAGTACTATGCACTTGTCTTGTTGAGTATAGAAAATCATCACATATCATATTGCATGCATCCATGTATTTTTGCTTGTATTTATTTTGTATGTGATTTGGTGCTATCATTTTATGTGTAGATTTTGGTGCAAATAGTGATTGTGATTGTGAGGATTGTAGCTACTCTCCAAACTACCAAGGAAAGTGGTGCTTCATGATTTATTCCTATGTTTTTCAACTATGCATTAGAAATATTTTGCTAGTCTTGCATGGATATATATATTTTGATCTATATGCTATGCTTGGGAAATCCTAGTAGTTGTAGAATTGCTAGAAATTTCTAAGTTAAGATACTTATCTACGCCATGCTTAGCCTAGCTAGTAGCAACCAAGGGTGGTGGAATATTCATGCTACGATAAAATATTTCTAAGTCTTTGGACTTGTGTTTTGCTTAATAAAACAACTAAGTAAATGAAACACCTGGGTGGAATGGAAAGAATGGGTTATGTTGAGTGGTTACACAAGGCCCATTTCTATGGTTTACCTTGTGTATCTCACTTGTGGAAAGCCACCCAGGAACAAAGGGATTTGAGAGGCCAAATGTTAAGAAGCTTCCAGTGCAGCCACTTGGCAATATGGGCTCTGCCTGGATCACATAGGTTGCAATAACTTAGCCATTTGGAAAGTTGGTGGTAGTGGGATGATAGGTTGGAACGCGTCCATTTGGTCTAAGGGAAGGCTTCTGAAAGGTCCTGTCTTGGTGAAAATCAAGTCTGGTGGGGAAAGTGCACAACCTCTGCAGATGGAAGAATCTAAGTACTTAGCCAAGTCCATGGTATTGGACAACTTGAGCATCAAGACATGGAAGATATCAAGAATCTCCTCATCCCAATTTCTAAGTAAAAACTTGTGGTTGAACAAGGGTGAATGACCTCAATGTCTATTGGTGGTTCCTTGGGAAAATTTTTTGACAAAGAAAAACTTAGTGTTTTCAACTGATAGGCAAAACCTATTTTGAGCAAAGCAAGCCTAAGCTACACTTAGCCAAAATGCATATAGTATGTCCACCAATATTATACTAAGGTATCAGTTGCCAATACTATTCCAATGTATTGACCCACTCTGGCTGTAACTTGTGATGTTGCAGGATATTCTGATGAAGATTAGGAGTCATGAGTCTACACTCAACATGTTTGCCTGTGGCACATGAAGATGAAGAATTATTTATCTTATTATATTTGAACTCTTGTATTAGGCCTGTGGCCATGGAGTTGTAAAGACTATGTTGTCTCTGGATATCAAGATAAAAATGTGTTCTCCCTTAAGTATGCACCGATTATGTTTCGCCGCTTCAAGACATCACGTGATGATCACGTGTTCTTGAATCCACGATCATATTTTGGGTGTAAGACAGTTTTACACACGCTAAATACTAAGGTTCTTACTTGGCGAGCCTAGCATGTACAGACATGGCCTCGAAACACAGACCGAAAGGTTAAGCATGAGCCATATGTTTGATATGATGCCCATATAGATGCTCGCCTTTGAAGCTACACTGACTCACGTGATAATCAAACTTGGTGTAGTGGATTTGGTTCATGTAATCACCAAAAAAGACACGAGGGATGTCGTTTTTGAGTGGGAGTTCATTCATAATTTGTATTAGTTGAACTCAATCTATCATAAACTTAGTCTAAACTTTACAAATTCTGTTGTAGATGGCACCACCTGCTTTTAGTTTCAATGTGTTCATGGAGAAAGAGAAAATTGCGGCGAATGGTAGCAACTTTACCGAATGGGCCATGAATTTGAGGATTCTCCTCTCTGTTGCACAAAAGCTGTGCTAGAAGCGCCGCTAGGACCCCCACCACTTGATGATGCCCTGAACAAGGAAAAGAATGTCTATCAGACTCGTCAGGAGGACCACAACTTAGTTGATTGCGGCATACTATATGGGCTAGAGCCATAACTTCGAAAGCGTTTTGAAAACAGAAATGCATTTGATACAATCGGTGAGTTGAAAATGATTTTCGACACCCATGCTGTTGTAGAGAGTTATAATGCTTATGAAAAATTCTTTAGCTGCATGATGGAAGAGAACAGCTCCGTCAGTGAGCACGTACTCAAAATGTATGGGTATGCCGATAAGCTTGTGTCCTTGGGAATAACGATTCCCATTGACTTAGGCATACATCGTGTTCTCCAATCTCTGCCACCTACCTACAAGAGATTCATGATGAACTATAACATGCAGGGCACGAAGAAGTCTCTCCCCGAGCTTCTGTCAATGCTTAAGATGTAGGGGTTCGTAGCATGGAAAACAAAAAAATTCTACCGCATGAACACAAACAAGCCAAGATATATCTACTAGATTGTAGCAACGAGTCGATTACAGTACTCACCCTCGAAGATTCCAAAGCGGTTAACGAGAGCAGATTCCCATGGGTGATGTAGCCGTACACTTACCGATCTCAAGATCACGTAGACGATCCTTCCGGCGCTGCGTTCTGGCAATGCTTCCGCAGTCGGTCACACGTTCGGTACTCGATAAATACCTTCCTCTCCCTTGTTCCAGTAGGCAGCGAAGGTTGTAGTTCTCCCCTCATGATTCCGGCAGCACGACGGCGTGGTGTTAGAAGTAGAGGGAAGATCCCGCAGGGCTTTGCCTATCCGGAGTGGGTTATGGTGGAGAATTAGGGTTTTCAGCGATCTAGGGTTTAGAGGGCCGGAGAGGAGGAGGCGTGGCCGGCAGCGACTAGGGCGGTGAGGCAGCGGTGACACACCCTCGGTAAGCAGCGGCGGAGGCTTGGAGGCGGGGTGGTAGTGTTGTGTTTAGAGGGGCAGCCCCTCGCCTCTATTTATGAGAGGGAGGGCAGCTTGGGAGAGGGGAGTTTGAATCCTTCCCAAAATCCCTCTCCTAGTTGGCTTGTGGTGGAGGGAAAGAAGGATTCTTTCCTTCCTCTACCAGGATACATTGTCCCAGTTTGACTTTTCGAACTTGCCTTTTGACTTTCAATTTCGGAGTTTGATTTCACTCTCTATTTGCATATACCTTTGACCTAGGTCATGATGCAACCATTCCATTTATTCATGACACATTCATGCACCCATACCATTCCGGTCCGGTGAACCTTCTAGACCCTTCTGGAACATTCCGATGAAAACACTAGAATCATTCCCGAACTCCGGGTTTGGACTTTCTTTATATGAATCTTATTCTCCGGACCATTACAGATCTCCTCGTGATATCCCGGATCCTATCCGATAATCCGAACAACATTCGGTCTCCCTACTGAAGGGATACGGGTAGGATACACTAGCACAAATCAAAATTTTCTACCGCGTAAACCAGGATTACTGTTGTCATAGATCACATGATTACCACAAGACGCGCAGTTGCGGAATTGATGAAGTGCGTCGAGGCAGTGCATACATTCCATGTCTCCTCCTTATCCTCGTCCCACGAGCAGCTCCCCTTGCGCGACTCGTCCAAGTGCTACAAATGCAGCGCCTCCGAGGTATCCACACGTACAGGGTGGAAGCGTCAGACGCCGGACTGCTAGGTCCGCGCGTGCAACACAGGCGTGAGGAGTGGCGGCTGGGTGGAATGGTCTAAGGTCTAACCCGTGTCCCTAGTGGGCTTCTACATTAGCAGCCCATTAGTAGCCTAAGCCTGGTCTAATTCGGATCCAATCCTCATTAGGCTTCTAGCCCCTTAAGTGTGTGACCCTATAGGTTCGTATACATATAGACATGACACGAATACACCTATTCTGTCAATAGTTGGTAGCGGCCTCTAGCAAGACGTGCCAACTCCTAAACGTATACAAAGATCACATCGGACGAACCATCACAAGGTTTAGTACATGTCTTTCCCTTTGCCTCATGATATTTGGTCTAGCTCCAAGATGACCTCTCTTTCTCCATACCATAACTCGGAATCCCTTTACTAGGTTAACTCTTAACCTTATGTAGCATGGCCATGCATTTCTGGATCCGATCACTCGAGGGGCCCAGAGATATCTCTCTCAAGTAGAGAGGGGCAAATCCCATCTCGATTGACCATGCCTTGCAACATGCTTCAGGACAAACCCGAAAGCTACCTTTATAACTACCCAGTTACGGAGTAGCGTGTGATAGCCCCAAAGTAGGTCGATCCACATCTCAAGTACATGCGACAATCTTAGGTCTAAGGACAAAACATACACGATATGTAGAGAGAGAGATGCAACTAATTGCCAGTCTCAAGTTGGGTCAGTCCAACCCCATGTTCATAACATGTGTCCACATCATTGGTTTGACATCTCCATGTCTATGACTTGCAAAACATAGTCATCAACCAATCGATGTGCTAGTCTAATATTCACATGTGTCCTCACATGAACTCCGACCAGAGACAACTATTAAATAACCATACAAGTAAAGAGTTTCACAAACAATTCACATAATTGCCAATCAATACAAGTTGCCTGATATGGATATTCAAGGAACATTACAATAACTCATGGATACATAAGAAATATAATCATCTCTATGATTGCCTCTAGGGCATATTTCCTTCAGTCTCCCACTTGCACTAGAGTCAATCTAGATTGTATCTAATACCTATTGCTCTTGCGTGCGCCTCATGCGCAGGCTGCGGGAGTGGCTTTGTAAAAGGATCAGCAACATTTGAGTCTGTATGTATTTTGCATATCATGACACTACCATCCTCAACGAACTCTCGAATCTGATGGTAACGCATGCGAATATGTTTGTTCTTCTGGTGCTGTCTAGGTTTCTTGGCTTGTGCAATAGCACCATTGTTTTCACAATAAACGTCCAAGGGATTGGACGCTCCCTGAACTACACCGAGAGCGATCAGGAAATTCCTAATCCAAACAGCTTCCTTTACAGCCTCCGAGGCTGCAATATATTCAGCTTCTGTTGAAGAGGAGGTCACCGTATCTTGCTTGGAACGTTTCCAGCTCACAACACCACCATTCATGACAAACACATAACCTGATTGCGATTTCAAATCATCTGAGTCGTTAAGGTAACTCACATATGTGTAACCCTTTACACTGAGTTCATCCTCACCTCCATAAACTAGGAACACATCCTTAGTCCTTTTCAAGTACTTAAGGATGTTCTTTACCGCTGTCCAGTGACCTTCACCTAGATCAGCCTGGTATCTGCTCGTAACACTTAGAGCATAGGAAACATCTGGGCGAGTACATATCATTGCATACATGATAGATCCAATAGCCGAAGCATATGGAACCCTACTCATGCGCTCACGCTCATCAGTAGTCGAAGGACACTGAGTCTTGCTGAGTTTTATGCCATGAGACATGGGCAAGAACCCCTTCTTAGCCTCTTCCATGCTGAACCGTTTCAACACTTTGTCAATGTATGTACTCTGGCTTAATCCAATTAGCCTTCTTGATCTATCTCTATAGATCTTGATGCCCAGAATATATGCCGCTTCTCCCAAGTCCTTCATCGAAAAACTATTTTTCAATGAGGTCTTAACAGACTCGAGCATAGGAATGCCATTACCAATCAGAAATATGTCATCTACATATAAGATTAGAAATACCAGCGCTCTCCCACTTTCCTTCTTGTAAACACAAGGTTCTTGTTCATTTTTGATGAAGCCAAACTCCTTTACAACTTCATCAAATCGAATGTTCCAACTCCGAGATGCTTGCTTCAACCCATAAATGGACTTTAGAAGTTTGCATACCTTTCCAGCATTGTTTGGATCGACAAAACCTTCGGGCTGCATCATATACACATCCTCAGTTAGATTCCATTTAGGAAAGCCGCCTTGACATCCATCTGCCATATTTCATAGTAGAAATGTGCAGCAATGGCTAGAATTATCCGTATAGATTTAAGCATCGCTACGGGCGAGAAAGTCTCGTCGTAGTCAACTCCTTGAACTTGTCAAAAACCTTTTGCAACAAGTAGATCTTTATGGATGTGAACATTTCCATCCATATCAATCTTCTTCTTATAGATCCATTTGCACTCGATGGCTTTAAAACCATCAGGCAGGTCAACCAAGTTCCAAACTTGATTGTCTCCCATGGACTCTATCTTGGATCTCATGGCGATCAGCCATTTCTCAGAGTCTGGGTCCACCATCGCTTCTACATAGGTCGCAGGCTCATCATTGTCTAACAATAATAATTCTCGCGCTTCGCGGAGCCTCGCCGACCTTCGTGGTTGTGGTGTTTCTATTGCCACGAGTTCCTCAACTTGTTCTACTACAATAGCATCACTTGTAGAAGCATCCCCAACTGGATCATCTCGAACTTCTTCAAGTCGCACCGACCTTCCACTTGTTCCCTCTGTGAGAAACTCTTTCTCTAGGAAAACACCGCTACGAGCGACAAACACTTTGCCCTCCTCTCGGTTGTAGAAGTAATACCCTAAGGTTTCCCTCGGATATCCCACGAAAATGCACTTATCCGATTTGGGTGTTAACTTGTTCGACTGAAGTCGCTTGACAAATTCATCACAACCCCAAATCTTTAGAAAAGACAAATTGGGATTCTTTCCAGTCCACATCTCATATGGTGTCTTAACTACGGATTTAGATGGTACCCTATTAAGTGTGAAAGCTGCCGTTTCTAGAGCGTAACCCCAAAATGACAATGGCAAATCCGACTGGCTCATCATCGACCTAACCATGTCCAACAAAGTTCGATTACGCCGTTCGGAGACCCCGTTCCTTTGAGGCGTTCCGGGCGGCATAAGTTGTGGAACAATTCCGCAACTCTTAAGATGATCGCTAAATTTGTGACTCAAATATTCACCTGCACAATCAGATCGCAAGGCCTTTATTTTCTTGCCACGTTGATTCTCTACTTCACTCTGAAACTCCTTGAACTTTTCAAAATTTTCAGACTTATGCCTCATCAAGTAGACATAACCATATCTACTGAAATCAACAGTAAAAGTAATGAAGTAGTGATATCCTCCTCTAGCTGTCGTGCTCATTGGTCCACATACATCAGTATGTATGAGTTCCAACAAGTCTATCGCTCTCTCGGGTAAACCCGAAAAAGGCGTTTTGGTCATCTTTCCAAGTAAACAAGCCTGACTTGTCTCGTATGATTGAAAATCAAACGAAGTTAGAAGACCATCACCATGGATCTTCTTCATGTGCTTTTCACTTATATGCCCCAAACGACTGTAACATCCCTGAAAACATGTTTTCAAAGCTTTGCATATCATCCATGCATCCATGATCATTTAGGGTTCCATTTCAAAAACTATTTCAAAACAGGAGCATCTGATGCTCATTATTTTATGTGATCAAGCATTAAACAAATACTACTCTCAAATGGAGATGATTTGTTTCAAAACCAAACCTTGTTGCTCTCAAATTGTTTTGCTTGATTGCTAGTGCTCAAACCAAAAAATTCAAAACAAATATGGATTTAAAACCATTTTCAAAATTTGTTCAAATCAAGTGCTATGTCACTAGTTATTTTGTTTGAACAAAAGGACCAAGCTAATACAGAGAGACCACATGTTTTTATACCCAGAAATATGAATGTTATACTCTGCAAAAATCCAGAACAAATTTGAATTCAAATGGCTTTTGAACTTATTTGAAAATGGATCCAGAAAATCAAAACAGAAATAGAAAAGGAGAAAAGAAAAAGAAAAGGGCCGGCGCCAGGCTTTTGGCCCAACAGCGAAACCAGCCCAAAAACCAGCCCACCCGGGATTTCCCTCTCTTCCTTTTTTTCTCACCGCACCCGCGCTACCCGATGAGTCACTGACTGGTGGACCCTCGCCAGCTCACCACCGTCTTCCCCAAATCACGCCCACGACCGTGTCGCTGGCTGTTTCCTCCGCCATCACTGCCGCGTTTTAAAACCGAGTTATTGCCGGCGTTTCCTCGCGTGATCCTCGCCCCTGCTCCGGCTATAAGATCCTCTCCCCACTCCGCTCCTTTCCCCTCACTCGGCACACCGTTTCCGCCACCAGGATGTCCACGATTCCACTTGCACCGCCGTGGTACCGAGCGTCTCCGGCGTGCAATTCCGGTGAGCTCTCTGCGCCCCTTGACTCCTAGCTTCGCCAGTACAACCACTGCATCTTTGTGCATCGTTTGACATCACTGCTGTGTGCCAGGACAACTCCGAGCGTCGGCAACATCGTCGACCGAGCGAACTCATCAAAGCACTGAACTCCGGCGAGTAAATCTGGTTAGTATCGAGCGCCCCTTGCCCTCTCCTTGATACTCTCATGACCAGTGTCACTCCCCGCATCTAACGCACCTCTCACTTCTCTCTGGCGTGACCTAAAACGCCGGCAACGTCGACGAACAGCCGTGCCCGATGTCTGCCTCTACTCCGACGAGGAATCCCCACCGTGTCCATGCGCCCCTTGACAAGCCGCTGCCACGTTGAGCTCCAGCACGCCTCTGCGAGTCTGGTAAGCCCTTCCACTGACCCCAGCCCCCTTTGTAGCCACCGCGACGCCGTAGACCGAGCGCGCCGCCGCTCGATGTCACCGCGCGCCGCCAGACTTTGGTCGTTTGATCGAGAGCCGTTAGATCTAGATCTAACGCGTGAGACAGAATCACTTAACGAAATGCTATGTTTAGATCTGGACCGTGCGCAATCACTTTAATCCAACGGCCTGCATCGACCGATCCGTGCGAAGCGGTATCAACCAATCAGAACACGCCGCGTGGCTAGGGTTTAGATTTAAAATCAGAATTTTGATCTATTTGATATTTAAACTTGTTTAATTCATAACTTTTGATTCCCACGTCCAAATTTGACAAATTTTATATCAATGGAATCAGGAGAGAAAGACCTTTCCAATTATGCAATGTGTTTAATGTTTTGATTCTGTTAAAATGGTTATTTTTACAGAAACATGTGTAGGCATAATTTAGATATAATAATTATTTGAGAAATATTTTAATGTTCAAATAAAGTTTGTTTGGAAAGTTTTGAACTTGTTTATGAACCAGTACTATGCACTTGTCTTGTTGAGTATAGAAAATCAACACTTGTGGAAAGCCACCCAGGAACAAAGGGATTTGAGAGGCCAAATGTTAAGAAGCTTCCAGTGCAGCCACTTGGCAATATGGGCTCTGCCTGGATCACATAGGTTGCAATAACTTAGCCATTTGGAAAGTTGGTGGTAGTGGGATGATAGGTTGGAACGCGTCCATTTGGTCTAAGGGAAGGCTTCTGAAAGGTCCTGTCTTGGTGAAAATCAAGTCTGGTGGGGAAAGTGCACAACCTCTGCAGATGGAAGAATCTAAGTACTTAGCCAAGTCCATGGTATTGGACAACTTGAGCATCAAGACATGGAAGCTATCAAGAATCTCCTCATCCCAATTTCTAAGTAAAAACTTGTGGTTGAACAAGGGTGAAGGACCTCAATGTCTATTGGTGGTTCCTTGGGAAAAGTTTTTGACAAAGAAAAACTTAGTGTTTTCAACTGATAGGCAAAACCTATTTTGAGCAAAGCAAGCCTAAGCTACACTTAGCCAAAATGCATATAGTATGTCCACCAATATTATACTAAGGTATCACTTGCCAATACTATTCCAATGTATTGACCCACTGTGGCTGTAACTTGTGATGTTGCAGGATATTCTAATGAAGATTAGGAGTCATGAGTCTACACTCAACATGCTTGCCTGTGGCACATGAAGATGAAGAATTATTTATCTTATTATATTTGAACTCTTGTATTAGGCCTGTGGCCATGGAGTTGTAAAGACTATGTTGTCTCTGGAATGATATGTAATAATGACCTTTGTTTTTGTGTACTTCATCTTAAACTGTGGATGCTAGCATTGATCCAGGGACTAGCATTGCAATCACAGGGATCCTTTCCTTTACAAAGGAGGGATCTTACAGATGGTATCAGAGCACTGTGTTGCTGTCACATCCCAAGATTTTCCAAATCTTGTAATGTGAAAAATAAATGAATAAAATAAAACTTTGTTGATTTTCAGAGTGAGAAGAAACTTTTTGAATTCAAATGGGAACCTTCAAACCTATTTTGATCAAACAAATTCTAAAGGGATTTGAAAAGACAAAACATTAAAATAGGGAAAAATAAAAATATTTGGGATTACTATTTTGGATCTTTTAAATAAAAAGATTTGGTTTTCACATGAAGTAGAAGTTTTACAAATAAGGATTATTTTGTAAGCCAAATTAAAACTTGGCCAAGCCTTTGAAATAAAATATTTCCATTGGATAAAAATAGTAAAAGTTTATTTTTAAATAAAATAATAAGGATTTAATATCCAATTTTATTTAAGTAAAGGCTTCTCCCATTTTAAAATAAACACTAAAACTTATTTATTTATTTCAAATAAGTTTTCCAAGTATTTTATATTTTCAAATAAAACCTACTGATTTGATTTTGAAAAATATTTAGTTTCAAATGGAGCTTTTAATTAAAATAAAACCCATTTTTGATTTATTAACTAATGTCCATTTTATTTAATTGTAAATGGACTCTAAAATGAAAATATTATTTTTATTTTGGGAATTGGTTTATGTTGTTAAACAGAACCAAAACTCATTACAATGTTTGGTGAATGTTTGAATTGATTTGTTGTTTGAATTTCAAAAACAGAAAATAGATTTGGAAAAAGATAAAAAATTTGAAAGAAAAAAATAAGAATCAGACACAACCCACTAAGCCCAGCAAACAGCCCAGTTCCTCAGTCCCGCAGAAAACGTTTCGCACTCGCTCACTGACCCACAGAGACGCTGACCAGTGGACCCAACTCCCCTCTCCTCTCTCTCTCTCTGACCAACCGACCCCACCCCTCCAGCTCATCTTCTTCCTCGCGCAGACGACGCCCGGCCGTTGCAGCAGGTAACGCCGGCAATCAATTCACGTAAATGGCCACATTAATCCACCCCGCGACCACGCCCATTTAACCGCCTGCGTCTCCTCTTCCTTTCCCCCCAGACTCCACGCCCTAAACGCCACCAGGCTGCCCTGAATCGAGCTCGCAGCACTACTGCTCCGACCACCGTCCCTAGTCGATTCCGGCCCAACCTCGCCACCCCTTGTCTCCCCGAGCAAACGAGCACACTCCCCACTCCCAGACGCTTCTCCTTGTACCTCCCATTCAACCGCGGGCGCTCCAGAACGTCGGCTCCGTCTTTAACAGAGCACCGCCCCGTCTGAAGCAACTCCAGCGAGTTCCCCAGGTAGTATCTGACCGCCCCTCCCCTTCTCTTCCACGCACGCTTCATCGCCTCGACCATGCGCATCTAACCATGCTCTCGGTTTGCCCCCTTGCGATCTGTAGCGTCGACCCCGACCACGAACAGGACCATCTGACGCCGACGACGACTCCGGCAAGGAATTGCTGCTGTCCCTGAGCACCCCTTGCCACGCCGACCACACGTCGAGCACCACCTCGACCTCGCAAACACGGTGAGCACCCCCTGTCATCTTTGCTTCCTAGAACCGCCGCTAGCCCACCGCCTGACCGTCGCCGCCGTCTACCGCCGCGCAGCGCCGCCAGTTAGTGGCCTGTTGATTACATCCGTTAGATCAATATCGTGTGGCTGTGATAGAATATAAACGAAGAGGTATCGTATGCCTCTGCGCCGCTCGATCTAAGTTAGATCCTACGGTCTGCATCAGTCGATCCGTGCGAACCGGTACCGCCCAATCAAAACGTGACGCGTGGCCAGTCTTTGTTTAAAACAGAATTTGAAAAAACAGATTTAGATGCATATTTGAAACCCTTGTAACTTTTGATCCACACGTCCAAAAATTGCAAACTTTATATCAATAGAATCAGTGGAACAAGCCCTAGCCAACCATGGATTTTGTTTAGTAAAAAGTTTCTGTTAGTTTGTTTGTTTTTGCAGAAACATTTGTATGCTTGTTTAGATTAGAAAAATTGTTAAAAAATGTTTTTGAGGTTGGAAATCTTGGAAAATTAGTTTGTGGTGAACTTACTGACCCTAGGAACCAACCCATGGATCTAAAAATGAATTTGGTGAAATTTAGGATGGATTAATTGATTTAGCCCATTTCTAGTCTTATGGAAATATTGGTTTTGTTATGAAAATGTTTTTGGAGTAAAAACTTTGGGAAAATGATTTGAATCAAACCTACTGACCCTAAACACCAAGTTTGAGAAACAACAACTTATTTGGTAAACAACATGGAGTTTTGATTTGATAAAAACATTTTCCACCACATAAAATAATGAAGGGATTTAAAAATGGTTTATAGATAAAACCCTTTTGTAAATGACTTTGCCACTTTGGAAAATGACCACTTTGGACTTTACAAAGATTAGAGCCTAGTACAAACCATCTTTGCAAATAAAACTAACTTATGCATGCTTGCATGCATGACTTAGATCCCATTATTTTATGTGTGTGAATTGTTTGATTGATTATTGGTTTGGAATGCTAGTTGATATTGTGTTTGCTTGATTGATTGTAGTACAGTTAGAAAAGAGTGAGACTAGCAAGATCAAGGAGTGAACCAACATTCCCTACCAAAAGGCAAGTGACACTATCATCTAAAGTCCTACTATTTTCATTATACTTAGTGGATTTTGAAACATGCATGAAAATAATTTCTATACTTATGCTATGCTAAATCCTAATAGGATTCCCTTTATATACCTTAGTGAAAACAATGTAGTTGTTACATGCTTAGCCATGCTATATTTTGAGAAGAGACACATGTTGAGATTTTATGAAGTTGAGAAAAGGACTTGTGATTTTACATAATAAAACAAGGACTCAATGAACCACCTGGGTGGACAAGGACTTTGAGTTTTGGAGAAGGTGGCAACAAAAGGAACCATGTCTATGGCAATCTCTTTGTGTTGTGCTCCAAAGGAAAACCACCCAGGAAACTTAGAGATTGAACATGTTTCTCCAATTGTGGCTTTCGTGTACAACCACATGCTACTTATGGCTCTGGCTTAGTCAACTACATTGGGAAGACCCATGCATTGTCTTCAGGTTACTGAAAATGAGGACCTGGAATCCTACATGGGTACTGAAGACAAGCTAGCAATGGTGTATGGGAGGACCCTCTAGAAAGACTTCGTCACATTCTCAATCTGCCGGTACTCCATCTTGGTGAGTGCCAATCCAGTGGCCACTGGTGGCAACAAGATGGGATTGTGACATGTGGGTAAAGTGTACTACTTCTGCAGAGGATAATAAAATCTAAGTACTTAGCCGTGTCCCCGGTTATGGACAATACTGAGCAACTAAAGCTTGAAGCTATGGGAAATCTCGACATTCCAATTTCTAAAAGAAAAACTTTTAAGTGACAACAAAAGACTTGATGCACTTGGGGGTACCAAGGAGCTCAAGAGATTTTGATAAAACTTGATGCACTTGGGGGTACCAAGGAGCTCAAGAGATTTTGATAAAACTTGATGCACTTGGGGGTACCAAGGAGCTCAAGAGATTTTTGACAAGGACTTGAACACTTGGGAATTTACCAAGGAAGTCAAGGGATTTTGAAAAGGAGAATTGACAAAGGACCAAAACCATTTTGAAAAGATAGGATAAATTTTGCTTCTGCAAATGAGCCTAAAACCCTACTTAGCCAAATATGCATGTAATGATAGGATCCACTTATATTCAACATAGTAGTGAAACTTGCCAATACAATTCAAATGTATTGACCTTTGTGGCTGTAACTTGTAATGTTGTAGGTTTGATTGATTTTAGTGAAGATTGAATGATTAGGATTACAAAGTCTACAACCAACATGTTTGCCTGTGGCACCTTGAAGATGAAGGACCCCATGTTTATAGCTATTCGGCTGCAATGTAATGTAATAGCCAAATGAGCTATGTAAGATGTAATAAAATTATGTTATTCCTGGTTATAAAGTTATATTATGACCTTTGTATCTTGATATTACATCTTAACTGTGGATGCTAGCTATTGATCTAGGGACTAGCATTGTAAACACAGGGGACTCTACCTTATTTAAAGGTTGGGACCCTTACAGATGGTATCAGAGCATTGTGTTGCATGTAGGATTTGTAAACCTAGGATTGGACAAAAACCCTTAGAAAAATAGGAGTTGTATTTGTTCCAAAAACTTATTTACAAAACAAACTTGTAAATACTTTCCTCAACCACTTTGATTTTGATTCTACATCTCATCTATTTACAACTTGATGGAAAAACCTACCCCATGGCCAAAGACTACACCATGTGCAAAGGACTTTTTCAACTCTAATGACTTCAACATCTTCAACTCTAATGACTTCAACATCTTCAGCATGTTCACCAAGGACTTCCAACTTGGATATCACTAAGGACTACAAGTGAGACAAGGAAATCTTGCTCAAGATTTAGAGACTGAGGAAATGCAAAATTAGAAGGAGAACACTTCACTTGAAGTATTGAAACCAAGAGTTTTTCTCAAGGAAACCATGATCTCATACAAGAAGAATCATGAAGGAAGGAAAGATCACAAGTGAACCATATAGATGGACCACCATATTTTAGTTAAGTCAAACCCACCAACTTATGTGGTGTAACAAAAATATTTTGTTGTCTAAGTATGTGCTTGAACTTTGTTGTTTGAGTGAAAAGTTGTTTGTGATTGATTGTACCTTGATTGTGTGAATTGTAATGTGTGTAATTAGAACTATTTCCTTGGAAATATTTTGTCTATTCTAATCTTCATTCAACCCAAAAAGATGACTACTCCAAGAGACTCCAACATCAAGGTTGATGACACCAACACCAACCAAGAGGACAGCATGAAAGAACTCATAGCAACCCAGAACCAGTTGAACCAAGTGACAGCTCAATTCATAGCCAACACCAGTGGAGAAGATCCAACCCTGCAAGGATTTTTGGAAACTCAAGGCCAACTGATGCTTAAGGTGACTGATCAAATGATCAATATGGAAGAAAACTATTCCAAAAGAGTTAGTGACAACAGGGATGACAGACATGTTATTCTAGATGGAGCCCCAGCTTGCATTATTTGTGGAGACAAGGATCATACTTCCAAGGAGCATGGAGATCAATGCCCCAACTGTGAAGAGAAACATCCAGTAGGCCAATGTCCCTCCTCTCAAGCTACTTGCTATCTATGTGAAGGAAACAACCATGTTCCTATCCAATGCCCCATCTATTCCATTGTGGAACAAAGGAAACAAGGTGGAGTGCAACAAATGATTGCAAACCATCAAGAAGGATCCAAGTCTACCAAGAAGGTTGATGACAAAGGAAAAGGTCCACTTATACCTCCAAACAAAACAACCCAATTCAAAGGACCAAAGAAAAATTATCCAAAGAGCAATAGAAGGTCCAGGAAGCCTGTAGACATTCCTACCTACCAGATAACATATGAACAACATGAACTGGATGCACTCCTAGCTTTGGAGAAACCCAAAAAGAAAAAGAAGGACAAAAGCCATGTGCAATGTCATAAATGTAAGGAAATGGGACACTATTCCAGTGAATGCCCAGAGAACCAGAAGAATAAGGAGATTGTCCAAGTGATGTGCAACAACTGCAAAGAGCTAGGCCATTATGTGGCAACTTGTCCACAAGAGACACGTAAAGAACTCAAAGATATCAACTGTTTCAATTGCAAAAACCCAGGACATTATGCAAGCAATTGTACAGAAAAGATGAAAAACAAGTTAAACAAGCCTATGAAGGATCTCAACCTTGGCCCATGAGTCAAGTGTGGAAACAAAGGACACTATGCAGATGTTTGCCCAAAGGAGTTTCCCCAGGATCCCAAGAAGGCCAATGTGTAATTTTGATTGAAATTTTATTTTAAGGATGGTAGTACCCTAGACGTTTTTGAGCCTACTTGTAACCCTAGCTTTCCCAAATCTCGGGACGATATTTATTTTAAGGGTGGTAGCCTGTCACATCCCAAGATTTTCCAAATCTTGTAATGTGAAAAATAAATGAATAAAATAAAACTTTGTTGATTTTCAGAGTGAGAAGAAACTTTTTGAATTCAAATGGGAACCTTCAAACCTATTTTGATCAAACAAATTCTAAAGGGATTTGAAAAGACAAAACATTAAAATAGGAAAAATAAAAATATTTGGGATTACTATTTTGGATCTTTTAAATAGAAAGATTTGGTTTTCAAATGAAGTAGAAGTTTTACAAATAAGGATTATTTTGTAAGCCAAATTAAAACTTGGCCAAGCCTTTGAAATAAAATATTTCCATTGGATAAAAATAGTAAAAGTTTATTTAAATAAAATAATAAGGATTTAATATCCAATTTTATTTAAGTAAAGGCTTCTCCCATTTTAAAATAAACACTAAAACTTATTTATTTATTTCAAATAAGTTTTCCAAGTATTTTATATTTTCAAATAAAACCTACTGATTTGGTTTTGAAAAATATTTAGTTTCAAATGGAGCTTTTAATTAAAATAAAACCCATTTTTGATTTATTAACTAATGTCCATTTTATTTAATTATAAATGGACTCTAAAATGAAAATATTATTTTTATTTTGGGAATTGGTTTATGTTGTTAAACAGAACCAAAACTCATTACAATGTTTGGTGAATGTTTGAATTGATTTGAATATTGATTTGTTGTTTGAGTTTCAAAACAGAAAATAGATTTGGAAAAAGATAAAACATTTGAAAGAAAAAAATAAGAATCAGACACAGCCCACTAAGCCCAGCAAACAGCCCAGTTCCTCACTCCCGCAGAAAATGTTTCGCACTCGCTCACTGACCCACAGAGATGCTGACCAGTGGACCCAACTCCCCTCTCCTCTCTCTCGCTGACCAACCGACCCCACCCCTCCAGCTCATCTTCTTCCTCGCGCAGACGACGCCCGGCTGTTGCAGCAGGTAACGCCGGCGATCAGTTCGCGTAAATGGCCGCATTAATCCACCCCGCGACCATGCCCATTTAACCGCCTGCGTCTCCTCTTCCTTTCCCCCCAGACTCCACGCCCTAAACGCCACCAGGCTGCCCTGAATTGAGCTCGCAGCACTACTGCTCCGACCACCGTCCCCAGTCGATTCCGGCCCAACCTCGCCACCCCTTGTCTCCCCGAGCACACTAGCACACTCCCCACTCCCAGACGCTTCTCCCTATACCTCCCATTCAACCGCGGGCGCTCCAGAACATCGGCTTCGTCTTTAACTGAGCACAGCCGCGTCTGCAAGCAACTCCGGCGAGTTCCCCAGGTAGTATCCGACCGCCCCTCCCCTTCTCTTCCACGCACACGTCATCGCCTCGACCATGCGCATCTAACCATGCTCTCGGTTTGCCCCCTTGCGATCTGTAGCGTCGACCCCGACCACGAACAGGACCATCTGACGTCGACGACGACTCCGGCGAGGAATTGCTGCTGTCCCTGAGCACCCCTTGCCACGCCGACCACACGTCGAGCACCACCTCGACCTCGCGAACACGGTGAGCACCTCCCTGTCTTCTTTGCTTCCTAGAACCGCCGCTAGCCCACCGCCTGACCATCGCCGCCGTCTACCGCCGCGCAGCGCCGCCAGTTAGTGGCCTGTTGATTACATCCGTTAGATCAATATCGTGTGGCTGTGATAGAATATAAACGAAGAGGTATCGTATGCCTCTGCGCCGCTCGATCTAAGTTAGATCCTACGGTCTGCATCAGTCGATCCGTGCGAACCGGTACCGCCCAATCAAAACGTGACGCGTGGCCAGTCTTTGTTTAAAACAGAATTTGAAAAAACAGATTTAGATGCATATTTGAAACCCTTGTAACTTTTGATCCACATGTCCAAAAATTGCAAACTTTATATCAATAGAATCAGTGGAACAAGCCCTAGCCAACCATGGATTTTGTTTAGTAAAAAGTTTCTGTTAGTTTGTTTGTTTTTGCAGAAACATTTGTATGCTTGTTTAGATTAGAAAAATTGTTAAAAAATGTTTTTGAGGTTGGAAATCTTGGAAAATTAGTTTGTGGTGAACTTACTGACCCTAGGAACCAACCCATGGATCTAAAAATGAATTTGGTGAAATTTAGGATGGATTAATTGATTTAGCCCATTTCTAGTCTTATGGAAATATTGGTTTTGTTATGAAAATGTTTTTGGAGTAAAAACTTTGGGAAAATGATTTGAATCAAACCTACTGACCCTAAACACCAAGTTTGAGAAACAACAACTTATTTGGTAAACAACATGGAGTTTTGATTTGATAAAAACATTTTCCACCACATAATGAAGGGATTTAAAAATGATTTATAGATAAAACCCTTTTGTAAATGACTTTGCCACTTTGGAAAATGACCACTTTGGACTTTACAAAGATTAGAGCCTAGTACAAACCATCTTTGCAAATAAAACTAACTTATGCATGCTTGCATGCATGACTTAGATCCCATTATTTTATGTGTGTGAATTGTTTGATTGATTATTGGTTTGGAATGCTAGTTGATATTGTGTTTGCTTGATTGATTATAGTACAGTTAGAAAAGAGTGAGACTAGCAAGATCAAGGAGTGAACCAACATTCCCTACCAAAAGGCAAGTGACACTATCATCTAAAGTCCTACTATTTTCATTATACTTAGTGGATTTTGAAACATGCATGAAAATAATTTCTATACTTATGCTATGCTAAATCCTAATAGGATTCCCTTTATATACCTTAGTGAAAACAATGTAGTTGTTACATGCTTAGCCATGCTATATTTTGAGAAGAGACACATGTTGAGATTTTATGAAGTTGGGAAAAGGACTTGTGATTTTACGTAATAAAACAAGGACTCAAGGAACCACCTGGGTGGACAAGGACTTTGAGTTTTGGAGAAGGTGGCAACAAAAGGAACCATGTCTATGGCACTCTCTTTGTGTTGTGCTCCAAAGGAAAACCACCCAGGAAACTTAGAGATTGAACATGTTTCTCCAATTGTGGCTTTCGTGTACAACCACATGCTACTTATGGATCTGGCTTAGTCAACTACATTGGGAAGACCCATGCATTGTCTTCAGGTTACTGAAAATGAGGACCTGGAATCCTACATGGGTACTGAAGACAAGCTAGCAATGGTGTATGGGAGGACCCTCTGGAAAGACTTCGTCACATTCTCAATCTGCCGGTACTCCATCTTGGTGAGTGCCAATCCAGTGGCCACTGGTGGCAACAAGATGGGATTGTGACATGTGGGTAAAGTGTACTACTTCTGCAGAGGATAATAAAATCTAAGTACTTAGCCGTGTCCCCGGTTATGGACAATACTGAGCAACTAAAGCTTGAAGCTATGGGAAATCTCGACATTCCAATTTCTAAAAGAAAAACTTTTAAGTGACAACAAAAGACTTGATGCACTTGGGGGTACCAAGGAGCTCAAGAGATTTTGATAAAACTTGATGCACTTGGGGGTACCAAGGAGCTCAAGAGATTTTGATAAAACTTGATGCACTTGGGGGTACCAAGGAGCTCAAGAGATTTTTGACAAGGACTTGAACACTTGGGAATTTACCAAGGAAGTCAAGGGATTTTGAAAAGGAGAATTGACAAAGGACCAAAACCATTTTGAAAAGATAGGATAAATTTTGCTTCTGCAAATGAGCCTAAAACCCTACTTAGCCAAATATGCATGTAATGATAGGATCCACTTATATTCAACATAGTAGTGAAACTTGCCAATACAATTCAAATGTATTGACCTTTGTGGCTGTAACTTGTAATGTTGCAGGTTTGATTGATTTTAGTGAAGATTGAATGATTAGGATTACAAAGTCTACAACCAACATGTTTTCCTGTGGCACCTTGAAGATGAAGGACCCCATGTTTATAGCTATTCCGTTATAATGTAATGTAATAGCCAAATGAGCTATGTAAGATGTAATAAAATTATGTTATTCCTGGTTATAAAGTTATATTATGACCTTTGTATCTTGATATTACATCTTAACTGTGGATGCTAGCTATAGATCCAGGGACTAGCATTGTAAACACAAGGGACTCTACCTTATTTAAAGGTTGGGACCCTTACAGTTGCCTGTAGGATTGTGACCCTAGGATTGGAAACCACTAAGGAAAATTTTTCAACAACTTCCCCACTTGTCTTTTCTTATCGTAAACTTTTCTAATCTTCTTTATCATCTCTATTTCTAGATGAACTCCATCAACGAAGCCGTAAGGAAGGGACCACTCATGACTATGACTTTGGAGTGTGAGACATAATTCCCCAAGGTTCTCAAGGACCTCATGGTTGCCATGGGAATACATGGTGCAGCTGTGTACAAAGGTTTTCCTGTGATGGATGAAGGAGTTGAGTACTGGTGGGTGCAACTTCACTTGTATAAAAACAAGGAAGACAACCACAAAGACTCAGGATTCTCCATGGTCACCAACACAATGGTGCACACTTCATTCTTTGATTCAGCAAGGGATGCAACTTGGAGGGCCATCAAAGAACTTGGTGATAGAATCAAGGGCAGAATGCTTAACACCCAGAATGACCTTAGGGAAGAAAAGAAGTATGCCCAAGAGTTAGAGGCTACCAACCAAGGTTTAAGGAAGGATCTCCTAGACTTAGCAATGGGGTCTTGTGATCAAGATAAACAGATTGCCTCTAGGGATGCCCTGTTAGCCAACTTGGCAAGTGAGATGGAATTGTAAGCGTACTTCGTTAGTTGGACCACCACACTTATCATTTTGTTTTCCAAAAAAAATGTTGTCTAAAATAAGTTGAACCTTGGATGCTTGTAATGGATTTTATGTATGCTATGACTTGTGTGTTTGTCAAATGTTATGCCTGTGATGCTTTGTCTTGTAAAATTATTACTGGTGTCGACTCTAACTTTTTCTATCTTATAAATAGATGCCTAATGTTACTACCAGCACGGCTGAAGAGTTCAAGGGAAATCGTTTTGGCCCTCGTATTATTGAGCTCACTACTTTGCTCAATCTCCCTCTTCCTACCATCATGGTGCTTCTCCTCACCAAGTTTGAGAAGAAAGACCTTTGGGGCTTCAAGGTTAACCAGCCCGGACGCCAGACTGAGCCTACCACGGAGGCAATCATCTTCAAGCTCATGCATGATGACAAGGAGAGAGGCCTCGAGGTAGTCATGCAGGATTTGATTGGACGTCTGTTAGGGAGACACTCTCAACAGGTTAGAGGTACTCACTTCCACGCCTTCGGTAGACGTGATGAGGATGGTGAGGCCATTGACTTCGAGGATACTTCGAGGGAGACAGCAGAGCCGATTCGTCTATACCTCCAGGACTTAGAGGTTCTTCTTAGGCACGTGGACACTGATAGGACTAACGTCATGCTCAGCAATGACGAACTCCAGGTGCAGCTTCGCGAGAAGGACAAGCTCTTCGCGGAGCAAGATGAGATAGTCAAGGAGATGGAAGCCAAGTTGGAGAGTCAAGAAAGAAAGTTCAAGAGTCAAGAGAAGCGATTCCAGGATAGGAACAAGAGGATTCGAGACATGACTGCAGAACTGGAGACCAAGGACTTCGAGCTCGAGCATCAGCAGACTGTGATTGAGTTCGCAGAAGAGGGCTCTCAAAGCCAAAGTAGAGACCTTGACCACCAATGTCGAGGAATATAAGACCGCTATGGAGAATGCAGGTCTTACCTTGGTTGATGAGGAGGTTGATGCCGAGGAGTAGTGATGACTACTCATTTACCTTTATTTATCATGTCTTTGATTATTGAGTCGCAATGACCATCCAACATGTGGGTGGCTTGCTATTGGTATGTTTACTTTGCAAACTTGTTGTCTATGTTGTTGAACTTTCATTATTGTGATGCATGTTTGGTGATTGTTATGTGATGTATTGTGCATGTTAGCATCTATGGGTACCTCATTCTTAACTCCATTTAAAACCACAGATGCCTCCCCGTCGTGCCAATCCCAACCCCAACAACAACAACAACATCACTCCTGAGATGCAGCAAATGATGACAGCTCAGACTCAGCTGATGCAAATGATGACTACGTTCATCCAGAATCAGAATAACAACAACAACAATAATAACAACAATAACAACAACAACAATCAGAACAACCCACCGGGTTTTGACATGCTTACCAGGTTCTTGAGACTGATGCCAGCAAATTTCTCAGGAACTACTGATCCCATGGTGGCCAATGATTGGATACGCTCTGTAAACAAGGATTTGGTAACTGTTGGCTATACTGATGAAGAGAAAGTCAGATTTGCAGCTCACTTGTTGGAAGGACCAGCAACCACTTGGTGGGATAACTTCCAGATCACCATTCCCATTGCGGCTGTGACATGGGCTATCTTTGAAGATGGTTTCCGTACTGCTCACATCTCATCCGGAGTGATGAGTTTGAAGAAGAAAGAGTTCCATAACCTGAAACAACGCCACTGCAGCGTGGCTGAATACATTGAGGAGTTCAACAATCTGGCGCGATATGCACCGGATGAAGTTGACACTGATGCTAAGAGGAAGGAAAAGTTCCTTGAAGGGTTGAATGATGAATTGAACCTGCAATTAGCTGTGGCATATGTCCCCACATATCAGTCTCTTTATGACAATGCTGCCATCTTGGAGAGCAAGATGAAACAAGTTGAAAGCAGGAAGAGAAAGCACACTGACAAGCACAGCTCGGGATCGTCTCACAAGCATTCCCATTATGATGACAGTGGGAGTTCTGGATCCCACAAGCATGGTAAATTCAACAAGCACCACAACCACAACTGTTATCATGACAACAAACGTCATCATAGTCATGACAACGATAAGTACAAGAACCACAAGGGTGGATATAAGAGCCACCACAATGGAAGGGGAAGTGGCAGTGGAAGCCAACCTGTCAAGAAGGATCTTAGTCAGGTTGAATGTTTCAAGTGCAAGAAGATGGGACATTATGCAAATGAATGCCCAGAAAATAAAGTTGAAGGACCCAACAAGCCCAACCCTTTTCAAAAGGGACAAGTGAACCAAATCAATGTGGAGGAAATCTATGAGGAGCCTGATGTTGTTGCTGGTAAGTTCAAACTCAATTCTGTTCCAGCATTTGTTCTCTTTGATACTGGTGCATCTCATTCATTCATATCAAGAGCATTTGTTGAAAGAAATGAACTACCAGTAGAAACTATTGGGTGTCCTATAAAAGTAAGTTCTCCTGGCGGAGAAATGATAGTGAACTCGGGATGTCATGATCTAGTCATAGAGTTTGGGAAGTATAAGTTTCCCGTTAATCTGATAATCCTAAATTCCCAAGGATTGGATGTCATCTTGGGAATAGACTGGATGACTAAGCACAAGGGAGTGCTAGATTGCGCCAACCATACTGTCTCACTCATAACTCCAGAAAACAAAAGGATTAGATTCAAGACCAACTTTGAATCAAAAAGGAGTAAGCTAAATTCTCTTATGGGGGTTAGCATGGACATCGTGCCTATTGTGTGCAAATATCCGGATGTGTTTCTGGAAGAATTGCCAGGAATTCCACCAGATAGAGATGTGGAATTTCTTATTGATTTGCTACCATGATCTGGACCAATAGCAAAGAGAACGTACAAGATGCCAGTTGATGAGTTGAAAGAACTCAAGAAACAACTTGGAGAACAATTGTAGAAAGGTTTTATCCAACCAAGTTCTTCATCTTGGGGAGTACCAGTTTTGTTTGTGGAAAAGAAAGATAGAAGTCAAAGGTTATGCATAGATTACCGTTCACTCAATGAGGTGACTATCAAGAACAAATACCCTTTGCCTAGAATCAATGACTTGTTTGATCAGCTAGAAGGAGCTTGTGTGTTCTCAAAGATTGATCTCCGGCCAGGTTATTTTCATCTAAAGATAAGGGAACAAGACATACCTAAGACAACTTTCACCACAAGGTATGGATTGTATGAGTATACCGTGATGCCATTTGGTTTGACCAATGCACCAGCATACTTCATGAATATGATGAACAAGGTGTTCACGGATTTTCTTGATAAGTTCGTTGTCGTTTTCATCGATGACATTTTGATCTACTCCAAGAGCAAGGAAGAACATGAAGGACATTTACGTTTGATACTTGAGAAGCTTAGAGAGCATAAACTGTATGCCAAATTCAGCAAGTGTGAATTTTGGTTAAACGAAGTTGGATTTCTTGGACACATTGTGTCAGGAGATGGTGTCGTAGTTGATCCCGCTAAAGTTTCAGCTGTAACTGAATGGGAATCTCCTAAGTCAGTTAAAGAAGTTCGTAGTTTCCTTGGCTTGGCAGGATACTACAGAAGGTTCATTGAGAATTTCTCCAAGGTAGCTAAGCCTATGACAGAATTGCTAAAGAAAGACAAGAAATTTGCTTGGACTGAATGATGTGAACTCAGTTTCCAAGAATTGAAAAAGAGACTAGTGACATCACCAGTCTTATGTTTGCCAGATTTGGAGAAAGATTTCCAAGTATATTGTGATGCATCTCATCATGGATTAGGTGCAGTACTTATGCAAGAAGGGAAAGTTGTGGCTTATGCCTCGAGACAACTCAAAACTCATGAGGTAAACTACCCTACTCATGATTTAGAGTTAGTCTCTGTTGTCCATGCACTCAAAACATGGAGAAATATCTTTCAGGAAAGCGTTGTGAAGTGTTCACGGATCACAAGAGTTTGAAGTATATTTTCACCCAGAAAGAAATTAACATGAGACAAAGAAGATGGCTAGAACTCATCAAGGACTATGACTTGAGTTTGCAATACCACCCTGGTAAAGCAAATGTTGTAGTGGATGCTCTAAGCAATAAAGTATTTGCGAATGGCCTTACTAAGGGAGAGTTGTCAGATGATCTGTGTGACCAATTTAAAGATCTCAGATTGGAGATTGTGCCTAAAGGACATCTCATGTCTTTGGATGTTCAACCCACTTTGTTGGACAAAATCAAAGAAGGCCAAAAGACGGATAAGGAAATTGAAGAGATTAAGGAAAAGATTGGCAAGGGAAAAGCCAAAGGATTCCATGAAGACGAACAAGGTACTTTATGGCATGGAAAACATATCTGTGTTCCACAAGATCCGGAGCTTCGGAAACTGATTTTACAAGAAGCACACAACTCACCGTATTCCATTCATCCGGGTAACACCAAAATGTACATGGATATGAAGGGAAGATTTTGGTGGAATAATCTCAAAAAGGACATCGCCGAACATATTGCTTTGTGTGATGTATGTAGTAGGGTGAAAGCGGAACATCAGAAACCAACAGGATTATTACAACCACTACCTATTCCTGATTGGAAATGGGACAAGATTGGTATGGATTTCATCACCGGATTGCCAAGGACCAGGTCAGGATATGATTCCATTTGGGTAGTAGTGGATCGCCTAACTAAAGTGGATCATTTCATACCCGTGAAGACAACTTATACAAGTGCTAAGTTAGCCAAGATCTATATGAGTAGAATTGTGTGTCTACATGGAGTACCCAAGAGCATTGTGTCTGATAGGGGAACTCAATTCACTTCTCATTTTTGGAGGCAGCTACATGAGTCATTGGGAACGAGGTTGGAATTCAGCGCTGCCTTTCATCCTCAAACTGATGGACAAACAGAAAGGACCAATCAGATTCTTGAAGATATGTTGAGAGCATGTGCTCTAGACTATGGAGCCAGTTGGGATGAAAGTCTGCATTACGCAGAATTTTCTTACAATAACATCTATCAAGCCAGTATTGAGATGGCACCATTTGAGTTTCTCTATGGGAGAAAGTGTACCACCCCATTGCTATGGAACGGTGTGGGAGAAAGAAGTTTGTTCGGACCAGAACTAATCAAAGAGGCCGAAGAGAAAGTCAAGCTAGTTAAGGACAGATTGAAAATAGCACAGTCCCGACAAAAGAGCTACGCAGATCCTAAGCGTAGAGAAGTCATCTATGAAGTAGGTGATAGAGCTTATCTTAGAGTGTCACCACTTCGTGGAGTGAAAAGGTTTGGAGTCAAAGGAAAGTTGGCCCCAAGATATGTTGGACCATTCAAGATTCTGAGTCGTAAAGTAGAAGTGGCTTATGATATTGAATTGCCAGAGTCTTTGTCAGCTGTTCATAAAGTGTTTCATGTGAGTCAGCTTAAGAAATGCCATCCAGAAATGGAAGAGACTTCTTTGAAAGATACTATACCTTTGGAAGAGGTTCAATTGGAGAGTGATCTCACCTATGAAGAGAAACCTATCAAGATTCTTGAGACGGCAGAAAGAGTTACACAGACTAAGACTATCAAATTCTGCAAAGTTCAATGGAACCATCATTACGAAGAAGAAGCAACATGGGAAAGAGAAGATGATCTTCGGAAAGACCACCCTCACCTATTTGCTAGCCAACCCGAATCTCGAGGGCGAGATTCACCTTAAGGGGGTTAGATTTGTAAAATCCATAAAAACATGTTTTCAAAGCTTTGCATATCATCCATGCATCCATGATCATTTAGGGTTCCATTTCAAAAACCATTTCAAAACAGGAGCATCTGATGCTCATTATTTTATGTGATCAAGCATTAAACAAATACTACTCTAAAATGGAGATGATTTGTTTCAAAACCAAACCTTGTTGCTCTCAAATTGTTTTGCTTGATTGCTAGTGCTCAAACCAAAAATTTCAAAACAAATATGGATTTAAAACCATTTTCAAAATTTGTTCAAATCAAGTGCTATGTCACTACTTATTTTGTTTGAACAAAAGGACCAAGCTAATAAAGAGAGAACACATGTTTTTATACCCAGAAATATGAATATTATACTCTGCAAAAATCCAGAACAAATTTGAATTCAAATGGCTTTTGAACTTATTTGAAAATGGATCTAGAAAATCAAAACAGAAATAGAAAAGGAGAAAAGAAAAAGAAAAGGGCCGGCGCGAGGCTTTTGGCCCAATAGCGAAACCAGCCCAACAACCAGCCCACCCGGGATTTCCCTCTCTTCCTATTTTTCTCACCGCACCCGCGCTACCCGATGAGTCACTGACTGGTGGACCCTCGCCAGCTCACCACCGTCTTCCCCAAATCACGCCCACGACCGCGTCGCCGGATGTTTCCTCCGCCATCACTGCCGCGTTTTAAAACCGAGTTATTGCCGGTGTTTCCTCGCGTGATCCTCGCCCCTGCTCCGGCTATAAGATCCTCTCCCCACTCCGCTCCTTTCCCCTCACTCGGCACACCATTTCCGCCACCAGGCTGTCCACGATTCCACTTGCACCACCGCGGTACCGAGCGTCTCCGGCGTGCAATTCCGGTGAGCTCTCTGCGCCCCTTGACTCCTAGCTTCGCCAGTACAACCACTGCATCTTTGCGCATCGTTTGACATCACTGTTGTGTGCCAGGACAACTCCGAGCGTCGGCAACGTCGTCGACCGAGCGAACTCGTCAAAGCACTAAACTCCGGCGAGTAAATCTGGTTAGTACCGAGCGCCCCTTGCCCTCTCCTTGATACTCTCATGACCAGTGTCACTCCCCGCATCTAACGCACCTCTCACTTCTCTCTGGCGTGACCTACAACGCCGACAACGTCGACGAACAGCCGTGCCCGACGTCTGCCTCTACTCCGACGAGGAATCCCCACCGTGTCTGTGCGCCCCTTGACAAGCCGCTGCCACGTTGAGCTCCAGCACGCCTCTGCGAGTCTGGTAAGCCCTTCCACTGACCCCAGCCCCCTCTGTAGCCACCTCGACGCCGTAGACCGAGCGCGCCGCCGCTCGCCGTCGCCGCGCGCCGCCAGACTTTGGTCGTTTGATCGAGAGCCGTTAGATCTAGATCTAACACGTGAGACAGAATCACTTAACGAAACAGTATGTTTAGATCTGGACCATGCGCAGTCATTTTAATCCAACGGCCTGCATCGACCGATCCGTGCGAAGCGGTATCAACCAATCAGAACACGCCAGGTGGCTAGGGTTTAGATTTAAAATCAGAATTTTGATCTATTTGATATTTAAACTTGTTTAATTCATCACTTTTGATTCCCACGTCCAAATTTGACAAATTTTATATCAATGGAATCAGGAGAGAAAGCCCTTTCCATTTATGCAATGTGTTTAATGTTTTGCTTTTGTTAAAATGGTTATTTTTACAGAAACATGTGTAGGCATAATTTAGATATAATAATTATTTGAGAAATGTTTTAATGTTCAAATAAAGTTTGTTTGGAAAGTTTTGAACTTGTTTATGAATCAGTACTATGCACTTGTCTTGTTGAGTATAGAAAATCATCACATATCATATTGCATGCATCCATGTATTTTTGCTTGTATTTATTTTGTATGTGATTTGGTGCTATCATTTTATGTGTAGATTTTGGTGCAAATAGTGATTGTGATTGTGAGGATTGTAGCTACTCTCCAAAATACCAAGGCAAGTGGTGCTTCATGATTTATTCCTATGTTTTTCAACTATGCATTAGAAATATTTTGCTAGTCTTGCATGGATATATATATTTTGATCTATATGCTATGCTTGGGAAATCCTAGTAGTTGTAGAATTGCTAGAAATTTCTAAGTTAAGATACTTATCTATGCCATGCTTAGCCTAGCTAGTAGCAACCAAGGGTGGTGGAATATTCATGCCACGATAAAATATTTCTAAGTCTTTGGACTTGTGTTTTGCTTAATAAAACAACTAAGTAAATGAAACACCTGGGTGGAATGGAAAGAATGGGTTATGTTGAGTGGTTACACAAGGCCCATTTCTATGGTTTACCTTGTGTATCTCACTTGTGGAAAGCCACCCAGGAACAAAGGGATTTGAGAGGCCAAATGTTAAGAAGCTTCCAGTGCAGCCACTTGGCAATATGGGCTCTGCCTGAATCACATAGGTTGCAATAACTTAGCCATTTGGACAGTTGGTGGTAGTGGGATGATAGGTTGTAACGCGTCCATTTGGTCTAAGGGAAGGCTTCTGAAAGGTCCTGTCTTGGTGAAAATCAAGTCTGGTGGGGAAAGTGCACAACCTCTGCAGATGGAAGAATCTAAGTACTTAGCCAAGTCCATGGTATTGGACAACACCCAAAAATGAGAAATTCTCTTATTTGTAGACTCGTCTTCTTTTGGTTCAATCTGGAGAACCCAGTCGAAACTCTGATTCATGTTTGTGGATTTTCATAACTCTCCTATCTACCCGGAAATGATCTTCTACCTTTACTGTCTGTGTTCTTTACATATCTTTGGATGAGCATCAAGACATGGAAGCTATCAAGAATCTCCTCATCCCAATTTCTAAGTAAAAACTTGTGGTTGAACAAGGGTGAAGGACCTCAATGTCTATTGGTGGTTCCTTGGGAAAAGTTTTTGACAAAGAAAAACTTAGTGTTTTCAACTGATAGGCAAAACCTATTTTGAGCAAAGAAAGCCTAAGCTACACTTAGACAAAATGCATATAGTATCTAGTCCACCAATATTATACTAAGGTATCACTTGCCAATACTATTCCAATGTATTGACCCACTGTGGCTGTAACTTGTGATGTTGCAGGATATTCTGATGAAGATTAGGAGTCATGAGTCTACACTCAACATGCTTGCTTGTGGCACATGAAGATGAAGAATTATTTATCTTATTATATTTGAACTCTTGTATTAGGCCTATGGCCATGGAGTTGTAAAGACTATGTTGTCTCTGGAATGATATGTAATAATGACCTTTGTTTCTGTGTACTTCATCTTAAACTGTGGATGCTAGCATTGATCCAGGGACTAGCATTGCAATCACATGGATCCTTTCCTTTACAAACGAGGGATCTTACAACGACAATGCCATAAATAGGTAGGACTCAAATCATTAGGCCGAAGCCTTTTAGCACTAACATTGTAAACAGATGAATCATCAAGATTTAAAATAAATAACCCATTCACAATGGGAGCATTAGCCATAAACATATCAATCTTAGAGATTACACAACCATTGTTTGCACTCACGAATGAATAACCATCCCTCATCAAACATGAAGGTGATAAAATGTTTCGAACCATACTAGGAATGTAATAACAATTATTCAACTCCATAATAAATCCTGACGGAAGGTGAAGTTGCATGACGCCAATGAACAATGCAGCAACCCTTGCTTTATTTTCGACGTGAAAATCCACTTCGGCTTTCTGCACTTCTCTAGTCCTTATTAGCCCCTGAGTGGGAAGTACTCTTACTTCCAATCTTCTTCCAAGAAGCCTGGTACTTGCTGCAGTTTTGTTTTCCAGTGGCCATGTTCATGACAGAAGAAACACTCAGTGTCTTCTACAGGTCCAGCCTTTTGCTTGGGTGCAGGCTTAGGGATCGTATCCTTATCCTTGCCCTTCTTCTTCCAAGAAGTACCCCTTTTCTTGAAGCTAGGCTTATTCTGCACAGCCATCACATGGCTATGCCCTGCACACTTCGTCATGTCACTTTCTGCTGTTTTTAGCATCCCGCATAACTCATTAAGGCCCTTCTCCACCCCATGCATATGGTAGTTCGAAATGAACTGCCCATAGCTGGATGGAAGAGACGCCAAAATGAAGTCAGTGGCCAACTCTTGGCCTAGTGGAAAACCAAGCTTTTCCGAAGACTGACTGTAACCAACCATTTTGATCACATGGGGGCCTACAGCTGCTCCCTCGGCTAGCTTGCATTCGACAAAAGACTTGGCAACATTGTACCTCTCAGTCCTTGCCTAATCTTGGAACATGTCCTTAAGCGCCACGATCATATCGTATGCATCCTGATCCTCAAACTTCTTTTGGAGTTCAGGTTCCATGCATGCAAGCATAAGGCAGCTCACCTCAAGAGAATCATCACATGCTCTCTTGTAGGCATTCTTTAGGGCAAGAAATGCATTATCAGCAGGTTCATCGGGATTGGGGTATCCAGAACCGTTTCCTTTTTATCAGACCTGAGAACAATTCTCAGGTTATGGACCCAGTCCGAATAGTTTGTTCCATTTAGTTTATCTTTGTCAAGAATCGAACGTAAAGAGAAAGGTGATGTAGTGTTTGGTGCCATTGATCTACAACAGAAAACATGAAAAATACTAAGCCATGTAACCATGAAAGAGTAAAACATATTAAACAATTTAATAGCATATACTCCCACTTAAATCAGTATCCCTCTATTGATACTAAGTGATTCAAGATCCACAATTAACAAGTCGACTAGTGAGCTTTAGCATCACTGCTAGAAGACAAGGTAAATCGGTAAGCAACACTTGCTAATCATATCACATATGACTCTTGTTGTTGGGTGACATCTCTATGTCAAAACTAGGCGCCCAATCTTTATGCCCCAAGGTCCTTAACTATTAAGATGACCTTGTCAAGCTCACCAACCCTTATGCGTGTAGGTATCCAATACAAACCCATCCAGCCAAGGAAAACCGCGGCACCCTAATTTCATAGGCCCACCAACGATTGTACATGGCATAGGATGGTGCAAGGTTTGGTTGGGAGGGCATGGTTTAACTTAAACTTTGTGAGGGATCATTCTACTTCTATCATCTAAGCATGCATAGTAGTAAAACACATAAGAATAGCATTCACATAGATGTGACATAGTATGGCCCATTTTCTCATGGTGATCTCCATCGCCATAGAACCTGTCCACCATGATGATCTCCATCTTCATGTTCCATGCGAGCCATCTTCCAAGTGATGATCCTCCACGAACTAATACAAGCTATTACTCCTAACAGCTAGTAATCAAAATTACATAGTATTGGGATCATCACAAGTTGGCACGCATGCCATTACAATAAATGACAACACACATGGCTCCAGCCGTGTTGCCCTACTCACGACACGCAGGTCATGCAAATTTTCATACATGCATCACATACATATATGGGCCATACTGATCACATACATCCTGCAAAAACAAGTTATGCATAGAATCGCATTCTACCGGATCATGTGACATCGCAGCACCTAGTTACCTTAACGAGATACAAAAGGGGCTACGATTAAGGGGGTGTAGGGGGTCTCCCCCTGCGGGGTTCGAAGGGGCAGCGCCCCTCGCGGTATCTCTGGGCGTCCGCGAAAAATGAGAGATCGAATCATCACAATTTTCTTTAAGGATTTTGATCGGCAAATCAAATTTACCATAAACCGACTCCTGTCCCGATTCAATCAAACTCCTTTGATCACGGTACATCGATTTTAGATCTAGGTTCCAATCCGATCAATCATATTGATCTTCGCATGATTCAATAGGATTTATGTGTCACTATCGACCCCGATGGCGAAAGCCGACCGGTAGGGGTAAGTCGTTCGACAACCTCAGAAGCACGATCACGGAAAGCAAGATCATAGATCTATCCTGAACCACCGCAATACAAACGATCACATCATTCATATCAATTTGCATATCACCATATGCAACCATCCCGAACCTATAAATGAACAGCATCGGCTCTGATACCACTGAAGGGATACAGGTAGGCTACACTAGCGCAAATCAAAATTTTCTACCGCGTAAACCAAGATTAATGTTGTCATAGATCACAGGATTACCACTAGATGCGCATTTGCGGAATTGATGAAGCGCGTCGAGGCAGTGCAGACATTCCACGTATCCTCCTTGTCCTCGTCCCACGAGCAGCTCCCCTTGCGCGACTCGTCCAAGCGCTACAGATGCAGAGCCTCCGAGGTATCCACACGTACATGGTGGAAGCGTCAGACGCCGTACTGCTAGGTCCGCGCGTGCAACCCAGGCATGAGGAGTGGCGGCTGGGTGGAATGGTCTAAGGTCTAACCCTGGTCATCTCGCCCCACCCTCTCTTATATAGGCGTCCCTAGTGGGCTTCTACATTAGTATCCCATTAGTATCCTAAGCCTGGTCTAATTCGGATCCAATCCTCATTAGGCTTCCAGCCCCGTAAGTGTGTGACCCTATAGGTTCGTATACGTATAGACATGACACGAATACACCTATTCTGTCAATAGTTGGTAGCGGCCTCTAGCAAGACGTGCCAACTCCTAAACATATACAAAGATCATATCGGACGAACCATCACAAGGTTTAATACATGTATTTCCCTTTGCCTCACGATATTTGGTCTAGCTCCAAGCCGACCTCTCTTTCTCGATACCGTAACTCGGAATCCCTTTACTAGGTTAACTCTTAACCTTATGTAGCATGGCCATGCATTTATGGATCCGATCACTCGAGGGGCCCAGAGATATATCTCTCAAGTAGAGAGGGGCAAATCCCATCTTGATTAATCATGCCTTGCAACATGTTTCAGGACAACCCGAAAGCTACCTTTATAACTACCTAGTTACGGAGTAGCGTCTGATAGCCCCAAAGTAGGTCGATCCACATCTCAAGTACATGCGACAATCTCAGGTCTAAGGACAAAACGTACATGATGTGTAGAGAGAGAGCTGCAACTAATTGCCAGTCTCAAGTTGGGTCAGTCCAACCCCATGTTCATAACATGTTTCCACATCATTGGTTTGACATCTCCATGTCTATGACTTGCAAAACATAGTCATCAAATAATCGATGTGCTAGTCTAATATTCACATGTGTCCTCACATGAACTCCGACTAGGGACAACTATTAAATAACCATACAAGTAAAGAGTTTCACAAACAATTCACATAATTTCCAATCAATACAAGTTGCCTGATATGGATATTCAAGGAACATTACAATAACTCATGGATACATAAGAAATATAATCATATCTATGATTGCCTCTAGGGCATATTTCCTTCACCTACTTACATTCCATATCTACTAAACAACATCGAATCCTTAAGTGTGTCTCCCTACGGTTCGTCAATTATGTAGACATGATCGAGACTCTTCTCCGATCAATAACCAATAGAGGAATCTGGAAATTCATATGGTTCCCACTTATTTCTATGATTACTTTGCGATCGAATGAACCACTTACATACGATACCAATTTCCCTTTGTCTCGCGATAGTTAACTTATCCGAGGCCTGATTGTCGGTATCTCTGCATACCTAGTTAAACCTCGTTACCGATAAGTACTCTTTTCTCATTCCCATGATATGTGATCCCTTGTGAGCCAGTCACATGCTTGCAAGCTAATTGGATGACATTCCACCAAGAGGGCCCAGAATATATCTATCCGTCATATGGATGGACAAATCCCACTCTTGATCCATGTGCCTCAACACATACTTTCCGAACACTCAATGCCACCTTTATAGCCACCCAGTTACAGTTTGGTGTTTGATGTCATCAAAGCATTCTTCCGGTGATGGTGATTAACATGATCTCATGGTCGAAGGAATTATGTTACTATGTATCAGAAAGCTTATAGCAAACGAACTATTGAAATGACTTGATCTTTATGCTATGCTTATCTATAGGAGTATGTCCATCATACCATTCTCCTAATGATATGATCTTGTTGTTAGCAACATATCAATGTTGATGACAAAGAAACCATGATCATCTATTAACCAACAAACTAGTATTACAAAGAGGCTTTACTAGGGACTCTAATTTAGTTTACAAATCACACAAGTATTAATGTTTCCGGTTAATACTATTATAGCATGAATGTAAACATTTATCATAAACACAAAGATATAATAATAACTACTTTTATTATTTTCTGTAGGGCATATCTCCAACAGTATCCCGCTTGCACTAGAGTCAACTAATCTAGATTACATGGTAATATACCGAACACCCATGTCGGTTTGGTGCTGGTCATGTTTTGCCCTTGGGAGAGGTTTAGTCAATGGATCCGCCACATTTAGATCTGTGTGTACTTTGCAAATCTTCATGTCACCATCTTGGACATGCTCTCAAATAGCGTGAAAACACAACTTGATGTGCTTAAGCTTCTTGTGTGACCTTGGTTCTTACGCATTGGCTATGGAGCCCATGTTATCATAGTAGATATACATTAGGTCCAGCGTACTGGGAACCACACCGAGCTCTATAATGAACTCCTTCATCCATATCGCCTCTTGTGAAGCCTCCAAAGCAGCTATGTATTCTAATTCAGTTGAAGATCTCGCCACAACGCGTTGCTTTGCACTCCTCCAGCTTATTGCTGCACCATTCAAAGTAAATACATTTCTATATTGATATTTAGAATCATCCGGATCGGTGTTCCAACTAGCATCAGTGTAACCATTAACAACGAGATGTTCATCACCTCCATAAGAAAGAACCATATCCTTAGTTCTTCTCAAGTACTTAAGGATGTTTTTAACCGCTGTCCAATGATCCACTCCTGGATCACTTTGATATCTGCTATTTAAACTAACAACATATGCAATGTCGGGTCTAGTACATAGCATATCATACATGATAGATCCTATGGCTGAGGCATAGGGAGTCTTACTCATCCTTTCTCTATCTTCTGCTATAGCTGGACTTTGAGTTTTACTCAAGGTCGTATTGGGCAACATGGGCAAGAACCCTTTCTTTCTATCTTCTATTCCAAACCTCTTCAGAACTTTGTCCAAATATGTACTCCGTGACAATGATATTAGGCGTCTCGATCTATCTCTATAAATCTTTATCCCTAATATGTAAGCTGCTTCGCCAAGATCTTTCATTGAAAAAACTATTATTCAAATAATCCTTGACACTATTAAGAAGGTCTACATCATTCCCAATCAACAATATGTCGTCCACATATAGTACTAGGAATGCTACAGAGCTCCCACTCACTTTCCTGTAAATACAAGCTTCTCCATCAGTTTGTATAAAACCAAAACTTTTGATTACCTTATCAAAATGTTGATTCCAACTTCGAGATGCTTGCTTCAATCCATAAAGGGACCGTTGAAGTTTGCATACCTTGTTAGCATCTTTAGGATTGACAAAACCTTTGGGTTGTACCATATACAAATCTCCATCAATGTATCCATTGAGGAACACCGTTTTGACATCCATCTGCCATATCTCATAATCATAATATGCAGCAATTGCTAACAAAATCCTCATAGAATTTAGCTTCGCTACTGGTGAGAAAGTCTCATCGTAGTCAACCCCTTGAATTTGTCGAAATCCTTTTGCGACAAGTCGAGCTTTATAGACAGTAACATTACCATCAACATCTGTTTTCTTCTTGAAAATCCATTTGTTATCGATAGCCTTTTGGCCATCCGGCAAGTCCACCAAAGTCCATACTTGGTTTTCGTACATGGATCCAATCTCGGATTTCATGGCTTCTTGCCATTTATTGGAATCTGGGCTCATCATCACTTCCTCATATGTCGCAGGGTCGTCGGTGTTTTCCACCAACATGACACTCATAACGAGATCATACCAATCGCGAGTGGTACGAGTTCTCGTTGACCTGCGAGGTTCCATAGTAACTTCACCCGAAGTTTTATGATCGACATCATTAGCTTCCTCTCTTATTGGTGTAAGCGCCACAGGAACTACTTCCGGTTTCGCGCTACTGTCAAATCCGAGAGAAGGTTCGACAACCTCGTCGAGTTCTACTTTCCTTCCAGTCACTTCTTTCGAGAGAAACTCATTCTCTAGAAAGGATCCATTCTTAGCAATGAAGATTATTCCCTCGGATCTATGATAGAAGGTATAACCAATATTTTCCTTCGGGTATCCTATGAAGACGCATTTTTCTACTTTGGGTTCAAGCTTGTCGAGCTGTAAATTCTTTACATAAGCTTCGCAACCCCAAACTTTAAAGAAAGACAATTTATGTTTCTTCCCAAACCATAATTCATACGCTGTCATTTCAACAGATTTAGATGGTGCCCTATTTAAAGTGTATGCGGCTGTTTCTAATGCATAACCCCAAAATGATAGCGGTAAATCTATAAGTGACATCATAGAACGAACCATATCTAAGAGAGTTCAGTTACGACATTCGGACACACCATTACGTTGTGGTGTTCCCGGCGGTGTCAATTGTGAAAGTATTCCGCATTTCTTTAAATGCTCGCCAAACTCGTAACTTAGATATTCACCTCCATGATCAGATCATAGAAACTTAATCTTCTTGTTACGTTGATTCTCTATTTCACTTTGAAATTCCTTAAACTTCTCGAAAGTTTAGGACTTATGTTTCATGAAATAGATATACCCATATCTACTCAAGTCATCCATGAAAGTAAGAACATAACGATAACCACCGCGCGATGCTACACTCATTGGTCCACAAACATTGGTATGTATGATTTCCAATAAGTCCGTAGCTCGCTCCATCATACCAAATGGAGTCTTAGTCATTTTACCCATCAGACATGCTTCGCATCTTTCAAGTGATTCTAAATCAAGTGATTCAAGAAGTCCATCGGAGTGGAGTTTCTTCATACACTTCAATCCAATGTGACCAATACGACAGTGCCACATATAGGTCGAGTTATCACTTAATTTCAAACATTTAGCTTCAATGTTATTAATATGTGTATTACTACAATCGATATTCAACAAAAATAGACCATCTATCAAAGGTGCATGTGCATAAAAAATATTACTCATATAAAATCGAACAACCATTATTCTCGGACTTAAACAAGTAACCGTATCGCAATAAACATGATCATGATATAATGTACATGCTCAACCCAGGCACCACATAACAATTATTTAAGTTAAAACTAATCAAGATGGTAGATGAAGAGGTAGCGTGCCGACCGAGATCACATCAACCTTTGATCCATTTCCAACGCACATCGTCACCTCGTTCTTCGCTAGTTTCCCTCTATTCTGTAGCACCTGTTTCGAGTTACAAATATGAGCAGCCGAACCAGTATCAAATACCCAGGCACTACTACGACTACTAGTGAGATAAAGATCAATAACATGTATATCAGATATACCTTTCTTCTTGATGTTGTCGTTCTTCAAATCCACCAAGTACTTAGGGAAATTACGTTTCCAGTGACCTTCTCCCTTGTAGTAAAAGCACTCACTATCAGGCTTAGGCCCAACCTTGGTATTCTTCGCCAGCGCGGTAACTTTCTTACCGCCCTTCTTGAAGTTTCCTTTTTCTTAGACTTGCCTTGCTTCTTGAATTTGGTGGTATTATTGACCATCAACACTTGGTGCTCTTTCTTGATCTCCACTTCCATAGACTTTAACATGGAGAAGAGTTCAGGCAACGACTTGTCCATGTTTTGCATATTGTAGTTCATCACAAAGTTCTTGTAATTGGTGGTAGTGATTCGAGGACACGGTGAATCCCCAAAGCATTAGGAATCACTATACCCAAGCTTTGGAGCTTACTCGCGTGCCTAGACATCTTAAGCACATGCTCATGGCGGAGCTACCCTCTTCCATATTGCAGTTAAAGAACTTTTCAGAAGCCTCATAACTCTCAACTGCCGCGTGAGCCTCAAATATCATTTTGAGTTTACGGACAATATCATGTGTGTCAAAGTTCTCAAACCTTTTCAGAAGCTCCGATTCTAAACCATACAAGATAGCACACTGAACTGAGAGCAAGGAAAACATTCTTCACCTCATCGGTAACATCAACTGCAGGTGGGTCACCCAGTGGTGCATCCAGCACATAGGTCTAATTACCAGCATTGAGGACAATCCTCAAGTTGCGGAACCAATCCGCGAAGTTGCTTCCATTGTTTTTCAACTTTTCTTTCTCTAGGAACCCATTAAAATTGATGGTAGGGGTGCCATTGATCTACAATATATTTGCAATAGTTTAGACTAAGTTTATGACAAATTGAGTTCTAATTAATATTTGAATTAATCTAGGTGAATTCCCACTCAAAACAACATCCCTCACATTGTTTTAGTGATCACACGAACCAAATCCACCACATCAAAACCGATCATCATGAGAGATGATGTAGCTTCAATGTCGAACAATCAACATGTTCATGATATCTACTATATGACTCATGCTTTACCTTTCGGCGATCCGTGTTCCGAGACCATGTCTGTACATGCTAGGCTCATCAAGATCAAACCTTAGCTTCTGCATGAGCAAATCTGGCTTGCTCCCGTTGTATACACTCACAGAATCTAACACACCCGATCATCACGTGGTGCTTAGAAACAACGAGCTTTAGAAACAATGCCTACTAAGGACGAACACTTTATAACTTGATATTTTGTGAGAGGGATCATCTTATAATTCTATCATCGCGAACTAAGCAATACAAGATGCATAAAAGGATTAACATCACATGCAATTCAAAATATGTGATATGATATGGCCTTTCTTCTTGTGCTTCTGATCTCCATCTTCAAGCACGAACATGATCATCACCGGCGTGGCGTCAAGGTCAATGGCACCGCTCCATGGTTGTCGTCCACCAGCATCAACTATTACAACTACTTTGAATAATAGACACGCAGGTCTTAACGAAATTAAAAGACAACCATAAGGCTCCTACCGGTTGCCGACTTACAATAAGGAACATTGCATACATCATATATAATCACAATCATGGCCATATCACATCACAACACACCCCTACAAAAAAAAGTTATACGCCTCTAATTTTCTTTGAATGTTTTATGTGGTTTGGGGCTTTCAATAAGTGTCGTTCTAACTTACGAACAAGAACCACAACGTTGATACCAGTATTATCAATCACATGTTGTAAATTGAATCTTCACTATGTTGGGAGAAATAGGCACTCGCAAATCCACTTATGCAATACAAGTTGCATGTCAAGTGTGGAGCAAGTCTCATGAACGATGTCATGTAAGGTTAGCCCGGGCCTTTTCATCCCACCATCCCGCAAGATGCAAAGTAAATAAGAAGCAATCGACAACAAAAGCATCAACGCCCATAATGACCATTGTGTTCTACTCGTGCAACAGATCTACATATAGACACAACTCTGATACCACTATAGGGGTTCGTAGCATGGAAAACAAAAAATTCTAACGCATGAACACAAACAAGCCAAGATCTATCTACTAGATTGTAGCAACGAGTCGATTAGAGTACTCACCCTCGAAGATTCCAAAGCGGTTAACAAGAGCAAATTCTCGTGGGTGATGTAGTCGTACACTTGATGATCTCAAGATCACGTAGACGATCCTTCCGACGCTGCGTTAAAGCCGCGCTTCCGCAGTCGGTCACACGTTCGGTACTCGATGAAGACCTTCATATCCCTTGTTCCAGCAAGCAGCGGAGGTTGTAGTTCTCCCCTCGCGATTCCGGCAGCATGATGGCGTGGTGTCGGAAGTAGAGGGAAGATCTCGTAGGCCTTCGCCTAAGCTGGAAGGGGTTATGTTGGAGAATTAGGGTTTCTGGCGATCTAGGATTTAGAGGGCCAGAGAGGAGGAGGCGTGGGCGGCGACGTCGAGCCGGCGGCGGAGGCTTGGAGGCGGGGTGGTGGTGTTGTATTTAGAGGGGCATCCCCTCCCCTCTATTTATGAGAGGGCGGCAGCTTGGGAGATGGGAGTTTGAATCTTTCGCCAACTCCCTCTACTTGTTGGCTTGTGGTGGAGGGAAAGAAGGATTATTTCCTTCCTCCACCAGGATACATTGTCCCAGTTTGACTTTTCAAGCTTGCCTTTTGACTTTCAATTTCGGAGTTTGATTTCACTCTCTATTTGCATATGCCTTTGACCTAGGTCATGATGCAACCATTCCACTTAGTCATGACACATTCATGCACCCTTACCATTCTGGTCCGGTTAACCTTCTAGACGCTTCTAGAACATTTTGACGAAAACACCGGAATCATTCCCAAACTCTGGATTTTGACTTTCCTTATATGAATTTTATTCTCCGGACCATTTCGGATCTCCTCGTGATATCCTGGATCCCATCCGAGACTCCGAACAACATTCGGTCTCCCTACATACATTCCATATCTACTAAACAACATCGAACCCTTAAGTGTGTCTCCCTACGGTTCGTGAATTATGCAGACATGACCGAGACTCTTCTCCGATCAATAACCAATAGAGGAATCTAGAAATTCATACAGTTCCCACATATTTCTACGATTACTTTGCGATCAAATGAACCACTTACATACGATACCAATTTCCCTTTGTCTCGCGATAGTTTACTTATCCGAGGCCTGATCGTCGGTATCTCTGCATACCTAGTTCAACCTCGTTACCGATAAGTACTCTTTTCTCGTTCTCGTGATATGTGATCCCTTGTGAGCTAGTCACATGCTTGCAAGCTAATTGGATGACATTCCACCGAGAGGGCCTAGAATATATCTATCCATCATATGGATGGACAAATCCCACTCTTGATCCATGTGCCTCAACACATACTTTCCGAACACTCAATGCCACCTTTATAGCCACCCAGTTACGGTGTGGTGTTTGGTGTCATCAAATCATTCTTCCGGTGATGCTGATTAGCATGATCTCATGGTCGAAGGAATTAGGTTACTGTGTATCAGAAAGCTTATAGCAAACGAACTACTGAAATGACTTGATCTTTATCCTACACTTATCTATAGGAGTATGTCCATCATACCATTCTCCTAATGATATGATCTTGTTGTTAACAACATCTCAATGTTCATGACCCAGAAACTATGTTCATCTATTAACCAACAAGCTAGTATTACAAAGAGGCTTTACTAGGGACTCTAATTTAGTTTACAAATCACACAAGTATTAATGTTTCCGGTTAATACTATTATAGCATGAATGTAAATATTTATCATAAACACAAAGATATAATAATAACTACTTTTATTATTTCCTCTAGGGCATATCTCCAACATAAGACTGTAGAGGTGGAGATCAAGAATAAACATCAAGTGTTGATGATCAATAAGACCACTGGTTTCAAGAAATACAAGAAGGGTAAACAAAAGGGAAAGAAGGGCGTCAAATCTGTTGTCGCGCCTAAAAAGAAATCCCGAGCTGGCCCTCAGTATGATACCGAGTGCTATTATTGTAAGGGGACTGGCCATTGGAAGCACAACTTCCCCCAAGTATTAGGCAGAGAAGAAGGCCGATAAGGAAAACAAAGGTATATATGATATACATGTTATTGATGCGTACTTGACTAGTACTCGCAGTAGCACCTGGGTATTTGATACCGGATCGGTTGCTAATATTTGTAACTCGAATCAGGGGCTATGGAACAAGCAACCGCTAGCAAGGGGTGAGGTCAAGATGCGTGTCGGCAATGGATCAAGTGTTGATGTTATCGCCTTCGGAACGCCGCCTCTCCACTTACCGTCGGGATTAGTTATAAACCTAAATAATTGTTATTTGGTGCCTACATTGAGCATGAACATTGTATCCGGATCGTGTTTGATGCGAAGTGGTTATTCATTTAAATCTGAAAACAATGGTTGTTCGATTTATATGAATGATATCTTTTATGGTCATGCAGCTGTGGTGAATGGTTTATTTCTGTTGGATCTCGATAATAGTGTTACACATATTCATAATGTTGATGATAAAAGGATTAAACTTAATGATTATATATCTGCATATATGTGGCACTGCCGTCTAGGTCATATTAGCATTAAATGCATGAATAAATTCCATACAAATGGACTTTTGGAATCACTTGATTTCAAATCATTTGATACATGCGAGCCATGCCTTATGGGCAAGATGACTAGAACACCGTTTTCTGGTTCAATGGAACGGGTGATAGATTTATTGGAAATCATACATTCTGATGTATGTGGTCCAATGAGTGTGTTGGTGCGAGGTGGATATATTTATTTTGTTACTTTCACGGATGATTTGAGTAGATATAGTTATATCTACTTGATGAAACACAAGTCTAAAACCTTTGAAAAGTTCAAGGAATTTCATAATGAAGTGGATGATACATCGGAAACATATCTATAATTTTTGATGCTCCATGCTTGTTTACTATCTACTTTGCTTTGCTTTGTCTACACTTTGAGGTGTTTTTATATCTTTTTTGGAACAAACCTATTAACAAGTTGTCACAGTGCCAGTTGCCTGTTTTCTTCTGTTTTTGGTTCTAGAAAGGCAGAAAATCAATATTCCCGGAATTGGACGGGACAAAAGCCAAAGTCAATATTTTACCGTGGGCGTCACGAAGTCTAGAGGGGAGACGGAGAGGCGGCACAGGGCCACCACACCCCCTAGGCATGGGTGGGCGCACCCCGCGCTTGGGTAGGGTGTGGGCCCTTCGTCTGCCTCCCAGCCTTGCATCTTCGCCTATAAGAAGCCCTCGATGCAGAAACCCTAGGCACCCGATCAAAACTCCATGAAACCTTTTGTAGCCACCGCCACCGTCATTCCTATGTCGTGGAGGGGGATCTAAAGTTCTTCCGGCACCCTGCCGGAGGGGAGATCATCCCGGAGGCCTTCTTCTTCGGTATGATGCGTGAGTAGTTCCACCTTGGACTATGTGTCCATGTAGTAGCTAGATGGTTGTATCTCCTCCTTGTGCTTTCATGAATAGATCTTGTGAGCTCCATTCATGATCAAGATCTAATCTATTTGTAATCATGCATGTTGTGTTTGCGGGGATCCGATGGATATTGAGATTACTATGTTAGATTGATTAATGGTTTTATCTATTTGATACTATCATGTCTATGTTGTTTGTGATCTTCCATGCTCTCCGTTGTTAGTAGCTATCTTGGCCAAGTAGTTGCTCGATATGTTGAGAAATAGAGCAATTTACCAAGCGAATTATTCATAATAAACGCTAGATAAAACATGACTAGAAAAATAAGCAATATACTAATCATGTTAAATAGCGAATACATATTAAGGCATATAGTCAAACAAACTGCAAGGCATAAAACTTTGGATAGGATCAGAACAAGATTGAGACAGAAGATGTACACGGCAGTAGCAGAAGTGGAACCGCTGGCGTTGGAACCATCATTGGCCATGTCGTCGAGGAAGAGGGTGTCTGTGACGAAGCCAGTAGTCGCGCTGATAGCGCTCCCCAAAAACCTTATCGCCCTTCTCCCGTACAGGACTCGAAGCAGCGGGGTCTCGGAGGCCTACTGTCCCGGCTCGCGGTGCACGCCGCAAGACGGGATGGGGAAGATGGAGGTAGCGCAGTACTCTAGAACTGGAGGCGCAGGGATGTGTGGCAGTGTAACTGAGAGGAGGCGCGACCTCTCTCTCTTATAGGCGCAGAGGGGAAGGCAGACAACGCAGAAGATGAAACGAATGGACGGAAGATGAAGCGAATAGGCGGCAGCCCACCGGACAGCCTCCACTCAATTCGTATTCATTTAACTCGTATTAAATGTCCATTCAAAGCAAACGTTTCAGCTTCTATACATCTGTTCATATACCATTCATGCGTGGCAAAATAAAGCTCGGCTCGGCGAGATTCCCGCAACCCGCGGCGCGCGCGCGTCGTGACGTGACGAGGCGAGGCGAGGCGTGGCGTGGCGAGGAGAGCGAGGAGGAGGAGCGCGCGTGTGGAACTCTCTCCTTCTCCTTCTCATCCTTTTACCAAGTGGTAGGAGAGCTCACCTTATAAGCTGGTCCAACTTCCACTCAACTAGCAATGTGGGACTAAACATTTGTCCCAGCTCTTGCCTTGCATGAATGGGCCACATGGGCCTCTAGGATTTTCAGGAATTATTGAAATGGAAAATGGGCTAGACTATTTGGGCCAAAATTCCAACAATCCCCCCACCAGATCCCAGAGGCACATGTAATCTGCCTTTGGTTCCAAAACACTGTTTATATACCGGTACTATAGTGGAGACTGTTAAGTTTAACTTCCACCTAGAATTCTATGCTACACTAGGTTGCGACTTGTACAGTGGACTATGCCTTGAACTGCAAGTTTGCTGCAATCTAGCTTCACACGAAGTCTTTACCGATACTGGGCTACCGTGGGACTTCCCCGCGGGTGGAGCTTATACGTCATACTCCATGACCTTTCATGAGTTTATTAGAGAGCACCCTACTCTCATAGACTGCGACGTTTTAACAGTCAGACTCATATAGGTGTGTTCTTCAAAAGATGTTCTGCAGGACAACATCTTTGCTTAGGATAAGCCACTTAGAACACATTAAGATAATAAATCAACCTGCCATGCAGAATAGGAAAGTATTGCATCTATATGGAGTGGTGTTTATTAAAGTAGGGATACTTTCCTCTCAGCTAACCAACAGCTTGTTTCCCAATTCTAATTCACGGGATCTCCGATCACATAGAGTGGTTTACCACTGTGGAAAGCTCAAATTGTGGGTCTCATACCCATCTCCTTCGATGCATTTTCTATCACGTTGCGTGATAGACCCTTTGTGAAGGGATCTGCCAAGTTTTAGATGTTTGGATATAATCCAATGCAATAACTCTGGAGTTTCTCATTTTCCTGACAGATTTCAGTCTCCTCTTCACATGTCTTGAGGACTTCATATTATCCTTAGAACTGTTCACCTTAATAATCACAGTTTGATTATCACAGTTCATTGGAATTGCGGGTATAGGTTTTTCAACCACAGGTAAGTCCATCAAGAGTTCACGAAGCCACTCTGCTTCAACAGTGGCCGTGTCTAGTGCTGTGAGTTCTGCTTCCATAGTTGACCTCGTTAAGATGGTCTGCTTGCAAGACTTCCAAGAAACAGCGCCACCACCAAGTGTGAAAACATATCCACTCGTGGCCTTTATCTCGTCAGCATCAGATATCCAATTTGAATCACTATAACCCTCTAGTACCCTTGGATACCCGGTATAGTGTATGCCATAGCTCGCAGTGCCTTTTAGATATCGCATAACTCTCTCAAGAGCATGCCAGTGATCATCTCCTGGATTTGAGACAAATCGACTGAGTTTTCTTACAGCAAAGGCGATGTCAGGTCTCGTGGCACTAGCTAAATACATAAGCGAGCCAATGATTTGAGAGTATCTTAGTTGGTCTCTAGCATTTCCTCGATTCTTTCGAAGCAACACACTAGGATCATATGGTGTAGGAGAAAAATTGACGTCGCTATACCCGAAACGACTCAAGATCTTTTCCACATAGTGGGACTGAAGCAATGTAATCCCACCATCATCATCTCTCAATAGCTTGATGTTCAGGATGACATCAGCTACTCCCAGATCCTTCATCTCAAAGGAACGAGATAAGAAATCTTTGACCTCCTTAATTGCATTAAGGTTGGTTCCGAAAATCAGTATGTCATCAACATACAAACAAAGGATGACTCCCTCACCCCCACCATGGCGATAGTATACACACTTGTCAGCTTCGTTTACAACAAATCCTGCAGCGGTTAAGGTTTTATCAAATTTTTCGTGCCACTGCTTAGGTGCTTGTTTAAGACCATACAAAGACTTCAGTAGCTTGCACACTTTTCTTTCTTGACCATTTACTACAAAACCATCTGGTTGATCCATATAAATTTCCTCATCCAACTCTCCATTTAGGAAAGCCGTCTTAACGTCCATTTGATGAACGAGAAGACCATGTGAGGTAGCCAGAGAAAGTAGTACTCGAATAGTGGTCAACCTTGCTACAGGTGAGTAAGTGTCAAAGAAGTCTTCACCTTCCTTTTGGGTATAACCCTTGGCCACAAGCCTTGCCTTGTACTTCTCAATAGTACCATCAGGCCTTAGTTTCTTCTTAAACACCCATTTACATCCTACAAGTTTGCACCCATAAGGACGATCAGTGATCTCCCATGTTTCATTAGCTAAGATGGAATTCATCTCACTATGAACAGCTTCCTTCCAGTAGTCAGCATCAGGAGATGCATAAGCTTCTGAAATGGAAGTGGGAGTGTCATCCACAAGGTACACAATGAAATCATCACCAAAAGACTTTGTAGTTCTTTGTCTCTTGATCCTTTTAGGAATTTCATTATCATCCTCCTTAGGACTTTCAGAGTGTTCAATCAGAATGGTAGGTTCAGAGAATATAGCAAATTCCTGATTAGATGAACTAGGTATCTCCGGATTTGATGAGTTAGGTTTATCCTTCATTGGAAAGATATCCTCAAAGAAAATCACATCAGTCGACTCCATGATTGTACCGACATGAATGTCAGGTACTTCAGATTTTACTATCAAGAATCTATAACCAATGCTATGAAAAGCATAGCCCAGAAAAACACAATCAATGGTTTTTGGTCCAAGCTTGCGCTTCTTGGGGATTGGTACATTAACCTTTGCCAAACAACCCCAAGTACGTAAGTAAGAGAGTTTTAATCTTTTCTTCTCCTATTCTTCGAATGGAGTAATTTCTTTGTTCTTTGTGGGAAATCGGTTTAGGACATGACACGCGGTCAATAATGCCTCCCCCCACCATTCCTTAGAAAGACCCGATGTGTCTAACATGGCGTTAACCAAATCTGTTAGAGTACGGTTCTTTCTTTCGGCTACTCCATTTGACTGGGGTGAGTAGGGAGGCGTCCTCTCATGAATTATGCCATGTTCCGCACAAAAGAAATCAAACTCGTTGGAAAAATACTCTCCACCACGATCAGACCTAAGCCTCTTAATCTTTCGATCAAGTTGATTTTCTGCCTCAGCTTTATAGATTTTGAAGAAACTCAAAGCCTCATCTTTTGATTTCAGAAGATACACATGACAATATCTCGTAGAGTCATCGATCAAAGTCATAAAATATTTCTTTCCACCTTTTGTCAACACACCATTCATCTCACAAATATCAGAATGTATGAGCTCTAGTGGTGTTAAATTTCTCACTTCTGCAGTCGTATGTGACTTGCGAGGTTGTTTAGCTTGCACGCAGACTTGGCACTTAGATCCCTTAACAGTTGAGAAATCAGGGATTAAATTCATTTTGGCTAGCCGCGTCATACAACCAAAATTAATATGACAAAGACGAGAGTGCCAGACATTTGATTCAAAATTTGTGTAAATATGATTAACAACTTTATTACAAATGTCTGACAGAGATAAGCGGAACAAGCCTCCGCATTCATAGCCTTTACCAATAAAGGTTCCATACTTCGAAAGTACAAATTTATTGGACTCGAATACAATCTTGTAGCCATCTCGACACAGAAGAGATCCGCTAACAAGATTTTTATTTATTGAGGGAACATGATGCACGTTCTTCAGGCGCACAGTCTTTCCCGAAGTGAACTTCAGATCGACCGTACCAACACCATGAACAGAAGCATGCGAGCCGTTCCCCATCAGCACGGTTTGAGTCCCTCTGACCTGATATGAAGAAAACATGGAAATATCAGAACAGACATGTACATTAGCGCCCGTGTCAATCCACCAATCAGGAGAATGACATAATGAAAGAATAGTAGGTAATATACCATACCCAACATCTTTCATCTCAACGTCGCCCATGACAACATTAGTAGTCTTGCTGCTCTTCCCATGCTGGCGCTTGTCAAAGCGGTTGGGACAAGCAGGAGCCCAATGATTAGGATCACCGCACACATGACAAGCACCTTTCCTCTTATCAGTCTTCTTCTTGAAGCTGGTGGATTGTGAGGCCTTGTTCTTTCCATCGAACTTTCCTTTGTCATCAAACTTGCCTTTGTTCTTGAACTTGTGAGGCTGGAAGTTCCTTTTCTGTACCAGGTTGGCATTAGAACCTCCCTCGGTACCTCGAGCACGTGTGTCTTTTGCTCTCGCCTTCTCTTCCACATCAAGAGTCCCAATGAGATCTGTCACGGAGAACTCTTGTCTCTTGTGCTTCAGAGAAGTAGAAAAATTCCTCCATGACTGGGGAAGTTTGGCAATGATGCCTCCGGCAACAAACTTGTCCGGTAACACACAAGTGAAGTGCTCAAGTTCCCTGGCAAGTGACTGTATCTCATGAGCCTGCTCCACAATGGAGCGGTCATCAATCATCTTATAGTCATAGAATTGTTCCATGACATACAGTTCACTGCCAGCATCAGAGACTCCAAATTTTCTCTCGAGCGCATCCCACATATCTTTGCCATTGCTAAATGACAGATATGAATCGACAATATTGTCGCCAATGATGCTGATCAAGGCAGCCTTGAAAGTGGTATAAAGTTTTTGGAACGCCCCTTCCTGAGCGGGATTAAGTTCCCCCTCAGGTGCGCCATAGATGGCGTTATAGCAGCTCATGGTCTGAAACCAGAGCACTGCTCTCGCACGCCATCGTTTGTAATTCACACCTTCAAACACAGGTGGCTTCATAGAAGCAACAAAGCCACTTGGGGCAAATTGCCTGAAATAAGGTTTTTGGATTGTTGAGAAATAGAGCAATCTACCAAGCGAATTATTCATAATAAACGCTAGATAAAACATGACTAGAAAAATAAGCAATATACTAATCATGTTAAATAGCGAATACATATTAAGGCATATAGTCAAACAAACTGCAAGGCATAAAACTTTGGATAGGATCAGAACAAGATTGAGACAGAAGATGTACACGGCAGTAGCAGAAGTGGAACCGCTGGCGTTGGAACCATCGTTGGCCATGTCGTCGAGGAAGAGGGTGTCCGTGACGAAGCCAGTAGTCACGCTGATAGCGCTCCCCAAAAACCTTATCGCCCTTCTCTCGTACAGGACTCGAAGCAGCGGGGTCTCGGAGGCCTACTGTCCCGGCTCGCGGTGCACGCCGCAAGACGGGATGGGGAAGATGGAGGTAGCGCAGTACTCTGGAACTGGAGGCGCAGGGATGTGTGGCAGTGTAACTGAGAGGAGGCGCGACCTCTCTCTCTTATAGGCGCAGAGGGGAAGGCAGACAGCGCAGAAGATGAAACGAATGGACGGAAGATGAAGCGAACAGGCGGCAGCCCACCGGACAGCCTCCACTCAATTCGTATTCATTTAACTCGTATTAAAAGTCCATTCAAAGCAAACGTTTCAGCTTCTATACATCTGTTCATATACCATTCATGCGTGGCAAAATAAAGCTCGGCTCGGCGAGATTCCCGCAACCCGCGGCGCGCGCGCGTCGTGACGTGACGTGACGTGACGAGGCGAGGCGAGGCGAGCGAGGAGGAGGAGCGCGCGTGTGGAACTCTCTCCTTCTCCTTCTCATCCTTTTACCAAGTGGTAGGAGAGCTCACCTTATAAGCTGGTCCAACTTCCACTCAACTAGCAATGTGGGACTAAACATTTGTCCCAGCTCTTGCCTTGCATGAATGGGCCACATGGGCCTCTAGGATTTTCAGGAATTATTGAAATGGAAAATGGGCTAGACTATTTGGGCCAAAATTCCAACACGATAGTGGGTTCATGCCTCTAGTTTCCAAGGGAAGTGACAGAAATCTCTTCGGTTGTAGATGTGTTGTTGCTACTAGGGAGAAAACAACGGTCTCTTGTTCATAGAACAAGTGGATTGTTTACCCTACACACTTTGCTTAAAGCAGTTGTCTGTTGCTTGCAACTTAATACTGGAAGGGGTTCGGATGATAATCTGAAGGTGGAATTCTAGTCATAGATGCAGTTGGATGGATGTCTATGTATATTATTGTATTGCCCAATCGAATCTCATAGGATTCTTTTGTCTGGTATTGCATTGTTATGCCTTTCTCAGTTCCTGTCAATTGCTCTGCTGTTGTGGATATACCAAATGAGTATACCTACGGCATAGTCTTATACCGGCAAGCCCGGGTGGCCCATAGTTGGTGGTTAGGCCTATGGCATAACCGGGCGGCCCAGTTGCTGATAGGAAGTCAGAGGTCCAGCAGGGATAAAGGAAGGCGACGTGCCACCGCCTTAGATGGAAGATGGAGCCTTGGAGGACACGAAGACTAGTTAGTGTTAGTCTAGGACTCTGTAACCGTATCCGGCTGGGACTCTGCATGTAACCCTAGGTCCTGGCGCTTATATAAGCCGGTCTACGGGAGCCTTTAGGGCATAACACACAAGCTAAACAAGAACAACAAGTGGATAGCACTACCCGCACACAGCGAACCCCCAATCCTGTAACTCGGCGTATTGCCATTATAGTGATTTATAGCAGGAGTAGGATTTCGCCACCGTCGTGAGATCTGAACCTGGGTAAACTGTGTCACGCCGACCCGGACGCTCTCCGTCTTCCCCCACGTCTCTAAACTCGCCGTTGGGATACCCCTATGGGGTACGTGTCGACAAAACCACGACAGTTGGCGCCCACCGTGGGGCGAGAGGCGCTTACAGCACGAATCCGGACGGATCCCTCGCCGCTTTCAAGAAGATGGCGGAATCACATCTGATTTGTAAGCAGCATTGATTTTTTTCCGTCTGATCCTATGGTCTGATCGGAAGTGTCTTGTGGATCTAAATCCCAAGCTCTATGTGTGCACGTACGCGTACATGTATGCATCAACGTTGCTGGCACAAATTCCGATTAGGCTGGATTAGTAAACGTACGGGTAAAAATCAGTCTGCTATTTCATGTCCGAAGAAAGATTGAAGACGCTATGATCTGGGTCAACAAGCTTGAGCTTTGGTCGTCACGCAGACAGAATCATCGCTGATCAGGAGTTTGCAGTTTCTCGTCGATGTCATGGGTGTCGCCTCCGCAACTCGTCTTTCTGCCGCTTTGGCGTGCGGTCGCGAGTCAGTGTCAAACACCGTCTCTAGGCACAACAGGTCAGGTCTACAAGATCGACCGCCCTCGAGTGTGGTGCAATGACTAGATTTGGCAGCGCTCCACGTGACGGCTCGAGATGAAAATCGACTGCGTGTACTTTCCGGATTACGACTCTACTACTTGGCTGCCAAACAAGTCAAAGACGGAGCAATGCAACCTAGCTTCGTAAGGCAATTAAAAATCTCAGGCCAGACTGCCCACGAAAGCAGTGCCCAGCCGAGCAGCAGCCATGTCGGGAAGGCTTTGTCAAATAGAACCCAGAACAAAGCTGCTGCATTAGGCAATCATGAAGCATCATGGAGCGTGTCCTGTGGTTTCTCTTCATGCATGTGAATGCAATTAAATCAAGCTCCGTGTGTATATTTTAGTGGATCGAATCGATTTTGCCTACCGGTTTAGGCTGGCCAACGCCGCGTTGCTCATCAGATTCAACTCCAACTTTGCTATGATCTACACCGGTTTTACTCTAACTTGGCCATGTACGGTTTTATCGTCATTGCAATACTTCGCCATAGTCGGAATCGCGCCGTCATCTTCACCGCGTTTGGATTCGTCTTCGTCGCGAACAACACCGACTCCGCTCAAACAGCTAAGTCCTTATTTATATTTATTATTTTAATTATTTATGATCATGAGATTAAGATTGGTTCACTCATATCCTGAGTCTTTTACTGCTTTCACTTTTGGTCATACCTTTTTCCACGATTTGCCTTGTGCTTGTGAGTATAAACTTTTTACTGGCTTGCCGTTTTAAAGGCCCAGTACCATGCAAAAAACCCGCCTTCGGGCGTTAGCTTAAGTTTTCTGGTCTACACGTTTTCTGTTGTTTTTATGTGGATTCCGGAATAGTGACTTTTCGGCACTCAAAGCCGGCGTTTTGGCCTTGGGTTCTGGACGGTGTCATTGGGCATCATCACCTAAGGATATAGTTCTGTGCTGCGAGTCTTCCGTCGCATGAAAGGTCAAGCATAAAAACCAGAATAATAGACACTAGTGGAAAAAGGGCCATCCGTTCGCGACCCCTCAGAGCATTAGTCCCGGTTGCGCCATCAACCGGGACTAATGCTGGCACGCGTCCCGGTTTCGAGCGGGCACAGGGCCAGGGGGCATGCGTCCCGGTTGGTAAGGGGGAATACGTCCCGGTTGGAGCCACCAACCGGGACTAAAGGTTTGGCCACAACCACGTGGCGTGGCACGCACCTTTAGTCCCGGTTGCTGGCTCCAACCGGGACGTATTCTCCCGCCCTCTATAAATGCAACGCCCTAGCCCCCTCTGCCTCCACTCTGTTTTTTCGAATGGTGGAAGGTGTGAGGGGTGTGCTAGTTTTTTTCTCTTGTATGCATGCATTGAAGGTGTTTGATGAAATGTTTGAGTGAATAATCCCGTTGAATTTCTCATAGAACAAAAATATAGAAGGTGTCCGAGACGCACTTGAGCTTTCTCCTCTTTATTTCCCTCGATCGAGGTTAGCAATCTTATCTTTTCTAGGTCATTGATACAATTCATGTGTCGATGTGAATTGGTTATTTCACTATTTATGATGTCCTGTTTTTTGCTAAAATTACTTATATGATGCAGATGAAAGGTCGGGAATGGATGTACGGTGACCGGCGCGTAGCCGGGTATATGAAAGGCATGGATAAATTTATCGATGTGGCTACGGCAAACAAAGAGAATGGATTTATACGTTGTCCATGTGTTCAATGTCGGAACAACAAGGAGTACTCTTCCTCGAAAATCATTCGCGGCCACCTGATTATGAAAGGTTTCATGCCCAACTATAATTGCTGGACCAAGCACGGGGAAAGAGGGGTTATGATGGAACATGGTGAAGAAGAAGATGATGATAACAACTATCATCATATGTTTCCTGAATACAGTGATACTGCAATGGAAGACAATGGAGAGGAAAGAGGTGAAGAACGGGCATCACATGAGCCGGCTGATGAACTTGGTAGTGTCATTTCTGATGCAAAGCGAGACTGTGAAACAGAAAATGAGAAGTTGAAGTTAGAGGGCATGTTAGAAGATCACAAGAAATTGTTGTACCCAAATTGTGAAGATGGCAGCACAAAGCTCGGTACCACACTGGAATTGTTGCGATGGAAGGCAGAGTGTGGTCTAACTGACTCCTCATTTGAAAAGATGCTGAAAATAATGAAGACGAAGTTTCCAAAACATATCAGAAGATTATAAGAAGTTTGAGGAAATCCCGCCCTTCACAGTGAAAACTGACCCAAGCATTCCGTTAAGTAAAGACAGACATGTCAGAAGATTATAATAAGTTTGATGAAATTCCGCCCTTCACAGTGAAAACTGACCCAAGCAGAATATGCTCCATGGTTACGTCTGAAGCGATCATAAGGAAGGACATATGCCAAGAAGTTCATGCTCATATTATGTAACTCTAGTTCATGTCTTTCGCGGTTTGTGGCTTGACCGAAGGATATCTTTCGCGGTTTGTGGCCTTTAGTCCCGGTTTTGTAGTCTCAGTTTTTAATATTAATAAATGTCTTGAGTGTTAGTCCTGTTTTGTGGCTGGACCGGGACTATGAAGAAGTTGTCCCGATTCGTACTTACCATTAAGATCTTATCTCCAAACGCGCGCAGTCACATATTAGGGAGTGCCTCTGTGACTAGTTTCTTGGAGATGCCGGAGGACTGGGATCCGGCGGCATCTCCCTAAAACTGGTCGTAGTGGTGTCCCTGCTCTCGAAAACCATCTTGCAGCTTGTAACTTCTCTAACTAGATCAATACGCCTCGGAGCTAACTAATTTCACATATTAGGGAGTGCCTCTATGACCAGTTTTTCAGAGATGCCGGAGGACTGGGCTCCGTCGGCATCTCCCTGAAACTGGCCGCAGTGGTGTCCCTGCTCTCGAAAACCATCTTGCAGCTTGTAACTTCTCTAACTAGATCAATACGCCTCGGAGCTAACTGATTTCACATATTAGGGAGTGCCTCTATGACCAGTTTCTCGGAGATGCCGGAGGACTGGGCTCCGTCGGCATCTCCCTGAAACTGGCCGCAGTGGTGTCCCTGCTCTCGAAAACCATCTTGGAGATGCCTCAAACTGGCTGGAGGACTGGACTCGCAAGGATGCCTATTTATAGTACAAGCAGCTCGGCATAGTGTCGACACTTACGAAATAATGTTGACACTCACCCCTATCATTAGTGTTGACTCGTGTTTTGTCCCGGTTGGTGTCTCCAACCGGGACTACAGGTTGATCTTTAGTCCCGGTTGGTGACACCATCCGGGACAAGGTACACGCCGCATGACATAATGTCGACACTCACCCCTATCATTAGTGCTGCCTGGCCCAGCCTGCCGAAATCGTCCATCACGGGTAAAAAGGACAAATGTCTGTCGAATCGGCAGGAAGTGGGTCCGGTTTGTACTACAGGTACATGATCTATCGCCCGTGATTTTTTGAAAAAATCATTTTTAGACTCGCAATATGTGGTTTCTTCAGAGATCCAATGCAAGTTCTAACGATGCTCGTCCCCTATCTTCATGCACACCGGTTCGACCATAGTTAGAAATTCAGATAATTCAAAACGGGCATAATAAATTCAAAAAAAATCCGAACAATGAAAATCCTTCGCGTGGTGTCATATTATGTTACATAGTTGAAAGGAAAAATACCAGACTTGGTATATTGATCATGTTTCGAAAAAACCTTCACAAAATGACCTATCATGTTCGACGTTTCATGGCTTTCGGTCCAAATGACCGATGTTATGTGCTGAATCACGGCATAGTTTGTGATGTTGTGCCCATATTATGCATGTGTGTGGACATTGGTATGGAGAACAATGTTGCAGGAGGAAGTTTTCCTTTTTGTCGCACGGAAAAGCCCTTTTCCATTTTCCAAGCACAAAAAACGGGTCGTTTTGTGAAGTAACCACCAAAATGCCGTTTCAGAATGCTGCCGTCCCATTTTCCTAAAATACTAGACCACCTTACATGGACTATCTCCCAACCGGTACATCTCAAACCTTTTCGTCCATCCCGGGTAAAAAGGACAAATGTCTGCCGAATCGGCAGGAAGTGGGTCCGGTTTGTAATACAGGTACATGATCTATCGCCCGTGATTTTTTGAAAAACTCATTTTTAGACTCGCAATATGTGGTTTCTTCAGAGATCCAATGCAAGTTCTAACGATGCTCGTCCCCTATCTTCATGCACACCGGTTCGACCATAGTTAGAAATTCAGATAATTCAAAACGGGCATAATAAATTCAAAAAAAATCCGAAGAATGAAAATCCTTCGCGTGGTGTCATATTATGTTACATAGTTGAAAGGAAGAATACCAGACTTGGTATATTGATCATGTTTCGGAAAAACCTTCACAAAATGACCTTTCATGTTCGAGGTTTCATGGCTTTCGGTCCAAATGACCAATGTTATGTGCTGAATCACGGCATAGTTTGTGATGTTGTGCCCATATTATGCATGTGTGTGGACATTGGTATGGAGAACAATGTTGCAGGAGGAAGTTTTCCTTTTTGTCGTACGGAAAAGCCCTTTTCCATTTTCCGAGCGCAAAAAAGGGTCGTTTTGTGAAGTAACCACCAAAATGCCGTTTCAGAATGCTGTCGTCCCATTTTCCTAAAATTCTAGACCACCTTACGTGGACTATCTCCCAACCGGTACATCTCAAACCTTTTCGTCCATCTCGGGTAAAAAGGACAAATGTCTGCCGAATCGGTAGGAAGTGGGTCCGGTTTGTACTACAGGTACATGATCTATCGCCCGTGATTTTTTGAAAAAATCATTTTTAGACTCGCAATATGTGGTTTCTTCAGAGATCCAATGCAAGTTCTAACGATGCTCGTCCCCTATCTTCATGCACACCGGTTCGACCATAGTTAGAAATTTCGATAATTCAAAACGGGCATAATAAATTCAAAAAAAATCCGAACAATGAAAATCCTTCGCGTGGTGTCATATTATGTTACATAGTTGAAAGGAAAAATACCAGACTTGGTATATTAATCATGTTTCGAAAAAACCTTCACAAAATGACCTATCATGTTCGAGGTTTCATGGCTTTCGGTCCAAATGACCGATGTTATGTGCTGAATCACGACATAGTTTGTGATGTTGTGCCCATATTATGCATGTGTGTGGACACGCCATTTTTCATCTTTAGTCCCGGTTGGTGACACCATCCGGGACAAGGTACACGCCGCACGACATAATGTCGACACGCCATTTTTCCCGCCATTTTTATTCCCGCCATTTTTCCCGCCAGTTCTTCCCTCCAGTTCTTCCCGTCAGTTCTTCACTATATATATATGTAGGGTTGGCCTCCATTGTCATTGCACATCTCTAGACTCATATCTGCAACCTCATCACTCTTTCCCATGGCTTCCACCGTAGCACTAACTCCCAGGGAGGCGGAGGCGCTTTGCGCCTCGAACTACCCCTGCCCGCCGGGCTACTGTGTCCCTCTCGGCTGGATGCTGACCGCCGGAGGCGTGCCGGTTCCTCCTGTCCCTCTAGGTGTGGCGCGTCGGATGGCCATCACGAACCACTACTACTTCGAGCTCATGCCGGAGCAGCGGAGGAATCCCAGATGGCATCCTGACTATTTCCCGACTTGGGAAGCCTTCTTCGTGGATCGGCGTGAGAGGGCACTCGCCAGGCACGAGGAGGAGGGCCCACCTCCTCCGAACTTCAACGAGGCCGGACGTCGGCTGTGGTGGCGCGGCCGGACTCTCCAGAGCGTCATGGCCTATGCCACGGCCGCCGACTCTAGCCCCCGCCTGCGCTACCCTCAAGTCCAGACTACTCGTATTCAACCTTCAAGGTTCAACTACGGCGACCCCGACGACGATAGCGACGACGGCCGCGGCGAGTACGAAGACTACAGTGGCGAGTATTACAGGTGTAGGCAGGAGAATGACTGAATTATTCCAACATTGCAAAACAAGTTCGGCCGATTGTGGCTTAATCTGTCCATGTATCTTAATTTTCAGTTCTTCTATGTAACTTTGTGTTATTTGCATTATGTACTTTAATTCCAGTTCTATCCTAATCAAATTTTCTTTCCGCCCATTATTAATTACTTATTCAAATCCAAACACTTTTTATGTTTGAAGTTTTTCTAAATTCCAAATTGATATTAAAAAAATATAAGTTAATTCATTTTTAATTGTAAATGGTTCATATTTTAAATGGTTACATTAATTATTTTTTAAAAATAGAAAATTGTTTTGGATTATTTATTCAAATCCATACACTTTTTATGTTTAAAGTTTTTCTAAATTCCAAATTAATAATTAAAAAATATAAGTTAATTCATTTTTAATTTTAAATGGTTACATTAATTATTTTTTAAAAATAGAAATGGTTTTGGATTATTTATTCAAATCCATACACTTTTTATGTTTAAAGTTTTTCTAAATTCCAAATTAATATTTTAAAAATATAAGTTAATTCATTATTAATTTTAAATGGTTACATTAATTTTTTTTAAAAATAGAAATTGGTTTTGGATTATTTATTCAAATCCATACACTTTTTATGTTTAAAGTTTTTCTAAATTCCAAATTAATATTTAAAAATATAAGTTATTTCATTATTAATTTTAAATGGTTCATAGTTTAAATGGTTACATTAATTATTTTTCAAAACAGAAAATGGTTTCGAATTAGTTATTCAAATTCAAACACTTTTTATGTTTAAATGGTTACATTAATTATTTTTTAAAACAGAAAATGGTTTTGAATTATTTATTCAAATCCAAACACTTTTTATGTTTAAAGTTTTTCTAAATTCCAAATTAATATTCAAAAAATATAAGTTAATTCATTTTTAATTTTAAATGGTTACATTAATTATTTTTTAAAAATAGAAAATGGTTTTGGATTATTTATTCAAATCCATACACTTTTTATGTTTAAAGTTTTTCTAAATTCCAAATTGATATTAAAAAAATATAAGTTAATTCATTTTTAATTTTAAATGGTTCATATTTTAAATGGTTACATTAATTACTTTTTTAAAACAGAAAATGGTTTTGAATTATTTATTCAAATCCAAACACTTTTTATGTTTAAAGTTTTTCTAAATTCCAAATTAATATTCAAAAACTATAAGTTAATTCATTTTTAATTTTAAATGGTTACATTAATTATTTTTTAAAAATAGAAAATGGTTTTGGATTATTTATTCAAATACATACACTTTTTATGCTTAAAGTTTTTCTAAATTCCAAATTGGTATTAAAAAAATATAAGTTAATTCATTTTTAATTTTAAATGGTTCATATTTTAAATGGTTACATTAATTATTTTTTAAAATAGAAAATGGTTTTGAATTATTTATTCAAATCCAAACACTTTTTATGTTTAAAGTTTTTCTAAATTCCAAATTAATTATCATTTAAAAAACAATACAAATTTAAACCCCAAAATAAAAAATAAGGCGGGAACAGAGAGAAAATACCTGAAAAAATTTGAAAACAGGGGAATATGTCCCGGTTGGAGCCACCAACCGGGACTAAAGACCCCCTGCTCGCGCGCCCCTTCATCTGCTGAAAATTGGAGTATAGGTCCCGGTTGGTGGCTCCAACCAGGACGTATGTCCCTTTAGTCCCGGTTGGAGCCACCAACCGGGACGTATACTCCCTCCCCTTTATAACTTCTCTTCTTCTCCATCTCACTCTTCTCTGCTTCTCTGTTTCATCGACGATGCCCAGGCTGCCCGCGCCCTTCCCCGACGACCGCGTCGCCCTGCCTCCGCCTCCGGCCGCCACCGCCGCCCGCGTCTCCTTCCCCGACGACCGCGCCGCCCACGCCCTTCCCCGACGACCGCGCCGCCCGCGCCCTTCCCCCACCACCGCGCGTCATCACCTCTAGAAGAGGTACGCCCCTTCCTGCCTCTGTCCTCCCCCGCCCTCTGCTGCTGCTGGTGGGCGGCGGCGGCTGCTGCTAGGTGCTGCTGGTGGGCTTCGGGTGGTGGGCGGCGGCTGCTGCTAGGTGCTGCACGCGTGCCGGAAGGGAAGAGAGGAGATGGGCCTCGGCCCAGGGAAAGCTTTTGCCCCTGTTTGAAAAAAAAGGTTGTGCATCATCGCATCTAGGGATGGCACCCGCCGGGTTTGGGGCCGGGTCCGGTCCCCCCATACCCGCCCCATTTAAGTTGTCGGGTTACATTTCTTACCATACCCGTGACTCGGCCGGGTTCGGGGCCCCGACGGGTACCCACCAGCGCATGAGACGGGAGCGACGCTGACGCATGCGGGAAGAAAACAATGGGATAGTAGGATGGGTTTGGTGAAAATGGACGCGTGCGTGCATGTCCTGTCTTCAGGACTCCATATTCCAGCGTGTGCATGTGATGTTTGTTGTCTGCGTGCATGGCCCGCGTGGACGTGTGGTTAGTCATATGATTATTAGGGATAGGATTAAGGCTTAGAGCGGGTCTGCGGGTATGGGTTTGCCACCCCCATACCCGCCCCGTTAAACTTGGAGGGTTTAACTTTTTACCAAACCCTCCCCATTTAAGGCGGGTATCCATCGGGTTTGTGGGTTTCGGGGCCCCATTGCCATCCCTAATCGCATCCTTATCATCGGACTATCCTTGTTTTCTATAGGAGTATCACATTTACTCAATGATAGATTTATACTCCCTCATGTCGGGTTTGTAAGGCTCGGGAAAAGGGGATGTCGGTGGCCGGTTTCGCAGGACATGGGAGGCGTGCAGGGACGCGTGGGGCGGGTGTATTGTGGCAAGAGAGAGGCAGAAGCTCTGTTTGCTCGGGGAAGGTGAGGAGAGGGGGGAGGAGGCAGCGCCGATGGGAGTTCCCATGTTCGCTCACGCGTGGGCGAGACATGGGCGAAGGGGTCGCGTGGTCAAAACCATTGCGAGATATGGTATTTTGTTAGTATCTAGTGTTACCTATCTGCTGGATAGTTTCCCTTTTTTAGCCTTATACTCATGTTTAGGGATGTAAACGGCATCCCGTTTAGTGCCACTTATTTGCTGTTAGTTATAGATTTATGATTGTAGAAATTAATCCGGAAGAAAATAAGCCTATGATAAGATTATATGGCGATATGTGGTGCCGCTGGCGCGCCGTTTGACATCCCTACTCATGTTCCCCTCTCATATGCATCCGAGGTTTCTCTGAACTAGGTTTTACACCCCTCGGAACTCCGGAATATTGATTTTAGTTGATTTTAGCTAGAGTTACCTATCTACTACACGGTTTCCTTTTTGTAGCTAGGTTTAGGGTTTAGGGTTTCTCTTCATTTTTATTATTGTGTATGTATATATTAGGGTTTCTCTGAATTAGGGTTTATATCTCTCAACACCGTACCTAAATTTCTCCTTTAGCCGCTTTGACTTATTCGTTTTTCCACCTATGCAGAAAATATGGACCCACACGTCAGAGACGAAGAAAAGGAAGAGTTGATCCAAGGTGTGATCCGTGGGGAAGAAAATTTAGACGTATCAACGTTTCTAAACAACTCCGGTGAGGGTGATCCTCATTTTATCGGAATAGACGACTTGTTTGAGGTTGAAGGTGTTGCCTTCCGCGAGGGAGAAGGCGATGCCTTGTGTAATCGAGAAGACGACCGCTCCGGGGAGGTGCATGTAATATAATCAATTCATTAATTAATCATCTGCTATCTATATAGAAATAGTAACGACGATCTTTCTTCTTTTAGCCCTCCGGATCGAAGGAATCTACTGAAAAGAGCAGACGAGGCCCAACCAAAAAGTTGCAAGACCATGAGAGGTTCAGGATCAAATATGTCGCTGAAGACGGCAAACCGACGGCTCCCGAAGTTGTCGCAACCAAATTTGTGGCACAATGCAGAGTAATCGTTAGGGACTTAATCCCGATCACCATTAGAAATTGGAATAGGCCTGCTAATGCGGATGAAGAGGTAACATGTTTATTTGTCCCAAACCACGCCAAAGATTTACTGTGGAAGAGGCTCATGGTTAATTTCAAACTACCGAAGATAGAGCTGGATCCAAATGCGGAGGATCCAGTTGAGGACGCCTTACAACATGGGAGAGCCATGGAGGCTAAGGTCAGGGAGTGGGCTTTGAAGAAGATGGCCCAGTGTTTCACCAACTGGAAGAAAAGATTGCACCTTGACTATGTCGTGAAAGAGAAGACTCCCGATTTCAAGAATATTCAGTTTGAGAAGATAAAACAATTCTGGGATGAGTTTGTGGAATACAAGACATCAGAAAAAGCTAAGAAAATGTATGCAACGAATAAGCTGAATGCTGCTAACAAGAAGTATCACCATACTATGGGGCAAGGTGGCTACAGGGCTGGCATTCCTAAGTGGGAGAAACTTGAGAATGAACTGCGTGATAAAAAGATCACCCCAGAGACAGACGATTGGGTAGAACGTGCAAGGAATTGGTTTTATGGGCATGGGGCACGTTGGACTCGGAAGGGAGGTGTATATATAACATACGACATAAAGAAGACCCCTTGCCAATCGAGAGGATGAGAAAAGCAGTAAAGGCTGTTAAAGATGGGGACTTCATCCCCGATAGAGAGAATGATGAGCTCACACTCGCCCTTGGAAATAAGGAACATGATGGACGAACACGAGGCACAAGAGGCTCCCAACCATGGAGGACTGGGTTTCCCGAAGAGAGGAAGAAATATCCTGATAGAAGCCGTCAGAGGAGAAAGGACAGGGCGGAAGTTGAAGCAGATAGTCAGAAAGAGCGAATGCGTTTAATTGAAGAACGATTAAAGCAACAACAAGATGAAATTAACGCACTTAAAGAGCAAAGTACTACCGTCCCATCTCAGCAGCACACTGCATTCGATGCTACCGGCCTATCGAATAATCGAAAAAGCAGTGTGGCTTCCACCGAGGTCCCGGGTGATGACAATGGCGATGACGATGGTGCACCGACGATGGCTCCTGTTGGCTACCCAGTGGATGATATCACAGAGATGACACACTGCGAGCTACATGTCAAAGTTGTGAACATATCAATGAAGGTGGCGGTCGGCTATGCCTTACCAATTGGACCCACACCAACTTACCACTGTCGTCCGGTTCCAGAGGGCTACGCTGTTGTCGGGGTGGATGAAATCATGCCCACCTTTGAAGTTTTGGATCTTCACTACCCTGCAGGTGAAGGGGATGTGACTGTACTGGGAGACGCAAAAAAGGTCACCATTCCATGGCCGAAGGAATGTATCGTGCTTCTAAATCACACGCCAAGGCCATCTTCGCCGCCGCCTCACCCGTCTCCAGCGAGGTCGTCGCCGCCGCGGCAGCCGTCTTTGTCGCCTCACCAATCTCCGGCGCAGCCATCGCCGCGGGAGCCATCGCCGGCGCCTCAGGATAAAAAGCGTAAGCGTACCGCTATTGTGCGTCGTGGTAAGTGATCGCCGAAACGTAAACAAGAGCCTCTTCCAAAAGTACCAAAGGTTCCTCCCAAGAGAGCTTATGACTGTACTGAAGAGGAGACTGCGGCAATCGTTGATGCCGAAACGACAACGTTTTTCGCTAAGCTGAGGCGTCCGAAAGAGCCAGAGTTCCCCAGCACCAAATAAGAAAAGGCCAAAGTGTTGAAAATGCTAAAGACTCTTCATCAACCCGAGCCAAAGCTGTCATCAGACTATGAGCGTTCTATTCTCAAGTCACATGCGGCACAAAAAGCCTCGAAGAGCAGTACTGATGCAAGCGAGAAATCTGTTGCCCAGCTCAGAGAACAAGCAAAACAGACTTGCGCCCCTCTCAAGGTGATTTCCCAAACCAATGTGGGGTCGAGCAAATATGGGGTCGAAGATCAGTATGATCTAGAGGTAGTTGCACAATACGGAGAAGTTGCCGCTGCTCAAGGTATGAGTATTGCCCAGTACTTATCCCAGTTAGAGTTCTTCCCCGTGAGTGAAGTAGCATACAAATACCAGTACGGCAAACCTCTCGTCAAACCTGAGGAGGTAAACAATCTTCCAACAAAAATGCGAAGATTGCATAACTGGTACATGCATGCCACAAAGGCCGGGGCTAACTGGATAGTGCTGAGGGTTACAAAAAAGCATCATGGGAAAGAAAAGGATGACATGATATCCATTGAATTTGATGAACTATTTCAATTATTCAATCAAGACGCCTTGGACAAATCGATCATGAGTGCCTATTGTCTGTAAGTACTAATTCTGTAATTAATTTAGTCTCCAGCTATCTCACTTTGTTTATTGCATGTATATAATCATACTGTAATATGCAGAATGAAGATTCTCGAATGCAGCAGAGGACAAATCTATGACATTGGCTTCATTGACCCATATTGGGTTCATGAAGCTAATCTCAAAATAAGCCCCCAGGATACGGAGGATAATATAGTACACGCGTTAAGGTTTCAAGAAACCAGAAGGGAAATACTTTTTCCTTACAACTTCGAGTGAGTGTTATTGTCTTGTATACACTTTCTATTTCGCTTACTCGATGTTAAGTATATAATTGATTAGTTATGCATTTGCAACTTCCACTATATTCTGTTAATCATTCAACTTGACAAAGGGCGTGTACTAGTCATGGACTCGAAACATAAACCCCTTGAGACGTGGAAGGACATGCAAATGCTTCTCCAGCAGTAATTCTAATCATTACTACACTATATCGGCAACGTTCGTGAATTTTATGATATCAAGTAATTAATAACTTCTTTTATTCGTTTTCTTCGCCGGGCAGCACTTGGAAATGGTTCACCAACAAGGCTAGGGGTGTTTGGAAAGAGGAGCTTACATTTCAACCACTAAATGTAAGCACCACTAGCTATATCCGCGCATCTCTTTGATTCTAGTTTTGATACAATTATTATCATGCTTGATTATTATTTTGATTGAACTCTATTCTCGTAAAGTGCCTAACGCAGGGACCAGGTAACAATCTATGTGGATACTATGTTTGCGAGTTCATCCGGCAGACGTGCGATGAGAAGGGCAGAAATTTAGAGCAACTCCACGTTCGTAAACAATTTCTATAGTTTTTAATTACAAACAAATTGTGTTTAGTTTCATTCATATAGACTGACTCCTTTTTTAAATCAGATTGAACGTCTACGGGACGGTCTTCTGCCAAAGGATCGCGTACGAGCAATTCAGGAGGAATTGGCGGGATTCTTGGATGCAGAAGTCCTAAACCCAAAAGGGGAATACTATTCGGCTGTGTATAGACAATAGGGATTGTAAAAATAGCAACTTTGAAGGAATTGGCCGGTAGCATCGAATAGCAACTTTTGTATGTAGTGCATGAACTCGATCTGTGTATTGAATGTAATATTATCATGATGATCTTGTGTAATATAAGGTTCCTTGATTGATAAGTGCAAAACACTAAATAAACAATAAAACAACCTAAATGAATTCTCTGCCGCGGCACAAAAAGTGGCGAAAATGCTGTCGTGGCAACAAAATGTGCCAAAATGAATTCTCTGCCGCGGCAGAAGGTTATTAGTCCCGGTTCGTGTTACGAACCGGGACTAATGCTCTGCCGCCCTCGCCCTCTGCCGCTGCCACGTGTGCACCCTTTTGTCCCGGTTGGTGGGGCAACCGGGACTAAAGGTTAGGGCTTTAGTCCCGATTGCCTCGTCCCGGTTGGGAAACCGGGACTAAAGCCCCGTACCAACCGGGACCAATAGCCCCGTTTCCACCAGTGGGATAAGCCAGCACTTGCTTAAACAAAATTTTACATAAACTGTTTAAAATTAGTTGAGTTTTTTCCTCCTAAACAGTTTTATGTGCCCATCTGCTGCATAGTTTCAGCTTTAAAGCATTTGTTTAAAGGCCATGTTTGTTCCGCCTTACATTTGTTTGTTGGACAGGATTAAAGGAACAATTTAATACATTTGTATTTTCATGTTTATTTTTCAGGTACATGACGCTTGAACATTGCCGCGTTCCTCGAAATTAAGGTGTTTTAAGCCGGATTTTCACTAGGCTTGACACCTCGGGGGCTGGAATCGCAGCGTTGACCAAGACTTGAGCCGCCCTTGAGGAAGTCGACTCGACGCTCGGGGGCTTGACACCTCTAACTTAGGAGCTTTGTCCCTCTTTGAGCATCAAGTCGGAGCAATCCTCGGGGGTACAGTACGATAATCTCCAAGATATGGTTTAGTTCTCTTAGAGCACCAAGCCGGAAAATTCAAGTGATTTCCACCTTGACGCTCGGGGGCTGCACCGATATTTAATTTCTGTGAAGTTCTCTCTAGAGCACCAAGCCGAAATAATTCCGACTTGACGCTCGGGGGCTACACTATTTGCATTTTTGCTGAAGCTACTATGAGAGCACCAAGACGATTTTCCTTTGAAACTCCGACTTGGAGCTTGGGGGATACAATTGTTTGATGTACAATTATGCATGTTCTTTTGAGCATTAAGCCGCCTTCTATGAAACCGACTCAATGCTCGGGGGCTACATATGGTTATGTCAACAAAACTTTCAAGACGGTGAAAAATCCGGCTAGCGAAACCCGGGGGCTCGACATTAACTTTGCCTTCACGGAAGTTTCACTGGGTTACACGACTCGATGGCCTAAATGTCCGTGATATGAGAAGCTCTAAGACCTTAATTCGGCAAGCTCTTTTGTCTGTGACTTTGCTGGCTCTAAGTCGGCAGTTTGGTAGCCTTTACGACCGTGGCCTAGTAGCCATGATTTTTTCCGGCTTTCATACCGTCCCACATGGATGATGATATTGAAGCGTTCCTAGAGATTGGCAGAATCACTAACGATTCGTTAGAGTTCTCCGCCTTGGATTCATTCCCAGAAGCATACAAGCAACTCTCTGGCTAGGCTTAGTCGGATGAGAATATGATATGGGAGCTCTCCAAGATTATCGCGAAGCACGCCTACAAATTGAAGACGATATGATACTTACGCTCAAAGCTAGACGGAGGAACGCGAGGATCTTGAAGAACTCCGGGGGCTACTGTTGTGGATATACCAAATGGGTATACCTACGGCATAGTCTCATACCGGCAAGCCCGGGTGGCCCACAGTTGGTGGTTAGGCCTATGGCATAACCGGGCGGCCCAGTTGCTAATAGGAAGTCGGATGTCCAGCAGGGATAAAGGAAGGCGACGTGCCACCGCCTTAGATGGAAGCCGGAGCCTTGGAGGACACGAAGACTAGTTAGTGTTAGTCTAGGACTCTGTAACCATATCCGGCTGGGACTCTCCATGTAACCCTAGGTCCTGGCGCTCATATAAGCCGGCCTACGGGAGCCTTTAGGGCATAACACACAAGCTAAACAAGAACAACAAGTGCATAGCACTACCCGCACACAGCGAACCCCCAATCTTGTAACTCGGCGTATTGCCATTATAGTGATTTATAGCAGGAGTAGGATCTCGCCACCGTCGTGAGATCTGAACCTGGGTAAACTGTGTCACGCCGACCCGGACGCTCTCCGTCTTCCCCCCACGTCTCTAAACTCGCCGTTGGGATACCCCTATGGCGTACGTGTCGACAAAACCACGACACCTGCTATAATTTGTTTACCCTTCATGCCATGTTGTTTATCTAGTGAACTATGGACCCCGGTCCAATCTTTACCATTGATACATCTTCTACTGTTACCTGTTTACTTGCTTCAAACCATTACCTTCCGCACCATACATTTAATCCTTTGTTACAGCAAACCGGTGAGCTTGACAACCTCACTGATTCGTTGGGGCATAGTCTTGAGTTTGTGTTGTGCAGGTCTCCGCGTTGCTTACAACACCTATGTGACGTTTCCTTCCTCCTACTTGTCACATCCCTAAAATCATGTTTTCAAAGTTTTTCATATCATACATGCATGCATGATAATTTGAGGTTCATTTTCAAAGTTATTACAAAACAAAAGCATTTGTATGCTTATTATTTTATGCAAGCAAAGCATTGTTCCAATGCTACTCTCTAATGATATATTATTTGTTTTAAACCAAGATTGTTTGTTCATGAGTTGGTTTGGTTGTGTTCCAAGGCTTAAACAAAAATTTCAAAACAAAATATGGTTTTAAAACCATTTTTCATTTCTTTATTAATCTTGTGTAAAGGCACTGTTTATTTTAAAACTCCAAAGGAACCAAGCAAGTTTGGTGAAACATCATGGTATTGTACTAAATAATGTGCAAGTTTCACTTTATAAAAAAAATCCAGAATAAGTTTGAAATCAAACACATTTGAAATCATTTGAATTTGATTCCTGGAAATTCAAAAATAAAAAGAAAAAGGGTTAAGGAAAAGAAAAAGGGCCAGCGCTACTCTTTTGGCCCAGCAGTGAACTCAGCCCACTAAGCCCACCCGGGGTCTTCCTCTCTCTCTCTCTCTCTCTCTCTCTCTCTCTCTCTCTCTCTCTCTCTCTCTCTCTCTCTCTCTCTCTCTCTCTCTCACAAGACGCAGACCTACCCCGCGCTCGCTGACCGATGGACCCAAATGCCACGCGGCCATCTTCCCCAAATCACGCCCACGACCACGTCGCCGGCTATTTCCTCCGCCATCACTGCCGCGTTTTAAAACCCGAGTTATTGCCGGCGTTTCCTCGCGTGATCCTCGCCCCTGCTCCGGCTACAAAACCCTCTCCACACCCCGCACCTTTCCCCTCACACCACTCGCTCGCTCCGCCACCAGGCTGCCTCAATTTCGCGTTGTATCGCCGTAGACAGAACCAGCTCCGACGACTGATTCCGGTGAGACGCGACCGCCCCTTTGACTCTGCTTCAAACAAGCGCGACCAGCATGTTCTGGCGCATCTCCTGAGGCTTTTATTTTGCCTTCTCGTGACCCAGGTCATCGACTCCGTTAGCATCCGCAAGCGACAGCACCGCCGCCCAACTCCGACGAGGAATACTGGTAAACTTCGAGCGCCCCTCGTTTCCTCTCTGACCCTATCATGTTCGCCACGACCTTGCACACCACTTGACCCATCTGATTCGTGCTAGGGCGATCCAGAGCCTCGGCAACGTCCCCATCCGCAAACATCCGACGCCGCCAGCAACTCCGACGAGGTCCTGCCGCTGTGCCCGTGCGCCCCTCGACAAGCTACTGCCACGTTGAGCTTCCTCGTGATCTTGCGAGTCTGGTAAGCCACACCACACACCCCAGCACCTCCTGTATTCGCCGGACCATTGCCGCCAGTAGCGCCGCCGCCGCCAGCACCCAGCTGCGCCGCCAGTCTTTGGTCGCAAGCTTCGCAGCCGTTAGATCTGGATTTGAGGCTCAGGATTAGATCACTTACTCGAACCGTTACGCGCAGATCTGACCGTGCGCTGCCACTTAAATCTAACGGCTCTCGTTTATAGATCCAGCCGAATCGGTATCAGCCAATCAGGACATGACGCATGGCCTGTTCTTTGTTTTAAAAATCTGAATTAGATCTATTAGAGTTTCAAACTTGTAAAATTCATAACTTTTGATCCACACGTTCAAATTTTACAAATTTTATATCATTGGAATAAGGAGAAAGAATACTCTCTGTTTACGCAATGTGTTTAATGTTTTGCATCTCTAAAATTGACTATTTTTTGCAGAGACATTTGTAGGCCTATTTTGAGTATAGAAATTATTTGAAAAATGATTTAAAGATCTAATAAAGTTTATTTAGTGTGTCTTGGTCTTGTTTATTATTCAGTATATTATGCTTGTCTTGTTTAGTGTATAAAATCATCACATGGCATTTTTTCATGCATTCATATACTTTTGTTTGTATATTTTGTTATGTGTAAATTTTGGTGCCATTATTTTATGTGTAAATTTTGGTGCTAATAGTGATTGTGGTTGTGAAGATTGTTGCTACTCCCCAAGCTACCAAGGCAAGTGGTGCTTCATGTTTTTATCCCTATATTTTTACCTATGCATTAGAAATATTTTGTATAGGATTTGCATGATTATTTTGCTAAGTATCTATATGCTATGCTTGGGAAATCCTAGTAGTTGTAGAAATGTTAGAATTTCCTCCTAAGTTAAGATACTTACTATTGACATGCTTAGCCTAGCTAGTAGCAACCAAGGGTGTATTATATAATCATGCTATGAGAAATATTCTAAGTCTTGACTTGTGTTTTTCTTAATAAAACAACTAAGGGAATGAAACACCTGGGTGGAATGGAAAGATTGGTTTGTGTTGAGTGGTTACACAAGGCCCATTTCTATGGTTTACCTTGTGTATCACACTTGTGGAAAGCCACCCAGGAACAAAGGGATTTGAGAGGCCAAATGTTAAGAAGCTTCTAGTGCAGCCACATGGCATTATGGGCTCTGCCTGGATCACATAGGTTACAATAACTTAGCCATTTGGATAGTTGGTGGTAGTGGGATGATAGGTTTGGAGCGCGTCCATTTGGTCTAAGGGAAGGCTTCTGAAAGGTCCTGTCTTGGTGAAAATCAAGTCTTGTGGGGAAAGTGCACAACCTCTGCAGATGGAAGAATCTAAGTACTTAGACATGTCCCTGGTATTGGACAATTTGAGCATCAAGACAAGGAAGCTATCAAGAATCTCCTCATACCAATTTTCTAAGTTAAAACTTGTGGTTGAACAAGGGTGAAGGTTCACCAATTTCTATTTGTAGTTCCTTGGGAAAGTTTTGTCAAAGAAAAACTTAGTGTTTTCAACTAATAGGTAAAACCTATTTTGAGCAAAGCAAGCCTAAGCTACACTTAGTCAAATGCATGTAGTAACTAGATGTTAATATTCTACTAAGGTATCACTTGCAAATACTATTCCAATGTATTGACCCACTGTGGCTGTAACTTGTGATGTTGCAGGTTATTCTGATGATGATTAGGGGTTATGAGTCTACACTCAACATGCTTGCCTGTGGCACATGAAGATGAAGAATTATTTATATTGTTATGTTTGAACTCTTGTATTAGGCCTATGGCCATGGAGTTGTAAAAGACTATGTTTATCTCTGGAATTATTTGTAATAATGACCTTTGTTTCTGTGTACTTCATCTTAAACTGTGGATGCTAGCATTGATCCAGGGACTAGAATTGCAATCACAGGGATCCTTACCTTTAAAAGGGAGGGATCTTACAGATGGTATCAGAGCACTGTGTTGCCTGTAGGATTATAACCCTAGGATTGGATTAGAAACCACTAAGGAAAATTTTCAAAACTTTGAAAATTTTCTACACTTGTCTTTTCTTCTCGTAAACTTTTCTAATCTTCTTTCTCATATCTATTTGTAGATGAATCCCATCAACTTTCTTGTAATGGGTTTATGTATGCCATGACTTGTGTGTTTGTCAATGTTATGCTTGTGATGCTTTGTCTTGTGATTTTTATTATTATTGATGTTGATTCTAACTTTTTCTATCTTATAAAATAGATGCCTAATGTTACTATCATCACGGCTGAAGAGTTCAAGGGAACTCGTTTTGGCACTCGTCTTATTGAGCTCACTAGTGTGCTCAATCTTCCACTCCCTAGCATCATGATGCTTCCCCTCACCAAGTTTGAGAGGAAGGACCTTTGGCGCTTCAAGGTTACTCAACCAGGACGCCAGACTAAGCCAACCACGGAGGCCATCGCTTTCAAGCTAATGCATGACGACAAGGAGAGAGGCTTAGAGGTAGTCATGCAGGATTTACTTGGGCGTATGTTAGGGAGGCACTCTCAGGAGCTTAGAGGTACTCACTTTCACGCCTTAGGGAGACGCGATGAGGATGGTGAGGCTATTGAGTTCGAGGATGCTGCTAGAGAGACGACAGAGCCGATTCGTCTGTACCTTCAGGACCTAGAGGTTCTACTTAGGCACCTAGATACTGATAGGACCAACGTCATGCTTAGCAATGACGAGCTCCAGGTGCAGCTTCGTGAGAAGGACAAGCTCTTCGCGGAGCAAGACGAGATAGTCAAAGAAATGGAGACTAAGTTTGAGAGACAGAACAGGAAGTTCAAGAGCCAAGAGAAAAGAGTCCAAAACAGGAACAAGAGGATTCGAGAGATGAATGCAGAACTAGAGGCCAAGGACTTCGAGCTCGAGCATCAGCAGGGTGTGATTGAGAGACTTCGTTCATAGAAGAGGGCTCTCAAAGCCAAGATAGAGGCCTTGACTACCAATGTCGAGGAATACAAGACCGCTATGGAGAATGCAGGTCTTACACTTGTTGACGAGGAGGTTGATGCAGAGGATTAGTGATGACTACTCATTTATCTATCATTTACCATGCTTATGATTATTGAGTCGCAATGACCATCCAACATGTGGATGGCTTGCTATTGGTGTATTTACTTTTCAAACTTGTTGTTTTGACGTTGAACTTTATGTTATTTTGATGCTTGTTTGGTGATTGTCTATGTGATGTATTGTGCATGTTAAGCATCTATGGGTATCTCATTCTTATCCTTATTGAAAACCACAGATGCCTCCTCGACGTGCGAACCCCAACCCGAACAACAACAATGCCACCCCCGAGATGCAGCTGATGACAGCACAGGCACAACTGATGCAAATGATGACCACTTTCACGCAGAATCAGAATAACAACAATAACAACAACAACAATAACAACAACAACAACAACAACAACAATAATAATCAGAACAATCCACCAGGATTTGACATGCTCACCAGATTCCTAAGACTGAGGCCTGCAAATTTCTTAGGAACTACTGATCTGATGGGGGCCAATGATTGGATACGTGCAGTGAACAAGGATTTGGTGACTGTCGGCTGTACCGACAAGGTGAAAGTCAGGTTTGCAGCACACTTGTTGGAAGGACCAGCAGCTACTTGGTGGGATAACTTCCAGATTACCACTCCCATTGAGGATGTGACATGGGCTATCTTTGAAGATGGTTTCCATACAGCTCACATCTCATTCAGAGTGATGAGTTTGAAGAAGAAGTAGTTCCATACCTTGAAGCAGCGTCACCGCAGCGTGGCTGAATATATTGAGGAGTTCAACAATCTGGCGCGTTATGCACCGGATGGAGTTGATACTGATGCAAAAAGGAAAGAGAAGTTCCTCGAAGGACTGAACGATGAACTAAACCTGCAGTTAGCTGTGGCCTATGTCCCCACTTATCAATCCCTTTGTGACAAGGCTACCATCTTGGAGAACAAGATGAAACAAGTTGAAAGCAGGAAGAGGAAGCACAGCTCCGACAAGCACAACTCGGGATCGTCTCACAAGCGTTCCCATTATGATGATAGTGGGAGTTCTGGATCCCACAAGCATGGAAAGTACAACAGCCACCACAACCACAACCGTCATCATGACAACAAGCATCACCGTAGTCATGACAATGATAAGTACAAGAACCACAAAGGTGGATACAAGAGCCACCATAATGGAAGTGGAAGTGGTAGTGGAAGCCAGCCTGTCAAGAAGGATCTCAGTCAGGTTGAATGCTTCAAGTGTAAGAAGATGGGGCATTATGCAAATGAATGCCCAGAAAAGAAAGTTGAAGGACCCAACAAGCCCAACCCTTTCCAGAAGGGACAAGTGAACCACATCAATGTGGAAGAAATTTATGAGGATTCTGATGTTGTGGCTGGTAAGTTCAAACTCAATTATATTCCAGCACTTGTTCTTTTTGATACTGGTGCATCACATTCATTCATATCAAAAGAATTTGTTGATAGAAATGGGTTTCCAACTGAAAACATTGGGTGTCCAATAAAAGTAAGTTCTCCCGGTGGAGATATGATAGTGAGTCTTGGATGTCGTGATCTAGTGATAGAATTTGGAATGCATAAGTTTCCAGTGAGTCTGATAATCCTAGATTCCCAAGGACTGGATGTCATTTTGGGGATGGACTGGATGACCAAGTATGAAGGAGTACTAGATTGTGCCAATCGTACTATCGCACTCACAACCCCGGAAAAGAAACGGATAAGATTCAAGTCTAACTTTGAATCAAAAGGAAGTAAGCTAAATTCTCTTAAGGGGGTTAGCATAGAAAATGTGCCAATTGTGAGATAATATCTGGATGTGTTTCCAGAAGAATTGCCGGGAATGCCACCAGATAGAGATGTGGAATTTCTGATTGATTTACTGCCAGGATCAGGACCAAGCTCAAAGAGACCTTACAAGATGTCAGTTGATGAATTGAAAGAACTCAAGAAACAACTTGGAGAACAGTTGCAGAAAGGATTTATTCAACCAAGTTCTTCATCTTGGGGAGCACCAGTCTTGTTTGTGGAAAAGAAAGATAGAATTCAAAGGTTATGCATAGATTATCATTCACTTAATGAAGTGTCTATCAAGAACAAATATCCTTTGCCTAGAATCAATGACTTATTTGATCAGTTAGAAGGAGCTTGTGTATTCTCAAAGATTGATCTCCGGTCAGGATATTTTTAGCTTAAGATAAGAGAACAAGACATACCTAAGACATCTTTCACCACTAGGTATGGATTGTATGAGTACACCGTGATGCCATTTGGTTTGACCAATGCACCAGCTTATTTCATGAATATGAGTGTTCATGGAGTTCCTTGACAAGTTTGTTGTCGTTTTCATCGATGAAATTTTGATCTACTCCAAAAGCAAAGAAGAGCATGAAGGACATTTGCGTTTGATACTTGAGAAGCTCAGAGAGCATAAACTGTATGCCAAATTCAGCAAGTGTGAATTCTGGTTGAATGAAGTTGGATTTCTTGGACACGTTGTGTCAGGAGATGGTGTAGCAGTTGATCCCGCAAAAGTGTCAGCTGTAACTGAATGGGAATCTCCTAATTCAGTGAAAGAAGTTCGTAGTTTTCTTGGCTTGGCAGGATACTACAGAAGGTTCATTGGAAATTTCTCCAAGATAGCTAAACCAATGACAGTTACTAAAGAAAGACAAGAATTTGCTTGTTCTGAAGGATGTGAACTCAGTTTCCAAGAATTGAAGAAGAGACTAGTGACAGCACCAGTCTTGTGTCTGCCAGATTTGGAAAAAGATTTCCAAGTATATTGTGATGCATATCATCATGGATTAGGTGCAATTCTAATGCAAGAAGGGAAAGTTGTGGCCTATGCCTCGGGACAACTCAAAACTCATGAAGTAAATTACCCTACTCATGATTTAGAGTTAGCCTCTATTGTCCATGCACTCAAAACATGGAGACATTATCTTTTTGGAAAACGATGTGAAGTGTTCACATATCAAAAAAGTTTGAAATATATCTTCACCCAGAAAGAAATCAACATGAGACAAAGAAGATGGCTAGAACTCATCAAGGACTATGACTTGAGTTTGCAATACCACCCTGGTAAAGCAAATGTTGTAGCGGATGCTCTAAGCAATAAAGTATTTGCGAATGGCCTTACTAAGGGAGAGTTGCCAGATGATCTGTGTGCCCAATTTAGAGATCTCAGATTGGAGATTGTGCCTGGGGGACATCTTATGTCATTGGATGTTCAACCCACATTGTTGGAAAAAATCAAGGAAGCCCAAAAGACGGACAAGGAAATAGAAGATATTAAAGAAAATATTGGCAAAGGAAAAGCCAAAGGATTCCATGAAGACGAACAAGGTACTTTATGGTATGGAAAACGTATCTGCGTTCCGCAAGATCCGGAGCTTCGGAAACTGATTTTACAAGAAGCACATAACTCACCATATTCCATTCATTCGGGTAACACCAAAATGTACATGGATATGAAGGAAAGATTTTGGTGGAATAATCTCAAGAAGAACATCGCCGAACATATTGCTTTGTGTGATGTATGTAGTACAGTAAAAGCGGAACATAAGAAACCAACAGGATTGCTACAACCACTACCTATTCCTGATTGGAAGTGGGACAAGATTGGCATGGATTTCATCACCGGATTGCCAAGGACCAGATCAGGATATGATTCTATTTGGGTAGTAGTGGATCACCTCACTAAAGTGGCTCATTTCATACCCGTGAAGACAACCTACACAAGTGCTAAGTTGGCCAAGATCTATATGAATAGGATTGTATGTCTGCATGGAGTACCCAAGAGTATTGTGTCTGATAGGGGAACTCAGTTCACTTCTCATTTTTGGAGGCAACTACATGAGTCATTGGGAACAAGATTGGAATTCAGCACTGCTTTTCATCCTCAGACTGATGGACAAACAGAAAGGACCAACCAGATTCTAGAAGATATGTTAAGGGCATGTGCCCTAGGCTATGGAGCCAGTTGGGATGAAAGTCTGCCTTACGCAGAATTCTCTTACAATAACAACTATCAAGCCAGCATTGAGATGGCACCATTTGAGTTTCTCTATGGGATAAAGTGTACCACCTCATTACTATGGAATGGTGTGGGAGAAAGAAACTTGTTCGGACCAGAACTAATCAAAGAGGCTGATGAAAAAGTCAAGCTAGTTAAGGACAGATTGAAGATAACACAGTCCCGACAGAAGAGCTACGCAGATCCTAAGCGTAGAGAAGTCACCTATGAAGTGGGTGATAGAGCTTATCTTAGAGTGTCACCACTTCGTGGAGTGAAGAGATTTGGAGTCAAAGGAAAATTGGCCCCAAGATATGTTGGACCATTCAAGATTCTAAGTCGTAAAGGAGAAGTAGCTTATGAAATTGAATTGCCAGAATCATTGTCTGCTGTCCACAATGTGTTTCATGTGAGTCAGCTAAAGAAATGCCATCCAGAGATGGAAGAGACATCTCTGAAAGATACTATACCTTTGGAAGAGGTCCAGTTGGAAAGTGATATCACTTATGAGGAAAAACCCATCAAGATTCTTGAGACTGCAGAAAGAGTTACTCGGACTAAGACTATCAAATTCTGCAAAGTTCAATGGAACCATCATTCCTAAGAAGAAGAAATATGGGAAAGAGAAGATGATCTTCGAAAAGACCACCATCACCTATTTTCTAGCCAATCCGAATCTCGAGGGCGAGATTCACCTTAAGGGGGTTAGATTTGTAACATCCCTAAAATCATGTTTTCAAAGTTTTGCATATCATCCATGCATGCATGATCATTTTAGGTTCATTTTCAAAGTTATTACAAAACAGAGCTATTTATCTGCTTATTATTTTATGCAAGCAAAGGATTGTTCCAATGCTACTCTCTAATGAGAGATTATTTGTTTTAAACCAAGATTGTTTGTTCATGAGTTGGTTTGGTTGTGTTCCAAGGCTTAAATAAAAATTTCAAAACAAAATATGGTTTTAAAACCATTTTTCATTTCTTTATTAAATCTTGTGTAAAGGCACTGTTTATTTTAAAACTCCAAAGGAACCAAGCAAGTTTGGTGAAACAGCATGGTATTATACTAAAAAATGTGCAAGTTTCACTTTATAAAAAAATCCAGAATAAGTTTGAAATCAAACACATTTGAAATCATTTGAATTTGATTCCTGGAAATTCAAACAGAAAAAGAAAAAGGGTTAAAGAAAAGAAAAGGGCCAGCGCTTGTAACACCGCGGTTCTGAAAAGACCGTAGCTTCTATGTGACATGCCAATCCCTGGATCGGTTCATTGGCCCACAATAGAATGAGATGAATAACGTAGCAAAATATCCGTGTATCATAAATATCGAAGATCCAGAGTACCATTATTACAATAAAAGCTTAGCCCAAGGCTACCTCAAATTATTCAGGTAGCAACATAAATAAAGTAAATCCTCCATTCTTCAAATTGCCCACAAGTGAACAAGTGCCGAGTGGAGTACCGTTGCCTATATCGATTACTCAGAATCAGAATATCCTGCAACATGAAACATAGCAGCCCCGAAGGGTCAATACATGGAATGTATGGCAAGTAGAGCTAGTAATGGAGACAATAGTACTAACATCTACATGCATATTTGGCAAGTGGAGCTGTGTCTGGCTTGCATTTGCAAATACATTTGTCCTACTTTCATAAACAGTTTTTGATTTTCTTTGAAAAGGTCCCAATTAAGTTAACCCAACAATACTAAAACAATTATGAAATAAGAATGAGCGAGAAACATGTCATGGAATCAGTATCAAGCAACTCAGTTGTCCATAACAGGGAACACGTCTAATCGATTAGATTATACACCCTGCAGAGGTTAGTACACTTTACCCATGTGACTTGGCCAGCCCAGCTCGTACCATCACTCTCATTTTGGGTGATGATAGGGAGAAGTCCAAGAAGAGACTGTTCGGGAAGTAGCTCCTCAATCCCGACGCGCACCGGTCCAACCTACCAAAATTCTAAATCTCTGGATACGCGGGTTCGAGTTACCACAACCTACTAAGTCCAACCAACCGCCCATTCCATTATTGGCACATGGTTGTACACGTAAGCTACACAATAAAGAAGCCAATCATTCTCTCTTGATACCTGGGTGCCTTTCCGCAATGAAACCACCAAAAATTATCAATACCAACACACCCAGGAGATTCATTGATTAAGTTGTTTTAGTTTTCACAAACCAATACTTTTAGAAACAAGTCTCAATGATGTAACCCAGCCCTCGTTCAACATAGCATGGCTAAGCACATCTACCAACGGTGGTTCATCTACATGGAAAGCCCTACCACATAATAGGTCATAGCATAGCGATAGTATCATCCTACACGTGCAACTACAAAATACACGACAATGCATTGAAAATAGTAGGACGATATCATGAAAAAAGTAGCATCTACTTGCCTTGGTTGTAGCGGTCGGAAGAACAATCCACACACGAGCAAGTGTTGCACTCGTCACAATCTACACGATACAATTGCATTCATAAACAAACAATCCACAAGCATATGGAACAAATATGATGCATGAAGGTATGCAAGGCAAGTGAATTGGTGCTACAGCTGCACCACATAATACTATTCAGTAATACTATCGATTGCATGCATGGAAAATAGTTTTAGCGCAAGGAAAACTATTATGCAAAAAGTAATGCTCAAAACTAGAGCTAGAACTTAAATAATTCACTACCGGTAGTATACTGTGTGTAAAATCTTGGGAAAATTCTACAGTATAGGCATTGATATTTAGGAACAGTACCAATTGGAATTACTCAAAAAGGAATTATAAAACTCCCCGAGTAATTAAAACACTGCAGAAAGTCACTAGACAGTTTCTGCAGAAGTTTTTACTGTAAGCCTATCTTTTTAAGTCACGATGGGATTCCCCTCGTTCCACTGAATCCAGGGACATATCACACGTGATTTTCGGAGCTACGGATCTTTTTCTACGAATTTATTACTCCAAAAAGGCCATTAACTCATTTGATTAAACTGTACCAAACCTTGCTGCAAAAGTCTGAACCAAAGGTACAGCGAGATTCTACACGACTCACTGAATCTACACATATTTTATTTGCAATTTTTGGCCAAGCGGTTTAATTTCTACGCAATTTACAAGTTTCTACCGAAATCTGTCAACTAAAACGATTAACGAAATTAACCAGTCAACTGTGTCTATTGACTGGTCAACGCGTCTGCTGACTGGGCGTCAGACTAGTCAACGCCTGAGTCTGACTGGTCAACGGCTGATCTGAACCGCTGATCTGAAATCTAACGGTGGTTGCAGGCTTACCGGAGACAAACGGCGAAACGAACTCCGGACGGTGCGGCGATCGGTTCCGGCGACGACGGTTACCTGCGCGGTAGGGGAAACGATCAGCGCGTAGTACAGGCGGTCAACAACACGGCGATGACGCGTGTGACGGCGATGGCGGTGCGGCACGGCACGGACGAACGGCGCGACGCAAGACGCGTGAGGCGACACGCGGGCGTGCGTGTGTGCGCGTGCGTGTGCTGCGAGCGGGCGCGCGGCGCGCAGCGCTAGCAGCGGCGCAGCAGCAGGCGGCGGCGGCCAGGCGCGGCGCTGCGGAGGCGACGGCTAGGCGCGGCGCTGCGGAGGCGGCGGCGGCAGCAGCTGCAGCAGCGTGCGAGCGCGCGCGGGGCAGCGCAAGCAGCAGCAGCTGGCGCGCAGCGGCTGCAGGAGGCGAGGCGCGCGGCGGGAGGCGACTCGGTGGCGGCGAGTGGCAGGCGGCGGGGCGGGATGTACCTGGGGCGGCGGGGGTCGGCGAAGCCGGCGGCGAGGCGGGGCCCAGGCGGCAGCGGGGGAAGGCGACGGCGGCGGGGTCGCGGAGCCCTGGCGGCGGCGCGGGCACGCGGTTCGAGGAGGCGGCGGGGTGGCGATCAAGATGGGCACGAGTCCCGAGGCGGGTGCGGCGCGATCTACGAGGCAGGCGGCGGCGGCTGCCCCTTTTGTGGGCCCCACGCGGGGTCCTACGCGAATTCGGCGCGCAGTTGGAAAAGGACTCGGAAAATCGGCCCGATTTTCGGCCCGTTTTTCCACCTTTCAATAAAACGGCGATAACTTTTCCGTACGAGCTCCGAATTGAGCGATACTTGCTCCTACGGTTTTGTAAAATCGAGGGGAACAATCTAGGGTCAAGGGTTGAGCGAAACCACTAGGTTACAAGGGTGGCAACACTAGTTCTTCAAATGCCTCCCGCAGGAGCCTCGTAGAAGAATAGAATATGGTTTAGGAAAAATAGCGTTTCGCCGATTCTTTTCAATTGACGGTTTGCATGGAAAAGTATGATGCAATGCTATGAATGATATGCAGAACCAAATCTGAAATTTGGGATGTGACAAGACTAACCCCCTTAAGATGAATCTCGTCCTCGAGATTCGGCGCGGCTAGCAAATTGGTGTGGGTAGTCCTCTCAGATGTCATCCTCACGCTCCCAAGTGGCTTCCTCTTCGGTGTGGTGGCTCCACTGTACCTTGCAAAACTTGATTGTCTTGGTACGGGTAATCCTCTCTGCTGTTTCCAGAATCTTGACCGGTTTCTCCTCATAGGTCAAATCATTCTCAAGCTGAACCTCCTCTAGCGGTACAGTGTCTCTCAATGGTGTATCCACCATCTCTGGATGGCATTTCTTCAGCTGGGATACGTGGAACACATTGTGAACAGCGGACAGAGCCTCTGGCAACTCCAACTGATAAGCAACTTCTCCCTTGCGTGCTAAGACCCTGTACGGTCCAATAAATCGAGGTGCCAGCTTACCCTTAATTCCAAATCTCTTGATCCCACGAAGTGGCGACACTCTGAGGTATGCTCTATCACCTATCTCATACACCACTTCCTTGCGCTTGGCGTCAGCGTAGCTCTTCTGTCGTGATTGTGCTACCTTCAGCCTGTCCCTAATCAAGGCGACTTTCTCCTCAGCATCCTTGATCAAATCAGGTCCAAACAACTGACGTTCTCCTACTCCCTCCCATAGCAATGGTGTCCGGCACCGTTTCCCATACAGCACATCGAACGGTGATGTCTTGATGCTGGTTTGATAGCTGTTGTTGTAGGAAAACTCCGCATACGGCAAATTCTCATCCCAACTAGAGCCATGAGACAAGGCGCAAGCTCTCAGCATGTCCTCCAAAATCTGATTCACCCTCTCGGTCTGTCCATCGGTCTGTGGGTGAAATGCTGTGCTAAACTCCAATCTAGTACCAAGTGACTCGTGCAGCTGGCGCCAGAAGTGTGAGGTAAATTGGGTGCCTCTATCTGATACAATACTCTTGGGAACTCCATGCAGGCACACAATTCTGTCCATGTAAATCTTGGCCAACTTTGCACTCGTATAGGTCGTCTTCACCGGTATAAAGTGGGCTACCTTGGTCAAATGGTCGACCACTACCCAAATGGAGTCATATCCTGACCTGGTCCTGGGCAGTCCTGTGATAAAATCCATTCCCACTCTATCCCACTTCCAATCTGGCACGGGCAACGGCTGTAGCAGTCCTGCTGGCTTCTGGTGTTCCGCCTTCACTCGGCTGCACACATCACATAGGGCAATATGCTTGGCGATATCTCCCTTCATGTTGTTCCACCAAAATCTGCTCTTCAAATCCATATACATCGTTGTGTTGCCCGGATGTATGGAGTATGGAGAGTTATGAGCCTCCTGCAGAATCAACTCCCTTATCTCCGGGTCGCTGGGCACACACAAACGATATCCATACCACAGGGTACCATGCTCATCCTCGCGAATATCCTTTTCCCGATTCTCCTTCATCTTTTCCTTTATCTCCTCTATCTCCTTGTCTCCCACTTGAGCCTTCCTAATTCTGTCCTGTAGCGTTGGTTGGACTTCCATTGTTGCCAAGTATCCTTCAGATACTACCTCCAGTCTAAGGTCCTTGAATTGTTTGCACAAATCCTCAGGAAATTCACCAATTGTCAATCCATTGGCATAAACCTTCCGGCTCAGAGCATCTGCTACTACATTGGCCTTTCCTGGGTGGTATTGTAGATTCATATCATAGTCCTTGATAAGCTCCAACCATCTCCTTTGCCTCATGTTCAGTTCCTTCTGTGTAAATATGTACTTCAGGCTCTTGTGGTCGGTGTACACATCACAGTGTTTTCCCATTAAGTAATGCCTCCAGACCTTGAGCGCATGAACCACTGACGCTAACTCCAAGTCGTGTGTGGGGTAATTCCGCTCATGGTGCTTGAGTTGTCGCGAGGCATATGACACTACTCTCCCATCCTGCATCAGCACACTCCCAAGTCCCTGTCGAGAAGCATCACAGTACACTTGGAAATCCTTCTGAAGATCAGGTAAACACAGAACAGGCGCAGTCACCAGTCGACGCTTCAGTTCCTGAAAGCTGGCTTCACATACATCTGACCATTCAAACTTCCTCTCCTTCAGAAGTTCAGTCATCGGCTTAGCAATCTTGGAAAAGTTTTCAATGAATCTCCTGTAATATCCAGCAAGTCCCAAAAAGCTTCGAATCTCTCCCGCATTCTTGGGTGCTTCCCACTCAGTTACTGCAGTCACTTTGCTTGGATCAACAGCGACTCCTTCTCCTGACACTACGTGTCCAAGAAACCCAACGGTGTTAAGCCATAATTCACACTTGCTGAATTTGGCATACAGCTTGTGCTCCCTCAGCTTCTCCATAATCAGTCGCAGATGTTTCTCATGTTTAGCATCGTCCTTGGAATATATCAGTATGTCATCAATAAACACCACCACGAACTTGTCCAAATACTCCATAAATACCTTGTTCATCATGGTCATGAAATATGCTGGGGCATTCGTTAGTCCAAAAGACATAACCGTATACTCATATAAACCATACCTAGTGGTGAAGGCGGTTTTTGGTACGTCCTCCTCCCGGATCTTCTATTGAAAGTAGCCAGATCGTAGATCAATCTTGCTGAACACCTTCGCTCCTTCCAGTTGATCAAACAAATCATTTATGTTCGGCAGAGGGTACTTGTTCTTGATGGTTACTTCATTCAGCGAGCGATAATCTACCACTAATCTCTTGCTGCTATCTTTCTTCTCCACAAACAGAACAGGTGCACCCCATGACGACGAACTAGGCTGAATGAATCCCTTGTCCAACTGCTCTTTCAGCTGCTTCTTCAATTCCTTCAGCTCATCCACATCCATCTTATATGGTTTCTTTGCTATTGGTCCTGTCCCCGGCATCAGGTCGATAAGAAACTCTACATCCCTGTCAGGTGGCATCCCTGGCAGCTCTTCCGGAAACACGTCGGGATAATCCCTAATCACTGGCACAGTATCCATGCTAACCCCCTTAAGAGGATTCAACTTACACCTTCTCGGTCGTGCAGCCGACTTGAATCTAATCCTCTTACCATCCGGGGTTTTGAGTGAAACAGCTCGCTGTGCACAATCTATGTGTCCCCCATGCATAGACATCCAATCCATACCCAGAATAACGTCTAATTCCTGTGATTCCAACACTACTAGATGTGCAATGAAGTTGTGTGCTCCAATCCTCACAGTTAAGTCGCGGCATCCCGCGCTAGCTATCATATCTCCTCCAGGTGAACTCACTCTAATAGACCTTTTCATAGACTCAATAGGTAACTTATACTTATCCACAAATGCCCTTGATATGAATGAATGCGATGCACCAGTATCGAAAAGTATAAGTGCAGGGTAAGTGTTGATTGGGAACTTACCAATCACAAGGTCAGGCTCATCTGGAATCTCCTCCACATTCATGCGGTTCACTGTGGCCTTCTCGCTGTTAGTTGGCTTCAGTCCTTTCCTCTCCAGACAGTTGTCAGCATAGTGTCCCTTCTGCTTACACTTGAAGCATGTCACCTCACTCAGATCCTTCTTCACAAAGCTGCGATCACGGTTGCGGTCATGTCCACCGTGTCCTCCAGAGTGGTGAGAGTGTCCTCCCTTGTGGTTGTGGTGGCTTCTCCTATGGTTGTCATGACGATGCCCATCGCCTCCATGGTGGTGGCGGTCATGGCTCCCATGGTCACTTCCTCCATGCTTGTAGTATCCATCATATGAAGTTCGAGACTTGTGGTGTGAACCAGGGTGGTGATTGTTGCTCTTTCTCTTGCGGTTCTCCACCTGTTTGTGCTTCCCTTCCAAGATTCTGGCCTTGTCCATAAGCTCCTGGAAAGTGGGGCAATAAACCACCAGTAGCTGTACTGAAAGCTCATCACTGAGGCCATCCAGGAATCTCTCCCTCCTTTTTGCATCAGTGTCAACATCCTCAGGTGCGTAACGGGACAGGTTGTTGAACTCCTCAATGTACTCGGCCACGGTGCGATTGGTTTGGCGCAAGTTGCGGAACTCCTTCCTTTTCAGGCTCAGAACTCCTGAAGACACGTGGTTGGTCCTGAAACCTTCCTCAAACATTGCCCAAGTTACAGTGTCCAGCGGGTGGGTGATCTGAAAAGTGTCCCACCAAGAAGCGACTGGTCCCTCCAGTAGGTGAGCGGCAAACCTCACCTTCTCAGCATCAGTGCATCCAACAGTTACTAGATCCTTGTTGACTGAACGCAACCAGTCGAGATCAACCATTGGTTCCATTGCAGTAGAGAACTTAGCTGGCCTTAACCTCAGAAATCTGGTGAGAGCATCTCCCTGAGGCTGATTGTTTCCATTGTTGTTGTTCTGATTTGCCATGAACTGAGTCATCACTTGGGTCAGCTGTGCCTGAGCTGCCATGAGATGCTCCAACTCAGTGGGGTGACGGCGGGGAGGCATCTGCGGTTCAGCACAGGTAAGTTTAGAAAGAATCAACTACGATAATAGGATTCTACCCATGCATATGATCAATCAACAACAAGCAATAGCAGACAATCACAAGCAAGCAACACATCAACAAACAAGTGATCCAGCAACATCCCAGGGGTTATCCTAGCAGTATATACCTACTAAAATAGTTTTGCAAGAGTTGGCAACGGTTAACTAAACAGTTGATCAACTAAACAACAAAAACAGCAATCTGCCAGAACAGTCCAGCAGCGTTCACGGTTTTTTTTACCTGACTTAGACTCGTCAGAAAAATTTAGCTGATTTTCGCACATATAGTACAGAGAGTTTCGCATCAGACCAATTTTTTTCAGATTTTTCCCAGTTAACAGAAAAATATTAAAAATCGCGCAGTTCTGCTGTATCAGCAGAAAACTGCAGCGAAAATAACACAAATGTTAACCAAACTTGCCATAACTCTTTCATAAAATTCGCACAAATAATTCCTAGGATATTGGAGTACACAAATAAGCAACTAAACACTTTTAAACTATTACGAACTAAGCTTCACATCGATCGAGACTAATCCTAACGAATTTGCCTAACGTGGACTAATTGGTGGACTTCTATCTACTTCTGGAAGAGGTTGCAGTAGGTCCTCGCTGTCATGCGTTGGCGCTTCGGTTCGCGGTACAACCATGGCGGCGGAGTGTACACTTCTCCTAAATCATCACTTGAGATCTCAAACTCCACCTCTTCTGGATCCTCCTCTTCTTCACTCTCAGCTGCAACTGCAACAGCTTCATCTCCTCCACCATCATCGTCTCCATCATCATCATCCTCGTCCTCATCATCATCATCGTTCCCACTGTCATCATCATCCCCATTGTTGCCATCTTCTCCATTGTCATCATCAGAGGGTGGATTCAGCTGTGCTTGGAGAGCGGCAATCTGGGTTGTCATAGCTTCAATTGTTTGATCCCTTTCCTGGACGGTCCCTTGCAACTGTTGTATGTTCTGGGTGTTCTCCTGCACAGTACCATGAAGATGAGCTATGGTTGCATCTCTGGCTATCAGGGCATTCTCCAAAAATCCCACAGCTTCATGCAGGGTGTCAATCTCATGTCCTTGGACCACCATACCATTGCTAGCAAAATCTGCAATCTCCTTTATCATCATCACCTTCTCAGCTAGCGCTCCATTCTCCCTTTCCATGTCCTCTATGTGCCTCCGACGGGGCGGCATGTTGTTCCTGTCGCCCGGGGTAACCACAATGTGCCCATCTTCATCACGCCTCCCATAGTCACGGTAGGGTGAATCTGCTGGCAGTAGGTGTCGGACATTATGGCACTGGCGAGACAGGGCTTCATGTATGGCCAAGTTGATTCCAAGTCCCCAGTTGCAGTATGTCTTGGTGTAGATCAAATGCACTGGATTTGGCAAGGCGGCATCTCTGAATATGAAGGTGGTGATCTCCCACGCATCCTCTCCATATCCATAGGTGTACAACCTTCTTCCCTTGAACATGGGCAGTGGTAATCCCAATGACTGCGAGAGCTGTGCTAACTGCCTTGCAAAGGGCCTTGGTGACTCCATGGTTGCATACTCAGTCCTGACTTCTCCCATCTATCAAGTAAAAGAGGAAAGTGTGAGAATAGCATATGGTAAGAATTTACGAGGGTGAAAGGCATAAGATGAAAGACAGAGTTAATATAGGATTAATGAATCTAAGGCTTCCTAATCCAATCCTAGGTCACGATCCTACAGTCGACACACGGGCTCTGATACCATCTTGTAACACCGCGGTTCTGAAAAGACCGTGGCTTCTATGTGACATGCCAATCCCTGGATCGGTTCATTGGCCCACAATAGAATGAGATGAATAACATAGCAAAATATCCGTGTATCATAAATATCGAAGATCCAGAGTACCATTATTACAATAAAAGCTTAGCCCAAGGCTAGCTCAAATTATTCAGGTAGCAACATAAATAAAGTAAATCCTCCATTCCTCAAATTGCCCACAAGTGAACAAGTGCCGAGTGGAGTACCGTGGCCTATATCGATTACTCAGAATCGGAATATCCTGCAACATGAAACGTAGCAGCCCCGAAGGGTCAATACATGGAATGTATGGCAAGTAGAGCTAGTAATGGAGACAATAGTACTAACATCTACATGCATATTTGGCAAGTGGAGCTGTGTCTGGCTTGCATTTGCAAATACATTTGTCCTACTTTCATAAACAATTTTTGATTTTCTTTGAAAAGATCCCAATTAAGTTAACCCAACAATATTAAAACAATTATGAAATTAGAATGAGCGAGAAACATGTCATGGAATCAGTATCAAGCAACTCAGTTGTCCATAACCGGGAACACGGCTAATCGATTAGATTATACACCCTGCAGAGGTTAGTACACTTTACCCATGTGACTTGGCCAGCCCAGCTCGTACCATCACTCTCATTTTGGGTGATGATAGGGAGAAGTCCAAGAAGAGACTGTTCGGGAAGTAGCTCCTCAATCCCGACGCGCACCGGTCCAACCTACCAAAATTCTACATCTCTGGATACGCGGGTTTGAGTTACCACAACCTACTAAGTCCAACCAACCGCCCATTCCATTATTGGCACATGGTTGTACACGTAAGATACACAATAAAAAAGCCAATCATTCTCTCTTGATACCTGGGTGCCTTTCCGCAATGAAACCACCAAAAATTATCAATACCAACACACCCAGGAGATTCATTGATTAAGTTGTTTTAGTTTTCACAAACCAATACTTTTAGAAACAAGTCTCAATGATGTAACCCAGCCCTCGTTCAACATAGCATGGCTAAGCACATCTACCAACGGTGGTTCATCTACAAGGAAAGCCCTACCACATAATAGGTCATAGCATAGCGATAGTATCATCCTACACGTGCAACTACAAAATACACGACAATGCATTGAAAATAGTAGGACGATATCATGAACAAAGTAGCATCTACTTGTCTTGGTTGTAGCGGTCGGAAGAACAATCCACACACGAGCAAGCGTTGCACTCGTCACAATCTACACGATACAATTGCATTCATAAACAAACAATCCACAAGCATATGCAACAAATATGATGCATGAAGGTATGCAAGGCAAGTGAATTGGTGCTATAGCTGCACCACATAATACTATTCAGTAAAACTATCGATTGCATGCATGGAAAATAGTTTTAGCGCAAGGAAAACTATTATGCAAAAAGTAATGCTCAAAACTAGAGCTAGAACTTAAATAATTCACTACCGGTAGTATACTATTTGTAAAATCTTGGGAAAATTCTACAGTATAGGCATTGCTATTTAGGAACAGTACCAATTGGAATTACTCAAAAAGGAATTATAAAACTCCCCGAGTAATTAAAACACTGCAGAAAGCCACTAGACAGTTTCTGCAGAAGTTTTTACTGTAAGCCTATCTTTTTTAACTCACGATGAGATTCCCCTCGTTCCACTGAATCCAGGGACATATCACACGTGATTTTTGGAGCTACGGATCTTTTTCTACGAATTTATTACTCCAAAAAGGCCATTAACTCATTTGATTAAACTGTACCAAACCTTGCTGCAAAAGTCTGAACCAAAGGTAGATCAATATTCTACACGACTCACTGAATCTACACATATTTTATTTGCAATTTTTGGCCCAGTGGTTTAATTTCTATGCAATTTACAAGTTTCTACCGAAATCTGTCAACTAAAACGATTAACGAAATTAACCAGTCAACTGTGTCTGTTGACTGGTCAACGCGTCTGCTGACTGGGCGTCTGACTAGTCAACGCCTGAGTCTGACCGGTCAACGGCTGATCTGAACCGCTGATCTGAAATCTAACGGTGGCTGCAGGCTTACCGGAGACAAACGGCGAAACGAACTCCGGACGGTGCGGCGATCGGTTCCGGCGACGACGGTTACCTGCGCGGTAGGGGAAACGATCAGCGCGTAGTACGGGTGATCAACAAGACGGCGACGGCGCGTGTGGCGGTGCGGCACGGAACGGACGAACGGCACGACGCAAGACGCGTGAGGCCACACGCGGGCGTGCGTGTGTGCGCGTGCGTGTGCTGCGAGCGGGCGCGCGGCGCGCAGCGCTAGCAGCGGCAGCAGCAGCGGCACAGCAGCAGGCGGCGGCGGCCAGGCGCGGCGCTGGGGAGGCGGCGGCGGCTAGGCGCGGCGCTGCGGGAGGCGGCGGCTGCAGCAGCTGCAGCAGCGCGCGGGGCAGCGCAAGCAGCAGCAGCTGGCGCGCAGCGGCTGTAGGAGGCGAGGCGCATGGCGGGAGGCGGCTCGGTGGCGGCGAGTGGCAGGCGGCGGGGCGGGATGTACCTGGGGCGGCGGGGGTCGGCAAAGCCGGCGGCGAGGCGGGGCCCAGGCGGCGGCGGGGTCGCGGAGCCCTGGCGGCGGCGCAGGCACGCGGTTCGAGGAGGCGGCGGGGTGGCGATCGAGGTGGGCACGAGTCCCGAGGCAGGTGCGGCGCGATCTACGTGGCAGGCGGCGGCGGCTGCCCCTTTTGTGGGCCCCACGCGGGGTCCTACGCGAATTCGGCGCGCAGTTGGAAAAGGACTCGGAAAATCGGCCCGATTTTCGGCCCGTTTTGTAAAATCGAGGGGAACAATCTAGGGTCAAGGGTTGAGCGAGACCACTAGGTTACAAGGGTGGCAACACTAGTTCTTCAAATGCCTCCCGCAGGAGCCTCGTAGAAGAATAGAATAGGGTTTAGGAAAAATAGCGTTTCGCCGATTCTTTTCAATCGACGGTTTGCATGGAAAAGTATGATGCAATGCTATGAATGATATGCAGAACCAAATCTGAAATTTCGGATGTGACAGCGCTACTCTTTTGGGCCAGCAGTGAACTCAACCCACTAAGCCCACCCGGGGTCTTCCTCTCTCTCTCTCTCTCTCTCTCTCTCTCTCTCTCTCTCTCTCTCTCTCTCTCTCTCTCTCTCTCTCTCTCTCTCTCTCTCTCTCTCTCTCTCTCTC